>JANUYF010000005.1:10688750-12010000 GCA_026167975.1 Phrynosoma blainvillii
TGATTATTTCTTTAGTTTTTAAACCTTTGTACTTTGTTTTAGCTGTATTTTGCTTTAACCTATACTGTACTCTGCCTTGGGGCTTATGCTGGGAGAAAGGGATACGTTTTAGATATATAAACCCTACAACTGACATTGTTGTAATGTTTTTGTGCTGGTTCCTTAAGTTAATCTCACTGTTTAAAATTCACCTTTGATGAACTCTATTGCTTATAGTAGAAAGTCTAGCCTTGCAATGGCTAATGTGCTAAAATGCATCAATGGCTTTAAAATGCATTCATTGTTCTAAAGTCCATTAATATATTGATGGACCAAAACAAAACTAAAAGGCCATGTTAAACTCAGCAGTTCTCTGTTCATAAAAGCAAGTCTTCATTTTATAATGGACAATAGTCATTAGAAAAAGAATTATAACTGACAAATCAAGCCAACCTAGCATCTATTATTTGGTTCACGAGGTAGAATATCAACTGCATCAGACCGTACAGTCTCTTCTGCTTCTGTTTCATGCTCTCCAGGTTAATGGCTGTCTTCATCACAGGTATCAACACCTAATGAGAAATTAGCTGCTAGTGGAAACTGTGGGGGGTTGCAGACTGCCAGAAATAGTGCAAATTGAGTCCACTTTTAGGGTTAGGGTTAGTGCTAGGGAGTCATTGGAATTGGTTTTTTTTCTGAGACATTGAGCCTTCTCTGTCAGAGAGCTCTGGTGCCACAATAAAATACACTTCCCATGACTCCCTAACCCTAACCCTAACCCTAAAAGTGGACTGAATTTACACTATTTCTGGCATTCTGCAACCCCCCTGTGTTTCTTAAGCTACATGGAATGTATCTTGGAAGCATCTCTGCAAGCAAGGATGAGAGGCCAAGATGGGGAAGATAAGAATCTGCTCTGTGGGATTAGTAGAGTGCCATACTCTCATTTGGAGTAGCAAAAACTACATCATAAATTATCATGGCTTGTGTTATAGTGGTTTGAGTTTTGGGCTACGACTCTGGAGGCCAGGGTTCGAGTCCCCACTTAGCCATGAAACCCACTGGATGACCTTTGGCATATCACATGCTCTCAGCTTCAGAGGAAGGGAATGGCAAACCTCCTCTGAACAAATCTTGCCAAGAAAACCCCCTAATAGGTTTGCCTTAAAGTCGCCATAATTCGGAAACAATTTGAAGGCACACAGCAACAACATAATACTTAATGTATGTGAATCTCTGTATACTTATTTCAGTAACTCATAGTATTATAGAGTAGGTTGATACTGTTATGCTTCTATTGTACATGGAAGATGCGCGGTGGCCAATAATGGTTTGTCTCACACCAGGAAATGAGTGACAATCTTTTACATGTCTACTCAGAAGTAAGCTCAATTGAATTCAATAGGGATTACTCCCAGGTGAGTGTGCAAAGACTGTGCCTTTAAATCAGCAATTCCTCAACTCCATTTACTTTCGTATGTCAGCTGTGGTTAGGAAAAAGATATCTAGGTCATAATGAAATGTTTTTAGGACGACTTGAGCCGCTGAAATCATGCACCTTTTTGTTTATTATAAATTTTAAATACATTTATAACCCCTCAACAATTAGTTGATTTAGTACAGTCAACAAACTTGGTCTTATGCATCTTCCACTTAGCGTATTTACACCAAGGCCATGCACTGCTCATGGTTATCCTTTCCAGGTCACTATGTAAATTGTACTATTCCAAAACTCCGGTTCATTTATTGGTGGCCCATGTGTTGAAATCATGTCCATAGTGTAGAAAAGTGGTGACCAGATTTCTACAAAGTCATCTTCCTTTATCTCCCCGTTCCAGCAAATTGTAGAGGGCAAGTTAATTTTTCAGATAGGGTAGTTGGCTAAACTCTGTGAAGCCATCCCCCCTTAATGAGAGTGTTTCCATGTTTTTCCAATTTTTTTAAATTTTGTAAGTTCTTCCCATGTATGAAGAATGTAATGTGTAAAATCTCCTGCAGCTGAAAGCCTGGTCTTGCTTGAACAGTTTATGTAATCCCAGAAGAATCTACAGTATTTCCCTATTTTTATTCTTAGCAGATCTGACAGATATTTTTCTCTCTACTTACTTCCAATTTATACTTTTTAGTCTAACATATGGTGGCATTTCACTTCCCAATATTCAATTGACATTTTTGATGTTTCTTTTGGACTGCTGCCTAAGTACATTTGCAAATAGTTTAGTGCTTGTTTTAAAATGAATCCACTCCCAGAATTCCTTTTACAATCTATTATTTATGGCTTACAAATGTGAAGATCAAAAAGAAAGGAATCAAATGTATATTACATTGTGACATATGGCCCACTGGGATTACAAAACTCCAGAAACTTTGATGCTAAATTTGTGTAAAAGAAAGATTTCCCCTTCCTTCTGCAAATGCCATAGTTTGTTGCATTCCTTTCAAATGAGGGGAACTGACTTGCTTAATGAGTTATTCTTGTTTTATCAACAGGCAAGAAAAAGTATACTTGACTATCCTATATTTACTTTATAAACTAGAAAAACAATTAGGGCAAATGCTATCCTTCTATACTTCTGTGTACATATAAACTTGGATGTGGAACTTTCAAAGAGAAGTATGAAAATAATCTTACATTATATAAAAATAAAATTAGGAAACTGGTGGTATTGCTTGTATTAGTTTACATGCATTCCCCTCATCTAGAAAGGTAGATCCAGATGTGTGACTGATATAGGTATGCACTGACATATATTGTAATGCTAATCTATTTCCTCACTAAATTTGCTGGATGAGTTTGATGTATATGAGGATGCACATTCCCATTCAGGAACACAAATTATACGAATGATGATCAGGAGAGATGGAGTCTGTTCTTTTATCTTTGGAGATAGGGTGGGGAAATGGGATTAATAGGTGAAAAATCCTGACTAATTTAAGGTGTCTGTAAACTTGTTCCTGTGCCAGTTCTCCTTTCTCAAAATACTTGCATCCTTTCCTTAAACTGGAAAAACTGGAAAAACTACCTGTCGCCCCTCCCGCTATCTCATTGTGTTGATGAACAGAATGCTGGGGAATGACAGATAATGGGAGATGTAGTTTCCCCAAGGGATCCTAACACTGTATGGAAAAGATGCAGAAAAGAGCAAAATTATCAGGAAGCTAGAGCAACTCCTCAGTGTGGAAAAGTTTCAGTGTTTAGTGCTGTTTACCTTAGAAGAAAGATGACTAAGGGGATACATGTTAGAGGTACAATATATAAAATTAAGTGTGGTGAGGATAAAGTGGAAATGAGACTGTATTGAATCTTATAATCTGGTGTCAAACACTGAAGTAGAATGGTTTGAAATTCAGGACAGATGAAAGGAGGTATTTCTTTATCTAACACATAGCTGTACTGTGGAATTTTCAAACTTAAAAACCACTCTTGCTGAACAAACATATGTTCAGCTATCATTATTCCCTTTAGTTCTGATGTTCATACAATATGTTGCTTATGTAGCCAAAACAGTTCCACCCCCACAGAAGAAGGAAATATAAACAGGTGTGGGAACTTTGCAGAAATCCCCATCCTTAAAGGGGAGAACATGACAGTGAAAGCCTCCAAAACAAGCCAGTGAGGATAGAGCATAAAATGAGATTAGAGGAGGAATGGAACGGAGTATCATGTCACATGCTCTCAGCCTCAGGGGAAGGCAATGGCAAACCTCCTCTGAATCAGTCTTGCCAAGAAACCCCTATGATAGGTTTCCTTTAGGGTCGCCATAAGTTGGAAATGACTTGAAGGTACACAACAACAAGAACAACAACAAATCCTGAAGAGGGGCACTTCTCACCAATGGATACAGAGAAAATAAGCATACCACACTTCAGCTTTTCTTGATGCTCCATTTTCTACTCTCATTCCCATCCCATAAATACAGACATAACCCCATGTGTTTATGATGCATTATTTTAGGTATCATGACAATAACTAGGAGCAAAGCACAGTTATCCTTTAAAGTTTCCACAGTCCTTTAGTTTTCATACGAATTTTTTTTAACCTCTTAATTTTTGCATCTTAAAAAGCTTATGCTAATGAGAAACAAAATACAAGGAAGCATTTCCGTGCCTTTAACAGAGGAAATTTGGGAAGTAACTACATAACCCCCTCCCCCCCCCAATTTCACAGATGAACAGGGGGGCATGTGGCCAAGGAACATCAGAGTGTGGTCAAGAGTGCAAACATTATTGATGAAGAAAAGGCAGGTAGATAGATTCAATCAAGGAAGCCACAGCCCTGAGTTTGCAAGAACCTGAGAAGAGTTGTTGATAACATGGGGTTTTCTTGGTAAGGTTTGTCCAGAGGAGGTTTGGCATTACAGTGTAGATCAGTGGTTTCTAAACTCTAGGTTCTTAGACTGCAACTCCCAGAAGCCCCAGCCAGATTGACTCAATGCCAGAAATTCTGGGAGCTGAACTCCCAAACATATGAAGGACCAGAATTTGGCTCTGTAAGTGATTCCTAAACTTTTCTCCTCTAGCTTCTCAGACTTCAACCCCCAGAAGCCCCAGCCAGGTTGGTCAAGTGCCAGGAATTCTGGGAGCTGTGGTCCAAAATATCAAAAGCGCCAGAGTTTGGCTCCGGGCCAAACTCCACCCATTGCTAGGCAACCGTGGGCGCCTAATTGGAAAGGCTTAGCGACGCCCCGTCTCAAAATGGCCGCCAGGGGGCGTGGCGTGGCGTGGCCGGAGGCAGCTCGTTTTACAGTCACGTGGTGCTAGCGGGGCGGGGGGAAAGAGGGAAAGAAGTTTTGGCGCAGGCGCGTTACGGTCAACGCTGTTGGTGAGGCGAGTGACTTAGGCTTCCCTGGTCAGTTGGGCGGGAGGGAGGAGGCTGGAAGGTAGGGTTTTTCTTCGTCTCTTCGCTTTCCCTGGGCTTCGGCAAATGGCGGCCCGCATGCCCCCCTGCGTGGTCGACGGCGGCACCGGGTGAGTGACTCCGGGCGCGGCTCTCCTCGCTTTCCAAACGGAGAGCCCCCTCGCCCCTTTCTCACGACCCCCTTTGGTCCCCAAGATTCCTTTCCCAACCCACATCACCCTGCATTTTCCCTCAGGGAAACCGAGGCTTCCTTATTTAGGCAGTTGTTTATTTACTTCATTTCTAGGCCGCCTTTCTCTCAGCCCGGGACCCAAGGCGGCTTCCATAATTCATTGAAGCGTTTACAAAAAAAAATGTAAACAAAAACACGCCAAACACCATGACAAAGATGCTCTAGAAACTGATTTTTTTTTAAAAAGCATACAAAAGTCAACACCATAAAATGCTGTAAAACTGATTGAAGCGCTGTAAAATATTATAAAACGGAATAAAAGCATACAAAAATTAACACTGTAAAAACTGGTTAAAACACTCTAAAATATTATAAAACGGATCCAAAGGGTATGAAAGTTTACATTGTAAAATAGAACTGATTAAAACACTATAAAATATTATACAAAAGTTAACACTATAAAGTAGTGTAGAACTGATTAAAACATTATAAAATATTATAAAACTGATTAAAAGCAACAGTTAACACTATAAAATACTATGAAACTGATTAAAAGTGCACAGAAGTTAAGACTAAAATACTATGAAACTGATTAAAACATTATAAAATATTTTCAAAACTGATTAAAAACAGAGAAATTAAGCCTGTAAAATATAAAACTGATTAAAATACTTTAAAAATGGATTAAAAGCATACTGAAGTTAACTCTATAAAATATTATAAAACTGATTAAAACACTATAAAATACTTCAAAATGATTAAAAACATACAAATGTTAACATTAAAATATTATAAAACTGATTAAAATGCAATAAAATACTACAAAGCTGATTTTAAGACATAGAAAAGTTTTTTAAAAAAGATAAAACATTCATTTATACTAAAAAAACCAACCTTTCTTGCTGAAGCATTGCAAACCTTGCTTAAATAAGAATGTTTTTGCCTGGTGGGGAAAAGAAAACCTAAATCCTTGAATCGTAATCATCATAACCTTTTATGAAACAAATGTCTTGATTTGTTCCAGGGTTTGGATGCATTACTTTCAGGGACCAAGGCTGCATCCACACTGGAGAAATAACCCAGTTTGGCACTACTTTAACTCGCCCTGACTCAAGGCTGTGGAATTCTGGGAATTGGAGTTTGTAGTAGGCCCCACAACAAACTCCAATTCCCAGAATTCCATAGCCTTGAGTCAGGGCGAGTTAAAGTAGTGCCAAACTGGGTTATTTCTCTAGTATGGATGCAGTCCAAAATTCCCGGCCCACCCAAAATTTCAATGCTTAGTTCATGGAAATGTGAGTTGGCCTGGTGGTGTGGTTTGAGTGTTGGACTGCAACTCTGGAGATGAGGGTTCGAAGCCCCTCTTGGCTGTGGAAATTGACTGGATGACCTTGGGCAAGTCACACGCTCTCAGCCTCAGGGGAAGGCAATGGCAAGTCTCTGAACAATTCTTGCCAAGAAAACCCCATCATAGATTCACCTTAGGGTCACCATGAGTTGGAAAGGACTTGAAGGCGCACAACACACACACACAGTGCTGCTGTTATCCCACGTGCACCCATTTGTTCAGCACTGTGAGCTGTCTGCTACAATTCCCTAATTGTTTATTTTCAATTACTTAGGATTATTTTTGGAGCCTTGCTCTCATAAAGGGAAGTATAAAAGAAGTGAAGCAAGATACAAGCAAGGAGGGCCAGTGTGGTGTAGTGGTTTGAGTGCTGGACTACGACTCTGAAGACCAGGGTGACCTTGGGCAAATCACACTCTCTCAGCCTCAGAGGAAGGCAAAGGCAAACTTTGCCCAGAAAACCCCACAGTAGTTTTGTCTTAGGGTTACTGTAAGTCAGAAATGACTCGAAGGCACACAACAATAACAACAACAAACACAAAATGGGACATGGCATACCTGTATTCCCCTATCCTTCCCACACAAAGAGAAGGAACTAGGATGAGTGGCCCTGATTCTAACATTTAATAATATGATTCATAGAATCATAGAGTTGGAGGAAACCACAAGGGCCATCCAGTCCAACCCCATTCTGCCATGCAGGAACTCAAAATGAAAGCATCCCTGACAGATGACCATCCAGCCTCTGTTTAAAGACCTCCAAAGAAGGAGACTCCACCACTCTCCGAGGGAGTGTGTTCCGCTCTCGAACAGCTCTCACTGTCAGGAAGTTCCTCCTAATGTTGAGGTGGAATCTCTGAAACCCAGAACTGTGAGGTAAGTCAATAAACGTATTGCCTAATAATAGGGCATCTAGGTATCTGCTTTAAGATTATCGGAGGAGGGCTTTTTCTTGGTTCTCATACCATCCGAACCAGGGGGTGTATCTTCTCCAGAAGGTCTTGAAACCAAGCCCTATAAGGAGTGACTTAGGGAGCTGGGTATGTTTAGCCTGGAGAAGAGAAGGTTCAGAGGTGATAGTCATGTTGTTAGCCATGCGCTGTCATCTTTCTCCTGTATATATTTTGAAACCAACTGGTTTAGAGTATATGCAAGCTATAGGAAAAGAGATTCCACCTCAACATTAGGAGGAACTTCCTGACAGTAAGAGCTGTTCGACAGTGGAACACACTTCCTCGGAGAGTGGTGGAGTCTCCTTCTTTTGAGGTCTTTAAACAAAGTTTTTAATGGTTTATTAATAGCTTTGAAAACAATCAATATAATTAACACAGAATACATTCTAAGAGTCCGGGGGGGGGTCAACAAAAAGAGTTTTAGAGGAAGATGATTTATCTTGGAATAGCCGTAATACTCGGAGTTCAAGGTGTCATCTCACTCCATAGCAGCTGGTGGGACTGAGTCCAGAGTGTCTCTCCAAAAGAATCTGATGGGCTGGAGTTCCAGTATTGTTCACATTGTTGTTAGTATATTCAATAAAAACAGACCAATCCTCAAAAAATGTGTGTACCTTCTTTTGTCCATTGCAAGACCTGAAGGTGTAGGAGAGTTTTTCCTGACAACCATGTGTCCCAAATCATCTTCCACCACTTGCTCAGTTGAACATCTCCTGTTTTCCAACATCTTGCAATTTCACCTCTGGCTGCTGAGATGAGGAATGTGACAAGTTTTCAATTTTCCAGGTGACTATTATCTTTGCTGTAAATTGAAAGCATTAGAAGACCTGGGCAAAATCGTACAGGTTGTTTCACAATATCAGAAATTTGGGTTAAAACAGCATTCCAGAAAGCTCTAAACTGGGACAATCTAACGGTAACCACATGTGTAAATAGGACCCAAGAGTCTTACAACCTCTCTAGGATTTGGGGGAGGCGTCTTTTGCCATTTTTGATAATCTTATGGGTGTTAAATGCCATCTATGTATGGCCTTTAAGGTTCCCTTCCTCATCAATGCTGACCATGATTTATATGAGGGAGGGGGGAGTCCAAATGCATAGCCAGGTGGTTTCAGAGATATCCATGTTTAGATCAGATTGCCAAATTATCCTGGCAGGTTGACTCTTGCCATAGGTGGATTGTATTAGATTGTTTTATATATAATGGCTGCCTCACTTTTAGATCTTTGTCCTTAGGGCAAGGGACGGGGGGGCAACAGTCCTTTTATCAGTTTGCTTTTTGCAAAGGAGAGCCCACTCAGTCAGGTTTGTGTGTATTAAAGTCCTTAATGACACCCAATAATACCTGACCCACTTGTTAGGAGAGCAGCTCCCTGTTCTCTATTGCCTTCAGAAGCAATCTTTGTTTTTTCTTGTCTTAAAAGAAGGAACAGATTCTGAAATTCTCATAACAAGTAAAAACAGTTACTTATTTTTCCTTTCTGCCCATCTGGCTCCTTTGGGACTTCTTTTTCTTCTGTTATGTCAGGGCAAACAGACTTTCATCTCCTGTGACTGTTTTCTTTTCCTGCTGCTCCTCATTGCTGATGCTGACACAGTTTTCATATGAACTCATTATATATCCCTTAAACCCCCCCCCCCCATCTGAGGCACACTAGTTGCACCCCAATCCTTCATCTGGAACTATCTGTGGAGTTACTATCTCTTTCTTTTATTGATTTTTTAATTTTCTTGTTACGTGCCTTTTTGATATTTATCTGGATGTACTTTCAGCTACTCCCAGTTTTTTACATGCCTTCCTTTGCCTTCCATTCCCATTGTGTCACCTCTTTAAAATTATCTATCCTCTTGGTAAGGTTTCAACATATGCCCTCCCTTTTAGTTCCCTGTCATCCGTTCCCCAAAGAGTATCCTCTGATTCTTTCTTACGGTTCCCATATTTTATCAGCTTTCCTACTTCTTAATTTTTCTCCATCCTGATGTTTCACATACTGTTTTATGAAGTGACAGCATACATATTCAGAAAACAGGATTAGAGAACATAGTATTTATGCTAATTTGTTGAAGGCTCTCCTCTTTACCCTTTGTCAGCTTGTGGGATTTGTTCTGCTTGCCACCTGTGCATCAGGTTTGTAATAATCAAATGGAGATAGTCGCGGAGTTCATTGTAAAAAATAGGAACTGTTTTTACAAGTGTTTAGTGATGCTATTATTTTCTCATTGCTTGAGCAAATGACTGGGTTGATGCACAATTTCCTCTTAAAATCCATTTCTTAACCCAGAATAGAAACCTTCTCTTAGATCTCCTCTCCACTACCACCTACGTTGTTTTGATTATGGAGAAGAGTAGGAGGTTAAGGAAGCTTTTGGTTATGCATATTGAAATTCACACCAGCAACTCACTTAAAAATGTCTATGGAAATAAGTTGAGTAGTAATAACAACAGCAAGAAAAAGTCAGCAAAAAAAGTTATTTATAACAAGTTTATTTATAGCCTGCATTTTTCTCCAAAAGCAGGACTCAAATTAGGACGAACACAATACAGTTAAAGCACACAAAAGTGAACATACAATTAAAAATATTCAAAAGCAGTTTTAAAAACAGTAGAATTGAAACGCCAACACTAAAAATTGCTTTCTTTTAAAACATATACTTCTCAAAAATGTTTCAGAATAAGCAAATCTTTACTTGCCAATGGAAAGACAACACTGAAAGATATGCCTCCTGAAATTCTGTGTTGAGCACAACTATGAAAGGTGCCCTTTCACATATATTCTCCAGATAGTTCACAGTCTAGTTCTACCTGCTCTTGAGACTTCCTAAGTTATAATGTTGTTGTTGTGCGTCTTCAAGTCGTTTCCAACTTAGTTATCATACTTCTTCCTAAAGTAGTCTTTCTGACATGTGTGCAATGACCATACACCAGTGGTCCCCAACCTTTTTATTGCCGTGGACCGGTCAACATTTGAAAATTTTTCCGCGGCCCACTGAGGGGGGAGGGTTGCGGCGTCGCGTTGATTATTAAATCAAAACAATCTCAAATATAAACAATTTCTCCCAGAGTCCCAGTCCAAACCAGTACACCACACTGCCCCTCAACACACTACAGTTCCCAGAATTCCATAACATCGTGCCCTGGCAGTTAAAGCAGGGTCGAACCGGATTAATTCGGCAGCGCGGATGCAGCCTGAGGCCCGGGGCCTATTGTGACCTTGAAACCAGGGTCTGGGGCGGTTATTCTGGGCGCGCCTTGCGTGGCGGCCTTACTCTTAAAGCGTCACAATCCTTTACCTGAGGCAACCTCACAAATAGCCCAAGGGGAGCCCTCTGTGCCAGAGAGCCCTGAAGGACCGAGGAAGCGCCTCAGAAGGAGCGCGGGGCTCTCTCGCCCTTGAAAGCCCAATGCTTGGCGAAGGGCGCCCCTTCCCAGGAGGGAGGGAGGACAACTACAACTCCCGGGAATGCCGACTCCTCCTCCTCCCCTTCCTCCTCCCCCCCTCCCCTTCCCCCTCTCCCCCCCGCTTTCAAAAGGGACAGAACCCACGCCTCACAGAGCCGTGCCAAAGAGGAAGGGGGAGCCCCTGGGCAGAAGGGCTTGGGAGCCTCCATGAGAGGAAGAGAGGGAAGGAGGAAGCGGGCAGGAGCCGGCCCCGAGGCCCTCGTTTGGTCCCTTTGGCCTAAAGGCGGCGGGGAGGGAGGAAGGGAGCCTAGCCTAGCCTAGCGAGGGGAGCCTTGAACCCCAGCCCTCTGGTGCCTTCGGGGGCGGGGGAAAATGTCCACGGAGGTTGAGGCGGGGGCTTCCTCGGGGAGAGGGCTAACTTTGCCTCTTCAGTCGTAGGACCTGCCGCGGACCGGTACCATTTGTTCTGCGGACCGGTACCTGGCCGCGGACCGGGGGTTGGGGACCACTGCCATACACCATTCCTGCATCTACTTTCTGGCTAAGAAGCTCAAGTCCTAGATCAGGGACCGGCAACCTTTTTGAGACCTGGGCCGGTCTCCACTAGCCCAGGTCTCGGCTGGGCCAAGGCGGGGGGGGGATGGTGCCGCGCGCGCACCCCCTCCGCTGACGCGCGCTCGTGCCCCCCCACAAATCCCCTTACCGAGCCAGGTGGACCCCTGCCGCCGCCGCCGCCTCTGCCTCTGCCTCCTCCTCCTCCTCCGCGACCGCCACTTCCGCTGCCGCTGCTGAGCCCGCTTTCGGCAGAGCGGGACGCGGCCTGCATTTTGGTCTCCAAAATGCCGGCCGCGTCGCGTTTGCGCATGCGCAGGATTTGCGCATGCGCAAACGTGACGCGGCCGGCACTTTGGAGACCAAAATGCAGGCTGCGTCCCCCTCTGCCGAAAGCGGGCTCAGCGGCGGCAGCGGAAGCGGCGGCCGCGGCGGAGGAGGAGGAGGAGGAGGAGCCAGCGGCGGTGGAGCCAGAGGCGGCAGCGGAGGCAGAGGCGGCAGCGGTGGCGCCTCCACCTCCGCCTCTGCCGCTGCCTCCACTGCTTCCACCGCCGCTGCCTCCACCAATGGCCGGTCTTGGTCGGCGCGCAACTGTGCGCGCCGTGGCCGGCATTTTTTTCTCCAAAATGCTGGCCACGACGTGTTTTCACATACGCAAATCCTGCGCATGCACAAACGCGTCGCGGCCGCCATTTTGGAGAAAAAAATGCCGGCCATGGCGCGCGCGGTCGCGTGCCGACCAAAACAGGTGGCGGAGGTGCTGCCGCGGCGGCGGCAGCGGCAGTGGTCCGCCTGGGCCTACAAATCCGGCGTCCTGGGCCGGAACCGGCCCGGGGGCCATAGGTTGCCGACCCCTGTCCTAGATGAACAAGTAGGACTGGTTCCTTGGATCATGTTTATCTGCAATCAGAAGGATGTTATTGTGAATCCTCAAAATGTCATAACCTTGACACAGTCTTCAGTAATATCTCTTCCACCAGCATCTTGTTGCCATCAGTTTATTTTTAGTGTTTTCACTTTTAATGAATAATGAATAGTGAGTAGAAACAAGAGCAACCCAGAGTTAGTGATGCAGTTCTTGAGATCTAGTTGTTTTTGTTAACTGAGGTCCAAAACACACTGTAGAAATAATCCAGTTTGAGAACACTTTAACTGTCCTATCTCAATGCTTGGGAATCCTGGGAATTGTAGTTCGTTATGGTGCCAGAGCTCTCTGGCAGAGAAGGCTAAATGCTTCGTAAAACTATAGGGTAACAGCACAATTTATATAATTTATATAATCTGATTCCAATTTATATAATTAATTTCAGATGTTGGAATCTGTGTAATTCATATCCCCTGTAATTCAGATTTCCACAGTGCCTGATCACCTAGTTTTGTTCTTTAGATAATGTTCATAGTTATCATCCCAAATAAACAATTTGAATTCTTGGAGTACAGCTGAGGCACAGGTCCCGCAGCTGTTTCGAAGGCTACACAAAAACATATTCTTAAAACATTTGGTGGGAGTCGGTTGATAAGACTTAGGGATTTCATTATGCAATCTGAAGAGAAATTAGTGCATTTTTTGCGTGGACATGGGACAAAATGAGGTTACACTAAAAAAGCTCAAATTTCTAAATAGCTAGGCAGCTATATGCCGAACTAGGATTTTTCTAGTTCAGAAAATAAGTCTAGAGCAGGGACCGGCAACCTACGGCCCAGGGGCCGGTTAAGGCCCAGGTCCCTGGACTTACCGGCCCAGGTAGAAGGTTGCCGCCGTGGCGCGTTTTTGCTGCCGCAGTGTGGCCGTGTGCGCTGCGACCGCCATTTTGGAAATCAAAATGGCGGCTGCGACTCGTTTGCGCATGCGCAGGAGTACTGCACATGTGCAAACGCGTCGCGATCGCCATTTTGATTTCCAAAATGGTGGCCGGGCGCGCGGGGAGGCGGCTGTGCAGAGGCGGCGGCTGCACAGAGGCGGCAGCGCGCGCGCTGCCATTCCCCCCCCTCGGCGCAGCGGCGGGAGGGACTTTGCGGGACCGGCCCCAACTGCAAAAAGGTTGCCTACCCCTGGTCTAGAGTGTAAGGTTTGTTCTTAAAGTAATTGTACAGACTTGTTAACAATTGTTATTTTCTTGCAAGGCTGAAGTAGAGAGGAGATATTTCTTTCTTATTATACTGCATGCAATAACCATCTTACAGTGTTTGCAAAAGTCCCAGTCAAGTACTAGACACTCCTCAGATGTAAGCTATCTGGTTGCAATCAATGTCTGAACTAATAAGACATGCATGTATTTGAACAGTGGATTCAAAATAGATTTGGCAACTGCTTCATTATGTCATTAATACTAATACATTAATACTTATTTATCCTGCATCTGATTTCTAAGGCATAATTAAAATATTTTTACAGTTTCTTCCCTGGTCCAATAATTATAATTCTGCTAATATCTGCATGACCGCAGTAAGCAGCCTGATTGTTTTGGCTCTAGTTATGGTTGTATAAATCTCCCCTTACAAGTTTTCCTAGTGACCAGTTACATGCTGACCCTGATTCCGTGTAGGACAGAGTGATCTATTTTAAAGTTGAGATGATAAATGCCTCTCTGATTTGAACTTTCTGAACTGTCTTATGTAGTGTTTCATATAACATTTAATTAGTAAGCTAAATAAACTGCTTATTTCAGCAAAGAGAGGCATCCTTGAGAGTGTTTTGACTTTTTTTATAGTTGATGCTGTGCTGCCTTGGTGATTTGAGAGCATACGTAATATGAGAGTATTCATAATTAAGCATCCATAATTGGGAACAAGTCCCCTTGAATTCTGTAGGGCTTACCTTTGGCTAAACACACCTAGGATTGTGCTGTCAATACAGTTTCTTGGACTAAGGCTGACATACAAGAGCCAGAAACTAGGACTCTGAAGACCAGGGTTCAAATCTCCACTCAACCACAGAAACCCACTGAGTTATCTTGGGCAAGTCACACTCTCTCAGCTTCAGAGGAAGGCAAGAGTAAACTCCCTCTGAATAAATCCTTCCAAAAAACATGAGATGGGTTTACCGTAGAGTCACCATAAGTTGATAATGACTTAAGGGCATACAACAACAAAAACTGACATAGAAAACCAAAGCCCTGAACACCATAGACAGCTGATGATGTTAACTCCAGTGGCAACTCTTAAGAGTCCTACATTTTCAGCTGATTTTCACATGTCCCAGTTTCACTCTCTTCCTTCCAATTTCTCCCCTTGCCATGAGCTTTAGTTGCTGCAAACTGAGTTCAAAGTACAAAAGTACAAAGGAAAGGAAGGGGTTGAGTAATAAATAATAATAATAATAATAATAATAATAATAATAATAATAAAATTTATTTTTATCCCGCCCCTCTGTGATGCAAACCCCCAAACCCACCCACTCCTTAAAAAGATATTAAACAAAGAATGATTTAAAACAGGCTAAATAACATAGATCACAAACAACATAACAATCATAATAACAGCAGCAAAAAAGGGGAGAAGATGGATTAAGTCTAGGTTTAGGGGCCAGGAGAACTATTCAGGAAAGGCCTGCTAGAAAAGATCTGTCTTAACAGCCTTTTTAAAGCTGTTCAAGGTGGTAATAAGATGGATCTCGTCCGGCAGGCCATTTCCCAGTACAGGAGTGATAGCAGAGAAGGCCCTCTGGGAGGTTGCATACAGCCTTGTTTTAATGGGCTGTAGCAGATTCCTCCCAGAGGACCTGAGTGCACAGGGAGGATTGTACAGAAGGAGGCGGTCCCGAAGATAGGTTGGACCCAAGCCATTTAGGGCTTTAAAGTGAAGTGATTTCAACACAGGTGTAATCTGGTCTCTCCTGGATGTTCCCGAGATCACCCTGGCTGCCATATTCTGCACCAATTGAAGTTTCCAGGTTAGGCACAAGGGTAGCCCCATGTAGAGCGCATTACTGAAATCAATATGTGAGGTTACCAGCGCATGTACCACAGTTTCAAGATCCCCAGTTTCCAGAAAAGGGCACAGCTGGCATATCAGCCAAAGCTGATAACAGGCGCTCCTAACCAGCGCATTTACCTGATTTGACATCTGGAGCGATGGGTCTAGGAGCACCCCTAGACTGCAGACACAGTCCTTGGAGGAGAGTGTGATCCCATCCAGGACTGGAAGTTGTATTCCCAGATCTGGTTTCAGGGCTGCAACTGTAAGTATCTCCGTTTTGTCTGGTTTCAGCTTCAGTCTGTTTTTCTTCATCCAGTCCATGACTTAAGACAGTCATTGAGAGGAGAGATGCCATTCAAAGTCTTTTTATTACTCCCAGCTTCTCTGAGTACTAGAAAGCTGACATGATTTTTTTTCTTTGTCTGCATTCGCACTGCAGAAATAATCCAGTTTGACACCACTTTAACTGCCACTGCTCAATGCTATGGAATTCTGGGAATTGTAGTTTGAAAGCCATTTAGCCTTTTCTATCAGAGCTCTAGTGTCACAACAAACTACCATTCCCAGAATTCCACAGCATTGAGCTGTGGCAATTAAATTGGCGTCAAACTGGATTATTTCTGCATTGCAGATGCAGACTTCGTTAAGTACATTTGGAAGTGATGGTACTGGTAGCCTGGTTCATCCATGAATTCTGATCAGAGATCAGGGCTTTGCAGGATTTTTGGCTAAAGCTTCAGAAAAATCCCTCCAGTGGATTTAACCTGTGGACTGCAGTGAGTCCATAAAAAGTTACTAGATTGAAAAAAATAAAAGACATAGTCATGGAAAGTCAGTGTGCAAAGGGATCTTGCAGCATTTTTGAGACTAACTGAAAGAAAGAAGTTGGTAGTATGAGCTTCGTAGGCTTGAGGAAGTAGACTGAATTTGTAGATTGAAAAATGTTTACAAAATAGCCTCCTTCCTTACTGGCCCAGTTTGAGCATTCAGTCTGCTAGTCTCTTAAAAGCCTAGTGTGAAATCAGAAATAAAAATTGTGTTCTATCAAACATCATAAGCACATGAATGTTCCCTCTGCTATCTTTGTGCTGTGTTTTTGCATAGATTTTCCTCCCTCTGTCGCTAGTACAGAAATCAAGCAGTCTTGCAGGCAGTGATTTTGGTCATTTCCAAACTGCTCACTGATCACCATGGAAGTCACCATCAAGGAATTCTTGATAATCTATGGTTACCAGATGAGTTGGTAAATATATAAGCTGATCTGAAAAACATATTCACTAAACCAGTTGTGTCAGAGTAGTCTTTCTTCTTTGACACTCCATATGTTTTCCCTTTATCTTCCACAGTCCTTAATAATTGGCCATACCAGTCCAAAACATCTGCATTGTAAATGTAATTTTTTTTTAAAAAAAATGTAGCTTTTTTCCTGCCCGTATGAGATTCATTGTTTTTTATTTTCTTATTTTAGGTATACAAAACTGGGTTATGCAGGGAATACAGAACCACAGTTCATTATCCCCTCATGTAAGTAACTTTTGCTCTCCTAGAATTTTGTGTTCATATTGATAAAACTCAGTAGCAAGTTTATTTCTCAGCCCTCCCATTCTGCTTTCTTTGGAATGTATCTTTTTCTTCTTCTGGGAAGTGGTATTAACTACACTAGTGTTGCTGAAGAGAAAAGCTTGCTTCTTGTGAGGACCAACCTCCATTAAACCAGTTTCTGGTTGCCATGACAAGTTCTGTTTCCTTCCTATCTCTATTGTGTTGTTGCCAGAGATCTGCCATAGTGAACAAGTGACTTCCTATTTTATCTGACACCAAGGAGACAACTTGAATAATCCTGTGGCAGTCTTCTGCTCAGTTTAAACATTGAACTGCCAATGTCACCTGGCTGTGGAATTGTACATGTCTGAACTGGCTAGGATTTTCATGTTTCAAAAGGGTGCACGTGTTAAACAAGGTTGTTCCTTTTTCCTTTTATTTTTTTCTGTGTAGCTATCGCAATAAGAGAATCAGCAAAAGTAGGTGACCAAGCACAGAGAAGGCTAACACAAGGAGTTGATGATCTAGATTTTTTTATTGGCGATGAAGCCCTAGAAAAACCTACCTATGCTACAAAGGTAAGGCCAAAGCAAAAAACTGAAGCAACCAAAGAATCTATTGTCAAACTGACTTTTGTTTTTGCATAACAGCATGACAGCATTAGATGGGTTTCAAGATGGATTTCAACGTGCTTCCAAAGGATATGCCTTCAAGTGACTTGTCGACCTATGGTGACCCCTTGAGTTTCATAGGGTTTTCTTAGGGAAAGAATACTCAGACATGATTTGGCATTAAGTTCTTCTGAAACATAGCCCACAGCATCTGGTATTCATTGGTGGTCCCCCATCCAAGTATGAACTAGGGCTGACTCTACTTAGCTTCCAAGATGATGGGATGTGGTGTCTTTAGTGTATTTAGGCCTCTGGATGCATGACTGGGAGGTAATTCAGAGATTGGCGTACAGCCAATGCAGTTAGAGTTCCACTTGGTCACCCTCTGCTATTCAAAAAATCTCATTTCGTTTCTGCTCTTTCTCCCATGCTGATCCTTATCCTTGAACTGTTTCCTGGTGTGTGGGAACATCTCTCTCTGTCTTTCCTCAAATCACTTTCATTCAACCCTATTCCTTTACTGACTGAAGTGAAGCCAAAATATGTATAAATGTGTATGTTTCTCCCTTGTTAGTTTATAGTATGGTTGTATACTATACAATAGGATAGAGATAGTGTTAATGTTAAATGTAACGTATTGTATTTCATTGTTGTCTGTGGGCCTCTGCAGACTGGCTCAAAGGGCCGGCCTAGAGGCAGAGTTGGGACGGGGCAGCCACACGCCGGCCGCCCCAGCCCCACGCTGATGCTGTCCTGATGCTGCACACCGTTAAGCACGGCACGTGGCATCAGGACGCCCTTCCGGCGCAGCGTTCAAACACCATTTTGTCCGTCCTGGCTTGCCATCTGTGAAGGATCAAAACCATGGATGGCAAGTCCACGAATCAAAAGGGACAAGTGTATTTCAACCATTTTTCTTTCCTCTGGGGGTCTATTCTAAATAAAGCCTCATGGGATGATACCAATAATGTCATTTGGGGACATATTCTTTTTATATATTTTTTTCACACTTTATATAAGGGAGCTCTAATGAAATGATTGTTAAAGTCCCGATTTGCCTGCACTTTCTTGTAAAATAAATAGGCATTTAATCTGAATCTTAATTCTGAACCTTGTAATTTCAGTAGCTTTTTATCTTCTAGTTTCATCCAGTTTTTTATCCGTATAAAAGAATTAGCTTGAAAATATAACTTTAAATTATGTATGAAAACCACCTCTTTCTACTGCATCCTGCATCCCCCCCCCCCCCCCCCGATTCCTGGGTTTTTCCCCTGCCCATATACAGATAGTTGTTTTTCCCAGTCCTTGAAAACACTGTCGTTTTAATTATTGGTATAGATTGAAATAAAAAAAGTCTTGTTAAGATATTCATTTTCACTACAGAAATTCTTCCCATTAATGTCAGTTTTAAATCTCTCCAATTATTTTAATCCTTTTTAGTTTCATTCAATTTTTTGTATAGTTATTACTTAACAAATCCAAATTTTTATTTGTTAACATTATTCCCAAGTATTTAGCTTTTTTACTACATTAAATCCTTTATTTTTTGTTCTTCCATTTTAGTCATATTCTTTACAATGATATTTGTTTTTTCTCTTTTTATCTTTAAACCAGATATCGCTTCAAAATCCCTTAATTGTTTCAATAAATGGTTGATACTACTTAAAGAATCCTCCAATGTTATGACGATGTCATCTGCAATTGCCCTTATTTTATATTGGTCTCCTTTAATTGTAACTCCTTTAATATCTGGGGTTTCTTTTATGTTATTAAGACATCTAGAGTAAGCACATCCCTGTCTTATCCCTTTGTTTATAACAATAGTCTTTGTTCTCATTCTGCTGATTACTGTTTTGGCTGTTTGTTTTTTATATATTGCATTTATCCAATTTAGAAAATTTTGTCTTATTTTCATCTGATTCAACATTTTTATCATTAAATTCCAATCTAAGTTGTCGAACGCCTTCTCCAAATCTAACAGAATCAAAGCTAAATTTTTCTCATTACGAAAATCAAAATATTTTATTATATTAACTATTTGTCTGATATTTTCTCTTAGTTGCCTATTTGGTACAAAGCCACATTGTTCTTCAGATATTAATTTTGCTAAGACAGTTTTTAATCTATTAGACAATATATGTGAAAAGAGTTTGTAGTCTTTGTTTAGCAAGGAAATAGGTCTATAACTTTTTGGATCATTTTGATTTTCCCCTTCCTTAGAATCAATGTTACATTAGCTTCTTCCCAAGTTGGTGATATATTCGCTTCTCTTATATTATTCATCGTAGACAATAGAGGGGCACAAAGTTCCTCCATGAAAATTTTATAATATTTGGATGAAAATCCGCCTGGATCTAACATTTTATCGTCTTTAGCATTTTTAATCACTTCTTGTAGTTCTTCTGTTATTGGTTGATCTAACTTTTGTCTAAATTTCTCTTTTAAAGTTGGTATGTTACTTTGATCTAAATAGTTCTCTTTTTCTTTTTCATTTATTTCCTTTGTTTTGTAAATTTTGCTAAAATGATTATAGAAGGAAAAGGAATCCTTTTGATTAATTGCCAAATGGGCAGTTAAGTGAATGAAGGTATATTCAGAAGAGCAGTATGAGCTTCGGGTGGGGGGGGGAGACCTTTGAGCAAATCGTAGTACTTCTCTATGTATGTTGAAGGGAATGTGTTGACTGTTGAAAGAAAATGGAAATGGAAATGGTGAAAGCAAAGTGTAGCAGCATACAAAAACTGGGGGGGGGGGGGGAGTGCCTCAGAATTCCCAAGTTTTGTGTTGCATGGGAATCCTGAGAGTAGAGAATGGGTGGGATGTTGGGGGGAGAAATGGAAAATGGTGTGTAGACCAGGGGTAGGCAACCTTTCCCCTTTAAGGGCCGAGGGACTTCAGCTCCCAGAAGCCTCAGCCATGTTGGCCAATAGTCCCATGTTGGGCAATAGCTCCTGGAATTCTGGGAGCTGAAGTCCCTCGGCCCTTAAAGGGGAAAGGTTGCCTACTCCTGTCCTAGACCTTTTGAGGCTGCCACTAGCCCTCCCCCCCCCCCCCCACCAAACCAGAACTGACCAGAAGTTGAACAGGCTCAGCTCATGATGTGTATCTTGGGCACAGTATTGTCTCCTTGAATGCACTGTTGTTTGTTGTACTGGGAAAAACAGAATACACAACTGGTGATATTATGTGACTTCTTCATTTGGTAGTGTGACACTTTGCTTCCATTCATCTTTGGTTCAGTGGCCTATACGACATGGTATTATAGAAGATTGGGATCTTATGGAGAAGTTTATGGAGCAAGTTATTTTTAAATATCTTCGGGCTGAACCGGAGGATCACTACTTCTTAATGGTAAGGCAAACAAGCAGAATACATTCCATTCTTAGCTTGGTTTTCTAACAAGGATAGAGGACTGATCCAGTCCCATAGGCTGGATTGTCCTCTAGGACCACTCTTATAGGCAGGATGATGCCACGGAATAGACAATGGCAGTTCATGCCCCTTGGTACTGGTGAGATGGTGTAGGTCAGCTATATTGACAGCTACAGAACCAGCTACATCTAGTTTGATATCCAGCCTCCTTCTTTGGAGTCCTTTTCACCTAAATACTCCTTTTACTCCTCTGTTGTTTGGGTAAAAGTTTGGGAGATGGGTAGGCAATGTCCCAGTGCCCAGACAGTAATACCTCTCCAGGTGGTAAGGCTCTATCAAAGGACAGAGTTCCACCTGTTCTCAGATCATTAGCCCCCTCCACCAATCTCTGTTGCCAGTTTCTCCAAGTCCAGAATTCCATGATGCTGGAACCTCAGGGACTTCTTCCCACCCTGCTTTTCCCCATCATTGCGAATATGAGGAGGAGAGGTTGGAGATAGCCTCTTCCTGTCCTGCCAAAGGCAGGAATTACTCTCCCTTGTTTTATAGTCTCGTTTTCAGACATTGTGCTCAACAAATCTGGGGCTGCTACAGAATTGACTCATCCAAACTTCTGGACATACTTGCCTAATTCATGTGACATTTTGATGCATAGACTTAAAATACCTTAGTTTTACATGTAAAAATGTCCCTCAGCTTTGAATTTAAAATGTAAAGGTGTTAAATTTTCATTCATTTTTATTGCCAGAGGAACAATTTATAATTCAAGAACTATATTCCAGTAAATTTCTTTAGCAGGCTGCCTGGCTTAAGAGCTTTTTAATAATAATAATAATAATAAAAAGCTTTTGGTAGATTGATTAGATTACAGATGCTGTTTGAAATAATTGGCTGATTTTTATTTAGACAAAAGACAGCATTACAGCATAATGGGGCAAAGTGTCGCTTAGCAATATGCTGTTTTATCAGCAGTGCACACAATTATGTATTCTGTGGAAGCTTTTCATTGGAGATAACATTAAATTACGTTAATGGAAGATATTTTCTGAAGCTGCAATCAGTTATTTTTTAAAATATTTATGTAAGGAAATATTATGTAGAATATACAGTCAAATTTGTTTTGTATTACTTTAATTTTTTTTAAATGTATAAAAGTAACCAATTGAGAGGGTCCCAATTTAGCTCTGCTTTTATAGTTTGGTAAGTGGTATAATTTCATTCTGCTTCCCACCCAATCTCTCGTTATTCTAGATCAGGGGTAGGCACCCTAAGGCCCGGGGGCCGGATGCGGCCCCCCGAGGCCTTTGGACCGCCCCCAGGCTGGTCCTGCTGCCCCCGTCCCCGCCCCCCGCCATGATGATATTGATTATTGTTGTTATTACTTGTTCTTGAGGTTTTCTTGGCAAAATCTCCACAGGGGTTTTGCCATGGCTTTTCTGGGGCTGAGAGAGTGTGCAGGCATATTTTTTAAATATATTTTTTAAAAAATTAAATTTAATTTTAATTAATTAATTTATTTATTTTTGGTGCTTCGGCCCCCCCAATTGTCTGAGAGACAGCAATCCGGCCCCCGGCTGAAAAAGGTTGCCTACCCCTGTTCTAGATGAAATGGGTGCAGAGTACTTGATTGCTATGCCAAGCTTGTTGTTCATTTCATAAGACAGGCCTTGCAGAATTAGCATATGTATTCCACCATACTCTTTCCAAGGAACCAGATTATCACATAAGGAACAGGGAGTCCAACTATAGATTGTCCTAAACCTTTAAGCTCTACTTCATGTTATCTCTAATAATAGTGATCAGGCAGCAGGCATGGGTGTATAATTAATAACAAATATAATATTGCTGAATACAAGTTTTGATTTTAGGTATTATTCGCTCCCTACCATCTTCTAGAACCAGGGGTAGGCAACCTTTCCCCTTTAAGGGCCGAGGGACTTCAGCTCCCAGAATCCCAGGAGCTATTGGCCAACATGGGACTATTGGCCAACATGGCTGAGGCTAGAACATGGGTACATATGATTACAATTATCCTTTTTTATTACTACAGAAAATCAATCTAGATTGTAACTTTGTTGTTAACTGCTGTCAAGTCAACTTTGATTTATGACGATCCCACGAATGCAAGACCTCCCAGTCACCCTGTCCTCAGCAGCCCTGCTTTAGTCTTGCACACTCAGGGCAATAGCTTCGTTGATTGAGTCTATCCATCTGGAATGTAGTCTTCCTCTTTTCAGCCTTCTACCTTACCAAGCTTTCTTTTGTAGTGAGTCATGTCTTCTCATGATATGGCCAAAGTATGACAGTTTAGTCATCTGGGCTTTTAGGGAAAGTTCAGGTTTGATTTGCTCTGGAGCCTGTTTATTTGTTTTTTTAGCAGTCCACAGTATTTGTAGAATTCTTTTGCAGCACCACATTTCAAATGAGTTGATTTTCTTTGCAGTTTTTTTCACTGTCCAAGTTGTAACTATATATGGTTGCACCTCCCAAGTCGCAGGGGATCTGTTCCGGACTCCTCTGCGAAAATGGTGGCTTGCAAATATTCAAGCCCTATTGGAACTAATGGCGTGCACATCTGTGGCACCCGCAGCCATTTTAAATGTAGCCACTTGTTCCTGCCTGCAAGAGCGAGACTGCGGACTCGAAGTCCGTGAATGGGGAAGGACAACTGTACATAACAACCTCTCCCTCTCTTTCTCTTTCTCCCCTTCCCACCAGTGCCACCCATTCTTGAAAACACTCGGTCCCGATCTCTCCTCTTCAAAACCCCGTTCCTAATTAGCGCTCAACCTCATTCTCAACATATTTCCCGTTAACACCACCTTCTGCTCACTTCTCCAAGCAATCACCATCCAGTGTGCAGATTGACCTGCCACCAAACATTTCACCCCTGCCATTCAATTTTCATACAAACCCCTAGTGTTGCTTACTATTTTACATTACAATACAGGGACACAAACTATAATACAATAAGGTCAGAATGGGTAACTATTTTTTTTGAAGACCACAATCCTGGGGCTACTGGTAAAAGAATCATGTTGGTAGTAGGTGGGGCTGAAAAGATGACCACGTTATGGCTAGGTGGATCTCTATGGCCAGAATGTTCTGTAAGAGGAGCCAAAATTGAATATGTCTTTCCCCTTGTCACTGATTTAAGTCTAGTCTGCACTGCAGAAATAATGCACTTTGATACTGCTTTATCTGCCATTCCTCACTGGTATGGAATTTTGGAATTTGTAGTTTGTTGTGGAACCAGAGCTCTGTGACAGAAGACTAAATATTTTACAAAAGTACAAATCACAGAATTTCATAGTACAGAGTCATGGCAGATAAAGCAGTGTTAAACTGCATTATTTCTGCAGTGCAGATTAGACCTTGTTCTCTCTTGAACTGGAATAGAGATGCTTTTTTGTTTTTAAAAAAGGAGGTAACAGGCCAAGTCCTGAAGACTGTGTTGCAAACAGGGATGTAAAGAATATTCATGAATTTTCTCTTCCTTGTTGAGAAATGGTCAGGCACCGTGAAGGTTTTATTGTCTTTCCACAGGAGTGAAAAGATCAGAACTTGTGGGGAAGGGGATTGTATTCATGGGTCTTAGTGCAGAGAAGTATTTTGGTGTGGAAAGGTGTGTTGCTTGCAAAAAAAGCAGTCTTATTTGCAGAAGCAAAATTCTAGCAAAAATGTCCTAATATGCAAGAAATAATTGCAACATAACACATATGTTCTATTTTTTTAAAAATAAAACAACAGACAGAACCACCATTGAACACTCCTGAAAACAGAGAATATCTTGCAGAGATCATGTTTGAATCTTTTAACATACCGGGACTTTACATTGCTGTTCAGGTACATAGTGAACCTATCATTTTTGGAGCTTTTTGGAGCAGTGTAGCAGAGGGAATGATGGGGTTGTGTGTATTTGTGCTTCTTAAAAAAAGATGTGAAATGGCTGTACATCCAGGAAATATGACAGTGTATTTAACAATGTCTCTTGCTGCTGTTGTTTTCTATTTCTATTTCTTGGATGCCTTTTCCCAAATAAGAATTTAGGTGTCTTAAAAAGTTTAAAACAATAAAAGCAATACATAATTTTCTATCCCTAAGGCCAATATTTAAGAATCAGCCAATCCCATCAGATTCCTGGGAGCAGAGAAATGACTGGTGCTGAAAAGATGTTCATGTTGTGGCTAGGTGGACCTCCCTGGGCAGAATGTGAAGTGTAAGTTAAAAGACAGCCACTACTTATCTCATGGACCACTCCTTCCATAAGTGTACTTCATTGTGTCCTTTATTGCACACAGTATTGTTCATTTAATTTAAAATCATTTTCTGGATTCACCCCCTCCCTAAAAGAAGAAAATAAGTGAAAATCGAGTTACTGTTGATTGATCAGTGGTCAGTAAGAAAAAAAAAGGTGGTCTCTTAACTGCAGAATTATAATTTTAAAGAGACAAAATGGATGAATAATGAGAAAGAAAATTAGGAAATGTAAGAATAGAATTTTAAATCAACAGTAGGAAATTGAGGATACAGGGTGCAATGTCCATTCCATTGAGATGATCTCACTTCATAGGCCATCTGCTGCTTCAAGAATGACTGGAAGTGATGTAGCTTTGTTTCCATTTTTGTGTACCTCCCAAAATACAGTTGAATATGAATATTGTCAGAAAAAGTTTGTGGGGGCTAAATGTAATTCATGGGCTTCATATCTCCGCCCTGATACACACACCTTGAAAGCATGCCTTGTTACAGTTGTATCTAGAGGCTATTCCTGTTTAACTTATGAAGATATGTTTTTTGGGGTGGGTGCCCTGTATGATAGGATGTGGGAATTTAAAGCAGTAAAATTTGTTTTTAGGGAGGCCTTTATGATAATTATGGCCACATTTAGATTTATTAAGAAGACCAAAAAGTCCCAGATTTTGTTCTTGTTAATTCTGATTTTATTTTGGAGATCAATAAATTTTTTGTTTATCCCAGAATATTTTCTGTTCATTCCTAGTATGACCAGAGATTTTTAATACCAACTTCCCTAAGTTGGTTTATTTTAACCCAGTATAAAATTGGAAACAACAGGAACAAAATCCAGGAAGATCTTTTCAGGGCAGCCCATTATGTGACCATTCTGCTTCCCTTTACATGGCAGATGGAAGCTGGAGTAGTAATATTAGCAACAACACTTTTTTGAAATGGTTCAAATGCTTAATATATGCTCCCTCAATCATCTTTTCAGCAATCCTTTCCAATAGGCTGGCACTGTTATTCACATAATGCAGATAAGAGGGGGCAGACTGAGAAGTAGTATCTTGCCTAATACCCAATCCTGAATGCATTTAATGAATGCAGTTCATGGACACAATTTTGTTATGTTAATCATTTCCCCTACATGATGGGGACAGTGCTGCTTATTTGTCAAATGAAGCTTTGTTGCTAAGGTAAGAGGTTTCTTTAGAAATTCAAACAATAATTTGGCTGGTCAGTCGTCTTCTTATCTGACATTTACGTAATAAAACATCTGTATTAATCAAGACTAGTTTGGTTCTGACGCTGTCTGATCACTGAATCTGATTTTGATCTGAAGCCTTCGCATTTCACTGTTGAAACGTAGTCACTATGTTACATAGATCCCCAGATTTTTGATCTTTGATTCTTCCTTCCCTTGGAAATTTGACTGATGCTTTATCCATATACTATTTTTGTTGTTGAATTCTTTGATTTTGTCCAGGCAGTGTTAGCTTTAGCTGCATCTTGGACTTCCCGACAAGTTGGGGAACGTACCTTAACAGGTACAGTTATTGACAGTGGTGATGGCGTGACCCATGTGATTCCAGTGGTGAGTACTACATATATTCTACTTTATTTGTATTTTCCTTCCTGAAGCACAGTTTCATTGTTTGTAAAAGAGTAAGAGACCTGAAAGGTATGAAGTGAATGTGTTCTAACACTAAGTTCCAACTAAAGTGCATCTAGTGAATTAATTGGAACTTGGTAAGTCAATGTTTATGTAAGTTCCATTGCTTCAGTCGGTCTGTTTAAAATAAGACTGCTAAATTACTTTGAGGAAAAGAATTAATGTGTTCAGGATCTAGGATCTGTGGATTACATCTACGTACTCAGTGGAAACTGGAATTCTAGTTTCTTTCTGAACAAGAGTCTCCCATTTCTAGTTGTTAGCCATGTTTGTAAGTCTGTTCATTTTTTTTAAAAAACTAGTTTATTATTTATTATATTTGAAATATTTATACTCCACCTTTTAGACATTACAAGGGCTCCCAAGATGGCTTTTACTGAAAATTAAAAATTAACTACCAATATAATACAATGAAATTTAAGAGCATAAAAAGCCCAATGGATTCATTAAAACCAGGAGTGAGGACATTAAATCAAAAAGGAACACAACACAGGAATCTTTTTCAATAGCATGAACCAAATGTCTGGAGATACTAGTATCTTAAAATGTCATCCAGATATCATGAAAAGGAGGGAGGAGGACAGATGCGCCCCTATTTCATTGTGTGTTACAATGGAAAAGACCCACTCTTCCATCTCCCGCTACCAGCTCCTCCTAAGATGGTGATACATGGTTTAGGGTCCAAATGTTGAATCCAATGGATATGTATCTCCATATAGAAAGAAGCAGTTTTTTCAATATTTTATTTCCAAAATATTTTTGGAACTCTGTAGATAATAATCTATACTTGGAATTGTGTCTGGAAATGGGTAAGCAAGTGCAGAATTTTCCATAACTTGTTCTATAAAGCATCTGGGGGTGGGTGGGTTACTCTGGCTACTGCATTTTACAACAGCCATAGTTTCCAAAAGCTTTTCAGAGGCAGAGTGTATTGCACTAATTTGTGGTGTAGCATGGCGAGGGGTCCCTTTGATGAAAGAAAAGGCCAAAAATCCCACTGGGCTTT
Source organism: Phrynosoma blainvillii (assembly GCA_026167975.1). NCBI lineage: Eukaryota > Metazoa > Chordata > Lepidosauria > Squamata > Phrynosomatidae > Phrynosoma > Phrynosoma blainvillii. Next base: position 10,716,373 of record JANUYF010000005.1, read on the forward strand.
GCAAGCCTCTGAGTACATGAAAAGTAGCTTTTTGGAACCCAGCCCAAGCTGATTAAAATAGCTATTTCTCCTTTAAGGCATATTTTCAACTCTGTTTCTGTTGCTAGTTTAATTCATGTGGGACCTTCAAGAAGCTGAAATTTTGTTTGCAGGATGAAAGTACAAGTGATTTGCCCAGCTATTGACACTGTTGCATCTGGTCAGACTGTCCTCCCTCCCTCCCAGATTATACTTTATATTTTATAAAGCTTGACAGATCTATCCTGGTCATTTCTCATGAGCACAAGACAGATTTTAATACACCTGTCAATATCCGTCTAATATGCCAAGGGTGACTGAAAATGTCAGAATGTGGTTTCTGGTCATGATTTGGTATCTATCTTGGAGACGAATGTGTTATAGGCACAAAGCCAATCAGGCCAGGGGAGAAAAATCAGCCTACAAGAGGATTTGTATGAATTGGCCTTCACACAACATATACATCCTTAACAAAGATTAAAAAAAAAATGGGGGGAGTATCTGTAGCTGAGAGTAACTTCTATTGATATACTTAACTCTGACTAGACATGTACAGTTGTCCCTCCCAATTTGCAGGGGATCCGTTCTGAACTCATTCATGAAAATGGCAACTTGCACATATTCGAGTACCATAGAAAATAAAGGTGTGTGCGCGCCTGAGGCGTCGGTGTGGGGCCTCGTACCACCATTTTATTAATGGCCCTTTGTCCCTCCTGCAAAGAGCAAGACCGCGGATTCCAGGTACGCAAAAAGGGAGGGACAACTGTATAGTGTTATAATTCCTAGGGAGGCTAAGGTTTTTTTTTTTTTACTGTGCTGTTCACATTTTAATCATATTGAATGTTGTCTCCTAATTTTAACATCACTATTTTTATATTGATATTATGGAGCTGAAGGATTGTTGTTGTTTGAGAAATTCTTATGTTTGTGGTTTTATTTTTGATTTGTTCAACTTGTAATTTGCATCAAGAATTATTAGATAGAGGAGGAACTCATAACTGTGTTAAATATATAGTAGAGAAATATTAAGTTGCAGAGATGGCTAAGGTGCAAATACTGAATTTGGTTTAATTGGTCTATGGTCTAAATAAGTGTTCTCCCCCCCTTCTAGGCAGAAGGCTATGTAATTGGCAGCTGCATCAAACATATTCCTATTGCAGGTAGAGATATTACATATTTCATTCAACAACTTCTAAGGGAGAGAGAGGTGGGAATTCCTCCTGAACAATCATTAGAGACAGCTAAGGCCATAAAGGTAAACATATTTGTGAAACTAACCAGGCTCTAAGAGATTGTCAGTGAATCATTGAAATAGGAGAACTTTCTAGAAACAATGCTTTCCCAGTTGAATTCTGTAACCCTCCTCCAAACCCTGCCTCATCTTCTCTAACGGTTTAGCAAGAGCAGCTACCTTTTGTCATTTCTGTAGACCAGCTGCAATTGGGATACAACCATGATCAGGAATGAGTTGCCTTGTAGCTGATGTTGGACTCCGAGGCCCATCATCTCTCCCCAGTAGCTACACTAGACAGGGTTGACGGTCACGGCAGTCTGCTAACAGCTGACTAATAATAATAATAATAATAATAATAATAATTTATACCCCGCCCCTCTGAAAACAATCGGGGCGGCTAACAAGTTAAAATGCATTACATCCCAATCCCATCCCTACCCCCTTAAAAGAATATTAAATCAAATAAGATTAAATAAGATTAAAAACCAATAGAATAAAATACAGCAATTGGCTGCAACAATATTAATAGCAAAAAGCAAAAAAGAAAAACAAGAAAATGGTGACATTATGCCACTTTACATGAACCACTAAGAGGAGTCTCTAGGGAGAGTTCCTGAGGCCAGGGTAATGTATCCTGGAGAGGCCTGCTGGAAGAGATCCATCTTGACAGCTTTTTTAAAGCTGTCTAAAGATGTCAATTGGTGGATCTCGTCCGGCAGGCCATTCCATAGTCTGGGGATGACAACAGAAAAAGCGCTCTGGGAGGTAGTCGAAAGCCTAGATCTTTGTGGCTGCAACAGATTCCTCCCAGAGGACTGGAGTGTGCGGGGAGGATTGTAAGGGAGAAGGCGGTCCCAGAGATAGTTTGGACCCAAGCCATTTAGGGCTTTATATGAATGACTGATCCCTGACCATGCACTAGGACAGGGGTAGGCAACCTTTCCCCTTTAAGGGCCGAGGGACTTCAGCTCCCAGAATCCCAGGAGCTATTGGCCAACATGGGACTATTGGCCAACATGGCTGAGGCTTCTGGGAGCTGAAGTCCCTTGGCCCTTAAAGGGGAAAGGTTGCCTATCCCTGCACTAGGATAATGGAGCGCACACTCATTTTGTGTATAGTTTTGTGGTTCCTTTTGCCCACCAGTGGTGTGATCGACTGTAGCAATGTGCAGTGGAAGTCGACTATATTAGGTGTTTCCCTAGAAAGCAAAAAGAAGTGGAACCCACCCTGGTACTAGATGAACAATATTATTATATCAGTTCAATGCCCCAAAAGCATTGTTGGTAAATATCTTCCTCCAGGAAGACAACTTCCCATCAACCCTAGCACCCACAGTGAGGGATCATGTGAGTTGCTCTTTGACAACATCAAGAAGGCCACAAGTTGCCCACACGTGCTTTAGATGTAGAGAGTGACTATTGCTGAGTCAGTGGATTCTTTTAGGGATAGAATACATCTGATGAAATTGGCTCCTGACTGTCCAAGACAATGCGAGATCACCTGGTTAGTATTTAAGATGTCACAGAACTCTTATTTTATTTCTTGAAGCAATAGAGTAATAGAATCCAGGATTTTTTTCTCTTTAACCAATCCATTTGCTCTTGAAAGGGAATTTAATAATAAAAAGAGAGCGTGTTTTATCAGCAAGTGGGACAAAGACAGGCATAGTAGAGAGCATTTTATTTAGTGACATTGGTTCCATCTGTCCCGGGTATGCTAACATGGACAAACAATGCCACATGCTATTTGTGATAGTCTATACAAGCAATTAATTTGTATGTTTATGTTTATGGGGAACCATGCTGCTCATGATATTTACTTACAAGAGCGATGTGCAGTTGGTATGATGGTATATATCACATGTATAGTTAATAAAATATGCTACAGTTCTACTCAATTTGAATGAAAACCTTATTCTGTGCTTAATTTGAGCAGGATAATTTTTCAAATGACAACTTCTGGCATGTTATTGTGTTGGATAGGGCTATCTCTTCTTTTTCCTTCATCTGGCAGACCAGTTGAAGAAGAGTTCTTTTTAGCATGAGCCATGTGCCCAGGGGTATAGCTGTGGGAAGTGGGTGGGTAGGCATTGCCTCCTTTAGACTTCTGTCCCCCCATGAAATTTTCTTTCATTGTCCAAATGTCTAGTATTGAAGTAACTTAAAACTTCTTTTGAGCTTATAGAAACACAGTTTAGACATCCAAAGAAAGTGGGCTGGCAAATTACCAAGGGAATGCAAACACAACAAATATAATAGTTCTGGGTGTAAATGTCTCGCTCTCTGCAGTGCTAGAAATGTGGAGACTAAAGAGAAGTTTCAATTGGTGGCAGAATTATTACTGGGGAGGCAATGCCCTTATCCTCCCTGCCCTGAGTGTGCTTTTGCTCACAAGTAGCATACTTTAAAAAAGTTGAGAGGTTGCTTCAAACTCTGTTGCTTCTCTTTATCCACTTGCATTCTTATTTCTTCTTCTTCCAAGTAAATTGGTACAGTATTGGCACTAACTTGAATGTAAACTCAGTTTGCAATTCCCTAACTATGTTGCAATATCAGCTTGGGGCTGACTATTCGTTTTGGCATGTTCTGTCAGCCCAACAGAATAAATATGTTTCATTATATTTCTGCACAGGAAAAATACTGTTACATTTGCCCTGACATAGTAAAAGAATTTGCCAAATATGACATAGAGCCACGAAAGTGGATAAAGCAATACACTGGCATCAATGCAATCAACAGCAATAAGTTTATTATAGATGTTGGTTATGAAAGGTTTCTTGGGCCAGAAATCTTCTTTCATCCAGAGGTAAGAAACAAAGCTACTGCTGCAACCTTAGTAATAACAGTAAAAGTTGTAAATGTAGGAAGAAATGGAGCTGCACTTCTTGTGATGGAGCGCCACCTAGTGACCAGATCATAGCAAGATGCAATAGAAAACGTCCTTCGTCAAAGTCTTTAGTTATAACTAAATCTTAACAGTTATAACTGTATAATCATTACAGTTATAACTAATTATAACTAAAGTGATTCTGAGGAAAAACATTTTCTATTGCATCTTGCAATGATTTGGTTACTTGACTGCAATTTCCCATCAATCCTAGAACTCACAGTGAGAGATAGTATGAGTTGCCCTGTGGCAACATCTGGAAGGCCACATACTTGATTTGATCTAAAAAGTGATTATTACTAGAGTCAGAGGGTTCTTTTGGGAATGGGATATATCTGATGAAATTGGCTATTGACTGTCAAAGCTGATGACAGTGCACCTTGTTAGTTTTTAAGATGGCATAGAAATTGACTTGTTTCTTGCTGTCATAGACTTAAGACAATCCAAGATTTTGTCCCTTTAACCCAGCCATGCAGATAAGCTCATAAGAATGGACGGATGTTTGAATCTGTGGATAGAGATGTCATCTTTCTGTGTACAATAAACTAATCCCTGTTTCTACCCTCCCTTATATATATGTGTATTTTTAGTTTGCCAATCCAGACTTTATGGAATCGATTTCGGACATTGTTGATGAAGTCATACAGAACTGCCCTATTGATGTTCGGCGTCCTTTATATAAGGTATGATTTTGGAATAGTACTTTGTTGTGTGATGGAAATTTGCTAAAGTATATTTAGTTGAAAATAGAAGACCTACACTTGAGTTACACAGATTTCTTAAATTATTCCCACCAATTTGACAAATCTGTTCTCGGTATAATGGAAAATTATCATGATTTTGACAACATTCATGCTGGTGGATTAATTTTTGTTTTGGTTCATCATATGAATGTTTCTGAGCATTGCTGGGTCTCTTATCTGGTATCTCAGACTTCATTATAGCACATCACACATTCCCGTGGGGATTTTTTAAAAACTTACTTGATAAATTTCCTGTTGTTTACCAAAAATTTAAATGCTGTCTAAAATAAAAACATGCTCACTAGAATAAAAAAAAGTTAGTGGTGGACAGTGCCAGTGGTAGTAGCCTGATAGATTTCTCTTGGGAATGGGAATGTAGGTGCCACCACAGAGATGACCCTGGTCTGAATACTGCCCTAAGAGTATACAACAGGAACAGGGTTTCATTTGTAAATCTTAAAATGACAAAGAGAGAATAAATTGGATACCTGTGAACACAGAATAGTATCTTGTGCATAATCAAATCATTGTTCAATCTGGACAACATTGCCTACTTTGTCTGGCTGATTTGATATTATTTCTGCAAGCCATTTTCATTGAGCTTGTAATTAATGGGTTTTCAGCCTGCAGGTTGATATGCATGCATTATCCTGAAAGTTTTTTCATAATATGGCCTATTTTGCAACATGTATAGATGTACACACGAAACTGTGTACACAACAACAAACCTCTTACAGGATTTTATTAGCAAGATTTATTCAGAAGAGTTGCCATTGACATCCCCTGAGGCCAAGAGAGTGTGACTTGCCCAAAGTCACCCAGTGAATTTCTTGCCCAAGCAGGGAATTGAACCTTGGTCTCCTGAGCTATAGTCCCAACATTCAAACCACTACACCATGCTGGCTCTTATTATAGCAAAGTACATTAACATCCAAACTCCACAGAATAGTAATATTTAGCCACTGGTGTGAGGGCTGCATGCATACTGCAGAAATAATCGAGTTTAGCACTGCTTTAACTGAATGCTGTGGGATCCTAGGATGTGTAGGTTGGTGAGATATTTAGCCAGAGAGCTCTATTGCCACAATAAACTACAATTCCCAGGATTCCCTAGCACTGAGCCAAGGCAGTTAGTGTAATCTCAGACTGGATTATTTCTTCAGGGTGTTTTGGACCTCTGACTTCAGCTGTGGTCCTTCCCCTGGGAGTCCCAACCTCGGCACCTGTTGTGGGAATGCCATTGAGTTTAAGCACTCGGTTTCTAAAATTTTTCCTCTTCAAAAACAGAGCTTAAATGTGCCGTCCCTCAGGGTGCCATCCTGTCCCTGATGCTGTTTAATATCTATATGAAGCTGCTGGGGGAGATCATCTGTAGACGTGGGGCAGGGTGTTATCAATATACTGATGACACCCAAATATATTTCTCCATGTCGCGGTCAGCAGCCATGATGGCAGATGGCAGTTCTTCCCTCAATCAATGTCTCGAGGTGGTAATGGACTGGATGAGGAAAAACTGACTCAAGCTGAATCCAGACAAAACGGAGGTACTTACAGTAGAGGCCCCCAAACCAAGTATTGGGGTCACAATCTCCATTCCTGAACGGGGGTCACGCTTTCTGCTAAGGGCTGTGTTTGCAGTTTGTGGGTGTTCCTAGACTCGTTGCTTCACATGACAGATCAGGAGCGCCTGTTATCAGCTTCGGTTGAAACGCCACCTGTGCCCCTTCCTGGAAGTAAGGGACATAGAAACTGTGGTACATGCACTGGTAACCTCACGACTCGACTTCTGCAACGCACTCTACATGGGGCTACCCTTATACCTAGTCCGGAAACTACAATTAGTACAAAACATGGCAGCTAGATTGATCACTGGGAAATCTAAGATTGATCATATTACACCTGTTCTGAAATCTCTCCACTTGGCTGCCTATTGGTTTCTGAGCACAGTACAAGGTGTTGGTGATGACCTTTAAAGCCCTACATGGCTTGGGTCCAACCTATCTAAGGGATCGCCTTCTTCCATATAATCTGCCCTGCACCCTCAAGTCCTATGGGAGGAATTTACTGCAACCGATAAAAACTAGATTAGCAGTAACCTCCCAGAGGACATTTTCTGCCACCGCTCCCAGATTGTGGAATGCCTTGCCGGAAGAGATCCGTCAAATAACCAACTTGGATAGCTTTAAAAAGGCTATCAAGATGGATCTCTTCCAGTAGGCCTTCCCGGAATAGACTGCTCCACGTGAACTGTGCTTCTCCCTGATACACATCTCTGTTATACACTCCTATTGGTGTCCCAGAACATACGTTGTTTTAATCTTTATGCTTTTATTATTGTATTTAGTTTTTAGGGGGGTATTGTATTACGGTTTTATGGCATGTATGTTTTTAATCTGTATTTGTACTTGTAAGCCGCCTTGATTGCCAAGGCAAAAGGCAGGGTATAAGAAATAATAATATTATAAGGTTCTCCATCACTAGGCTAGTTTTTCTATTTGCTGCTTTCCTTTTAATGATTTACATTTTTACAGGTTTTTTTTAATATACATGTTTTATATATTACGCATTTTGCCTGTGTTCATTGTAACTGTTGTAAGCTGCCTTGAGTCCTGAATTGGGAAAGAGAATATATATGGATATATAGAGAGAGAGAGCAAGTGGGGGAGAGAGAGGTGGAGGATGCAGTAAATGTGAGTGGTATCTTTGGAGGAAATTTAGATCTGATCTGCACTGCAGAAATAATGCAACTTGACACTGCTTTAACTGCCATGGCCCAGTGGTATGAAATCTGGGATTTGTATTTTTGTGAGATATTTAGCCACCTATGTCAGAGAGTTCTGGTGCCACAACAAACTACAAATCCCAGGATTCCATAGGATGGAGCCATGACAGTTAAAGTGGTGTCAAACTGCATTATTTCTGGCCTTAATAAATAAAATATTCAAACATACACTCACTGTGTATGTAAACAGTTCTGTTTAGTTACCATGGCTGATAATGGTTATTGATAGCTCTCTCTTTCTCTTTCCCTGCTCCCTCCCATCTGCCATAAATTGGTCTAATGGTCCCCAAGCTAGTGTATGATAGTGAATTCTGTAAGTTAATTGTTTATTGCATGTGAGGAAGTGGACCCTAGATTTTTCTGGCTATGGATGGGTTAAAGATGGCTATCTCTGGCCATTGTTTTATGTGTGTCTTAACTCAGGGAGTAAGATGGGAAGGTAGCCTGGAGGGAAAAGAACAGAAGAAAAATTGAGAGCCTCCTTCTTATGCGGACTGTCTTTGAAGGAAATGATTGCTAGCATTTTGGTAATAATAAAGATTACTACTCCTTTCCTGCTGGCTCCTTCCTTTTTGTGTTTTAACTATTACTGGAGTATGTTAGTCATTTAAATACTAAATGCTGTATTTGAGAGTCCCACTGCATTCTCCCTAGCAGGAGGCCTAGCTCAGACGGCTCTTATTAATGTCAGCCTTTCCTTTTGGTTCCATTTTCTTAAATCTCTTCCACCTGGGATTAAATTACTTAGGTCTTCCCTGGAGTGCTCTGTATTCCCCCCTTTATGCTGCTTTCTGAACATCAGTCAGTGTTCTCTTATGTTCAGCTGGCAAATTGTGCTCTTTTCAGCAAGGTTGGCCATATGAGGAAGCAATCAGAGATGATAAACTGAGTTCCACATCTCAGAGTGATCCAACTTAATCCAATGCTTTTCCTTTTGTATTTTTGTATTTTATATATTTTTAAACGGGGATTAACTGTTATTTATTAGTATTTTTTATTTTGTTATTTTGGGTATGTTTTATTTAAATTTAATTTTATATGTAAGCCGCCTTGATTGCCACAGCAAAAGGAGGGATATAAAAATAAATTATTATTATTATTATTATTATTATTATTATTATTTCCCCCTACTCATTTGTAGTCTGAAGGGGCTCTGAAAACTTTCATTTTGGTCACTTCTTTTTTCAAAAAAAGTTAAATTTTAAACAGAAATTCATTAGCTACTAACTATTGTTGGCTAGTCATGAATTTATATCTGAAATTGGGGGAGGGATCAACTTCCACAAAGAGCTGGAGGTGCAAAACAATATAAGAAAGGATGATGAATATCAAGTTTATGCATGACAATCAAGGGCATTCATTTAAATTCTTAATTAGATACCACCCTGACAGAAAACTATGGAAAATTCCAGAGAAGGCTGGAAAATAAAGTGCTTAAAAACTGACATATATTCCCTATTTTCACAGTTTTCAGACAAATCATGTGACTTTTTGCTGAATGCTCAGTGTTGAGGAAGCTGTAGGCTCACAGTTAACCATCTATAGAAGATTATTATGCGATTCAACTCAAAATTGTTTTAGGTTGGCTCCTTACCCTCCAACATTTCACAGATGAAAACTGGGACATATGTGGCCAAGCAACATCAAAGTATGGTCAAAATGGCAACCATAGTTGATGAAAAACACACCAGCCAGGAGAGGCGGCAGTTGTTGGTTTTTGCTTGAGCCTACCAGGAAGGGCAAGATTCTGCCCCTTCCTCTTGTCTGACATCTACTTAGTTCAGGGGTCCTCAAACTTTTTAAGCCAGGGGCCGGTTTGTCGTCCCTCAGACCATTGGCAGGCCGGAGTTAAAAAACAAACAAACAACAACAAAAAACCCATGACCTTCAGCAAATCACACCCTCAGCCTCAGAGGATGGCCATGGCAACTCTCCTCTGAAGAAACTTGCCAAGAAAACCCCCATGATAGGGGTCGCCATAAACTAGAAATGACTCCAAGGCACTGGATTACCCTGGGCAGGTCACACTCTCTCAGCCCCAGATGGTAATGGAAATCTTCCTCTGGAGAAACTTGCCAAGTGGTATGAATGTTGGACTACCACTCTGGAGACCTGGGTTTGATTCCCCACTCTGCCATGAAAACCACTGGGTGAACTTGGACAAGTCACACACTCTCAGCCTCAGGGGAAGGCAGTGGCAAACCTCCGAACAAACCTTGCCAAGGAAACTCCAGGATAGGTTCATCTTTGAGTTGCCAGAAGTCAGAAACGACTTGAAGGAACACAACAACCACAACCACATTCTTTGAAGTCACACTCTCTCAGACTCGGAGGGGAAAGCAATGGCAAACCCTTTCTGAACAAACCTTGCCAAGGAAACCCCAGGATATGTTCGTCTTTGCGTTGCCAGAAGTCTTCCTCCTCCTCCTCCTTCTCCTCCCGTGGGGGGGCTTTTGCTGAGGGGAAGGGAGGGAGGGAGGAACGGAGGAAAGGGAGGAAGGGAAAGGAAGGGGGGAAGGGGGGAAAGAAGGGAGGGAAGCAAGCTGAGGCCCCACCTTGAGGCTGAGAGAGTGTGACTTGCCCAAGGCCACCCAGTGGGTTTTTACAGGGCCTTCCGTGTAGAGAGGCAGGACAGGCAAGGCAGAGGAGGGCAGATCAGCCCAGGGCAGCGAGGGAGGGAGGAAGGGAGGCCCTCCCAGAAACACCGCACCTTGGCTCTTTTCCTCCTCCTCTTCCCCCAGGCCAAACCACCACGGGCGGCACACGGGATTGACTGGGAGCCTGGCTGGGTGCCTCCTCACCCCTCCCCTCCCCGAACGGAGCCAAGCCAGAGGTGGGGCAACCAGGAACAAGCCAGGGGGCCAAAAAAACAAAACAAAACAAAAACCAGGCGGGTCGTGGGCCGGTTAAAAGGCCTCGTCGGGCCGGCCCTGGCCCACGGGCCGTAGTTTGAGGACCCCTGACTTAGTTGAATACAAACTACTTTGGCACTTTGAATGCAGTTTGCAGCAACTGGAGGAAACTAAAAACAGGAGGAAAGTGGGAGGAGGAAAGATAAACTGGGTAATTTTATAAGCAGCTGAAAAAGTGGGAAGACGGAACTAATTGGGACTGTCCCTACCAAATCGAGAATTTTTTGGGGTATGTAGTTCTCTTCTAGTTTTGTGCCAACAAGAATAAGTAAATCTATCAAAAATGATCATAGTCTAAGCCTTAATGTACACTTTATTGGCTATTAATTTTTGGCCATGCAGCTGATCTTCTTACAATGAATGTTCTCATTTTGCTGCTGCTTTCTTTCAATTTCTCTCATTGGTGTTTTATTTTTAAATTATTTGTTTTCAGATTAACATAATATTTTGGAAGGTTCTCTTGGTTGGGAATACAGGTTGATTTTCTCCTTCGTTTCCAATATATATATCCTGGACCATGTTCACTGGATTTAGTCTCACTATTTGCAGCCATCTAATGCTGTTCAGAATTATTTTAAAGGACTCGATGAACATAAAGTAGTGCTTGCTGTTGAGGCAAATATATATGAAACATAAAAATCCAAGTCTTAAATATTGAAGATTGGTGATGGCAAAAAAGTTTCCAAAATTAATTGAGCCTGCTTGAAGGGGCAGCTTAAAAACCAAGCTCGATAGATAGGTGGCACTGTCTGATCATCATCATGACATACAAACCTGATTGGAATATCTAGTGATTTAATATTGCAGTTCTTCTGATTTAAGCTGGTGGCTTATTCAAAATGCTTTCCTCACCATTGGCCCTTGTTTGCAATTGTACTACACCAGTACTAGATAAGGAGGCTGTGGAAGTCTTGTGCCACACAGACCAAACCTCAGCAGTATATTGACTGCATACTATGAATGCTGGAATGAGGATAGAGTTTCCAAAAACATCTTTTGAAAAAGGGCTAGTGGGAGGGGAATTATAAACTGGATGAAGTTAGATTGTTATTATTGGATCATGTTGCAACTATGCTGGACCGTTATAGAGAAATAATTCTGAAGCTTGGTAGATCAGAGCTTGGAGAAGATTTTTTTTTTTGGACCGCAGCTCCCAGGACCTGTCCTGCTTGTATGATTGGTGGGGGTCATGCTGGTTGTGGGGGATCCTGGGAACTAGTTTTTTTAAAAAAAGTCATATTTCCAAACTGTGCCATAAACCATCCTGTACTTTATAGAGTGCCCTTGTTAAAATATTCCTTCTGCATGGTAATCAGATTTGTGGTCTCTAAGAAGATGCAGACTGTTTCTTTGAGAGACATAAATGTTTTTCAACATTCCTCCCTCCCCGTCTCTCTCTCTCTTTTTTTTAAAAAAAAAATGATTGTAAAAAAAGTCCAAAATAAAATACAAAAATTAAAAAACCAAACATTTCTACCTTATATATAACAGAATGGTTCATTGGCAGGGCTGCTTGGCTATATGGCCAGGTTTAACATGTCTGATCACACTTGTGTCCTGCTCCTTCCCCAGTGTATATGGAGTGTGCACATTGATTTCATTAGTCATGTTCTTCATTTGGCCATGTCTGTGCCACATAGCCAAAGAAATTACCTTTTCTTTGTCCTGTAGAATGTGGTTCTTTCGGGAGGCTCTACAATGTTCAGGGATTTTGGACGCCGGTTACAGAGAGACTTGAAAAGAGTAGTCGATGCTCGACTGAGAATCAGCGAAGAGCTCAGTGGTGGCCAGATAAAGGTAGACAGGTTTTTCTATCTATCAAAGGCTTGAGTGAGCAAAACTAGTGCACATGTACTAAATATGCCTGTAAATCAAGTGATGTTTTAATAAGTGTACTACAAGCATCCATTCAAGGAAAAGATCTAGTCCTGAGACACCATGGTAAAGGTAAAATGATTTATATTTCCTCCACAAGACACACATGAGGGGGGATGAGAAGATCAGTGCATCTGACTGCCTTTTGATTTTTCTCAATCTGAAGGGATTCCAGCATTCAAAGCTGATTGTGCCAAAAACATTCATGATGTTTTTGCCACGACAGCACCCTCTGCGCAGGAGCAATGATGCTTATTGACAGAATGGTATCTCTTTGACAGTTGGACATGATTTTTAGAAAACATTGTCACTATTGCCAGTCTGAAAATGATATAAACAAAGATATTCTGGGTCTCCTACTCATTCCTCTCGACTGTAGAGGGCAATGCTGTGATTCTAGCTGACCGAGCTTGGAAAAGTTCTTTTTTCACTGCAGTTTCCTTGAATCCCTTGGCTATAATGGCTGGGAAGATTCTGAGATTGTACTCCTACAAAATAACTGTTTCCGAGTAATCTTGTACCAGCAGATTTGGGGCAGTTCAAAATGTGTTTTAGATGCTTGAATTTGAAATGTGTAACTATGCTCCTTTCTTGCAGTAGGGTATGTGTGGGGTTGTAACAGATTCTGGGACTCAGAGGGGAAACCAGATCTTGGAGGTGGGCAAAGAAACTGTGAAATTTGAATAAGACATCTGTACCAACTTAGTTACAGTTGGATATTCAGATGCCTTCTTTGCTAGCAATGGCTTGAAATGTACAGTGTTGGTACAATGGCTTTTCTGACTAGCAAGCAGGTCAGGACAGTCATGGCTTGTGCTGTTTTGATAATATATTGAACTGAAAGTTCTGTTTTGCTCTGCAGCCCAGGCCTCTTGAAGTTCAAGTGATCAGTCATCCCATGCAGCGCTATGCAGTCTGGTTTGGAGGTTCTATGCTCGCGTCAACAGTATGTCCCTTTATAAAATCACTTCACTACAGAATAGTTGTGCTGGAAGATAATTGGAGGTCATCTGCTCTGACGCTTTGTCAAGAGATAGGTGTCTCCCCAGAAGATTAGCTTTAGCTCAGTATTTTTTCCATTGCTGATCATGCTTTTAGTCTTGCATGAACAGGCTGATGTTCACGCATGCAAATGCACCTATTGTATTTTGCATGCACAGGCTCCAACTGTATCTTCCTTTAAAAGCTGTCTCTTATTTTGAACAAGTGTTGGAACAAACTAAAGTGCCTTGATCTTAGGCCCCTTTCACACAACAGTTATAGCACTTTGACTCTGTTTTAACTCCTATACTTGTATCCAATAGAATTCTGGGATTTGTAGTTGGATGAGGCACCAGAGCTCTGGCACAGAATACTTCATAAAACAAACTAAAAATCCCAGGATTCCATAGGCTGGAACCATAACAGTTGTGGAATCAAAGTGCTATAATTGTGTAGTGTGAAAGGGCCCTTTGATCTTTCAAGAAGAAAAATAACACTTTTTAATGCTAAGTTTTTGTGGGTACAGTATGACTGTTGTTGCTGAAGTTTCCAAAAAGGTTGATGTGGAAATCTGATAGAGCTAGAGCAATCTTTTTCCTGCTACTGCATATTCATTTCTAATTTATTTGCAATATGTGTTATGGAGTTGATTTTGTTACCTGAATTCTAATGCAAAGTGGTTTTGTCCTTACTTTGACTTGTATACTTTTTCAGATGCAGCTTCTTTTTCTTTTTCCCCCCAGCCAGAATTCTTTGAAATATGCCACACCAAGAAAGATTATGAGGAATATGGTCCTAGTATTTGTCGTCATAATCCTGTTTTTGGAATTATGTCTTAATCTGCATTGTGGGGTGGTATCTGCTGTTGTGTCCAGTGGAGATCCTTTTGCTTATGAGGAGAAGAGAGCTCTTGAAGTTGTAACCATTGAAACATGGTGTGTTGTGGAGGTCCAATGGGCTCTCGGAAGAATACCTCAGTCCCACAGAATGCACTGGAATCAGGCATAGCAATGCATTGAACAATCCAGAACCATTTATTGACTGATTCTTAATTGGGTCTCTCTCTTCCTTTGGTTGTGAGCAGAACTCCTGATTTGCAGAGATCCTGGAAACAGGGATTGCTGGTCTAAACATAAGCCAAAAAAAAAAAAGCAAGCCAAAATATTGTCACTGTCAAGCTTTTTCTGGAACAGGGAAGAATATTCAATGGTTTCCTGTATTGTTCTCAGGTCTGTAATCCAGTCTGGAAGGACAAGACTTCTTTTGCACATCAATGTATTAGTCTCAGTGGGATCGGTTGCCCTTAGAATCTTCCTTGAACAGATTAGATTGCAGAAATGGGAGCTTTAGTTTATAGAAATTTGAAGTACTGTAACCTTGCAATACCAGTATTTTAGGCTGATAATTTTATACTTCATGACAATTGTTGAGGGAGGCTGCCTGAATTGAGCTGCTAGAGGACATCATGGAGGTGGTGGGAGAGGTCTGATTTTCCACTTAAGGCATGTGTTGGTTAAACATCAGACGAATGAAGAGCTTTCTTGGATTATATGTGCACTTTAAAAAAATGTACTGATTTTATTTGAATGTTTATAAGTGTATGAAAAATAGAACATGAGATTTATTACTGTTTATTTATTTTTGTTTTTTAAAAATGGGAATGGATGATTAGTAAATGAAAAGCTGTTGATTACTGGTGAAATAAAACTTGTTAACATGTTCACACAGATTAATTACCAGTGTTGCAATCTGTTCTGTGTTGTGAAAGATACTCTTTTCTTGAAAGTTCCACATTTGAGTCTCAGTATTTGTTTTGAGAATGGCAAGTCCATTGCAGAAATGGCCTCTGATAATAGCTAGCTACAAAATAAGTGATGATATGTGGCAGACAAGCAGATGTGAACCAATCCTGACTGTCAAGAAAAAGATTAATTGGTCGCCACTGCTATCTTGATGATCGTTTTACATGAACTGATTATGGTACTTTGAGCTGTCAAATGGTGTTGGTTTTAATTGGATTGTACTGAATTTATTTTTTAAAAAGCACATTGCATTGTGTGAGTTGTGGGATATTTTTAAACCCAGTGAGAATTCCTGTACGTTGCTGGTTAAGGTTAAGACTGAGCAAAATACACAGTTTTTGCATTAAGGTGTGTTTCTTTCCTCCTATAAGAATTCCAGTTTCTCCTTAGTTTGATGCCCTTCCAAATGAAGCAAGCCAACTTGACAACCAGATCACATCATTTTTGCTTTTCTTTATCATGATTGGCCGAAACCTAGCATAGATAATTTTAAAATTCCAACATATTTACATAACTGGGACAAAGAGTACCCTAATGGTAAAAAAAAAATAAAATCAGTTAAAATATTTTTGTCCTAGGAGGTTTTTTTGTTTGTCAGAATAACACTGTATATGGTAAGTAGCTAAAATGTAGGGATTTCCCCTACAGCTGTTCAATCTCAATGTTGCAGAACATCTGCATTATAGGTATAACTCTGCTATAAAACATTACTGTGGGGAATGGTAATGCCCCTCCCATGTGCATGAGAGATAATGCCTACTCTACTCACCCCCATTGCTTTTCAATGTATCATGAATTTCAGAAATGTGTGAGGCAATATACCTTCAGAACATCCTTACAGTTCTTTCCATGTCATATAGGGGAAGCAAGAAAATATGACTTACATCATTCCTTCAACAGGTGATTATTTTATTAAACATGAATGATTAATATGTTAGAACAGACTGCATACATTTGCTTGTGAGCTGGATTAATATATCCAACAACATATACATAGTGGGTTGGATTCAGATTAAATTGCTTTTAGTTAATCATGTTGATTGTCGAAATCAATATGTGAAGTCAGTCATGACCTAAACCCTAGAGATTTTAATGAGAATCTTGCACAATGTATTTAATTGGGATCTACTCAATTGTGTCTAATGCACAATACTGAAAGAATGTAAGCTCTGAACCACCAGATAGTTAATAGAATGTCTTTATGTCTCCCCAGTTACATTATACAGATTTATCTGAAAATTGGTTTCAGTACTAGTTGAGAAAACTTATCAGATATTGGACAAAAACACCTCACAGAAAAGTGAGTTACAGTAATATATTTAGTATTTGACCCTAGTGCTTACCCTCTGGTCACTTCTTATTCCTCCATTGAAGCTTTTTGAACATAGATTCAAAGTCTAGACGCTGCTACTGCCCACTGCAAGACTTTGACATGAGATGGACTAGAAATCCATATTATTGTGCTCAGATCTTTTGTTTCCCAATGGCAGAGGTTTTCTGAATGGCTTATTAGATATAGGCTATGTTGACCTATAACCTTGAAGCCATGAATTAAGAAGAAAGTCAACTAAAGGAAGCTTTCCCTGATTTTATCTTGAGTTACATTTTTAAAAACAATCTTGAAGTGTCTTGCTTTCCATCTTATAGCCATATCCATAAGTTGTCTCATTGGTAAACATTTTAACAACAATTTGTTTTCCATATTATAAATCTGAAGAACTCTGTGCATATGTCTCACTGCGGAACATTCAATTAAATACAATTAGCAAAGTTTTGACATGAGTTGAAGTGCTGATCTTCCTGTAAATAATTCATTCTTTATGATCATGCTGTTTTCTCTCATCTGGAAAAATAACACAGTTGTGCCAAATTAGTTGTCTGAAGATGCCATAGTGAAATGCTTGCTCAAAACCACCAGGGAGAGAGAGAGAACAACAGGAATACATAATCTCTTGCTTAATTGAAAAGTATTACATAATGTCAGAGTTGCTGTGAAAAGTAGCTATGAAGTAACAGTAACCTGAAAAAACATAAGCTGCAAACCACCACATAGTTAATGAAATGTCTTTTGAGTTAAAATTTACTAATGGTGTTTCCTTATCAAACAGTTATATTTTTTTCTCTTTTACACAATTTATTTAAATAATTTTTCATTAAGACATTTTCTATTAAGAAAAGACAAGAAAAGGCAAAAGATGCAGGGAGCAATTGACGTAACATTGGAATTCCAGAAAAGATTTTGTTATATTCATTACAAACTTGGAGAAGTGAAGACTACAGGAAATAAATTATATTGTGGCTTTATTTGTGATTGTAATAATAGTTTGAATGGTAGCAGCCTAGAAAGAGGGTAAACAGCAGGGTTCTTGCAAGACTGAAGTTCTTAAGTAATTGTACGAGGGGGTATTGTAAAGTTTTAATTATCACCTTTTAAAAAAAATTGACAGAAAGTTTTGATTTGTAGTTGTTAACGTATCTCTATGTAGTCACCATCCAGATTTACACATTTCCTCCAGCATTTCTTGACCCTCCGAATACCATTATTGTAGAAGTCTGCAGATTGTGCCTTACAAGGATTTTACATTTTAGTCACTTCTGGAACAACCCGTCACAAAAATAAAGGACATAATAGCTCATTTTCTCAACATCATGCACTTTGAGAGCAATGATGACACTGACAAAATTTCATCAATATACCATAATAACCTCTGGGTGATAATTATTACTTTATGATATCCTTTGTAAGGCGCAATCTGCAACTTTACAATATCAGATATTCGGATGGTCAAGAAATGCTGGGAAAAATGTGTAAATCTGGACGGTAACTATCTAGAGCAGATCAAGCTAGAAATATCCCTAGAAGTCAAGATGTGTACAAGACTTAGGCTGTCATACTTTGGACACAAGATGAGAAGGCATGATTGTTGGAAAAGACAATAATGTTAGGAAAGGTAGAGGGAAATAGAAAGAGAGAAAGGCCACATGCTAGATGGACTTTATGAAAGAGACCACGAATATGAGTTTGCAGGAGCTGGGCAGAGCAGTAGAGGACAGAGGGGCCTGGTGATGTCTCATCCAGAGGGTCGCGATCGATGCAAAGGCAGTTAACAACAACTGAATGGTGACTACATAGAGGTAAGTTAACAACTACAAATCAAAATAAACTTTCTGTTAATTTTCTTAAAAAGATGATAATTAAAACTTTACGATACCCTTCGTATTGCTAAGCTGGATGAGATTGTGCATATTAGGCTAATACCCATTCTACAGTAAGAGTGAATTTTACTTCAAAATAGCACTTGATATAAAACCGAGAAGAACTGCAAACATTTTAGAAGACAGGCTAAGATTCAAAGTGATCCTCAACAGAACAGCTGGGAGCAAAAAGAAAGATAGGAAGCAGACATGAAAAAGTGTTTCTTATAGCAAAGAAGAACCAAATGGGCAAAAACAAGGTGTAGAAAAAATAGACAATGTTAACATACTACTACTCTAACCATCTATAGGGATCTTTTAACTGTACAATGCTGCATATCACTTGAAAATGTGCACCAGGGTGGTAGAACATTGAGAAAGATAAATGAAGGCTTCAAAGGCATGTGTCCTTTACTTTAAAAAGGGAGCCTATTTTCAAATAGTTAAAAGAAGAATCAGTACTTGAAGTTTTAACACTATTTTAAGACCATCATAGATGTTGGAGATTCTAGCACTGGCAGAGATTAGACTTGAACAAAAAAAGAAGAAATATGAGGGTAAAATGAGAGGAATTTGTGAATGGAGGAAGGAAGATGTGCAACAGAAAGGCAGGAAACATGAGACAAAAGACTTTCTAGGCATATCCTATTCATGCATGCTTCGTATGTTTTTGTGAGCTTCCCGCTCTCAAGATAACAAGATGAGGGGTGCCACACTCTTTCAAAAGAGGAAAAGGAGGTACTTCCTCAGACAGCAGAAAAGATTGTGCTGAAAAGACCCTCAAGAATGTAATGTCCTCTTCCCCCCCCCCCCCAACACACACACACAAAAAAAAGAGGGTTACTGATGCCTCCTGGGAGTCAATGAGACCTGGAAGAAGATAAAAGGTTTTAATAGATGAAATGGTCAGCTGTGGAGAAGAATTGCAGAAGTTTAAAGGAGATTTTGTCTTTCCTTGTCTGCAGAGCTGCCGTTCCATGCATGGAAGCTAGCCATGATCTCCCCCAAAATGATCATGGACCACCAAGACTCCTATGTAATTAGGTTCCTCAAGAATTTTCCATCAGAAGAGTGCTTAAATGATCTAGCACACACACTCTCTTCTCCCTATATATATATAAACAGTATTGTTGAATCCTCAAGACTTTCAGAAGGGCTGTCTGCAACCCATTCTGTGCACATCTACTTGGGAGTAAGCTGCGTTGAGCATACAGAAGGCGCTTCTAAGTACACAATGTGCTTGCTAGCAGTCTTCATATTTAAGGAGGTTTCAAGGATAATGGATGGGGAAAATAATTTGCTCTCCCTCTGCTTGCCAATGGGCAAAATTAAAATTGAGCACTCTGGTTTTTAAAACAGATCCTGGATTACTGGAACTAACAGGGTTTCCCAGGAGGAAAAGAATGAAGGTTTCCCTTTTTGAGACATTTACTAGAAATTTATTGTTAAAGCTCCAACTATAATGGATAAAGGCTGGCTCTAGTGTATTGGTCACATATCTTTGAATCCTAGCCATCACCTGTTTTCAATTTTTGCAGGGAATACAGGAGAGCAGACCTACTAAATCAAGGAGTTTATCTTGTCCAGTCCAGCAGGGAGCCTATAAGTAACGTGAAAATCAGTAGTGGTTGAATTTAAAGATATAGCCGTGTTAGTCTGTAGAATTAATACGTATAGAGATTTTGTAGCACCTTTGAGACTAACTGAAAAAAAAAGTTTGTAGCATGAGTTTTCGTAAGAGCCCTTTGCAAACTACATATCATGTAGAGCTCATGGGTTCTACTCATGCTGACTGGGTCTGCAGTAGCCGACATTCCTTTTCCGTTTTCTTCAGTTAAACTCCTGCACTCCTGTCTGTCCCTGGCTTCCACTCCACCATAAGCATCTGAAGAAGTAGACTGAAGTCTACGAAACCTCACGCTACAAATTTCTTTTTTTCAGTCTCAAAGGTGCTACAAAATCTCTATACATATAAAAATCAATAGCACTTCTAAGTTCTATCTCCCTATATGTAGCATTCAGTCTGTCTATCTAGAATAGGAGTTATGTGGCCCTCTGAATATTGTTAGACTGTTTGCTTCTGATCGCTCTCCCCATCCCTCCTTCCCCTTCATCTCTCTGTCATCCCTTGATGTGGATGCACCAAATTGGAACTAGTGGAAAGCGCATCTGCTTGTGCAAGGCAAAAGCTTTATTTCTGAAGATCCTCCTAGTGCAGCCTTTCCTGCTTCCCTACGGGTGGAGAAAAACTTTCTGGAACCATATGAAATATATTACAGGAAGATAATGATGAAAATTGTATGGCTTGCTAGGCACTCCTCCATTGGCTCCAGTGGATGCTTTCCTCCCAATGCCAATAGCATCTTCAAAGGAGCAATGTTAAATCAGGACTGGAGCAAGGAGGAAAGGATTACATTCACCTCCCTATCTCTTGTGATGTTGATTGTCATTCTACCCCGACTTCTGCAGCTGATATTAACTTTTTAAAAATGTACATGTCTAACATCATGTGTGCACTGACCATCTCTCTCTTTTTGTTTTTCAGCAAACAAGTAATTCAGCCTTGCTGTCTATACTGATTAATGTCTTGAGGTATGCTGAATTTCCCCCTTCCCTACATTTATACTATGGTATCGCCTATAATACATCAAATGCTGGTGGCAATTAAAGGATTAGGGACAGGCTATAATTACAACCCTGTGGAATAAAGTTCTTAAATGAGTCTGCGGCTGCCTATACTGTAATTATTCTGCCTATGCCCTGATGTGCTCGGATTAATTGTGGGGGATTACAAACTGTTTGCACTGCACACACAGTTCACAGCTACACAGTTTGTGTTTTTGGTGGCATTAAAGAAGCACCCTATGCTGTTTCCGGAGAAAGGTGTCTTTTAATCACAACGATGCTGTATTGAAACCAGTGCTGACAGTGCTTTGCTAAGCTGTCTCTAATCTGTATCAGCACAGCATAGGTTTGTGCCAAAATACATGATGGAAATAATGTCATCAGAGCTTTTTTATTTTTTTAAACTTTTCATGCTTTGATCTCTTAAAGACTTCTCGAGGATGATTCAACACTATTACTATGCATCCTCTGTGTTAATCATTACAGTATTTTGACAGTTCTATTCCAATCCTTTGCTGTGCAGATCAAATACATGAAGCTGTTGTGCTGGAGTCAAATCACTGGTCTGTTTAGAAGAGAGGGAAACAGTGCTAGGGTGGGGGCCATTCTACCCCCCACTTTTGCTTCTACACACCTATGGTTGGCTGCAAAGGTATATTTTGGTCTTGGTTTCACCTTTTTCCACTGAGTTTTTTTTTGGGGGGGTGGGTGGGATGTAAAATGACATGTGTAGGCCCATTTTGTGGTTTATTTTATTACAATTGTCAGGTAAAGATGTCTGAAATTTATTTTCATTTTTCTTGTTTTGGGGGACTTGTGAGTGATCTCAGGGTTGGAGGGACTGAAAAAGGGTGTTTACTCTCTTTGATCTAGAACAGTATGGTGGGCTATTCTGAATGATTGCTGATTTCCAAAATTGTGCCACTGATATGGAAGTTTCTGGCCATGCCAGTGAGGTCTTGGCTGCAGTCAGTTATTGATATGAAAGGAACACTTTACTTATGCCCATAGACACCATCTTCAATATTACAACATCTGTATCCTATGTGTAACATATGCATCAGGCATATAGGTTGTAAAATCCTTGTCATGACCAAATGTTAGCAGTGGTCCAGTGGCAGACAAAGTTAGTTTTTATTTAGCAGATTGATATTTAGTTTGGCAGTTCAAGGTTGGGAAAAGGTTACCTACCCTCCAACTGTCCTGAATTGGCAGAGACAGTTCTGATTAATCCTCTGTCATCCCACTTTCTTAGTTATTTCTAAAATGTCCCAGTTTCTCTCTCCTCTGCCCACTTTCTCCCTTTATCCTCAGCTTTCTTCAATTGCTGCAAACACTTCAAATTCTAAAAGTAGTTTGCACTCAGTTAACTCAGCAGAGGGGAGAGGAGAGGGTGAAAACATGCCTCTCAGTTGGCTCAGGTGAAAGCAAGCCATTCCAGTCTTCCCTAGCTTGGCTTTTTCCTCATTTATAATTTTTGCCATCTTGATCTCACTCTAATTTTGCTTGGTCACACGTGCCCCAGTTTTCATCTGTGAAATATTGGAGGGTGTGAGACCAGCACCGGGGAAATAAACTTTCCAGTTACCAACTTACTTACAATGTTCTCATTGCTGTTTGGAGAACTTCCAGGAAGATGTGTCACACCTGTGCACTTTGATTTCCTTAGTTTGCTTTGCAGAATATAAACCTGTGTGTGTTTGGGTTTTTGCACCCTAGCCCAGGAGACTCATTATCCAGCCACGGAGATGTAGAGTGTCAGTTATGGGAAAGTAAAGGTAAAACAAGTTACTTTAAAGGCCAATTACTATTTGATACGAAGGAATGGTAGAATCCACCAGCTAAAGGCCCTTGCTTCCTTGGCTATAGACAACCTGCTATATCATTTGCCACCAATAAGGCTTATTTTTATGTTGTGATGTTTGTTGAGTTTTGGTACTAAACAAAATCTTGGGGAGGTCTGGAACTACAATCCCAGCCCAAAACATATGCAAGCCAAGCCCTACTGTTGAAACATGCTTCTAGTTTGGAGCTCTAGGTCAAATTTAATTCCCAGAGTTTGGTATGAATGATGTTTGAATTGCCACAAACTGGCAGTGTGGTGATGTTCCAAATGTATATTTGTAAATTTTGATTTTTTTTAAAAAAAATAGTCTTTTCTTAACTGTATGGTTTTTGTGTAATAAGACCTAATGCAGAAAAGCAACTACTTAATTTAGTCTCAAACACAATATTAAAACTGGGAATCCTGTTGCAGCAATAGGAAACTAGGTCAAATGTATGTAAAAGAACTGCTAGAATGGTTAAAAAGTAGAGCTGTAGCTGTCCCTATAGAAGGTCTTATTAACCCAATTTTTTTTTTGCTGAGGCCAGTTCTGTTGTGCTTGCCTGTCCTTGTTCACAATTATTTATGTAGACTTTTTGAGATAGAACACATTGAACTCAATGCCCTCCTCAGATCCCTATTGTCTCTTAGTTCATAATGTATCACTTAAGACCAAGCTGATTTATTCATACTAATAATTGCCCAGTGAACCTTTTCACGCATCTTTGAGAACATGGAAGGTTTCTCATCTAGCAGGATGATTCCTTCAGCAAAGTCCAGGGTAGATAGGATGCATTTAACATGTGCAGTTTTATTTCTAAATAACAGCTAGTATGTGGGTGGGGAGGTGAATTTAATCAGAATTGGGATCTTGCAATTTGATGATAGAGATCCCAAAGAAGTAAGAGTCCCAATAACTCTCTGTTGTAGTCCCAACAAAAATCTCCCCCACACCTAATTTTTTTTCTAATAGTCTCAATTAGAGCTCACTCATAATAATAATGATAATAAGATTTATTTTTACCCTGCCACTCTGTTAAAAACAATTGGGGTGGCTTACAACAGATAAAATACAGAATAAACCTCCCAAACCCCACCAACCCCCCTCTCCCCCCTTTAAAAAGCATTAAACTGAGCACTCATTAAAGCAATTGCTTAATTGTAAGTCAATACTTTTATGTAAATCCTGTTGATTTAATAGTTCTACACTGGTTCAGATTAGCAGTT
This sequence comes from Phrynosoma blainvillii, assembly GCA_026167975.1. NCBI lineage: Eukaryota > Metazoa > Chordata > Lepidosauria > Squamata > Phrynosomatidae > Phrynosoma > Phrynosoma blainvillii. Next base: position 10,740,478 of record JANUYF010000005.1, read on the forward strand.
AGATTTAGACTATTGGCTCCAAAAGCCAGTTTTGCAGCATAAGAAGATATTCATGCTAAAATACAACAACAAACAAAAAACCTTCTATGGAAGTTCATGAGCCTTGATTCATGTTTGTATAGTTTACTTAATGATGATAGCAACAAGTTTGTTGTTGTGTGCCTTCAAGTTGACTCTGATTTATGTTGACCCCATCATAGGATTTCTTGTCAAGATTTATTCAGAGGAGGTCTGCCATTCTCTTCCTCTTAGACTGGGAGACCGTGACTTGCCCAAGGTTACCTAGTGGATTTTCAAGGTCGAGCAAGGGATTTGAACCTTGGCTTTCCAGAATCCTAGTAGGGAGTATAGCTGTGAGGATATTGCCCCGAAATCAGAATTCTGCCACCCAAGTGAATTTTTCCTCCAGTCCCTACATTTCTAGCATTGCAGTAACTTAAAACTTCAGTTGAGTATTTAGAAATAAACTTGATCCATCCAGAGAAAAGGACAGGCAGAAATACCAAGCGTAAGACAGCAAATATAATAGTTCTAGGTGTGGATGATTTTCAATGTCTCATTCTCTACAATGCTAGAAATTTGGATATTGAATTTAAATCTGTGGGCTTCCAAGTGTTGTTCTCATAAGTCCTAGGCAATATGTCCAATGAGCAGTGACAGTGGAAATTCATGTTCAACAGTATGAGCAAGGTTAGTTTTCCTACTCCCTGATCTTCATTAATGGTCCTTCCTGAGAATCAGATAATCCACAACTTTCAAGAGATTAATGCAGAGTCTCTGGAAAAAGGGGGACGATTTCATCCCTCCAGTACACAAACCTTGAGTCTACCTTGCTGTGAACATTCTCACAATAGATGCCAAGCATCAACAGCCCTCATACTGTGTAGCTGGGTGTATTTTAATTATTTTTGTAAATGTGTGAAATAATTCACAATGAACCACAATTAATATATTGGTTTTATCATGCAAGAAATGTAAGTAAAATGGATCAGAATAACTGGAAAGAGAAATCCATTTCCATAATGGCCCTGTTGAGATGTTTTAAAGTTAGATAAAGCAATTGGGATCTTTCTCATACTGTTTGTGTACATCCTAAGCCACAGGAAACCAATTAGCTTTCTCATTGCATTCATTCATTACTTCCTATAGAGGGCAAAAGTGATAGAAGATGATTCTGTATATCAATGGCTCCCTTTTGGCCTTAATAGAAAACCAGTTAGTGGTGGCTGATGAGACTATTGTGAAGACTATAGGATGGTGAAGCTTTTATATTCAAAAGCAAGTAGTGGATGCTAGACCATTATGGTTTTCTAAAACACTTTTACACTCTGCATATAATTCCTTTGCAAGCCTTAGATCCTGATAAGAATGTGCACTAATTAAAATGTAGATAAATGAATGAATGAAAAAGCCTTTGCAATTAATCTCTAAAATCCAACTGTGAGGCACAAATTTTTCAAGGCTCTCTTGATATCAATAAGTACGTCAGTAGGATTTAGTATTTAGAGAAAGCGGCATATGTTAATTTACAACTTTGTGTGAATTTATGCTTCATGGATATGCTCTTTAGTTGTGTTCACATTATTCAATGTTTGGGTTGAGTCAGGGAGGTTAACTTTGCTGGGTCTAGGAGCCAATTTCACCCCTCCCAAAGAGCTAGGGCAGGGACAGGCAACCTTTTTGAGACCTGGGCCGGTCTCAAAAAGGTTGCCGCTCGGCTGGGCCAAGGGGGGGGGGGAAATGGCGGAGCGTGCGCGCACACCCTCCTCCTGTGCGCGCAACCCCCCGTGCATGCTGCCGGCACGGCCACTACCGCGGCCGCCGCCGTAGCGCGCACCGCCGCAGCTGCCATAGCGCGTGCGCGGCCACCATTTTGGAAGCCAAAATGGCGGTCACGGCGCGTTTGCGCATGCGCAAAAGTATTGCGCATGCGCAAATGCGTCGCGACCGCCATTTTGGCTTCCAAAATGGCGGCTGCGACAAGCGTGCCCGAAAACGCTCCCCGGCAGCGGCGCGGGGCGGCGGGGGTGGCGCGGGGCGGCAGCGACGGCGGCAGCCTTTGGACGGGGCCGGTAAGTCCGGGGCCCGGGGCCTTAACTGGCCCCCGGGCCGTAGTTTGCCGGTCCCTGAGCTAGGGTTTTTATTTCCCACTTCTCAAATACAGGTACTCTAATTGTGCAAATTATTCTAAAATGTGTTCTGATTGTGCAAATTCAGCACATTAATTGTTGCATTTTTTTCCATTATGTTTCAAACACACGCCCACATGCGCGCGCACACACACACACACACACACCTTAGACAGTCACAACTTGTCTGAGAACACCAGTAGATACTAATGATTAAAGTCCCGGGTCTCTGCTTGATCCTGGAGTTTACAAGGTGAACTTGGGCTATCCCCACCTCTCCTCAAACTTGCCCTAAAAGTCCTCTTCTCAAATTTTGTCCCTTGCGCAGGTCACTTCCATCAAGTTTCCAAGAAGGAAACATACACAAAGAAGCTTTGGATCCAGCTGTTTTGCTGCAGGCATTGTCAGTTACAGTCACCATTCTTTAGCCACCTTGGCAGCAGGATCCACTGGCACCTAGAAACTCCTGTTTTTCTTCCCTAGATTTTGTAATGACTTGTTCCACAGAGCCATCACACCTCAGGGACAGCGCCAATGTACTTTCAGTCAATGTTTCAGTGAGGTTCTCTCTTTGTCACTTTATGGATAATGCATGATTCCAGTTGGATTGTGGAGGAGCATCACATTGATACCTGCCCTCTTGCTTTTTGTGCAGTAAGAGGAAAAGGCCTAGAAGAAACCCATCTGTCTTGAAAAACTAGCAGGTTTCATTTCCTCCGGGAACAAGTATTTTTGTTAAATCAGTGTGTCTTGCACGCTAAAGACGAGTCCATCCCAGAATACAGTGGGCTCGTGGTATCTACTGGGTTTTTGTTCCAGGATCCCCTATGGATACCAAAATCCATGGATGCTCAAGTCTCACTAAACATGGCCCTTATATAAAATGGCAAAAACAAGGTTTGCCTTTGGAATTTATATTATTTTTGAATATTTTTCAAAGTGATAGATGGTTGAATCCATGGTTAAAGTATCTGTGGATACAGAGGGCTGACTGTATTCTGGATTCCATGAAGAATAGCTCATAAATGTTGCTAGGAAAATCCATCCATTTCCTCACCAGCTACTGCTGGGATTGCTGCCAAACTCATGGGGAACAGAGAAGTCCATGGTGCTGCTACTCATCAAAAGGACCTAGGCCTTTGAATATATCAGCCCAGGCTCCACTATACCATTCATTGTAGAAGATAAGGCTTTATATTGAAACTAGAATGCTGAGATTTTGCAGAATGTTTAGCAACTTTCTAACTATGGAATAGGACTGGAACCCAGATGGTCCCATAAATGAGGGGAGGAGAGAGTGCTATTACAATGAAAACCACATATTAAGATGCTTTAAGGAAAGAGAATAAGGGAGGATGAAAGGTGTGTTAAGAGATCTTGCATAGGATAGTGGTTTGAATGTTGGATCAGGACTCTGGGAGATTAGGGTTTGAATCTTTGCTCAGCCATGAAAACTCATTATGTGACTTCATGTTATTCACAGTCTCTTAGTCTTAGAAGAAGGCAATGGCAAATCTGAATAAATCTAGCTGAGAAAACCCTATCTTAGGGTTACCATCAACCAGAATTGACTTGAAGGCACAGAACAAAAAGACGAGGTGTGTTAATGTGTGTGTGTGAATTAAATATTAAATGATGTATGAAAAGACAAAAGGAGTAGTAGACAAAAGGAGCTAGCATGAATCAAAACATATCTGCAACTTTTTGTGGGTCTTTAATTCTATTTAGGTTTATTTTCTCTCCATGTAGAGCTAACAACTCTGGCAAAAGGTGATGGCAGGAGATAACTGTGTGTGTGTGTGTGTGTATATATATATATATATATATATATATATATATATATATATATATATATACACACACACACACACACACACACATATATATATATATATATTGATAACTGATCTCAGGGGTTGCTTGGAAATAGTCTTTGGGATGAAATCTTAATGAGTAATATTGCAGATTTGCTCATGTTCAAAAGTATTTTTCCTTGGTGGCTTTTCATAACGTCTAGCTTTTTTTTGACAGAAGACATTTAAAGAAGGCTAGAGGGAGCTCTTTCATTGTGTAAAGACTGAAGCAGCATCTATTAACACTACTACTTATAGATATACTTAGAGTGCAGTCATCTGAAATGTGTTTACTCAGTAATACCCCACATTTTTATTAATTGAACTTACTACCAATTTAAATATACATAAGATTTCAACCTGAGTGCATTAAAACCACTCTGTAGGTTGCTGCTTCACCTTTGTTGTTGTTAACTGCCTTCGCGTCAGTCTTGACCCATGGTGACCCTATGGATGAGACATCTCCAGGCCCCCATCTTGCTTCAACTTGGCACATTTTAAATTGCTTTTAGCTAGTAGCTGGAGATGTTGGCATTTGGACTCACTACTGGCTATGCTAGCTAGGAGATTCTGGGAACTGTAGACCAGAAAGTAGTATTTCCAATTTCTTGTAATTGTGTAGGGGGAAAAAGTTAATTTCTGAATTTCTTAGTCAATCACATCTGTGGCTTAAAAATAAGCACTAGATACAGTGCCCCCCCACTTTTCAGCAGGAGTTCAATCAAAGCACAGAAAGGATTAGTGCTGTCCCCCAAAACTGCAATGCTAGTGAAAATCCCTCTCCAGTGCAAACAATAAGCCACAGAAGTAAAGATTCTGTTGGAGCTGGGTTCTATTGGAGCTGGGTAAAGCTCATCCTCAGACAGGGGATGTTTAATACCTCTTTCCCCAACTGCAATCGTGGGATAAAAATTGACATTCCTTGCACCTAGTATTACATTAAATAGCAAGATATAGCTGCCAGCAATGCAATCATAGTAGCACCTAGTTTTCCCCTGAATCCTTTCTCTTCTATGATTCTGTTTTTGAGGTCTTTAAACAGAGGTTGGATAGGCATCTTTTGGGGTGCTTTAGTTGTGTCTTCCTTCATGGCAGGGGTTTGGACGGGATGGCCCATGTGGTCTCTTCCAGCTCTATGTTGCTATCTATACAGGAGCAAACAATCACAAATGCATATTGGCCCCAAGTCATGGAGGGCTTTAAAGGTTAGAATCAGTGCTTTGATTTATGACTGAAAACCAGAGTTTGGATTTTTTTTAAAGGAAATAATAAACATTGCTCATAGTAATTTTAAAAAACGACTTCTTACTATTAGTAGATGTGGGTCAAGATCTTGCATCAAATGTGTAGTTACACAACGTAGCTATGAATGACTTAAGGATTCAGTCCCCCCCCCCTCCCAAATTCACCTTAAACTCCAGGGATCTACTCCATGCAAAGGAGATCTGTGGTTTTGTTGAGTGGAGCATGTCAGGATGACAATATATGGCAGTTATGGTTATGTAACTCTAGGTTATGAATCCATAACTCCAATACAGGATGCCTTGATTTAAAACAAAATCTGATTTTTTAAAAAAGTAACTTGTCTTATTTGTTATGTTATTTGTTACTTTTCATTATTTTTATATTCAGGGAGCAAGAAATCCATAAAAAACAAAAGAAATGGCCTGGAATTTAAAGCTCCCCCTCCAAAACATCCATGTCTTCATAGCAATTTCAGCCCATGTGAAGTTGTAGGCTTTCATGGCCGGCATCCATAGTTTTTTGTGGGTTTTTTGGGCTGTGTGGCCATGTTCTAGAAAAGTTTCTTTCTGATGTTTCACCAGCATCTGTGGCTAGCATCTTCAGAGAAAACTGGAATGGAAGAGAATGGGTCTATATATACTGTGAGATCCTGGGTAGGGAGGAGTGGTTCCCAGGTGAACTGTGTGTTCTGTGGGTCAGGGGCTTTCCCAACAGACATTAGCAGACAATCTCCTTGATTGCATATCCTCACCTGGAAGCCATGCCATTAACAACAGAACATACCTATTCAACACAGAACAATACACAGTTCACCTCGGATTAGCAGACAATAACCTTGAGTGCATTTCCTCCCACCCTGGAGCCATGCCATTAACAACAGAACAATACATATTCAACACAGAACAACACACAGTTCACCTGGGAACCACTCCTCCCTACCCAGGGTTTCACAGTATATATAGACCCATTCTCTTCCATTCCAGTTTTCTCTGAAGATGCCAGCCACAGATGCTGGTGAAACGTCAGAAAGAAACTCTTCTAGAACATGGCCACACAGCCCGAAAAACCCACAAAAAACAATTTGAGCCCATCTTCTCTGCAATTTTCCCTCTGATCTGGACGTCTGATCTCTGCACTGGTAATGTAAGGTCCCATCCTTCTAATCTCTATCCCAATTAACATACCTTGATTTTGTTAGGTCTTGTATGAGTGTATAGGTGTGTGCCTTTGTGTGAAATGTTGCAACACCTTTGTGGTTTGGACCTTAGCATTCTGAAGTTCTAGTTTCTTGGAACTAGTGTATAAAGGCAAAAGATTCCTGCTTTTTAAAGTTACCAAAAAAACCTTGCTGCTCCCTTGAGCTAATTAATTAATTCCTCCATCAAAATCAATTTGGAGCAATTTATGTAAAAATGGGACTTGAGCATCCATGGATTTTGGTATTTACAGGTCCAAAACACACTGCAGAAATAATCCAGTTTGAGACCACTTTAACTGTCTTGGCTCCGTGCTAGGGAATCCTGGGGATTTATTATGGCACCAGGGCTCTCTGAAGAGAAGGCTAAAAGTCCCACAAAACTACAGTTCCCAGAATTCCCTAGCATGGAGCCAGGGCAGTTAAAGCTGTTTCAAACTGGATTATTTCTGCAGTGTGTTTTGGAACTACAGGGGGTCCTGGAACCCAACCCCAGTGGATACCAAGGGCTCAATGTATAAAAGCACTCCTAGGCACTTCACTCCATACATCTGATAAAATAGATGTAGGTTTATGAAAGCTTATGTTATCAACTGTATTATCTCAGTCTCAAAAGTGCTACAAGATACTTTTGCCTACTGAACGTTTTAATCCTAGGAAACAGTTCCACATATCCAATTCCAGTTAATAACTGGTACTAGATTAAATTGCCACACAGATCACACTGCACTATCTAACCATCATGTTAATATGACATACCCTCCAATTGTCCCAGTTTGCCAAGGAAAGTCCCGATCAATTATCTGTCTTCTCACTTTTCCAGCTGTTATTAAAATGTCCCAGTTTCTCTTACCTTCCATGTCTCTACTTTGTTCTTCACTTGCTGCAGACTGAGCAGATTATCAGATGGGGGGAAAAGCCGGGAGTAAAAAGCATAGTCCCAGCATCATTGTGCAATTGCGCAGAAGATTTTCAGATGACATCCCACTCATCCAGGACTTATCCCGTGAAGATCCAGGAATGCTCCAGCAACAAACCAGGACTCTTATAGATATAGTTAGCAGCTCTGAATTGATCACCGTCAAGCGAAATACTCAAGTAAGGTAGCTGCAGCAGTTTCCATCACTTTCATTTCTCCACAATCCTTTTGGGATGTGCTATGTTAAGGCATTCTGGGGAAACAAAATGGTGGTGTCTGTTGGATCTCTTCCTTCAGTGTTTCTATCACTGTACTAAGTCCTGCTGCATATTTTTTTTAAAGTATATTTTAATATTGCGAGGGGGGGGAATCCCAACAGGTTCATTTGGCCATGTGAGTTGTGTTGACATTCATTCCACCAAGGCAATATGCTGAGGCCAGGCCTAATGTACCAAAGCCAAAGGGATGCAGTCTTGAAGCAAGAATCTTTAGCCTTACAAGCAAGTTTAATTGACCAATACATGTGTACATGTGAGAGAGACAGACTTATTTGTGATACTTCTTAATCTGGGTCAGGCAAGCAAATCTGAACTGAATTTTAGAAGATAACGCCCCCACACACAATTGGAATCTTGCTACTTCATGAATCTTAATCATGGCCTGTGTTGCATGACAAAGTCTCTGATGTGTAAGGATAAGTCTTCAAAGTCCTTATACAAAATGCTCTGGCATTTTTATTATCTCCTCCCCCCCCCCCCCCGAAGACATGGAAAAATGAAAGCCTCAGATATATTTTGACATGAAAGTCATTTTCAGCTCTGTAATCGGCTGACACAGCATGTTTGGTTAGAGTAATTGTGCTAAAGATCAGGCAGTATATTTTGGTGGCTGGGTTCTCTCTGACAAGATTGAACACATTCCTGCTAGCTAGGATTTTTCAATAAAGATTTCATTGTCTCTTCCCTATGTGGGAAGTGATAAGTGACCCTGATATCTCTCCACTCAATTTTTTTTATCAATAAAAATAGTTCCAGATGGATTATTCCTGGTTGATTCTTAATGAAGTGCCATTTTATGGGTTGTCAGTAAGTCTTGAAATTGAGAGGTGCTATATATCAGGCAGAAGGCACTTTTTCTGACACTGTGATGGGATTCACAGTATAAAGGGACTGAATCCACTTCCTTTTCTCAAGTACATAAATCACTCCCCTTACAAATAAATACATGGAGGAAACAACATTGATTGTCTCTTGGCCCAAATGTATGGCTGTAACTCAGATTCCTGCTTGTTGAACCAAGTGTGTTGCTTAATGAATCCATCATAGACTATCTCTTGTTGAAAGTGATGGGACGCCATGGACTTCCACATTCATCTAGGCCTGGATTCCCATTCTCATCTTTTATTCATCTATCACATTTGTATTCCAATTTCTTCCATGGAACTTATGGTAACTAAAGTAGGATCATCTGATAGGACTACATGATTTTAGCCATTGCATTCTTGCAGTAGTTAAACTCCAGAATCCATATGAATTCCACTGCAATGGTAAAAGTGAACCCTATAGCACTTATATTTGGGCATACTTTTTGGTAGAGGAAAAACTAGCTCCAGATGGGACAAATGTGTGCAGGAATTGTGGTATTTGTTGCTGTAGTTCAGGGGTAGGCAACCTAAGGCCCGGGGGCCGGATACGGCCCCCTGAGGCCTTTGGGCCGGCCTCAGGCCGGTCCTGCCGCCCCCGCCACCACCGCCCCCGCCACCGCCGCCCCCCACCATGATGATATTGACTATTGTTGTTATTACTTGTTCTTGGGGTTTTCTTGGCAAAATCTCCACAGGGGGGTTGCCATGGCTTTTCTGGGGCTGAGAGAGTGTGTGTGCATATTTTTTATTTTTATTTATTTATTTATTTATTTTTGGTGCTTCGGCCCCCCAGTTGTCTGAGGGACAGCAACCCGGCCCCTGGCTCAAAAAGGTTGCCTACCCCTGCTGTAGTTCTTAGATTTTTTTTTAAAAAACCAAACAACAATTTGTGTCCACACTGTAGAAAGGATGCAGTTTGACATCACTCGAACTACTATGCCTCTATCCTACAGTATCCTGGGATTTGTAGTTTTGTGATGCTCCAGCATTCTTTGATAGATAATAATAATAATAATAATAATAATAATAATAATTATATCCCGCCCCTCTGCAGTCCAATCTGGGCAGCTTACAATAGTAAAAACATCCCAAATATACAATTCCAAAAACCTCCCACCCCTTAAAACAGTAATAAACATCATATAATTAAAACAAGAACAAACATAATATAATTAAAACAAGAAGATTAAAGACCTTGTAAAACCACAAATCCCAGGATTCCATAAACTGGAGCTACAGCTAAAGTGCTGTCAAATTGCATTATTTCTAGATGCACCCTTAACCCTAAAAGTCACCCAATGGTGATGGTCAATCAGTGGCAAATAGTGAAAAATCCCTGCTAATTTAATTGACATGCCTTTCCTAGCTGCCTGGGCTTAATGTTAGTGGCTGCATAAGATCAGTAGGCATTGTTTCTGTTTTAATTTGAACTGCACTGCTTTTTGGGTGGTTGTTTTTGTAAGTTTATTCTGTTCCATCCAAGTAGACATTTATCCTGGCACAGTATTCCCCCCCACCTTTCCAATTGATTTCTTGTCAGCAATAGCAAGATCAGTCAAAACATATGGCTAATAAAATGGATATAGAAGCCATAAAAGTCAGAGAAACATACCATCTGGCAGGCTGCAAATGAGCAACAAGAAGAGAAGGCCAAACCACTATAAAAATCCAGACCTCTTTTCTTGCGTTGGATGCTCATTCATGCTTATCAATAGCGTTCACATTTCCTCTCTCATCCAATTAAATTAATGTCAAGGAATTTATAATGGTAAGGTATAATTTTGAAGGCATTAGGCTTGCACAGTCTCTGTTTCAAAGGTCCTGCATTTCTAGCTGATGGAAAAGGTGGTTTATTGTAGGGCAGGACAGCCTTTCTTCTTTGCACACTGTCCTGGTAGCTTCACTGAAAGGCAGCCTAACAAACACTGGAAAAAGAGATGCCAGAATTGCAACACTTTTAATTCCCAAGTCCCATTATATTGAGATCAGTGGCAGTGTGTGGATTCTGTGTTAGTTCATCAGGGAATGTACCTGAGTTTAATCTAAACCAGAAGTGGGCAATTGCAGATGGAGTTGTCATCTTTGTGCTTCCTGATGGGCCACACCAGTTCACCGGACCTTCTAAATAATATATGTTTACCTCAAAATGTAGGGCATTCAAGAAAAATGGAGGCCATGACCAAAGAAAAACTGAAAACATTCAGAAATGTAATGTCATGCTTTTTATTCATGCTCAAAATGGAAGAGATTTTGGATTCGCCCTCGATAAAAGGTTGAAACATAGGAGATGTCATTGAAAAGGAGGATGTCTAGTCATCCTGTCTTCAAGACCCCCTGTCCTCCATTACTTTGCTCAGATCCTGCAAATTTAGACCCATGACCTCCCTAATTAATCCATCCATCTGGCATGCAGTCTTCCTCTCTTTCTGCTGCCGTTTACTTTCCCTAGCATTATTGTCTTTTCTGTTGAGTTATGCCTTCTCATGATGTGGCTGAAGTACGGCAGTCTTAGTTTTGTTCTCTTGGCTTCCAGGGAGAGTTTGGGTTTGATCCGTTCTAGGATCCATTTGTTTGTCTTTTTGGCTGTCCACAATATCCTCAGCACCCTTCTCCAGCACCACATCTCAAGTGTTTGTGTGTGTGTGTATGTATATGTATTTATATATTTGTATGCAACTTTTCCTAGGCTCAAAACGGCTGCAAAACACAGTGGTTTTGCTTTCCAAAAGAAAAAAAAAACCCAGTCAGGAATCAGCCAGAACAGGACCTGGAAGTGAGCAATGTCACTTCCAGCTGTGATGTGGGCTGATTTTCAGCCCCCTTTTTTGGGAGAGTATTTTTCAAGGTCTGTCAAGGAGGCTGGGAGACAGAAATGCTGCATTTTGCACTGGCTTCGATCTGGTTTGGAGGGTTTGGTGGTGCCAAATCACCTGGGAAAATGTAATTTTGGTGGGAGAAGCTGGGGGGGCGGCTCCAGGCAATACATGGTCACATTCAGGGGCCCAAAGATCTGCATGGGAGCTGTATTTCCATGGGCCACACTTCACCTATCTGATCTTTGCTGATCTCTATTTTAAAGTAGTAATCCAACATGCTACATCTGTTTTGGGGTTCAGTGCTTTGGACAGCTTTTTAAAGTGTAGAGGTAACCTTGGAATGGATTCACCATTCCACTCAGATAAAGCCATCAGACATAACTTAGTGAAACTTACGTATGCTTAGCCATGGCTAGTCCACTCCCCATTGCTCAGATAGCAATTTTCAAACAGATAGCCACATAAATCTCTTGCCACAAAACAACAAAGATTCAAATGGTACTTTTAAGATTAACAGATTTATTCCATTGTGTGTGGGTTTTTTTTTTTTTGGCAACAACACACTTACTCAGAGGGACAGAATGAAATCTTGGAGGTTCTGGTATAAATGTGATATACTTGGTTGGTTACGGGATGTAAGTAGGAGGATGAGAAAATTTAAATGCAGAATGGCCACCAGTGGTACATTAATACAAATAAACCTGTACTGAGAGAAAGATGGAATATAAATAATAAACATTAACAGGTCTGCATTTAAATCATCCTATCAATACATGCCCCCTCCAAAAATACTTAATCTATGCCTCGGTGTCCTAGATTGCACTTCACATATCTGAGGATATGGGCTATAAGTCCTAGAAAGTTCACCCTGTAATAAATCTTTGTATCAAATGGCTCTTTTTTTGTTTTGTCCATGGTATTGATTTTATACTTCCTAATGCTCACCTGTACCACCAAAAATAGGCTTGAAAGTGTGTTCTGTTGATGACTTTTTCCTTTGAACAAATCTGAGGGTGGCACTGTTTTGGCATATGTTTTCAACAACAACAACATATTAACAACACGGCTATTACTGGTAATACAATAATATAATACACTACTACAGTAACAACAACAACAAAAACATTGTTAATATTATATCAAGGGTACTCTGGGAGCAATTCTATACAAATTAGCAAAATATTTGAATGATATTGCTATGGGTAGGGTCACAACAAAAGTGGTCCTGCTTGGAACATGCCACACTATTCTATGGCACCACACAGATTTCTATATTCTTGGATAGAATCTGGATGATCTTTTCTCCCAAACTGCTGCCAATAGCCTTTAGCTCTCTGATGCAAAGTATTTCTAAGGGACTGAATGCAGAATCTACCAACCAAAAAAAGTGGTGGTTAAACTTAACACTGTGCCTCTTCTGTAATCCAGCAGGTTTAAAAGGGCAACATGAAAACACACATCACAAGAAATTAGCCGGTTCCTGAAAAGCGAGTTCTTTACTATAGTAAAACAGATGTCTAGATGACACATTCTCCTAATGAAATGCATGGGGACCTGCAGGAAGTATTGGTAAAAGGTATGAAAGCAGTGCAAATAGAGACAGCTCTTCCATTTTTTAGGATGTTGTGCCTTAGTCATTGCTGCCACCTTACATAATTAATGCAGATTGACATCACTTTTACTGTCTTGGCTCCTTTGAGGAGTCTCTGGGTCCCCCTCCTGCTTCTGTCTGAGTTGGATGGGACCCCTTGAGACCACCTTAAATTAACTAAGCTGCCGTCTACTGAATTGCCCTCCCTTTTCTTAATAACTCAGTAGGAAGTTACTTTGGGGTTACTTTCTTTCTCTGACTTAGCAGAGATTTTCTTTCACTTCATCCCTAGTGAAGAGATGAAACGGAACAAAGTCACAGAGAGACAGCAGTACTTTTAAAGGAAAAGTAAGTAAGGAATCAGCAACACGCGAAGAACTACCTTGTGGTTCAGACACAGATTAGATGTTACAGGTTAGAGACAGATTGGATCATTTCATCCAAATTAGGAAAAGTAGCCCAAAAGCCCAGATGTGGCTAGCTAATAATTCTCCTATTCACAGATCAGATGGGATTTGTAGTCTTTGATGTTCAGAGGGTAGTTGGGAGTCTAGAATCCTTTGTTCAGCCTTGACTAGGTATTTGTGAGGGACGGGATGGCAATGTCCATCTCTAAGTTCCTTTTTGTTAGAGATCATCTAATAGTTTTAGAATCTTGCCTGTTGGTGCCTTTTCAGGCTTTTTATAATCTCTTCTAAGAAGCATCTCAAAGGTTCCTGCTCCTGTCTCTGTGATGCAGAGCCTCATTATACTTATACAACCCAAAGTCAGACAGTATATTATCAGTAAGGGTTCAGGATAAACCTATAAACATCACAGTAATCCAGGTATATGCACCAACCACAGATACAGATGAAGAGGAAATTGAGAGAGTCTATGAGGCAGTCGAGGGAGAAATTGACAACATACTATCACAAGTTTTCAAACTAATCATTGGAGACTTGAATGCTGAAGTTGGCAACAAAGAAGAATCAAAAACAGTAGGAAGATTTGGATTAGGAACAAGAAATAAAGCAGAAGAGTGTCTGATAGAATTCTGTGAGGCCAATAACCTATTCATTGCAAATACCTGCTTCGTACAACCAGATAGGAGACTATACACCCAGATATCACCAGGTGGCAAACACAAAAACCAGATAGACTACATAATTGGAAGTAGAAGATGGAGAAGCTCTATCCTTGTGGCCAAAGCCAGACCAGGAGCTGATTGTGGCGCAGACCATAAACTGCTCATAGCAAAAATCAGAGTCGGGGTTAGGCAACCTTACCCCTTTAAGGGCCAAGGGACTTCAGCTCCCAGAAGCCTCAGCCATGTTGGCCAATAGCTCCTGGGATTTTGGGAGCTGAAGTCCCTCGGCCCTTAAAGGGGAAAGGTTGCCTACCCTTGATCAGAGTTAAGATGAAGAAGAAAACAAAAACTATAATTATACCAAACTATGACTTTAATAACATTTCAGATGAATTCAAGGACAAAGTAAGAAACAGATTTGAACTATTGAGTATAATCAACCAGGAACCTGAAGAACTGTGGACAGAAATCAAAGACATAATTAAGGACGAATGCAAGAAAACACTAACAGTGGCCAAAAAGAAAGATAAAAAACAATGGATGGCAGATGAAACACTTCTTGCAATAAAAGAAAGAAGAAAAGCAAAAGCAAAGGGAGATAGGAACAAAGCCAGAAGTATGAACACAACTGTCCAACATCTGACACACAGGGATACGGAGAAATACTACAATGACCAATGCAGAGAAATAGAAGTCAACAACAAAAAGAGAAGAATGAGAGAACTCTATCAAAAAAATCTGAGAAATTAAAGCCAAGTTCAAACTGAGAGCAGGGATGCTCTATGGAGAAAAAAAGAGCATAATACAGCAGGGGTAGGCAACCTTTTTGAGTCAGGGGCTGGGTTGCTGTCCCTCAGACAATTGGGGGACCGAAGCACCCCAAAATTTTTTTTTAAAAAAAATAAAAAATAAAAAAATATGCATGCACACTCTCTCAGTCCCAGAAAAGCCATGGCAAAACCCCTGTGGAGATTTTGCCAAGAAAACCCCAAGAACAAGTAATAACAACAATAATATCATCATGGTGAGCAGCGGCGGAGGGGGGCGGCGGCAGGACCAGCCTGGGGCCAGTCCAAAGGCCTTGGGGGGGCGCATCTGGCCCCCGGGCCTTAGGTTGCCTACCACTGTAATACAGGAACAAGAAGAAATAAAAAGACACTGGAGGCAATGCACAGAAGAGTTATACAAAAGAGATGAGGGAATGAATGATATTTGGAATGAGGAGCCATATGAAAATGACTCCCAAATTCTAAGAAGTGAAGTGGAATCTGCAGTAAAGGAAATGGGAAAAATAAATCATGGGAAAAGATGATATCCCATTTGAACTGCTACAGTGCCTACAGACAGATGCAATTTTAGTGCTAACTGAAATATGCCAACTAATAGGGAAATCAAAGTGGTGGCCAACAGACTGGAAACGCTTTACATACCAATCCACAAGAAAGGAGATACAGACTGCAGCAACTATAGAACAATAGCACTAATCTCACATGCAAGCGAAATAATGCCCAAAATTCTGCAGCATAGACTCTAACCATACATAGAGAAGTTCCAGAGGTGCAATCAGGATTCAGAAAAGGAAGGGGCACTAGGGACCACATTACAAACAGATGATGGCTAATGGAGCACACCAAAGAATTCCAAAAAAGAATCAGCATGTGTTTTATAGACTACAGCAAAGCATTTGATTGTATAGATCACAAAAAGCTATGGAACACACTCAAAGACATGAGGGTGCCACTACATCTGATAGTCCTGATGAGAAATCTGTACCAAGGACAAGGGGCCACCATCAAAACAGAATGCGGGGACACAGAGTGGTTCCCAATTGGGAAAGGGGTCAGGCAAGGTTGCATCCTATCACCCTACTTGTTTAACCTGCATGCTGAAAACATCATAAGAAAAGCAGAATTAGAATCAGAAAAGGGAGGAGTTAAGATAGGAGGAAGTAACATTAACAACCAAAGATATGTGGATGACACCATATTATTAGCAAAAGACATTCAGGAATTGGAACAGTTAATAAGGAAGGTCAAAGATGAAAGTGCAAAGGCGGGTCTGATGCTGAACATAAAGAAAACATAAATAATGACCACAGAAGAAATACACAAATTCAACCTAGACAACGAGGAAACTGAAATAGTTAATTCCCATATCTAGGATCAAACATTGAACAGAATAGAGACTGCAGTCAAGAAATAATAAGAATGGGAAGGGCAGCTATGAAAGAACTGGAAAAGATACTGAAAAGCAAAGACATACAACTGAGTACTAAAGTCAGAATCGTTCAGGCCATTGTATTCCCAGTTAGCATGTACAGATGTGAGAGCTGGACAGTGAAGGAAGCAGACAGAAAGAAAATCAACTCATTTGAAATGTGATGCTGGAGAAGAGTACTTATGGTATCGTGGGCAGCCAAGAAGACAAACAAATGGGTTCTTGAACAGATCAGACTAAAGCTCTCCTTGGAAGCAAAGATGATCAAGTAACAACATCGTACTTTGGCCACATCATGAAAAGGCATGGATCACTAGAAAAAACAATAATGCTAGAAAAGGTAGAGGGTAGAAGAAAGAGAGGAAGACCACAAACCAGATGGATAGACTCAATCAGGGCTTATTGGGAAGAGCTTGCAGGATCTGGGCAAGACTGCAGTGGAACTAACTCGAGGGCAGCTAACAACAATACTTATACTTATTCACTTTATTTATATACCACCTTTCTACTAGGCTGGGACCAAAGGCAGCTTCCATAACATTTAACCCTTTATTACCTAGGAAGAAGGTTATTTGCTGCTCCATTATCACAGCTCCATTCTATAGAATCCTGGGATTTGTAGTTTGTTGTGGCAACAACGTTCTCTGACAAAAAAGGCTAAATATCTCACAAAACTAAAAAATTGCAGAATTCCATTGCATTGAACCATGGCAGTTAAAGTGGTGTAAAACTGTCTTAATTCTGCAGTGTTTGTAAACACTACAGCTTTAAGCTGGTTTTACACTCCTTTGCTCTTTACAGGAATTTTGAGTGTTGTTGTTCTGTTTAGAGGGCAAAAAATACTTTTCACCAAAAGACCACTAACCAGAATTCTCTGGGGGAAGCCACAACAGCTAAGTTCAATAAAACTGGTATGGATTCCTAGTACTGACAAACCCTTAGTATCCTTGAAGCTAATTGGTATTTCCCTCTCATGTCTGGGATACACCACATTGGTACTAAAAGGTACTCCTCTTCCCTTTTCTGCTACTTTCCCTTTGAGATCTCATTTCTACATTCTTCCAAACTTCAAATTCTGAATATTAGAAGAGGTATGAATAATGCAAAAAAAGAATTATGCACACATATTTTGGCTAATGCATTCTGAAGGTAGAACATGGAGTTTTTTTTTTTTTTTTGCTAAGTTGGGGTAAAAAACAAAACAAAACAGAGAGAAGATGGATAGACCGGGTATGGATCGGTTATGTGACGAAACCATTAAGAGATACAAAAAAGTCCATCAAAGGGACTGAGTAGCTGGAAGTGCCTTGATGGATAAGAATAAAATATATGAAGTACAGAGACAAATGCAATTTTCACAGTGAGATGTGAAGTTTTATCAGGAGTTATTACCTGGTACTAAAGAATCTCGGGAAGGAGGAGATAGCCAATAAAGCAAAAAGATAGTAGTTTATTATTTTTAAGAGGTGGAAGTTTAGGATCCGATTTGGCAATAGCTTCATGAGTACTTGCGGAGACTGAAACATCTTTTCTTGGTTGGGTAACCTTCACTTCAGTTTTATTTCTACTGCTTCTTTTAACTCATTGAGGAAGAAATGTTCATTGGTTATGAAGTTTGCTATCAGTTGTTATTTTATGAGTGAGTTGTTAATATTCAGGGGTAAGAGAATGGAATCCTGTTGATGCACTACATTGTGGTTGTACTTTTTCCAGAGTCACACAACAGTGGCGAGGCAAAGCAGATCAAATCTTCTGCTTCTGGGCAATCTATTTCTCCAACATACCCTCCAACATTTCACAGATAAAAAATAGTACGTCTGTGGCCAAGCAACATTAGAGTGTGGTCAAGATAGCAAAAGTTGTTAATGAAGAAGAATGCACAAGCTAGGAGAGGCTGCAGCAGTTTGTTTTTGCCTGAGCCTACAGGGAAGGACAAGACTTGGCCCCTCCTTTCCTCTTTCCCTGGTGAGTTGGGTGCTAACTACATTTTCACTTTGGATTCAGTTTGCAGCAATTGAAGAAGCTGAGGCCAAAGGGGGAAAGTGGGAGGAGGAGAGAGCAACTGGGACATTTTAAAAGCAGCTGATAAAGTGGGATGGCAGATGATTAATCGGGACTGTCCCTGCCAAAAGCAAAGTGCTGCAGCCTCTCCTCAGCTATGTGTTCTTCCTCATTAATAATTTTTGCCATCTTGATCATAATTTGATGTTGCTTGGCCACACCTGTCAGTTTTCATGTGTGAAATGTTGGCAGGCAGTTGCCAACTAGGGTACATTTTTTTGGATAAATTAATTCTACTTTAAATGTTAACAAACATTTCTAAATTTGTATCAGTAAGTTATTATATGAAGATTTTATGTAGATCGCCATGCTTATGCATTCTCTTTTTGGTGATACATTTTCTCTCTTTTTTTGGTTCTGTATAAACGATCAGAATAAGTAGGATATAAATCCCAACAATAATGCAGATACATTTGTTTCTGCACATTACATTTTCAGGTATCTAGTTAGAAAGGAAAAAAAATTACTTGGGGCTAAATCCAATTCTTTGTCCCAAGTAGAGGAGACATACTGAAACAACTGGGCAAGTCAACATTTATTTAAATCTTGTTGATTCAATTGCTTTATTTTGTTTGGGATGATGCTCCTTATACCATAATGGCTCTTATATCTCATATTACTAATAAAATTTGGTGGTTTGTATGTTAAAATCACATAAAGTACACTAACTGTGCACTGTCCCTTAAAGATGAACCAGATTCTGTTCTTTCATACAACTAAGAGAAACTCTGCTGCAAGCCTGTGTTAGGAAGGGAGCTGTATACAGTCCTAACATATGTTATCAATATCCGTATTTAAGGCTGAATGGAGAACACAGTGTAGTTTGGGGCTGAGCCAATGTCTTGTGTGCATTTTGTTTTGATGTGAAAAGTAGTTCAGAATGCAGCCTGTGGATTTTTCGTAGTGGCAGAAATGGCATCAGAAATGCGCCTTCCAGTTTCAGCAGCATAGGACACTGTTGTCTACAGTCTGCTACCTAGCAACAGCTGGAATCATTGCCGTCTTCCACTTGGGAGGCCTTTAGCAGTTAAAATTAAATAGATACAATTAAACACTAAATAGGAATTACAGGCACGTTGGGAGTTGGGAGATATTGATTTGAATTCTAGAAGAATAAACAGAAGTCCTGTTTGACTTAGCCAAGATTATATTTCACCACTAATTAAAGTTCAATGGCCTAACGTTTCCTTGAATATAAAGAGAACTCAGCCTCTGCGGACTGCTCTGCTAACAGCAAGGAGACACAGACCTTGCAAATGCAATATCTTGTTTGCCATTTCCTTGCTAATGAAACAGATGTACATTAAATCACACACAAAGTTGGTGATTCTTTATACATCTCCAGATTCCTCAACTGTAATAAATCTGAGTTGTTTCAATCTAAAGGAATTTTGGGCAGTGACAGTTTGATCTTTGCTTCATCACTGATTTTAAAGCCAAAAGCAAACTTTCTCTCCTTCTCCCGGCATCACCACTGACCTTAGCCATATTAAAAATGGTAAATACAATAAACCTGGCTATAAATTGTGTCAGTGAAAGTATTTAGGATGGGATGAATTTGCTACCCAACTAGGACCATACTTTTCCTTTTGTTGCTGAACCATCTTGGGTGGGGAATGCTAAGTAAGGCTTGGTTATGATGGAAATGTTAAAATAATAAATGTTTTATTTTGTTGCTTCATAATTTAAGAACATCTTACTTGAACTTAGTGAAGTAGAATGGGGAATGGGGAAAAAAAAGGCTAAATCCAACTATTACTTCTATCTAGAGTAGACCCATTGAAGCAATTGGATTTATACAAGTGTTGGCTTGACACTTACCAGTTGATTTAATGGGTCTATTCTAGCTGGACTAGCAGTTGAGTTTAGGCCAAAGAGTCCAAAAATTTTGGCCAGATGTGATCATGGTCTCTGTATGCGCTGTAATGTCCAAGATGGAATCTGTTGTATCTCATTAGAGAAAACAGCTATACCAGGGTTCACACAGCTCTTCTTCAGACAGAAGAGACAGGTTGTGGCCCCTTTGAACTTCATCTTCATGTAAGCAAAGCTGGAAATTAAATAAATGTTGTGCTAGATAAGATTATCAGTTGAATACAAATTGGTAGTGTTACCTAATGGCTAAAAGGAAATGACCCCTTCATTGCAGTCTGTCTCAGGTGAAAAACTTCTGGTGGTAGATGATGATACTCTGTTGGCTTGTTGTGGCATTTTCAGTAGCATTTAAAAAAAATTCTTAAAAAAAGTTTTTCTGTTTCTATTTTAAAAATACTTCTGTTAATGAGGTAGGGGTGGGGAATGATGTGGCATTCTGTCCCCAGATCCATAGTGTGATGAGAAAGTATACATGTATTGATATAATAAATGGCTTATTCATTCATACATGTTTATAGCTTACTCTTCCTGCAATGCACTTAGAGAAGTGTACATGTGGATGAATCCAAATTATCTCATAATAAGAAAGGTATGCATCAGGATCAACCTAACCTATCACAACAACACACATTGGGAATTCTGGCTCTGTCCATTATCACCAGTGCTTTTCAGCTTTTGGTCCTCCAGATATTTTGGACTCAAACTCCCAGAATCTCTGACTGCAATGCCCAAACTGGCTGGGGATTCTGAGAGTTGAGGTCCAAAACATCTTGAAGGTCCAAAGGTTGCATGAAACCACACTGACTGTCAAATCAATGCTGGGTTTATTTATAAGGTGAACAGATGCAGAAGAGGACAAGGCTCTTAAACCTTGTATACATGTGTAGAACAAGGTATTAATACCAAAGTCAGACTCATCCATTCCATACTATTTTCATTTTCTATGTAAGGTCATGAAAGCTGAAGTGAAAGCTGAAGTGAAGAAAGCTGACAGGAAAAGAATCAATTCATTTGAAATTTGGTGCTGGAAGACACTGGATACCATGGATTTTCAAAAAGATAAATACATGGATACATGAGCGTGAACTCTCCCTTGAAGCCAAAATTACTAAACAGAAGATATTGTACTTTGGACATATCACAAGAGAATATGGCTTACCAGAAAAGACAATAATGCTTGGTAAAGTGGAATGCTAGGCAAAGAGACCTGCCACAACCCAAGTAGATTGATTCAATCAAGATAGCCATAGTCTTGTGTTTGGAAGACCTGAGCAGAGCCGTTGATGATCAGGGATTCTGGAAGACTCATAGGGTCACCATAAGTTGAAGTCGACTTGATACCAGATAATAACAACAAAGAACTAGGAATGTAAGGAGGTGAAGCTGGTATATGCAAGTGACTCCTGCTGACATTTCCCACAGCCAAACAACTATTGAGGGCAAGAGCTCTGTCCTCTTTGTATTGAGTCACCCTATTAACCAAACTTCATGAAGCATAGAGTTGTTGATCATCATCCAGTAGGTGCTCTCCCATTTCTGACCCTTTAAATGTATTTGTTGTTCCTTTCATAGAACACTACTGACATACAGATCATTTTTGGCTTATGACAATCCTAAGTCAAACCTATCATGGAGTTTTCTTCACAAGATTTGTTTGGGGAGTGGGGGACTTTGCCTTTTGCCTTCCTCTGAGGCTGAGGCTGACTTGCCTAAGGTCACCCAGTGAGTTTCCATGGCTCAGTAGGGATTTGAATCCTGCTCTCCAGTGATGTAGTCTAGTGCTCAAACCATAACTAAACACTCACCTCATATGAACTCTCTGATGCAGCATATTCCACTGCTGAACAACTCCTACAGTCAGGAAGTTCTTCCTAATATTTAGGTGGAATCTCTTTCCCTGTAGTTTGATTCTCTAGTCTCAAGCTGCAGAAATTAAGCTTGCTTCATCCTCAATGTGACACCCTTTCTAATATTTAAACATGGCTATCATGTCACTTCTTAACCTTCTCTTCTCCGGGCTAAACATACCCAGCTCCCTAAACTGCTCTTCGTGGCTTCCAGACCTTTCACCATTTTGGCCACTCTCCTCAGGACCTGCTACAGCTAGTCAACATCCTTCTGAAATTGGATAGACATAATCCTTGAGCGTCTTCAAAGGCCTGCTGAAACAAAGGGTCTTCTCCTGGCGGTAAAGGTAAAGGTATTCCCTGTTAACAAGGTTGTTAAGTCGTGTCTGACCATAGGGGGCAGTGCTCATCTCTGTTCCTAAAAGCCAGCGTTGTCAGAGACTACTCTGTGATCGTGTGGCCAGCAGGATTGCACAGAATGCTGTTTACCTTCCCACCAAAGTGGTACCTATTTATCCACTTGCATTTGCATGCTTTCAAACTGCTAGATTGGCTGAAGCTGGGACTAGTGACGGGAGCTCACCTCATCATGCAGCACCCAGGCCTTGAACTGCCAACTTTTCTGGCTATGGAAAGATAGTAAAGCGTGTGCCAGTCCATCCTCTCTGGGAAGGGAGTTGCAGAACCTGGGAGCAACCACTGAGAAGGCCTTGTATCCCATATTTCCACCAGGTGTACATGTGAGGATGGTGATGATGATGGTCTTATTTTCTTATATCCCGCCTTTATATCCTATCTTTCTCCCAACATAGGGACTCAAAGTGGCTAACAGCAATAATCCAACATGATAGGACAGAAAGATGGGCTTCCCCAGAAGATCTCAAAATGTCAACAAGATCACAAAATACCAACAAGCTCATACAGCTCATATATTGTACTAGTGTCTTAGAATTAAAAGGAAGCCCACCCAAGGGTAGGAATAAAATATTTTGGCTACTGATGAGAAATGCCAGAAAATACTCTAGCACAACAGAAATGTCATTTGGATATATTTTTACAAAACAATAGCAACAATATTGTAAATCCCCCCCCCCATTTGCCACATATGGGGGAGCCCTGGTTGAATTTAACAGGATCTCCTCTCTGGCAAGTGGGGAGCACTTGGGGACATGGTTGCTAAAGCCTTGAGTGAAAGAAGCAAAGCAAATCCCAAAGGAGCACCTTTTCCTACAAACTTTGTCAGGCTTGTACATGTTCAGCTAAAAGGCTACAGTGCTACTACCTCTCTCACAAATGTGTTCGAGCCTCTTTAAAGTGCTGAGTTTTCAAAACAAATAGCACAATCTTCTGGCGGAATGAATGAATGCACCAAGAAACCCCAATTTCCCTTCTGTTTTCTGGCACTCTGTGCTAATTACTGAGAGACAGGCTTCATCTGCTTTCCATATCCATAAAAGCAACGGCAAGCCATAGAGTCTATTCATTGCATTCAGATCACTCTGAAGACAATAGGAATGCATGGGGCAGACCTCTCATGTTATTTTAACACAAGGAACATGGCGGTGTCCTCTATACTTGAGACCAGCTTAGGGTGGTGCTCTCCAATGCCCTCCTCCTGCTGCTCCCTATACTCCAGGAGCTGTGGCTTGAGGCAGCTGCTTCATTTTGCCTTGTGACAGACCTTGTTTGTTCTTTTCCATGGCATTTTGAATGTTTGATTCATGGTTTGTGTAAGCTTGTGTAGTGGAGACCAGGGTTTGAATCCCCGCTTGGCCATGGATGACTGCGTGAAAGTCACACTCTCTCAGCCATAGAGGAAGGCAATGGCAAATGTCCTCTGAACAAATCTTGCCTAGAAGACCCTATGACAGGATCATCTTAGGGTCTCTATGAGTAGAAACAACTCAAAGGCACACATCAACAATACAGTGAGCAGCTGCTACAACATTCTGGGCTGAAATTTAAGAACTAATTAAGGTGCTGAATCTATTTCAGGACAAAGTTCAACACTTGGCGGTAACTCTTTAAGTTCAGATTAAAACCTGGAGTGGATTCATTGCCCCTCTGACAGAAGCCAACAGCGACCACAAATGGTAGTAAGATCAGAAGATGAGAGAAAGTTGGATACATATTAGATGGCTACCCTGAGAACTTTTGAGGCAAGTTGGAGTTTAAGAAATGTAATAAGTAAAGAGATAACATCTTTCAGAAGGTCTTTACTTGCTTAGGCCAGGATAGTTCATAATCCCTCAGGGCATGGAATCAATTTGCCCCACATTTTCAGTTAAATTGCTCATGGGGTGTGACACCACCACATATTGTGATGTAAAATGTTGATAATTTTACATCACAATATTTGACTCCAAGATGGTAACTCAGTGAGCAATCTGATGTGCATGTGCAAATCTAAATTCACCATACAGCAAGTAATCTAGTGTCATTCAGAACCTGGGAAAGTTAATATTTTGGACTGCAACTTCCAAATCCATCAGCCGTGCTGGCTGGGGGGTAGATTTGGGAGTTGCAGCCCCAAAAAGTAACTTCTCCAGATTTTGGATCCAACCAGACAAGCTGAATTACAGAGTTGGCTACTGGCTGGAGGGATGTCAAAAGTTGGCTGATGAAGCACTTGGTTGTTCAGTAGCTATCTATTATGTCAGAAAAGCAATTCCCTTTTAAACGGGTCTATTTTCTTTGCTTTATCTTCTGAGCAGGAATTTGTGGCTGCTAAATTTAAACAGATAAAACGCAAGCAGGTGATTTCTGAGGAGGTATTAGCCTCAGTCATAAAAACCCTTCCCAGGAAATAGAGGGCTTTTATTAAATGTTATATAAAGCATCCAAGGTGGCCTTCTGATGGCAGAGGCCTTGTAGAGATGGCTGGTTCTCCCCCCCCTTACATGACTAATCCTTTCTTCATGTTGTTGTTGTTGTTGTCGTCATAGTCGTAGGGGCTGTGCTACACTTAGACTAACAAAAGCTCCCCTTCTATGCCTTCGACTTCTCACAGGCCTCTGTCAGTCCCACTAACAAGCAGCAAAGACATATTTCTTTTAAAAAAAAGGACTTCTGCCTCTCTGCAGGAGGCCTTTTGCTCACTTTGGCTCTGGACTGCCTCTGCCTTACATGTTGATCTTCCTTAGACTTGTGGCAGAGGCAGCCATGTAATGCAGGGGCTTGGAGGTAGAGGAGTCTGATATTCCCCATAAACCAATGGTGGCTGATGAGTTCAACATCAGTGGGACAAGTTTCTGAAGCACCACTGGCTTTTTTATCACGCAAATGTGTTAAAAATTAAATAGGAGAAAGGAAAAAAAATGATGATGCTAGTCACAAGCCTACATTTTGTCAAGATATTATAGATGCTCACAGTTAAAATGGTACAGAGGGCTATCTATGGAGGCAGAGGCCATGCCTCCTTTTTGGCCATGTGAGCTCTGGCAGACCAAGAGTTGTAAAGGAGGAATGGCCATTGCCTACATAGATATCCTTCTGATGGAGCTTTAAAAGCTTGCAACATGTATTTTGTTTATTGGTTAGTCAAATAAAGGTATCACTGTTTTGAGGTTTTTGGATGTTATTGTACTTTGCTGTATGGGTAACATGGCTGTCCCTGAATATAGGAACCCTGGTGGCACGGTGCTTAAAGGCCAGTCCTGCAGCCACAGCATTGTAAGTTCGATCCTAGAGGAGGGCTCCAAGGTCCACTCTTGGTAAAATGAGTGCCCAGTTTGTTGGGGGCAATTGGCTTACACATTGTAAACTTAAGGACTGCTAGTTCACTGATAAGTGGTATAGAAATGTACTTGCCAATGTACTTGCTATATGTTTAGTAGGATAGTGGACTCTCATGGAATTATGCAAGATCCTGAAGTATATAGTTGTCCCTCCAGTTTTGTGGGAGATCCATTCTGGACCCCCTCCCTGTGAAAATGGAAATTCACATATATTTAAAGTCCATTGATTATAATGGGTGCATGCGCCATGGGAGCACACTCCATTTTAATCCCTCCCCACCTTGCCGTCACAAAAAGCGAGACCGCAGATTCCAAGTCTGCAAATTAGAAGGGATGACTGTACTCTCCCCAATGTGTTCAGCACTTTGAATAGCTCTTTTTAAAGGAGTCCTTACTGAAAAACCAAGTGGATTCAGCACCTCACTGACATGTCACTCACCAGCTGCCACTATCATAGTCTATATCCCTAAGCAGGGCCTGAATACTATTAGAGTGCAGGAATGACTCCAGTAGAGGTGCACAGGTACATTTTGAAGTGCAGGTACTCATCATTAAAGCCCCTATAGAAACATCCCCAAGGCAAATTCAAAAATGCAAGAGTCCTTGTTGATCTGTATCTGTATCTATATCTGTATCTATATCTGTATCTGTATCTGTATCTACAAAGTCTGAACATTTTAATCACCACCACAAGAAGAATTATTGTCAAACTACCGATAATGGTTTTTGCTTACTCAAGAATAAACAACCCCCAAATATTTTGAATTACAAGAGGCATCACTCACAACACTATCTCACTGTCACCAGTGGATTTCCATGGTTGAGTGGAGATTTGAACCATGGTCTCTCAGAACAGAGACCAACACTCAAACCATTATACCATACCGTGTCTCTTGGGTGATGCATGATCTTTTAGTGGGCTCCATAATCCTTCTGTCCCTGATGTCTCTGAATAAGCTGAGATATAATACTGACCTTCCCAATCAGTTTCTCTCCATCATTAAAACATTACTGCTTTTGCTTTGGTATCTAAACTAGGCACTCATGCTTTGTAAAACCCTTAAGTGGGTTGGAAGTCTAATGACATGGGGCTGGAGGCAACCCACGCCTCGCCCTTTCTCCTTGTAACAGACTCCCACTAAAATAAAATAAGGCTAAATAAAACTTCCACTTGAAAAACTAATTTGTTTGGGCTATTGATTTAATTAGAATGAGTCTATATGCTTTTATCACCAGCCCTGGTGCTTAAGATGCTAAAAGTGGAAGTTCCAGAAAAGTGCACTTTCAAGAGTTGCTATGGCTTCGTCCAACATGCCTAATCTACTTTGATTGGGGGATGCTATACATCTGGGTCCCCATTTTCAACCCCAAACCTGATGGAAGCCCACATTCATTAGACCATGGAAACACACGTGAACCACAAGTTTGCCTTCCAAGGATAAGTAGCCTCACATTCCCAAGGGTTGTTCCTGATTATTAGAATGCCCATCTTTTTGCGTTAATCTCAAATATCAAAGGGTCCACTTGACTGCTTGTCCCCATCTCCTATGCTTCCAATAAATGCAGAACTGACCAACTACTATCTCTTATTTTGCACCTGTTAAAAAGCTAATTTCATTCAGGCAAATGGTTAATGATTACCTCCTACAAATTGGGTCCTTTAAAAAAATCATTAAAATTCCTGTTGCGATAGGATTTGTACATTAATCTTGATCAGTGCATTCCTCAAATACGTTGCTGTGCAACCTTGCAGTTTTAGGCTTAGACTTGCCTCAAAGAAGAAATACCTTGGAGGCCTGCACTGGTCTTGATTCTGTTGCTACCAGCAGCTGAGAAGCAGCAACACTCCTGCTGAAGCAGCTAACATTACTGATGAAATCTGCCACCCATGGGAGGTTTGATCCCTATTATATAGGTTTCCTCCTTTCTTCTGCTGCACTGCTTTGCTAGCTAGAGCAAAGCCCTAGAGTTACCAGGTTAGGATCATCCCAGGCTCTGAGATTTGGAGAGGGGAAGGCCCTGGTGATATCATTAAGCATGACACATCAAGCTATAACCACAGTTGCCCAAAGCATATAATTAGAACAATACAAACCTAATACACCAAGGGCAGCTATAAAAGGGCAGCTATAAAAGAATTAGACAAGATCCCAAAGTGCAAAGATGTAAAGCTGAAGACTAAAGTTAGGATAGTCCAAGCCATTGTATGCTCCATCACCATGTACAGATGTGAGAGCTGAAGAGTGAAGAAAGCAGGTAGGAAGAAAATCAAGTCATTTGAGATATGGGACTGGAGAAGAGTGAGGATACCATGGATGGCTAAAAAGTCAAACAAATGGGCCCTAGAACAGATTAAGCCTGAACTCTCACTGGAAGCCAAGATAATTGAGGCTGTTGTACATTGACCACATAATGAGAAGACACAGCACACTAAAAAAGACAATAATGCTAGGAAAAGTAGAGGGTAGAAGAAAGAGAGGAAGACTACATACTAGACTCAGTCAAGGAGGCTCTTCTCCAGCCTTGAGCCTGCAGGTCCTGAACAGAGGGCTTGGAGATGTTTCACTCATGGAGTCGCCATGAGTCAAAGTTGGCTTGACTACTACTACAAACTTCCTAACAAGGGAAGTAATAGTGCCACTCTATAATTGTCTAGTGTAGTATGTTGGCTCTCTTCTACCCTGCTTGGACGAGGTTTTAGAACATGTGGTGGCTTTCCAACTCCAGGGGTTTCTGGATGAAATGGATTATCTAGATCCATTTCAATCTGGTTTCAGGCCTGGCTGTGGAACAGAGACAGCCTTGGTTGCCTTGGTGGATGACTTACACAGGGAACTAGACAGGGTGTCTAGTGTCCCTGTTAGTTCTACTGGACCTCAGCAGCTTTCAATACCATCGACCATGGTATCCTTCTGGGTAGCCTCTCTGGGATGGGACTTGGAAGTACTGTTTTACAGTGGCTCTGTTCCTTCCTGGAGAAGCGAACCCAGAAGTGGTGGGGGACTCCTGCTCAACCCCCTGGCCATTGATCTGTGGGGTCCCTCAGGGTTCTGTGTTGTCCCCTGTGTTATTTAATATATACATGAAGCCACTGGGAGAGGTTGTCTGAAGTTTTGGGGTGCAGCAATATGCTGATGACGCTCAACTCTACTACTACTTTCCACTCCAGTCTAAGGAGGCTGTCCTGGTCCTAAACCAGTGTCTGTCATCAGTAATGGACTGGATGAGGATAAACAAGTTGAAACCTAATCCAAATAAAGCAGAGGTGCTCCAGGTCAGTTGGAATAAGGATTCAGCCTGTGTTAGATGGGGTCACACTCCCCCTGAAGATGCAGTTTTGCAGTTTTGGAGTACTCCTGCATTCAGCTTTGAACCTGGAAGCCCAGGTCTCTGCAGTGACCAGGAGTGCTTTTGGACATTGCACCAACTGCACCTGTTCCTTGAGATGCTGGATCTGGCCTTAGTGGTACATGCCTTGGTTACATCTTGTTTGGACTACTGTAATGCGCTCTACAGGGGCTGCCTTTGAAGAATTTTCAGAAACTTCAGCTGGTCTAAAGAGCTGCAGCCAGGCTGCTAACAGGGGCAGGTTACAGTGATCATACAACACCCCTGTTGAAACAGCTCCACTGGCTTCCAGTTTGTTTCTGGGCACAATTTAAAGTGCTGGTGATGACCTATATGGCCCAGGTGCAGGATTTTTGGCAGACTGTATCTCCTTCTATGAGCCAGCCAGGGCTCTGAGATCCTCAGGGGAGGCCTTTCTCTCCATCCCACCACCATCACAAACACGGTTGGTGGGGACATGAAAGAGGGCCTTTTCCATAGCTGCCCCTAGACTCTGAAACTCCCTTCCCTTCTTGATAGCCTTCTGCCGACAGGTGAAAACCTTTTTCAGACAGGCATTCAAAACAAAGCTTTTAAAGCACAGCTTGGGGTGCAGGCCAGTTCTATTGGGTCTAGCCTAGACTAAGAAGGAGAGCCCTCCCTCCAGTCCCTCTGACATGGTCCAGGCCTCAGAGGGAGAGAAGAACTGCTGGACCTGATCCCCTTCCCCACCGCCATTTCCTTCTTTTGTGTCATGTCTTTTCAGATTGTAAGCCTGAGGGCAGGGAACTGTCTAATTAATCCATTTGTAAGCCGCTTTGAGAGTCTTTTTAGCTGAAGAGCGGGGTATAAATACTACAAATAATAATAATAATAATAATAATAATAATAGAGGTGCAGTAATAAAAATCTAAACTCTAGGCCCATCAAAGATACCAACTTTCATCACTGTCTGAGGTAATTATCCTCAAGAGTAGCTAGAGTGTGGAAGCACCAGCTCAGTTTTCAGTATTTGGCAATGCACTGACCACACTTGAATAACTCACAGAAACAGTTGATATCTTCCAAGTCCTTGGAGGCTCTTTACTTCCAGTAGTTGCAGTATATGCAAGATATTTACAAACACTTTTCTTGACTCTCATCAACGTACTTCTGCTGTATTCAAACAAACCACCAATACACTCCAACCAAACTTTCCACCCCACCCCACCCCACTCTCTTCAACAACCCACACATGCATTGGGTTTTAGTGCAGTTATATAGAAGATATTAACTAAGGATTGTGATTTGGTGCTACTTAACATAATGCAATTCCTATAATAAGCCTTTGCATCATTTCAATTGCTGTGACTTGGTAATCAGCCACTTCAGCCATACTAAATATTTTATATTTTATAACCAGCTTAAAGGAACATTGCTTCCAACATCGTATAGAAGAAGACTGTCAGAAAATAGACTGGGACATCAGATATGTTTGGGTTATTCAGATTTTTTTTTAAAAAACTACAGTCTCGAATACCACAATCCCCTGATACATTTGCCCATTCTGGAAGAGCCTCTGCTTCTACCATCCTTTCCTCCTGTTCCCCACATCTGACACCATTTTCTCTCAAGCTAGGAAAAGTTGCTTTTCGAACAACAAAAAAGTTGTAGTTGAAAAAAGGACGAAACCACACCAGTTCCTAAATTCAGCCCTTCTCCCTCCATAGAGAATGAACTTGAAACCTGCAGAAGCCTTTTGAAATTAGGCCTAGAGGTGCACATTCCTGAGCTCTCATACAAGCTGAGCCTGCATCTGCACTGCAGAATTAATTCAGTTTGACACTGCTTTAACTGCCATGGCTCAATGCTATGTTATTCTGGGATTTGTAGTTTTGTGAGATATTTCGCCTTCTCTGCTAGAGCGCCCTGATGCCACAACAGACTACAAATTCCAGGATGCCATAGTATAGCCATGACAGTTAAAGCAGTATTAAACTGCATTATTTCTGCAGTGTAGATGCAGCCTCAAAGGGGAATCTTTAAGGAAGCAGGATGGAGGGGGATTGGGACATTCAGAAGACGAGATGGCATCAGTAGGCATCAGGGGTGGTGGCCTGAATTTCGAAAATATGAAAGAAGGAACTCAAACCTTTCAACATCTCACACATGGAAACTGGAGCACATGTTGCCAAACAACATCAGAATGTGGTCAAGATGGCAAAAGTGATTAATGGGAAAGAACACATCAGATAGGAGATGGCAGTAGTAGTTTGCTTTTGCCTGATCCCATTGGGATGCAGACTATTTTTGTATGCCTTTGCGGACTGCCAAAAATAGTGCAAATTGAATCCACTTTAACTGCCCTGACTCAGTGCTAGGGAATCATGGGAACTGTATTTTATTGTGGCACCAGAGCTCTCTGACAGAGAAGGCTCAATGACTCAGAAAAACATACAGTTCCCATGATTCCCTAGCACTGAGCCAGGACAGTTAAAGTGGACTCAATTTGCACTGTTTCTGGCAGTCTACAAAGGCCATCACTTTGCACCAGTTGAAATAGTTGAAGACAAAGGGGGAAAGTGGGAGGAAGAGGAGCAAAACGGGGGCAGCTGAAAGCTGCTGAAAAAGAGGTACAACAGAGGAATAATTGGGACTGTCCTTGTCAAATCAGGGCAGTTGGAGGATAGGGAATCATAGAGTTGTCCAGTCCAGCCCATGTCAGGGCAGGTGTCCATCACTAAAGCATACTAAAGCACTGCTAGAAGACTTATCAAAATAATAATAACAATAACATTTCCAGATTCTGCTGTTTCACTTCCCCACTTCCATTAATGCTGGTAGTTTGTTGGTGCAAGTTGAGAGCACATAGGAGCTAAAAGAAAAAGCTGTGCTGTTGTATTGTTTGGTTGGCTCAATCCATTGAAGCCGGGGCTGTTGTACACATTTATTGCTTGTTCTTTAGTGCAAGCCCATTGACTTTAATAAGAACAGCACTCACTGCATACTTTGATGCACACTTAGAAAGAATGCCAAAAAGTACTCTGCTACTTTTGATTGCCTCATATAATTGGTGGCAAAACAATGTAACTTTTGTTAATCCCATTCCTCCCTCCTGTGCAGTTGCTTTTGGTATGGGATGATGAAGTTAACCAGGTATGAATCCCCACCCCGTCTCTTAGACCAGTGATTCCCAAACTCAGGTCCCTCACGTGTTTTGGATTTCAGTACCCAGAAGCCACAGTCATCTTGGCCAATGATCTGGGAATCTAGGAGCTGAAGTCTAAACCCCCTGGAAGGCCAGAGTTTGGGAATCACTGAGAGATTGAGGGTCCTTGCCACTTCTCAGCTACTTCTGGGTTCTGTCTGGAATCATGTTTATCAACTTCTAGTCACCTGAGATTCCAACTTACGATGGTGGTTAAACCAGACAGGCCAGGTTAACATCAACCTTCCATTTAAACATTTTCAAGTATGCAAAGTACAATAACACCCAAGATCCACAAAACAGTGGTACATGTTGCAAGCTTTTGTGCATTTTGGTTGACTCAAAAAAAGCTATCACTGTTTTGTGGATTCTGCATGTTACTGTTATTTTAGTATAAGATTTTGTAGACCACATCCCTCCAATTGCTACTCAGGCTTCCCAAACTGAATCCTGGCTTTCTGGGTGGGAAGGATGTGAGGCAAAACCTGAAAGAAACAAGTACAGACAATGAGCCTGGCCTTGGGTGTGACCTAAGGTTTGCATTATACACGAGCCTGTGTTGTTTTTGCTGCTGTAGAGTAGCAGAGCGCTCTCTGTCTCTCAAAGAAAAGTGAGATTCTCAAAGAGTTAAATTTGCACCCAGGGCCCCATTGTGCAGATTATTTTTTGAAGATTTGCAGAACTGGGGCCCTATTAAGGCCTAATCAAGAAGGAGAATTAGTACAATATTACAATGCCAACCATCCGTTGGTTCAGTTATTAAAATCTGTAAGATCGGAGGAGCCTTGCTGATTCAGCTTTTATTTTTTTGGACCCAAACCATGCTTTAAAAAGAGATGGGAATGAAAGCCAAACTTCTAAGCTGAGGAATTCATTCAACAAATTCTTCCTTTAATCATAATCAAGCTAGATTCCTATTAAATTCCACTCTACACTTGACTGCTCGTGCTCTAGTGGCTGCTTCCAACAATTATGTCAAAAACTGTCTTTTCTTCCCTTCCTCGTGTCCCTCAGCCCTCTTTGCTATGACCCTTCTAATCAGTACAATATCCACTGGATATAACTAACTGCAATCCCCACAGTTAATCTTAAAATGTAATTAAAACAAAGGAGTGTGAAATGAAAGCCTATCAGACAGAAAATCACAGTCTTCTCTCAAAGAGTGCATGACGATTGCTTAGAGAATTTAAATAGGAATGGTGACAGAACAACTGCAGGAGCAACTTGTTAGAAGGCTGGCAGCAAAACTACTAGCAAGCTGTTTGGATGTTGAAGAAGTTTAGGGTAAACAAAAGAGCTCTTACTTTTATAAGGCAAGTAGTCCTAGGGTGGGATGCACCTCAGGACCATAGCTGAGGTCCCCTAATCTCAAGCCCCCTTAGGTCTACACCTCCACGGAATACGGAATACAGCAGCCCCTCCATATTCCCTGGGATTAGGGGTGAAGGACCCCCACGAATGTGAAAAAACTGCAAATAAAAGAACACTATTCTTTTTACCAAAGAGAACATCTCTCTAGGAATCTCCAGGTCCTCCAGTGCAACTCTATGATCAACATCTGTCAGAATTTGATATAGAATCATGCTGGAGGACCTCCAAATGCCTAGAGAAGTATTTTCTCTAAGAACTACTATGGTCAAGCTCTGGCAGACTTGCGCTTCAGGACCTAGAGATTCCTAGAGAGAACATATTAATCAAAACCGCAAATAATCAAATCTGCAAATGTCAAAGCTACAAATGTGGAGGGCCAACTGTACAGACTACACCAGCAAGAGTATTCTGGGCTGCTCCTGGAGTATTCTGGCCTTGTAGCTGCCCTAAATTACCCCATTACCTCCACGCTCGGAAGCAATGCTGGACAGCTGTCTACACGTGTCCCACTGATGTCCTGCTAGCATCAGTCTCTCTCTCTCTGAAGTAAGAAATGAGGCACCCAGCATCAGAGATGTCACTAGCTAAGGTGTTATCTGATGCAGATGGTGTCACACAGGAAGGGTGGACATTCAACCTTCCTGCTGCTCTGTCACTGGGCTTCTTCCCCAGGGAGAGGGCCTGGTGACTGAGCAGCTGGGAAGGGCATGTGTTTGCACTCCAGTGCTGAACGTGGAGGAGGGCCCAACCAGGTGTCACCCCTCCTCTGGGGTGCCACCCAGTATGGTCCGCATTCCCTGGACCCCCAATGATGCCATTGCCCAGCATTGAACACATGAGTGGGACCCTCATTGTGACCTCAGAGGGAGTGAATCCCAGTACTGGTGTCAGGTACACAGCAGGATGCATGTGTAGATAGCTGCCTGATGTTAATCTGGAGAGCAACTAATTTCAACCTGCATATTCTGTTTTTTTTTTTAAAATAGAGTGATTATGAGACACTAATATTGCACCTCATGTGAACCACTGAAAGAAGGATAATAATATAAAACAGGAAGAAGCATGTGCCCAATGTTATCTGTCTTGCTCTCCAGTGGTCTTTTCCAGACATTCTAGGTTCATTTTTTTAAAATTAGAGTTGCCAGAGAGTACTTGAATCTGTGGCTTCTACATGTAAAGCATTTGCTATTATTGTAATAATTGAAATCTATTTTTATGCATGAGACATGGGAGTGCCAACACATCTGATAGTCTTGATGAGGAATCTTTACTCAGGACAAGAGGCTCTTGTCAGAACAGAACATAAAGAAACAGAATGGTTCCCAATTGGCAAAGGGGTCAGACAAGGCTGCATCCTTTCTCCCTGTCTGTTCAACTTATATGCAGAACATATTGTAAGGAAAGCAGGCTTGCACACAGAAGAAGGAGGAGTGAAAATAGGAGGAAGGAATATCAACAATCTAAGATATGCAGATGACACCATAGTACTAGCAGAAAACTTCACAGACCTGGAACACCTACTAAGGAAGATTAAAAAAGATCTAAAGCAGGCTTAATGTTGAACATCAAGAAAACAAAAATAATGACCACCGAGGACCTTCACAAGTTCAACCTAGACTATGAAGAAATAGAAATAGTAAAAGAATTCTCATACCTGGGATCAAACATTGATAGAATTGGGGACTGCAGTCAGGAAATCAGAAGAAGACCAAGAATGGGGAGGGAGGCTATGAAAGAACTAGAAAAGATCCTAAAATGCAAAGATATACAACTTGGCACAAAAGTCAGAATCCTAGAAGCCATCATATTCCCTATTACCATGTATGGATATGAGAGCTGGACAGTTAAGAAAGATGAGAAGAATAAAATCAATTC
Source organism: Phrynosoma blainvillii (assembly GCA_026167975.1). Classification (NCBI taxonomy): domain Eukaryota; kingdom Metazoa; phylum Chordata; class Lepidosauria; order Squamata; family Phrynosomatidae; genus Phrynosoma; species Phrynosoma blainvillii. Next base: position 10,775,936 of record JANUYF010000005.1, read on the forward strand.
ATTTGAGATGTGATGCTGGAGGAGAGTGTTGAGGATCCCATGGACAGCCAAAAGGACAAACAAAGGGGTCTTAGAGCAGATCAAGCCAGAAACCTCCCTAGAAGCCAAGATGACCAAACTGAGGCTGTCGTACTTCGGACACATCTTTGGAAAAAACAATAATGCTGGGGAAAGTGGAGGGAAGTAGGAAGAGAGGAAGACCACATGCCAGATGGATGGACTCTATTAAGGAAGTCACAGGTATTAAGGGGTTGCGGGAATTAAGCAGAGCAGTGGAGGACAGAGGATCTTGGAGATTTCTCATCCATAGGGTTGCCATGAGTCTAAATCAACTCAAGGACAGTTAACAACAACAACTAAATTTTTATGCATCACTTTTGTATGTTTCTAAATGTACTGTTCTTTTAAATTGTAAGCCACTCTGAGTCCCAGTTTTGGAAGAAAAAACAGGATACAATCAACAACAACAACAACAACAACAGAACACTGAATCTCCTCAGAGTGGTTGGAGAGTTGGAGTGACATTTGGAAGTTCAAATCATGAACCACTCGCAATGAAGCACAGTGAGACAGTCACTATCTTTCTGACCATTACCTACCTTGTGGAGTTGTTTTCTGTGATAATAGCTGTATGCCACCTTGAACTCCCTGGAGAAAAAAACAGGACATTAACACATAGTCATAATGGGGCTGAAACCAACTGCTTGGCATTACAACTGTTAGCACCACTACACTCTGACCAGCTTAGCAAGCTGCTTGTCATGGTGTAAGCTATCATTGTAAATGATGTCCAATTTAAAACCCAGAGTAGAAGAAGCTGACTGTAGAATTTTTTGTCAGAAGACTGTCAATGAATGAAAAGTTAGACAAGGATCACTTGGGGACATGGCCACTATAGTTCTTAGGATGAAAAGTTATATACCTCCAAAATTTTCACAGATGAAATGGGACATGTATGGCTAAGTAATATCAGAGTGTGGTCAAGATGGCCAAATTTATTAATGAAAAAGAGCACGCAGAGAGGCTACAGGAGTTTGCTTTTGCCTGAGTCTATTGGGAAGGGCAGGATTCTTTCCTTCTTCTCCTCCCACTAAGTTATATCAGTGCAAACTACTTTTTCAGTTTGAACTCAGTTTGCAGCAATTGAAGTGAGTGGAGGCCAAAGGGGGAGAAGGAGAAAGAAACTGGGACATACTAAAACCATCTGAAAACATAGCACAACAGAAGATTAATTGGGACTGTCCCTGCCAAGTTGTTAAAGTTGGAGGATACAAGGTTGGATGAGCCCATTCACTGTTTTTTCTCCAGATTTAGGTATCTTAAATTTAGATTGGTGACCACACCTCCTAATTTTGCTTTACCTTTACCAAGCAGGGTTTGCTCTTTATGACTTAAATTACGATAATGGTCTCTTAAACTTTCCTGCTTCCTTTTCTTCTTCCAGGCAAAAGAATAGAAGACCTGCCTTGTAATCCTGACATGTGTACCACCTTTTCACCTCTCTCCCTGCCTCTGGGCTTTCCCCCTTTTCAAGGCAATCTTGTAGCTATAATTTGGGTAGTCTTGCTTCATGTTTCCAATTCTTTTCCTGCCAGCCTTCTCTTACAGTCCAGGTCATTCTCTTTAATGGTGATTCACCTTTTGCCACCTGGCAGAATAAGGTTTATTGCTTTCATAAATCCAGAGCTGGCTCAGAACACCACCTTGCGTCCTTGGTGTTTCCGAATGATGTGGAAACCACATCAAAGAAGGCTGGCTATTGAACTTTAGTCTACGAGCTTCTCTTCATACTTGTTGGAGCATTTTGCTGCTTAGGGACTCTTTAGGCACAGCTGTCCATCTTCTGCATTCCCACATGTGCTGATTTATGTATGGAAACTCACACAAAACCATTCCAGAACTTTAAAGTTTTGAGCTGATTATTTTCACTTTGGAAGAGGCCAAAGGGACATATACTGCTTTGAGCTTATTGGGCGAACAACAAGATGTATAGTCTTTTATTTATGGATAACAATATTTACACCTCACCCTGTATTACATGATCTCAGGGTGGTATACAATAAAATCAGTTTAATCATTTTAATAAATTAAAGAAATAATTTAAACAGATTGCAACCATTTGCCTTGGAGGAAGGCAAAAGCAAACTCTCTGAATGAATCTTGCCAAGAAAACCATGTGATTGGTTTGCCTCAGAGTTGCCATAAGTCAGAAATGACTTGAAATCACACAACTACAATAAGGTTTATTATGGAATAAAGTTTGATCAGTAACAAACCCACCCACAACATTTTCTTGATAATAAAGTAGCTACTGTTAAACTAAGCCAGTTAATATTCTGTTGTTAGCACTGGATTCACAGGGCACAGAATTGTAAAAGCAGAGTTCACTGTTGCTAAATTGAAACTGAAAGCAGCATTAATTCACCACCCTGCGTAAAATGCTCAATATATAGCTTGAATGGCTTCCTCTCATGGTTCTCTCAATTATAAAATCTTCTTTTCAGCATTTACAGCCACCTTTCCCTGCAGATGTGAAGGCTTTAATTGCACCCTCCCTCTGTCCTCCAGCAGAGAAATCTCTGAACATGTTTGCATGGCTCTTCCCCCATCCATAAATTAACAAATGTCTGCAACACCTGAGAGACATGAATATAGATGCATGTATGTCATTCATAATGTGAGTACCCAGAGAAGTTTTTAAATGGTGCCCAGATTTGCAATATGTTAATTACAAATATATCTGAATAAAACTTGGAGTTGCTTATAGTTTTATGGTGACTGGTGGGGCAAAAAACAAATATTGCTCAGCTGAGTTCAGAGTGAAGCTATTCTGTCAATAGGAGTGATGGTTGCCACTCAACTCAAACCTTATTGACCACTTTATCAGTTTTTTGAAGGACAGAACATGTCCAGCTTAATGGAGTTATGCCTCAGGAAATGAGAACAAAAGTTCAGTGCTGCTGAGAGAAGCTGGAACTGACAGCCAGTGTGCTGTAACACAGCTTGGAAAAGTTTAGTTCTTTGGATTTCCACAATCAGATCTTCCAGTCATACTGGCTTGAGGATAATAATAATAATAATAATAATAATAATAATAATAATAATATATTTATTTATATTTTCCCGCCTCTCCCTACGGATCGAGGCGGGAGCACAAAGATAAAATATACAACACTGTACAATAATACCATATGTAAAACATGATAATAAAAACAACAACAGTAAAAAGCAACAAAAACAATAATAAAACAGAAAATCAGTATAAAGACTGCGAGGTGGATCTATGCCATAGTGATAGTCAAATTCTCACCCGGGAGGTCCATATGAGATGATAATATTTTATCTTATTATTCAGTTAGGGAGATCAGCTGAATGTCGTTTAGTCCCCCTGCCCCCCCCCCCCCATGTTAGTGCATTATGGTGGTCTACATACTCCTCTACATTTCACTAATAAAAACTGAGATATGTGTGGTCAATCAATAGCAGAGTGTGGTCAAGATGGCAGAACGTATTAATGAGAAAGCTAGGAGAGTGTGCAGTAGTTTCCTTTAGCCTGAGCCTACTGGGAAGGGCATGATTCTACCCCATCCTCTCATTTGCCCCCGCTGAGTTGATTGCAAATTGTGTTTGCATTTGAATTCAGTTTGCAGCTACTGAAGAAAGGTGAGAACAAAGGGGAAAGTGGAAAGAGAAAAGAGAAACTGAGATGTTTATTATTAACTAGAGAGCCAGCATGGCGTAGTGGTCTGAGTGTTGGACTATGACTCTGGAGATCAGGGTTCAATTCCCAGCTCAGCCATGAAACCAACTGGGTGACCTTGGGCAAGTCACATGCTCTCAGCTTCAGAGGAAGGCAAAGGCAAAACCTCCTCTGAACAAATCTTGCCAATAAAACCTCATGATAGGTTTGGCTTAGGGTCTCCATAAGACACACAATAATAATTACAAAACTCAGCAGGGGAAAGAGGAGAGGAGAGGAGAAAAGAGGACTGGAATCATGTCCTTTCCAGGAGGCTCAGGAAAAAGCAAACTGCTGTAGCCTGTCCTAGCTTGTGCGTTCTCCCTAATTAACAACTTGCCATCTTGATCATACTCCTATTTTATTTGGCCACATGTGTCCTGCTTTTCATCTGTGAAATGTTGGAAGGCATGAGATGCTCTGTCAAAGTCACCTACCCACTCAGCCAATCCTAAAATTTTGCAGCATGCCTCAAGATTTGTTTTACTATCAGCCATCTTACTAATATTAATTCTCAATGGCTTCTCAGGGACATCAGTTTGGCTTTGCCTCCATTATTTAACTATCCACTTAACTCTCCCCCATTTTTTGCATTTGTTGTTTGTTTGTTTTGCTTCTATCAGTACATGTGATTTCCATAAGCAGATACTTTGTTTATGGAAAGTTTCCTGGAATAAATATTTTAATGTCATTACACTGAAGCTTTTTAAAAAAACAAGGCCACTAAATATTGTGTAAATATAATGTTATATATAGCATAAAAACACATCAGGGAGTAGTTGCAAAGTTAGCTTTTTAAAAAGGTTTCATAAAAGCAGAAATATATGCTAATAATTAATCTGCTAGAGAAAATGGGACAGAGGAGCAGTGTCCTGAAGAATCTGCCATTTTAAATAAGCACAACCGTCCCTTGACAACTACTTCCCTCAACAGACCCAGGCAAGACTGTATTCTCACCTATGCAAATAGGACTTGCAAAAAAGATTTGTATGATTGCATACTTGGAGAATACAGCCATATGAGCTAGAACATTGAATTTTTCAATATCCCCCAAAATAAAATAAAATAAAAAATTCTTAGTTCATGTGATTGCTAGACATATCAAAGAAAGAGGCATGTTTATATCTGTTAAGAGACTGGTGTTTCTGGGGACAATAGTTTGAATCCTCCAGACACCATGGACATGTTCCCAAGCTCTAATGTTGCTTGGGAGAAGATATATATGTTTGGGCAAAGAAAGGGTGGCTTTGAATTGCATCAACAAAAAGTAGATAGGATGTCATAAGAGTTAGTAATTCATTAATCAGATTATTTGGACTTGACTGTTGTTTGCCACTGACCTATATGCAACAGCATAGCATGTGTAAAAGTAATGCAAGCTACCTACAAGAAAGCCATATTAATTCTTCTTTCTTTAGCTTCTGTTTCATCTCTTTTCTTTTATAGAGTAGGAGAGTTCAAGGATGTTATAAGCCACCTTGGATCCTACATTGGGAGTAAAATAAATAACTAAAGTAAGGAAGAAGAATACCGTTTGCCTTTGTTTTGAACATCACATTATGGTCTTTCACTCACTAGTTCCTTCTAGTTTAGTTACATGTCCCTAAATCTGGGTCCATCCTAGTGTCTTCAGAAAATCTGTCTTCATATAGTAAGAGTGGACCTATAGCCCTCAGAACTGAATCTGGCCCTTCTAGGAACCAAACCCAGCTCTGCTTCCTCAGATGGCCATATTCCCTTCCATTGGACAGCATTATTTCTCAGTTTTTACATGTGTTTTCCCTGTTCTAAAAGTTGAAATGTCTTCGCAATGACAGCTTTAAGCTAAAATAAGCTGATCGTTTGGTCCCACACTTTTGCTTTTGTCCCACTCACCACTAGAGTATGGTTCCTCAATTTTTTTTCTGCTGTTGAATTTGACCCTTGGGCTGAAAGCTTTGATAAAGACTAGACTGCAAAGAGCCAGAGTGAAACCTCTCTCATTGATCATAGTGATTAACAGATGAAATGAATTCTTCCAGTGCTTTGGAGGATCAGATTTTGGAATTATGTGCACTTTGCCAACATCCACTGTGAACCCTTGAAGAAGGTGAAGTATTAAAAATGGGATTTTGTCCTTGTAATGTTCACGTTAATGCAACTTAATTAATTTTTATGGTACATTATTTAACCTCATGTTATGTTTAAGTCATAAGTAAAGTAGGAAGGCATCCATAGGAGACATTTAAAATATTTCACCCATTTCCCCCCAATTATTAGAAGACTGGCTGCTCATAATTCACATCTTTAATCCACCATCACACTCACTAATTCTCTGGTAAGCCATTATAATTGCCCTAATAGCTATTGAATGCACATTTAGTCTCATGCTTTCTACTTCTGTGCTTTTAATTAATTTTGCCACTCCACTATCCTGCTTTCCTTTAGATTAGTTCTTTTGCAATGATGCAACTTCATGTAAACAAAGACCTACACCCAGCAAACACACTGGTGGAGAGTTAAGTCTCTGCCAACATATGCAGACCATTGACAGGAGGGTGGAGAAGCCTTTCTTGTCTTTCAATCTGTAAAAGAAAGTAAAATAACTGAATTTTAATTTTTGTTCCTTGAAAACTTCAGGCACAATGAATTTTTTGAAAATTTAAATTTCAGAAAAATTTTCCTGGAAAAAAATGCTACTTCCTTTGCACATGATTTCAAGATATCTGGAGATTTTATGTCTCTAGCCAGGCTTACAACACCCCTGTCCTCTTTTGTGCATCAGGTGCACAGTATTCTAGGTGCTTTGGTCAGGCCACATCTGGAATACTGTGTCCAGTTCTGGGTACCACGATTCAAAAAGGATGCTGATAAGCTGGAGCATGTCCAGAGGAGGCTGACAACAATAGTGAAAGGTCTGGAAACCATGCCCTATGAGGAACAACTTAGGAAGCTGCGTATGTTCATCCTGGGGAAGAGAATGTTAAGAGGTGATATGATAGCCCTGTTTAAGTATTTGAAGGGGTGTCATAGTGAGGATGGAGCAGGCTTGTTTTCTGCTCCTACAGAGAATAGGACCCAGAGCAATGGATTCAAACTAGAGAAAGAGATTCCACCTCAACATTAGGAATAGCTTCTTGACAGTAAGAGCTCTTCAACAGTGGAATACGCTGCCTTGGAGTGTGGTGGAGTCTCCTTCTTTGGAGATTTTTAAACACAGGCTGGATGGTCATCTGTCAGGGATGCTTTGATTCTGTGTTCCTGCATGGCAAGAGACCATTGTTGTCTCTTCCAACTCTATGATTCTAAGTGTGACAACACTGTATTATTATTATTATTATTATTATTATTATTAAAATTTATTTCTAAAGCACTGTCAATGTACACAGCGCTGTACAAGGAGACAATCAAGCATAAAATAGAATAAAAACCTGCCAAAGGTGTACAATCTAAAATACAAACAATAGGTAAAATAATAAAAGTCAATTAAAGCAAAAAACAATTACAAAAATTAACAACATCCACTGTCTACCCAAATGACAGAAAAAGTAAATGTATATCAGACAGTGCCTGGGAATGTCTCTCTGAACAAGGTGGTCTTTAACTCAGATTTAAAAGTGGACAAAGAAGTAATGACCCATGTTTGAGGGGGAAGAAGGTTCCAGGAATGAGGAGCGGCAAGCAAGAAGGGGCGAATCCGGGATGGAGCAGACAAGATCCTAGGTTGGGACAGCAGGCCTTGAGTACTATCACTTAAAGTACATATTCAAAGGGTGCATCACAAAAAGGATTCTGGACATTATATGGACTGATTTGGGATTGTGGGGAGAACAGGCACTGATAATAGCACCTCCCCCCCAAAAATAATAATAAACCAACCCCCATGAGGGCTAGCAACTTCTTTTTTAATTTTTATCATTCAGGGCTCTTGGCAAGAGGTTAGATTCCATATTGGATAAATAATAATGAATTTTTCAAATGCAGTGCAAAAATAATGTGATATTCAACTTTGTTTTGTCTACATAAGGCCACAGTACTAGGATTATTTAACTGGGAGGAAGTGATATAAAGCTCAGTAAAACCAGGCAGTATGAGTTGCAAATAGAGTGGAGAGATGCATTCTTCTTCTCATTCCTTTGTTTGAGTGGCCTCTCTTTGAAGGGCTGTCTGGTCCAGGCCCAGTTGTCCATTAGCAGTTAACAGATGAGTAGACTGAATAGGGCTGCTGGTTGGCAGCTCTCAACCTTACCCACCATAGTGAGACATATTGTAAATTAAATTATAGTGATTATTTTGTAAATGTGCATCTAAAAATTCAAGAGAGCTTTTGCACATTTTATGCAAACATGTGTCACCTTTTGTCCTTTTTGGTGATGTATCTTTGCTCGTTTTGGCAATGTTTAAAGCAACTACTTTAGCTGCAAGGGCCATGTTATCTTATTGTTTCTGTACAAAAGTGTATGTTCTTAGTAATAACCAGTGTAATTTTGCATTTTTCATGTGCAGCAGATGGTACAAAGCACTTATTTCAAAAGGGTCTTTTAAAAGGAGAAAACTGGGTAGATAGTAAAGGAAATATGAACAGATGTGTTTTTTAAAAATAGAATTACAATGATATCACTCTCATTCTATTTTAATGATGGCATGGTAAGGAGAAAATATTATTCAAATACTGAAATTCTGTCTACTTCTAAGTTACATAAACTTGCAGGAAGCTATTCTAATCCCCCATGTATGTGTTTGTTCCACACCAATATAATGGACTTTTCACACCATAATTTAGCACCAAATGCTGGCTAAGAATATTAAAAAAAATTAAATTGTATTTGAGGTTTCTTGTTGTTGTGTGCCTTCAAGCCATGTCCTATTTATGGCAACCTGAAGGTGACCCTATCACAGGGTTTTCTTGTCAAATTTCTTCAGAGGGGGTTTGCCATGACCTCTGAGGTTTAGAGATTGTGACTTGCTCAAGGCCAATCAGTGGGTTTACATGGCTGACTGGAGTTTGAACCTGGTTTCCAGAGTCATAGTCCAACATTTGAAACCATTAGACCACACTGCCTCATATATATTTGAGGTTTACTATTATAAATAACTATATGTACAAATATTGGAGTCCAGTTACATGAGATGTGCAGGTAAATCTCACTGAATCAATAGTTAAGGGTCAACCATCTGGGTTGGCAAGGATGGGATGGGATGGGGAAATGATATATGTATATTGCTGGGACTGGAAAGAGCCCTGGGACCCAACTATATTGCATCTTTTTCTCTTTCTTGGTAGTATCATTACTTTTCAATTGTCTATGACATCCATTGTAAAACCGGGGGGATTTGAAAGAACACACTAAGGCAGGGGTAGGCAACCTTTCCCCTTTAAGGGCCGAGGGACTTCAGCTCCCAGAATCCCAGGAGCTATTGGCCAACATGGGACTATTGGCCAACATGGATGAGGCTTCTGGGAGCTGAAGTCCCTCGGCCCTTAAAGGGGAAAGGTTGTCTACCCCTGCACTAAGGCCATAACATTTGTACGTCTGTAAAAAGAGTTTTAGTCAGTTCACCAGGGGGCTCAAAACTGCCACAAGGCAGTCCAGGAAGATAGGCAGACTCCTTAGAGGTTGCACCTGCATCTTTCAAGTGAAGCAACCTGACCATGGGAGCAGCTAGCTAAGCCAAGGTCCAGACTACTCAAGAATCCAAAGACCCTCCCCAATTTCCCTTCCTTGTCACATCAACTGGCCACCACCCTCTCCTGTTAGCTCACCTGCACACCTTCTCTGTTGCCAAGAATGATACAGACATGTTGACTAGGAGGCTGTTCAGGCAGCAGGTCCTTGGAGTCTCTTTCTGGTTCGCAGGAAGTCAGGGAGGGAGGGGAGTGGGAGAAGAGTCTTGAGATCTTGGAGGTCTCTCAGTCATAGGACTGCCATGGTTTGAAGTCAACGTGATAGCAAATAACAAAAACAATGTGTGCTTAAAGAACAGCTCATGGGCAATATGAGCTTCTAGCTATGATGACTGTATACTGTATTATCCTCTGTATTAACTGCTTGCTGATGAACATAAAGAAGGCACTAATAATGACCACAGAGGACCTACATAAATTCAGCCTAGACAATGAGGAAATTAAAATAGTCATACCTTGGATCAAACACTGATCAGAATGGAGACTGCAGTCAAAAAATCAGAAGAAGACTAGGAATAGGAAGAGCAGCCATGAAAGAAGTAGACAAGATCTTAAAGAGCAGAGATATACAACTGAGCACTAAAGTTAGAATCATCCAAGCAATGGTATTACCCATCACTATGTATAGATGAGAGAGCTGGACAGTGAAAAAAGTGGATAACCCTTCCCCCTACCAACTCTTTTGAGATATGGTGCTGGAGAAGAGTGCTGAGGTTACCGTGGACTGCCAAAAAGACAAACAAATGGGTCCTAGAACAGATCAAGCCTGAAATACTCCTAGAAGCCAAGATGATCAAATTGAAGCTGCCATACTTTGGCTACATGATGAGAAGCCCTGATTCATTAAAAAAGACAGTAATGCTGGAAAAGGTAGAGGGAGGTAGAAAGAGAGGATGCCATGTGCCAGATGGATAGACTCAATCAGGGAGGTTCTGGGTATGAATCTACAAGGCGTAAGCAGAGCAGAGGAGGACAGGGGGCTTGGAGATGTTTCATCCACAGGGCCACCATGAGTTGAGGTTAACTTGAGAGCAATTAACAACAACAACAATCAATTGCTGTGGCACATAAGTGGGAGAATGCCATTTCCCTGAACGAATCACCTTTAGTCTGTCCCATGGTGTTCTGGCTGGATAAATACACTTGTCCTATATAAAATCTGCCAGGTGCTCTTGTTGACACATTCCCCCCCTCCCCCACAGCACAGGTTTTATAATTTTTTGTTTGTGGAGGGGATTCTTGTATGTATATTTTTATGAGCAAAGTGATCGTTGTTGTTGTGTACCTTCAAGTTGTTTCCAATTGGGTTTCCAATTGGGTTCACCTATCATGTATTCTAGGACTGAACATGTGTGACTTGCCCAAGGTCAGCCACTGGGTTTCCGTGGCTGAGCAGGGAATTGACCCCTGATCTTGAGTTGTGCACAAACCACACCACTACTCTGGCTTTTAAAATAGTATCTATTTAGAAAATGTATTTTATGGCTGCATATGCAAAAAGATCTGCTAAGAGAGTAATTTATGTGACCAGTTAAATGCAGCATTGTATCCATCTGAGGCCTCTGCCTTCAAAGAACTGGGTGATTGCTAGAAAATCTGTATACAACAGGCATACAGGTGTATTCAGTTTTCAAGAGCAAACCGTTCTTGAAGTAGCCATTGCTGTGTTGATGCGGCAAGGATCAGAAATGAAGGAGACAGCAGCAGTTAGTTGCTCACTTCATTTGTATTTAGATGCCCAATCCTCACAGCAGGGAAAAATTAAACAATTTCTGTTGATTTCATTTGTGTGTTCATAAAAATCGTGTCTGAGCAGTGTAATGTGAAACAACACACAGACTTTATATGGATGTCTCTTTGAAAATCCCCTCCCTAGTAAATATGGTTTGATTAGTAGTGAGATACTGTTAGTGAGACCAATTTTACATCTAGAATTATAATCCAAATTGCAGAAAGATGTCCAATGGCAACAGCAATAACAAGCTATTTGTCAAGTATTGAATTGCCGGTTCTTGTATAGAGGAATTCATTGAAGGGGAGGGTTTTCCTGTCAGAAACATGATGGATCAAATTGTGAAGCCATAACAAAAAGAAACACTGTGTTTCTTGGATGTGCATGTGTGGAATGGAGTGTATTCTCTCTGTCTCTGTCTCATTTTATCTCTCACAGGCAGTCAGAAAAAAGGTCTCAATGGGAAGAGAAGGGGAAGAGGACGAAGGAAAAAGGATGATTAATAGTTAATGCACTTGCAAGATAATGATGGATGGAATGTTCCACATCAAAGAATGGGAAATTTCAGAATCAGCATTAACTTTTAGAATTTATGCACATTGCTACTTATATTTCAATGACTGGCAATTCTGTCCACCTGCCTGAAGATTAAGGTTGACAGTTCAGAATCAACCTGTCAGGACCGGCAAACTCATCTCCCAATAACCAAGAAAACATCTCATTGTGATAGAAAACAAAAATATTTTTATTTCTAGAATTGAGACAGAGGTCACCTGTCTGGGGTCTGTGTCAGAACTGGGGTTCCTTCCCCAAACCATAACATAAGAAGACAAGTTATCCAACCCCCATTCCTTGGACCTCTCTTTTGATCCTGATCAAAGCAACCTTTCATATCCCCTCTTTTCTCCCTCCTGTGTTTATCATTCAATCGCCCTTAAGGAAGGAAGGAAGGCTCCTCCCCTTTGCAAGCCAAATCCTCTTGCAGGAAAGGCAGGGTCATAAAACCATAAACCTTCATCCTGTTACCATTTGCCTCTCCATTTGTTCCCATGCCCATAGCGCCCAAATGATTAATATCCAATACATTTGATATTCCTCATATCAATCCTTCTGATAACTCATCAAATTATCACATTGTTATATCATTACATCATCATGCCATCATATCATAATACATCATGACAGAACCATGCATATGGGTCTGACACAACCCAGGCTTTGAGGTTTCTGGGTCAAAAACTGAAACCTAAGAGCAGCCATTAGCATTATGCATTAAATATCCACCATGGTCACTCAGCTTGTCATTCAAACACACATACATTGATCAAGAGAAAGAACTTGTTTTCCTGCTTACGTAGAAATCTTGATCTGGGATATTCCCATATCAAGGTGAAATAAAGGGATTATTTGTTCTCATTTACTTAAAGAAATGGGATACAGAACATTTTATCTAATCCTCTTGCTTCTAGCTAGACGGTGGATGCAGAGCATAGCATAGGGTGAGCACAATGACTGGGAGGGAAGGAAGAGACTAAGTAACTACTTAGCCCCTCCTCAAGTCTTTGAAAGTTACAGCAACAAATTAATTAACCTTTCAAACTATAGCAAGGTACTGCTTTACTAGGTGAGCAGGAGATTCCCCCACAGCCCTTTCCTCCTGCCTGGAGATGACCCCACCAAAATGGGAGAATTTGTATCCTGGAGTTGATCTATGAAACTGGAGACCATGAGTTCTGGCAACCCCACTGCAGATTTCACAGGTGTTCATTTGTCCAGCCCTACTTAGTGTTTGGCTTGCTGAAACACTGAAAATCTGACAAATGTTTTCCATTCAGATTTCCCCAGCATCTTTGGTACTATTGCACTCCTGTCCTTTTTGTGGGAAATTGGCCACCATGGGGAACTGGGTGTCTGGCTAGAAAGGCCTTTGATCTGAACCAGTATGGCACTTCCTAAGTTCTTGTTACTGGGTTAAATGTGTCCTCAACCCTTCAACATTTCCTTTCTTTAAAGGGAGCTCTTTTTCCTAATTGCTTAACAGCAAAATACACATTAACGTCCATTACCTTAATTAGCATGAAGGCTGGTAAAGGACAGTAATGAAGAAGAAGAGAGCTTGAATGAGAAACATACACTGGCCCATCATTTTTGTCAAGATTAAATTAAAAGTGAGATTGAAATCAATACACTGTATTTCTTTTTAGAATATTATGTTACCCATTATCCTGTAATAGAGTAATATATAATGATGCAAGTGCTTCCGTATAGGCAGAACAATGACCATTTGATTATGGAATTATCAGACTCTTAATTCAGTCCAGGTGTTAAATGGTGTTGCTTTTGCTTTATGTTCCAATGGTGTTGAATGTCAGCAATTCCCCCACACAATGGATAATAATAAATGGGTCCCATTGGATTACTGTGTTATCACTGCTGGTTTATTTGGTCCCTGTGAGCTCTTGTTTCACAAAGGTTTTCCAATCAAGAAGTGGTTTATAAGCAGTTACAGCTTCTAAATGAAAGTCAGAACAAGTGCACCTATAAATGTAAGTGAATCGTGCTAATGAATGACTGAAAGCATGACCGCTTTATAAGACTCTGAATTTATTTAAGTACAAGACCAAAGTAATAAAATCGTCAATTTCTTTCTTGCATCTGTTCATGCATAAAAACAGGCATGGGGATAGAAAGAGTGAGGGAGCCCATAAAGGGATCTGACTCACTATATATTTATTTTGCTCCAACAGGGATATTCAGGGGGAAAAAAACTTTATAGCAGTTATCCCAAAGTTCTAGGAGTGGAAGGACTCCTTTAGAAATTAAAAACTGCAGTCACATTTCATGTTTATGTTGGAAAGGTTTTTCATGGAGGATAAAGCACCCATGTGGTGATGGCCATCAATGTGGATGGCTTTAAAAGAGAATTAGACAAATTCATGGAAGGAATCAGTGCATATGAATCATGATGGATAGAACATACCTCCAGTATCAGAGCTAGTCTGTCACTGAATTGCGGGGAACATGAATAACAATTGTACTCTTGTCCTGTTTGTGGGCTTCCCACTAGGGCAATTGGTTGCCTACTGTGGGAATAGAATGCTGGACAAGTTAGGCCTTTGGCCTTTGGCATGATCCAACATGGTTCTTTTTCTCCTTCTTTGCCTTTCTTTAACTGATATCCCATCTTTCCCCCTCCCCAAAACTGAGGCAGAAAGGCAATTTGCAAAATAAAAATAATACAATACAGATAAAGCATATAAAAGATTATTATTAAAATGTAATTAAATTATCTATAACATCAGGAACAATTTAAAACATTCATTAAAAAGCAATGTAGAAGCAGTATAGTATGTGAGAGCCAGCGCGGTATAGTAGTTTGAGTGTCGGACTACGACACTGGGGGACCAGGGTTCCAGACCCTGCTCAGCCAAGGAAACCTTCTGGGTGACCTTGGGCAAATCACACTCTCAGCCTCAGAGAAAAGCAAGGATAAATGCCCTCTGAACAAATTCTAACAAGAAAACTCTTTGATAAGTTTGCCTTAGGGTCACCATACATCAAAAGTGACTTGAAGGCACACAACAACAACAACAACAATAACAACATGTGAAGATGACCAAACTGAGGTTGTCATACTTTGGACATATCATGAGATGATTTTGGAAAAGAAGACAATCTCCATATGTCCAGTAAGGAGACAAACTCCATGTGTCCAGTAAGGTGACAAGGCCACTGAAGAAGGCCTTTAGCAGAAATCACTGGAGTTGAGAACACCCTTTGAAACACAATGGTTTTCAGTGGTCCTGTCTTTTGCAGAGTGTTTTCAACTCTGGTGATTTCTACTGAAGACCCCTGAAGAAGGCCTTTTCTCATATAGGCTGAAAGTGTTGACCTGTTTTAAAAAACAGTTGACCATCTCAGAGCACATGGAATTTGTCTCCTTACTGTTTTCCACCATCCATTCTAGCAAGGCAGCCCAGAAGGATAGTGTGATCATGAGGTCCAGGAGATTTGCCCCATCCATGTAGATCAATCACCAAGACAACCAAAGCCATTACCACCCCCAAAACAGTCCTGAAGCCAATTAAAATGAATCTAGACAACTCATTTTACCCAAGAACCTCAGGAACTGGGAAACCAACCAAATAGAGTATTGGAAATTAGTTGGTAATTATCTAGTACAGTAGGATTCAGGGGGAATTTTTCAACAAAGTTCTTAGAACTGACTGCTAACGTATAATGGAATAAATGGAATGAACTGGGCAGGACAAAGATCTAACACAAATCCACAGTGGCTCTCACATCTCCAAGGATCCTGTCCACATCCACAGGTTGTACAAACTGGGAAATACCTAACATCATTAGACAAGCAGGAGTTAAAGTTACATCCCCTGGGATTGTTTAAGTGATAGTGTTCAATTCACAACAAATCTAAGATAGCTGTAAAGTTATACCCTTATATTCTTAGCAATTATTTTTGTCTGCCATCTCTTGCCACCACCATGAAATTTCTGGTTAGTTCCCCAACAGAATTCTGCCCACAACTGTGTTTTTATAATGTGATTTTCCCCACTTTGGAATTTTAAGTTATTTTATTGCATTTATTGTTGTGAAAAAGATATTTTCCAGAAAGTGTGTAAATTATCAGATGATCAACAAAAGTTAAATTGGTTTTGGAACATTTTGCTAGCTTACAGTTCATAGAGTTCTTTGAGGGGAACATGATTGCTAACTTGTTATAAATCTGACATACATTTGAAATCTGTTTGAATAAATCCATCATTCTGGTGTGATTTAGAAAAGACTTCACCAGTAGTGAGTGAGATGTGTATAAATTGGGTCACCACTGGCACTCCATTGTAACTTGGCCAATAAATAGACTCTCCTTTATTATAGAATCTTATTGTTACAACAAAAATCTGAACCTTCAGAAGAAATGAATTTAACTGGCACAGCAGAATAAAAGAACAATGA
Organism: Phrynosoma blainvillii; assembly: GCA_026167975.1. NCBI lineage: Eukaryota > Metazoa > Chordata > Lepidosauria > Squamata > Phrynosomatidae > Phrynosoma > Phrynosoma blainvillii. Next base: position 10,792,046 of record JANUYF010000005.1, read on the forward strand.
AGTAAATAGAGAACTATGGTATTTCATGGAAACGCTCAGGCTGCTGTATCTGAAATCATTGAATTAGGAAATAGGATTTTCTAAAAGCCATTTTAAACTAATGAGCCATAATAACATTATAAAAGTTACTCTTTTGTACAACAAAAAAGTGTCTTAGCAACAGCAAGGTAGAATAGCATCTTTTGATTAACGTAACTACCTGAATTCAGAAAAAAGATCTGAAAAAGGCATTTTTTTATCTGCCTGCTTTTAAAGATGAATTGATGTGTAGTCTCCATTTTCAGGAGAAAACTTCATCAAGTGGAATTAGTTCCTTCTGATTCTGCTATAATTTCCCCCGCTATAGAGGCTCCCTTCTTCTAATGGTAAAACTGGAATGTAGCCAGAATGAGAAACATTACCCCTGGACATTTTCATTGTTATTTCCTATGCTAATAATAATAATAATAATAATTTATTTATAACCCGCCCCTCTGCAAAGCAATCGGGGTGGCGTACAACAGGTTAAAATGCTACAATTAAAACATACCAAATTCCTACAACCCCCCCACCCACAACCCACTCCCTTAAAATAGAATTAAACTAATTAAATTTAAAATCAAACATATGGCTAAAATAATGTCTCTGTTTCATATTGTGAGGGGAGAGACTTCTAAAAAAGTAATTTGTCCAGTAGAAACAAAGGGATGCATGCAGTATATTGCCCAATATGATGGCTTCCAACTCTGCTGGACTATAATTACCACCATCCATAGTGAACATGGCCAGTAGGTATGATGGGGATGATTAGCACATATGACCTAATGGAGCTCATTTATCCGGATGGATAAAACAAATGACTTGTTAGTGGTCTAATATTGTCCTCATAAATAATGATACATAGAGGGGTCTCTGTGTGTACAACCTTTATTCTACCCTATAAGCTAGATTTGACCTGCTAGATAACGGGGCATTATGCCTGCCTCAAGACGTGTCATAGATAGAGGAGGCCAAGTTACCCATCTAAGCAGCCAAGATGTTCATTAATTAAATTTGTCAAACCAAGGAGTGTCCTTTGTTGTCTTAAAGCTCACTTACAAGGAATCATAACTTCTAGAACAGGGGTAGGCAACCTTTCCCCTTTAAGGGCTGAGGGACTTCAGCTCCCAGAAGCCTCAGCCATGTTGGCCAGTAGTTCCATGTTGGCCAATAGCTCCTGGGATTCTGGGAGCTGAAGTCCCTCGGCCCTTAAAGGAGAAAGGTTGCCTACCCCTGCTCTAGAAGATATGCAATGAGAAGAATATCAAATGTCAGTAGGTACCACTAATCTTGGGTGTCATAGAAGATCTCATTAACATCTTAACAGGTGGCATTTGGAATCAATAAATCTAAAAATTAAAGTTGAGCAAGACCCCAGTGGTTCTGCCAGTCCATATGCTGAGAGAGATCAGAGGAAAGGAGATTAGACTTAGCATTTTTTTGGGATGGTGGTGGTAATGCTTTGTGTATTTTTATGTATATTTAGTTATCAAAATTGTATTCAGATGAGTTTATATTTTGAATTACAAGTTATATTCTAATAAACAAGTACAGGTACTGTATATGCTTTTATGAAGACTCTTGTTCAATATTGATTTCTATACACTTGTACAGGGGTAGGCAACCTTTCCCCTTTAAGGGCCGAGGGACTTCAGCTCCTAGAAGCCTCAGCCATGTTGGCCAATAGTCCCATGTTGGCCAATAGCTCCTGGGATTCTGGGAGCTGAAGTCCCTCGGCCCTTAAAGGGGAAAGGTTGCCTACCCCTGCACTTGTATCTTGGTGAGCATTGTGTTTCATCATAGTATTAATATGAGGGCAATTTGGGTTTTGCATAGCTGATAGCTATCCTAAAGGGCGATTTGGGTTTTGTACAGCTGATAGTTATCCTAGAGCTGGCAAGGGCATTAGGGGTCTGAACTGAGATGTGTTTGCCACAATTGGTATGGAGAAAAACATCTTCCTTATTCCTGTACAGCGCATTAATTATAGAACACAATCCTTCTCTGTAGGTGCGTGTACTGCATCTGCTTTCCAGCTAATTGTGCCACTTATTGTTATCTTGAGATATTTTGTTAATTATAATGATGTTTACATTCATTTTATGCCACATGATTTTGCTTTATTCTAGATTTTTTGCCCCATACAGAAATTGATTTTAGTAGATAATGGCACCTGGGAAGCACAAACGCAGGCCTAGAGGGAGCTCATTATCCTTCTTCCAATTTATGACCATTTCACAAGTCATTAATTCTATTTATGCTTTGTGCTGCTACAGTGTTCTTTGAGCCTAGTTTTAGGTTTCTATTGTCGATAACATTTTTCCCTCCCAGAGTCTATCTGCACTCTACAACAAACTACCTTTCTTATGCCTTTATTTCTTCTAAGTCCTGGAGGAGTGTCAACAGTTGGTTCTTCGAGTGGCAAACTCAAACCTTGCCATGTACTCAAAGTCACAGTGATAATTAATTGCTCTAGAATAGGCTAAACTATTTGTGATTCACAAAGCTCAACATATCTTCAAATTCAGGGAATCAGAGAGATTTGGCTGCTGGCCTGGATCTTCTTTTTTCAAAGGAGTCCTTCTTTAGATCATATGTTTTTGTAATGTTCAGTTTATCACTTTAAATTATTTAAATTGAATCTCATGTAATCTTCCCAAAGATCTTATAGGGCAAGATTTAAATATAAAAACAAATAATAAAATAAATGAATTGTTATTGACCAACTGGTGTGGCAGTCCCCCCTAGGGTAAGCTGTTGGAGCAAACTCAGTATGTAACATCCCAAAGTGAGGCTGACAACTTCCAGAAAGTCGTAGGCTTTCATGGCCGGCATCCATAGTTTTTTGTGGGTTTTTTGGGCTGTGTGGCCATGTTCTAGAAGAGTTTCTTTCTGACGTTTCGCCAGCATCTGTGGCTGGCATCTTCAGAGAATGCCAGCCACAGATGTTGGTGAAACATCAAAAAGAAAGTCTTCTAGAACATGGCCACACAGCCCGAAAAACTCACAAAAAACTTCCAGAAAGTTTCTTTTAGTTCAGCTTCCTTAGGGAATCAGACTCTGATCCAGAAGACAGAGGGCATCTACATCAGGGCCTGTGTAGCCCATTTCAGTACCCAGAAAATATCCCGGTACCAAACCAATTATGATTACAAGGCACAATATAAAAATTCTAAAGTCCCATTGATTTCAGTGGAAGAAGCTTATAGAAGGTACTGGCCATCACTACTTCTGCTGTGGCTTCTGCACAATTTGCTGTTTGATTTTGAAGCTTCAGCCAGGAAAAAAGAGCAGAGATTAGAATCACTCTTCATTGCACAGGCAATGTGGCATTACATCCTATCTTGGAACCACTTTTACCTGCATAGGTGATATGGTGTTTCATCCCTTTTAATATATTCCTTCCAAGATTGCAGTTGCAGCATTGTTGTCACTTCTTACATTGGCCTTAAGTCAATATGACTCTGTAATGACATTTTCCTATTACGGCAATAGCCTTGACTTGGTTGATATTTATGCATCATATGATATTGATGTATTTCAATCCATTGAATTCAGACATTGCAAAGCAAGTGAGAAAAGGTGGGAATCAGTTTTCTAAGACCCCAGGTACCTGTATGGGTAATCGGAAATTGTCACTGGCTCTTCCTCCACAGTCATTATTTTGAAGATTATCCCAGGTTATTAGGTTTGATTAAAGGATTTTACAACTGGCTTGTTCAGGAGCTGGGGATTTAAGCAATAAGGAGCTTTTTCCTTCAGTGAGTCTCTAGGTTTATCAGTTCTGTACTGCCAAGCTTTGATTGCTTACCCATCTTTGTAAAACATACCAATTTCATTCATTCATTTACAGCTTTCAGATCAGTCAGAATTATTAAGCCTGCTGGGCGATATAATTATTAGACAATTTTACCCATGCAGAGTTTTGCAGTTACATCTCAGGGAGATCAAAGCCGAAACTTCACCTGACATGTTATATCCAACGGACACCACTGTGGTGTCCATTCAGTAAATAATTGGGCAGCTTAATTGCAAGCATATTACTCAAAGAAAAATGACTTTACAAGAAAGTACAATTTTGGCTGAAGGGGATTTTGACACTTTCTCCTACAGTGTATTCTACTTTACCCTGCTTTTAGTACTGCTTTGGTTTTTTGACACCAACTACCAGGAGGATTAGAATCGGTTTCTGTCACTGGTTTGAACCTCAGCACCTCCAAGTGAAAAATAGAACATCTCCTACCCCAAATGGATGGTGGCTGTCAGTCAGCATGCAATACTGAATTATATGGACTAATATTCTGATGCAGTGCAGGACAGGTTCCTTATGTTATCTAAGATTCATATGGCCAGACCTGGCATCCAGTCACAACAGACAATTATTATATTATATTCCATTTTAACTGTCATGGCGACATCCCTGGGATAGGCAATTTAGGGAGGAGCATTCCAGTGACAGAAACCGATTCTAATCCTCCTGGTAGTTGGTGTCCAAAAACCAAAGCAGTACTAAAAGCAGGGTAAAGTAGAATACACTGTAGGAGAAAGTGTCAAAATCCCCTTTAAAATTCAGAATTTTAAACCAGAGAGCTCTAGTGCCTCACCAAACTACAAACCCCAGAATTCCATAGGCTACCAGGGGTAGGCAACCTTTCCCCTTTAAGGGCCGAGGGACTTCAGCTCCCAGAAGCCTCAGCCATGTTGGCCAATAGTCCCATGTTGGCCAATAGCTCCTGGGATTCTGGGAGCTGAAGTCCCTTGGCCCTTAAAGGGGAAAGGTTGCCTACCCCTGGGCTACACAATTACAGCAGTAATTGTACAGTGCGAACTGGCTTCAGAGCTTGGGGAAATAAGACTTTCTGGACTACATTCCCCAGAATTCCTCAGTCAGTACGGCCAGTGGTTCTCAGTTGTCCACTCTGGTCAAATAGGTTGGTTGGTTACCTTTCATGGCTCTTCAGGATATGATAATTGGCAACATTTTTCTACCTGCAGAGTTTCTCAACATTTGCATCCATTCACTTTTATGTGTCAGAATGCCATGACTGCAAATAAGAATAATCTGATAAATTTTGGGGTGTGCATGAGCCATTTCAACATCGTCGAAAGATGCTTCTCACTTAGCTTAAAGCCTGAGTTTCATAGCTAGTCAGCTCTTTGAACATGAGCTTCCCAACGAGCCACACCATATTTCTCCAGCAAACATAGAAGGGTCTGGTTGGCATCATGATCATTTGTGTTCTTTTATGCATTCAAGGTACACTTGTTCATGGAGTATCCATCTTTCAGGACTAGAGGTGGCTAGGAGCCCCATTGCTGGAGAATGCTCAATCTACATTGGGTTTTGTGGGAATATTTTACAGAAGATGTCCAAAGTACTGAACTCTATTCTCCAAAGCAACAGAACCATTGACCATCTCTATTCAGGACCCTGAATTGTCCTGGATCACACATATAGGACTCTTTGACTATTTAGATGTCCATGCACAAATGAACACTGAAAATCTGACGGTGCCAGTACCCTTGTCAATGTCTTCTATATGCTCCCATCATTACAAGTGAAAGGTACAGATTTGCACTTTTATTTCTGACTAAAACCTTGCTACCACTAAAAAAATGAATGCCTTTTTAAAAACTATTTCCTATGACATTATGGTGCTTCTGCTCTAGGTCTCTTGGCTTTTGAGTACTCCTGGCCCCTCCTCTCTCCCCATTCCCTTTTAAATATCAAAGTATTAAAAACCAGACAGCTCTTCTCTTCATCTCATATTCTTTTTATTCCCTGAGGTCAGTTTATAATTCATGCAGCCTATTAATTTTGTGTTGTATCATGCTTGGCTTATCTCCCTTCAAACAACTCATTTGCAGTAGCTGCAGTCATAGGCTGCTATTTAACTTCCTGGTGCTGCCTCTAATTTAAATTTTAAAAGGCTTAGAGCCAGATTCAGCAAAAAAATGCCTCTGTAGCAAAGAACCCACGGGAGTTGTGTGTAGGTGTCTGGTTCTATAGCCAAAGGCTACTTACTATTCCAAGGCTGTGTGGTATGTAAGGGTGCTTGGACCTTTATCTCTCTCTGCACACACAGTGAGCCACAGTGGCAAAAGCATTCCAGACCAACACCTGATTGGACTTGGAAGTTATTTATTTAAAATATTTATATACTGTATGTACTCATGTATAAGGCTAGAAGTGTTAGTCAATAAATTAACCCAAAAAACCTGGGTTGACTTATCCATGGTTCAATGTAAGTAACTATTTTAGCTCTGATCAGAAAACGAACCATCTGCTTACCTGGATAGAGTGGGGAAAGGCAAGAGCTTAGTCCAGGCGTAGGCAACCTAAGGCCCGGGGGCCGGATGCGGCCCCCCAGGGCCGGTCCTGCCACCGCCGCTGCCGCCCCCCGCCTGCTTGCCATGATGATATTGATTATTGTTGTTATTACTTGTTCTTGGGGTTTTCTTGGCAAAATCTCCATAGGGGGTTTGCCATGGCTTTTCTGGGGCTGAGAGAGTGTGCATGCATATTTTTTTTATTTGTTTAATTTTATTTATTTATTTATTTATTTATTTATTGTGCTTCGGCCCCCCAATTGTCTGAGGGACAGCAACCCAGCCCCCGGCTCAAAAAGGTTGCCTACCCCGGCTTAGTCCATCCTGGGAGAATCTAAAGGAAGCAGTGCTCTCTCCACCATGGCACTGCTTCTAGCCAATATGAATGCCTGGGTGGGAAAATGGTGGCATTGAGGCATGAGAGAGTAGAGAGAGACAGTTTTCAAGAGTGGTAAGAATCCAGACACTAGAGGATTAGGGCTCACAAGCTGAGCTTTGGCATGAAAGATATGGTGTTACAATCATGTTTGAAGGTATGTATTTATGGGCATCATTTTTCTTTTCGATACACACCAATTCCCCATTCTCCTCCCTGGCACTACATCCCTGAACTTCTCGTACAAATCAAAATGGCATTTTGCATTTTTTCTGTAAGTATCCTGCCTTGCAAAGTAGGTTTTTTTCTTAGATAATATAAATCAACTCTTTATCCTACAATAACTTTCCATTATAAAGTATACTCAGTCAGCTCAAAAAACCCACCAGTGACACTTAGATTAATACCAACACCAACTGGATAGTTTCCAATTTTGCACATGTGTTATGGTTTACATTATTTTAAATTGGTTTTAAATTATCTTGTTTTTAAGGGTTAAATGGTTTAATGTGGTTTTTCTCTTTCTAAAACTTAAATTGTTCTAAATTGATTTCATTTTAAATTACCCTGAGATCCTCAGATATAGGGTGGGGTATAAATATTTTAGTAAATAATAAGTTGTGCATACTAGCTACTAGCTAAGAATCTCTAACCTATGCCAATCCACAGGCCAGCTGTAGATATTACTTCTCCAGAGATCAAATCTAAACCATTAAACTATGAGCTGCATTTGGACACTAACCTGTTTTATTTAAACACAAGACAGCTTTCACTAGATTAGTTTTAGTATTCATAATAACTTCCAGTGACATATACTGATGGTAAATCGTAAATATATATACACACACATACACTCCTCTGAAAATTAAATCTGTGCCACAGTATAGTTGACTGTTTTATGGCTATTACATTGTGCCCCTTTGGGATGTTCTCATAAAAGGTGCTCTGTAAATTTTATACAGTCTTGTATGGTATTATATTTTATTGTCGTAATTTAGACTTTTTTTTTTTTTAAAGAAGGTCTAATAGAAGTTTCCCTGCTTCCAGAGATGGGAGCAGGGGGAGAATTCAGAGACACAATTCTATTAAAAATATGTATTCTTCACAATTGCCACATTGCTCTCAGTGGTATGTGCTCAATAGCATTGATTTTCCTTAAAAAATAAAACAAAAGAAAACCTCTGAGACTTAAATAGGGAAAAATGTTTTAAAAGTTTATCTTGCAGTAGTATTAGTGACCTAGAGTTGATTTTACCCCTCTATATCTTTTCCTGTCATAGAAGAAATTAAATGCAACTAAAAAATATAAACCCTCCCTTGCTTCATCTGAATCTATGTGGAGAGTAGATCATTATAACTTCACTCTTGGATTTATTTATTCAAGATATATTATACACTGCTTTTCATTTCAAAATATCCCAAAGCAGTTTACAAAGTTAAAATCAGCAACAAAAATGCAATAAAAATGAATGGAACAAACAATGCTAAAACAATAAAACATATTATTATTATATACATTTATAATAATTAGAGGTATCAGTCAGAGACATGAATCCGAATTGGCCCCAACTAGCATAAAGCCATCAAATTAATGGTTGAATGGTGATTCAACATGTAGGCAAATCCAGTAGATTCAATGGGTCTACTTAGGATGAACAATATGATTCAAGCCAGAATTTGCCCAAAATTCCTAGTTTTGTTCAAAGGGGGTTTGCCATGGCAATCCTCTGAGGCTGAGAGAGTGTGACTTGCTCAGAGGGTTTCCATGGCTAGGATTCAAACCCAGGTCTACAGAGTCGTAGTCCAAGGCTGAAAACACTGCACCATGCTGGTTCTCAGCTAAACTGCAAATCCCAGGATGCCATAAGGTAAAACCATGTCAGTTCAGATGGGATTGCAGTGCTATAATGGTGTAGCAAGAAAGGGCATTGAGCGTTTTATCAAGTATCAAGAGCTACTTCCTGGATTTGTGAAGAGACAGATCAGAATCTTTATGCATTATTTCAGATGTGATATCAAATACATCTTTTAAAAATGTTCTCCTGTAGTTCCTTTATTGATTTTTTTATCCTGATGCTGCTGTTACTTGCCTTTGTCAATTTATAGATGGCACATAACAGTTACTATCAGGCCGAGCCCTATAATTAGACACAATGAGATGATAGCCTCAGGCGGCAAATGTGGGGGGTCAGTAATGGCTGACTTCTGGCTGTTCATCATCAACATTCAGCCTCTTCCCTCTGTTGATGGATGGAATTATATAAACCACACAGCCACTCCCAGTCCTCACTATCCTACTTTTTCAGGTGTGCTGGAAGATGCTGTCTATTGCCAATGATGAAGTAAAATTCAACCAAAGTTTGGAAATTACTAGTTAGAAACAACTTGTTACTTGTTCTTAATTTTTTTTTGCAACAACTAAGGGATAATCAAGTTAAGGTTAAGGTCAAGGAGGAAAGTGCAAAAGCAGGCTTAATGCTGAACATAAATAAAACAAAAATAATGACCACAGAAGATATACATAAATTCAACCTAGATAATGAAGAAACTGAGATAGTTAAGGACTTTCAGTATCTAGGATCAAACACTGATCAGAACGGAGATTGCAGTCAAGAATAATGCTAGGTGATATATGTAATGTGTTGTTGTTGTGTTTCTATATGATGTATATGTACATGTATACGTAAATATGTGATGGAGTGATATGTTGTCTTTTTTATTAATAAAATCTATCTATCTATCATCTCAGCAATTGAACACTTTGGGGTCCCTGAACAATGATGTTAAGGAATTACTTTTCCAAAGTAATTCCCCGAGTTCTGAGCACATCGATGATTATTGAGGGGAAGGCTGAAGGGATATATAGGAGCTTTTGCTGTTACGCTGTGATCGCTGATTATGCAACCTCCACAGGTGCTGGCACATGGGCTATTGCGGGAAGGGAGCTGAAGAGATCTCTTGAGCTATGTAGGGATCCTGCTACATGCCCATGTGGAGAAAGAACACCTTTAGTTCTTTTTAAATTAATAAAATGTAGCTGAAATCAATAACAGCAGAGCATGTGGCGTGTCTATTATGTGGTGTGTTGTTGTTCCCTGCCTTGATCCATGAGGAGAGGTGAATATTAAAATAATAATAATAATAATAATAATAATAATAATAATAATAATTTGGACTGAGACCCTACATTGTGCTTGTACAGTGTATAACAATGGTGGTTATGTTATACCACCCTTCTGCTGAATACCGACATTGTAAAATACAATGCTATACTCTTATAGTAGTGATGTAAAGAATTCTTGTCAAAATTCTATAAAAACATGAAATATCTGTTATTTGAAGTTTTCGTGACTTCTCAATCAGTGAGTAAGATTTTTGTTTTTTAATCATTTGCAAATGAAGTGAAGGGACGGGACCTTTCAGCTAACAGTTCCTTTTGATATGCTAATTGAGTTTGAAATGCAAATTAAATTAGCCCCAACACCACAGATCAGCCTCAAAAGTACAGCCACATGTGTAAGTTAACTTAGGACATTATCACACGTGGCCCACAAAGTGATAATAAACCAGAAATGACAAATTCCGAAAATAAACTGAAAATAAACCTTGATTCCGCAAATGGTTTTCACACATAATTACCTTAATTGTGCAATTAAGGAAAGCTCCCCCTGAAACTGCATTTAACGTTCACACACAAGTGAGAAAATCCCGTACATGTACTAGAAATGATCTTCTAGCACATGCGCACTACAGCCGCGGCTGTCACTCGCTGCGGCTGTCACCCCTTCCCCAGGTCGTCCTCGGAGCAGCTGGCCCTCCGCATGGCCGGCGCTCCGAGGAGGTCCTCCTTGGAGTGCCGGCCCTGCGTCGGATTGGCGCTCCGAGGAGGTCCTCCTTGGAAAGTCGGCTCTCCGAGGAGGTCCCTCTTGGAAAGCTGGCTCTCCGAGGAGGTCCTCCTTGGAAAGCCGGCTCTCCGAGGAGGTCCTCCTTGGGAAGCCAGCCCTGCGTAGGGCTGGCGCTCCAAGGAGGACCTCCTCGGAGAGCCGGCTTTCCAAGAGGACCTCCTTGGAGAGCCGGCTTTCCAAAGGGACCTCCTCGGAGTGCTGACCCGATGCAGGGCCGGCGCTCCGAGGAGGACCTCCTCGGAGAGCCGGCTTTCCAAGGGGGACCTCCTTGGAGCGCCGACCTTCTTCCAAATGCGACCCTCTTCCAAATCCCCCTTCCAAATGCTCATTTGCTTTCCACATTACAGTGATTTTACCTTAATTGCGAAATTATCTTAATTGCGCATTTGCATTTCCTCCAAAGAACCGAATTTCAAAAGATCTCCTTTCTGTCCACTTTCTGTCCACTTTCTGTCCAGTTTCTTTGCGACGTTGTGTGAAAACACAGGCCAATAATCCGGTTTTGGTCGGGATTTTGTGTGGATTTGGCCCCGTATGATAACGTCCTTACATGTGTATGATGCCAACAGTAATCTAGGGTATACATTTATTGTTCAGTGGTTGTACCTATATCTTTCCTACAAAGAATCCAGAATAGCTTCATGCTCCACATTATTGTCACCCCAAGCAACACTTATCACCTCATATGAGGATTCATATGATCACCTATAGGTTTCATATAATTTGGCTTGTGTTTCAGTACCTTTGAGCAATATAAGTTACTGTAATGGGGAGGTGCCCTTGCCAACCTTTTAAATGACCCCTTGCCTAGCGTTGCCAGAGTGAAAACTGGAGAGGTCTCGTGTACCTTTAAACAATGTGTAGAAAAGAAAATTTCAGCAGGTACTGCGTCTTGCTTGGTTGCATGACAAACATCTGCTGAAATGTCCTCTTCTACACATCCATTAAAGGTACAGGAGCCATCTCCAGTTTTTAATCTGGCAATCCAACCCCCATTTGAAGAAAGGAGTTTTGTTTGCACACAATTGGCTACTTAGCTAAAGAGACAAAATAGACCAATTTTTGTTTGTAATGCCTTGTATTTCAATCCAATTTGTTTGCCCGTTAATTTGAAATGTGAAGACCCCCTTTTCTTGTGCAATCCTATAATTACAGAATATTTTGAGATAGACAGTAATCCTTCCCGTAACATCATCCCCCCTCCATGCGCACACAGCCTGAATAACACACAGTTGTTAGTGGCATTTATATTCTTACTGCTTCTGAGCTCCACAATGTTTTATCATGAGTTTCTATGCTTGTCAGCAGTTATAATCAGAGTGATGAAACTGGATTAACTCTTCTTAAATATGTTAATATTCTGACAGGCCACAAAATGGCACCTAATAAATGATTCAGCACCCAAGGTAGCCCTCCTCAGCCTCACACAGCTGCACCTGATTAGTTTTGATATGCTGACTTGTCAAATACATTAGATCTCCATTTGTTTTGCTTGCTGCCCAACGTATCCTTTTGATTACTGCAGATTTATTCCATATCCTTTGCAAATTGCATCGCTGTCCTTCTACTCTCATGAAGGTGCCTTTTGAAATACTGCATTGCAAATTGTGTCTAATTGCATTTTGCTTGCATTGAGTGCCTAGGTGGTGGCCCATTATAGAAAACCAGGTGAAAAGCTGGGGAAAAGATGCATGGCCCTGTGCATGGAGTATAGGTAGGCCTCAGTAAAGGAAGTGGATGCGTTCCTGAGTTTTAATGGGAAAAATGGTATCACAGGCAGAAATAACATGGAAAGAATGGGGATATGTTCTTACACCACAAAAGAGGAGAGCAGCTCAACAAGTTTCACCAAACTTTTTATTCAAAACTGACAATGTGTATATATGTAAAGAAACAACCAGATCGGGTAAGCCCAGGGTGTCACTTGGAGTGTGTGGAAGGGTGCGGATTGCACTAGATGGCACCCTAAGATGTGGTCACACTACTGCTCCCTAAATGTCTGCCTTTTGGCAGAAATGGGCTGCAGCATTTGCCTGCATCCCTTTAAAATGCTGAGGTGATGATATGAGTGGGGTGAAGCTCAGTGGCAAGACAAAGGAGAGGCCCCAGGATTAAAATAAAATAAAATAAAATGTAATTTTTAAAATTTTTAAACATGCTTTTATTCTTTTAAATTTCCCCCCCCCAAAACATCATATGTTACAAAATTTTCACTTAAACCACATGAAACAATAGACATGTAAATATGTTTAAGCTGTGTGTATGCTATTGTAACTTAAAGGTATTATTTCAATTTTGCTAGTTGTTTATGTCACAACTATTGCCATTACATTCAGTGACATGCAGGAATTATAATTTATGAGTAATCCGAGTACAAAAAAAAATACTAAGGATTCTGTATGGTGTGGTATGGGAGGAGGTCAAGTGGGGGGAGGGTGACACCTTGAGTTACTGCACTGGGTGATGCCAACCTTAGTGATGCCACTGGGTATGGCTGGCATAAGTAAACTTTTTAAAAAATCTTCTAGAGACAATTTGAAGGCTCCTTCCAAAGTGTATCTAGGGATGTCTTATTGTTTTATTAGCCTCCATTTTTTATGATTTCCATTTTGGTGCCCAAACTTATATGTTATGGGGTAGCTGTGAGAAAAATTTATCTTCTACCCTCTTTTCTCTCTATTTTTCTGTTCTTGCATGCTCAGTGAGGGATTTCAAAGGCAACTGCTGTTTACGTTGCCTGTTGGATGCAGGCACATGCAGCAACAGTAGGATTGGCTAAAGTAGAATCTTATTCTTTCCCAGCTCAAGCTTTATTGCTTGGTTTACTGCAGACATGCTGCTGTAACACAATATTGAAGTCTGTGTTTCTCCAGCCCTCCTTCAGCAACCTCCCTATGCCAATGGCATCAGAAAGTTTCCAGATATACAGAGGACAAGAAGAAAAAGTAGGGCTGAGAAGGCGTAAAAAGACTTTGTAAAAAGGAGCTTGGTGGTGCAGTAGTTAAATGCTGGTTCTACAGTTACAACATTATGAGTTTGATCCCAGGGCTCCAAGGTTGACTCAGCCTTCCATCCTTTCATAGGTTGGTAAAATGAGTGCCCAGCTTGTTGGGGGCAATTGGCTTACAGACTGTAAACCGCTTAGAGTAGGGGTAGGCAACCTTTTTGAGCTGGGGGCCGGGTTGCTGTCCCTCAGACAATTGGGGGGCCAAAGCACAATCAATCAATCAATCAATCAATATAAAAATAAAAATAATTTTAAAAAATTAAAAAATTAAAAAAATATGCATGCACACTCTCTCAGCCCCAGAAAAGCCATGGCAAAACCCCTATGGAGAGTTTGCCAAGAAAACCCCAAGAACAAGTAATAACAACAATAATCAATATCATCATGGCAGGTGGCGGTGGGGGTGGGGGGCGGCAGCGGCAGGACTGGCCTGGGGCCGGTCCAAAGGTCTTGGGGGGCCGCATGCGGCCCCCGGGCCTTAGGTTGCCTACCCCTGGCTTAGAGTTAACTTACTATTAACTGGTATAAACATGTAAATGCTATTGCTAAATGCTATTTATATAATGCTCTTGCTGGCAACTACAAGAAGTTGCGCTGAGAGTTACTGTTGAAAAGGGGAGGCAGTTAAAATGATCTCATAAAGTTGACACGTACGCGCACACACACCAGTTCCTCTTAATCAGTATCTCAGAATGGAGATGTAGGACAGAGAGACAAGCAGAGATATGAACAAAAGCAAATTTTGCTTATTTTGTTCCTACATATAGGAATAAATTACATCAGCAATTTTTCTCTCCACATTATCCAAGAATACAAAGGTTTCTGCACATAGCATTGATACATTATAGACACAGGACTCAGTTTGAGGAATGTAAAATTATTTAGGGGTAGTCACTGGTCAATTAGTCCTGCAGCAAAATACAACACAATCCAAAATTCCCAAGACAATAATATCATTATTGGGCCAACTAAAATGTACAAAATACATTATACAAGCTTTCAAAGTTTTACTGGCTTCTTCAGCAGGCAAAGATGTTGCTGTTGTTAACTGCCCTTGAGTTGAATCCCCTTGAGTTTTAAATATAAAAAACACTATTTTGTGTGGTGGTTGATTAACATTATTCTTTTGAATGTTTAAAACCAATGTTTGTCTTTTTATTAGCTTATTCAGATTAGTCTCCATTTTACTGTTATTGTACCTACTTTTTTCACAATAGGGAGAATAAGAATTCACTTGATCCTCCATAATCCCAACGCCTCTTTGAAAATACTAATATGATTATACAAATGACTTAATTCAACAAATGAAAGTCTCCCAATGTGGGAAAAAAGACTAAAGAAAATGTCGACTTCATCTTTTCTTTTAGAGAAAAATAAAATGCACCAGTGGAATGGAAATCTGTTATAATACTATTTCTGAATATATCAGGAAACTGGTTTATGGAATGACAATAGGTCCAGTCAGCTAGCAAGAACCAGATACCATAAAGATCTGAACTACTTATCCTAATTCTCAAGACTTTCTATGCATGCATTTATGCCTATTTAACATAATTAACAGTGCAGAGAGCAGGTTTAAACAGCTGTTCAGTCCTTAAGTTCACCCTTATCTATTCAGTGTCCATCTCCTACTGATGTACTTCAATAGTTTTGAATGTTGAGTATGGAGCCATAGGGCCTAAGCAGACTGCCAGAAATAGTGCACATTAAATTGAGGCACTGCCCTGGCTCAGTGCTAGGGAATCATGGGAACTGTAATTTATTGTGGCACCAGAGCTCTCTGACAGAGAAGGCTCAGTGTCCCAGAAAAAAATACAATTCCCATGACTCCCTAGCACTGAGCCAGGGCAGTGCCTCAATTTAATGTGCACTATTTCTGGCAGTCTGCTTAGGCCTATAGATGAGCCAGATCTCCTTGACTCTAATTCCTGCTCCAAGGAACCAAGGAAAAGTGCTGGAAGTAATTTCCATGTGTGCATGTGTGTATCTCTACATTCTGCATTCAGAGTGCAGAAAATTCAGCCTTGACAATTTTATTCACACCAGGCATAATTTTTAAAATCTGTTGATTACAGCATTTGTAACCTGCAGGGAGAAATCTTCCATGGCCTTGAGGGCTTGTCTATTGCATCACTGCGCTAAACAGATCCGTTTGTGTTTTTATAGTTACCTTTTCACCAAATCTTCCTGCATCATCCTATATTTTGAGTGTGCAGAACTTCAAGAATGGAAGATAATATGGAGCCCTTCAGCCGTTGCTAAAATGGGCTAAAAAAATGGGTTAAAGCCATTGCTGATATGCTGAAAGACTGCCTTCTTGTTTTCCTCTCTTCCATTTTGACGTCTGGCAATGATGTTGTGGTCCTGTTTGAGCACTGGACAGGCAAAATGTATTCCTAATGGTTTAGGAAAATGAAAGCTAAAGTGATTTCATTATCTCTGTTGTGTTAACTCAGCAACCTCTTTGCATGATTTTTTAAAATAAATAAATAAATGAATGTATTTTATGTTCGCAAAGACTGCATTTCAGTGCTATTCCCTGCAGGTGCTAATGGTGTCTTACAGTGAAATGTTGGCTATACTGATAGAGAATGTCATAAAAACCTGGTCTTTTTGTTATTATCTTTTTGTGAAAACAAGAACTACACAGACAGAAAAGGACAAATCATGCATCCCTAGGTCTGACTTCACTTTGAGAAGACAGCTATGGTACCTAAAATGGAACATGCAGATAATGAGATTTATTGTGTGTTTGTGTGTGTGTGTAATGTAAAAAACAACTTCTTTTTTTTAAAAAAATCACTCTCCTAACTCATTCTGTTGTGTCACAGACTATTGAGCTTTCTTTAAAACATGCGTAGGAAAAATAGGTAGTAGTGTAAAAATTTTGAGCCTAATTTGATTGCATTCCTAGAAATTAGTAATAGGCATTGTGAACCTATAGAAATGTATCTAACCAATGGTGCTCAGCCTTGTTCCTCCGGTTACTGGGAGTGGGGAAAGGCTGGACCTTATCTGGATTATGCTTTTAAACTGTAAGCCACCCTGATTGGGCCTCCATTGGGCGGGGTATAAATAAATTTATTATTATTATTATTATTATTATTATTACTCTCTTTCTCATGATTGTGCTGGGAGAGAAGGTGCAGGGAGATGACTCTCTTCGCCCTTATAAATTATGGTTTGACCCAGGGATACCCTAAAAATGTTCTTTGTACCTACTTTTTGAATTCAGAAAGAGAGGGGAGAGCTGGAGCTAGTGAGAAGGGAAGCTATATTATAAAGATTAGGCGTTCATTTTCAATAAGCTGGTAGAATGGTCATTTATGTATTAAAGAGGGGACAACATTGCTTGTACTGCAATGTCTATTAGGTATTTTGTCATATTTTATATCTTTTCTTTAGGGCGTTAAGGATTACCTCTGAGTTCCTATAGTAGTAGCCCATCCAGAAGGGTTCTATGATCATATGCTCCACTGATGCCTCATTGCATGTATGGCACTTTTAGGACATTGGATATGTGTTCAATTTATTATATAATTTGTTGTATCATTGTTGTTATTTTTAAAAATTAGATCTCAGTTGCAATTCATTTATGGTTGCCCCCCTAGAAACCAGAAGGAGGTACACCCTCAGAGAGAGTCACCATGCTCTATTTTTCATCAGAGTTGAGCTTCAACTAGCTCGATTCTGCAAGGAAACAAGGTGTGCAGGGATCATTTCCATTGTGCACCCATTGTGGCTGTGGGTGATGGGGTTGACAATTCTCCTGCATCCCAGCATCACCCTTGAAACACTACAGAAGGGGCCATATTTGGTCCACAAGCCACCTGTTGCCTACCCCTGCTTTTCTCACTTTTAAGTGTTTGCCTTACCTTTTTGAGGGAACTGTTTGCAAACTTTTCCTTTTTAAATATTCTTTTCATAATTACGTTGATAAAGGCTATGTAAAAATTATTTCTGGAGCATTGAACCTGCCTTTAGGCAGAAATTTGGCCTTTCATGGACTGAATTCAACACAGCTTTCTTCCCTCTACAACAGTCTGTGTCATTGACATATTCATCCCTAGTAGCAAATAGATGTTAGGGATTTTGTGCTGTAATTAATTGCCTGTTTAATTAGTTTTGATGCTTCCAAGATTTCCTAGAGAGCAATGGAAGAGGCTGGGTCAGGTAAGAGGTCAAGTGTGGATCAAGTCTTGTGGTTATAGAAACAAATACCACTAGTAGAAAGACCTTGGGGAAAAAAATCACACAGTGACATGGGAAACCAGCTATATTAAAAATGACAACCTGTTTCCATTTTTTCACCTGTTCATCTGATTTCATTTTTACATTTTTCCAATCTGTTCACGTGTTCCCATTTTTACATTTTCCCAACCTGTTCATGTGTTCAGTGGCATACCTTGACTTGGAGTCACCCAGTGCGGGGGGGGGGGGGGCTTCTGAGGCAGAGCTTCTGGCATGCATGCCACGTGAGAATGCATGCGCATGCACATGTGCGTGCTCTGGGAAACTGTGCATGTGGCCCCGCAGCAGCCCAGAAAGCCCCACAGTGGCCAGGAGGGTGGGCTCTGCACACCCCAGCAGTCCAGAAAGCCCTGTGGCACCCATGAAAGCCATGTGGTGGCTGGGAGAGCATGCCCTGTGTGCCTCAGTGGCCCAGAAAGCCCCCTGGCAGCTGGGAGGGTGGGCTCCATATGCCCCTGGCAGCACAGAAAGCCCAGCGGTGGACCAGAAGGCCTCACAGCGGCTGGGAGAGTGGGCCCAAGGCTCTGCAAAGGCCCCATGGGAAGTGGGGGGACTGAAAAAACCAAGCAGCAGGCTTACACTAAACTCACAACAGCGAAGGAACTTAATTAACTAATTACAACACAGACAATCTAACAAACAATAATAGCTCACACAACATGTGTATGTGTATTAAAAATAATGATTCCACAGAATAATTCCAGACAAGTTTTGTGTGCATCTACCAAGTCAAGCTTATCCTTCAAGGAATATAAGTCCAAAAAATAAGATGTAGCATCTCCAGCAACCAGTTCATATGTGGTGATGAATGCTTGGGACGGCTACCTCCGGAGTACTTTTAGGGCCGTTTCGACATTGATGATGTCTTCCTCAGCAGATATAGGTGAGTTGTATCGGAATTGATATACTCAGATATTCCATTATTCTAAATGTGCACAATTAATACAATCCCTGTTAGTCTCACTATTTAACAGATATATGTTACATAATAATATGAGTCCTACAAAACAGTATTCTCACTCACCCAAATTCATCCACAATTTAGCTTGACTGAGTAGGAAAATGCTCAGCAAAAATCTCCATCAAATGTATGTCAAGATATACTCTGCCTTTACAATAGGCTACAGGTGGTCATCTATTACATGTGGATTCTTAAAGGTATATTCAAGGTGTATCACTCTATAAGTCCCAAAAGTAAGCCTGATCTATTGGCTGAAATTATTATAACTTTATAATGTACCAATAACCATCACTAATAATACATAGCATATTATAACCAATTATCTGTGTCATACAATCATCTCACAAATGATGACTATTATCCTTAATATGTAAAAAACTATATATCCTCCAACCCATAACATCACTACAAGGCTGTAACTTTAGCATGTGAGTAATACAAACCATTAGTTACATGTCATAATATCACAAGAAAGGACTCAAATCCAAACGTTCATTTAGACCCTTAGGGGTATAAGATAATAATTTATGAATCCAAAAAGCCTCCCTTTGCAGCAGTTTATTTTGTCTACTTCCACTATAAAATTGCCCAAATTTGATATGTTCTATTACAATTTTTTTTAAAGAATCTGCAGAGTGATGGAATTGTGAACAATGTGTCACCAATGTGGTATCTGCACTATTGTTCCGAATGGTACTTTTGTGTTCGGAAATTCTAGTTTTCAAAGGTCGAGAAGTTTGACCTATGTATAATTTTTGGCATGGACATATAATCACATAAATAACATTTAAGGAATTACAATTAGTAAAGGATTTGAGTTCAAAGCATTCCTGTGTTGTTGGATGAATAAACACACTTATATTGAGGGATGATTTACAGCAGCTACAATGCCCACATTTGTGGTGTCCTCTAACTAAGGGTTTCTCTGACACTTGTACTTGAAAATCCGTATGAACTAAAAAATCTTTGAGATTTCTAGTTCTCCTATAGGCAATAATGGGTGCCTGTGAGCAGCCAGGAATGTCCTGTACTATATGCCAATGTTTGTGTATAATATGTCTAATGCGGTAGGCAGCATGAGTAAAGATAAAAGAACCTATAATCCGGTTATCCGGAGTTTTATTGGAAGAAAGAAATAACGTAGAGCGATCCATACGGGTAGCTCTATTCCTTGCATCTTGTACTATGTAAGGAGGAAAAGCTCTCTCTTGTAATTCCAATTCATACTGGTCAGCTGCCCTCTCATAATGGGTATTGGAAGATGAATTCCTTTTTAGTCT
Organism: Phrynosoma blainvillii; assembly: GCA_026167975.1. NCBI lineage: Eukaryota > Metazoa > Chordata > Lepidosauria > Squamata > Phrynosomatidae > Phrynosoma > Phrynosoma blainvillii. The sequence goes on from JANUYF010000005.1 coordinate 10,812,174, forward strand.
TAAGAATTTAGTCTAAGAATTGAGAGTATGGTAAGTTCTTTTTCAAATGACAGCGGCTGGGAGAGTGGGCCCAAGGCTCTGCAAAGGCCCCATGGGGAGTGGGGGGACTGGCCAGGTATCACCCCCTTCTGGGGGTTTCACCTGGTGCATCCCACCCACTCACCCCAGTGACGCTATTACATATTTTCCCATTTTTTCCCTTTTTAGAAAGGCTCAACACACATAACTTTATATTACAGTCTCATCTTAAGGCGAAAGGAATGGCAAATCTCATCTGAATAAATCTTGCCAAGAAAACCACACAATAAGGTCATCATAATTCACAGTTGGTTTGAAGGCAATTAATGGTAACAACAATTCTTTTCAAGGCCTAGTATTTAGATGGGAACATGGGAAGAGCCTTACAGGATCAGATCTGGGCTGACCCCAAAAAGTTTCTCTTTATAGGTATGGCTTTCAAAGCAGAATGATAACATTATAATTGTGTGGCATCAAAGGGCTCCACCGTGTAAACAGGGCAGGGCAAAATCCTGTATTGCTAATTGTAGTGTAGAAGGAAAAATTTCAGCAGATGTAACTTGTACAGAATCATAAAACTGAGATAGAATCATAAAGGTGATTAAAAAAAAGATAAGAGCTTGATATATATATATATATATATATATATATATATTGAGAAATCTATGCTGGCTCTTAGTATCAGCATTCCAGACTGACTCTTTAATGGTCTTTTCTAGAGATTTTCCTGGCATTGACATCAAGCTGACTGGCTGGTATTTACCCGGATCATCCTTTTTGAAGATGGACGGGGTTGAATAAGTAAAGATGGAATGCAGAATAACTCTGCCTTCTCTCTGTCCCCTTTAGTATTTCACCATGCTCTGTATGCAGTGGCCCTACCATTTCCTTGTTCTTGGTCTTGCTCCAAGCATAGGCAACTCTCCTATTTATGATTTTTAACCTCCCTAGCAAGCCTGAGGTAATTCTGAGTGTTAGCTTTCCTGACTTTCTCCCTACAAGTATTGGCTATTAGTTTGCATTTCCTTTTGGTGATTTCCCTCTTTTCCCATTACTTATGTGCATGTTGTGTGCCTTCAAGTTGTTTCCGACTTATGGCAACTCTAAGCAGGACCTATCATGGAGTTTTCTAGGCAAAATTTGTTCAGAATAGGTTTGCCATTACCTTCCCCTGAGGCTGAGAGAATGCGATCTGCCTTAGGTCACCAAGTGGGTTTCATGGCTGAGCAGGGAACTGAACCATAGTCCAACACTCAAACCTCTACACCACACTGGCATTGCTTATACTTTAAAATCTCAGCTCACCTTTTAAATCTCAGCTCATCTGAATGTTCTTTGTGCATCCACCCTGATTTCTTTGGATGCTTCCCACTTTTTTTGACCAGCAATAGTGGTTTGAGTGTTGGACCATGACCCTAGAGACCAGGGTTCAAATCCCAGCTTGGTCTTCAAACCCACTGGGTAACCTTGGGCAGGTCATATCCTCTCAGCCGCAAGGGAAGGCAATGGCAAATCTCCTCTGAACAAATCTTGACAAGAAAACCCCATGAGAGTCTCACCTTGGAGTCGCCATATGTTGGAAATGACTTGAAGGCACACAACAACACTAAGCCTGTTGAAATCTCCTCTTCTATACAGCTATTAAAGGCATAGGAGCCATATCCAATTTTTCACTGGACAAGCCTAGAGGTATGGATGGCTGCATAGAAAATCCGTATGAAACTCGAGGGGAAAGTGGGTTTCCCTATCTTTTTTGCTTACACAACCCTGAACACGTCAACACATGCTCTCCTGGGCTGATGAAATTTGTTTAAAACAAGCCCAGCCCAGGACCTAAGAAGGTGGCAGAACAAACACAGCAATTTAAAATGAAAGTCAATTAGCAGCAATCAGCAGCAGCTGCATCCGATCAATCAAGTGCCCACCCCTCTTTTCCTCCATAATTGGTGCCAGCTGTAGCAAAATGCCACAATAAAGGCTAATTGGGAAGAAAGAAGGCAAACATTTGACAATTGTCTACCCTCCTGCTCTTAAGGTTTGCTGCCTTTGTATTGAAAGAAAGTGAACAAGTATCACTTTCTGCTGCACTCTTGGAAAAGGAGGAACAACCTCCCCCTGCCTTTTGCTTCATCTCCCTTGATTCTTCAACGCTTGGTCTTTGACAGCTGAAGGGGTGAACTCATTCCCTTTGTTTAATGCAGCTTCTCCCAAGATGCTGCTTACCAGAAGTGCTGGACTGTATTGTCCATCATGTCTATGCTGGCTTGGTATGATGGATGTAATAGTCCAGCACTTTTTTTGGGAAAGCTATTATTATTATTATTATTATTATTATTATTATTATTATTATTATTATTATATTCATTTATATCCCGCCTTCCTCCTGGTACAGGGACTCAAGGCAGCTAACAAAATGTAAAACAGTCTAAGTTAAAAAAATATATCTGCCCCTCTGCAGATGATTTTTTTTTTTAAAAGTGTGCCACTCTGCCGATGGAAAAACTCCCAAATGAAAGAAAGATAAGGAGGAAGAAAAGGAATGGTCTCCAGGGTGGTTATATTAGATCATAGACAAATAGTTTAAATATAACACATTTTTGGTCAAAATAAGTTAAGTTGAATGAGGTAGAGAGACTTCGTCTATTTAAATCTGCAATCAAGATGACCACAGTAAAAATAGGTTTTTCTCATGTAATAAATTGCAAAAAAAGTGATCTATAAATACATTTGAAAGTAATAGAAAGTAAAGAAAGTAAAAGACAATTCAAGAATATTGAAGATCCTGTTTTGTTTGAAAGAATTCTATATTTTTGGACCAAGTTTCAAAAGCCCGCAGGCTACAAGTAAGGGATGTCAGAAAGAGAAAGGGGTGCTTGAACCCACCACTGGTTTGGAGCCATTGGGAAATTATCCTTGGAGAAATGCAGTGTGCCGAAGAAAAAACATGTCCCCAAAGCTTGGCAAAAATGAACAGATGAACCTTTTTGATTGCACAAAGAGATGGATTTGTCCCTGTAAATGGAAAAAGATTTCGTATAGGACATTAAAAGATTCTACTGACATTCTTCAGCAAATACCCCTTCACTAGGGTTGCCATATGCCCTCCTTGTTCCAGGCAGAACCTCTGTTTCAGAACCTCTGTTTCTGTCTGAATGGATTTTTTTAAATATTTGGGGATTCTAAAAATCTTTGCTGCTTCTTTTGCCTTCTGCCCTGTTTCTCTGCCTCCTTTTTGCCATTTTTCCGATCCAAAACATACTGCAGAAATAATCCAGTTTGAGACCACTTTAACTGCCCTGGCTCAATGATAGGGAATTCTGGGAACTATAGTTTTGTGAGACGTATAGCTTTCTATGTCAGGGAGCTCTGGTGGCACAATAAACTACATTTCCCAGGATTCCCTGGCACTGAGCCAGGGTTGTTAAAGCAGTCTCAAACTGGATTATTTCTGCAGTGTGTTTTGGATCTCTGTGTCCTTCAAGAACTTTACTAGGAGAAGGGATGGAGGCCAGCCCAGGAGGGTGCTTAAAAAGAGAGATAGAGGCTGCATCTGCACTGCAGAAATAACCACTTTGACTGCTATGGCTTAGTGTTATGGAATTATGGGAATTGTACTTTGTTGTGGCACCAGAGCTCTCTGATAGAGAAGGCTAAAAGTCTTGCAAAACTACAGTTCTCAGAATTCCATAGCATTGATCCAGGCTAATAAAAGTGGTGTCAAGCTGGATTATTTCTGCAGTATGGATGCAACCAGAGAGAGAGAGAGAGAGAGAGATCTGGGGGTAGCGAGGAGAAGGGAGAAAGACTCAGAGAGGGAAGGTAAGCTAACCAAGCAAGGTGGCTTTGATGGCGTTGGTGAGCTAGGTGTTGTTAGACACAGGGAAGGGGGAAATGGAAAGCAAATGAAGGGTAGGTATACAGTGGGCCCTCAGTATCCTCTGGAGTTTGGTTCCAGGACCCCCCGGGATACCAAAATCCATGGATGCTCAAGTCCCATTGACTACAATGGTGTAGTAAAATGGGGTCCCATATATAAAATGGCAGAATCAAGGTTTGCTCTTTGCAATTTATATATTTTCAAAATATTTTCAACCTTGAATATGTGAATAAAGAAACCATGGATATGGAGGACTGACTGTATGAACAATTATCCCAGTGTATACAGTAGGAGTATTTAAAGTGAGAGTCATCATAGCAATTGGTTGATCAAAGCAATCAGTTGGTAAATACGCCCCTTTTTTGCTTTTCAAAATTTTGGGCCCTTGGTATCCACTGGGGTTTGGTTCCAGGACCACCATGGATACCAAAATCCACATCTGTTCAAATACCATTATATATAATGGTGTAGTAAAATGGCATCCTTATTTAAAATGGTGGACAACTCCAAGGTTTGCTTTTTGGAATTAATTTTTTTCTAACCTGTGGTTGGTTGAGTGTGGATGTAGAATCCGTGGATACAGAGGGCCAACTGTATGGTAACCCTATCATCATACTATCTTTTTAGACTAGTGGAATTTCTGCTCATAGCACCAGCAGTAATTCCACCTTAGGGGAAAATACCCTGCATTTTGGAGAATAAACTAATAAATTGATTAGGATTCATAGTGTGTGTTTTTAGAAAAGACTCTCATCATCTGAAATGAGTCCAATAGAGTCCAATTAAACCATCCTCCCCCTGCTTGTATGGTTTCCAAAATCTTGTTAACACCAAGCCCTGGTCAATTGTGATGGCTTTTATATAATAAGATCACTGAGAGATAATTATATACATGTTGCTGATGTTAAGGAAATCCAGGAAAGGGTAATATATATATAGCTGATGAGGGATTACAGCTGGCTGGATTCTTGGAAATTGAAGTCAGAGAACACTGAATGTAATTCATTACTGAATGAATCTCATTGTCAGTAGCTGGTACTTACATGTTAAGTTGTTCTTGTGTTCCAAGACGGGTTTGTATCCTGACAAATAAATCTGAAGACAGTTTTCTGAAAAATAAATATGGAAGCGAAATAAAGCACGGTTTCTGTCTGTTGGTGCAACTGACTTACTAATAGCCACTGTTGTGAATTGGCTGTAAATGATTTGATATGCCTTCACAGACATTGGGAAGTTACCCTCCCTCCTTTTTTATAGGTCCAGGATTCCCCAGTGCTATAAAGTTGTGTACTCAAAAAGTAATCTTTCTAACCCCTCAGTGATAGTCATTGCTTAGTGGCAGAGCACATGTTTTGGACAAGGACGATCCAATATTTCATCATTTTGTATTTCAACAGTATTTCTTTGTGTGTCACTTTGCTAGACTAACCGGTTCTTGTTTCAGGTAGAATGGCTGTGAAAGAATCAAGCATAAAGATTCTGGAGAACCGTTTTTGAATGTGAATAGCTTAGATTAGATGGGGGCAATACAATACCCCCGAAGACATCAGATCCTATCTGATCTTGGAAGCTACCATAAGCAGGGGCAGCCTTGGCTAATATGTGGATGGGATATCTCCAAGGAAGAACAGGTGATGTAGGATATACGTCAGATTTAGAAGACAATGGCAAATCACTTTGAGTATTCCTTGCCAAAGAAAACCCTATGAAAGTCATAGAGACACCACAAGCTGACAGGAAAATTGAAGGCACATACACACAGATTAGATGGACCAGCTGTCTGTCTGTATAAAAGACACTTTTTTATTACAGAGGAGCCATCTGGGGTTGATTTCATATTTTGTCCATTTGGTGCAGGAGTGGAAATCCTGCAGCTCTCCAGATATTATTGAATAGCATTTCCTAGGCTGCAGCCATACTGCAGAATTAATGCAGTTCAACACTGCTTGAACTGTCATGGCTCCATCCTATGGAATTCTGGGAACTGTAGTTTATTGTGGCCCCAGAGCTCTCTGCCAGAGAAGGCCATATATTTTATAAAACTACAAATTCCAGAATTCCTTGGCATTGAGCCATGGCAGTTAAGGCAATGTCAAACTGCATCAATTCTGCAGCCCAACCAGCATGACCAACGGTAAGGAATGCTGGAAGATGGAGCCCCAAAACATCTGGAGGGGCACATAATTCCTACTCTTGATTTGTCAGGGTAACCACTGCCTTGGTGTGATGTAGAGGTAAATATGAAGAGCATCAAAAGTATCAAAAATATAATGATGAAGAGCAGAGAAGAGTTGGAACACTAGGGATGAGAATTTCATTTGGTTCATTGTTAGATATAAACTTTCCCAATATTCCTTCACAAACACAACAGTAAGAATTTGTGATTTAAAAATGCAAATGTGGGGAAAAGTGAAGTTGACAGATTTGTCTTATTTAGAAAGAATTAGAGATACCCCCTTCTTTTCCTGACAGGCTTCTTACTTGGCACATTGGTACTCCATGCTGGGAATGTAGATAGTTGAGAATTTCATTCACTTTCCTTTTGAGAAGAAGGTACCCCAATGTCTATATTTCTTCATAAGAGGGACAGAATAAACTTGGATTTTTAAAGAACAGAAAGTGAAACTGACATTCATCTATCCCTATGGAAGGTTTCTCTATGATTATTCACAATCTAAAATTGTTGAAACTGTCCCCCTTGAGAGTTAGTTGTTGCTGTTGCTGTTGTTGTGTGCCTCCAAGTCATGTCGAACTTATGGCAGCCCTATCACAGGGTTTTCATGGCAAGCGTTGTTCAGAGGGATTTTTGCTTTTGCTGTCTCCTGAGGCTGAGAGAGTCTGACTTGATCAAGGTCACTCAGAGGATTTCCACATCTCAGTGGGGATTCAAACCCTGGTCTCTAGAGTCATGGTCCACACTGGGTCTTGAGAATTAGACATTCTGATAATTAAACTTGGTCCTTGTCTACTGCAGAAATCTACTGCAGTAATTTTCAAATGCAGGCATAGCAATCAAGAGTATTCTGCCTGAGTTTTTGATAACATTTTCTAAATTAAATACAGTTGAGCCACTTTCTTGGTTGTGAAAACAGTGGAGGGAGAGCACAACTCTGTATGCTTATTCTTTCCCTTTGCCTCCACTTGATGTTCCTCTTCAACTATAAAGGACTTCTTGGGGAGAGGGATGTATGAATAATAACAAAATCAAAACAAAAATGCTGCTTTCTCTCTGCCAAAAAAATCAGTTATGGGATGTAAGCATTTCTTTTTTGTTATTTCAAAGCTCTCAAACAGCTCTTTGTTGCTTAATCTTTATCTTAAAAATAAAAGCTCTCGTCCTCACAATTAGGACATACAAGGGGCAAAAAAGTCCTAAAAGTTGCAGTCTCTGCACGGACTTAAACACTAACTGACCTAAATTCTCATTCCTGACTAGAGTAGACCCATTGAATCCATTAGATTTATCTATGTGTTGGATCACCATTACAACTTTGATTCAATGGGTTTCTTCTAGTTTGAGCTAATCAACAGGATTCAACATACAAAGGAATTTTGTGGCACACTTGAGCTTGAGAGAAAGAAGTTGATAAGCTTTTATAGACTAAGGTCCAAAACACACTGCAGAAGCAATCCAGTTTGAGACCACTTTAACTGCCCTGGCTAGGGAATTCTAAGAAATGTAGTTTTGGGAGACATTTAGTCTTCCTTGTCAAAGAGCTCTAATGCCACAATAAACTACAATTTCGAGGATTCCCTAGCACTGAGCCAGGGCAGCCTCAAACTGGATTATTTCTGCAGAGTGTTTTGGATCTAAGGCCCTTTGCAGACTGCCAGAAACAGTGCAAATTGAGTCCACTTTAATTGCCCTGTCCCAGTGCTAGGGAATCATGGGAATTGTATTTTTTTCTGAGACATTGAGCCTTCTCTGTCAGAGAGCTCTGGTGCCACAATAAAGTACAGTTCTCATGATTCTCTAGCACTGAGTCAGGGCAGTTAAAGTGGACTCAATTTGCACTATTTCTGGCAGAGAAAGCTTTCTCGCAGTCTCAAAGGTACTACAAGAATGACATCCTTGCGATGTCTATGGCCAATGTCACTCCTTTTCTGTAGTCTTGCCGTGGACTACACAGAAACCACAATCATGTTTAAAAGCTACGTGTAGTAATGTCACAACACACCCATGTGTTTGAATTTTACGAACAGACACTTCAGTTCATTTCATAGGGAGGGTAGACTGTTGGCCTCCCTGTTATCCTTTGGTAGGTAGGTGAAGATCTTTTTGTTTCAGCAGACCTTTGTAGGCTGATTGAAGAGGGGAGAAAGAACCTTTCAGAATGTACTGTACTGTGTATTCCTTGTTTTTCCCCCCCAGTGCTCTTACTTTTAAATTGCTTTAATTCTATTGTTAATATGATTCTATTTTTAATTTTTGTATTAATGCATTTTAAAGTTGCATCTTAAAAAAAAACACCTTTATAAGCCTCCTTGGGTGGACAGAGAAAATAAATGAATCATCTATAAAAATAAAATAAAATTATGCATAGTATGGAGGAAGTTAATTGTTTCATAACAGGGTTTCCAAGGTAAGGGTTTCACAGTTGTATTGATTCAATCAAAGAAGCCATAGCCCTGAGTTTGCAAGACCTGAACAGAGCAGATGATGACCAGGGCCTTTGTATGACTCTCATCTATAGGGTCACTCTTAAGTCGAAGTCAACTTGATGGCAAGAATGACAACAAATGAAGAAAGGGGACAGGGAGACATTTTCACCTTTTCTCATATTGCCAGGCCCAGAAAATTCATCCAACGGAGCTGAATGGTAGGAAATTTCAGGAAAGATAGAGGAAAGTACATTTCCACACGGTGCATAGCTAAACTGTGAGATTTGTTTCCATGGAATGTAGTAATGGCTGACAATATGGTCCTGAATGGTTTTAAAAGGCCATGAGCCATATTCATGGGCTCTAAGGAGACTATCACATAAGCAAGTTAAACCAGCTTACCTGAGCTTGCCTAAAATTTAAAACGGGTGACATCCTGATTTTATCACAAGGATTTAGCCGCCAAAAAAGCTGCCCGGGTGCAGCCCAGGTCCATTCCCACTCCCAGGGGAACATTCGGGGGAAGTAGACCAGGGCGGCCGGGACGCCCTGGGACGGTGCGCCGCGGGACCACGGCAGCCGCACCGCGGCGCACCGGCGGCGTCCCTGAAAGGAGTGCTAAATTGGCGCTCCTTTCAGAAGTCAGGGAAAGTGCGCCCTAAACTCGTCGGGCGCACTTTCCCTGGCTTTTGGAGGTTGCCCTCGGCGCGCTGGCCATGCGGAGGGCCAGCAGCTCCAAGGGCAACCTCGGGAGGAGGAAGGGGCGCCACTCGTGCGGCTGCCCCTCCTCTTCCCTGCCTCGGAGACGACCTTATTAGTCGTCTGCCGAGGCCCTTAGTGTGGCTTTTCCCCCCAAAGCTGGGAGTTTTCTGGCTTAAGGAAACGGCCGCCAGAGGGACCTGGACTGCACCCGGACAGTGATTTTGGTGGCTAAATCCTTGTGATAAAATGAGGATGCCACCCATTTTAAATTTTAAGCTAGCTCAGGTAAGCTGCTTTAATTGCTTATGCGATAAGCTCCTAAATCTATTGATATGTATGAGTCATGATGGCCATATATTACCTCCAGTATCAGATTCTTCATTCTTCCTGGTACCAACTATAGAATAACATCAGTGATAGTTTTTTGTTGACTGCCACTCTGTTTGTGGACTGATAAGCTTCTTTGTGAAAAGAATGCTGGACTAGATAGGAGTTTGGTTTTCTTCCTGTACTTTTATCCAACTCTGAGATGCAACACTTATTCATCCTTGCGAGTTCACAGTGTCCAATAAACTTTCCATTCTGCCCCATTAATATTATTAAGTGAAGCAGCCCTATGATCTCCTAATACTAAACTATAATATCCCATGAACAAGGAGCAACCTGTGCATGAAGAATTAACAGTCAAGTAGCGAAGTAATTAGATGTTGCAAATTGGGGTGAGGAAAGTGTAATGATCTGTAGGGGGCCATGGAAGGGCAGTGAAGCATTTTGATGGAACTACTCTTTAATCACTTAGGAGGAATCTACTGATGGGGGTGGGAAGGGGTTTGCAGCAGTATTGAGGATTCTTGTTCTAGAAAGCCAAGATTATGGAGGTCATGGAAACAACACTTAAACTGCTGACACAACCAAGAACTAATAAGAGCTTGTTCCCAAATCAATCACATTAATGTTTCTTAATTAGCTGGGTATCAAGTTATAATTCACTTTTATGGAGACTACACAGAAACCACAAGGAGATTTACACATCATGATTCTAACATTGGAAATTATTGGTATACTGGATGAGTTAAATGTAGATTTAGCCATGCTTAATGTAGATACACTGGAACGGATAGGACAAGCAAGTTATAGTTAAATTAAGAAACTTTATTTCAAGGGGTTTGCTCTATTCTGTAGGTCTATCCTAGGTATGATTAAATGTGGATTGATATTGTTAAGATCCTTGTTGAATGAGTTAACACATAGTTATTTTAGATAATGAATGTAACACATAATTCGAGTAGAGCCATTGGAAACCATATCTTTTCCGCACCCTCTACCTCTAAGAGATAGTTCACTTGCCCATCCTGCAGGACTTCATGGCCATGAGAGGAATGTGAGTTCCACTATATTCTTTGATCCCCAGGATACCATCCAGAGACCACAGGGCTGCCAATTTAACATGGTAGAACTAATGAAATACATGGAAATTCATTTACAAAATTAAATTGCTTTCAGATCTTTGCATTGTAAAAGGAACCTTGACTGAGCTATTCTTTCTCTACTCAGCATGCATTTAGAGAAAGTTCATTTTGGAAGGAGGAACATTGTGTTCTTTGTAACTGTAGCAGAAGGGTTAAGAATAAAGAAGGTTTTTAAAAAATTATTCTGACAATGGTGTGATTTCATTTGAAACAGGAAATGATGCATGCTGTTGAGAATCAATTTATGTTTTTATTTAAGCAGTGTTTTATACTAAGTATTTGAAGGCCATGATAGTACATTTTGAGGGATCATTTATTTATTTTATTTTGTGTGAACTCCAGTGTGCAGATGTAAAGCTCTGGCACAACCTCTTCCAGGTTCCAGGTGTTACCAGATGCTGGGGGGGGGGGAAGCATCATTCCAAAACTAACAAATCAGTGAACAACAAAACTAACAAGCTTCAACTGGCTGTTCCAGCCAGTAAACTACAAACAAAATGATCAACTTTTCAATATCTAACGAACCTCCATTCTCCATATCCACTCTTTTTGAGACAACAATTACAACAGATAGGTTGCTGAATCTTAAAATGTGTTAAATCAGTGTCTGGCGTCCTGTATTGCAGTTACAGATTTGTAACCCAGGGTTACATATATGTAACTGCTCCATATTCAGTAAGACTGCATAGTTTTGTTGTTATTGTTGTGTGCCTTCAAGTTATTTCTCACAACCCATAAGTCATATCATGGGGTTTTCTTGGCAAGATTTGTTCAGAGGAGGTTTGTCATTGTCTTCTCCTGAGGCTGAGAGAATATGATTTGCCCAAGGTCATCCAGTGGGTTTCATGGCTGTGCTAGGCATCAAACGCTGGTCTCCAGAATTGTAGTCCAGTGCTCATATATTTATACTGTAAGGTTATGTAAATGCTCCTCCAGCCTACCTTAAAAGCAGCTGCATCAGATAAAGGAGGTCTATCTGCTCCTGATCGGGAACAACCATGATAAGATTTCCAGCCTCTCCCACCAGAGACAGGAACCTTGTTGCAATTCCTTGTGGCAGCCTTGCTTGCTGGTGGGAAGGGAAACATTATCCTCTTTGTGTCCTATTTGGTAACTGAACAGACCTCCTTTGCTGATGCAGATGCAGGCTGTTATGGTGGGCTATGGAGATTGGGTCAAGGGACGTTAATTAATTATGCATAATAACTAAGCAGCCAATGTAGAACATTTCTTTTTCTAACAAATAGACTTTACACAGACAAACTTAATCAACAATCAAAAGCCTCACACAGACAAATTAAATGTAACAAGCAAAATCCTCATGTTTCATTCACTGCAGGTAGCCTTCATAATTTGGAATCCTCCAGATGTGTTGGAATATAAATCCTACAAGTCCTCAGGCAATCAACAGAGGGTTGTTGATAGACAGACCAATAGAACGATCAATAAACCAGCCACATAATCTTTGGATAAGATCTGTGAAACTTGGAGCCAACAAAACTGATGCAATGTACTGGCTATGTATGGCAACACAACATTTTACTAGCTACCAAGGAGAGCTAAAATGTGTGTGGATGTTGAGCGTTGGGCAGGTCACAAATTGTGGCTGGTTGTTTGCAAATTGTGCATAAGTTGTTCACAAGTTGCGTTCAGCTTTGAGTGGTATGATTTTCTGTTAGGAGGGAAATTGCTGGGGTTAATTGCAAATCTCACTCTCTTTATTTGGAGAAAGCCAATTTAATTCTATCCTAGCTTAGCTTACTTTTCCTGCAAAAGTCATAAACCTTTCATAGCCACTCTCCATGGAGTTAACCGATTCCTAACCTCTTTTAATTTGTAGTCTCAGGCAGTTAGCAAAAAATAATAATAATAGTGTTAATGCACTGTCCTTGGTGGAGAGATTTGATGCACACTTGCCAGATTATAAATACTAGCATTTAAAAACAGATCAAGCTCTAGCTGGCCAATCTGGGAAACACAGTTTGCCAAGGAACAGAGAAGTAAATGATAACTAGATGTGAAAAGCAAATAAGGGATGATGAAAACTCATATGTGTTGTATGCATGGACCACACCACTTGATAATTAGAAATTGAATCTGAAGTGGTGATCATTACTAATCCTGGGTAAGAGAGCCAGCGTGGCATAGTGGCTTAAGCATTGGACTATGACCCTAGAGGTCAGGATTTGTTCCCTCACTTGAGAATAAAAATCCACTGGGTGACCTTAGGCAAGTCACACTTTCTCAGCCTCAGAGGATGGCAATGACAACCCCCCTCTGAAAAACTTACCAAGAAAACCCTACCTTAGGGTCACCATAAGTCAAAAATGACTTGGAGGCAAACAACAACAAGCAACAAACCAATCATGAGAGGGAGGAAATCTGGAGCTCAGAGCAGGAATATTGGGATAAAGAAACAAAAATATGTATGGATGAACGAGATAAACTAGCCAAGATATACACTAATAAATTGTAAATACGCATCAGAGCACATAAGGCAGAAGCTTGGGAGTGAGAGAATAGGAAAGAAAAGGATGGTGGACAGAAATGGAATAAATTGAGAGATATCTTTGCCAACTTTCTTTCCAGCAAGCTTTATCCACTTCAGCTAGGGCTGCCAGAGTGAAGACTGGAGAGGGTTCCTGTACCTTTAATGGTTGTGCAAAAGAAGGGATAGCTGCAGGTGTATTTTGTTGCTTGTATTGCAAAGGAACACCTGCGGGAATTCCTTCTTCTACACAACTTTTAAAGGTACAGGGGCCCTCTTCAGTTTTCAGTTAAACAACCCTAACCTCAGTAGCTATGGAACATAAAAACTCTGGAATGGGGGAGTTTTCTCTCTCCCATTACCGAATTGCCATTTTAGGAAAAGTTTTGCTTGTTGAGGTACATCTTTTGCAGAGTTGTTAAAATCAACGGATTCTCATGAGGGGAAAAAACAAACCCAAAACAGAAGAAGAAAACTTCAGGCTCAGTGCAGGTTGAATAATTTTGTCATTAATGACGGTACTGCCTGAGGATGCTCTGCTTAAATGAGTTTGAAAACACAAAGCCAAAAGTGGTGTCACTCAGGAGATTCATGGTGGGACATCTTAAATATCTTTTTTCATTGCAAAAAATATCATCAGTGGGAGATATATCAAATCAGTGGAAAGAGTTTTTAACATTTTTTTGGTGTACCATTTCTGCATCAACTCCCATTCACTTGATGCTTTATACAGGCATAAAAGCTGTCTAATACCTGAAAGGGCCTAATAACAATGTGTATATATGAGAGAGGGAGAGATCAAGGCAATGGCACAGATCCTTTCTGAAGTGCCATTTTCCCAGTAAAATTGTGTCCCTCTTCACTGATGCTTTGATTTTATAAATAAATACATAAGGAAATATGATTTCCATCATATCTGCTTTTGTCTTCAGATCTGTGGAAACCACAGAGGAAAAATGCAATGTATTTTCTTTATTTATTAAGTACTTCAATACACATGATTTCTAAGTTGTTCCTCTTCATCATTACCTGATGAGTGAGTCAAGTTTTCTGTAATTTTGCAAGCATATTTTTCAAAGAAGTTCCTATATTCATTTGTGCCAATGTTTTTGTGCTACCTGCTGGGTAATCCCTCCCTGTCCTTCCCAGATTAAAACAACACCGTCAACAACTATCATGTATATAAAAGCATGTATAAAACTATAGAAGCATGTATAAAACATATCTTCTTAATATATGCCTCTTTTGTGGAAGTTACATTTGGGATTCTATTTCCACAAGCCCTGAAATTCCATGATGGAGTAAGAATGTCCTGCCAAGGATTTTATAGGATGGGTTTAATCACATTGATGCATTCACTGAGAATAAGAAAGTGAAGAGCTTCAGGGGGGATTTGGGAACGTCTCTTAAGCTTGCCACTTTTCCTTCTGCTTTCCTTCTTCTTTTTATATTTTCTTCCCATTAGAAATAATCCTGTTCAGGAGTTCCTGAGGATGTCATCTGATGTAACTGGAATAGCCAATGAAAAGTCCTATGGCACCTTAAAAGTTAACACACGCAGCTTAAGCTTTCACTATAATCAATGTGTTATTCTGTCATGCCCAGCAGGATACCAAGTTCAGAAAATTATGCTTCAGTAGTTAAAACCCAGAAAACCTTTATTCAAGAAATTATACATCCAGTCCAGTGATGTTCATGGTCAGAACTGTCCAGCAAATGTTAACATTGGTTAAACTACACACAGATTCATAGTTCAGGAGGACTTAACTCTTATTTGTTATAATGAAATGCACTTCTCTTTATTTCTCATACCATCTCCTTCTTTGTTATAACCAGATCCTTTCACAGAAACAACCTTGAACATGTTTGCCTCATGCTTGTCTCCCTTCCAGCCTTATCTCAGCACCTGTGTCTGAGATCACCAAGACTTAACAACACCATTTCACATCTAATTCCAAACCTTTTATGGCAGGCATGTTGTCTATGCAACTCCTGGCATTCATTTTTAAGGTACAAAGGGGTTCTACATTGTTTTTTTCCTTTTGACAGACCAACATGGCTTGTTGTGTGCTTTCACTTTGTTTCTGAAATATGGAAGCCCAAAGGTGAACCTATCACTGGGGTTTCTTGGCTGCATTGTTACTCCACATGGAGAACTGAGGATGTGAACATAATATATATAACAGATCATTCTCCAGACGTTGTTGTTGTTGCTGCATGCATTCAAGTTGTTCCCTAGGGCGAACCTATCATAGGGGTATCTTGGCAAGATTTGTTCAGAGTGGGTTTGCCCTTGCCTTCCTCTGAGGCTGAGAGAGTGTGACTTGCTCAGTGGGTTTCAATGGCTAAGTGGGGAGTCAATCCCTAGTCTCCAGAGTTGTAGTTCAATGCTCACACCACTAAACTACACTGGCTCTCTACTAACATGGCTGCCTCTTGAGAAATCAATACAGTGGATAGAATCCTGCTGATATCTTACACAGGTGTAAGTTCAGCAGCTGGACGTCTGTGTCCAACGCAGAATGTCTGTGCAGGTCAAGGTTGTGGAGGCAGAGTTCCGCATGCAGTGTGATTTTGCATAATTGCCTATTGTGCCTTGAAGGCATGATATTTTGCTTGGTTGTGCCCTGATGTGCATGTTTCTTTCATGTGGTTGGACACTGTGGATTGAACATTGTGCATGCAATAATGCATTCACATTCACTTGGACAACATCACAGTTCACTAAAGAAGTCACACTGCACAATTGCTATGCCACTCTGTGAGCATAGGATTATGCCCCATCTTTTTGATGTAGGATCTCGGGTTGCTGCCGCACTGCAGAACTTTGACGCCACTTTAACGTTCATGGCTCAATGCTATGGAATTCTGGGATTTGTAGTTTTGTGAGATATTTAGCCTTTTCTGTCAAAGAGCTCTGTTGCCCACCAAACTTCAGATTCTAGAATTCCATAACATTGAACCATGGAAATTAATGTGATGTCAAACTGCTTTATTTCTGCTCTTTTTGGAGCTGGTTTATACTTACTCCAGCTCAGAATCATAATTTTGTGGTGTTTGATAGGGCCTTGCACTCCTTTCCATCTGCCAGTTGGGCACTGCACATTCAAGTTTCTTTCATACTGCACAGTTATACTACTTTGATTCCACTTTAACTGCCATGGCTATATCCTATGGAATCTTGGGATTTGTAGTTTGGCGAAGTAGTAGGGATCTCTGACAGAGAATGCTAACTACATCATAACATTATAAATTCCAGGATTTCGTATGATAGAGCCATGGAAGTGAAAGTGGCATTGATGTATTGTGTGAAAAAGCTAATGAAGATGTTTTAGGACGTGAATGAAGACTTCATTTATGTGATCCTCACACTTTCTTTCATCAACGAAAGACAAGGATATGGTAGGGTGGGACACAGCAGGGCTATACCAAGATATTTTCATGTGAATGGTCATCTTGTGTTGCATTGTTTGTTGTTTTAGTTTATGCTAGTGAAGGTTACTATATCATGGTATCTCACGGTAGAAAAAAGAAACCTTCAAACCAACACATGGTGTGCATTAGAATATTCAATACACAACTAATTGACCATTCTTAGTGAACTTCTGAGAGACCTAAAATGACTTTGGGATGATGTTTCCCACTGTCCTTTGCATAGTTTTCTGTGCTGGGACAAATAACAGTTCATACAACTGAGACAAATAAAGCTTTGGACCTCAAAATACCATTGCTGCATCTGATAAGGTCTAACTTCAGTTGTTACAATAAAAGAAAAAGGGATACCCTAAAATTGCACCACTTGTCTTCAAGATGATTTATGCAGGCCATAAAAGATGAGCAAAACTTCTATAAAGTTGTATACCATCTTAATCTTGAGAGAGCAATAATTTGTAAAGCTATGAAGCCGGTGAGTATTCATTGTTATAACTAGATTCTGCATACAAAGAATTTTGGGGGCAGCCAATAAAACATTTGTTTGCATGGATGTTTATTGCCCATAGATTTTACCTACGGGGCAATCATTTAACACTTGGCATTTAAAAATTAAATCTGATGCCCATTCATCTTTTATTAAAAATGTTTATGTGCAGTAATTTATGCAGTGGGCACTTCACTATTTACATAATGAAAAAACATTGTGCATGATTAATCTTCCTATATTCTTACAGTTAAGCAATAGTATACAAGTACGTGGGCAGCTTTCATGCTGTGCTATAAAAGGCAAATTAATCAAGGCTTTCAGCAATAGTGTTTTTGAACTTGCAGATCATAACTGAGATTCCTGTGGTGTGCTTGTGTACATAAAAGTGACGATTGGGAGAAGAGCTTTTTCATTGTTTTGGTTTTTTGAAGACCATCAATGCTATGCAGCATGGGCACAGTGAGAACAGACTATAATTTACAGGTAACATTTGTTTTTGCGTTGAGGTTTTATTTGTTTTCTTACGTAAGTACTGCAAGGTGGAGTTTGGTGTAAACTGATAGTATGACAGAGGCAAAAGTGGTGGGATGAGGCTGAGCTGGATTCTAAGATTTTGGTTAGCCAGGAGTAGGGCCATATTTTCCCATATGAACCTGTTTGGGTTCTGAGATCTTGTGAGGAGGCCTTTCTCTCTGTCTCTGTCAGGATCATGGTCCAGATATGGTCCTATCATGCTTAATTGCAGAGTTTGAGCATATGTGTGTTAATGCTGGATGATGGGATATGTTACCATATTAGTGATACCTGGAAAAAAATATTGTGTATCAAAGCCTTACTTCATGAGAAAAGAAAACCAAAATGGAGTGTCATTTTACCCACCCTTATTACGAATGACCTTGTATTTGGGGAATTTTAATTAGCTCAATTAATTAACTCCGGGATCATCCCTATTTATACACAGGGTGATAGAATAGAGGATTAGTAGAGATAAAATTCTTCCAGTGAATTGTACTTTTATTTTTTTGGGAAAATCAATCAGTCATGCAAGTGCACACACCTACACACACTAGACTATTTAGGGAAAGTCAATCAGTCATGTTAGGATTGGGTCCCAAGGGAAAATGTACATTGTGGGATAGTGAAGCAGCCATGATGACACAGCATTTGGCCACAGCTGAGTCATGTAGCCTCATGCTGATGTCACAGGACATGGCATCATGGGGGTAGTCACCTGGTGCTGGAAAGCACAGAAACTGCTGCAAAAGTGCTATGTCACTCAGGTGAGTGACCGGTGTCCAGCAGGAAGAGGCAGGGCCAGAGAGCCATGTGGAGCACGTCTGTCTGTGGAGTCTCTGTGCTCTATCTGGAAGGGGAGAGGAGTTTCTCCAGCTGACAAGCAGCTTGCTTCATCGGAGAAGTCTGGATCCTGGTGCTTCACGTTATGTGGTCTCCACATGCTGCGTTACCATGCCTAACAAGTCATGCAAGCACACATACACGTATTAGGTTATTTAACACAAGTATTTACAAGGGCTAGGGATTGCTAAGAAAGGCTTCACTCATATATAGTTACCATAGCATGGTGCTCCTTTCATGATGGAGATTTTTCTCAGTTGCTCAGCAGAATAGTGTTGGGAGGAGCAGCATGAGGGAGGCTAGCAAAGAATTTCAGAGAGACACGAACGTCCTTAAATAGCCAAAAACTGGCTTCAGGCGAAGGTTGTTTAGTTCACTTTCTTAATTTACATAGCAAAGATCACTTTGATACAGGCAGTTCTCAAAGATGGGAAATTGTTCTTTCCTGGCTGTGCCAGGCTAGCGGTGCCATAAATTACTTTGTCTTATCTGGCTAGCAGAGGTGTTAATCTTCCCTGCTATCAACTTCCAAACTAGGATCTTTTTGATCTTTGTATCAAAGCACTGCGGAGGTAGGGTCTCCGCTAAGGGTCCTGGGTGCATGGCTGCCAATCCAGCCTATTTACGTCCAAGAGGAAACATACACTTGCAGAAATCATGGCAAAATCATAGCCATTTTAGCACCAGTTCTCATCACATCCTGCTCTTTCAGTCTTTCTATACAAGACCTATAGCAGTTTGATACCACTTTAACAATCGTGGTGCAGTCTTACAGAACCCTGGGATTTGTAGCCTATAATTCTCTGCTAGAAAGCTGCAATGTGTGCCCATGAACTACAGCAGAGAATTCTAAGTACCTCACTGCACTATAAATCCTATTCCATATGATACATTACTACTTTTGCCTTTATTCTACAAGTGATATTGGA
Source organism: Phrynosoma blainvillii (assembly GCA_026167975.1). Taxonomy (NCBI): domain Eukaryota; kingdom Metazoa; phylum Chordata; class Lepidosauria; order Squamata; family Phrynosomatidae; genus Phrynosoma; species Phrynosoma blainvillii. The sequence goes on from JANUYF010000005.1 coordinate 10,831,537, forward strand.
TTATTAAACCAAATCTTTAATTTTGCCAATAGTGGACCTAGCCTAGCTAGAACTGAATAGCCTAAATAGATTGGTGGCCTGTCTCCTTTGCATTTTCCTTGTGGCAAGCTAGTTTTCTGGTAGCTTGGCATAAGTGGCAATTAGTTATACACCTCATCTATTAGCAGTGATAGGACAAGTGATCTTTCTAATCCCCTTTCATCCTACTATTAATTCTGCAAGAATTTTTGCATGAAGTTATGTCAGCATGTTCATAAATCACATCAGGAAGAAATCAATTAACACCAATACCAAGTAAAACTAGATTTCTATAACTGTTAAATTATACCCCAGTTCCTTCTGTGTGATTGAAAGCAAGGACTTCAGAGTTGAGATGTGCTCTTGTTGAATAACCTGATTTTAATCATTAATAAACATCTTCCTATTTACACACATGGAGAGAGAGAGAGAGAGAGAGAGAGAGAAGAAGAAAAAGAAGAAATAGGGAGAAAGCTATTGGGACATGTCATGCTTTAATCACATGGAAATGTTTAAGTGATCTAGAAAAAATTATCTGAAAAGCCATCACTTTCAAATAATAAAATTGGTAAATGACTGAAATCTAGTCTTAAGGTTTCCAATGTGGTGCTCTGGGTGCAAAGACATCCATGAAGACTTTCTGCACTACATGCTGAGCTTCTGCTATCTTCCCTCTTCCCCCACTGACTCTCTAAAGTGAAAAGTGAGTGGTTTGGGCCTTGAAAAAAACCATTGCAATAGGATGTGAAAAAGCAAGTGTGCTCTTTCATTGCCTTTAGGTGCTTTTCCGGACTGAGATAAGACTTCAGCTGACAATGGCTGTTGTCGTTGTTGTTTGTTCTCAGTTTGGCTTCAGTCTATAGCAATCCTCTGAATGAGAGACCTCCAAGAGCCCTGATCATCAGCTGCCTTGCTCAAGTCTTGCAAACTCAGGACTGTGACTTCTTTTATTGGATCAATCTACCTGTGCTACGGTCTTCCTATTTTCCTGCTACCTTCAGCTTTACTGGGCATTGTGCGGGAGAGAGGAAGAGGAGGAAGGCAGACCCATGGCAGGTGCACAGGGAAGAGAAAGAGGAGGAAGAGGAGGAAGGCAGGCCCACAGCAGGTGCACATGGGAGAGAAAGCGGAGGAAAAGAGGAGGAGGAAGAACGGAGGCAGAGGTATGCTCCAAATGGGATCGACTTTGAGTTCCCATTGGCAGCTCCCTCAAAAAACTCGGTTCTTTTGAAAAGAACCACAGAAATCCCAGTTTCCAAAAAACCCAGGCCCACCCCAATTCGGGTTGGAAAAACCTGATGCAAGTGTGAACAACTCAATTTCAAACCAGTTTGCAAACCAGTTTATAACATAGTGTGAGTGACCTCTCAGTCTGGGAAATGCCCAGACTGGGTCTATCTTCCTCCTCTTCTTCCTGTTCCTCTCCCCTGTGCACCTACCGTGGGTCTTTCTTTCTCCTCTTCCTCCTCTCCCTCTCCCTCGCACACCTGCTGTGGTTCTGCCTTCCTCCTCTTCTTTTCCTCTCCCCCCCACATCTGCCATGGGTCTGCCTTCTTACTCTTCCTCCTCTTCCTCTCCCTTGCACACCTGCCATAGGTCTGCCTTCCTCCGCTTTCTCTCCCCTGTGCATTTGCTGTAAGTCTTCCTTCATCTTCTTCATCTTCTTCCTCCCTCCCTCTTGCCAGGATTGATCTCTCTGTGGCATTTTATCCTGTTCCCAAGTGTGAACAGGAATTGGGATAAAATGCCACGGAGAGATTCGATCATGGCAAATTTATGGAAATAACCTGGTTTTCACATTGGGTTATTTCCTAGTGTGAATGGGGTCTGAATTTAGTAACCCAGCAGAAGGAACATTGACTGCCTTCCTGTCCAGTATTAAAAATAAGAAACAAAGAAAATAGAAAATCTAACTGGAAGAGGGAAAACACGGAATATCTGTGTTTTCTCTTTCTCTATGGAGTTTATCTATCACACAGGGGAAATTGGTAGTTTAAATGGTGATTAACCCATCAAAATCATGCAATTGAGATTATAGGGAGATTTTTCATTGGGTTTTTATGAGTTTTTTGGGTTGTGAGGCCATGTTCTAGAAGAATTTCTTCCTGATGCTTCACCTGCATCTGTGGCTGGCATTTTCAGATAACATTTCAGAGAACAGAGTGATTAACATTTTCACACACAAGAGCCACTATCCAGTGAATAACCAGGGAGTAACCAGGCAATAAACAGCAAAAAATCATTCCTGGTAAAAATACTTTTTACCACTTTAGTATTTTAATCGCTTTTTACCATGACACTGTGTGAAAACCATTAATGCAATTGCGTGATTATCACGGGATATTGCCGGGATAATCGTGCTTTGAACACGACATCATGTGAAAATGTTAATTGCAATTTTGACGGGTTAATCACTGTTTATACTTCCAATTATCCCCATGTGATAAACTCCTATGTTTCTGCCCCCACCCTTAGGACAGACCATTTTTTTCTCTTTCTGATATCTGGGTTTTCCCCCCAGTTTGGGTCCAATCCTCTGAAGCAGGGGTAGGCAACCTAAGGCCCGGGGGCCGGATGCGGCCCTCCGAGGCCTTTGGACCGGCCCCAGGCCAGTCCTGCCGCCGCTGCCGCCACCGCCGCCACCCACCATGATGATATTGATTATTGTTATTACTTGTTCTTGGGATTTCTTGGCAAAATCTCCACAGGGGTTTTGCCATGACTTTTCTGGGGCTGAGAGAGTGTGCATGCATATTTTTTAATTTTTTTAAAAAAAATATATTTTTATATTTATTTATGTATCTATTTATTTTTGGTGCTTCATCCCCCCAATTGTCTGAGGGACAGCAACCCAGCCCCCGGCTCAAAAAGGTTGCCTACCCCTGCTCTGAAGCAACAGAAAACAACCTCACTCTTCCATGTGGCAATCCTTCAGTCATTTAAATTTATCATTCCTCAGCTTCTTCTCCAGACTGATGATGATGATGATGATGATGATGATGATGATGATTAAAGTTGGAACTCAAAGTGGCTAACAATTTAAAATAATACAGTTAAAAACATGCAAAAGCCATACAAGAATACAATTAAAAACATACTCAGCTCCTTTAATCGTTCTTCACCGAGCTTGATTTTTAAATCCTTCACCATCTTTTTAAACTTTTCTTTGGATATATTCCAGCTTTTCAATCATCCGTCTTAAAGTGTGGTTCCCAAGACTCCAAATGTACGCTTATAATTCAAAGTTCAGGGACATCTTCAGGGAGCCTACTTTTCTGCTTTTCCTCTCTCTATATTTTTTCTATTTCTTTCCTTTCCTTTAAATTTTTTTTAAATTGCATTAGAATAACTCCAGAATTGCACTAAAAATATATATTTTTTTAAAAAATGAAAGGCATGCTGGGTAGGGTATGGGTCAGGGAGGCAGGGAGGGTTAAGGGGGCGTGCAGAAGAGAATGCAAGGGGCCCTTGATGGCAGAAACAGCCCCTGTTGTACTATTGTGGGGATGTGTTATAATGGTTGTCCGCAAACCAGTATGTTTCTGTTTGTTTAATGTGATTGCAGAGAGAATGGGTTAGGGTTAGGTTAATAATGCCATAGTTCAATGCTCAAACCACTACACCATATTGGCTCTCTCATTCTACAGAATACTCACACATTCTGAAAGTTATCGTTAGAATATTTTCTTAGTATTTTAATCTCTTGTTAACATACTAAGTTTTTTTTTAAAAAAATTACACAACAAACCAAAGTTCTCCAGTCTGACTGTATAGACACTTCTGTCTTGACTACAGATAGTGTAGGATGGTTCCCCCTCAACCTCTACTGGCAACAGATTCTTGTGAAGGGCAAACAAGACCCATTCTATCAGCATTGCCTGGTATGGAGAAATAATAAATAAGAGAAGTCTTTGTTGCTGGTAAAGAAGACCCTGTTACTGACACAATTTTCATCCTTAATCTGCTCAGGACAGAAATTCCAGCCTTGTTGTCTATGGTTCTCCATTTTAATGTGTTTTTAATTGCCTATTCAAACGTACCTATAGCAATTAAGGAGAAAATATCTTCTCTTTTGAAAAATGTGTGAGCTTTGCAATTAGAAGTAATTGCCCTTGTTAATTAAAAAGTCCTCTTTTATTTTCTGTTGATTGTATTCCCCCCTTGCATTAAAGGAATAGTTAATGAATTTGGAAATTTCATTATGGGGCAGACTTTGTCCTTCTTTGCCTTTATAAGTGCAAAGGTTGAATATTGTTCTTTTGCTCAAGAACATGGCTTGAGGAGTCTCTTTCAAAGGCATGCCTCAGTCTTAAGATCTCTCGTTTGTCACATAGATGGTCTCAATCAGAGAAGTCGTGGGCCTGGGCCTGCAGGACCTGAAGCAAAAGAGTGGAGGACAGGGGGTCTTGGAGATTTCTCATCCATAGGGTCACCATGAGTCGAGGTTGACTTGGGGGCAGCTAACAACAACAAAAATGTAAATCCCAGTCACTGGAGCCTTCTGGATCATGTTCCTAGTATAGAGGACAAGACTGGTCTCCTGTGGAAAACTCTTCTGCTCTCTAATAAGCCAATAGTATTTTAGCAAATTCAAACAAAAATCCATCAGTGATACCTTTATTAGCCAACCAAAATGCACAATATACTTGGTGCAAGCTTTCAAAGCACCATGGGCTTCTTCATCAGGCAAGATGTTACAAACCAAACAGGAGAAAAACAATTGGAGATGTTAGTCAGATGCCTACATGTTATATGGTGCAGGGGATATCTTTTGCAGGCAGGATCTTCCTCATTCTAGCCTGATGGCTATATGGAGATTTGCAAAGTCCAGGAAATTTAAAATCCATTTGTATCTCAACAGGGACCCCTCTTTTGTAATCCAATATGTCTCTATTCCAGTGAGGCCACAGGCCTCTTTGTGGCAAAGAACAATGGATTCCTCAAGAAGTCTCCATGTATTTGCATCAGGAATATTTTGGTGTATTTTAGCAGTATTTTTCCATAGTGGTGGGATTGTGTGCTCCTGTGAGACAAGAGGCTATAGATGCCCTTTGAATGCCTTTTACCATGGAAATCCTATGATGAAATAATCCTAAATGAAACATGCAATAATGCCAGAAGGTAGGCACTCCCAAGTAGGATGGCAACAAGTTAATAGGGACAGCAGAGGATAATTATAAATAGTACTGTAGCTAATGATGCAACTGGACTCAACCTGAAAAGGTAAAAATAAAAAGCAGAAGGGACTGGACCACTTCAAGCTACTTGATGGACACTGTGAACTTAATTTTTTAAAAAAGTTTTTTTTAGCAACAGTATGACAGCCAGAGTAGTGTAGTGGTTTAAGTGTTAAGACTATGCCTCTGGAGACAAGTGTTTGAATCCCTCGTTGGCCATGGAAATCCACTGGGGACCTTGGGCAAGCCACATGCTTTCAGTCTCTGAGGAAGGAAAAAAAACCTCTTAATGAATCTTGCCCCCCAAAAAACCATGATAGGATCACGTTAGGGTCGCCATAAGTCAGAAATGTCTTTAAGACACACAACAACAATAATGCAAAAAGGCTGTGCACCAAGACTTATGCAGGAAAGTTGTTAATACAAAGGACTATAAACAGTATTGGGTTTTAATATATTTTGCTGTCATCTCTTCCTTTTTTTCTTTTATTCTCTTATGTCTTGATGCTGAATTGACACTTGATGTATCTCGTTTAGCGCCAAAGGGCCTTTACAGACTGCCAGAAATAACGCAGCTTGAGGCCACTTTAACTGTCCTGGTTAAGGGCTAAGGAATCATGGGAACTGTAGTTTATTGTGGCACCAGAGCTCTTTGACAGAGAAGGCTCAATATCCCAGGAAAAAAAATTACAATTCCCATGATTCCCTAGCAATGAGCCAGGACAGTTAAAGTGACCTCAAGCTGCATTATTTCTGGCAGCCTGTAAAGGCCCAAAGTCAATCTTATTGACATTTGCATGTCCATTAAAAGGGTTTTCTCCAAACTTCAGCTGGTTTAGCTGTGGACAACAAGGGGATGATCCCTTATAGGTGAACACAATACATTTGTGAAGGAAATATACTGCAGGAAAGTTGTATATGATGATGATGATGATGATGATGATGATGATGATGATGATGATGCATGGCCCTTAATTTAAATGTCAACTTTTCAGGTAGAACAATATACCATCCCTATTAAGCCAGGTACTTACTGAAAGGTCTTTTATAGATCTCCAGTTCTTGGCAATCTCCATTTTTATGTTGTAGACCAGGGGTAGGCAACCTAAGGCCCGAGGGCCGGATGCAGCCCCCTGAGGCCTTTGGACTGGCCCCAGGCTGATCCTGCCGCCCCCCGCTTCCCCCCGCCATGATGATATTGATTATTGTTGTTATTACTTGTTCTTGGGGGTTTCTTGGCAAAATCTCCACAGGGGTTTTGCCATGGCTTTTCTGGGGCTGAGAGAGTGTGCATGCATATTTTTTTATTTAAATTTTTTTTTAAATTTTTATTTATTTATTTATTTATTTATTTTTGGTGCTTCGCCCCCCCCCCCCAATTGTCTGAGGGACAGCAACCCGCCCCCTGGCTCAAAAAGGTTGCCTACCCCTGTTGTAGATCCATGTTGGGCCTGCTAAAGATAGAAAGGAGCAATAGTGCCTTGTAGTGGTACTCTGTTTGGCCTGTTATTCTAGAAATAAGGTCAAGAATATTAAGATGTTGACATTCTCTTTTGTAAACAACATTTGTTTAAGGAAAATGGACAGTGTTAGAAACATTCTCTGTGAAACATTTCTGGGATTTTTGGGCACAGAAAATGCAATTTTCTATTTTAAAAAACATATGCATTGTGTGGTACAGAATAAGTCCAAAACCACGTATAGTCCTCCAAATATTGAAGAGCACTATTTTCAAGGATTTTCTCACTGAAGGTTGAAAAAAACCTGTTACATATGGAAATGAAATTTATGAAGATCCACATGCCTCATCTGAGGAGCAGAGTTGGAGTCTAGGAAAATGGAGGACCCTATCACTGTTTTAAATTTGGGGCGTATCTTTTTACATTACAGATAAGAGTGAAATTGCAAGGAATCTGCATAAGACAAAACCACCACCCAGCAACATAACCAAATCAGAAAGAAAAGCCATAAAGGATCTCAATTTGGACCCAGAAATCATCATTCTCCCAGCAGACAAAAACAATGCCACGGTAATCATGGAAACAGAACAATACAAACAAAAAATCAAGGAACTTTTGGATCTGGCAATATACAAAAAACAAAAAACTCAAGCAAGACTCGACCAACAAAATCACCAGGAAAACAAATACCTTGATCAAGAACTCATCAATTCAGCCAACCACATGCCAAAGTCTATGCAAATCTGAGGTTCTCCCACCAACACTGTATGGACTTCCCAAGATCCACAAGGATTCCATTCCACTCTGACTCATAGTGAGCACCATTGGATCCCCCATATATGACTTGGCCAAGTTTGTGGCCACACAATTACAAACCCATATAGGGCAAACCCCCCACTACATCAAGGACTCAGCTCACTTCATAGAAAAAATCAACAACCTCGAATTAAAACCTGAAGACAAAGTAATCAGCTTTGATGTGGTCTCCCTGTTCACTAAAGTCTCCAAAATGGACACTATGGCACTCATCCAACAATTTTTTTCAGAAAACATCACAGCCCTGTTCAAACATTGCCTCACCACAAGCTACTTCCAGTGGGATAATGGATTCTACAAGCAGAGAGACGGGGTAGCCATGGGAAGCCCTCTGAGCCTCATCATAGCAAACTTTTACATGGAACACTTTGAAAGGCAAGCCCTGGAAACAGCACCAAAAAATCCCACAACATGGTTCCGATATGCGGATGACACTTTCATCATTTGGAGCCATGGAGAAGATTTGACCATGCTTTTGAACCATCTGAACAACATCCACCCGAACACTCAATTCACAATGGAAAAGGAAAAGGAAGGAACATTGCCATTCTTGGATGTCCTGGTCATCCACAAACCAAAGCAACAATTGGGCCACGTGGTATACAGAAAGCGTACACATATGGACAGGTACCTACACAAGAACTCCATTCATCACCAAGGCCAAAAAAGAAGCACAATAAAAACACTGGTAGACCATGCAAAAAGGATCTGTGAACCCCACTACCTGGAAGATGAACTGAAGCACCTAGACTAGGCTCTACAGGCTAATGGTTACTCCAGCTCAGACATCAGAAGAGTGGCCAGACCCAGAAAAAAACCACAGGAGTGAAGAAAAACAGCCACCCAAAGGGAAGGTATTTTTACTATATATAAAAGGAGTCACAGGCAGAATAGAGAAACTGATGAGGAAACACAACCTCCAAATGATCTACAGACTAACCAAGAAAATCCAGGAAATGCTACACTCAGTGAAGGATAGGAGAGACCCTCTCATGGCTGCAGGAGTTTACTGCATACTGTGCACCTGCGGACAAGTCTACATAGGGACCACAAAACACAGTGTTCAAAGGAGAATCAAGGAACACGAGAGTCAGTAGCAGAACATGTCATAAACCAACCTGGGCACAAAATGCTATTTGAAAACACTGAAATTCTGGACCATGCCAACAAATATTAAATGAGAATGCACAGGGAAGCCATTAAAATCCACAAACACCTGGATAATTTCAACAGGAAAGAAGAAACCTTGAATGTAAAGAAAATTTGGCTATCAGTCTTCAAAACCACCAAAGTCAGGACTCAGCAAATGCAAACAAACTTTACCCATGGTCAGAGGGTTTACCAGCAGATAATGGGTCACTAAATAAATAGACACTTTGCATATCCTCCCACCCTGAGGCCTTGCTTCAACAGAACAATACACAGATTTACATTTTAATTTATATGCTAATTCCCAGCAGACAATGGACCATTAATTAAATAGACACTAATCCTTCTCACATATCCTCACACCTAGTGGCCTTGCGTCAACAGAACAATACACAGATTTACATGTTAATCCTCTCAACCAAGGGTCACACAGTATATATATACCCCACACATCTCCATGCCACCATTCTCTGAAGAAGCCAGCCACAGATGCAGGCGAAATGTCAGGAATATATTCCTCTAGAACAGGGGTAGGCAACCTTTCCCCTTTAAGGGCCGAGGGACTTCATCTCCCAGAATCCCAGGAGCTATTGGCCAACATGGGACTATTGGCCAACATGGCTGAGGCTTCTGGGAGCTGAAGTCCCTCGGCCCTTAAAGGGGAAAGGTTGCCTACCCCTGCTCTAGAACATGGCCTCACAGCCTGAAAAACCCACAAAAACCTATTTATAGCACTGTTACATACAGTCTTATGTGTGGACCTGGTCCCAAGGGTAGCCAAAGCCCTCCCACTGTCTGGAGTAGGAAGCAAAGTTCTACTCCCCAAAAGTTTTACTCCAGTGAGGTGTAATGGTTTGAGCTTCAGTTCCCCACTCAGTCATGGACACACCACTGAGTGACTTTGGGTGAGTCACACATTCTCAGCTCCAGAAAGCCCCATGATAGCCTTAGGCTATCTCCATAAGTCAGAAATGACTTGAAAGCACACAACAAAGAGATGTTATTCCCTCTGGGCCATTAGAGGAAGATGCATTAGCATCCTCCTCTACCACTGCTCGCATACACCCCCCTTTGAGATGCAAGGAGAAGTACCACCACAGCTCCAGTCTTTATAGGCATGGCTCATCCACATGTCCACCATGTTTCAGCTGATGAACATGTACATATCTCATGTTGGCCCCTGGGTCCAACTTCCCTCATGTCCTTCAACATCTCTTCATTGTTTACCTGCTGTGCAAAAAAGGTGCTGGCCTGATCCTTCTGGCTTTGAGGAGTCATATCTGCAGCTTTCAGGTGGTGGACAAGCAAGAAGCAGTGACAAGGATGAACTACATAAGCAAGTGAGTGGGGAGGGCATCACATCAGGAAGATGAGGAACTGGAGGGGTTCAGAAAGTTTGGAAAGGAAGTGAAAGACTCCAGAAGAAGTAGTAACTTTGCACCTGCTGTGGTGGAGAATAGTGTAATTTTCTTGATTCCTGCCATCTGAAGGAACTGCCTGACCTAACCTAATAATGAGGTCAGCCTGCCCAGCCCTACGCTATTGGCAATTTTCTTTCTCAAAGACAAGCTCCTTGCCCTCTTATTCAGAAGGACATGGCACCTCGTGTGAACTTCTTTTTCCATTATGCTGGTTTGCTTTTAATGATTACCTTCCCACTGAAGAAATTGCAGTGGTTATGTGTAATACATATCTAAAGGTCAGACAGACTATTTAGGTGATTGAAGAAAGACTGACAGCAATCACTTCTTGGCACCCACAGCACCCAGTAATGAATTGCAGAACATTGCCATGAATGTATGCTTGCAGCCTAGCCTTCTTGAAAAATCATCAGCACCACTTACTGAGTTCCCATTTCAAGAAAGACAATGACTGGAATCTTGTTGGCGTTATGCATTTGTGTAAGCACTTTCACACATGTAGTTGTACATTTTTAGCCATTGTCCAATGGACATATCTCTTTCATGGCTGTGAAAGCAGTTCCACAAATGTAACCATTTTGCGTGGCCCTATACCCTATTGCTAGTCCCAATTAGAATAGAGTCATTGAATGAACTGATTTAATTTACATGTAGGATCACCATTCAGCAACTGGTTCAACTGGTCTACTCTAGTTGAAACTATCTAACAGGATTTCAGCAATACTGACAGTTCATTATTATTTGCCAGTGCTTTCACTGTATCACTTGATTCATTGGGATTGCAGAAACAGCCAGTGATCATCCCCCATTTAACAGCAGGGCAACAGGGCAAGCACATTGGTGTATTCATAGTCAGTTACACAATGCTGGCATTCAGCAAAAGAGTGGTATAGTACAGTTCCTCTTAGGCTTTTTAATGGGAGGGACTGTCATTTCCCCCCTAATGTGCCAGAGACTGGTACCATATTTGGGCCCATGGGCTACAACCATTCTTTCTTCCCTGCAAGCTCACTGCAGAATTGTACCAGATGGCTTGTGGACTGCTGCTGATCCACAGAACACTACTTTGGGTAGCACTGGTGTAGTACAATGACTCTGTAAATACAAAAGTGTAGATTGAAACTAAACAACCATGATACAGCCTCCTGGCTCTTATAAGCTATGGTATATCACCCTGTTCCATCCTCTCTTTCCAATTGGTATTGCAAGGAATAGTAGAAGAGACAAAGATTGGAGAACACCCAATAGAATCCATACTGTAGTAAAAACTGGAAACATGTCTCAAAGTGCTCAATTGGTGACTTTTATTTTTAAAATGTTCAATGTGTTTTGGCCTAAATATATTCCTATGGTCTTGTTGCGAGTTTTCAAGTCATTTCTAACTTATGGTGATCCTAAGGGATAAAATGGCTCAAGTGGTTAAGATGCTGACTTTGTTGATTGCAAGATTGGCAGGTTGGCATTTGAGACCCAGGTGCTTCATGATGGGGTGATCTCCTGTCACTAGTTCTAGCTTCTGCCAACCTAGCAGTTCAAAATAATCTGACAATAATCTTTGAGAACTCCTGGAGAACAGGAGAAGTCCCAGCAGACTGGAGGAGGGCAAACATTGTTCCCATCTTCAAAAAGGGGAAAAAAAAGGATCCCAACAACTATCGGCCAGTTAGTCTGACATCAATACTGGGAAAGATTCTGGAACAGTTCATTAAACAGAAGGTCTGGGAACATTTAGAAGAGAATGTCATAATCACTAAAAGTCAACATGGGTTTCTCAAAAACAAGTAATGCCAGACTAATCTGATCTCTCTCTCTCTTTTTAAATAAAAGTACCAGCTTGCTATATGCAGGGAATGCAGCAGACATAGCATATCTTGATTTCAGTAAGGCTTTTGACAAGGTCCCCCATGATATTCTTGCAAACAAGATAGTAAAATGTGGGCTAGACAATACAACTGTTAGGTGGATTAGTAATTGGTTGACTGACCAAACGCAAAGGGTGTTCAGCAATGGCTCCTCTTCATCCTGGAGAGAAGTGACCAGTGGGGTGCCACAGGGTTCTGTTCTGGGCCCAGTGCTATTCAACATCTTTATCAATGATTTGGATGAAGGAATAGGGGGCATGCTTCTCAAATTTGCAGATGACACCAAATTGGGAGGAATAGCTAATACCACACAGGACAGAATGAAAATTCCAAAATGATGTTGCTAGATTAGAAAGCTGGGTCAAAGCTAATAAAATGAATTTCAACATGAAGAAATGTAAGGTCCTGCACTTAGGGCAATAAAATAAAATAAATGAAATGCATAGATATAGGATGGGAGACACCTGGCTTAATGTGACTATGGGGGGTTGCAGACTGCCAGAAATAGTGCAAATTGAGTCCACTTTTAGGGTTAGGATTAGTGCTAGGGAATCATTGAGCCTTCCCTGTCAGAGAGCTCTGGTGCCACAATAAAATACAGTTCCCATGATTCCCTAGCACTAACCCTAACCCTAAAAGTGGACTCAATTTGCACTATTTCTAGCAGTCTGCAACCCCCCTATGAAAGGGATCTAGAAATCCTAGTAGACTACAAGTTGAACATGAGTCAACAGCGTGATGTGGCAGCTAAAAAGGCCAATGCAATTTTAGGCTGCATTAGTAGAAGTATAGTATCTAGATCAAGGGAAGTAATAGTGTCACTGTATTCTGCTTTGGTCAGGCCCCACCTGGAATACTGTGTCCAGTTCTGGGCACCACAACTGAAAAACTGAAGCATGTCCAGAGGAGGGTGACTAAAATGGTGAAGGGTCTGGAAACCATGCCCTACGAGGAACGACTTAGGGAACTGGGTATGTTTAGCCTAGAGAAGAGATGGTTAAGAAGTAATATGATAGCCCGGTTTCAATATTTGAAGGGATGTCATATTGAGGAAGGTGCTAGCTTGTTTTCTGCTGCTCCAGAGAACAGGACCCAGAACAGTGGATGCAAGCTGCAGGAAAAGAGATTCCACCTCAACATTAGGAGGAACTTCCTGACAGTGAGAGCTGTTGGACAGTGGAGTGTGGTGGAGTCTCCTTCTTTGGAGGTCTTTAAACGGAGGCTGGATGGCCATCTGTCAGGGATGCTTTGATTTTGAGTTCCTGCATGGCAGGGGGTTGGACTGGATGGCCCTTGTGGTCTCTTCCAACTCTATGATTCTATGATTCTATGAAAGCATGCAAATGCAGGTAGATAAATAGGTACCACTTCAGTGGGAAGGTAAACAGCATTATGTGCAATCATGCTGACCACATGATCAGAGAGTAGTCTCTGACAACGCTGGCTCTCCAGCTTAGTAACGGAGATGACCTCCCCTTACGGTCGGACATGACTTGATAACCTTGTCAATGGGGAATACCTTTACCTTTAAGGTTTTTTGGGGCTGAGAGTACATGATTTACCCAAGATCATCCAATTGTTTCCATGGCTGAGTGGGGAATTAAACCCTGGTCTCCAGAGTCATAGTCCAGTGCTCAAACCACTACGCCACACTGGCTCAAATCTACCTAAAGAAACTTCTGAATCTGTGGATTCCACTCCATTTTCTGGATAGACAATTGATATTACCCCTGAAGAAGGTGATAGAATTACATATAGGCCAAAATGCATTGGGCTTTTAGAAAAAATAAAACAGCCATAAACTGAACACTTTGAGACCTGTCTCTGTTTTTCCCTGTGGATTGTAAGAAATTGTGCCACCTCCATTAACTCTCAATAAACATAGGTATCATTTCTATGCCCCATTGGGAGTTTGCCCTTACAATTAGAGAGAAGTACTTTCTCATCAGACAAAACCAGTTCTTCCACCCACTGAAAGTTCCATTATGTAGTGAAATCCTATCATATCCCCACAAGGGCTGTATTCAGAAAACCATGAGCAAATATAGATTTGAGCCTGCCCACCCATCTGCATTGGTCTGATCTTCCTAGGCTTTTTTCTACTGCTTGTTTGTGTGTGAAAAACAGCAGGAGTGTGGGTGTGCACGAGAAAAATCCCGTTGGCTTCTATTTCCCCCCATCTTCTCTCTCTCCCTTTCTTTTCTTTTTGATTATTTGAGAAGGTGTTGAGTCGTAATTACTATTAAATGCTTTTATAGGCTCTCAGGATCTCAGCAATGTATGTGGGTGTGTTGATATGTTTTGTAATTGCAGTTAATCTCAGAGGGATATGCAGGAGAGTCCATGCATTTCATAACAAACTCTGCTAAAGGAGTTAACACCCCAAGAAACTACCCATATCTCAACTACTCCTAACACAGTTTTAGTAGCAGAGAAGGAAGCCGTGGCAGCTATGGGGGGAGCCAGCAACCAGCTTTGAATCATTTATTTCCAAATGCCTGACTTTCCAGGGTGATGGGTTCTTGGAGCTAAAGAATTTTGTAGAGGATGGCTTAAACAATCACCTCTTTTATGGCATAGGCAACTGGTGGTTCTCTTGGTTTTATAGTCTTCAATTTCCAGATGTCCCAGAGAATATGATTAGTGGTCAGATATTCTGAGAGCTGAAAACAAAAGCATTTGTAGGGCCAAAGGACAAGAACCACTATCTGAGTTATCCTGCTCACAGTGCTTTGAATCCAAGCCCGCCTCACTTATCCCAGAAGCCGTGAATTCAGAAATAGGCTGCAACTCCTTTCTCCTATTGTCTCTGCCACCAATGTCTTTCCTTCTCACTCTACTTGTGAGATGGAAACCTTATTTCCTCTGCTGATTTGCTTCCACTAGTAAGGTGGTACCTCCACTGTGTAACTTCATCAGTGTAGATTTACACTGAACAAGCATGATGTAGTGTCAGGACTGGAAACCATGCCCTATGTGAAGCAGCTTAAGGAGCTGGGTATGTTTAGCCTGAACAAGAGAAGGTTAAGAAGTGACATGACAGCCATGTTTAAGTATGTGAAAGGATGTCATATTTAAGATGGAGTAAGTTTGTTTTCTGCAGCTCCAGAGACTAGAACATGGAACAATGGATGCAAGCTACAGGAAAAGAGATTCCACCCAGTGGTGTACCTACCTTTGGTGACAGCTGGTGTGGAGGGCAGGACTTCTTGTCCCGGACTTCTGGTGCGGTTTCCGGGGTGGGGGGTGCATGGGAGTGCCCACACGGCCTTCCAAAAGGCTCTCTGTGGTCCTAGAAGGCCCCAGAAAGGGCCCTGGGCAGGACTAGAAGGCCTCGGGCAGCCCTGGAAAGGTCTAGAAAGAGCCCTGGGCAGGCCTAGAAGGCCCCCCAAAGGCCCCATATGGGCAAAAAAGTGCCCTGGGCAGTCCTAGAAGGTCCTGAAAAGGCCCCACATGGCCAAAAAAGTGTGCTCAGGGTGCGGGAAGCCAACCTGGTTTCACACCCCTTCTTTGGTGTCACCTCCTTCCGGGGAGTCACCCACTGTGGCCTGCACGTCCCGCACCCCCCAGTGACGCTACTGATTCCACCTAAACTTTAGAAGGAACTTCCTGACAGTAAGAGCTATTCCACAGTGAAACACATTGCCATGGAATGTGGTAGAGTCTTCTTCTTTGGAGGTTTTAAAGCAGGGATTGGATGGCCATCTGTCAAGATTGCTTGAATTGTGTATTCCTACCTGGTAGGGATTTGGCCTGGATGGCCCTTGTGGTCTCCCCCAATTCAGTAATTCTGTGATCCTCTGTAGCGTCTTGGCTGTAATTTTCTGTTCTTCTTTTCTTTTGCAGAAGGAATTTTTATTATGTTTGATCAAATCCAGTAACTGATGCTTGATATTTTTGTGTTTATACTTAATGTTAAACACAATTCTTCTGGAATACCATAAATGATTTTCATGTATGCATTCAGACCCCACAGATTTCATGCTCACTGGCTGCAGTAAAAGTTTTGAAGGGGGGAAAATGATAACAAAGCAGTGTGCTTTTGTTATTAACATCTTTTTCTTAATATATTTTTAATCTCTTTTGCATTGAGAATATATGTGTGTGTTTTGTGCATTTCAGTTAAGAGTGAACCAAAAGAAGAATGCTTATGCTACCACTGCACCAGTTTGACAATGTCTTCTGCATACCTCTGTATACTAAGGTACGAATTTTATTTACACTGGAAATGAAAGATGCAGTTCAGTTTGGTTTCTTAGTACAATGTTAAAAGTGTTGTTTCCAGAGAGGTAGCTGTATTAGGCTATGTTGTGGCAAAAACAAAGAATCTGGCGGCACTTTAAAGACTAACAAATCTGAGGATTTTTGAAGGTCTGTTTTGGCTCCTAAAGTTTCTACAGTAGCCACAAGGTGGCAGATGAGCTACAAAGATAGCAAAAGGTGAACAAAAAAAGATTGCAAGTCACAGTAGATAAATATTGCAAATAGATCTTTCTTCTGCACTTTCTTATTTTTCCAAAAGGTTGAGGTGGGGGAAAATAATATCCTCCTTCAAATCAAAGCATTAAAACAATTTATACTATAGGCATCTAGTTCTAGCTAGATTGCTTGCCAAGGCTCTGAGTCAGTGTTTCTAGGGCCGTAAGATGCAGTCCAAAAAACTAGCATTTCCAGGCTCTGGTCTGCATTTATGCCTTTAAACCTTGAAACCTTTATATAAAGACTAGCCAAATTAAAGAGACATATTGCACAAGCATATGCAGTTTTCTAAAAATTATACAGAGGTAGGTCTGCGCACTTGACAAGAAAACCCTGTGATAGAGTCACCTTAGAGGTGACATAAGTTGGAAATGACTTGAAGGGACATAACAACAAAGGTCTGTGTACAAGGGTGGCACTTTGGCTCCATGTGGTTCTCCTTTTATGACCGTGATGTCCCAGATTCTCCTAGCCCATCCTTCTTCTTCTGGAGAAAAAAAAAGGATGAACTCTCGTAGAAACCTTCAGAATTGGTAATTCATCTTTTAAGTAGGCTGCAGGTTTCCTTTGCTTTATTATAAAAAACCTTTTGCCCCAGAAACAGAAGTAGATTTCTGTGTAGTTTTGTTTTTGTTTTTCATTTTTTGGGTGCGGGGCATTTTTGGCAGTTCATGCAACTCCTTGAAGGTTCCTGAGGAAGAAAATTGCTCACTAGGTTCTTGAGATATTTTTTAGAGGAAGAAAAAAAAAATTCAAGTGATTTTCTTCATTTGAAAGGGAGCAGAGCCTAAACACCAAAGGCACCAGATCCCCTCAGATCTTAGAAGCAAAGCAGGGTAAGTCCTGATTAGTATTTGGATGGGAAACCACCAACAAATACCAGGTGCCTATAAGCTATATTTCAGAGGAAAGAACTGGCAAAACCATCTCTGAGTATTCCTTGCCTAAGAAAACCTTATGAAATTCATGGGGTCACTTAAGTTGGCAGGTGACATGAAGGCACACAGACAGACAGGCACAGACATGCATGGTTTTATTGCCCTGATAATAATCAGGATTCAAAGAGAGTATAACATCAGTTCTTTTCTGTAATAAGCCTCTAAAGTCCTAGTGGCTTCCAATATGGAAATACATGGTACAGCTCCTTTAGACACGATTCCAGGGTCCTCTCCAAACATAATGCTTTGATGACATTACCCAAAAGAGGAAAACCACTGCCAGAAAAGTGTGACATGTGAAGGTTCACTGCAGGTGATTTTGAAATAAACCATACAGTGATCCATGGCTAAGCATTCAGAAATAATAAAGGAACCTCCCCACAAACTCTGTTGATATATGCTAGCAAGTCTACAGGCATTTGGTTCCTTTATGTTTTAGAATAATATTCTTTAACCGTTTCAGACCTGGGGCATACCCTCCAACTGTCCCATTTTGTAAGGGATAGTTCTCATTAATCCTCTGTCCTTCCACATTTTGAGCTGCTTTTGAAATGTCCCAGTTTCTCTCTCCTTCTCCCAATTTCTCCCTTGGCTCTCAGCTTATTTCAATAGTTGCAAACTGAGTTCAAAGTGCAAAAGTATTTTAAACCTAATTAATTGAGCGGGGGAGAGAGAAGAGCAAAAGGATGAATCTCATCCTTCCCAGTAAGCTCAGGCAGAAACAAACTATTGCAGCCTCTTCTAGCCTGTGTGTTATTCATCATTAATAACTTTTGCTGTCCTCAACACACACTGATATCGCTTGTCCATATATGTCCTGGCTTTCATCTCTGCAATGCTGGAAGGTATGTAGAAGCCACCTTTTGTCCAAACCAACCTTTTTAGAATTCAGTTATTTTTTAAAAAACACATGGATTTGTTGCTCCTGCCCATTATAGATTATGCTGCAACCCAGTTGTGTGTGCCTTCACCCTCTGACTGAAAGCCAGTTGAAAACATATTAATGCTGTAACAAGATAACAAGTTAGAGATTGCACCTTTCAAGGGCAATTCAACTGAGCCATTCCTCATGGTAGCATACTAGTTAAGTTCAATCTGAGTCAACTGTGTGCTCATGGTGAAGCTGCATTGACCATAGTTTGATTTACATAGATCCTGATTTCTCAGCACCATTTGAGCACACCTTCAGGAATACTCCTTTCTTTAAAATATGTGGAGGTGGCATAATATAATGGTCCAAAATACATTGAAAATTTTGCAAAATGCACTTAAATACTTAAATACTTGCAATGTGATGACTAGATCTAGTGCTGTATCCCTCTTAGCTCTGTCTACAGCTTAAAGTTTTTGGTGCAGAACAGTGAAAGGCAGTCAAATTGATGAACTTCCATTACATTTTTTTTTAAATAAATGCAGATATGAAGTTGACAGATGGTCCTTATGGGCCTGGAGGCTCCAGAACATCTGTGTCTCAGGCTTAGAGAGACAAGGCCTTTGCAGACTGCCAGAAATAGTGCACATTAAATTGAGGCACTGCCCTGGCTCATTGCTAGGGAATCATGGGAATTGTATTTTTTTCTGAGACATTGAGCCTTCTCTGTCAGAGAGCTCTGGTGCCACAATAAATTACAATTCCCATGATTCCCTAGCACTGAGCCAGGGCAGTGCCTCAATTTAATGTGCACTATTTCTGGCAGTCTGCTTAGGCCCTTTGTTTGCTATAATGAAAAATGTCATCTTTGGTTCTTTTAATAATATTAAAATATGATTCAGGTGAACATAGGAATCAGGTCAGAGCATTTGCCCATCCAACCCAATACTGTCAGTCGTGAATTCTACCGTTTCCTGGCAGGAGATCTCCAAAGTTTCAGGTAGGGGCCTTTTGCATCATCTGCTCCTTGATCTTTTTAAATGAAGGCACCTGGGACTGAATCTGGGACCTTTGGACTGCTGAAGAGCTATGATTCTTGTCAACAGATACTATTTTGAAAAAGTTAAGATTAAAAATGGCTCCAAATTGGGCATTACCTTAGCTTGGTTTTTACCCTAACAAAATGTAAAGTTTTAATGATTTTGAGGATAGAGGTTACTCTCTGCACAATAGTGCAAAGGGCATATTGGATGTTTCCTGCTGCCAGGGCAAAACGTGAATGTTGCAATTACTATGAAGAAATGCAGAGGGATTTTTGTTATACACTGCTAGGCATAGCAGAATTTCCCACTTTCTCCTGTTACATGCAGGTGTGGCAACAGAATGCTAGGAGAGTTATTTTTCTTGCTGCCCATTTACTTATAGAATCATAGAGGTGGAAGAGACCCCAAGGGCCATCCAGTCCAACCTCCTGCCATGCCTAAACTCACAATCAAAGCACCCCAACAGATTGCCATCTTGCCTCTGTTTAAAGCAGAGGTAGGCAACCTTTTTGAGCTGGGGTCCGGGTTGCTGTCCCTCAGACAATTGGGGGGGGGTGAAGCACCATAAATAAATAAATAAATAAGTAAATAAATAAATAAATAAATATTTTTTTTAAAATAATAAAATAAAATAAATATGCATGCACACACACTCTCTTAGCTCCAGAAAAGCCATGGCAAAACCCCTGTGGAGATTTTGCCAAGAAAACCCCAAGAACAAGTAATAACAACAATAATCAATATCATCATGGTGGGCGTCGGGCGTTGGGCGTCGGTGGCAGCGGCAGCGGCAGCAAGACCGGCCTGGGGCCGGTTCAAAGGCCTCAGGGGGCCGCATCCGGCCCCCGGGCCTTAGGTTGCCTACCCCTGGTTTAAAGACTTCCAAAGAAGGAGACTCCACCACTCTCTGAGGGAGTGTGTTCCACTGTTGAACAGCTCTTATTGTCAAGAAATTCCTCCTAATGTTGAGGTGGATTTCTTTTCCTGCAGCTTGCATCCATTGTTCTGGGTCCTGTTCTCTGGAGCAGCAGAAAACAAGCTAGCGCCCTCCTCAATATGACATCCCTTCAAATATTTAAACAAGGCTATCATATCCCCTCTTAACCGTCTCTTCTCCAAACTAAACTTACCCGGCTCCCTAAGTTTCTCCTCATGAGGCATAGTTTCCAGACTCTTCATCATTTTGGTTACCCTCATCTGTACACACTCCAGCTTGTCAGCACCCTTTTTGAATTGTGGTGCTCAGAACCGGACACATTATTCCAGGTGAGGCCTGACCAGTGCAGAATAGAGTTGCACTTTTACTTCCCTAGAACTATACTTCTATTGATGCAGCCTAGAATTGCATTGGCCTTTTCAGCTGCAGCATCACACTGTTGACTCATGTTCAACTTGTGGTCTACCAGGACTCCTAGATCACTTTCACGTGTAGTCTTGTTAAGCCAGGTGTCCCCCATACTATAACTATGCATTTCATATTTTCTACTTAAGTGCAGTACATTACATTTCTCCCAGCTAAAGTTCATTTTGTTAGTTTTGGCACAGCTTTTTAATCTACTGTATTAAGGTCATTTTGAATTTTTATCCTCTCCTTTGGGGTGTTAGCTACTCCTACTAATTTAATACAGTTGGCTCTCTGTATCCATGGATTCCTTATTCATGGATTCAAACATCCATGGCTTGAAAATATTCAAAAGATATATAATTCCAAAAAGCAAACTTTGATTTTGCCATTTTATATAAGGGACACCATTTTACTACACCTTTGCATTTAATGGGACTTGAACATCCACAGATTTTGATAGCCACAGGGGGTCCTGAAAACAAATCTCAACAGATCCCAAGGGTCCACTGTATTTTCATGCTTATGTGATTCAATACCTCCTCCTCCTCTTGTATTTTATTCATTTATATCTCACCTTTCTCTCAATAATGAGATTCAAGGTGACTTAAAACAATACAGATTAAAACTATTCAAAATGTTCAATAATAGTATAAATATAAGAATTATAAAAACTATTCAACAATTTATAAAGCTAAAAACATTCAACAGTATCCTCATAGTTTTCTATACTTTATCATCCTTATAGTTTTTCCAATTTGTAAAAAACCTAATTCCTGAAGCAAGGTGCCAGGGTATAACAGAGAGCAACACACAACTTTCCTTTTGTTTATATTCCCATCATAGTCTAAAATGACATTGGTCTTTTCTTCCCAATATGATTCTGGTTACCAGTTTCTGCATTTTCTTTTCACTTAAGACGCATGTCCATTTTGCTCTAGCAGAGTTGTCACAATTTGCCACTGTCTATCATTTTAGTTCAGAAAATACTTTTAAAAACAAATCAATACAATTCTCATAAGTATGAGATGGAATGTGAAATGGAATACACTTGTCCCTCCACAGTTGTGGCTTTGACTTTTGTGAATTTGATTATCCATGGATTTTATTAATATATTGTCTCTAGGAATAGTCTTAGGGGGGTTGCAGACTGCCAGAAATAGTGCAAATTGAGTCCACTTTTAGGGTTAGGGTTAGGGTTAGTGCTAGGGAATCATGGGAACTGGTTTTTTTTTCTGAGACATTGAGCCTTCTCTGTCAGAGAGCTCTGGTGCCACAATAAAATACAGTTCCCATGATTCCCTAACCCTAACCCTAACCCTAAAAGTGGACTCAATTTGCACTATTTCTGGCAGTCTGTTTAAATACTTAGAGAGAACACTCCACTAGGCATTTGTAGCTCCTCCAGTGCAATTCTGTGGTCAATGTCTGGCAGATGTTGCACTGGAGGACCTAGAGATTCCTAGAGAGCTGCTTTCTCAGGTAAAAACATAATGTTTTTATTATTTGCAGTTTTTCCACATTCACGGGGGTCCTGTGAATATGGAGAGACGAGTGCAATTTATAGCTTTTTTGATACATTGTTTATATTGTGCAAAATAAACTAAAAATATTGATAATAACACCAGGAAAAAAATGATTATTCTGACCCATTCATTTACTTTCATATACATTTGAGATGGTTTAATTAAATTAATTAATTAATTAAATTAATTTTAATTAGATGTATATTATACTACTCTGGGAGTATTATAATATTGTGTTTTATTAAATGGATTGTTGGCTTTTATTATTGTTATGGTTTTTATATATTGTATTTTTGCACATTGTTTTATAATTTTGCTGCAATCCCGCCTCGATCCACAAGGAGAGGTGGGAAAATATAAATAAAAACTATTATTATTATTATTATTATTATTCTCATTGTTAAGGTATCTATTGTTGTTAATTACTATATCCACAAGGAGAGGTGGGAAAATATAAATAAAAACTATTATTATTATTATTATTATTATTATTCTCATTGTTAAGGTATCTATTGTTGTTAATTACTATATATAGTTTCCTTTGGATTCATGTTGGAAAAATTAATAGTGTCAGCTTTCAGTGTATGCAGCTCTAACTGTAAGGCCCTGTATAGGAGACCTTGGATCACAGATGGCTATCTCCACATTTGTTCATGTTTAAAATCATGGTGCAGGAAGAAAAAGAAGTAAACAACTGTCTGTGTAGATTGTATCATTTGGCTGTGATTCCATTAAGGACTTCTAGCAATAAGTGTGTTGCAAAGAGAATAATCCCACAAACAGAAGGAAAGGAGAGTTGATTTTTCTGACTTAAAATTTATTGAAACAAGCAGCAATGATATTGGATTTATGCTCTAGAGAGAATTTATGTAAGCTGTCTATGAGAAATCATGCCTCAGTCAAGATTTCAAAAATCTACCCTATTTTGGAATAGAGAAGAGGGAAAAGTCTGTGTCTCTGCATTTGGTGGGTAGATAACTTTTTGTTAATCAGTTTGAGAAGGATGGAGAGAATCCTGTTGGCTAGTCCCAACTAGAGTAAGCCCACTGAATCAATTGTTGAAGGGAGAGTCTACATATGAATAAGCCCAACGGAGTTGATGGCTCTACTCTAGTTAGGACTAACAATAGAGACTGGCATCCTACATTGCAGTTATGGGTTCAGAACCTAGACTCTGCAACTACTCCATATTCAGTAATGTTATGTATTCTTGATTGCCATGATCACATATGCTTTCCCAAACCCACCTTAAAAACCAGCAGCCATACTGATCAATGGAGGTCTATTCATCTGGGGCCCACAGAATGATGACATTTTTAGCCTTCTCATGTCAGTGAGTAAAGGTGCAATAATCAGAAGCAAGACCCATCTCAGTTTCGCATTGCAGTCTTGTTTACTGGTGGGAGGGTGCTGGAAACACTCTTCCTATGCCCTGATTGCCACTTGAACAGACTTCCATCACTTGATGTGGCTGCTTGCAGATAAGGCAGGGGTGCAGTGGGATCAAGCCAAGAGACATTGGTTAGTTATGCATTTGTAGCTTAGGGCCTTTGCAGACTGCTAGAAATAGTGCAAATTGAGTGCACTTTAAGGGTTAGAGTTAGGGAATCATGGGAACTGTATTTTATTGTGGCACCAGAGCTCTTTGACAGAGAAGGCTCAATGTCTCAGAAAAAAACCAATTCCCATGATTCCCTAGCACTAACCCTAACCCTTAAAGTGCACTCAATTTGCACTATTTCTGGCAGTCTGCAAAGGCCCTTAGTAGCTAGTCTAGGATATCAGTGAAGATTTATGCCCACATCTTTTTAAAATGACAGAATATAACAAATATGAAATTCAGATATTCTGGTAGATGGGACAGCTATATATAAATCATCTCCATCTGAGAGTAATATATTCAATTAATTCCTTCATCTTCCCTAATCTGAGCCCTTTCCTATGGCAATAATAAATAGGTAGGTAAGAAAGATAAAGCTTTGCCCAATATACCACTGTAATCAGATTACTGAAGACAATTTACCATTCATCAATATTTTTGCTATGGGTGATTTATAAAACCTTTCTATTCAGTTACTTGGCCTATAGCCTACATCCTGATGGTTAGTCCTGACTAGGGTAGACAATTTGATCAATGGGATGTACCTATTCATTGACTGAATTGAGACTAACCAACAGGATTTCAGCCATTGTGTTCAAATCCAAACTCTTTATGTGCTACTGAAATGATTCTCCATTCTTTACAACCAAAAACTTTCTTCACACCCAAAAATAAAATACATTTTGTTTCTTGGTCAAATCAGTCACATGTATCATTTTGCTAATGTTGCAAGATAATTGAAGTCCTGATATGAAGCCAGTCTGATCATTAGAGTAATTTTCTAAAAGCGTTTAACCACCCACTTCAAATACTTTCTTCAGAAGCTTGTAAACTGTGTTCAGGAAAGAATGTGGAGCTGTATGATTCAGGCTTTTCAGGATACTTTCAGATTTATTATCACTCTCATATTCCCTCTCCTCCAGATTTACTTTATTAAGAATTCCAACCAGTCTAGGTACTGATTACACATTGACTATCAGATAGAATCCCCCAATTATTCTGTTCAAGACTGATGATTTATTTTTGAGTTGCTTTTCCCACTTCAGAACTGGTGTCTCCAAGCTCTCTTTGTGATTACCCCTTGTTAGCCCATGCTATTCATATAGTGTCGGTATCAAGAACCACCTTGGGTCCTGTGAAAGGAGAAAGATAGGCTATAAATTAAATAAATATATAAATATTTGCTGTTGATATTTGTTGTCAAGTCAACTTTGATTTGTAGCAACCAGGAGAGACCTCCAAGAGCTTAAGTCATCAATTGCCTTGCTCAGATTTTACAAACTCAGGCTGTGGTTTCCTTGATTGAAGCAATCCAGCTGTAGCATTTTATTTTCTTTTTATCCTACTGCATTCCACTTTATTAAGCATTATTGTCTTTTCTAACATGTCATGTTGTCTCATTATATGTCTAAAATTTGGTGTTGCTGTTGTGTCCTTCAAGCTGTTTCTGGCTTATGGCAATCTGAAAGCAAAAGTACAACAGCCTTAGTTTAGAAACAATGCACTCTCACCCCACAAAACCCCTTACAACCTCACACCAAAGTGGTCCAATGGCTCCTTGAAGATTCAGGATCTTTGAGACTGAGAGAGATGCCATAGGAGTTAAGGACTGAGATGAAAATAGTGAGCTTGTGAACTTCACCAAAGCTATTCTTCATTACATGCATAAAGTGTGGTGGCAGAAAACATAGGCCCAAATCCAATGACTAATCCCTACCAGAGAAGACAATTGAATCTATTGTAGAATGGTCAACACTGTATATATTATTGCTTTGGATTAGTAACTGTATATAGGCTGGATATTTATAAGTGTGAAAAAGAAACGTTATTAATTACACAGAGCAACACTGGCACTGTTGGAGTTGCTTGAGATTTAAAGAATCTGTCATAACTCACACTGTGGACTCCCAGACAGAGGAGTCAGACACAGAAAAGTATCTGGCTCTAGATGACAGATCCCTCTAGAATCTGGGCAGTTAGTGACAGATACAGCTGATGAAAACCTTCAGATAGATGGCCCCCCACCTCAGCTGTAACTGATGGACATCAGTGAGATAACCCTCATCATTTGCAGTGTGTGAACAGGAAAAGCCGCAGTGTCAAAACAGTCATTGTCTCTTGTAGTGGCTTAAATGAGAAATGCTGAGCAATTAACCACTGGGCGTCTCAAGGTAATGCAGCATTACATTTTCCAGCAATTGCTGGAAAATTCCTGTTGTATGCAAGCAACATTTCATTCTATAAGCTCTTAGTGTTTGTGGATTTATTTGGATTCTGGACCCTTGGACTAGCTTTAATTGCATGTACTATTGTATTTCCCTTTTGGTTTTGCTTATCATGACTGCTGATTTCTTGTAATGGATTCTGGAACAGCTTGCTACTACACTTTTCTTCATCTTTGGTGAACACCTTAGGTTATACATGTATGATCTGGACTGTCTTGACTTGCATGTAGCTGCTTCCATCTTCTATAGCTTAACTGCTTTGGTACTTGCTGCCTCTAAGCATGGGAGAGTATCCATGATTTTTCATGTAAAGTGCCAGCTAACTTCCAAAGAGAGACCCCCTTCCAAGACTACTGGTAATTGTGGCATATTGAGTGGTGATCATGTGACAATAAAACAAATGTGCAAACAAGACTGGGAACCGTGTTGCTACTGAAGACTACCAACCCATTCCTTTAACAAAATTCTAGAGCCTGAAACAATTAGCTACTATTCCAGCAAGATTAGATTGTTAAATACGAAAACCTTATTTTTTTTTGTGGGTTTTTCGGGCAGTGTGGCCATGTTCTAGAAGAGTGGCCACACAGCCCAAAAAACCCACAAAAAACTATGGATGCCGGCCATGAAAGCCTACGACTTCAAACCTTATATTGTTAAATTAATTGCTGAATCATCAACTGGCACATATGTAAATCCCATGGATTGAATAGATCTACTCTGGTTGGGCTTATATTTAGTCTCAGCTTTAAGTTTAGAAGGGAATTTGACTTTGGCACATTATTTAACCTGGAACTGTGTCATATTATTTATTTTCCCTCAAAACCAAAAGGTAAATACTTACCTATAGGTTGGAAAGGGGCTCTGTACCCGGTAAGCCCATCTTCCTTTGAACTAATTTCTGTCTCTTAGAGTTGACCATTAGTTATTTGTTGCATGCAAAGAAAACTTTATATCTTGCAAAACTGTATTATAATAAGAATATCTGATTTCTCTTCCTCCAACTTATTACTGTGAAGGATATGATTTGGGCTTCTTAAATATAAATAATTTTTCATTCCAGGGCTGTAGAGTCACATAAGTAACTCAATTGTTCATTATATTAATGTAAATGTTAATAATAGTGGTGTGGTTTGCTCTTCGTTTAGCCAGCTAATTAAACAACAATTCATTTTCTTGTGTTGTGAAATTTTTTATACTGCTTTGCATATTTTGTTGTTGTGGTTTGGTCCTGAGATTTGCTTGTCGGACCTTTCTGTTTATGACAAGTAATGTATATATTCTGGAGTACTTTATTTATGTAAAAAGAGAAGCTAAATCTGTATTCCACTCTCTAATTGTAAAAAGGGGAAATTTTAAAATGAAAACCGCTCTTACCTATAAATAATTAAATAATTAAACCAGTGTTTAAAAAAATCCTTAGCAGACTGCATGTCAGTTGCAAACATTCTGATTATGTTGTTATATTATCAATACATGGCAGTCCGTGCAGGTGAGCATTTATGTAGTTTTGCTTGTGTGCTGTCCAAAGTGCTGAATTGTCTATAGTGCCCCTAAATAGTTGAGTGCCAAGTACAAAATGAAAATGATATTTAGCCAAGATTCCATTGATCTTACATAGTGTCAATCTACACTCTTCTTGTTACATGGTGATTGTAATGCACCACTTTTCTGTTAAATATCAACATTGTGTCTCTTTGTTGTCCATTGTGCAAGGAGGAAGGCATAGGGCTGGAGGTCTGTGCTGGAGGTTCTGCATAATTTGGGGACAAAAATTGCTTGGAAAATCAAGGTGATTTTTTTAAAAAAAATTGAAGGGCTTTCAGGGACTGGTGTAAGGGTTCATGGACCATAAAGTGGAGGCCAGTGACCACATGCAATCCACAGGCCACACTATACCCATTTGGTGTATCTGGTCTCATCAGAATAACAGCCTCTCCTTCCTCTGGGCCTTGTGTAAGGTTCTGTCCTCATTTCTGTTCTGCCTTCTTCCCCTTGTTCTCACTAAACTTCCTAACCATCACCCTCTCTGTCTTTCAGACAATTAATTTCACTAGTGAACCTGTTGTTTACAGTACCACATACTTTAATTTCTGTGTGAAATTGTACCAGATTTTTGCTTCTCTTCCTCTAGATCAGCAGCATCAGCACTGCAGGGAGCAGCAGCTCTTTGAGGGAGGAGAATTGGCTGCAATGGAGAAAAAGAGTAGGGGCCACATGACATGCTGCTTTTTGAGTTATAGGATTTGCCCACCATCATAGAGATCTTTCCTCAAAGTAGGCATCTTTTATTGTTCAAGCAATGATTGTTCAGAGCCCTCCCTGGTTCACACTCTCCTGTATCAATTGCACTTTTGTGGTAAGGGTTGGGATTTGTGAGCTTTCAGCCAATCCTTTTAAAAAGAAATCAACTGATTGAATTCTCTGCTAGTCTTCCACATTTCCCAATGAAAAACAAAGCTTTCATTTGGATTAAGGAGAGAGAGTAGCAGCTGAGGGAAGATTCTGGGAAGTGTGGGCAAAAAAAGCAACATTTCTAAATTTTGGAACAGATTACACCAAGGGAATGGTGCCCTCCATTTCACTTCAAGATAGGTTGAAGATGTGTATGTGTGTGTTGCATGCATTCAAGTCATCTCCAACTCATGATAAACCTAAGGTGAACATATCAAGGATTTTCTTGGCAAGTTTCTTCAGAGGGGGTTTGGCATCCTGTGAGGCTAAGACTTGCCCAAAGTCACCCAGTGGGTTTCCATGGCTGAGAGGAATCCAGAAAAAGATATAAGCCCCAAAGAATAGGAAATTAAACTATGGGCTTCTAGCTGTTCTAGCTATTGATCAGTATAGCAAAGGGGGAGCAAATTTGTGTCTGTGCACACTAACTAGCCTGAATCCTATTGTAAGTTGCAACTAGAGAAGACCCATTGAATCAATTGGATTTGCATACATATTGGCTTATCAGTCTACAGTTGATCCAATGGGTTTACTCTAGCTGGGAGTAATAATAAGATTCAGGCAAAACTTTCCCTTTTTATCCTGATGTCCAAGTCTTTGAAGTTACTATACTGTCCAGATGAAGCAGAGTTCAAATGGGAATTCAAATTGTTGCTATCATGTGAAATTTCTAGCTTGTTTGATTGCTGATATCCAATTTTTATGTTAAATGCAAAGAAGTCATAGGGCCTTTGCAGACTGCTAGAAATAGTGCAAATTGAGTCCACTTTAAGGGTTAGGGTTAGTGCTAGGGAATCATGGGAACTGTATTTTATTGTGGCACCAGAGCTCTCTGACAGAGAAGGCTCAATGTCTCAGAAAAAAATACAGTTCCCATGATGCACTAACCCTAACCCTAAAAGTGGACTCAATTTGCATTATTTCTGGCAGTCTGCAAAGGCCCATAGTGAGTTAATGACTTATCAGTTTCCCCCCTCCCCTTGTCCATAATTTCTGAGATATTTCTCAGAATGGGTCCCACTCTGGGAGAAATATGGCAATCAATTGAAATCAATTAAAAAAAAGATAAAAATACTTAATAAGTGAAGGCCAATAACTATTTTATTTCAAAAGAAAACAACTAGATCTCAAGTATTTGGTTGTGAATGACCCATTTCATTTCAAGGGTTTTACTATGTTATTAAATCCATGACAGCATAGCAGTTGGGTGGTTTTTAAAAATCTAACATTGATAATAGCACAGCTTTGCTTCTTCAGCTTTTAAAAAGAAACTTTACGTATCCCTAGGCTGATTCTAATAAAAGCAGATAGATGTACAATTACAATCTAGCTTATTTCTGCTCTGAGGTAGCAATTGCTTGACTTCCATAGTAGAAACAGCAGTAATAACAAGCACCTACATGGTACACAACCAGGCTTGCCATGGAATTGTTATTGACTGGGGATGCTGGGAGATGGATTGGAGCTTGTGCTACAAATCAAAGGTGCAAATTGTTATACACCTCAAACTTCAGAAGCAGCTGTAAAACCTCTGTTGGGTAAACTAAATGAGCTGCTCCTACACCTGCGATCAGCTGGAAAGAAAAGCCCTTGCAGTCTCTGTGGTGGCGATTAGAAGACAGAATGAAATGAACTGACACCATATTATGTACTTCCCTAGTTGACAATTTCATAACACCAGGCAAAAGAATCTGAGCCCTATGGAAATTGCTTCAAAATAAAATAGAGTTTAGTGCTCCCCACATGGTAGTTCAACATAGAGCAAGACAAAGCAGCTTTTGCCTCAGCCATAAACTGAGGCACCTTGACGTGTACATGACCCACTGATACCTGAGGAAATTGAGGAAGCAAGTGGCCACATGTTCTCAAGTCATGGGCACAATGCCTTTTTTTTTTTTTTTTTTTGCTCAAGGACTGTATTTTCCCAGTTGAACTTGTCTGTGCAACCCATATCTTCAGGAAGATCTAAAGATGGGATGGGGAGTTACTGTGAGGAATGCTGGGAGCTACAGTCCAACAATGTCTGACTTACCACCTTTACTGGTGGTGGTGGTATGTATGTACCTCCCAGTTGCCTGTCAACTTTTGGTGACCCCCCATTAATTTCATAGGGTTTTCTTAGACAAGAACAATCCAGAGGTGATTTTCCAGTTCCTTCCTCTGAAATGTAGTCTACAGCACCTAGTATTTGTTGGCAGCCCCCTATCCAAGTACTAACCAGGGTTAACCCTATTTAGGTGCATGATCAGATGGGATCTCATGCCTTCATTGACGCAATGATGTTAAGACAGCAGCCAGATGTTAAGATAGCAGCAGTACAAGCGATATATTTTATATTAAGCATTTCATCTTCTTTCTCTGATTCATCCATCTTTGTGGATGGAGATGACGTATAATGGTGAAATTTCCCATGTTGAGTTTGTTTTAGTGTGTGTATGTGTGTGTGTGCCTTCAAATCACCCATTGGCTTGTGGTGACCCATGAATTTAATAGGGTTTTCTTAGCCAAGGAATATTAGAACATGTTTTTTTCCAGTTCCTTCCTCTAAAATATAGCCTAATAGCACTTGGTATTTGTTGTCAGCCTCCTATCCAAAGGGCTGACCCTGCTCAGCTTTCAAGATCAGATGGATCTGGTGCCTTTAAGGTATCTAATTTACCTATTAATTTTTTGTTGTTGCATACTTGCTGATTGTTAGAAGACCGGAGATTCTGCATTGCAGTGTCAAAGTAGTAAAATAAACAATGCTTTGATTCCTGGGTAGGAAGTCAATCAGCATATGACAAAATAGCTTCTGTGATGGCTTGGTCTCAGTATCCAGGAATGAGGTGGGCCAGGTGGGAATATTCTGAGAATGAGAAGAAGACTAGAATTTAGAGAGAACCTGTTATAACTAACATAAGAGAATAATGAGGAAAACTAGGTGTTACCTGGTTGAGGAAGAGGGTAGGTTTTTCCTCCCCATCTATATTTCCCTCACTCCATCATATGCAAAAAGGGAGATTCCATACTATTCCTCCTTTCTGAAATTTGCCTTTTATGCTCTTTTGCTTGTATTTCCCTTCTTTGTTTGACCTCCTTTGCACTTAGATCATTCTGACCAAAATCCATGTGCTAGATGAAGATTGAATTGATCCATGGAATTAATTGCTCAGTGGTAAGCCAACATTTATATAAATCCCATTGATCCCATTGGATTTACTCTGTTTGGGACTAGATGTAGGCCCCTGTGTGTCATCTGTCTGTTTCTGACATCTTTTGTTTCCTATATATAAAGGGTAGTTACGGGGTACACACACACACACTTTGGGACATACATAAAATTGAAGAGCAGGGAATTTTGTTATCAGTTAGGGTTGCTTGGGAATGCTGGACTCAAGATTTCTGAATTGGTTTTCCAAACAGCAACATTGGACAGTCCTCTCTGTTCCCAGGCCACCTCAAGACTGACTGGTACACATGAGTCAGGTCTCTATACTATCCATATCAATTCCTGCAAGAAGACAGTGACTTGCAAGAGTTCTTGGCTCCTGCAAGCTGTGAGATCTTGCACAAGCCCAGATCTCTCATGACACGCCCTTCTCTTCTGAGACTTGAGGTAGGACTTCTTATAAAGACTTCCCTCATATGCTACATACTTCTATTGTCTGGGTATAAAGAGCAGCTGCTAACTATGCTTGAAACAGACAGACACTCCTTTCCCTGCAACATTTGGCATGTAATTTGAGGACATTTTGCTGCATACCAAATGCTCTGGGGTTAGTTCATTGAGAGTGTGGAGGAGACCTGCTCATCCCATTCACACTAGATAGAAAAATATAGGATTTGATGCTGTTCTGGCAGGATGACTGGAAAGGAGGATGATGAGAGGTGACATGGAGTTTTCTTGTCATGATTTATTCAGAGGAGGTTTCCCTTTCCCTTTGTCTTCTTCTGAGGCTACAAGGATGTGAGATGCCCAAGGCCACCCAATGGGTTTCCATGGCCAAGCAGGAATTCAAATCCTGTTCTCCAGAGTCCTAGTTAAATGCTCAAAACACTACACCATGTTGGCTCTTAGCCCCTGTACTGAAGTGAAAAAGATGCACCCCAAAGTGGTCCAAAGCACTGACAAGAAGAATGAAGAAGGTTCTCAAGAATTTCCAATTCTTTTTTCATCACTTGCTGCTAAGTGATTTTCATTGCTTTCCTTTATGCCTTCCTGAGAAAGCCTCTAATAAAATCACAGGCTGCCTTTGCCCTTGCCTTTCTCAAAATGTTTACATAATGTGCTTTTAAAAAGAGAAAGAGAGAGAGAGAAATCCTGCTTCAGCACCCTATTTCTATTGTTGGTGTCAGATCTGTATTTCTCTCTTTTCTGCAATATCTGATCCCCAATCCGAGGCTTAATAAGCTGCTAAACCCTTTGATTTTTTTCTTTTAGTGGGGCAAAGTCTTTTATTGTTCACAAGGCAATGTAACAGAGTATGAAATAATAATGCGATACTACAGCAACAATATTAGGAGTGGATGATTAGAGCCATCCAGCCAGTGGTTCTTAATTGGATTGTTACAAATGAAACTCATGGACCATTAAAAGGACATCAAACATGGTGGCTACTGTTATTACATTAGCTGTTTTTGGCAAGGACAAATTGTTCATTAAGACCATATGATGACTTTAACTACTGGTCGTTAAAACCAAATTTCACTCTAATGGGGATGTTCTTTGGGGGGCATAGTTAATCTGCCTTTTTGCCATCCTAGGTGGGTCTCAGGAGAATTATCTTTTGATCTGTCTGTGACAGAGACCTTCATTCTTTCTTGGATGGCTTCAGAACAGTTGGGGGTGTCTTCTCACGTCTTGTATTCTCATGCATACAGTTCTTTTCCTTTTGTACAAGAAGCTGCACAAATTAATGCAGTGAATATTCTAGTAAAACAGATCAATGGCTTTAAAACCTATTCAGGGGTAACTGTGTTGGCCATACAACGAAATAAAACAAAATACGCCAAAGAATGATATATTTATTGGCCAGCCAAAATGCACAAAACATATCATACAAGCTTTTGAAGCTCCACTGGCTTCTTCATTAGGCAAAGAATGTTAAAAAGTCCTACAGGAGGAAGAAAAAAGTGATGGTGTTGTAGTCACAGGCCTACATTTTATAATGATGTTGTCCCTGCTATAGTTCAGTTGGTTTGGATGGATCTTATTGTAGACAGAAACCACACCTTTCTTGGCCATCTGGGACAGAGGCAAAGGATGGTAAAATTTAAACTCCATTATCAGCAATAAAATAACTCCTCTTGGAATTCAGTATGTCTGTCTCTTGTGAAACCATAGCCTCCTTACTGGGCAGAAAACATTGAATTTTTCAAGATGTTTCTGTACTGCTACACCTGGAAAAATGTTTAGGTGCTCCATAAGTAAATTCAATCACATACAGGGCTCCAGGGTCCACTCAGCCTTTCAGTAAAATGAGTACCCAGATTGTTGAGGGCAATTGTCTTACACATTGTAAACCACTTAGGAAATGATAGTTCACTGATAAGCAGTATAAAAATGTACTTGCTATTGCTATATTAAGTCAGATTCAACAATTCAGCAATTAGTTCAATGGGCTTACTTCAGTTGGAACTAAACATCAGGATTCCAGGCAATATCAGGGATGTGGAGAATCCAGGTGGGGTTCTACTCAAGAATGTAAAGGAGCTATCCACGGTGTTGAACTTGTTTTGGGGGATAGAATTCAGCAACTTCCACAATATTTAGCATTTGGAATAAAATATGTGGTGATTCCCTGCTATAAAAGCCACCACGCATCACTGGATATGACTGATAGATTTTTTTTTTAAAAAAAATGGGAGTGGGGAGAAAGAAAATCAACTTTGCAATAATCCTGAGTACAGTCGGCCCTTGGTATCCATGGAGGATCTGTTCTGGAACCACCACCCCCGGCATGGATACCAAAATCCACGGATACTCAAGTCCACATTGTCCCCAATGGCGGTTCATGCATGTGGCCATGCTGCCATTAGGGACAGCCCTTGTCCCATGGTGTCCTGTGCATGCCATTGGGGACAACAGAAGTTAAAGGTTGTGCAACTACATGAACGTGCTGCCATGGGACTTTAGGGAGCTATCCCTAATGGCAATGCGGCCATGTGCATGCACTGCCATTGGGGACAATGTTGGCTTGCTCTTTGCAAAATACAAAAACCTAATTACAACTACTGCTACAGATAACCCTAAAAAAATACGAAACATACTACACTACAAAATTACCAAAGAAAAAAGGGAGACAAATGACTTCCAACTTTCCAGCTAATAGTTATCAAATTACTCACTACCTCTCTCTCTAATATATTTTAAATGAACTTCTACATGTTATTCCACTCTTGTTGCTTTGTGTCTTCAAGTTGTTTCTTATTTGTGGCAATCCAAAGATGAAGCCTATCAGGTTTTTTTTTTGGGGGGGGGCTGGAGTATGTAACTCACCCAAGGTCACCCTGTCAGTTTCCATAGCTGAGTGGGGGTTTACACCTTGGTCTCCAGAGTCACAGTCCAGCACTCAAGGCACTACACCACACACACTCTCTTATTCCACTCTACTACTCTTCAAATCCTAACACTTCTATTTGCATCCCTGTATTTTCTCATATAATCCATTCTAAGTTGCCACTCCTTTAAAAAACTATTTCATGACCTTATCCTAATCAAATTAATCAATTTGTCCATTTCAGTAAGTTCATACAATTTTGTCAGCCAATCTTCCTTCCTACTTCTGCACATAAAGTAGTCAGGTGGATGTATTGAACAATTCTTCCATATTTCTTTTCCATATGTAGAGAGTTCTTGTAGCACCTTTGAGATTAACTGAAAGAAAGAAGTTGGCAGCATGAGTTTTCATAGACTACAGTCAACTTCCTCGGATGCATTTGGTCATATGAAGAATAGATTGAAGTCTACAAAAGCTCATGCTGCCAACTTCTTTTTTTCAGTTAGTCTCAAAGGTGGTACAAGATCTTTCTACATACTGATTCTACAGAGTAACATGGCTATATCTTTGAATTCTTTTCCCTATGTTCATCCATCAAACCCAACAGATAAAGTTCTGGCTTCATTTGAAATTTCAGTTTCTGAATGTCCTCCATCAGATGGTGTATCTGAGTCCAATATTTTTTTCACCTTGGAACAAGTCCACTACATATGATAAAAAGTTCCCTCATGTTTATTAGATTTCCAACCTATGTTAGTGAAATTTTTATACATCTTAGACAATCTTTCTGGTGTTAAATCCCATCAATATATCAATTTTGTGGGTTTTTCTTTTAATATTTAGAAGTAAATGTGGGCTTTGCTAAAACTCTGCACAAAATAGGATTATGATAGAACATATCTATTACCACCTAAAGATTACTTTATTTTCAGCATTTTATCAAAGCACGGTTGTACTGATAATACACTTGGCTCTCTGTATCCACAGATTCAAGCATCCAAGGCTTGAAAATATTTAAATATATATATAAACTTGGAAAAGCAAGCCAGATTTTGCAATTTTATACAAGGGGCACCATTTTACTATGCCAATGTATTTAGTTGGACTTGAACATCCACAGATTTGGGTATCCACAGGACATCCTGGAACCAAACCCCAATGGATACCAAAGGCCCACTGTATAATGTATGGATGTGCAGCAGAAACATACAGATGGACAGAATTACCATGATATTCCTGGTTTAATTGAGATTAGAAATTCAGAGTACATCCACCCAGCTATAGGAATGGAGCTGAGAAACTCTGTGCATTCTTGACATGACTTTCTATGCCAGGGAGTGAGCATGTTGTTACTATTATGGCCAGAAGGGTTGCTTGGTGGTGAAAGTAATGTCCATGAAGGGAGCAATACCACCCATCTGCACGACCCTGGTGCTGGAAGGGTTACTTTGTGGAGCAAGACAAATGGTTTGTCATTGGAGTGATCCATCTCTGCTTTGCTTCTGCCTTTATACACTTTGAAATCTAATATTTATAATTGCTCCCAATTATCTCTCATCATAGGTCATCTTAGCCCTGGGGACTTATTCACACTGCTTGCTCCCTGCTCATTAGACAAGTGATATAGACAGCAGGAATCCTCATGGCAAAAATAATAATAATGAATTAGCAGCTTCTTTTCTTATTGATCCACCTGGCTTATGCTGCTGAGTTTCCTTTACTGCTGGTTGACTAATGGTATTTTTGAGGACCGCTGATTGATTACCCATTTCTTAGTACAGGACGGCAGGCAAAAAGAAGGAGCTAACAAAGTCCTTTTCTCTGCAGCATAGGATTGCGCTCATGGAGACAGAGGTTTAAAAAAACTTAGTCAAGAGAATTGACTTTAGAAAGACCTTTCCTGCATTTCTGCTGAGCTTCTGCCCCTTTAGGACTCCTAGTATCTGACTGTGAAAAGGAAACAGCTTCCAAACTTACATCCCTTCTTTCCAGTACTTTGGCACATAAAATACTGGAATACATGAACCTAAACCCTGTTGGTTATTACCAATGGCAGTAGATCCTTAGACTCATTGAGACAATTTCTAAATTGTGTCAAATCATAGGTTTGTCTACTTAATTACCTTGCCCTAGCCCTAGAAGAAGGATTTAGGCCATGGTTGCCATGATCCATTGCTTGATCTGCTAGATTCAGTTTCAACATGTTAACCATCACACAGATAATTATAGTATCCAGACAGTGATTTGTATACATCCCTGTTTAATAGATGAATTTTAAAATTTAAATTTAAAATAGATCTGGCTGTCATCAGTATATAGATGATGCTACTCTCTGCTGTTATCCAATTTTTCCCAGAAGCTTCATGTAGATATGAAATTTGATTTGGGATGAGTTTTAAAGCACCTAAAAAAGCCAACAGTTCCATGAATAATAATTTTAAAAAGCTGCTGAAAAGAGCTAGAGGCATTCATACTACCATGCTTTTTCAATCCAGTTCAAGACAATGACAATCCAGCAAGACAATCTGTTTCTGTCCCCATACCTATGCTACTCTGAATGCCTTTAGGAATACTTGGGAATGGATTGCCATATTTACCAATCATTACGTGGAAGTGTGGCAAGTGTAAGGCATCCAGGAAGATCTTGAATTAGGATCCCAAGCAGGTACTTTCTGGCACTTTATCTTCTCCATCATCAGCATTCCAATATTTCAGAAAACCAGATGGACTGGGTCTTACATCTCAAGCTAGGGATGACCTTATCATCAGAAAGAATGAGATGGCTATCTCAAGGAACTGGTTTGGGCAGCAATGTGTTAATGATTCAATTTACTATTATTTGATTTTTAATGAATTTTTGTCCAAGATCTTGCATGACAGACATAGCTATGATGATGTAGTTATGATCTCTTTTCCAATCCCACCCACTAATATCCATCTTAAAAGCCAATTGAACCAATTGAAGTAATACTATGGTGCTGGTGAGGGATGATGCACCCAGCACCCTTCCACCAGTGAGTCGTGGTGTAACAAGTGGCTGTAGGGACCCCTGAGGGGTCCTGTCATAATTGCTTGTCACACCATGGTTTGCTGGCAGAAGGTGCCTAGATTCATCGTCCTTCACTGACATAGGAATTTTTTAGCTGATGCAGCTGCCTGGCTTTTAAAGTGAGTTTTAGGAGGCATTTGCAATTGTGGTAATGGTTCCAGGATCAAAAATGTGAATAGCAAAATGTATGAGGTCACAAGTCTTTTTCATGGCATTGTAACTACTGAATAGGATGCCAGGCATTATTATTATTATTATTTCATTTATAGTCTGTGTTTTCCCCAGTGTTAGTACTCAAGGCTTACAAATGTTAAAACAAGTACAATTAAAAAACAGTTACAAACAGAGAGATCAAAACACATAAATATTTTTGAATTATACAATTAAATGATATGTAGAATTAAAACCCCTTAAAACAGATCCATTGAAAGACAAAAGATAGTATTTATTAAACATGTAAAGAAAAGAAAAAGAAATATACAGACAAGTGAACGGTATAAGATCTTTACACAACACACATAACTTTGTAATAAATAAAGAGATCTAAACATCAGTTGCAGTTGATGCAAGGATGAAGCACACATTGACAGGCACAATAAACAGATGAAATATTCACCATTCAAGCCAGACTGCTTAAAAACCAATATAAATGGTAACACTATATTGACAAAACAAGCAATTATCTTTGTTAAAACAAACAAACAGAGCACTTCTACAATGTTAAATCCATTCCAGTGATAGTGACAGAGATCCTACATTGAGGAGATGGATGACTTTACATTTATGGAGTTATGCTGTCATTGAGCAACACTACCTCAATAATAATAATAATAATAATAATAATAATTTTTATTTTTAGCCCACCCCTCTGCTAAGCAACTGGGGCGACATACAAGTTAAAACGATACAAAGTAAAACACATCCATCAAATTACTCCCCTCAACCCCCCCTCCCCTTAAAAATAAATTAAATTCAGACAATATTAAAACAATCAAAGTAAAACCAACATCATACAAAGGCCATTAAACAGGCATAAAAGCAGGCAGTGGCGGCTAGGGGAGCGAGTTGATAGTGTGCATCTGGATGTGCAATATACAATGCAAAATGTGTATTGCAGTATGCATGCACAATTCATATACACAGCTGTCCTGCAACAAACAACTCAGCTTCTTCAGCTTTGAACTGAATATGGATGTTCTGCATCAGAAAAATGTTCAGCTGTTT
Source organism: Phrynosoma blainvillii (assembly GCA_026167975.1). Classification (NCBI taxonomy): domain Eukaryota; kingdom Metazoa; phylum Chordata; class Lepidosauria; order Squamata; family Phrynosomatidae; genus Phrynosoma; species Phrynosoma blainvillii. The sequence continues at coordinate 10,870,670 of JANUYF010000005.1, forward strand.
CCACAGAGGAACCTAAGGCACCAAGAGGATTCTAGCCAATATATTTTGCTAAGTCACATCTTCACCTGAGCAGAATGCACTCAAATAATTAAGAAATGAAGACCAATTGTGGGTATATTTTCCCCATAGTGCCTTATAGCCAGATATTTTATTCATGAACATACAAAACCGTCTCTTTTGTTTGCTCTGGTGATTCTCTGTAAGAAGTGTGCCAACATTTACTAGTAAAATTTGAGCTGTTGTTAATGTTTTGGCATCATTAGGGATCTGATTTTTCGTGTACCCCAGCAGTATAAATATAGGGTTTAGCAGTAGTTCATAACCACTAATAGGTTTATTATTGCTTATCACATTCATCCAATAATTTCTGGCTAAAGGTCAAAACTATTGTAAATGAGGAAATGATACCAGAGAAATATTCCTTAATTTTTATTGTCAGGAAAAAACACTTGGGGGATTTTCTGCTCATATGCCAAAATAAATTGGCTAGCTTTGGTTATTATGCATCTTAATTAGGTGTGCCATGGGAGGGACATTTGCTGAGGCAGCAAAATGTCTTGGGTCAATCCCAGGGAAGATTACACTACCTTCCGTTCACATTGCTTGGGACCCAGCATTCTTGTGTGACTTATTTTATATAAACTTTATGAGCCCAGGGTGACCAGATGTTCTCACCACAAATGAGGACAACACACTGCAAAATGGAGGACCTTTCTTTCATTGTCTTGTTGGGAGTTTTCAGGTGTTTGGTGGTGGTCATTGTGGGTGGGGTGTGAGAGTCCTTTGTGGACAGTTTTGGACTGGTTTGGAGTAAAAATAAATCTCCAGAAAGTCCCTGAATCCCCCCCCCCAATTTTGTGGGTGTGGCTGTTTGACACCAAACAAAAATGTTCAACTGCTTCTGTAGGGGTACTTAGTTATATATAAGGGAGTGACAGGTTTCTAGCTGCAATATCAAAACAATACTTAGAAGAACCTTCTTGACAGTAAGAACAGTCCGGCAAAGGAACCAATTACTTAGAGAGGTGATGGTGGTGTCTCCTTCCCTGAACATCTTCAGAAAGAAGCTGGAACATCTGGAGATGCTTGAACTGGAGTTCTTGCATTGAGCATGAGGTTGGAATCAATGGTCTCTATGGTCTTCTAGTTTTATGATTCTTTATGCATTGGTGGAATGACTACTCACTCTAATGGAATCATAGATTCATAGAATCATAGAGTTGGAAGATACCACAAGGGCCATCCAGTCAACCCCCTGCCATACAGGAACTCAAACTCAAAGCATCCCCGACAGATCACCATCCAGCCTTTGTTTAAAGACCTCCAAAGAAGGAGACTCTACCACATTTTGAGGCAGCATATTTCGCTATCAAACAGTTCTTACTGTCAAGAAGTTCTTCCTAATGTTGAGGTGGAATCTCTTTTCCTGTAGCTTGCATTGGTTGTTCTGGGTCCTGTTCTCTGGAGCAGCAGAAAACAAGCTAGCTCCCTCCTCAATATGACATCCCTTCAAATACTGAAAAAGGGCTATCATAACACCTCTTAACCGTCTCTTCTCTAGGCTAAACATACCTAATTCCCTAAGTCATTCTTCATAGAGCATGGTTTCCAGACCCTTCACCATTCTAGTTGCCCTCCTCTGGACACGCTCAGTTTTTCAACATCCTTTTTGAATTGTGGTGCCCAGAACTGGACACAGTATTCCAGGTGAGGCCTGACCAAAGCAGAATGAAGAAATCTGATGCTTGATGTTATTTTTGTTTTACTTGCTAGGAAAATGGTATCCATTGTATTGTTTTTACATTGTTTTTACATTACTGTAATCATTTGATATTTTATTTTCATTTATATGTATTTTATATGTTTTTTATTATTATTCTTAATTTTAATTTTGTGTAACTCTCTTTGAATTTTATCTTGCTACATTCTTTTGAAATGGCCAATGGGCTAATCAATAAAAGATTGATTGATTGGTGCCCAGAACTGGACACAGTATTCCAGGTGGGGCAAGACCAAAGCAAAATACAGTGGCACTATTAGTTCTCTTGATCTAGATACTATACTTCTATTAATGCAGCCTAAAATTGCATTGGCCTTTTTAGCTGCCACATCACGCTGTTGACTCATGTTCAACTTGTAGTCTACTAGGATTCCTAGATCCCTTTCACACATAGTCGCCTTAAGCCAGGTGTCCCCCATCCTATATCTATGCATTTCATTTTTTTTGCCCTAAGTGTAGTACCTTACATTTCTCTGTGTTGAGATTCATATTCTTAGCTTTGGCCCAGCTTACTAATCTATTAAGGTCATTTTGAATTTCCATCCTGTCTTCTGCGGTATTAGCTATTCCTCCTAATTTGGTGTCATCTGCAAATTTGAGAAGCATGCCCTGTATTTCTTCATCCAAATCATTGATAAAGATGTTGAAGAGCACTGGGCCCAGGACAGAACCCTGTGGCACCCCACTGGTCACTTCTCTCCAGGATGAAGAGGAGCCATTGCTGAGCACTCTTTGGGTTTGGTCAGTCAACCAATTACTAATCTACCTAACAGTTGTATTGTCTAGTCCACATTTTACTATCTTGTTTGCAAGAATATCATGGGGGAACTTGTCAAAAGCCTTACTGAAATCAAGATATGCTATGTCTGCTGCATTCCGTTCATCTACTAAGCTGGTAATTTTATCAAAAAAAGAGATCAGATTAGTCCGGCATGACTTGTTTTTGAGAAAGCTATGTAGACCTTTTGTAATTATAGCATTCCTTTCTAAATGTTCACAGACACTCTGTTTAAAGAAATGTTCTAGAATCTTTCCCAGTGTTGATGTCAAATTAACTGGACTATAGTTTTTGGGATCCTTCCCCCCCCCCTTTTTGAAGATGGGGACAATGTTTGCCCTCCTCCAGTCTGCTGAGACTTCTCCTGTTCTCCAGGAGTTTTCAAAGATTATTGGCAGTGGCTCCAAGATTATCTTTGCCAGTTCTTTTAATATCCTTGGATGTAGTTCATCTGGTCTTGGAGACTTAAATTCATTTAGGTAAGCCTAAATGTGCTGCATTTCCCCTACTGTGTCCTCTGCTCCATTTTCCTCAGGTTGAACACCCTTTTCCTTTTGTGAGAAGACTGAGGCAAAGAAGGTGTTGAGTAGTTCTGCCTTTTCTCTGTCCCCGTTAGAATTTCTCCATCTTCTCTGTGCAGTGGCCCTACCATTTCCTTCTTTTTTTTTTTTGGTACGGACATACCCCCCAAAGCCCTTTTTATTATTCTTAATCCCTCTAGCAAGCCTGAGCTCATTCTGCACTTTGGCTTCCCTGACTTTACCCCTACATGTGCTAGCTATTTGTTTGAATTCCTCTTTAGTGATTTTGCTCCCTTTCCATTTCTTATACATCTCCCATTTAAAACTTATTTCAATTGGAAGTTCTTTTGTCACTAACCCAGTTTCTTGAGACATCTCCCATTTTTCCTTCTCATTGGAACAGTTTGAGATTGTGCCTTCAGTATCTCCTTTTTGAGAAACTCCCATCCATCCTAAACTCCCTTCTCCTTTAGTATTCTTGACCTACAGATCTTCAATCTATTCAGCATTAGCAGTCAAACGCTGGATTTAATTGTCACAGCCAAGTAAGTAAATTGCATCATACATTGAGTGGGAAGGCAACTTTAAATAAACAGTTGCAAAATGACAAATGGAAGCTGATTTTTAACTTCAGGGTCATATATTAAATAGAAAATTGCCACTGTGCTGATTGGTTGGCATGTTTTCCAGGCAGATTTATTTCAAGGGAGGAAAAAAGGAAAGGAAGGAGGAAAACTCTTTGCTTCCAGCTTTGAGTTGAGCTGTAATTGATCCCAAGAGTAAAACAAAACTAATCTCTGAACAAAACATGATTATGGTAAGTATTTTGGAAAATTTAATGATGGTCCCCATGGGAATCCACCACTGTTGGAAGTGTTCTAATTCTTAATAGACCCATTAGGCATAATTCAGCAAAATTAGGCTGTTAAGGAGATAAATAATGCTTTGGTTCCTATAACAAAACTGGATTTAATTTTTACTTTATTAAGATAAATGCACTGAGGGATATCTTCTTACTTAAATTACTTATTCAGAATCTTGACTGTGCTGCCATTGCCTTGATATCTCTGCTTTGTCCCTTCCCTCCCATGTTGGTACTTAAGTGTGTATTAGCACCAGGCTGGGGATAGAAGTAGCACTTTAAAAACACACAACCCAAATGGCCTGGGACCCAACTTTCTTGTGGAGCACCCTGTACTTATACACTAGCCTGACCATATCTTCAGATCATCAGAGAACACTTTTGTTTGCTTTCATCTACCATGAGAAGTTTGTTGTCTAGGAAGAAGATAATTCTCCTTGGTAGTAGCATTCCATCTTTCCTATTTCCTTCCCATAGAAGCTTGATGGACAATCATATTATTGTTATTCAGGTGCCAACTTCAAGCCTTCTTATTGCCCTGGTATTTTAAAGTTTTAAAGCTAGTTTATATATTGTGTGGCTTTTTATTTTCTGATGTTATCTTTGTGATATGCTTAATTCTGTCCATGACACTTGTGCACTACTGTGGGATCTGTTTGGGATGAGTGGAGTTTTAAAAACACAGGATGATTTGAAAAGAATGGTGCAAAACCAAATAAGAACAGCTTTTCTTTTGCACCATTCTTTTTGAATCACTGAGTACTTACAGTAGACAGGCAAAATTTCTGTGGTGTAAATCTATATTCTGAGGGTTGTATATTGTTATGCTATAGTGCCCTTCTGCTGAATAGTTTTCCAGCATCATGCAACTGATTGCATGTCTGCCAATGTGCCTAGAGATTGTCCCCAGGGATTGTCCCCTTATGCATGTGTGAATATGCAATGGCTGTTTCTACCATCAGACTGGCACATTGAAGGCATTGACTATTAGTTATGCCCCATCAAAATGTGAAACCACCTTGTTAAATTTGTTTTACTCCACTTATGGAACCATGAATTGAAAATGTCCATAGCACAATGGCCAAAAAAGTACTGCCACACATTTAAGGAAACTTAAACAGCTGTATGACACCAACAGGATAGCCATAATATAATAAAGAATTCTTCTAGAGCTTCTCATGTTCACACTGGCCAAGGGGAAGTTATAGAAATAATAATAATAATAATAATAATAATAATAATAATAATAATAATAATTTATTTCTACCCGACCCCTCTGTCGAACAATCGGGGCGGCTTAAAACAAAATCGGGGCAGCTTACAACAGAACCTTTTGCCTGTGTCTTAGGTAAGATGAAAGGATCAATAACAACAGATCTTGTAACACCTTTGTGACTAACTGAAAGAAAGATGTCAGCAGCATGACCTTTTGAAGACTTCCTCAGATGCATTTGGTGGTGCATCTGAGGAAGTAGACTCAAGTCTACAAAAACTCTTGCTGGTAACTTATTTCTTTCATTTGGACTCAAAGGTGCTACAAGATCTCTCTACATACTGATTCTACAGACTAACAGCTATATCTTTGACTTCAGCAACAAATCTTGGCATCTTGGATAGTGCTGTGATTCAGTTAGGAAGCTCTTGAGTAAAGTGTTCAGCCCTTGCCTTACATCATAATCTGTCTGAGGAGTAGGGGATCTTGACCTCTGAGGCCAAATCTTGTCCTCCTGGGGTCCAACGTCTGCCTTCTGGGCTTCCCCAAATGACCATGCCACGTTCCACATGGTTTTTATATGGGGTTCTTCCTATTGTAAAAGGCTGAAGTACTCCTCTAATACTTAGTGAACAGCAGTAAGAGCTTTCAGCTAAAATATGTTGATAGTTTTGGTTCCAGTCTTTTGCTTTTGCATTAGAATGAGGTCTCCAAAATCTTCTCTGAAACTGAATTTGAAACCAATTCCTCTTCCTTGATCTATCTAATATTTTTGCTATAATTCTGAAAACTGTTAGCGGTCTAAAAGCCCATCTCCTTAATATTTGTTTTTCATTCTTAGTGTGAGTTTTTGTAGTGTGTGCACGTATGTGTATGTTTTTATACATAAATTTATCACAGGCTTTGTGCTTTTGCTTTTCAAAATCTTTTGTTAATAGAGCTCCTACTGTATTATTCAGATTGCTGATTCTTTGTTTTGCTATTCTCTTTCAACTTCTTGTTTTCTTCCCTACATTCTCTCCCCTTGTGGGGCATCTTATATGCAATAAACCCTCTGCATTATGTGTTGTGAGATATCTAAAAAACCCCACAATCCCACAGTTTTTTTTTAAAATCACTGAGTTAGTTTTGGAAAAAAGTTTGCTGGTAGCTTCTTTACACTTGAGACAAGAATCAAATAGAAAGCAGACATTCTGAGATAGTGATCCTGGTAAATATTTGTTAGCGAAGAGAGAAAATTGAGTCCATATGCTGAAGGCTGCCAGCTAGGAAACAGACGCCACTGCCAAGTCTCGAAAGTCACTCACAAGTGCTGGATTCTTCTGAAGAGGCTTTTTAATCTTAGTCGCAGCAAAGTATTTACATGCACAATACAGCAATATTTACACAAACTGATATAATACTCCACTATCAACCGACATCCACACCACCACATGTTACACTGGAGCATCTCTCCTTATATACACAAACACAGCTAGGATTCTGATCCAACCCCCTGCTAATGTTTCATCAGCTTCCTGTCATGTGTCCACAGTGGCAGTGCAGTTTGGACCTGCTATGACTCATCTCCATGCACAAGTTGCATCAGCTTCCTCTGAGTCAGCATTTCCTCTTTAACCCTTTGCATGCACCTGAGACATTTTACATAGCCTGGGACAAAAATGTACTAACAATATTGACCAGATTTCTCTTGATGTCATATGGACATGCAAGTCTCCTTGTGCATGCAATTGTACATTTCTGGCCACTGTGAAATGGCCATATTCACTTCATGGTTGTGTAAGCAGAGTTCTGCAAATGTAACTGTTGGAAATGCAATTACACATTCTTGGATGGTTTATGACTATTTGTCAGTGTTCTCAATCTGCCATTTGCTTCATTGGGATTATAGAGACAACCATTTCTCATTCCCCATTGCACAATGGGTGAATAAACAAGCACATTACCAGATATCCAATCAGTTGTTGGTTGGTACCAATGCTGGTATTCAGAAGAAGTGTGGAATAGTGCAATCACCACGTAATTATCTGTGTGCAAATTTATATTGCACAGTTGCAATGTAGGATCTAAGTCCTTGTTGATTTTCTCTTTGCAAATTTACATCAACATGGTACCGATCCCCAAGTCCTTAACACATCTCAGGAAAAGCTACAAAAATGCTATTCTGTTTTGGTCATCTGGAATACTAAGTCTAGTTCTGGGAAATTTATTTATTTATTTATTTATTTATTTATTTATTTTTATCCCGCCTTTCTTCCAAATTGGGACCCAAGGCAGCTAACAACATATATAAAACACATTGCAACAACAATTGAAATAGTACAATTAAAACCATTAAAAATATAAAAATTACAAATATAAAATTTAAAACAGAGTTAAAAATAATAATAATCTAAAACTAACCCCCCATCCACCAATGAAACCAAGCCTGCAGGACTTTAAAAGGCTTGCTTAAATAAAAATGTCATTGCCTGCCGGCAAAAGGCCAGCAGTGAAGGGGCTAGCCTAGCCTCCTGTGGAAGGGAGTTCCAGAGGGTGGGAGCAGCCACCAAGAAGGCTCTCTCTCGTGTCCTCACCAAATGAGCCTGCGATGGTGGTGGGACCGAGAGAAAGCCTTCTCCTGAGGATCCTAGGGCTCCAGGTGGTTCGTATGGGGAGATACGGTCTCTTAAATAGTTTGGACCTAAGCCGTCTAGGGCTTTATAGGTCATGACCAGCACTTTGAATTGTGCTCAGAAACGAACTGGTAGCCAATGAAGCTGTTTCAATACAGGAGTTATATGCTCCCTATAACTGGCTCCAGTCAGCATTCTAGCTGTGGCATTTTGGACCCGCTGAATTTTCCAAACAGTTTCCAAAGGCAGCCCCACGTAGAATGTGTTACAATAGTCCAAGCAGGATATAACCAAAGCATATATAATTGTAGCTAGATCTGATGTCTCAAGGAATAGGTGCACCTGGCACACACATTTTAATTGTGCAAATGCACTCCTGGCCACTGCTGAAACTTGGGCATCCAGGCTCAGAGTTGAGACCAGGAGCACACCCAAGCTGTGAGCCTGAGATTTCAGGGGGAGTGTAACCCCATCCATCTCAGGCACAGCCCCAATTCCCTGATCTGCCTTACGACTGACCAGGCTTTCCTTTGTCTTGTCTGGATTAAGCTTCAATTTGTTTACCCTCATCCAGTCCATTATTGACAGCAGACACTGGTTCAGCACAGAGACAGCTTCCTTGGTGTCAGATGGAAAGGAGAGATAGAGTTGGGTGTCATCCCATACTGATGACACCGCACCCCAAAACTCCAAATGACCTCTCCCAGCGGTTTCATGTAGATGTTAAACAACATGGGGGACAAAGCAGAACCCTGTGGGACCCCACAGGCCAGCAGCCAAGGAGTCGAACAGGAGTTCCTCAACACCACCTTCTGGGTCCATCCCTCCAAGAAAGACCAGAACCACTGCAAAGCCGTGGTCAATGGTATCGAAAGCTGCCGAGAGATCTAACAGGGTGAACAGGGACACATTCCCTTTGTCCAGTTCCCTGTGAAGGTCATCCTCCAAGGCAACCAAAGCTGTCTCTGTGCCATAGCCAGGCCTGAAGCCAGATTGAAATGGATCTAGATAATCCATTTCATCCAGAAATCCCTGGAATTGGGAGGCCACCACCCACTCCAGAACGTTGCCCAAAAATGGAATATTAGGGACTGGCCAATAGTTATCCAGGATGGTGGGATCCAGGGAGATCTTTTTTAGTAATGGCTTCACCACAGCTTCTTTAGGCAGCTTTAGGAAATTTGCCTTGCTGCAGTGAAGCATTCACCACTCCCTTTACTCACTCGGCCAGTCCCCATCTAGCTGATTTCAAAAGCCAGAAAGGGCAAGGATCCAGTATGCACATGGTGGCTCTCACCTCTCCAAGGATCCTATCCACATCCTCAGGCTGCACAAATTGAAACTTATCCGATACTGCGGATTAAGCAGGCACTATGATTATATCCACTGTCTCAACTACAGCATTCAAGTCAGAGTGAATCCGAGCAATTTTGTTTGCAAAGTGTGTTGTGAATTCCTCTCAGCAAGCTGTTGGGTGGTCTTTGTTTCCTTCTTGGGGTCCAGAATGTAAGAGGTCCCTAACAATTCGAAACAGCTCCACTGGATGACACTGTGCAGATGCAATGGTGGCAGAAAAGTATAGTTTCTTTGCAGCCACCACTGCCATGGCATAGGCTTTCCAGTGGGTTCTAGCCCGTGTTTGGTCGGATTCACTCTGAGACTTCCACCATTGTTGCTCTAGTCTCTGTCCCACTTGTTTCCTCACCACCAGATCCCTGGTAAACCGGGGGGCACGCCTGGCTCCACTTCGTGTGAGGGGGTGCTTAGGGGCAATCTTGTTCACTGCCCTGGCCATTTCCCTATTCCAGAGATCAGCCACGCTTTGACAGGATCACCTGCCAAGGCAGCAGGAAACTCCCCAAGAGCCATCAGGAATCCATCTGGGTTCATAAGCCTCCTGGGGCGGACCATCTTAATCGGTCCTCCACCCCTGCAGAGGTTCTGAGTCCCAGTGAGTCTAAACCCTACCATGTAGTGATCAGTCCATGACAACGGAACTACTGAGAGTTCCTCCACTCCCAGATCACTGTCATCCTGCCTCAAACCGAAAACCAGGTTCATGTGGGTGGACCCAGATACTACTTGGGACAGTCCCATGGTTGTCATGGCAGACATGATGTTCTGAGCTGCTCCTGACAGTGGAGTTTCTGCATGGATGTTGAAATCCCCCAGCACTACCAGCCGAGGGGATTCCAATGCCACTGCAGAGACCAACTCCATCAGCTCAGGAAGGGAGACTGTTGTGCAGCAGAGTGGATGATACACCAACAGAATCCCTATTCTGTACTGGCCACCCACCTTTAAGTAAACACACTCATACCCAGTAAACTGTGGGACAGGGCACCTGGTATGGGTGATGGAATCCCGATAGACCACTGCAACTCTGCCTCCCCATCCCCAGGCCTCGCCTGCTGCTAAACGGAAAACCCAGGTGGGCAAAGCTGGGAGAGATTAGCCCCTCCACCCCAGCTACATCCAGCCAGGTCTCCGTAATACAGGCCAGGTCAGCATACTCAACCAGGATCAAGTCCTGGATCAATGGTGTTTTACCATTTACTGACCTGGTATTGAGCAGCAGCATTTTCAGCTCAGGGGGCCTGCTGCCAAGGCTATCCAGTCTATTCGAATTGGTGATCAGTTTGGGAATAACCAGTACCCTATGTATCTCCCTTCTACCAGAATGATAGAACTGACTCTCCTTACTGTATCTCCCTCTGCCTATTACTGCTGTAATGGCTGCTCCCTGGACCGTTTCATCTCCTTTGCCCTCCTTGTAGCCCATATTGTACTGCTGGCAGGCCAGTTGTTTGAAGTTACAAACAACCCCTCTCTGACAAACCAAAGGGACTGGCCTTTGCCCTCACTCCCGCCAAAGAGGGCGACCCTCTTTGGTGTTGTCCTTTGGCGGCGACCCCACTGGCAGGGGGCCTGCTGCAGCAAGCACCCAGCTTTTATCCCCTTGGGAGGGGGATAGGTGGTCCTACCTGACTTTTTAGCCAGGGATTGGCTGGGTGCCTGGAGCCTGGTCCTGAAGGGAGCAGTCCTTGGAGAAGGCAGAAGTCCTTCAGGAAGGCTGCCAGCAGCAAGGAGCAGCAAGCAAACAGAGCAAGCAGGCAGGCAGGCAGGCAGGTGTTTTAGCTCTTCCTGGGGTGGTGGGATGGCCTCCCCCTCCCCCCCCAGTCAAGGATATTGACAACCTGGAATCTGTCCACAGTAGGGTGACCAAGATGGTAAAAGTTCTAGAAAGTTCTAGAAATCAAGCTACTGAGGAATGGTTGAGAGAGTTGGATATGTTTAGCCCAAAGAAAAGGTGACATGATAGCATATTCAATACCAAGTAAAAATGGAGTGAGCTTATTTTTTGCTGCTCTGGAGACTAGGACACAAACAAATAGATTCAAATTACAAGAAAAGAAATTTCACTAAATATTAGGGTAAACATCTTGATAGCAAAAGCTGTTTAGCAGTGGGTTTCTATGGCTGAAAAGGGATTCAAACCCTGGGCTCCTGGAGTCCTTGATACTCAAACCACTACACCATGCTGACTCTCATTACATTTCCCTGGGATTTGCCCAACTTTTCCATGTGGCACTGTCTCCGGACTGCATGAAGTGAGGGAAGTAATCAGAACCCATGAGAGGAAGAGGAGAGTGCACAAATGTGTTATGTGTTCTCACAGTCAAACCACAGTTTGGTGATAACATTTGAAAAGGGCCTTCACAGGAGCATCACAAGGTTCTGTATTTAGATAACAAGCAACCAGAAGCCTCCACAAGCAAGTGGAAACCTCATTGCCAGCTTCCAGCTTCTCAAAAATTTCATTTATATGCTACATAACCTGTAATAAAACTTTCCAAGTGAGATTATGCTATTCTTCTCCCAGTGTAACTGAGTGTGTAAATTGAAGGTGAACAAGCTGCACAGATGATAAACTGCAGAGGCTTTCTGTTCCAAATGCAGGATCCACAGTGCCACATCCATGATCTTTATTTTACTGTCCAAAAACCCCTTTCCTTCATGGCTGGCTCACCTCTTCCTTACCAACCATTTCTTTTCATCTTCAGATGAGGGTTTTGAGCACCTTCCATGTACCCTGAACTTTCTCATTGACAGATCTAAAGTAATGCTCAGATGAATAATTGAGTTGGCTTGGGTTAAAGAATAATCAATTGTTAGAAACTCTGGATTCATTGTAAATAACATGTTCAGAGGGACATAGAGAAAAGCAAGCTGGTAAGGGTTTTAGCAAAATTATTGGAGAAGCAAAATCTATCCTGTGACTGTTATAAATGACATTTCACAGCATGGCCTCAAATTACTACCCTGAGACAATGGCCCTCAAAATTACTCAAATAAACAGAAATTTCTTCTCCTTTCTTCCAAAAACCCTGACTCATTCTTTAAAGGCTTGAAGAGTCTTCTAAATTCTTTCTTTTCCTCCCAACATACACACATGAGCAGAGGTATGCAAAGGAATCTTGTAGCACCTTTGAGACTAGCTGTTCAAAAGAAGTTATAGCATACGCTTCCAGTTTCTTCACCTGCATGAGCTTCTGAGCAGAAGGAAAAGGAGCACAGAGGAAGGGAAGGTGAATCCTGAATCCTATTTAGTCCCAACTAGTACAGATCCAGTGAACAAATAGGATTTACATATGCATTGACTCACAATTCAATAATTGATTAAGTGGGTCTAGCCTCTAGCCTAATCTGGACTAAGCAATAGGCTATTTTGCTTTTTGTACAAAACACGAGACAAAAACAACCCCCAAAACCCCTATGTCTTTCACAAATTATTTTTTTGTAAAAAGAAAAAAATTAAAGACACCAAAGAATCCTGAAAACACAAAAGATAATCTAAAAAGGTGCAAAACCTTTGTAAACCCACTCCACAGAGAGAAGAGTTTTGAATTCTTCCTTCTTGCATATGCTAATAAGGTAAGTAAAGATTTACCTTCCTGTTTTAAACAGATGAGTTTATCGCATGGCACTTTCAGGAACAGGAACTGAACAGAATGGAACGGCGCGGAATGGGGTGAGAACGCAGGTTACCGCACAGGAGAACGCCTCCGATGCTGCCAGGAGTCCCCAAGCCATTCCCCAGCCATTCTTGGCAGCTGATTTTTGAAGAACGATTTTGAACCATTCTTTAAAATCGGCTACCAGGAACAGTTGGGGAATGGCTTGGGAACTCCTGGAAGCATTGGTGGTGTTCTCCTGTGCCGTAACTTTCATTCTCGCCCCATTCCGTGCCATTCTGTTCTGTTCAGTTCCCGTTCCTGAAAGTGCTGTGTGATAAACTTACTACGCACACAGGGACTGTTATAGGTTGATTCCAGAACTCACACTTGGTCAATCATGGCCAATTTAGGTTCTTTTGATTTCATTGTATCTACTCCAAAGGCTTAAATACCATAAAGGCACCAGATTCCATCTGCTCTTGGAAGCTGAGCAAGGTCAGCCATGGTTAGTACTTAAATGAGAAACTGCCAATGAATACCAGATGTTGTAGACTATATTTCAGAGGAAGGCAAAAACAGCTCTGTATTCCATGCCTAAGAAAACCCTATGGAATTTATAAGCTTGAACGCACATATGTTCCAAGAGTAAGTTTGGAACACATATAAATGGTTTCAATTCTGATCATTGGGATTTCATCAGGGTATGGATACAAGGAATTCAGAGGGCCTTTACAGACTGCCAGAATTAATGCAGCTTGAGGCCATTTTAACTGTCCTGGATCAGTGCTAAGGAATCATGGGAACTGTAGTTTATTGTGACACCAAAGAACTCTGACAGAGAAGGCTTAATGTCCCAGAAAAAATACAATTCCCATGATTACCTAGCACTGAGCCAGGACAGTTAAAGTGACCCCAAGCGGCGTTATTTCTGGCAGTCTGTAAAGGTCCAAAGTTAAGGCATCATGGAATGAAATTTCAGAAAATAAAAGGACCCATTAGATGCTTTATCTGTGATTTGGTCTGACATTTCCCCTGATAGTAGGTACAGCCTCTGTTTTCTTTTTCTTTCTCTATATACATTCTGCAGTAACTCCCTTGATTTCTGTTAGGATGACAGGATTGTTTGTACTGGTTCTTGTTAGATTAGGATCAGCCTGTTCTATTTATGTTTATCTGAAATACGTGTTAATCTTAACGTTCCCAGCTGGCATGTCAGGAAGGCTGGGGGAAAATATTGAATTTAATAGATAAAAGCCTGCAAATCTTTAGGCAGGCATTCAATGTCAAACTATTTTTCTTCCATTCTGGACAAAAGGAACATATTTTTCCTATCACAAGAAAGTACTTTTTATTATGAAGGAATTCTGCACAAGTTTTAATAAGAAGCGCACGTATCTGTAAACACACACATTCTATTTTTGTTGCTTTTCATCCTCTCCTTAAGCTAAAAGCTAGAAAAAGCTTCACTGGATGAATTTCTGCTCATCGCACATTTATTAAAGGGATTTTAAAAAAGCAGGCAAGCCTAAACCATTCTCTTCCTAGATTGTTCAGCTGTGATTAAAGCAAATATAGCCCAACTGTTGTTATTTACCAATGAAAATAGTGGGGAATCCTTATTTCTAGCAAGTTACCCGGCCACTGTTTTGGCCCTAACTTTGATTTTAGTGATCCATGATAAAAGAAGAAACACATTATCAGTATTAGAATTGTCATCTTTTCAGGATTCTATTCATTTCTCAGGTAGATCTGTAGGATCTAAATCAGAAGTGGGAATTGTATGGCCCTCCAGTTGTTTTTGAACTAAAATGGGGCCTTGGTATCTGCTGGAATTTGGTCCCCGAACCCTCTGTGGATATCAAAATCTGTTGATGCTCAAGTCCCATGAAATACAGTGGTGTAGTAAAATGGTGTCCCTTATATAAAATGGCAAAATTAAGGTTTGTATGGAATGTATATATTTTGGAATATTTTCAAATTATGGATGGTTGAATCCGTGGAAAAGGAATCTGTGGATAAAGAGGTGTGACTGTACAAGCAGCCTTAGCCACCATATTCAATTGCAATGAATGCTGGGACTTTCAGTTCAATAATACTTTGCCTACCCTGGCTTAGATTCAAATGTTAGTCTTGCGTAAAGTAAGCCCAGTGAATCATGGCAGCTACATTAATGTTGGCTTATGGAATTCAGTGGATCTGCTCTGGATGAGGCAGATAATTGGGACAAAATAAATTGTCATCCTTATCCATTCAGACGTAAGTCTCGTTTACTTTAATTGGATGTCTTTGGTATCTGACTGTAACCAGGTTGATGCTGGTCCTGGATGTACACATATAGGTGAATGTATGCACATGAAGGGCCATTTGACACTAGCATTTTATTGCAGTATTTTATTTCCATCTTGTAATGTCTGGGTTATTCACATATCACATACTCTAACCCACTGTTTGTGCACTAACACAGTTCAGGACTTCTATTTTCGAGTGACCTCCACCTACAAAAAAATTACCTGATATAACAATGCACTTTGGGCAGCAATGGGAGTGGTGGGGGTTAATGCTGTATGGCCTCTTAAACATGAAACAATTTTGAGTGACGGTATGTCTTCCTCTGTTTATGCCTGTTGCAAAGCTGCTATTTCTACACCAATAGTCTATTCACCCAGATTTTTAATGCTTTCCAAAACCTTCAAGATGAAAGAGTCTACCATACCTTACTATTTTGTTATGTGAAATGCTATTTTCTATTTTTTGGGGGGTGGGGATCATGTATAATGATATCATTGGTTGCTTCCCTCTCAATACAGATAATAGTCAGGGATGATGATTTTCATCAGCATTGCGGGGTGTAGGGGAAGGAGAGAACAGTTAAACTCCCTCTTCTCCCACTTTGGGAGTATTGTTGCTTGACATCCTTCTTCAGATATGTACCTTTTCCTGTAAAGTAAATATAATGACATTCATGCAGTTAACTAGTATTTATTTTGGCCCTTAACTGATTGTAATGATGCCTGTCTTCTTGTGCTCCACAAGTTATTATAACTTATTGCTACAACAGTATTTTTGCACCACTCGACACCCCCCCCCAGGGGGGTTGGATATGATAGTTGAAAGCCTTAAATAATCACACCAAAAATGGTATTTTGTTATCTGTGATTTATTTAGTTTGTTTATATATCATCTTTCTACTGGTATGGAACCCAAGGCAGCTCACATCAAATTAAAACCAAAGTACATCTAAAACAGGGGTAGGCAACCTAAGGCCCGGGGGCCGGATGCGACCCCCTGAGGCCTTTGAACCGGCCCCAGGCCAGTCCTGCCGCTGCCGCTGCCACCCGCCATGATGATATTGATTATTGTTATTACTTGTTCTTTGGGTTTTCTTGGCAAAATCTCCACAGGGGTTTTGCCATGGCTTTTCTGGGGCTGAGAGAGTGTGCATGCATTTTTTTTTAATTTTAATTTTTTAAAATATTTATTTATTTATTTATTTATTTTTGGGGCTTCGGCGCCCAAATTGTCTGAGGGACAGCAACCCGGCCCCTGGCTCAAAAAGGTTGCCCACCCCTGGTCTAAAACCTATCTGATACAAAAGTTTTTTTAAAAAATTAAATAAACAATTGTATTCTAGGACACTAAATTATGACAGTTTAAAGTACAGCAAAACATTGTAAAAAGATCAAAAGGTGAAGAGCCAAAGGCCTGCCTAAACAAAAAGATCTTGCCCTGCCAGCAAAAAGAAAGTAGATGGGGCCAATCTAACCCCTTGTGCAGGGGAATTTCACAGCCTGGGAGCAACCACCAAGCAGGATCTTTCTCTTGTGCTTGACCAATGGTGGACAACTTGTAGCCCTCCAGATGTTGGGCCATCACTCTCCATTAACTATGCTGGCTAGGGCTGATGGAAAGTGTAGTTGAATAACATGCTCAACCCCCTGTTAGACTAACTGTACAAGTCCTAAGAATCCAAAGGCCAGTTGAGCTGGCACTAGTCCTGTTGAAACTGTGTTGAATTCCAGACCTTGTCCTGCCATGGAACCTACCTTTGCCTTGGCCTATGGCTCTGTTTCTGAGGGTGCATCTACACTGTAGAAATAATGTAGTTTGACATCACTTTCACTTTGCTCTAGCTCCATCCTATGGTATTGTGGGATTTGAAGTTTTACAAAGTCTTTAGCCTTCTCCGCCAAAGAATGCTGGTGCCTCACAAAACTGCAAATTCCAGTATTCTGTAGATCGGAGCCATGGCAATGCATAACTTTTACATAATTTCTACAGTGTAGATGCAACCCCAATTGGAGGAGGTATAGGTATGGCATAACCCGACTCCAATATCATCTCACCTCTTTTCTTTTACACCCTCTTTTTTCTTTTGGGCTCTTCCACTGGCAGATCTTATCCTGTGCTGCAGTTCTTACAGCAGATTGTGAGGTTGGCAGCTCTTTCTGAGATCAGCCAGTAGAAGAGGAAGGTTCTGCCAGCGGAAGGGACATTTCTGGTGGCAGAAGAGGTTTGTGTCTAAACCTTACCCTCTATAGATGGTTCATCTTTGATTTAGGATGGCACTGTAAATGGGATGTATTCCCAAAAAGATGCCACATGGATGACACATTAGTGGCCCATTGTGATCCAGAGCCAGCACAGGAGTTTATCACACAGGAAGTCCCATGCAGAAACCCTGCTTTAAGTAGAAAAAAACCGCAAAAGCAGAAGCAATTTGTTAACGAGATTCCCCAGTGTGAAAAGTGAAAGCGATGTTAAAATGGGGTTAATCCGAACGGAAACTGCTTCTTTTTACTTTCGGAAAAACCCGAAAGTAAAAAGAAGCAGTCAATGAGGGGGTTCCGTTCGGATTAACCCCAGTTTAACCTCCTTTTAACAGTGATGTCGTCTGAAAAAACATCCACTTTTGCGTTTTTTTTCTACCTTAAACCCCCGTTTCTGCACGGGATTTCCCCTGTGTGATAAACTCCATAGTGTAGTGGTTTGAGTGTTGAACTAGGAGTCCAGGAGACCAAGTTTCAAATCCTCTCTTGGCCATGGAAACTCACTGGCTAACCTTGGGCAAGTTGCACTCTCTGAGAGGAAGGCAAAGGCAAAAACCCCTCTGAACAAATCTTGTCAAGAAGACTCCATTATGGGTTTGCCTTAAGGTCACCATGAGTCAGAAATGGCTTGAAGGCACACAGCAACAATAACCGTTATGATCAGAATTATTTTACCCTCTCTTTTCTTTCTCTTGATTCCCCCCCACTCCCACTAATGATAACTTAGCAGGTTGAAAATTCTCTGAGGAGGTTTATTGTCACAGGCAGCCCATGAAGATTTATTGGCTGATAAGTCAGAGTGCAAATTTGTCTGAGTACTTATTCAGCTATTTGTAGAATCAGCCATTTATCTGTGTGATGGTCTTCTGGGACTGCTAGTGACAGCCATACGCTCTGCTGGACAGCAGCACATAAAGGTGTTCTCGGATCTATGAAATGTAAGTAAATTGTGCATTAGAATTCCAACTGCGTATCAGTAAGCTGCTATATGATAAATATTTGATCAGTATGAGATCAATAAAACTCATATCCTACCTGCAAAGGTCTTTATAAAGGACCATTGCCTTGGGAATAAAGATGATTGCAGTGCATTCCCATACCAAAAGCTTGATTTAGATGACAATCTGTCTACACATATCACCCTGAACAAAGCTACACATATGGCAACACAGCCAGCTGTTCTGGCATATAACTCCCCAAAAAATTTATGTTATAATCACATATTTAATAACAGTATTTTCACTTTTCCCAAAATAGACACTTAGAACAAATCAACAGATTATATCTGGGCAGAAATTGTTCATCCTGCAAGCCACATGTATCAGTAAGATCTCTCCCCCCCCCAAGTCACACTAAGCCCACCTACATGAAACAATGGGGGCCAAAAGAGGAACTGCTGCTGCAGGATGCCTCCAGGAGAAATAATCCATGGCCTTCTTTTGTGTTGAGATGGGCAACTGCATTGGAGCTCTGGGGGGTAATTTTGTCTCCCTCCCTGTAGATCACACCATTGTCACATCGCCTTACACCCCACCTGTCCCAGTTTGGCAGGGACAGTCCCAATTAATGCTTTTTCAATTGTCTTTAGACATTCCAGTTTCTCTCTCCTTCTCCCAGTTTCCTCACCTTACTTCAGTTGCTGCAAACTGCAAAAGTAGTTTGAGCATCATCAGCTAAACAGCAGGGGGAGGGAGAGGAGTGGTTGGGATCTTGCCCTTCCCCAGTAGGCTAAGGCAAAAGCCAACTGTTGCCGCATCTCCTAGCTTTGTGTTCTTCCTCCTTAATTATTTTGCCATCTTGATGTTGCTTGGCCATATTTCTCCTGGTTTTCATCTGAGAAATGTTGGAGGCTATGCATCACTTTTGGCTGCCACATTTGAGATAATTTTTCGCTATTTTAGAAGAAGGCTAGCAAGGAGTTGAGGGACATAAGAAATTATCACATGAGCTTTTACCTGTTGTATTCCCAATGGGATAAACAGACTTTCACTTCAAAAATGGGTCTTACCACATTCACCCATCTGCAGCCCATCTGCAACCCGGGCTTTTCAAGCATGGGATTTTCCCATGCTTGAAAAGCCACAAGATAAGCCCAGGCTGCAAATGGGCTGCAGGTGGATGAATGTGGTAAGACCTGTCTTTGAAGTTAAACGCATGTTTATCCCATCGGGAAAGTGATGGGATAAGAGCCAGTGCAATAATCTCCATAGGTTGCTACCATACCACAGAATTAATGCAGTTTGACATGGCTTCATCTGTCATGGCTCCATCCAATGGACTCCTGGGATATGTAGTGTGGTGTGGCACCATTTGCCTAAAAAGGTGCATGAATGGGTTCTAGAGCATATCAAGCCTGAGTTCTTCTTAGAAGCCAAAATGACTTAACTGAGACTGTTGCACCTTGTCCATATCATGAGAAGACATCACTTACTAGAAAAAACAATAATGTTTGATAAGGTAGAAGGCTATGGAAAAAGAGAAAGACTCCAGTTGCAGGTGCACTGCAGAAATAATACAGTTTGACACCACTTGAACTGTCGTGGTGCAATGCTATGGAATTCTGAGACCTGCAGTTTTGTGAGATTTAGCCTTCTCTGTCAGAGAGCCCTGGTGCCACAAGAAACTACAAATCGCAGGGAGCCATGACAGTTTAAAGGTTGCCAAACTGCATTATTTCTGCCGTATAGATGCAGCCTGCATTACAGGTTGATGGATTCAAGCAAGGAAGCCATGACCCTCAGTCTGCAAGAGCTGAGGAGAGCTGTTGATGATAGTGTGACTTGGAGGTCTCTAATTCATAAAGTCGCCAATAAGTGGAAGTTGTCTTGATGGTAGCTAAGAACAACAACAACAATTCTAGTTGTGACTAGTAATCAGATTGAGCCCCTAATTAGCTCATTAGATGGTCATTTATGGCTTCTATATCCAAAACCAGCTCTTTGAACTAAGTCTAGAGACACTCTGGCAGCCAGGGAAGGTGTTTCCAATATTGCATAGTTGTAGTGAATTCCAAAGCATGATGTGACAATGTGATGATCAAAAGACTAGGTGAGCTCTAGAATTATATTACATTCTGCTTGCAACCATCTATTATGCAAGAGACATTTCAAAATTAATTGTAGGACATTAAGGATGCTCATGTTGGAATATTCAACCTTTGATTGAGAAATTGAGGAAAACACATTAAAATATTATCTGTTGAGAATAGGTAATTAGATGCTCTTTACCCCAAAGCATCCAAATTAGCTCTTTAATAATAAATATACAAGATTGTTGTTGTAAGTAATGGCAATTTTTGATGTGCAAGTTAAGCTGCCATTTGCAATGTGAGAAATTGTTTTATATTGCAGCATCTGTTTTGCCTACAGCCCCAACTGGCACCAGCTGAGTTTAGAAAAAACTTTTTTTTTTATTGCAACTCTTAGAATCCTCCACCAGCATGGCCATTGCCTTTAATCCCATTGCTCATCCTCATTAGAAGATACCAATTGAATTAATGGGATTCAGTGATGTGTTGACTCAGCATTTGATTTAATGGGTCTGTTCTATTTCGTGCTGATAACCTCTCAACTTGACTTCTGCAATGCCCTCTACATGGGGTTACCCTTGTGCCAAGTTGGGAAACTTCAATTGGTACAGAATATGGCAGCCAGACTGGTTGAAGGGACATCTAGAACTGACCACATAAGATCTTTTTAAAAATCTCTGCGTTGGCTGCCAATTAGTTTCCGGATGCGGTACAATGTGTTGGTCATAACCTTTAAAGTCCTACATGGCTTGGGTCCTGACTACCTGCGGGAGCGCCTTCTTCCACACAATCCACCCTGCACACTGAGGTCCTCTGGGAAAAGTCTTCTGCAGCCTAAAAAAATCTAGATTGGCTGAAGTAACCCAGAGGGCCTTCTTGACTGCCGCCTCTAGGTTATGGAATGACCTGCCGGAGGAGATCCGTCACATTGCCACCTTAACAGCCTTTAAAAAGGCACTTAAGACAGATCTCTTCCAACAGGCCTTCCCAGAATAGCCCTCCCCCTGTGTATTTGCTTTTTATGCAACTTCTATATTATTATTTTCTTATTGTATTCTTTTATTTTTATGCTTGTAACCTGCCTTGATTGCCTTTGGAAATAGGTGGGCTAGAAAATAATAATAATAATAATAATAATAATAATAATAATAATAATAATAATAATAATTTAGATTCAGGTCCCCCAAAGGATATTTTGGAAGCCCCGCAACAGCTCTCCAGACTCCCATCTCCTCCTTCCTGATCCTTTTTTTAACAAGAGATGCCAGAGGATATACCTGGAATATTCTTTGTGCAAAGCATAGAGTTTGCCATTGCGGTATAGATGTTATTTTACAATGTACTTTGTGAGTTCAAATTTTGTTAGACAATATGGGGAGAAATCATTGCACCTAAGTGTTTGGAAACAGGCTTGTTATCCTGAAGCCTAAGTGGCTTAGTGAGATGCTGGAGGTGGGAAAAATCAAATTTCTTCACCATAAATGAAAAACAGCCCCTGAACTTGGGTTGAAATGTCAATGAGCTGAGAGCAACTTGAAACTAGTGGCTTGTGTTTGCTTTCCTCATCTCTGGAAAATTGCTGCTCATCCAGCTGTGAAGATCTGATGGACAGCCTGGCCCCCCAAGAATGCCTGCAGGGAAACTGGTTTCAATAGATACAGATACAACATTGGCATATGTGTGCCAGCCCACGCGGTAACTGCTTTCTCTGATGAAGCGTGATCCCAAATGGCAATACACAAATCAAAGAAGACAGTGTAACACAGACCACAGAGAATCACAATATGGAGCCTGGGGGGTTGCCATCAGAGAAACAGGAGGACTGAAGGAAAACCCATAGGAAACTGAAGGCAGTTGTTAATTCTGAAAGAAAGAGACAAGAGCTGGAGGACTATGGGGGAAAATAAAACCACTCCTCCTAAAGGAAAGGTGACATGCTAGGCCTCTCCCATTGCTTTACCTGTTTGGCTCCAGCCCTGCCCTCAATAGGCCCGTTGCCTGGTTTTTCTGTCACACCTTGTCATTATACCAACATTAAATAAGAATTGGCACTGCAAAGAATTCATGTTCCACTTCTATCCCCAATATAACCTAGTGGTAGGAGCAGAACCAGGAGGATTAACAACATTAAAAAAAATTGGTCTACAATTTGCAGAATCCCACAGACAACATGCCAATTGAATTGTGGATGGCACAGTCCAAAAAAGTATCTCCCTCACCTCACGAGCTCTGCAGTGAATGTGCACATAAGGCATTCATAAGGCATAGTATTTAGACTGAAGGAACTAATAGTACCATTCTATTTTGCTTTGGTTAGACCTCACTTGGAATGCTGTGTCCTGTTCTAGGCACCAAGATTCAAAAAGAATGCTGATAAGCTGGAGTGTGGGCAACCAAAACGGTGAAGGTCTGGAAACCATGCCGTATGAGGAGCGTCTTAGGGAGCTGGGTCTATTTAGCCTAGAGAAGAGAAGGTTAAGGAATGACATGATAGCCATGTTTATACATTTGAAGAGATGTCATATTGAGGATGGAACAAGCTTGTTTTCTATAGTTTTTTTGTGGGTTTTTTTCGGGCTGTGTGGCCATGTTCTGAAAGAGTTTCTTTCTGACGTTTCGCCAGCATCTGTGGCTAGCATCTTCAGAGAAAACTGAAATGGAAAAGCCTGGTTGTATATATACTGTGAGATCCTGGGTAGGGAGGGGTGGTTCCCAGGTGAACTGTGTGTTGTTCTGTGTTGAATAGGTATTGTTCTGTGTTGATGGCTTCGCTTCAGGCTATGCAATCCAGGATATGTCTGCTGTTCCCATGTAAACTGTGTATTGTTCTGTGTTGAATAGGTGTTGTTCTGGTGTTAATGGCCTGGCTTCCAGGTGAGGAATGCAATCAAGGAGATTGTCTGCTGTTGTCTGCTGACCCTGGTTGTTCTTCTCTTTGCATTTGCTTTGCATTTGCATTTGCTGGGACACACAGTATACAGAAAACCCACACATACAGACAGATACCTGCACAAGAACTCTAACCATCACCCAGGACAAAAAAGAAGCACAATAAAAACACTGGTAGACCGGGCAAAACGCATCTGTGAACCCCACTTCTTGGAAGAGGAATTGAAGCACCTAGACCGGGCTCTACAGGCAAATGGTTACTCCAGCTCAGACATCAGAAGAGCTATCAGACCCAGAAAAACCCAGAGGACTGAAGACAAGCAGCCACCAAAAGGGAAGGTATTTTTACCATATATCAAAGGAGTCACAGACAGAATTGGGAAAGTAGTGAGGAAACACAACCTCCAAATTGTTTACAAACCAACCAAGAAAATCCAACAAATGCTGCGCTCAGCGAAGGACAGAAGAGACCCTCTCACAGCTGCAGGAGTTTACCGCATACCATGCAGCTGCGGACAAGTCTACATAGGGACCACCAAACGCAGTGTCCAAACACGAATCAAGGAACATGAGAGACATTGCAGACTGGGCCAGCCAGAAAAATCAGCAGTAGCAGAACACATGATAAACCATCCTGGGCATAAAATGCTGTTTGAAAACACTGAAATTCTGGACCATGCCAACAACTATCAGGTCAGAATGCACAGGGAAGCCATCGAAATCCATAAACACTTAGACAACTTCAACAGGAAAGAAGAAACTCTTAAAGTAAACAAGATATGGCTACCAGTCCTACAAAATAAGAAAATCTGCACTCAGCAAATGCAAAGGGAAGACCAACCAGGGTCAGCAGACAACAGCAGACAATCTCCTTGATTGCATTCCTCACCTGGAAGCCAGGCCATTAACACCAGAACAACACCTATTCAACACAGAACAATACACAGTTTACATGGGAACAGCAGACATATCCTGGATTGCATAGCCTGAAGCGAAGCCATCAACACAGAACAATACCTATTCAACACAGAACAACACACAGTTCACCTGGGAACCACCCCTCCCTACCCAGGATCTCACAGTATATATACAACCAGGCTTTTCCATTTTAGTTTTCTCTGAAGATGCTAGCCACAGATGCTGGCGAAACGTCAGAAAGAAACTCTTTCAGAACATGGCCACACAGCCCGAAAAAAACCCACAAAAAAACTATGGATGCCGGCCATGAAAGCCTACGACTTCACAAGCTTGTTTTCTGCTCTCCAGAGATTAGACATGACACCGTACTACATGGTCGTAGTGCTATTATTCCACGTATACTGCTATGGCTGCCTCCTGTGGAATTCTGGGGTTTGCAGTTTAGTGATGCCTAAAATATCTCTGGCTGAGAATTCTAAATGTCCCTCCCTTAACTGCAAATCCCAAGATTCCACAGGAGGCAGCCATAGCACTTAAAGTGGAATAATAGTTCTATAACAGTGTAGTGCATTATTGTCCTAGGACAGGGGTAGGCAACCTTTTTGAGCCAGGGGCTGGGTTGCTGTCCCTCAGACAATTGGGGGGGCCGAAACACCAAAAATAAATAAATAAATAAATAAAAATAATTAAAAAAAATGCATGCACACTCTCTTAGCCCCAGAAAAGCCATGGCAAAACCCCTATGGAGATTTTGCCAAGAAAACTCCCAAGAACAAGTAATAACAACAATAATCAATATCATCATGGCAGGCGGCGGCGGCAGAACCGGCCTGGGGCCGGTCCAAAGGCCTCGGGGGCCGCATCCAGCCCCTGGGCCTTAGGTTGCCTACCCCTGTCCTAGAACCATGTTGGCGAAGCTATGGCATGTGTGCCATCTCTGGCATGCTAAGCCATTTTGGATAATGGGGGACATTTTTAAGTTTAGGCACTCAGTCTCTAAAAGGTTCGCCATTATTGTTCTAGGACACAGGGCAATGGATTTACACTACAGGAAAAGAGATTCCATGTAAACATTAGGAAGAATGCTCTGACATTAAGAGCTGTTCGTCAATGCAATACGTTGGCTCAGAGTATGGTAGGGTCTCCTACCTTGGAGGTTTTTAAACAGAGGCTGGATGACCATCTGTTGGATGTGCTTTGATTGTGTATTCCTGCATGGCAGAAGGTGGTTGGCATGCTTGTGTTCTCTTCTAGCTCTATGATTCTATGTATATTCCTATACAGTAGGGAGTTGGACTGGATGGCCCTTGTGGACTATTTCAACTCTACGATTCTATTCCGTTCTATTCTACTCTATTTTATTCTTAGAAATGGACTGAGATCCTACATTGAAACATGGGGAGCCCTTTAGTATCAATCAGGAAACCTAGGAAGTTAAGCTGTACAAAAATCTAACAAGTTAATATCTTAATGAGGAAATCAGCTAGTTTTTCCCCCTTCTTCTGAGCTCTGTACCTGATTTCTAGAGATGCCAGAGAATGAGACATGCTTATATCTGATTCAGAGGGGGAAAGTTGGGGCTGCCTTTGAAGAGTGTTCAGAAACTTCAGTTGGTCCAAAGAGCTGCAGCCAGGCTGTTAACTGGGGCAGGTTACAGAGACCCCACAACTCCTCTGTTGAAACAGCTTCACTGGCTGCCACTTTGTTTCCAGGCACAATTCAAAGTGCTGGTGATGACCCATAAAGTCCTTTATGGCTCAGGTCCAGGCTGTTTGGCAGACCTATATGAGCTGGCCTGGGTTCTGAGATCCTTAGGAGAGGCCCTTTTCTCCATCTCACCACCATCACAAGCACGGTTGGTGGGGAGGCAATAGAGGGCCTTTTCCATGGCTGCCCCTAGACTCTGGAACTCCCTTCCAGGGAGACCAGAATGACCCCCCCCCTTTGTTGACCTTCCACCGGCAGGCTAAGACCTTCCTCTTCAGACAGGCATTTAAAACAGAAAGTTTTAAAAGAACATCCTGAGAGTATATTATTTTGAAATGTATAGTTTTAAGTGCCTTTGTTTTTTTAAATTGTATTTTGTTTTTTGAACAAATGATCTGTTTTAATATTGTAGTATTTTAATTCCTTTTCAACTGTCATTTTTGTAAGTTTTTAACTGTACTGTGTTTTTAGACTGTAAGCTGCTTTGAATCCCAATTTTTTGGGGAAAGCAGGGTATAAATGAATAAATTTTAGACAACAACTTCCAGAAGCCCCCAGCCATTATTGGGGGGAGGGATGGGAGTTGGAGTCCAAAGGCAACTTTTCCCATGTTCAGGTTTAGAATCCTGGCTAGGATGAGGGACCCCTTGTGCACTTATAGTGCAGCATCAGTGAAGAAAAGAACTATATCTCCTGGGGTCCTTACATGCCACAGAATTATAGCATTATGATTCCATCTTAACTGTCATGACAACATCCAGTGGAATACTGGATTTGCAGTGTAGAGAGGGGTATTTACAATACTCAGCCAGAAAGCTCTAGTATCTCACCGAATTGCAAACCCCAGGATTTCGCAGGATGCAGCAACAGGAAGTTAAAGTGGAATCATATTGCTGCAATTGTAAAGTGTGAAAGGGCCTTGATTGTTGAGCCTTCTTTCAAAATGCTCTGAGACAGTTTTAGAAACAAAGAGAATCATGTTCCTTTAAGATTTCTGTGTAGCAGGTCAACAGTCGGCGGGCACAGTTCTTCTCTTACTGCCTCTGCAGTGGAAGTAATACTAATCAATCTCTTTCTTGATGCAATGCTAATAGGAAAAGGGATAAAACTGCTAATATGATATGGAGCTGTTATTTTGATGTAATAGGCCATTTAGGGAAAAATTGCTATAGATTTTCTGTCTTTCACCTGATCCATTTCTTTTCATGCAAGTGAGGTGCGGGAGCTAGGAAGGAGAAGCTAGTATGTTCTGGTTTTATAACTGCAATGGCACTTAGAAACTTTGGCTGCTGTAATGGAAGATGCTTGGAATCACTCAGTTTTAAATAGCTGTTACCTATTATTTTCACATTTGTTTCCTGTTACAGTTAGCAAAGCATCCATTTGGTAACCGCTCCTCTAGTCTTGTGTACAAATAAGAGCAAGGTGTCTAGTATTAGCAAGTAATCAATAAAGCTTGCTGTGTGCCTCCTCTCTTCATATTTTACTTTCCCAATGTTGTTGCAACAAAACAATGGCACTGGAGTAGCTCAATATGTCCAGACCAAGGATGTCCTCTAAAGGCTGCTGTTAATCACTGAACAAAGTGGTATCTTTATCAGAAGATTGTGCACAAGATTCAAGAGAGAGAGAGCGCAGATAAATAAAACAAAACAACCCTTTTTGGACTTCAGCTCTCCATGTCCTCCAGCCATCATGGGCTTATCTGACCTGTGTTTAAAGGTCTGCAAGGTATGGGTGCATAATGAGTAGAAATCTTTTAAAGTCTTCCAGATGTTGTTAGACTACAGGTCTCACAAAAAGAAAACATGTGGGTGTGTCAGAGAGGAACGAAATATTTTGATCACAGAGTAGTCCTCGGACAATGCTGGCTCTTTGGCTTAGTAACGGAGATGAGCACCGTCCCTACAATCGGACACGACTTGACAACCTCGTCAACAGGGAATACCTTTACCTTTCCTTTACTGTGTCAATTTTGGGAGCCAGAAAAATCCATGAAACACACAGTTCTACAGAAATGTAAACATTTTTCCTGGTCTAATCTGCACCGCAGAAATAATGCAGTTTGACACCAGTTTAACTGACACTGCTTTAACTGCTATGGGTCAACGCTATGAAATTGTGGGATCTGTAGTTTTGTGAGATATTTAGCCTTCAGAGTGCTCTGGTGCCACAACAAACTACAAATCCCAGAATTCCACATTATTGACCCACGGCAGTTAAAGCAATGTCAGACTGAATTATTTTTGCAGTGCAGATTAGAACTATGTTAGCCCAGGAAAAGCCCTCCCTGTCAAGCCCTAGACAACATATCTAATAGTGAATTGCTGGGAGTCCCACTCCTGGTATATAACCTTGTAAATAAACCAGAAGTTAGCAGCATCTGCATGGAACCAGCAAATGCTAATAGAGTTCAACACTGAACACATCTGACCTTTTTTTTCCGTTGTGTATATGTGTATGTTTTCCCCTACTATTTCTTTCTCCCTGTCTCTTTTCCCCCCTATTAAACTAACAGCACATGTAACCAATTTTGTTACACCTGCAGGATTGACCATGGCCTACCCATTGCTCTCAATGAACCCAGAATTGGCCAGAAACCACCCTGGGTTTGAAAGTTCATGACTCACTCAAGAGCAGTTTGATCCTCATAACACGTTATCACACGGGGAGTCACGGGGAGAAAGTGGAAATAAACGGGCATGAGCGGAAGTCTTTAATTTACGGGATTTGTCCCGTTCTGCCTCGTCTGATAACTAAATTCGAATTTAAAAGGGGGTTAATTCGCACGAAAACCTGATCTTTTCATTTTCGGGATTTTTGAGGGATTTTATTTCCACTTTCTCCCCGCAACTCCCCGTGTGATAACGTCAATAGTTATTGGTCAGAATCCTGTTGGTGTCATATACCTGTGGAAATTCCCTTACACCTGAAGTTGCATGGACCAAGGTGGATCACAAAATTTACTGAGGGACAATATTAAGCATCTCCCCAAAAAAAGAAGAAGGGAAGGGGGAAAGAAATCTAGCAGCACCTTCGAGACAAACTGATTGATATTTTATCATGAGCTTTTATAGATATCAGTCCACGTCTTTAAATGAAACATAGAGTGATATTAAAGCCTCAGATTAATAAGCATATTTATACAGTTGTGGGAATGGGGTGGAATGTAATAGGATACAGAAAGATGGCTCATACTAAATCAGTATGCAAAGGGATCTTGTAACACCTAGATTTCTTTTTCTTTTTCCCTTTTTCCTTTCTGCAATTGCTGCAGTTCTGCAATAGCTACTAAGAAGCTACTTCTTAGAATTGTAGAATCAAATAGTTGGAAGGGGCTTCATGGGCCGTAGAGACCAACCCACTGCCATCCATATGTGTTAGAGTTTATTTTAGAGGATCTCCAGCAAAAGAATCCCAAGCAAGTAACGTCCAGTCTCTGTTTGAAGACATCCAAAATTAGAAAGTTACTCTACAAAGTGGCAAAGTTACTCAGAGGTCCAAAGCATACACGACACAGAGAGCACAAAGGCCAAGATTGTGTTATCATCAACCTGTGTAAATTCCCTTCTATATGTGGTTGTATATTTTTGGCAATGGATGTATTCACAGTTCGTGGTTACCTAAGCAGAGCTTCCCAAGGGTCACCATTTTCACATGAAGTTCCATATTGTTAGATGGTATGTAACTTGTCAGTGTCTTCAATGGTTAGATGGTATTGTCAGTGTCTTCAATATACCACTTGATTCACTGAGAGTGCAAAAGCAGCCACTGCACCTTCCCCATTGTCCAATGGAACAAGAAGCTGGCACATTGGCAGATGCATAGTTGATTGTACAATTATCAGCAGAAGGATGATGTAGCGTAACCACTGCTTAACTACAAGAGTAGCTAAGTACATTTAAGGTATTCAAGGATGATGCATGTTCTCAGTCCTTGCAGTCCTTCTTCACTTTCAGACAGTTTCTTTCCATTGACAGATGATAGTTTCCATTAAAGAGCAGTAGTGAATCTACTTAATGTTTTATTCTGAATTTTAAAAGAGTTATCAAAGGTTCTAGTTCATATCCCCTAAATCGGTTCAGCATGAGCTTTAAAGTTCATGAATCCAGAGTGGATTCATTGGTCCACTGATACAGGAGCCACCAGCCTCCAGGGTTTCTCTCTTTTAAAAAAACAACACCATACAATTAAAGGCACGTCAATTTCCTTTTTTCCTTTACCCCCACAGTATTTGGCAACATAGCTGATTTTCCCCCCAGACCTGGTGTATTTTGAAACTGAGGTTGCCAATGCCAGCTACTGAGAACCTATTATTCAGCTGGCAGATGTTAAATTGTGTTTCTCTGCTGTTAGGATTTGCCCAATGGAAGAAAAATTAAACAGATGGAAGCTGGTAGCTCATTTTTCTCTGCAGTTGCTTGTATAGTGCTTAGTTCATGTCCATGTGTATGTTTTTCAGTGTGTGTGTGTGTACGATGCTAAACACTTCCAAACTTTCAGGGGACACCTACAAATAAGAATTTATATAGATTATAAACTCTCCATTTTACCACACCTCATCATGAAAACAATTAAATCTGCTACAGGTTATGTTTCAGTGAACTTATTTCATGCTATAAAATCTATTATTTTTTCTAAAGAAATCTGATGATTGGAATGCCTGCTTATACACAAGACAGACCACAGAGTTCCAATATCAGGACATGAAGAGAAATATACCCAAGAGGGTTTGGACTCACCAACAAAATAGGGTCGATACATGTCTTTCCCGTGCATTTGTAAAGAGACATTGAGCTTGCATAAGTGCTTGCAAATGTACAATATGTCATTGTCTGTGTTGGTTAGAGGCTTCTGAGAGATGTAGCTCCGAAAAGAAAACTTTTCAGGGTTTGCATGAACTTGGGTCCATGGGAGTGGACTTTCCTATCCCCTGATCCTCAGAACAACACCTTAAGTACAGAAAAATACTATACAAATTATCTGGGGACTCTCCTGTATTTTCAAGGATATCTGCTTTCTCCTTCCATTCTGATTCATCAGAATCTCATTAACATTCATGTGGCAGAGTGGGAGGGGCTTGAGGATTTGTGTGGCGAGGAGGGTGTAGGAAAGGTCAGTAATCCAGGCAAGAAGTCCATTTAAAAAGGTAAAAGTAAAGGTTTCTCCTTTGACAAGGTTGTGAAGTTGTGTCTGATTGTAGGGGATGGTGCTCCACCCCCATTACTAAGCTGAAGAGCCAGCATTGTCAAAGATGACTCTCTGGTCATGTGGCCAGAATGACTGCACAGAATGCTGTTAACTTTCCATTGAAATGGAACTAGTGATGGGAGCTGACTCCATCACACAGCCCCCCATAAACTGATAACAAATGGGGAAATAATAATAAAATATACAGATGTTTTTACCAGATCAGAACAATCCCCGAATCTTGATTTCAGTTCAGGTGAAGAAAAGATGCAAATGTACTTATGAAATAGGCACTCTATGCACATGATCTATGCAGTTATAAGTTAATCCTATGAGTAATGCTTGTTTCTATCTACTTATTGCTAAATCAAACAGAGTGAGACCTAATAAGATAGGCACATGGAAAGCGGTTTTGTATCAAGTCAGATAATTTATCTAGTCCAGTCTGGCTAGTAACAGAAGAAATTGGGGACAGATCCCAAGAGGGTTAAAAAAAATAGAAGGCCATCAATATGTCTCTGCTCTGACTGCAAAATCTCTGTACTTAGATTAACACAAATCTTGGAAAAATAATTTTGGGGGATTTATTGAGACATTGAAATTTGTAGTCCAAATTCTGGATTAATAATAATAATAAGTTTTATTTCTAAGCCACCCCTCTGCTTAGCAATCGGGGTGGCTTTCTTAAAAGCAGCAAGGGTAGTAATAAGACGGATCTCATCCGGCAGGCCATTCCATAGTCTGGGAGCGGTCACAGAGAAGGCCCTCTGGGAGGTCTGCGCCAGCCTAGTCTTCATAGGCTTCAACAGATTCCTCCCAGAGGACCGAAGTGCGCAGCGGGGGGGGGGATCGTACGGGAAGAGGCGATCCCTGAGATAAGATGGACCCAAGCCATGTAGGGCTTTAAAGGTTAAAACCAACACCTTGTACTGTGCCTGGAAACTAATTGGCAGCCAGTGGAGGGATTTAAGCACTGGTGTTATGTGCTCCCTCCTTGATGTTCCGATAATTAGCCTGGCTGCCATATTTTGCACCAGTTGCAGTTTCCGGGTTAGGCACAAGGGTAGCCCCATGTAGAGTGCATTGCAGTAATCCAGACGTGAGGTTACCAAAGTGTGTATAACAGTTTCCAGATCCCTCATATCCTAAGGGCGCAGTTGGCGTATCAGCCGAAACTGATAACAGGCACTCCTGACCGTCGCATTCACCTGACTAGTCATGTGAAGCGACGGATCGAAGAGTACCCCCAGACTGCGATCACAGTCCATGGAGGACAGTGTGACTCCATCCAGGACCAGAGACTGTATTCCCAAATCTGGTTTCGGGCCTGTTACTGTCAATACCTCTGTTTTGTCTGGATTTAACTTCAATCTGTTTTTCCTCATCCAATCCATTACCGCTCTAAGACAGTCATTGAGAGGAGAGACGCCATCTAAAGTCTGAACCGATGATCTTGTCATGGAGAAATATATCTGGGTGTCGTCAGCGTACTGATGACACTGCACTCCATGCCTCCGGATGATCTCACCCAGCGGCTTCATATAGATATTAAATAGCATTAAGATATTAAATAGGATTAAGGCATGTTATATCAAGCTACAAATGGGCATAAATCCTACTGACAGTATTGACAAGGGTAGAACCATTGAATCAATTAGATTTACCTATATGTTGGGCTCACATGATTCAACAAATGATTCCAGGGGTTCACTCTACATGGGACTAAACAACAGGATTCCAGCTATTTATTTTCTCTAAGTTCTCTTGTAATATCCAAGAGCATTCTCAATTTTAATATTTTTACTATAACATTTTGGAATCGTAGAATCATAGAGTTGGAAGAGAAAGGGTGCCGCTAGTGGGAGTAACTTCCTCTGAGATCCCAACAAGGTGCGTGCCATGTGAGCAAAGCAAAGCAAAGCAGCTTCATTTATATACTGCTTCATGTCGCTCTATGGGATGTCTAAGTGGTTTACAACTGTAAGCTCATTGCCCCCCAACAGTTGGGTACTCATTTTAGCAACCTCGGAAGGATGCAGGCCTGAGTCTAGCCTGAGCCCTGGCTAGTATTGAACTCGCAACCTTGTGGTCTATGAGTGAGTGGCTGCAGTACAGGCATTCAACCACTGCGCCACCAGGGCTGGCCACCATGGTTTTTTTTATCCTTGATGCTGGCCACCTTGTGTTTTTTTTATCCTTGGATAGGGTTGCCATAATTCTGTTACACAAAACCAGGACAAAATGCAAGACATTCAAGAAAAATGGAGGACACAACCAAATGCCAAAACATTAATAAAATAAAATAACCATTAATATAAATTCATGCTTCTCAGTCGTGCTCAAAATGGAGGATATTTTGACATTCTTCCTGGACAGAAGGTTGGGATGTAGCTTTGGGTTTTTGTGTGTGTTAGACTAGGATTCTGGAGACCAGGGTTCAATGCCCTGTCTATTGAGTGACCTTGGGCAAGTCACACTCTCTCAGCCTCAGTGGAAGGCCATAGCAAACCCTCTGTGGCCAAGTGCTTTGTAAATTTCTTACCTGGCACAGAAGGACAATGAGGATCATAAGAGGGATGGAGAACAAAATCTGTGAGGAAAGCTTGAAGGAGCTGGGCATGTTCAGCCTGGATCTTCCTGGAGCTTAGCTGGCTGGCCAAAGCCCCATGCAGCTGCAGGAAGAAGGCCTTTCCTCCTTGGATGTCTTTGGTGGCGGGGCTTGTTTGGCTGACCCACACAGCTGCACCAGGGAGGCCTTGCCTGTGGCTTGCTTGGCCGACTGGCCAAGGCCCCTGGAGACCTTGCCCTTGCCAGGGCATGATCCCAAAACCAGGCGGGAATGTCCCTGCAAAAATTGGGATATGGCAACCCTATCCTTGGAGTGGTTCGTGCTTGCAGCAACAGCAACACTAGCAACAACAGTGGGCAACACAGCAGGAGATACATATGAACATTCACTGCCTTGGTGTCACTACAAAGTGCCCAGAAAATTGTGGGGGGGGGGATTTGGCATGTATCCCTGAGTATTTTGGCCAGTGTAGGCCTGTTGAAAGGGAGGACACTATGCACTAATCTTTGGGACCTTTTTAGACCAGGAATTGTGGGCAGATGGGGAGGCTGTTGGTTGTTGAAAAAATTATGGGAAGGAAAAATATACACACAGGGATCACAGTCTTCTCAGTCAGTTTGTAAAGGCAAGGGAAATTCAAATCTTCACTACACCCAATATTCTAAAATACTGCCAAAATGCTTTGCAAATGAGGCAGAAAAAACAGAAATGTCTTTTGTGGAGGGGAGGACTTTACAGAAACTGGGGACCATTTTTCAGCGCAATACTAGGGTTTGCTTTCCCCCTGCCTTTTCCTAACTATTCAGAAACAAGAGACAGTGATGGCAGATGCAGTCATGTAAAATATTTTGACATAGGTTGAAGTTCTCAATAGTTGGAAAGGAAGGGAGTGGTTTTTCTTGCAGTCCTTCCCTGTCTCTGCCCCAGATATAACCTAGTCTTGAGAGTACACTCTATTATTACACTATTTTGAGACAACAGGATGGTCAGCTTGGATCACTGTCATTGTGTTCTAACTGACTCATTCTGGAAAATTGCTGTGCTACTGTGAGTGTAATGGCCAATAGGAGATAATTATTTTCTCTTCCTGATCTGCTCAGCAGATGCGAAAGAGAGGAGTTTTGGCAGGCAATTTATAGGTTTCACAGCATCCCAGCCTTACAGCAGTAAACATCCTAGTATACCTTTGAGGTAAACATGAAATATAGCTTTCATAAGCTGTAAAATATAGACCTTCACAAAAGCTTAAGAAATGTTGAAAGCACTTCATGTACTTATGGAAATGCAGGCAAGTGCTCTGCATTTAATTGAAAATTAAGTAACTTTTTTTTATAAACAAGATTTGCATTGACATTTATCCCTAAATAATGCATTACTATAACATCTGCTTACATTATCCCATGGAAATTTTTGGACTCTGTGCTGTTTATATAAATAATCATTGCTTCACTGTGTGTCAGTTTACTGTCAAGATTTGCATCTTTTCCTGCTGTTTTGTCAAAATCATGACAGTGCTAGCAAATGGCAACTTTAGTAAGCCATTAATATTAATGAAAGTCAATAAGATCATTACATGGGATTCATTCCATTCTGCCAATTTATCAAAGAAAGCCTAAAATAGAACTACCTTTGACTAAAGATTACTAATAAGAATGGATACCTGTGAAGATCCAACTGTTCCTTTCAGCACAGTGAAGAGATAAAATGAAGTGTATCTTATCAAAGAACTTCTCTTGTCTTATTAGATTTGGCCAAATTAAATCTTGCACTTTTCTGGTTTTTTCTGGGATGTGATTCACCCCCTGGTTGAAGACGGATGGAAACATGGATGCCCTAGGCACATCCTATTCCCAAAGCTTCCAGAGTTCACATCTTGCAAATTAAATGCGAGAGAACTGAAAACACCAAATGAGCCTAGGAGTCTTTAAAGAACTCAAGAAGTAAACAATGAAATATTGAAAACACACCACAGTATTTCTGATTCTCATGTTCATTATTCAGATTTTATGTGCCCCTGCAGGTGAATTGAAGATGCTTTGATTGTGATGCTTTTTGTTGTGCATCCTTGGAAGAGGCAGCTATACCTGAGCCTTGTCCTGGAGGCTTATTTTCTACAGTCTGTGGCTCTGATGTAGCTTGCTGGTCCGGGGTTGAAAACTACACTTTGTAGTAGGCAAAAGATACAGCTTACTGCTAATGCAAAAAGTTTTATTTTATGAACATCTCAATGCAACAGACTCTTGCTAAATGAGATCCCACCTTATTAACCTTTCCAGAGCTTGAAAAAGTTAATTTGGTGGATAACAACTCCCATAATCCCCAGTCAGCATGACCAATGGTTGTGTTGGCTGGGCGATTTTGGGAACGATGATAAGATCCATTTTATGTGCTTTGGGCATTTCTATCATGTTTTACCTTAAGGAATCCTCCTCCAGGGGTGAGGGGAGGAGAGCCAAGATAAAAGTCCCTAGCAGGAGGAATTAGCTGGAGGTTCTAGTTGGCAGCCATCCTTTATAGCTATTAGAGGCTGAGGCTGAGCCTTCCAAAAGAGGTTTATTGCCTTTCAGGAGCAGAGAAAAAAAGATAGACATTGGGGAAGAGAGGCCTCCATATCTCTGGGAAAAACAGCATCAGAAGAAAAAGCAAGAAAGAACCTAGCTGCGTTGGGATGAAAGAATCCAGCAGGATCTGACTGGACAGAATCTGCCTTGATTGACATCAGCTTGGACAGATTCCTATAAACATTGGCTGCTAACACACCAGGTTGCTGGATGCAACATTTGAAGCCTGTTTCGATTACTTCTGCCCATTATTGGTCTTCATCAACTTACCTGATCCTTGGCATGGCTCCTGGACTTCTCTTTGGCTTGGTCTCTCTTTGCTTTATAAACTGGTAAGGTGCCATTCTGTATTTGTGACCTTAGATTGTTTTTGGACAAATCTCCCTGCTGATTCCCTCATGACCCCCTGTGTACAGACTCACACTTGTCTCCAACACTTCTCTTTCTTGTTTCCTGCACTGATTTTTTGCTCCATAAACATCCTGATCATTTTCAGGCACTTTCAGACAGAGAAAATCGCATGTTTGCATGTCTTAGAGAAAGGGTAAAAAACTGCAAAGAGATCAGGTACTGTGAGAGACAAAAAAAAAAAAAAAAAAAAAAAAAAGCACAAGGTAATCACAAGAGTATTTTCTTGCATTGAGATGCATCTCCTACTGGCAGTTATGCCAAAGTACTGGAAACCGGGTGGTACAGTGGACCCTTGGTATCTACTCGAAGTTGGTTCCAGGACCCCCTGTGGATACCAAAATCCATGGTGCTCAAGTCCCATTATATACAATGGCACAGTACAATGGTGCCCCTTATAAAAAGTGGCAAAATCAAAGTTTGCTTTTGGGAACTTTTAAAGAATATTTTCAAGCTGTGGACAGTGGAATCCATGGATTCAGCATCTGTGGATATGGAGGGTGCAAGTCTTTATGCATTCCTTGACTTGTGATGCAGGATTTGCAAAGGCAGTAACATGGAAGCCACCAATCAGCCTTGCCACTGGTTGCTTCAGGGATTCAAAGGGTAAAAATTTGTGTCCTCATATTAAAACATAAATTGTGGCTTAAATTCTGGAACAACACTTCTAAAAGGTTTGGGTTCTGTTTTGTTTGTATTTGTCTTTGGCTAGTCTTTGCCTTCATTCTAAAACAAGGCCATGCCTTACTGGGAAGAAGAAATGCGGACTGAGTTTTTCCTAATTGATAGTTCAGCAAAAAATAAGATTTATGTTGCTGACTCTACTAAGTCATCATCAGCTGAAAATCTCCATCCGATCCCAGTAACATCTGAGAACAGCAAAAGGCAGCATGAAATATTGATCAGAAGGATATTTGCCTCTTGTAGGAAACTTATTTTCAAAGGAGAACACCTTCCGGATTTCAAAGGGAGACATAACTCTTGAAGAGATGCTTATTGGGACCTGGAAACCATAACTGTTTTAATGAGAATTTGAGACTTGGTGCAAACTAGTGAGACTCCAGGTTCCATAGGTCTTAGAAACAAGAATGTACTCCTGAAAAATGGTAAGGCCCATGGGGTGGGGTGGGGAAATGACTCCCACAGTGGACACAATGGAAACAGCAATGATGGAGTGGATCAAGAGCTCACAAAATCAAAGCACTGGGGCTTTTTTTTTTTTTATTAGTACGACTGATTGTATCATCTGCCATTCCCCTCAAGGTTCCCTGTTCTCTCAGAAAGTAGCTGTGATCCCCATGGGGTATGTATTGGAATTCCACAGCAAATATGTATTGTTTTGAATTATCTGTGTTGCAATAAAAAATATTTGGGGGTAGTTTGATTGGGCAATAAAAGTCCATTATCTTTACAAGAAATCTGGGGCATATTCACACTATGCAATTATTGGCCCATTGTGCAATGAAGAATGCACAGTGGCTGTTTCTGAAATCTCAGTGAATCGGGTGGCATGCTTAAAGCACTGACCAGTAGGTATACACCATCTAAGAATGTGCAACTCCATGAGAAATTGTTATACATGCTGAACTCATCTTACACATCCATGTTCGTCATACCACAATCAAAAAAGTACAATTATATGTGTATGGGAATTTACACAGGTGGATGACACCATCAGTTTTGTGGCCTCTGTGTCTTGTCCATCCTGGATGACTGAGTAACTACACACAGCCAAGGACTCAATTGGGGCTGCATCTTTTAAAGATTGTTTCTAGTGGGTTAGGCTACCATTGGGTAATGTTGTCCCTCAGTGAATCTTCTATTAATTGACTCACTTTGGTTCAGTTGGGAATTGAGTTGGCCGATTGCCTTATTTGCAAATAGTGAGGCTTAGGTTACAATAGGACTTGTACTTTTCTGGATTACAATTGATATCCACAGCCAGCATCCCCACCAGCTTGCTCTAAAAATTATTAAGACAGAGGTAGTAATTGAGCAGCCTTCCAGATGTTCTTTGATTGCAGTGCTCAGCAGCCCTAGCCAGTTTAGCCAATGGTGAGGTATGCTGGAAGTTGCAGTCAGTACTGGGAGGGCCACTCAGTTCCCACTCCTGCATTAGGGCCTAAATCCAATAATTAGGCTCAATTAGCCTAGATCCACTGAATCAATGAACATTTCGTGCATCAACACTTATGGAAGCTGCATTGACGTAATGGGGCTATTGTAGTTGAGACTAACATTGGGATTGAGGCTTAAATTCACTGTGAAATCTTGCTTCTTTAGCTTTTTTTTTTTTTAACAATTTCTTTTCCTTTAAAAACTATCTGGTTTTAAATATCTCCTTGAACACATGTATGGGGAAGGTCAATATATGCACTCATTTTGGCAAGGAGAATTGAAAACCATGATTTCAGGCACTACATGGGCTCATATTTGGTCTTCATCCCCATACAAATCCTGTTCAGCATTTGTGAGGGGGAATACTTTGAAAACCATCCATAGATGGTATCTCACACCATAATGCTGTCTAAAATGGTTAAAACGCTCTCTCCGGATGGCTAGAGGGGTTGTAAATCTAGAGCAGGGATTGGCAAGCTTTTCTTACCTGGGGCCAGTCCGCTGGCCACCAGGTCTTCCGTGGGCCAAGTGGGAGGGGAATGGCAGCGTGCACACTCATGCGCGCACGCGTGGCCCCTGCTGACCCCCGCTGCCGCGCCCCCCCACAGCGCGCGCTACCACCACGCTGCCGCTGCACGTATTATGGTGCAAACAAGTTGCGGCCGCCATTTTGGAAAACAAAATGGCGGCCGTGGCTCATTCCCGCATGCCCAGGAGTACTGCGCATGCGCAAACGAGTTGTGGCCGCCATTTTGGAAAACAAAATGGCGGCTGCGACACACATGGTGGCGGCAGTGCATGCAGCAGCGGCGGGGGGTGGCAGCGGTCAGCAGGGGCTGGTCCAAAGGCCTTGGGGGGCTGGCCCCGGCCTGCGGGCTGTAGGTTGCTGACCCCCGATCTAGAGGCTGTTATATGGATATGTGGATTGAATGTCCCAAAGTGAGAAAGTTCTGGGATGCAATTCTCTACCAAATTTCATGCATCACTGATCAAACCATAAATTTCTGTCCAATTTTTCTTTTGCTTTCTATATTTGTTAAAGGTAACATGAAACATAGAAAACTGATAATGTTTCTTATTACTGCTTTCAGATTAGAAGTAGCCAAAGGCTGGAAGTCAGGTGACCTCTCCATTGAGAACTGGTGGTCTAGAATTTGGGGTATGTGGTTGATGGAGAAACTGTCTGCTACGACAAGGTTTTACATTGGCTACAAAAGGACTGAGACATTTCAAGAAGACTGGATGATCTTTATTAACTAGTAATCATCACTCCTACCGGATCCAACCTCCTACTTCAAAGATGGATCTTTGGATGGACACTCTATACCAGGGACAGGCAACCTTTTTCAGACCTGGGTCGGTCTGCCATCGCCCAGGTCTCGGCTGGGCTGAGGGGGGGGGAATGGCGGTACGCGCGCTCATGCGCGCGTGTGCACCCTCCTCCGCCATGCACCCCCTGCGCACACGGCTGCCGCGGATGCTACCGCAGCCGCCGCCGTAGCGGGCGCGGCTGCAGCCGGCACGGCGCATGTCATGGCCGCCATTTTGGAAGTCAAAATGGCGGTCGTGACATGTTTGCGCATGCGCAAGAGTACTGCACATGCGCAAATGCGTCGCGACCGCCATTTTGATTTCCAAAATGCCGATCGCCATGAGCGCGGCTGAAAACGCGCTCCGATGGCGGTGCGCGACGGCGGCAGCAACCTTTGGCCTGGGTCAGTAAGTCCAGGGCCTGGGGCCTTAACTGGCCCCCGGGCCGTAGGTTGCCGGTCCCTGCTGTATACCTTGACAAGCCTTGCCTCTTGCTGAGAACTATTTTTTTTATTCTGCTGCAGAATAACAATTAATCAGATACATACCCTTGTCTCGTGTAGTTAATTGTTGTTGTTTTTTGTCATTGTTCTACAGACTTTATGTGTTTTATTGTAAAAACTCAATAAAAAATTAATTATAAAAAATAAATAAAAACTATCTTTTTTTTAAAGTGACAAAGAAAGGTTCTGTAGACCAAAAATGCAACCAACATTTCCAGTTTCCCTAATGTCCTGGCCTGTTTTTGGGGCCAGGGCTTGTTCATGCTCTGTGGCCCATATAACCCTGGTCTCCAGGCTCTCTCTGCTGTGACACTCCTCTGATCTTCCATCTGTTTATCATGCCTTGTCTTGCTGATGACTGCTTCCTAATGCTTGTGCATCTGGCTTGCCTCTTGGTCCTGCTTGGAATAGCATTTCCCTTGCTGCTTCTTTTATATTTATTGCATATATTGCCTATCCAAACCACACAGGCAGGTTCATTAAACTGCTGTCTGTAATGTGGGGGAGACCCAGTGCATGACCCCTTGGATCATAAGAGAGGAAAACAAAACAAAAATCATGGTGAGAATAACTTGGTTCCTTAAAATTGTGAAGACCAG
This sequence comes from Phrynosoma blainvillii, assembly GCA_026167975.1. NCBI lineage: Eukaryota > Metazoa > Chordata > Lepidosauria > Squamata > Phrynosomatidae > Phrynosoma > Phrynosoma blainvillii. The sequence continues at coordinate 10,911,745 of JANUYF010000005.1, forward strand.
GTGTTTGCTTCTAACTCTGAAAACAGCAACTAAAAACAACTGTTATATAATGAACCAAAGGGTAGAGAGGGTAACTCCCAAAGCAGTATGTGCAAAAACTAAATGCTAGATTAGAAAATGCACAGCTGGGTTTGCAGTGATAAGACAGAGTGAGAAGCTTGCCCCAGGCATCGGATGCTGGGAGGTGGCAGGTGGTGTTGGATAAGAATCTGCAGTGTACCATGCAACATGGCCTGTGCCCTTTAAGCCAGCTTGCTGCCTTCAGGTGTGCTGAGGCATGCTGTTGCAAGGGTTGAAGAAACACTCAACTGCCAGTCTACTTGGCTTTTCTAGTAGACTGGGGAGTGGGGATTTTGTTTTTCACTTAAAGTAGCAAAGAGTCTGAAAAATGTCCCTGAAAAAATGGCCTTGGGGCATCTAATATTGGGATAGTTAAGCAGACCACAGCGTGATCAATGACTTAGCTACAGCAGCAGACTCTCTTTGGACTTATCATACAGCTGCTTTGAGCTTTCCAAAGGGCAGGCATTATACCATTAGGATATATTGAATGAAGTGCTAGCAGCTGCCATTATAATAGCATTCTTTACTTTCTGATTCAAAGGGCCAGTTCAGATCTGACTTTCCCCTGTGTATATCTAAGAAATATAAGAAATGACCAGTGTATGTTACTTTGTAACATCTCAATGGATTGCGACAACCAGACCTTGTTGATTTCACATTCAGAACCATCCAAAGTGGTAGTATAAGATTCAGAATACCAAGGCTAGAATCCTGTTGGTGATTCTCAACTAGAATAGCCCAATTGAATCATCTGCAGCATGATGTGTCAATGTATAGGTAAATGCCATTGAGTGTAGCTTGGACTAGGGATGCATCTACACTGTAGAAATAATGCAATTTGACTGTAATAATGCAAGTGGTGACTTTTAACTGCCATGGCTCCATCCTACAGAATCTTGAGATTTGTAGTTTGGTGAGGCACCAGCACTCTTTGGTAGAGAAGGCTAAAGACCTTGTAAAACTAATAATCCCAGGATTCCATAGGAAGGACTGACAGCACTTAAAGTGGTGTCAAACTGCATTCTTTCTACTACTACTACTACTACTACTACTTTTTTATTTACAACCCGCCCCTCTGCTCGGCAATGGGGCAGCGTACAACAAATTAAAAGACAACAGTTTAAAACATTCCATCATCCCACCCCTAACCCTCCCACCCCTTAAAACAGGATTAAAATAAGATAAAGTTAAAATCAAATTCACAAATAGAATACTATAAAACCAGATCTGGCATACATATCAAAATGATGGGGGCAGGGGGGGGGGGTAAGAGGCAGATCACCTCCAATTTAGCCCGGCGGTTATTCCGGGAGGGCCTGCCGGAAGAGATCAGTCTTTACTGCCTTTTTAAAGGCAGCAAGAGTGGTAATAAGACGGATCTCGTCCAGCAGGCCATTCCATAGTCTGGGAGCGGTCACAGAAAAGGTCCTCTGGGAGGTCTGAGACAGCCTAGTTTTCATAGGCTGCAGCAGGTTCTTCCCAGAGGACCAAAGTGCGTGGGGGGGGATCATACGGGAAGAGGCAGTCCCTGAGATAAGATGGACCCAAGCCATGTAGGGCTTTAAAGGTTAAAACCAACACCTTGTACTGAGCCTGGAAACTAATCAGCAGCCAGTGGAGGGATTTAAGCACAGGAGTTATATGCTCTCTCCTTGATGTTCCAGTGATTAACCTGGCTGCCATATTTTGTACCAGTTGATGTGTAAATGCACCCTAGGATTCAGGATTTAAGTCTAACACTTACATTTCTATGAACTGGGGAAATAGGCCTTTCACCAGCAATCATCTTATTTACATTGCTCTCATAGGTCAAGATCTTATGGGCCTGTGTTATATGCTGATAGTGGAGGTGGAGGCAGAGTGGTAGAGGTGCAGTGGTTTTGGGTGTTCCAATGATGGTTGTGGTGGCAGTAGCAAAAGCCATCTCTGTCAGGAGAACTGTCTTTCTAGCTGCTTTATGGCTGCACAGAGATGGCTTTTGATGCTGTGCCTTGGTAGCTGCTAGCCCTGCTTGAAATTGATGCCAGACATTTACGCTAGAGTAAATCACCAACCGATATCCAACCATAGGCTGATACACTAGTATGACTCATCCACTTTTAATATCTTGTTTAGGACCGCAGCATGTACTTGGTGACAACAATGATCACTGCTTTTTAATATATAGCCATGTAGATTAGATGTGTGCATTGGGGTGTGTGAGGATGTGCACCTTGTTTTTAAGGAGATTTGTGCTTCCTAGAGGCTTCCTAGAGGATTCACCTTGAAGAGATACATGCTCCTCCCTTTAAAAATTCTCTCTCTGCCTGCATCCCATTTAAAAAGGATTTCTGTCACCATGATAGCAAAATTGGCAGTGGGGACCCCGGTAAGATCTGCATCAGCAGTTTGGTCGCCCATCCATCTTTGGAAATAAATTCACAACAGTGATGAATTTAAAACAAGCATGAGAACTGACTTACTCTTCAAAGATGCATGTATTTTCTGAAGCTATTAAAACTAGACTGGTATGAAAGGGAGTCCAACGCAAATGCAGGTGACATTTGTCTTTTTATTAGGTAAATAGCTGGATGTGCCCAGTGCCAATTTTCATGTATTAACAATATAAAGTGGATAAAACAAACATAGAAGTATGTTGATTGGAAATAAATGCTTTTAGCCCCCCCCCCCCAAAAAAAAAGAATAGAAATGCTGAGATAGCAATTGTATTTTGGATTTTGCAACTCATACTCTAGAGATCACAAACAGTTCAATTGATTATGTCGCTGCTGAAGTATGGACAGTGGGACTCTCTGGGAAGAACAGCATTGATCAGATAGGGAAGAGGTAAGAACTGTAAAGGAAAAACAAAAATTGAGCAGAACAGAGGTCTCCAAAGAGGTACACTCTCTAATGGGATACCTTTCCTTGTTACTCTGGTCTAGTTTTGAAACTGAAATAGTAAAGAAATTATATAACGAGATAACATAAAACTTAAGTACTTGAGAAAAATTAATGGTTAAGCTTCTACATCAAGGAGACAGAATGCAACTATACACTTATGGGGTTACATGGTGGTTACTTCTGCCATCTTGCCCCGAATAGAGATGTTCCAAATCAGACAAAAATGCTTCTACTGTGGAATTTGTGTATATGTAAGAGATCAAAAAGGGTTCCAGTCTGCGTGTCCTGCTTTCTAAAGCATAGTAGTCACTTTGAAAGGCTGTTCAAAGACACTCCTTTTTTTGAAGGCACACTCTGTTTGAAATATTGTCCAGTCCAAATCCATGTCCTGGTAAAGAACCATAAGAGCGCCCAAGCAGGGAACCTTAAAATTGCAGTTTCAGGCTGGAATCCTCTTGGAGCTTTATGCCAGCATATCCCAAGGCTATGCTAGCATAACTAATGTATTTGACATTGGGAAAAGGAAGTATCTACTATCTTGTTGCTTTGCCAGACAGATGGCACTCAGGCACCAAATCTCTGCATAAATATGATGGCCAAGCATTACACTCCACTTGCTTCAAACAGATCTTAGAAGGTAAACTATCACCGAGTCAAGAGTCTTCCCCACTATATTGTATTTCTACTTAAATGATAGCAATTGTTTCTAGATTTGAATCTATGAGTACAAATTTGTTGTTGTTAGCTGCCCTCGAGTCAGTTCCAACTCATGGCGACCCTGTCGATGAGACATCTCCAAGAATCCCTATCTTCCATTGCCTTGCCCAGATCCTGCAAGCCCTTGCCCATAACCTCCCCCCCATTGAGTCTATCCATCTGGGTTGTGGTCTTCTTCTCTTTCTTCTACCCTCTACCTTTCCTAGCATTATTGTTTTTTCTAGTGATCTGTGCCTTCTCATTATGTGGCCAAAGAATGATAGTCTCAACTTGATCATCTTTGCTTCCAAGGAGAGCCCTGGTCTGATCTGTTCAAGAACCCATTTGTTTGTCTTCTTGGCTGTCCGTGGTATCCTAAGTACTCTTCTCCAGCATGAGTACAAATTACCATATCCAAAATTGTAAAAAGCCACACTCTTTTTCATCCTCTGTCTTGGGTGATCAGCGTAAATGTGGTTGTAGTGGAGATGCCAATGATCCCCAGAAGACAAATAGATATTCTTTTACATATTCTCCTGTTTCATACAGAAATTACAGAGGAAAGGAATACCAAATAGGATTTATGTAGCAAAATGAAGGCTTCTGCAGTCTTATTCTTTAGTGCTGAGCCACAAAGGGATTCAGGGTTGGCACTAGGGTAAAATGAGTCCTGGGCAAAGATTGTCTTCATTGTTTCCCCTACCAGTTTAGGGCAGGTTTGGAAAATATGTGTAGACCTCCAGATTTTATTGGCTTGCAACTCCCATTATCCCTAAACACTGGCCACTACTGTTAGGAGTTGCTCTGTAAGAGTGGTTGGTATCCTTTTAGTGACATGTGCATATGTCTTTTTTTTGGTCACAGGCATTGATATTCTCTTCCACCTGCTATAATGATCAACCCCCCCTCCCAAGGATGCACAGTTTGTTCCAATAGCCTCCCTGAGTGGCCACTCAATGGCTGGTGGAGAGCATGAGAAATCAGTTATGCCTAGAGGTGGGAAGGCCCGGAAAACACCCAGAAAAAGTCAGAAAAAAAACCACCTTTTTTCCCTGAAACCTTTTTTGTTTTGTTTTTTCCCTAGCATTTTCCCTAGCATTGAGCCATGTCAATTAAAGCATGTCAAACAGGAATATTTCTACAGTGCAGTTGCAGCCCAAAGCTCAAAAATGAGTCAGATTAAATTTCATGCCTACTAATTGAATCTTAGTAATAATAATTTATTTATTTAATAATAATAATTTTTATTTATAGCCCACCTCTCTGCCCAACAATCAAGGTGGGTTACAGCATTAAAACAAGACAATGTAAAAACAGCCCCAGTCCCCGAATCCCAACCTCCCGACCCCTTAAAACAAAATTAAACAAGAAAAAAATTAGTCCCTCCTCCCCTCCACCCACCATTCTTCTTAAGGGAATGGGTGCTTTATGTCTATTTGATACTGTGGAGAGGAAATGAAAATAATTTTCCTAGTTTCTAATGTTGATTATTTCTTCTGTGGTTTTTTAGGGGTTTTTTTTTTGGGGGGGGCTGCTTTAAATAAACTAGCAAACTAAAGTTCAGGAGATTACTATTCCATTTTTTACAAATATATTTTTTTAAAAAAATAAAAGTAAATTCTGTTTGTAATAATTGTTTGAATACACTACCAATTATGATAATTTTATGCCAAATCAAATTGTACAGTCATATTGTATGTTCCTAAAGTAACAGAGTGATTTTAAATCTGTAAAAAGTGCTAACATTGCATTTTTTCAATCTTTCTGAAAATTTCCATTTCCCCCGAAAAAAACTGGATATCCCCCTCCATCCCCCTCCCCCATTCCCCCCCCCCCCCCATGGCTTAAAATTTTCCAGAAATTTTACATCTCTTGTTATGCTCCATAGCCAAATGCAGGCTGGTGAGACCATCGATTGAGGCAGGAGATGCATTGGCCTGTCTCTGGCAATGGGGCATAGCCAGATGCTTCTCTGACCCCCACCCATCCAGCTACAGAATAGCTGTTCATGGGGTTTATTGCAACAGAATTGTGGGTCATGAGGTGGTGAGTGGTGAGCCATAGCAGTTCTTGGGTCATATAGAATCCCAGCCAGTATACTCAACAAACATTGGCTCACTAAGATCAGTACCCACGCTTAAGATGGGATGATCTCTCAAACAGTTATGGACATTGCAAAAAGCCTTTATCTAGATTATTTTACACAGCTTCTATATAACTTGGAGGAAGCCCTGCCAAAGCGTGTGAGCCCTATGAAGCTACCAGGCATAATCTAGCAGAGAGAGAGAGAAATTGGGGGAAAGCTGCCAATCTCACCCAGTAGCAGCTGGTGGTTTTCATGTCAGTAGTCTGACAAATCTACTCTGGGTTAGGCATGCCACATTCCAGCCCCTCATTTCTGGGTATATAATTTGCACATTATGCAAATGAATATATTATGTACATTATTAATTTGTATTTTAATAATTGAATGTAATTGCACATTCAACACATTCATCATTGAATTTTCTTACTACCACTATGTTTCAACCTTGGTATCATTTTTTTATGGCAACTAAAATAATATAGAGTAATGTTAATCGTGCTGAATTTGGAACAGAGGGACCCCAGTTCAAATCCCAGCCTAGCCATGGAATTTACCAAGAGAGGCCATCACTGCCTCTCAGTAAACCTTATAGTAGGGGTAGGCAACCTTTCCCCTTTAAGGGCCGAGGGACTTCAGCTCCCAGAAGCCTCAGCCATGTTGGCCAATAGTCCCATGTTGGCCAATAGCTCCTGGGATTCTGGGAGCTGAAGTCCCTCAGCCCTTAAAGGGGAAAGGTTGCCTACCCCTGCCTTATAGGCATGTTGTAGAGATGAATAGCAGGGCAGGACCCATGTAAAGGGGCCATGCACATTCTTAGTGTGTCAGTCATCTTCATCATTACCAACAACAACAAATGTACAGGCACCTCTGTTGTTATTTGCCTCAGATCACTATAGGGTTGTTGTTTGTCATTAGTTTTTTGAGATAGAAAATACCACAGGAATCTTCTGACAGTAGCTCTAATGGTTGAGGAAATGCTGAGGAAAGTGAGGACAAGCAATTTTCTGTCCCTTGCCCTTCCATCACCTTATGTCTATATTTTTTACCCCTTCCTTCCAACTATGAGGGTTTGATTCCCAGATCAGCCATGAAACCCACTGGGTGACCTCAGGCAAGTCATATGCTCTCAGCCTCAGGGGAAGGCAATGGCAAACCTTCTCTGAATAAATCTTGCCAAGAAAATCCCATGATAAGTTCACCTTGGGATCTCTGGCAGTTGAAAATGACTCGAAGGCATGCAACACACACACACTAGTTGTATTATTATTATTATTATTATTATTATTATTATTATTTGTATCCCACTCTTTCCCCAGAACTGGGAAATACAAAAGCATTAAAGTTTAGATACAATTTTAAAAAACTAATTTAACATTTTTTAGCAAGTTAAAAATGTGACACACTAAAAATTAAAATAGTGTTCCTTGCCCTATCACACTGCTTCTCCCAGCTTCTCTTCCCTCCTTTCCATCTATTCACTCATCACTTTATTTATATCCCCCACTGGCTATTTTCTTTCCACATCAGCCAGTGGGAGAACCCCAACTGCCCTTCATAAAATGGGCATTTCTTTTTTCTTGACATCTAATAAAAATGCACGTGATAGCTACATGAACCAAGTTATGGAAACAAACAAACAAACAAACAAAGCAAACTCCATGCAACATTAATAGTAACCACTGCATTCCATCTTTTACCTAGCTTTGTTGCATTTCTCCTTGTTCACTCCAATGGTCCCATTAGTTTCTTTGCAATTTTGAAATAGACTTCAGCAATAGACTTTAGCTTCTCCAAAAGCTAATATTTTCTGCAGACTTGTCACACTAACAGAGGAAACTGGAAATTGGGAACTGAGAGAAGATGGGAAACCAATGTCAGTCATAAAGTGTGAGATTTCACTTTTTGGCTAAACACTCTCAAAGGTGGGCTTATTTCTCACCAAGTAATTGGATAGAAGAGTGACTGAACATTTTACCTCCAAACCCCACTCCTATAAGGGCTAAAGACTTGCTTTTTATAAAAACTGAAAGCTTGGAATCTGGACCAGGTGATGTACTAACAAGCCCAGCATGGCATGTCTAGAAACAGGTGAAAGCTGGCTGACAACCTGGCTTCTAGTCTGATATTTTAAAAACTAACCAAGGTGCTGAACTCTGTCCCTCAAATAGGTTCAGCACTTTGGATAGCTTATTTAAACTTGAGACTGGAATGGATTCACCATCCCACTGACATGGGAAAACCCATGTCCCACCTCTTTTCTACACCTAACATGTCTGCTTGGGTCACTGGATCCATATCTCCATGCCTATCTGGTCCAGAAATACAGGTTTTGCTCAGAATTATGGGTTGGAGCTGTATAAATAACCCTTTGTTCATGTCAGATTTATCATGGAACTGGGAATCTCATGAAGACAGAGTGATACATTATAAAGATTTGCCTGAGCATTTTTGATATAACTGACCTTTGGAAGTGTTTCTGATTCCTCAAGTGGAGCTTTTCCCTTTCTAATAAGGTTTGTCTTGCTTAACATTATTAAGCAAGGCCAATGTAAGTCACAGGTACATTATTTTCGTAGGACAAAACATGATGTTACAGAGCCTGATCTATGATGTGTACACACACTTTTAATATATAGTAATGTCAGGGAGGCGTTTATACAGTTTGTGTGCTTTAGCTATGTTTTTAACGTTTGTATTTTTTATGTAATTGTAGACATTTTAGCTAGCTGATTTTAACTGTTTTAAATTTTTTATTGTAAAGTTTTTAAATAGTTTTATCTGTGAGCAGTCTTGGGTCCCTTTTTGGGAAAAAGGCAGCATAGAAATGAAATGAATTAAATGAATTAAATAAATGTGTAAATAGCAGCTGGTGTTATGAATCTTTTGTTTCTTAAATGCTGGTAAGTGTTACAAAATTGATTCTTAGAGACTGGTTTTCCAGAATTTATGAAACATTTTCTCAAATAAAATTTTTATTTGCTAAGAAGTTTACAACTGAGCTACCAATTTTCAAGGCTTTTGTTTTACTGCATTTCTTTCCTGACCAGAAGTACTTTACATTTTTAAATTGTGAATCTGATCAATGACATAAGATGCCTCTGAAGTGATGAACTAGCATTTACAAGTCTGTGCAGTGTGTAAATAGTTCCAAGTAATTGTCCAGATTCAGGACTGAGAACATGATGCATTTCTCTCCCCAACCCAATGCTATTTTCTGTTTATTTGCAAGAAAAATGTGATATTTAGTTTTAATTCATTTTATTAGGCAAGTGGCAGAGGAAGGATAATAACATTTCATACTTAGAAGAGATAAAGATCAGTTGCATGCCCAAAGCAAAAGAATTTATCCACTAGTTTATACTAGGGATGCATCTATCAGTTTTGGTCTCACTTGGTGTTTCTCTCTCTCTCCATTTTCCAGCCTTCAGTTTGTTTCATTCAATTTCTGCATTAGTTAACAGATTTTTAACACTCAGAACAAAAATAAATCATACACATTTTATCCTGCTGACAATCCCCTCTTAGTATTTCTGACTACATTGGGAGACATAGCTACAGAGAATGGCTACAGCTATGTTGTTGTTGTGTGCCTTCAAATTCCTGGTGCTGCATGATGGAGTGAGCTCCTGTCACTAGTCCCAGCTTCTGCCAACCTAGCAGTTTGAAAGCATGCAAATGCAAGTAGATAAATAGGTACCACTTCGGTGGGAAGGTAACAGTGTTCTGTGCAATCATGCTGGCCACATGATCACAGAGTAGTCTCTGACAACACTGGCTCTTCGACTTAGAAACAGAGACGAGCACTGCTCCCTATGGTTTGACATGACTTGACAACCTTGTCAACAGTGAATGCCTTTACCTTTTAAGGTGAACCTATTATGGGTTTTCTTGGCAAGATTTGTTTGGAGGAGGTTTGCCTTTGCCTTCCTCTGAAGCTGAGAAAGTGTGGCATGCCTGAGGTTTCCATGGCTGAACCCTGGTCTCCTAGGTTGTTAGTCCAACGCTGAAATCAGTAAATCCCTCTGGCTCATGTCTCCTAATGCTGCCCCCCTAAAACCTACCTTTTAAGTCATACATGTCCGATACAGCCATTTCCAAGATGCCGGAGAGTGGGGAGTGAATGATGGTATGTTCAACCCTTTTCCTGTATAGTTGTTGTAGTAGTTCAACAAGTGTTAATATGAACTGCACTGTTGTAAATCAGATGTATGGCATCAAAATTGCTGAACAGGATGCCAGCCCATGTGCATTGTATTTATTAATAAATATACTCCAGAGTTGGTAATCAATAGTCTCCTACATGTTTTTGATTGCAGTTCCCACCATCCTTATCCAGCATAACCAGAGATGATAAGATAATGGGAGGTGCTGTCCAAGAACACCTGGAAGGTCACAGATCGTCCCTTCCTGCTGTATGTAGTTCTAGTCTCAAACTCCCCAAGAAAGATATTGTAGAGCTAGAGAAGGTGGACAAAAAGGCAACCCAGTTGATCAAGGGTCTGGTGTAGCCCCCAAATCAGGAAATGTAAAACCTCTCTGTCTTAGAGAAAAGGGAAAGTAAAGGGAACATGATAAGAATTATATGAAAATTATGCACACTGCATACAAAGTGGAAAGGGAGAGGATTTTCTCTCTCCTAATATTAATAGTCAGGATCATCCCATGAACATGAGTGCGGGGAGTTCAGGGAAAAGAAAATGAAGTGTTTATGCAACACACATTTAACCTGTGGAATTTACTATGGTGGATGGTGTGGCTTTCATATCTGTGAGGTGGTGAATCTGCTCTGGGCTACATTCCAAACTTTAAATGAATTATCAAAGGTACTGTATGCTATACCCATGACAGGCCCAGCACCTTGGGTAGGGCCTTTGCTGTTTAAACAAAAACCCAAAAGAGATTCACTGTCTGACATGTTTTACCATTTGACATGGAAACCTCCAGCCATGACTGTCACTATGTGATGTCATAATGGTCACTAACATGCACAGCTTTAAAAAGAAATTTGATAAATTAATGGAAGATAAAGTTATCAAGGGCTACTATATATCATACAGATAAACCACATCACTATCAAAGGCAGTGTGTGGGGGAGTGTTGTGCTAATGGACAGATTGTGGGGTTATTATGGGGATCCAGTTGGCTGCTTTGGGAATAGAAGACTGGAATGATTAGCTTTAATTTGATCCAGCATTTCTGATGTACTTAAAGCATAGGCAACCTTTTCTTATTAGAAGGGAAAATAAAGGTGTCAGTCAGCTTTCACTAGTTTCTTGGTATGTTTCCAGCCAAGCAGGTGCTTATTGCTCATGTTTGATAAATATCACCTGGGCTTGTTTGGAGAAATGGAGATACATCTGTGGCTGTCCATCTTTCAAATGAAAGAGCTTGCAAAGCCATTGCTGTAATGGGAAGATTTATGTCTTTCCACACTTTCCACCTACCTCCAACAAATTAATGTCATGCTGCTGCTGTAATGATGGAAGTAATCAGGGCAATGTTAATCAAGGAGAATATAATGCTCTGCAATGGTCTGAGAAATGAATTACCTTAAATGAATATTTGAATTGAGTAATAATTTCATTGCAAGATCTGCAAATGAGGAACTCAACTGACACATTATTTATATATCCTCATCATTAATATGTTCAGATCATGCATGTTAGAATGAGTCTTGCCAGCTCCCAAAAATTATAGGTGTTGCTGAGCATCATGTGAACCACTTTTCTATTACTGCTGGTAACAGTTGTTGAGCATCAAATGAAACAACTTTTCACTTGTGCTAAGTGTTCACCAGTGTGTGAGCAGCTGATGTGCAGAATATCATGTGAATCACCCTTCTGTTTTTCCTTATGGCATGGGGTGAGTTCTCTTAGGGCTCAATTGGGCATTACCTGCTGGGCCATGGAGACATCCCAAAAGCCATTACTTGCATTGGCACAGCAGGCAGAAGGGGCAACATTTAAAAACCTTGTCCAATTGTTTTTAGCATACGCATATGCACTGGGATTGTTCCAGTACACCTGCAGCAATTAAATATTACTCGAGTTTAGACAAGTTCAGTTTTTGGACTAAGGCCCTCAGAATCCCAAAAGAACATTGACAAGGTGTCTGAGAAGACACAGGAACTAACACGTTTGTATCAATTAAGTTAGAAATTGTTTATTGAAGAAGCAAGAATTAATTCAATTTATTATTTTAACAAAAGTGAGAACTTAAGTTAGAATTTTAGCATTAACTTAACTCCAAAATTAAGTTGTTAAATGAAAAAGTACTAAAAATCCACCAAATGTTATGATAGTCTAGTTGATTCCAAGGTTAAAAGATTTTAAACTAAGTAGTAGTAAATGCAATTTGGAAGATCATGTAGATTTCTTGTGTTCTACAAAAGCCACTTCAGGCTTTTCATCTCTTCTAAGAAACTGCATTTTCAAACTCCTAAATCTAGAACTTTTGCTGTGAGAATCAGCATGCAGTAATAACAATTGAAGGCATTTTTTCAGCTTAATTCTACTAAGACTTTTAGTGCAAACATTTAACCTAAATTTAAACAGCAGTTTAACATAACTTGGTAATTAATTCTATCCCACTTCTAGCACAAATGCAACTAAGTTTTTAAAAACATATTAACAAGTAACTGAGGGCCTTTGCAGACTGCCAGAAATAGTGCAAATTGAGTCCACTTTAAATTGAGGCACTGCCCTGGCTCAGTGCTAGGGAATTATGGGAACTGTAATTTATTATGGCACCAGAGCTCTCTGACAGAGAAGGCTCAATGTTTTAGAAAAAAATACTATTTCTGGCAGTCTGCAAAGGCCCTAAATGTATAAACTGTTTTCCACTAGCTTTACTGTTTTTGGTTTTGAATATTGGCAGTTCTATGCGTAGTCCAACAAGCAAAAAAGGCTGTGGGTCAGCCTGCAGGGGAAGACAATAATATCTACATGTACCCTGAATGGTGTGGTGGAACCCAAAAAAAAGGAATGTGTCATCTATACTTTGCATGCCATGACTGTAAGAACTTTTTGGCAGTGGAATAGAGTGTTTTGGGGGAACAAACAATAGTTGCATGGGTTCTTTCAGCACTAATTGGTTGTTGTGACCTCTTCTAACTCTATGATTCATAGGGCATGTCTAAATGGGCCATTTAAACTGGTTTCGTCTCCATCCTTACTGCAACCTGTCTACACGATGCAGGGCCAAAGCTGTGGTTCAAGTGTGGATTGTCTTCACAACAATCTATTCCATTTTTAAACTGGCTTTAAAAAACTCAGGGAAATCTGGAGCACTCCAGAGTGATACTAGGTGGCTGTTCATATAAGCATCCCACTGTTCATACAAGCATCCCACCCAGTGCCACCATTGGTAGCATGAGTCATTCCTCTGAAGTCACAATGAGGTGCCCATCCATGTAATGGCGCCTAATTTCTGATCTCAGAGGGAGTGACCCGGACCAGTAGTGGTGGCACCAGGTGGCACTGTGGGATGCATGTGTCGACAGCATCCCAGTGTCACCAGAGAGTGTGGATGTAACAGGAGATATCCAGAGCAGCTCTGGGCCTAGAATTCTTGGGGAGCAGCCAGGAGTATTCTGTCCAGTATACATGAGCCCATAATATGAGGACCCAAACTTAATTTCTGGGGTAATATGAGCCTGACTCAAGGTCCCCAGATCCAAGGAAGAACTTTGACTTGATGGTTTTACTGATTCTTTCACACATTTTGCTGAATTTCTGGAGCTCAGAAGGTGGTCAGTAGCCACAATTCTTTCCCCTCTCATTCAGTATGTTGGAGGGTGGGGTGACAATACATGTGAATATATCTGAGCATTGTGAAATTGTTGGACATCATCTGAACTCCAGTGGCCAATTGTTTGCTTTGTGGATTTACTTCAAGACACTAGATGAGAAAAACAACAAGAAGGAGATTGCGCTAACAACAGGAAGAACAGTGGATGCATCATTTTAGCTCTTCTGCTCATCTATTTGTGTCAAAAGCTAAAGGCTATAGAGACCCAGGCAGTCATCCCTATCATAGTTTTAGTGTTTCATTTTTAGAGCATTTGTTTAACTACAAAAGTTAAGATGATTTGTGGAGAAATATCTTATAAGAAATAATCATCTTTGCAGCTCAATTTCATTTTTAATACTTGTCATTTTCCCCTCAAGGCACTTTCCCTTCCATCTAGAGTTTTAGCAAAAGCTATTAAAATTGGCAGGAATCTGTCTTAGGGTAAGTAATGTAGCTCTGTGTATTTTTTTTAAGGCAGAAGAAATATACTCATTTTAATATGCTCTGCTTAAAAAAATCCCTCTCTTTTAAAATTCTTACACTTTGTTCTTTTTTTAATTAGGTGACAGATAATTAAGGATTCATATAATCAGGCATTTGTGTGGAATTACTCTGCTCCTCTTTGCTTCTTACTGTGTATACATAAATCTAATAATTTTTTTTCCTGGATGAACAAAATGCTGAAGTTTATGTCTTTTCATGTTCTATGAATCAATATAGTTTTCATTCTGAATTCCATTCTAGTGACTTATAGCTTGATCTTAAAATTTGTTGCAGCAAAAATGGAATCTATTTGCTGCCTGCTGTGTCAGAACAATGTTACAAAGCATTGCAGTATGTGAAAGTTGTACTGCTTGCAGGATTGGAACGAAGGAACAAACAATGGCACTGCAGGCGGAAACGTGGCTACAAATATTTGTTACTTTGCTGTTAAGACTTCAATCTATAGCATAATTTCCTGGAAATTAATTTGCATTTAATTTAATTCAATGTAATGAGACTTCGTCCATATGTAGAATCAGACTGGAAACTAATTCTGTCCTATTATTTCAAAATAGCCATGACTATACAAATAAGGTCACCAAGTGCTTAGCTGCTGTCTGTTCTTTTTAAATTCATGTGCTTCAAAGAACCTTCCATGCCAGATGTCAATGGCTGAAGGAGTACAAGGGTATATTGATGGCTTCCCATTGGCCACTTCCAAAAGGGAAGAGTATTTCTACATGACAAGGTGCTCTGCAATATTGATTATTTAACTGGTTGAGTTAAAATTGAACAACTTTGAAAACATCAATCTCTTACAAAGAACACAGTCTATAGGAGGATGTTCCTGTCACAGTCACTTGAAAGGGCATGTTCAAATGTTGATCATAGGGTAAGGAACAGATAATTTAAAAAGAGAAAAAATGAAAGATTCTTCCTACTACTTAGGAATGAGAAACATTGTGAATTTCACTTTCCCCCATATTCAAATTTGCTATACCTCAAGGTTTTTTTTCAAATGTGCAAAAATGGCAAAGTTTGGTAAATACTTCTAAATCAAAACATTTCTCCTTTTGCACCAGTCAAATTCACTAGGCAGAGCTATTTGTATAGGTGTCCCAGCTAACCATATAGATATTAGAAAGGAGGAAAAAGAAGTAGCAGTTTTTAGTTCAGCATGAACATGGTTGAATATGCAGGGATTCAACCACAGACTTGTAATAGTTAAGCACTCAAATGGCCCTGGACCTGGATGGATGTATCTTTCAGTTTCAGTTTTACACACACTGGGATGTTTTAAATCTCAATTCCTTTTTATCTCAAATTTTATCAGAAATGAATTGAAATGAAATTTACACCTATCTCTTCTTCTGGTATTCCAAGCTGGATCAAAGATGACTGGGAGAAAACAAGCAGCTATACACAAAACAGTAAAGCTGGGTCCAATGTATTTATCTCTTCAAGATGGCTCTATGCTCCAATTCCAGCAATACACTTTGGATTTGAGTGTTCTGTTGTCTTAGACAAAAATCTCCACACACACATAAAGGTTCCACCCCCCGGCAATTTTTTCCAAATGGTTTTGATTTTTCAAAAACATTTGTATGAAAAATGGAAGAAAAGTATTCAGAAGCAAAGGGCCTTCCTCCAATATCCATCTCTCCATCCCTGGACCATCATATCATTATTTTCCAGTCATTTAACTGATTCCAGTCTCTCAACAGATCTTTCTTAAGCACAATCAGTTTGTTCTGAGTTGTGGGATAAATAGTCTCTAGGTTGCAAGGTAAAACATATCCAAATTAGTACAGACAATAAACTAAGGAAAATATGTAACTCATTGTGACAGATTAATTATGTCTTCAAACTTTCAGCTCAGAAATAATTTGCATTCAGGGCATGTGTGTGGACTGTGCAAACAAAGGGCAAAAAGGATAAAGACTTAGTAAACTGTGAAGATTACAAAGTTTTTAAAATTGAGCAGTAGAAAAGTGATGGTTCCACTATTTGGACTATTGCAGGTTTTCTGGGTGCTTACTTTGCCCAGATAAGTTGCTTTCACTAATCATGAGGAGTAGAACCATGTTTTTAAAAATGCAAATTTTCTCAGGGATTCCAAATCCTACAATAGATACCATTTTTTTTTATGATGCATGTGCAGAATTCTGGATAGGGATGCTCTGTAGAATGTGTTCTGATGTGTACTCTTTCCAGCTCATGCATTCAGGAGTAAAGCACTCTGGTTTCATATAGATAGAACTGGAGAGGAAATGAAACAACCTGGTATGGGTCAAGAATAGCAAAGGTACGACCATGTGTATGATGACCATCCATGATGTGTTTAGACGCAAAAAAAGAGTCAGCTAAATTAGGTCCTTCTGAAGGCAGTTTAGCATAGAGTTTCTGTATAACCTATTACACTACCAATATGTGTATATGTGTATGTGTGTGTGTATATATATTAAATTCTAATGTCAAATAGCAGTAAAAACCTGTATATCTGGAACCTTTTTTTTATGGTTGTGAAATGATCTCATTTTCTATCAGCTGTAATAAATTACTTGTTCTTAATTCACTAGCAAAGATGCCTCAACTATTGACTCAGGTAATTAGCTAAAGTATTGCAACTCCCAGAGGGGAAAAGAAGCATTGGCAGGGAGATGTTCTCTGTACAAATGTGTGTGAAGTCCCCATAATGTATGGCTGTGTTCAGCTACAGCAGCTGCAGTGCCTCTATCCTTATTGTCCTTAATATCCAGTCCTTCCTGAAACACACCCTAAGCAATTTATATAAGTACTTTTCTAGGGGCTTTACCATCATTGGAATATGATGCCACTGTCCCCTTTATACCTCTTTTGACAACTCCAGATTAAAAATCTGCCAACAAAACCTGATGCTGCCACAATCCATTTGTTATTTCTCTGATGCAACCTAGGGAAGGAAATAAAGGTCCATACAGAAGACTCAATAAGCATAACTTAACATTTCCCATATAAGTGCCTTGACAGATACCTGCAAATGAGGCAGCCAGCTTTCTCTCAGTTTAATTTCACAGCTCTCCTGGAAGCATCCAATGCCGTGAAGCATTTGAAAGATAATCTAGCTGGCCTGGATTCACCAGAGAGATATTTATATGGAAGAAGCCCATAAATAAGTCCCACCTTTAGTATGTCTATAAATATATGTCTAGGCGTAGACGCCAAGGTGCCTCCACTGCCTCTAATTTTCAAGATGTGATCCAGTGTCTCCAGTTATTTTGAAAACATCCTTTAGCATCCAGTTTTCCTATTTCTGGTTTCACAAAGGAACAAGAGCTCTTATGAAGAAGAGCGAAGTGAAGTGTCTGATGAAATGCTGGCCTGACACTGGAAAACAGAGGTCAGTGGTCACAAACATGCTCTTAGATGACCTTGGGCTAGTCACAATGGCTATATAAAAACTTTGATTTGAGAGGAAGTGTTTGCTTGCAGTGAAATGGTGTGCTACAATTGTTAGAATGCCAGAATGGGACTGGAGATTATTGTTGCTGTTAACTGCCCTTAGGTTAGCCTCAACTCATAGTGACCCTGCGGATGAGACATCTCCAAGTGCTCCTATCCTCCACTGCTCTGCTTAAGTTCTATAGATTCAGGCTTGTGACCTCTCTAGTTGAGTTTATCCATCCTGTGTATGGTCTTTCTACTGCCCTACACTGGAGATACCAGTATTCAAATCTTTATTAAGCATGAAGCTCTCACTGGGTGACCATGGAAAAGTTACACTCTACTCTCACCCTAACATACAACACAGTGTTGTTGTGACAGCAAGAGTGAGGTCAGAATAGTGACACACCTGTCTGACATTGCTTGGAAGAATACATATAATTTATTCTTGAATTTAACCCCAGTAGAGACTGTGTGTGTGTGTGTGTGTGGGGGGGGGACTTGGAGAAGCATAGGGATATGTTCTTGTAGCTGGGTTCAAAATCATTACATGGTCCACTAGGGACCTGAGGAAGTCTCAAAAGATGGTGCAATCATTTCATGTTTGACTACAGGGACATAGCCAGACACTTCTCTGGCCCTCCCTTTGTGCTCTTCATGAGGCACAGAATGAACCTGAGGGGATTGCACTGGTTCCATGGTAAGTTAGAGTGGGGGCTTACAGAGGGTGACAGGAAATACTAGCCTCTGCATCCATCAGGTTGAATTACACTTCATTCAGGCCAATGCCTGTCTTCATTCCTTAAACAAGCCTCCTTCCTTCAAACATGATGAAAATTGCTGTCCCATTGCTAGTATTGTAAGATTCAACTGGGATTTCAATTAGCTTCTATGTATGGAATGAGTAAGAAGTGGCATTTTGTCCTTTGCCTCAGCTAGAAAAATGTTTCGGGCCAAGGACTAAGTAAATTTTCTCCCTCCTGCTGCCATATCTTGCCACGCTATGCTGTGCTAGCAGACTGCCTATTAGATCGTTCTTAACTGTTAATGGTGCAAATTAATAATAATAATAATAATAATAAATTTTTATTTGTAGCCCACCCCTCTGCAAGGTATAATTGTTTTATTATTGTTAATTATTTTAAATTTATGATGTTTAATACTGTTTTAATGGGAGGGTGGGTTTGGGCTTGGGAGGGTTTTTGTGTGATTTTATTGCTGTAAGCCCCCCTGATTGCTTCGGTAGAGGGGCGAAATAAATGTTGTTATTATTATTATTATTATTATTATCTCTGCGCTTAGAAACCTCTTTAAAAAGTTGATAGCTACCAGGTGCTGGCCTGTGGTACAACATACACTCTTTTCCTATATATCTTGTAATAATTGCTACACCTACAATATAGCACAAAGCACTGGACAAGCTAGGCCTTGAACCATGTGCTATTGGTCCAACACCATTTAATTAAGCCACAGCCCAGTAGTTATAAAAATAATTTTCAAAGTTACTTCTACAACAGAAAAGGAGTTACAGTAATCCTTGTAAAGTTACAGGAAATCTAGTTCTGCTTTCATTATTGGGAGAGGGACCTAATTAAAATTATTTATCTGTAACTAGGGATGGGAGAAATTCACAATTATTGCCAGGTTGAAAAATGGGCATCCCAACATTCAGGAAACCACATCAGAAAGAATGGTAGTGCAACTTTCTCCTGTTGTTGTGGAGAAATTATTCTGCAGAGGAAAACATGGAATTTGTGTATGTGCAAGAAATCTGTTTTCTGCACAGAATATAGGTCTCTTTCACAGAAAACACTTTTTCTTGCACAGGAGGTGTGTTTTCTGTACAGAAGAGAGACTTTCCTCAACAAAACCCCATGTATCTTTTTTCCACAGAATAATCCCTCTTCAACACTTTAGGATGTTCAAATAACGGCTCAAGTACTCTGAATGAACATACGTTTTCTCTTGCAGTGAAAGGAAACTATATAATTATTCATTATCATATGAAAATATGAAATAGCTGAGGATTTACTTTCCTGTTTGTAACTGGTTACATGCAAACTTTCCACATAAAGAACTATTAGAAGTAGGTAACTGGATTCTCCATCTTTTTGTATAAACCACTTCTCAGATCACCCACCCAACCCTGTTATATTTCTGCTAAGAATGCTACTTCCTAGGCTGCTGCCACACTGCAGAATTAGTGAAGTTTGACACCATTTTAACTGCCATGGAATCCTGGGATTTGTAGTTTGTTGTGACATCAGAGTGCTCTGACAGAAATGGCTAAGTAGCTCACAAAACTACAACTCCCAGAATTCCATAGCATTGAGCCATGGCAGTTAAAGTGGTGTCAAATGGCATTAATTCTGCAATGTACATGCATTCTTGCATGCTTTATCAGCAAAGCTGCAGCTTTTGGGAAGGGAGGAAAGTTGGGGCAGACTGTGGATCAGCTTCCATGATGGCAGTGAAACTACTCTGGAGTTTTCTGCCATTGGCTCTGCATCTACTCCGAGATGAATGGGAGTTCTGAATCCTAGTTCAGTTCCAGTGCTTCCATTGAGTTTATTGGTAAAATCCAGAGTAGCTATGCTGCTGGGTCTAGAAGAAAATACAGTAAATCTATTGTATGTTGCAGATTCCTTCAGCAGTATAAAACTGACCAGGAAGTATAGGATCTTGACTAACTTCTAGATATAAAAGACCTTCTGAAAAAAACCAACAGACATGCATCGTGGCGTTGTCTGAATAGCTTCTGAAGGATGTCCACAACCAAAAGGATGGTAAAAAATACTTTAGGAAATAGTAGCAGCAAAATCTGAGATTAGGAATCCAGATTACTCATGTATAGGTCTAGAAACCTGAGTCAAAAAATTGACCCCAAAAACTGAGTTGACTTATCCATAGGTCAGTGTAAATATTGTACTTTAACTCTTACTTTAAAAAGGAACCATCCCTGGTGAAAGGTAAGAGCATAATCTATCCTGGTAGCACTGACCCCTCTGTATTCTCTCTCATGTATCAGCCTTTAGTATGAGCACAAACATGACTGCCAGAAGTTTTTTGGCACTGTTTTCTTTTCCTTTAGATGCTTTGTTCATGCTCCTAGGTTTTACCCTTGGCCTATCCACTGGTCATATCAAAATCCATAATTTTCTCCCCAAAACCTGCCCTCAAGTTATAGATAAAATTGACTTATAGTTGAGTATAGTTACAGTGGAATATGCTGAGTTGGGTGGGACAACAGCCTTGGTAGTAGAGTTGGTAGTAGCAGCCTTTACTAGGCTTTCCAGAGCAACCCTGGCTGTTGTTTATATATTGGATGCAATACAAGGGACTAACCTATATGTCCCAGTCCCTTCATTTCTCTCCAAGCCCTGTTACCTCCAAAGTTTAATCACCAGTCTCCATGCATGACCCTAAGCTGAGAAGGCTAATGTAAATTTCATGGCAATCCAAATGACGAATTCCCATTTCACGCTTGATGGAAGAAGTTAGGATGTTATAACCTCCTCTGATTTTTTCCAGGGCCCTTCCTGAACTAATAGTTCTGTTCTGACAGTTCTGCCCTGTTGTTACAACTATAAAGTCAGGGCTGTTCTCTGTGCCTATTCCTGAGACCTCCCCAACCCTTTCCCAATCTTTGAAACTAATTCCACTTCAGATACTGTATTTCTTCCTCTTACATGTCTCTGATCTGATGTATGTCAGCCCCTTCCAACTCTGTAGGCAGTTTGGCTGTTTTGAAGCCAACCAGGTGATATTTTTCCTTTGGCTTTCCCTGCATATGGCATTAATGTGCCCTGTTCATCTGCCCATGTGTTCTGCAGAAGCATCTGGTTGCGCTGTAGGAACTGAGCTGGAAACTGCTCCATTGCTTCAACGGCAGCTTCTAAAAGATCAATTTTTAAAACTGAATGGATGTTATTCATTCTCCCTGCTGTCAAGGCTGCTCCCACTGCCTTTCAGTCTGCATGCAAATATGCTGGCATTGTGCTTAGCTGGCGTCTGTGTGCATCTGCATTTGCTGCTGACTGCAATGTAAGTACAAGAAGTATAATGTAAGTCAAGCAGGACCAGGCTGAGACTTACATTAAGTATAGTAATAGCACAGATTGATAGTGTAATTATCAGAGTTGCTCTGTGCGGATGGGTAGGTATAGGGCAGCCTTATCCCCACCTCCAAAGATCTAGAGTTTGGAAAAGTCACTTTTCACACAAGCAGTTGGTGGCTTCCATGTCACTGGGAAATAAATCCAGTTTGGGTTTTAATTTGAACTTTAAAGGCACTATTAAGTTGCTGGACCTGTTTCGGGGATAGGTCTCAGCACCATGGCTAGACTTGGAAGCCCCTAGCTCCCACTGCTTTTTTGAACGATCATTCCCTGAATTCCCCAACCATCATGCCCACTATCCATACTGGCTGGGGAAATCAGGCAATTATAGTCCAAAATCAGTAATATTTCCAAGCTCTGCTATTTGGCAATCATTAATGAACATTTGCTCTCTGAAATTATATCTTAAGTACTGGGAATACATAGCTTGGAAACATTGTGAAAGCATCCATCTGAGTAAAAAGGATTACCTTAGCACATGTTAAAGGTTCAGTCATTGAATCTGCACCAGCAGCCTTAAGGGTCAATTTATATTTTATTTTGGACTCTGGGTAGAAAAGGTACTTGAATTGTGCATCCTTTTATAGTTTGTAATAGTTCTCTTTCCTCTCTTGTGTCAGTTTTGCTTCTTTTGTGTTGTTTTATCTGCTTTGTGTACTTTTTAAAAAAATAACACAGCTTGCCAGTTTTATTGCTCTTAGTTCTTGATCTCTAGTTATCTTGGTAAGCCTCATTTGTAGACGAACAAGTGGGACAGAAACAATATAAACTGATCAATACATGAGCAACTCATTGGTTGCCTTAAGTGGCATGAGGACTTTTACATTTTATTCAGCAATCAGTGTACAAGCTAGGAACTGTCCCCCACCCTCACCATTTCCCTGTTTATCATGGAGAAATTGACTGCAAGAGATGAGTGTGTGACATTCACAGCAGACAGCACTACATATATATCTTGTGATCTAAACCAAGTTACATTTATTACCTTTGGGTTTTTTTTAGAAAGATGATCAAATGCACTAAATGGCTTTACACACTGGGACAGCTCCAAGAGATTTTGTTGCCTGAGGCAATGAACAAGATGGTACCTTCTCCCTGTTCCAAGAGAAGCCAGAAAATGTCAGGATCTGAGTCCCAGAGTTCCTGCCATAATTATTTGTCACTTATGGTGTATCTGCTTTGCTTTGTATTACTGGATGATGGGTTATGTTATAGCTTGGGTATTGCTGGGTGGAAAGATAGTTTATCTATTCTGGATTTGGGTAACCAGCAGATTTAAAAGGGAGATAACAGGCACTGGGAGCTGCCAAGGTCAGTTTGGCAGGTATGTCTGTTATGATGATAAACCATCAGTCTGTCCTGGGAAGAGGAATGTTTTAGTTTAGGAACAAATGGGGTTTGAATGTGGGAAAAGGTTTGAGTTGCTTGTGTTTTTAATATTCCGTGTAATTGAAATTGCTTTAGTCCTAACAACATTGCCATGGTGTGAATGACTTTATTTTCTGAATAAAGCTTTATGATTTCACATTGAGATTCTCAATTACGGTTCTTATACACTCTTACACAATGGCATTCTCATACACAAATAGCTTACATAAGTCTGACTCTGGACTCTCCATTCCACTTTATGCATCTTAAAGTCTACGAAAGTTCATGCGACCAGCTTCTTTCTTTCAGAGAGTCTCAACAGTGTTACTAGATCTCTTTGCATACAGTTGTTCTTCGTGGATTCCAAGGCTGTTCCTTTCTGCCACACGCCTCGTATTAAGGCCCTCAAAGTAGATTGATGCTTCTGATACATTATTCTCCCCTCACCAATACTGAAGATTGCCCTTAGTTGACCTCAGCTCAGAAATCCAAACTTCAATGTGAGTTCTTGTATCCAGAAACACAGAGAGCTGGAAGAAATATTGTTTCTTACTAAGCATCTGTTTTCACTCTCTGGCACTGAAAGGGCTAAAAACGAATGACAGGACTCATTCAGTCCAGCTCCCTCCACTAAAACTAGCCTGGCCAGTCCTACCATTTGGCAGAATAAGGCTACCACTTCAGGTAGCAGATTTTGGGTGTGATGAAAGGGTAGGAAATGGTTTGTTGGTTAGTGTCTAGATCAAGGGAAGTAATAGTGCCATTCTATTCTGCTTTGCTCAGGTCTTACCTTGAATACTGTGTCCAGTTCTGGGCACTACAATTCAAAAAGGATGTTGACAAGTTGGAGCGTGTTCAAAGGAGGGTGACTAAAATGGTGAAGGGTCTGGAAAGCATGCCCTATGAGGAGAGGGAGCTGGGTATGTTTAGCCTAGAGAAGAGAAGGTTCAGTAGTAACATTATAGACCTGTTTAAGTATTTGAAGGGGTGTCATACTGAGGATAGAGCAAGCTTGTTTTCTGCTGCTCCAGAGACTAGGACATGGAATAATGGATGCAAGCTACAGGAAAAAAGATTCCACCTCAACATTAGGAAGAACTTCCTGACTGTAAGAGCAGTTTGAAAATTGAATTCACTCCCTCAGAGAGTGGTGGATTCTTCTTCTTTGGAGGTCTTTAAACAGAGGCTGGATTGTGCTTTGGTTGTGAGTTTCTGCATGGCAGGGGGTTGAACTGGATGGCCCTTGTGGTCTCTTTCAAATGTTTCTATGATATTTTCAGATAAAGAAATGTGCTTCTGAGATTTACTGTCAAAATAACTCACCTGACTTTGGGACCTTTGCACACTGGTTAAAGACATGGGAGTGCCAACACATCTGATAGTCCTGATGAGGAATCTGTACTCTGGACAAGAGGCTACTGTCTGGAAAACAGTAACAGAAACAGAATGGTTCCCAATTGGCAAAGGGATCAGACAAGGCTGCATCCTATCACCCTACCTATTCAACTTATATGCAGAACATATTGTAAGAAAAGCAGGCTTGGACGTGGAAGAGGGAGGAGTGAAAATAGGAGGAAGAAATATCAACAATCTGAGATGTGCTGATGACACCATAATACTAGAAGAAAACCTCACAGACCTGGAAGATCAAATAAGAAAGTGCAAAGGCAGGCTTAATGTTGAACATAAAGAAAACAAAAATAATGACCACAGAGAACTTACACACATTCAAACTAGACAACGAGGAATAGAAATAGTAAAAGAGTTCTCATATCTGGGATCAAACATTGATCTGAACGGGGACTGCAGCCAGGAAATCAGAAGAAGATTAAGAATGGGGAGGGTGTTTATGAAAGAACTAGAAAAGATCCTAAAATGCAAACACATACAACTCAGCACAAAAGTCAGAATCATACAAGCCATTTGTATTACCTATTACTATGTATGGATGTGAGAGCTCGACAGTTAAGAAAATAGGAGGAAAATCAACTCATTTGAGATGTGGTGCTGGAGAAGAGTGCTGAGGATCCCATGGACAGCCAAAAGGAAAGACAAATGGGTCCTAGAGCAGATCATGCCAGAAATATCCCTAGAAGCCAAGACTTAGACTGTCGTAATTTGGGCACATCATGAGAAGGCATGAATTGTTGGAAAAAACAATAATGTTGAGAAAGGTAGAGGGAAGCAGAAAGAGAGGAAGGCCACATGCTAGATGGATGGACTTTATTAAAAAGAACATGAATATGAGTTTGCAGGAGCTGGGCAGAGCAGTAGAGGACAGGGGGCCTGGAGATGTCTCATCCATAGGATCACCATGGGTCGAAATCAATGTGAAGGCAGTTAACAACAAATAAAGTGGGAGTATCATTTGCTGCTCTGCCTCAGACAGCAAAATGGTTTGGATTGGTCCTATATGGGTGCAGCTCCTAAGTAGGCAGTACACCTTGTAATACTTGCAAAAGAAGGTGCTGTGGAATCTTGCTGCTTGTTTTCCCCCCACCTAGGCTGTGCATAACCAATTCTGCAATATCTCTGCTTCTTTGCTTCTAAACCACTTCTAATATTCTTATCTGGGGAAAATGACAATATAATCCCCTTGATCCCCTTCCCTCTAGTTGGGCCCTTATCCCACATAGGAGATGCTTGATGTTTTTTTGCTTGGATGATTTAGCATTCAGTAGGAATTGCCCAGAAAACACAGATGGACCTAGATTCTGGTGCAGAAACTGCTGTATGGAAAGCTACTGGACAGAAAGATATGCACAAGCCCCTGAAGATTTACTCAGAGCAGACTACCACACTCATGTGCATAGAATTCAAAGATATAGCCATATTAGTATGTAGAATCAGTACATATAGAGATCTAGTAGCACTTTTGAGACTAACTGAAAGAAATAAATTGGCATCATGAGCTTTCTTAAACTTCAATCTACTTCTTCAAATGCACTTGCATTTCCAAATGCATCTGTGGAAGTAGACTGAAATCTATGAAAGCATGTGCTGCCAGTTTCTTTCCTTCAGTTAAGGCCTTTGCAGACTGCTAGAAATAGTGCAAATTGAGTCCACTTTAACTGCCCTCGTTCACTGCTAGGGAATAATGGGAATTGTATTTTTTTCTGAGACATTGAGCCTTCTCTGTCAGAGAGCTCTGGTGTCACAATAAACTACAGTCCCCATGATTCCCTAGCACTGTCAGGGCAGTTAAAGTGGACTCAATTTGCACTATTTCTGGCAGTCTGTCTCAAAGGTGCTACTAGATCTCTATGTAAGGAGGAGCCCTGGTGGTGTAGTGGTTAAATGCCTGTATTGCAGCCACTCACTCATAAACCACAAGGTTGTGAGTTCAATACTAGCCAGGGCTCAGGTTAGACTCAGGCCTGCATCCTTCTAAGGTTGATAAAATGAGTACCCAACTGTTGAGGGGTGTGATGTCCAGCTTGGACTGTTTAAATTCTCCCCTGAATTTTCCTTCATTTTTGGTGTAGTCCTTAGTATGTTTGAGGATAGGAATGTTCCATTGTATTAGTTTGCAGGAGGAGCTGTAGGAATCCCCTGCATTTTTCTAGTTTTTGGTTTGCCCCTTCCCAGCAAGCTCTGCTTCAGCTTGAGATTTTTAGTTTTTTCTTAGGCAGGCTTGGCTTTATCTGTTTGGTGGCAAACAGGCACAGACAGACGGAAAGGGCATTTCTTATACCATTTAGCCAATTTACTTACCATTAGCCAATTTAGTTACTATTTAGCCAGATTAGTTACCAAAAGCAGTTAATTAAATTGAATATCAACAACAAAGAAGTCAAGAGCACCAGAAGCTGAAAGACCCTGCACCAGCTTCATTGAGTAGGAGTTCAAACCAAGATCAAACCCAGAGAGATGACAACCCTGAAGATTGCTGAAACCTAAACTGTAAAGTACCTTTTATTTTAAGCCTGTTAGAGCTGGGGAGGAGAAACCCTTTTCTTTTGTTCTTCAAAATAAATTTCCCCCTTTTGGACTTTACATTCAGCGTTGGAGCCTTTTGGGGTAAAAGAGTTTGATCTCACCAGGGTACTGGCATTGCACACCCATATTTGCCACCACTTTTAGTTGGGTGTGTCTTCACAGGGGGCAATGAGCTTACAGTTGTAAACCGCTTAGACATCCCATAGCGCAATATGAAGTGGTATATGAAGCTGCTTTTTACTCATGTGCATGTTAACAAATGCACATAATATACAATAAACTGTCATAGAGTTATTTTTCTGCAGCTTTTCCAGACTTGCAGCACAGTGCCCCCTGTGGGCAAACTGATATTATTGCTTACCTTTTCATCTGTATACAGTCAGCCCTCTATATCCATGGATTCTTTATCCACAGATTCAACCATCCACGGTTTGAAAGTATTTTTAAAAAGATATAAATTCAAAAAAAGCAAACCTTGATTTTGCCACTTCATGTAAGGGACACCATTTTATTATGCCTCTGTTTTTAATGGGACTTGAGCATCCATGGATTTTGATATCCTGGAACCAAACCCTAGTGGATACCAAGGAGCCACTGTACTGGAAAGATTTGTTTATACAGTACTTCTTGGTCCAGTTAACACTGACCACCAAAGAATTCTGGCTGGCATTCTGTATTGCACTTATAGTTCTGTATCCTAGAGTTAGGGATCCGTAACTGTTCTGTATTTAGTAATGCTACATAGTCTTACTATGTTGTTGAGTATCTTCAAGTTGTTCCCAACTTATGGCAACCCTAAGGTGAATCTATCATAGGTTTTTATTGGCAAGTTTCTTCAGAGGAGTTTTGCCATTGCCTTCCCTTGAGGCTAAGAGCATGTGACTTGCCCAAGGTCACCCAATGGATTTCATGGGAGAGCTGGGAATCAAACCCTGGCCTTCAGAGTCATTGTCCAACCCCCAAACCACTGCACCCCACTGGCTATCCTAGTATTTATTTCCTTCCACATTTATAAATATATTTGGCTGACCTATTTATAAATGAGGAGGGGAAAAACCTCCAGCATGTGAGTATACTTAGGGCAGGCAAATTAAATGTGCTGAGCTACAGCTTATCTCAGGCTGCAATCAGGTGCATGAATAAGTCTCTGCTGAATGCAGTGGATCTTACTTATGAGTAGGCACATAGGAAAACAGTAAATCTATTAAGGGCTAGTAGTCAGGATAACTAAATGGGATGCTAAATGCTATAACTGCAGAGAAGAGCTGCTCTTTTATTGGCACAAGATTTGCAATAGGAGTAGCTCGTTCAATGCTGTTTAGGAGGTGAGGTTTAAGGCCATCTTCTTTGTGTTAGGATGATGACCTTTAGTTCACCTTCATTAAGTTTCCAAGGATTTTACTTACTTTTATCTTGCCCTGCTAGTTGCTCCTTTCCCCCCACAGCTCAGGAGGAAGGCCATTCTTTTCCATTCTGAGCTTTGAGAGAAGAAAGGGACTATGATGCTGCATGCCACTAGCTGCTTTAGGAAAATGTATATTTGGAAAGGTTAATCCACCTGGCAGTATTTCCTCTTCCCCAGAGGCCAGCATTGAAAGTTTCTCATCTTTTGAAGTCTTCTGCAAGGATTATGAGTTCCCAGTGGCTGGGCTTTTCTGTTAGTTCTGTACACCAGAATGGGATGATTTGATGTAACCTCTTAAATGAGGACTTTGAAAAACTGCTAACTTTCTTAAGTTATCCCAAGAGTCTGATAATTTATTACCAAACTATAGTTCAAGACATCTAATGGCATGTGAGTAATAGTTAATTAAGAGGTCTAGGATGCTGATAATTTTATTGTATTAATAAACTTAAAGTATCTAGAAGTTTGCATGGCTGCAGTCATACTGCATTTGCAGAGTATGATCTCTAATACCGTGGTCCTTTGGAGATCTCGGCCCCTTCATTTAGAAATTTGAAAAGTGAAATTTCTAGTCCCTATTGATCACTATGAAAAATAAAGTGTAAAGACAGTGTTAGCTGGAGCTCTTAGCTTCTAGAGAGCATTCAGGAGCAAGAAATGCAGATTCCTTACATGCAATTTGATCCCATGCATGCTTTGACAGAAGACAATTTCTGTGTGTTCAGTGAGACTTCTCTCAAGCACAGGATTTCTCTTTACCCTCATTCTTTACCCTCATTCATAGGTATTTTTTATGATCCAGTAATTCTCCCATTCTGTTAGACTGCAGTCATTTGGTGTCACTAAGTTTGGTGACATCTCGTGTGCAACTCATGGTGTCACTGTACCCCTTTACTGTCTCTTACACCTCACCAAATAGAATCTTTACTAATGTTTTTAGTACTAATGTTTATTCATAAATTGTAATTCCAGTATTTCATTCAATGTAATGACAATACTGGTGACATAAACGACTAGCAAAAGTAAAGTTGTGCCTTTAAATTACACAATCAAAAGCCTAATTGTATTCATATTTACATAGTTTCATGCAATTAAAGTGAAAATTTGTGAAAAACATGAACATTTGGTAAAATGTGATTTTTTTTTTTTAAAAAAGGAAATTTTAAAAAGAGCATTTTTTGTTAAAAACAAGAACAACTGAAGGCTCGCCTTTCTCCACCCACTGACCCTCATACTACGTCTTCTGCTGAGTTCCAGGGTTTTAAAGGGAAGCAGGTGAATGCCACAGCTCATTTGTGCCCAAAGGCAGACATTTGGGAAGCAGTGGTATCACACCTACCCACTTTGGGTGTCATCCAATGCAGCCTGAATTCCCTGCACCCTCCTAGTGGCATCCCTGATTCCAACACTGATTTGGCATCCTGTGACAAAAATAAGCAAGGATTGTTAAAGTGAAACCCACAAAATGTTCAGCTTGCTTCAGAATAAATGTTGAGGCTGAGATGCTGCTGGTAACTAGTGGAGCATAAAGTTTCACTGGTGTACATAGTGCTTCAGGTGCTGTAGAGGCAAAGGTAACCAGTCTAGTGGTAGCACAAGAAAGCTTTCCATGTGCAACCCAATTAATTGCCATTTGGGTTAGAGTAGGGGGACGGACGTGTGGCTGAGTACCATCTGACAGCCATTTATTTATTTATTTACTTAATATTAGCTTTTCCTGGCATGATACCCAGCTAAAATGCTACTGAGCAAAACTTTTGCCTAAAGAGTACTTCCTTATGCAACATCAGGGAAAGCAGATTGATTAATAATAATAATAATAATAATAATAATAATAATTATTTCTATACCACCCTATGGCAAACCAATCTAGGCGGTTTACAACAATTAAAAGAACAACAAAGATAAAACAGTATATTCCCTCCCCCCCTTAAAACATTATTAAATCAGATATCAATTAAAACAATAACAGATTCATTAAATATAAAATTTAAATACAAACCAATTAAAAACAAACAAAAAAACAAAAAACACCCCACCACTTCCATTTCTTGGGGGTATAGAGGGACTGTAACGGGGGAGTGGAGGAGAGATCTTGTTAATGTTACATTAACATTTAAACAGGTTGCGGTGCCCTAATCAACTTCTACTGCGTTCCTCATCCATCAACAACTGATGGGGCCACGAGAGGAACGCAGGAGTCAAGGAACCCAAGGCCGGGGTGATTAGTCTGGAAAGGCCTGCCGAAAGAGATCCGTCTTGACAGCCTTTTTAAAGCTGTCTAGTGATGTCAACTGACGGATCTCATCCGGCAGGCCGTTCCAGAGCTTGGGGGCGACAACAGAAAAAGCCCTCTGGGAGGTCACCACAAGCCTAGATTTTTGAGGCTGCAGCAAATTCCTCCCAAAGGACCGGAGAGCGCTGGGAAGATTGTATGGAAGGAGGCGATCCCTGAGATAGCTTGGACTCAAGCGATTTAGGGCTTTAAAGGTAATAACCAACACCTTGTACTGGGCCCGGAAGCTAATAGGCAGCCAGTGGAGGGATCTCAAAACTGGAGTGATGTGGTCCCTCCTAGATGTTCCAGAAATAAGCCTGGCTGCCATGTGTTGAACCAATTGAAGCTTCCGAACCAAGCACATGGGTTCATTAGGGCAACATGAATGTAAAGCTCCAAGGGGATTAAAACCAGATGAGAGGCTTCAGGTGTGGAGAAAACAAACAAATATGTAGCTATGACTGAAACTTGTCGGGCTGCTATGTCAACACTGAGACTGGGCAATGTAGTATATTCAGTACTAATAAAGTGTAATAATGTCTTGTGCCATGCTTTGAAGTCAGGGGAATTGTACACAAATATAATGTTTCAACTACAGATTGCCTGGACTTTGTTCAGATGTACAATGAACCATTTTAGTGTCATATGAGAGAAAACTACCAAGGCATTGTTCAAAAGACTTACCGCCATGAAGAGCATGCAATTACTCTATGAACCATGGGGTTATTAACTCAATGAAAGGAACCTACTTGTACTTGATATATGCAGGCCATAACTAATGATCCTGAATATTATAATGTCTTGATGTTCTGCTGGTGGTTTTTTTTTTTTAATATGCAAGAGCTGCATTTTTTTTTTAAAAATGCGAGGATCAAAAGCTAGAATTTTTTTTAAAGCCTTTGGCTGGTTTTGCTGGGAGCCAAAGCAAAGACAAATGCTCCTGA
Organism: Phrynosoma blainvillii; assembly: GCA_026167975.1. Lineage (NCBI taxonomy): Eukaryota > Metazoa > Chordata > Lepidosauria > Squamata > Phrynosomatidae > Phrynosoma > Phrynosoma blainvillii. The sequence continues at coordinate 10,943,222 of JANUYF010000005.1, forward strand.
AACTGTTGGCAAAATGAAGTACCAATGACAAAGATGTAAAGAATACGGCCAACCCACAAGTGCCTTTCATCAAACCCTTCCCAATCAATATTACACTAAACGTAATCCTGACCGCAAGGGTAAAAATAACGCATTCAAGATCACTTAGGAAACTGGGCTAAAAATAAAGATTAGCTTTTAGTATTGTCTAGAGTGCTTTGCATTTTTTAAAACAAAACAAAACAAAACCCCTCAATAAATGAAGAAAACCTGAGTGGCCCAGAAGCTAAATTACTCTCCAGGGAGCTTCTTCAACTAAACATAATGGAAAGATAAGTGCAAGTCAAGATGAGAATTGTCATTTTCTTCTGAATTCCTGTTGCTCTCCATTGTTTATCACTGAATGTTCCTCTCTAAGAACTGTGCAAAAATGTGTATTCTTGTTACAAGTGCAATTTAAAAAACAACAACAATCATTTAAACTGTCATGTGACAGAAAGGAGCTTGGGAAAGTTACTTCTTGGACTACCACTCCCAGTATAGCCATTCCCAATCTGTCAAGTGAAAAAAAATTAGACAAACCTTTGGCTTGTCAATTTTTTTTTTAAAATATGGTTTTTCTTAGTGTTTTAGTATATTAAAGTGGTCTCTTGTGGTATCTCTTGTTGGTTGCTAATATTGCAGTTTCATGGCCTCTCTTTCAAATAGGTTAAGTGGAGTACTTCCACCTTGTTTCTCTCTCTCTCTCTTTCGATTTTTATTTTATTTTTTGGTATCCCTGCAAATCCTAGGATACTAGTTCATGGATGGTACTTTTTTGGCTTCATAAACACCAGTTGTCTCCTTACAGCTGAACTCTGAAAGGATAGCCAAAACACACTGCACAAATAATCTGGTTTGAGACCATTTTAATTGTTGTTTTTCAATGCTAGGGAATTCTGAGAACTGTAGTTTTGTGAGACATTTAGTCTTCTCTATCAGAGCCCTGCTGCCACAATAAAGTACAATTCCCAGGATTCCTTAACATTGAGCCAGGGCAGTTAAAGTGGTCTTGAACTGGATTATTTCTGCAGTGTGGTTTAGGCCAGAAATTTATTTTTATAGTATTAATGAAACCCATTGGGTGACTTTGGGCAAGTCACACTCTCTCAGGGGGGTTGCAGACTGTCAAAAATAGTGTGAATTCAGTCCACTTTTAGGGTTAGGGTTAGTGCTAGGGAATCATGGGAATTGTTATTTTTCTGAGACATTGAACCTTCTTTGTCAGAGAACTCTAGTGCCACAATAAAATACAGTTCCCATGATTCCCTAACCTTAACCCTAACCCTAAAAGTGGACTGAATTCACACTATTTTTGACAGTCTGCAACCCCCCTCAGTCTCAGAGGAGGGCAATAACAAACCTCCTCTGAACAAATCTTGCCATTATAGGTTTGCTTTAGGGTCAACATAGGTTGGGAACAACTTGAAGCCACACAACAACAACAACAACAACAACAACAATTCATGTAGCTGCAATATGTCTTTGTGAATTTGTTATCTTTTGTGCTGTTGGGAACCATAGCTCTGTCTGAGGATATTTAAGCTCCAAGCTTGGAAAAGTTACTTTTTTGTACTAGGTTTTTTTGCCATCATTTTTGAGAAATTCTGGAGAACAGGTGACATGCCAGAGGATTAGAAAAGGACAAACATTGTCCCTCTCTTCAACAAAGGGAAAAAAGAAGATCCACTGTAGACCAGTCAGCCTGACCTCAATACTAGGAAAAATATTAAAACATATTATACAGAAACCTGTCTGCAAGTATCCTGATGACGAGGCAGTAATCCATGGGATGCAGCATGGATTTGTGAAGAAAGTCTCACATTTTCTTGAGGGAATCTCTCAGGAACCATATAAGTTATGGATGGACCAATCTGTCTGTTTTAGTATCTGTAACATTCTATAATGTCTGCAGTTTTTCAAACCTGACTCTATTAAATCTAATTCATGATTTTTAAAAATGCAAACAAACAGTATGCAAAAATCTTCTTACATGTTGTGCAAAAAAAAAAAGTTGGTATGCATTTCTTTATGCAATTTGCACTAATATATACATTTCTGAAAAAAACAACCCCAAAAAACTTTCCTCCATATATTATCTTTCTAATCAACTTTCCTGTATTCTAATGTATATTTTAAATTGAGGAGAAATTGAGGAGATACACTGCAAAATATAGGGCAGTGGGGAACCAAATGGTAATTGCATTTTGGTTCATGCATTAGTTTGGGAAGTGCATGTTAGGCTGTTCAACATTAAAATGTGAATCAAACAAACAAACTTCTAAGACAGCACTGGGCAGGACCCTACCCTTCTTCTCTTTTCTGCCACCTCCCTTGACTTTTTCTGCTTCTGTAGCAGCCAATCGGTTATTACACTTACCAAAGATCCAAATTTATTACTTGCAAAGGGATTTTGCCATCTAAAGCCACATGAGATTCCAGAGATGTGGCCCTTGGGCCAGAGTTTGTCCCTCCCTGAGGTAGATCTGTGTTGCATTTTTATTGCATTATCATATGTTAATATATTGCTGAACTGCAAGAAAGAATCAACATATGAAAACAAAGCTGTCGGTTTCACAGCATCAGAATATTGTTATGCAAACATCCACAGTCTCTAAGAGCAATCAGTTCTGCACAGATACAAAAGGGAGACACAAAATCTGCTGGTGCTCACAATTTGCCATTTGAATACTCATCTCTGTTGTCCTATTTTGAAGGAGACATTATGTAAAATACTGTAGAAATGTTCTGTTTGCAGAAACTCATTTGACCTCAGTGCAGTTTAAAATATAAATATACAGTGCCCCCATAATGTGGCCATCATGTCTTATACAAATAAAATCAAACCTGCTATTTTGCTCTGTTTCTGAGTAATTTTCATAATAATAAGCAATTGTCACCTGTACAGCATACAAATACAATAAAATGGATACAAGATGTGGACTGAGTATAAGAGACCAAGATTTGGCAAACACTCATATGGAAAAATAGAAAGCACCTGTTTTTCAGTCTCAAATTCCCATTTGTAACTTGGCAGCAATTGAATAGGGCTACTTCACAGGGCTGTTGCATGATAAACATTTTAAAAACTAGAATGTATTGGTAAAATTAAGGCTTCAGTTCAGTGCACAGTTCCCTGGGACTAAACTACCTTAAACATTTCTGAGTAAATGGGCATAAGATTGGGTTTCAACATGTACTGAATAAAATGCCAACAACAAAGGATTCTTTTCTCTTTTTCTACCATTTTACCTTGGATGTGTGATGCGTATTTTTCCTTGTGTCCTAATTAAATATTTCATGTTGATCATGAGGCTATCTCCCAATATTGTGGCACCATAGCTCTCTGACATAGAAGGCTCAATGTCTCAGAAAAAATTACAGTTCCCTAGCACTGAGCCAGGACAGTTAAAGTGGTCTCAAGCTGCATTATTTCTGGCAGTCTGTAAAGGCCCTGTATTACATCATCCTCAGGCAGACAAGCCAAATGTGGCCAATGTAACAATGTCCAACATTCCCTTGCATGATCAGTGCATGCATTATCTGCATAAGGTGCTTGGATGTGCCAATTTTGCTACATTGCCACAGTTGGCAAAAGTGTGTTCAGAGCTTAAGGTAAAGCCATGCCAAAAGTTTCTGGACTGCACTGTCTGCAAGAAGCTGAAAGTCAAAGCTTTTCCTGTAGCCAAGGAAAGCCAAAAAGTGACAAAGTGGCCCTTCCAGGCAGTTCATGGAGACCTTGATGGACTCTTTAAAGCAAGTGTGGGAGCTGCTCAATATATTTTTGTGTTGGTAGACCACTACACCAGATATAGTTTTGTGTATTTGCTGAAGTCCAAGGACCAAGCATATGCAAAATTCAAAGAATGAGTGGCCATGGTGGAGAGGAAATTCCCATACAAAGTGGTAACCTTTAACTCAGAGGTGGAAAATTTCTTGGGAATGCATTCCAAAATTGGCTAAAGAAAAAGGGCACACAGCATAAAACAACTAACACTCATAGTCCAGCTGAAAATGGCCTAGCTCACAGAAGGGTAAAGGATTGTATGTTGGGTGATGCCCAAGCATCCTGTAATTTGTGGGATGAAGCAGTAGTTTGTGCAAACCATGTCCTAAACAGGGTCTGGAGTTCTAGTGTCAACCAGATGCCCTATCACATGATTTTTAAAGTACCTAAGAGTGTTTGGACAGTTTAACAATGCCCTGATCACCAAGACCTTAAGAAGGAAAAGTCAGCCTAAGTGGCAGAGATTAAGGTTTGTGGGATATACAAGGAATAAATACTGGTTTACCCTAGAAAATGAACAGGTTGTATTCTCAAGAAGTACCAATTTTGAGATGCATAGTGGGTGGGATAAGGTACATGCAAACGAAGAAGTGTTTGTTCACCCACTAGAACCAGGGGAGCCAATATCTACAAATGGAATTCCCTGATAGTGTATAGTAACAACAACCAAGCACTTCACAACACATATCTGACACCTCCACAACATTGTTAAAAAGAAAAGAAATGGTACAAAATGAAGGTAGTAGTGAAGAAGACACCATTGTAATACCCTGGAGGTCAAAGAGAGTTAGGAAAGCTCCTGATCATTTTGTTGTACAGCAAGCAAAGGTATGTAATATGTGTTGTGAACCAGACATTTATTTAGAGGTGCAGAACTGTGCAGTCGAGGAACAAAGGAAAGGAATGCTGCCATAGATGCAGAATTCAAGTCAATGGTGCACAAGAGAGTCTTTGATGTTATAGACATGTCAGTGGACCAAAAAGCTGTGCAGTCCAGATGAGTGTATAAAAGGAAGGTCATGCCAGATGGGAGTTTAAAATATAAGGCAAGGTTGGTGGCTCAGAGATTCTCATAAGAGAAATATGAGTCCTATGATAAGACCTTTGCTCCCACAGCAAAATCAGAAAGTTTAAAAGTGGTTTTGTCTGTAGCTGTAAAGAATGGCATGGAGATTAGACATTTTGATTTTGAAACTGCTTATCTTAATGCTGATCTAACAGAGACTGTATACATGAGGCAAGCTCCTGGATATGTTTACATAGGTGAAAACAAAGTGTATAAACTGAGAAAGGCAATGTATGGGTCAAAACAATCTGCCAGATGTTGGAACCTATGTATACATGAACAATTATGTGCCCTAGCTTTAACTAGAAGTGTAGCAGATGCCTGTGTCTACACTAGAGGGAGTGGTGATGAATTAGTCATACTTGTGATTTATGTTGATGATTTGGCAATTGCAGCTAAAAGCAGAGAGGTGCTTGATAATGTGAGATCACAATTAGAGAGCCATTTCAATATCATGGACCTGGGACGCCTGAAACATTATCTAGGCATAGAGTCTGAGAAAACTCAGGAGGGTGACTTGTTTTTGAGTCAGAGAACAAAAATAGATCAACCTGTTGAAAAATGTGGTTTGATTGATGCTAATATAACTACGACACCTATGACCACAGATTTCGCTAAAACAAAATCTGATGTGCTATTTGACAGGCCAGAACTGTATCACTTAGTGGTTGGTAGGCTTCTCTTTATAGCAAACCACACTAGACCCAATATCAGCTTTTCTGTCAGCCTGTTAAGTAGAAGATTGTCCAAGCCAAGCTTGAGTGACTGGACTCAAAAGAGTGGTACAATACCTGAAAGGAACCAGGGATCTGCATTTAAAAATTGGCAAAGATGACTCTGAATCAGAGTGTTACATGGACAGTTCATTTGCTGAAGAGAAAGATAGTAAATCTGTAACTGGTCTGGTGGTTAAACATGTTGGTAATGTTGTGGCATGGAGGTCAAGAAAACAGACTGGTGTGGCATTGTCCATGGCTGAGGCTGAATTTGCAGCACTGTCTGAGCTGGCAGATGTAATCCAATGGTTTAGGCAGTTGTAGCAAGACCTTGGGGTCAAATGTAAAGGACCTGTTAAGGTTCATGAGGATTCTCAATCCTGTATAGCAATGGCAGAGGCAGAAAATCTAAAAAGCAGAGCAAAGTATGTTGGTGTGAGATACAAAAATGTAAGACAAATGATACAGGAAGGAGTATTGACATTAGAGTATTGTATGTCAGAGAAAAATCTGGCTGACATATTTACCGTACATAGGCATTGCCAGTACTGAGGTATGAGGAAATAGCTGCCTTGATAGGCCTATGTAAATGCTAAGAACAATGATGTCAAACTGTATATTGTGTAATCCTAATGTACTGTTAATGTTTATGTTCTATTTTTGTTTAATTTTGTCATAACAAATTATTTTGGAGGGAATTGTTGGGAACAATGTCCCTTTGAAACAGTGTAAAAATAATGTAAAAATAAAAAGTGGCCAAAAAGAAAGATAAACAATGGATGACAGATGAAACACTTCATGCAATAAAAGAAAAAAAAAAGCAAAGGGAGATAGGAACAAAGCCAGAAATATGAACACAATTGTCCGACGTCCGACACGCAGGGATAAGGAGAAATACTACAATGACCAATGCAGAGAAATAGAAGACAACAACAAATAGGGAAGAATGAGAGACCTCTATCAAAAAATTCGAGAAATTAAAGCCAACTTAAAACCAAGGGCAGGGATGCTCTATGCAGAAAAAAAGAACATAATACAGGAACAAGAAGAAATAAAAAGATATTGGAGGCAATGCAGAGAAGAGTTATACAAAAGAGATGAGGGAATGAATGATATTTGGAATGAGGAGCCATATGAAGACGACCCCAAATTCTAAGAAGTGAAGTGGAATCTGCAATAAAGGAAATGGGAATAAATAAATCACTGGGAACAGATGATATCCCAATTGAACTGCTACAGTGCTTACAGGCAGATGCAACTTTAGTGCTAACTGAAATATGCCAACAAATATGGAAAACAAAGCGGTGGCCAGCAGAGTGGAAACACTCAATATACACACCAATCCATAAGAAAGGAGATACAAAAGACTACAGCAACTATAGGACAATAGCACTAAAATCATATGCAAGCAAAATAATGCTCAAAATTCTGCAGCATAAACTCTAACCATACATGGAGAGAGAAATTCCAGAGGTGCAAGCAGGATTCAGAAAAGGAAGGGGCACTATGGATCACATTGCAAACATATGACAGCTAATGGAGCACACCAAAGAATTCCAAAAAAGAATCAGCATGTGTTTCATAGACTACAGCAAAGCATTTGATTGGATAGATCACAAAAAGCTATGGAATGCATATGGGAGTGCCACCACATCTGATAGTCCTGATGAGGAATCTGTACCAAGGACAAGAGGCCACTGCCAGTGCAGGATTTGGGGAAACAGTTCCCAATTGGGAAAGGGGTCAGACAAGGCTGAATCCCATCACCCTACTTGTTTAACTTATATGCTGAAAACATCATAAGAAAAGCAGAATTAGAATCACAAAAAAGGAGGAGTTAAGATAGGAGGAAGTAACATTAACAACCTACAACATGTGGATAACACCATACTATTAGCAGAAGACGTTCAGGAATTGGAACAGTGAATAAGAAAGGTCAAAGATGAAAGTGCAAAGGCAGGTCTGATGCTGAACATAAAGAAAACAAAAATAATGACCACAGAAGAACTACACAAATTCAGTCTAGACAATGAGGACATTGAAATAGTTAAAGAATTCCCATATCTAGGATCAAACATTGACCAGAATGGAGTCTGCAGTCAAGAAATAAGAAGATGACTAGGAATGGGAAGGGCAGCTATGAAAGAACTGGAAAAGATATTGAAGAGCAAAGACATACAACTGAGCACTAAAATCAGAATTGTCCAGGCCATTGTATTCCCAATTAGCATGTACAGATGCAAGAGCTGGCCAGTGAAGGAAGCAGACAGAAAGAAAATCAACATTTGAAATGTGGCGCTGGAGAAGAGTACTTAGGATACCATAGACAGCCAAGAAGACAAACAAATGAGTTCTTGAAGAGATCAGACCCGGGCTCTCCTTGGAAGCTAAGATGATAAAGTTAAGACTATTGTACTTTGGCCACATCATGAGAAGGCATGGATCACTAGAAAAATCAATAATGCTAGGAAAGGTAGAGGGTAGAAGAAAGAGAGGAAGACCACAAACCAGATGGATAGACTCAATCAGAGGGGTTATGAGGAAGGGCTTGCAGGATCTGGACAAGGCAGTGGAAGATAGGGATTCTTGGAGATGTCTCATCCACAGGGTTGCCATGAGTTGGAAGTGACTCAAGAGCAGCTAACAACAGCAACAACAAAAATAGTTTCAGCCCTTAGTCATTACCACTGTATATAAGTACTCTAAAACCCAGAGCAGGTGTGGGTTGAAGAGTGGGTTGAAGAGAGAAGAGTTGTGGTGTGGTTGTTGGGTTGTTTGTAGAGAGTGGATTGCTGTATATCAGACAGTGAATGTTGGAGAGAGTTAAAGGAGAGTTTGTATATAACTTGTACATATTGCAACAAGTGATAAAAACCTCCAAGGATTTTGGAATAATTCAACTGTGTCTGTGCATCATTCAAGGTTGGTCAGTGCAATATTGTCAAATACTACAAACGTGAGTTGAAGGCTTTCATGGCCATCATCCATAGTTTTTTGTGGGTTTTTCAGGCTGTGAGACCGTGTTCTAGAAGAATGTATTCCTGATGCTTCACTTGCATCTGTAGCTGGATCTCCAGAGAATGGTGGCATGGAGGTGTGTGGAGTATATATACTGTGTGACTCTTGGTTGAGGTAATACACAGATTTACATGCTAATCCTCTCAATCAAGGGTCACACAGTATACAAACCCCACACACCTCCATGCCACCATTCTCTGGAGATGCCAGCCACAGATGCAGGCAAAATGTCAGGAATACATTCTTCTAGAACATGGCCTCACAGCCTGAAAAACCCACAAAAAACTACAAACCAAGTTTGTGCTTCTGCACACTGCTGTGTTAACAGCTACTGTTGAGGATAATTACCTCAGACAGTGCTGAGAATTGACATCTCTGATGGGCCTAGTTTTTGTTTTTGTTACTGCACATCAGCAGGACATAGAAGAGAGCCAACACTAAGTGCAGTGCCTTACATTACTGTGTGTTGAAATTCATTTTGTTAGCTTTGGCCCAGCTTTCTAATTTATTAAGGTCTTCTTGAATGTTGATCCTGTCTTCTTGGGTATTAGCTAATCCTCCTGATAGTATCATTTGCAAATTTTATAAGCATTCCTTGGATTCCTTCATTCAAGTCATTGATAAAGATATCATTTCTTTCCAGGACGGAGAGAAGCCATTTTTGAGCACCCTTTGGGTTTGACTGGTCAACCAATTACAAATCCACCTAACAGTCACATTGTTTAGCCCACATTTTACCAGCTTATCTGCAAGACTATCATGGGGGACCTTGTCAAAGGCCTTACTGAAATTGAGATATGCTATATCTACAGCATTCCTTTTGTCTACCAAGCTGGTAATTTTATCATTAGTCTGGTATGACCTGTTTCTCAGAAACCCATGTTGACTTTTTGTGATAATGGCATTGCTTTCCAAATGTTCACAGATGCTCTGTTTAATCTGCTCTAGAATCTTTTCTTGTATTGATGTCAATTAAGCCTTGTAAACTGTAGCAAACTACAGGCCATGAAATCTGGCAACCCCAGGTAGCAATGAATTGACTTGTTTGTAATAGGGATGAGGTGAGGTCTGTTTTATGTTGGTTATGTCAATGTTTCCTAGAACTGGTCCAAAACATTTTGGTGGCTGATGAAAAGAAGATAGTGGCCTTCTTCCTTTCCATTATATTCTGTAATATTTGTTTTTATGTTTCCCAGTCTTTTACTTTATCTGCAATCTGTCCAGTCCAGAACAAAAAGCTAATTTTTTACCATCCTTATCATAGTTCTAACAAATGTGTGATGCTTGTTATCACATAACAATATTTTACTTGAATTTTTATGGAACTGTTGACAGAAGCTGATACCAATATTAATCAATACTCTTCACACTAGCCTGGAGAAAGGATAATGCTTGGAGATGATTTATGAGTCTGGTGAACTCTGGAATATATATCTTTGCTACATTGTTAAAGGAGGAGTGGACAATAATGGCGGACTGCAACTAAATTACAAGCCGCTCTGATAGCCAGAAGCTGGAAGGATTGGAGAAGGAAGGATACAAAATATGGATTTGTTTGAGACTGTATAGGAGGACCAAGCAGTTGAATAATTTTTAAAAATATGTGTAGGGCCTAAATACCCTAAAGCAGGGGTAGGCAACCTTTCCCCTTTAAGGGCCGAGGGACTTCAGCTCCCAGAAGCCTCAGCCATGTTGGCCAATAGTCCCATGTTGGCCAATAGCTCCTGGGATTCTGGGAGTTGAAGTCCCTCTGCCCTTAAAGGGGAAAGGTTGCCTACCCCTGCCCTAAAGGCTCTAGATCCTGTCTGATCTTAGTCCAGGGGTAGGCAACCTTTCCCCTTTAAGGGCCGAGGGACTTCAGCTCCCAGAAGCCTCAGCCATGTTGGCCAATAGTCCCATGTTGGCCAATAGCTCCTGGGATTCTGGGAGCTGAAGTCCTTCGGCCCTTAAAGGGGAAAGGTTGCCTACCCCTGTCTTAGTCCTTGGATGGGAGACTACCAATGAATACCAGGTGCTGTGGGCTATATTTCAAAGGAAAAAGAACTGGAAAAACACCTTGGAGTAATCCTTGCCTAAGAAAATCTTATGAAATTCATGGGGTTACCATAAGTAAACAGGTGACTTGAAGGTGCATGTGTGCATACATCCATGCATGTATGTATGCATGCATGCACACACACACGCGCACGCACACACACGCTACCTTTCTATTGTTCTTATTTAGTTCAAATATTTTTGGTTTTACAAAAGAAGGACTAGGCTTGTCTAGTCCAGGAGGCCAATGCAGCAATGCAGGAAAAAACTGCACACTTTATGAATACTAAAGTGCTTCAAGTAGGTTATTCCAGTTCCTCAATAATCTCTGAAAGAAGATTGTAACATAAACCAGCTTTCATATATCAACCCTAGTAGATTCTGCTCCCAGTCTACAAGCATAAGGGAAGGGCCCCATCTCAGTTGTAGAGCACATACTTTGCATGTGGACTGTTCTGAGTTTGATCCACAAAGGGCTGGGAAAAGCTCCAGCCCAAAACCTTGGAGAACTACTGCCAATCAGTATAGGTAGACTAGGTTGGATGACATGGCCCATGGACCACATACACCTCAAGTATCACTGAAATTCAGAAGTGTAGCAGGAAAAGTGTCTTCGTTCATTTCTGGAAGGGAAGAAAGTGCCTTCCTCTGTCACCTACAAGAATTTGTAGTTTCCAAGCATCTTCCCTAACCACAAAGAACTTCCCAGTGCTGCTGAACTGAAGTGGAGGTGGCAGGGACCTCAGCAGCTACCAAATTTTGTAGGCAGCAGTGGTGGTATAGCCCCTGGTAGAGTTGGAGATCTATTATGACCTCAGACACTCCTGAACTAGATAGAACAGTGATTTTATTCTGCTTCAGAGTACATCATTCTAGATTCTGTGTTTCCATGAAGGCCTTCAACTCAGAATTTGCAAAAGTTATGGGGGGGGGGGAGATATGACCATACTGGCTGGGGGATTCTGGGCATTGTAGTCTAAAAAGTAATTTTCCCCCCAAACTGTGATTCAGTTTGCATATATGAGGACTAAGCAAGTGTGGGGGAAGCACTAGAACTCTCCCCAACATTCCTATATTTGGTGCTTCCAACCATCCAGGCTACCACTTTGAGCAGTAAGTTCTGAAGGGAGCTTCCACTCATGTCCACTCAAAATCATCATGCAATAAAGATCCCTGCTCTTTCAGGGATCCTGATTTCACAGACAGGTCTACTGACATTTCACTGAACACAAGTAGAAGCCCTTTCCAGACTTTGCTGTTCAACATGGCAAGGTCAGAGTTCCATTGCCTCACCATGTGGCCATATTGTCTGAGGATACTTGAAGTTCTAGTCCAAAAAGCCATGTTTCCAAGCAAGATCAAGAACAAGGAGGACAAGGGCATTGAGGCAACGGACTTGGCCAGAGGGTAGGAGGAGAGAAAAAGAGAGACTGAAGGCCTAAGCAGACTGCCAGAAATAGTGCACATTAAATTGAGGCACTGCCCTGGCTCAGTGCTAGGGAATCATGGGAACTGTTTTTTTTTCTGGGACATTGAGCCTTCTCTGTCAGAGAACTCTGGTGCCACAATAAATTACAGTTCCCATGATTCCCTAGCACTGAGCCAGGGCAGTGCCTCAATTTAATGTGCACTATTTCTGGCAGTCTGCTTAGGCCCTGAGACTCAGACAGACAGACAGACCCAGGCTTAGAATATTACTCAGCCATGAAGTTCACTGGGTGACCTTGAGCCTGTCCTTCTCTCTTGGCTCATCCTACCTAAGAATTAATATGTATAGAGATTTTGTAGCATCTCTGAGACTAACTGAAAAAAAGAAAGAGGTTTGTAGCATGAGCTTTTGTAGACTTTAGTCTACGGGCCTTTGCAGACTGCCAGAAATAGTGCACATTAAATTGAGGCACTGCCCTGGCTCAGTGCTAGGGAATCATGGGAACTGTAGTTTATTGTGGCACCAGAGCTCTCTGACAGAGAAGGCTCAATGTCTCAGAAAAAAATACAATTCCCATGACTCCCTAGCACTGAGCCAGGGCAGTGCCTCAATTTAATGTGCACTATTTCTGGCAGTCTGCAAAGGCCCTACTTCAGATGCTTATGGTGGAGTGGAAGCCAGGGACAGACAGGAGTTGAAGGCCTTCATGGAAATCCATCAACCTCTTCAAGAAACTTGCCCAGATACAGACAGATATCTTCTTTCTCAACAAATGCAAACAATAGGATGTCATTCCTAGGGACCTACATGTGGGGAGCAACTCCTGCACTCCTGTCTGTCCCTGGCTTCCACTCCACCATAAGCATCTGAAGAAGTAGACTAAAGTGTACAAAAGCTCATGTTACAAGCCTCTTTCTTTTCTTTTTTTTTACAGTTAGTCTCAAAGGTGCTACAAAATCTATATGCGTATTAATTCTGCAGACTAACACAGCTATATCTTTAAATCTTGCCTAAGAATGTTATTGTGAGGCTAACACAAGATAACCTCCATGTATAAGCTCCTTGAGGAAGAGCGTGATGCAAGTGTAATCAATAATAATCATTGTGACTTGGCATTTCTCTGCTTGTGTTTAAGCTTGGGCATTAAAAGAGTCCTAAAAATATCTCTACTATTATTTAAAGAGTTTGCTTATGCTATGAAAATCCACTGCCTTGATCACAAACATACTAAACTTGGTGTTTTGTGCAATGAGACGAAAACAAAGACTACAGCAGGATTCTGACCTTGATTCATCAATTGCTTCAGGAAGCTGATAATAGTACCCCAGACACAATCCAAAGTAACTGACAAGTAGACATATCTTGTTGTTGCTATTTCTCCTGCTGCTGCTATTGCTGGTGGTAGCAGCGGTGTATGGGTATTTGCTATGGAATGCCCATTTATGAACTGAGCATTTTTGTGCAACTTGTTTTATAGACAATATTAATTAATTGTCATCTTTGAGGTCTGGCAATATGTTTATAAATATAAACTGTAATTTAACAATAATCCATAGAGATATGATGTGGAGCATAAGAATGAATTTAAGAGGCTAAATATATTAGGATAAGTATGCCTGTGTTATTGAGAAACCAGTGACAGTTTCATTCTAGGGGAAATGCCCATTGGAACGATGGCCTAGCATTGGAATGTTGGAAAATCTTAACAGAAACTATAGAAAGTATGAAAGAAGATAAAGATGACAATGGATTGATGGCTAAGTTCTAATGTTTAAGCTGATAATGCTGATATTTGATGAATGTAGAAAAGCCAGATGAAGAGAAAGATAAAAGTAGTCCTATAAACGTTCTTAGAAAAGTGAACATCCTAATAACCATATTAAGGTAACAAAGTACAGTGGGCCCTTGGTATCCACTGGGATTTGATTCCTGGACCTCACATGGATACTAAAATCAGTTATTGATCAAGTCCCATTAAATACAGTGACATAGTAAAATGGTGTTCCTTATATAAATGTGATGCCTAAATCCATGGATGAGGAATCTGTGGATATGGAGGGCTGACTGTATGTGAGAATGTCACACATGTAATATAATGAAGCTTAGTGCTCAGACAGTGACATATCTGTGTTTTTTCCTAAGAGGAATGTATATGCTAATATATCTAGAAAATGCATATAATAAATAGTTGAAAAGAGTGCCAAATGATATTACACCATCACTGGGGCATTCCTAAGGGCACTCGGGGGAAAATAACAGACATCAGCTGATAATTCCTGGAAGATCAGTTACAACTGCAGCTACCAGTAAGACCTCTGCTGGATTTTCATTTTCCTTCACCCCTTGCAAAAATCACTGAATTAGCCTCAACTCTTGTAATCTCTGAATAGGGGGAAAGGAAGGAGGGGGGATGAGGATGTTCACTCAGTGTCAAAGAAAGATAAGAGGATTATCCAATCCCTCATGAGTGGCCATGCATGTCTGGAGGAAAGGTGGATCACAGGTTTGAGTCAAATTAATGTGAAGATCTCTTAACTGTGTTAAATTCCAAGTGACATTTTCTGCTTCAGGGGAGAGATGTGCAGATCCCCCATGTCAGCATGTTCCTAGTCATCGGAGAAGCTTAGACAATAGTCACAATCCAACATCCCCTCAGCATAGTGTAAATATCCACTTGTGGAAATACACTAAACCAACTCTTCACAACCCTTGCAGAATAGCAACACTGAACAAACTGTCAACTATGTCAGTCTGCATACATGGTGTTGCTGCATGCACAACTTTGCTTTTTCCACTGTCAACAGCATACATCTATTGCACAATGGTGAATATATCACTCCATAAATATAGTGCACTACCACTAACAAGATACTGGACACAGTGTGTTTTAAATTTCACATCAATAGCCTATGGGACACCAGCTTCCTGGGTTTGTGAAGAACTGTCCCTTGTGGGAGACACTGAATTGTGGGTGTGGAATTCTCACTTGAGGGATCCACCTTGCATTGGATCCTGGACTGATTGTGTCCATCCTGATAGACCATTGAGTCCTTCTGGTATAAAAGTACTTCCTGTTCTGGAATGTCCTAGTTTGCTTGTTCCTTGACCATGTATCTCTGGACCTGGCTGCCCTTCAGTCTTGATGTCTAGCTTACTCCTCAGTCCTATCTATGCAGTCCAAGAACTTTTGGCAGGGTTTTACTCTAAGTTCTGGAACACTTTAGCCAATTGTGCCAATGTGGCAAATGAGCTTACAGTTGTAAACCGCTTAGCACAGTATGAAGCGGTATATAAATGAAGCTGCTTTGCTTTATCTCTTGGTTCTTTGGCTTTGACCTACTCTTTGATCTTGACTACTGGCTTTATCCCAGTTCCTGGTTCCTGGCTTACCTCAGACTGACAGGGCACATCCTCAAAATGCTGATATCCATGAGAGTCAATCATTACTAAGTGTCTTTCTTTATACATATGTTTACAGATGAAGTATGAGTTTTAGAGATAGCTGCTTGTCTAATGCCGCTCTGAGTTTAATTTCTGAGCTGAAATGTGAAAGCAGAGCTTTTAGTGTATTGTTTAGGGTCTTTGCTACCCTGTACACAAATGGGCCAGTTGGCACATGCAACCAGTTGCATGAACTAATGCCAATAACAGTTCAAATACTACATTCTAAATGTGACATATGCTTCAGCTCAAACTCTACACACATGTTTGTTTGACCTATAATTACGAAGTGGGGGAAACGTTCCACACAAAGCAACCTCCTAGGCCCATGGTGGTGAACCTATGGCATGCGTGCCAGATATAGCATGCGGAGCCATTTTTTTTGTGGCACACGGAAGGCAGAGAAGAGGAGGAAAAGGCTCATGCATCCTGGCCATCAGCCATCTTGGGCCTTCAGCTGTTCCTCCTCCTGGCTGCCCCAGACTTTCAGCTGACTCCTGAGAGGCAGCTGAATGCCCGGGAGGGTGTGGGGTGAGCAGGAGGAAAAGGCGTGCACCTGTTCCTCCTCCTTACCAGCCATCCCGAGCTTTCTTTTTTTTTAAAATAATTTTTTATTGATTTTAAAAAACTTAAAACATAGAGATAGAAGCCCCCCCCCATGTTTCAACATTACATGACATCCATGCACAACAATACAACAGTTGAAAACTAATAAAATGAACTTCCTGATAGCCATGTTCTAATTATTACCTCCACTATTATTCTCTTTTACTCCTACTACTCTCCTAATCATACTCTTATTTACTTGCTTTGTTTAATGCATGTTGTTTTTCTAATGTTATCTTATTCTTGATTTCTTTTTTACTTTCCCCTTATTTCTCTGTTCTTATTCAAGCTCCATTTTCCTTTTCCTTCCTTCCTTCCTTCCTTCCTTCCTTCCTTCCTTCCTTCCTTCCTTCCTTCCTTAATATTATATGTATATATAGTCTTTTAATTCTCATTTTCTTTTTTCTTCAATAGATGTTGGATTTTATGCTCTATATCTAACCATTTGTCTGTGAACTTGTCCATTGACTTGTTTCTAATCAGTTGAGTTTGTTTGTCCATTTCCATATAATCTAACACTTTCCAGAACTACGCAGTTATATATGGACCAATTTTTTCTTTCTAGCTTCTGCCGAATACTACTCTTGCAGCTGCTATCAGATAAAAGAGGATTTTCCCATATTTACTCTCTAGGTCATTATTCGTTATCCCTAATAGATATGTTTTGGGGGTTCTTTTTATATTCTATTTTAAATATTTCTCTTATTTTTCCAAAAATGTATGTCTAATACTTTCTTGCTATGTTACACCTCCATCACATGTGGTACAGTGTGCCTTTAGTTTCTACACACTTCCAATATCTGTTATTACTATCTTTATTCATTCTTGACAGTTTGTCTAGCATCAAGTACCACCTAAATTGACATTTGTAAAAGTTTGGCTTTCTGGTCAGCTAGCATCTGCTCATCATTCCATAGTCTCAGGGGTATATAATTAAACAAATTTTCCCAGACAAGTAGACTCTGTACCAAAATTGACCAAGTGGGATAATTGGTGCCATCTAGCTTGGCAAAGTTTATTGTTCCTGTGAATCCAGCCATATCAGCAGGCTATTTTCAAAATAAATCATACCAAAATGGAAAACAAACACCTGGTCTTCAATGGATTGTTATTCAGGTTATTCAAATTTCTCAACAAGTGCAAACAATGGGATGTCATTCCTAAGGACATGGGTATGGGGAGCCCTTTGCAAACTAGGTATCATGTAGGACTAATGGGTTCTACTCATGCTGACTGGGTCTGTAGTAGCCAACATTCCTTTTCAGTTTTCTTCAGTGAAACTCCTGCACTCCTGCCTGTCCCTGGCTTCCACTCCATTATAAGCATCTGAAGAAGTAGACTAAAGTCTGCAAAAGCTCATGCTACAAACCTCTTTCTTCTTTTCTTTTTTCAGTTAGTCTGAAAAGTGCTACAAAATCTCTATACATATTAATTCTACAGACTAACACAGGTATATCTTTAAATTCTATGGCTCATATGCAGTTTGCAATTATCTCAGTCTTCTGATTTGATGATTGTAATATAAAATTTTATGCATCTTAATTTGTCCAGACTGGGAAAGTAATATATGTTTCCAACAGATGATCAATAATTAGAAAGGAGACTGGGAGAGGATATTATAATCTGGATTATCAGACTGGGTACAAAGTCAAGCATGCAAAGATGAACAGAAAGGATGCTTGGGGAATTTGATTTTTTCTGAATTTTGCCTGGACCAATGTATAGATTGGAACATTTTGGGCCATAACTCAAGTGGGGCATGACTCTAGTCTAAAAATCACATGTGGCTGCATTTGCACAGTCCTTACTGCAGCCAGTCACTGCTGTCCCCAATACAGTTAATCATTGTGCAACCACAAACATGGCCTTTTTGGCCACCAATGACTTGGTGGATGGGGAGCTAACTGACTGTCATACAACTGCTACATGCAAAGCATCAATATCTATTGTATAATTGGTTGTGCAACAGTGGGATCCAGCATAACTGTGCTGGAGTATATTTATGCCCCCCTAAAGATGAATGGCCTTAGAGAGCAATGGTAAGCATAGGAATAAGGACAAAATGGTGGATCTCTACCCACTTTCAAACCCAAGATAATCTCACCAACCAATGCAGGAGGTGGTGGCAGCAGGTTATGGTGGCTTTATTTGGCTTTTCAGTGTAGCAGATCTTTCTTTTCAGGAATTAATTCCCACTGGAATGAACTGGAGGATGGGATAGATCAATTTGGACAGCTGCACAGAGACTTAGAGGGGCCTCATGGGAAAACAGAGGGGCTTTGAATGCTATAAATTCTAAGTGATGTCTCAGTCTGCCCTCATAATGACCAGTTTGGGAGCCTACTACCAGTATGAGATACTGCTAGCAGTACATTTTTGCTCATGGAATTCTTTTGCTGCCTTTTTGACATCCTGGTGAACATCATAGCAAAATGGGACCACAACCCAAGTGTCCCCAAGCTAAATTTTTCACTCACACTCTTTTCTGTTTGTTCTGTCTCTTTTTATGTATCTTAATTTGCATTATACAGTTAAATATGAAAGGATGAAAGAAACATAAAACCGTATCTCTGTGCTTGGAGATTAATTACAGTCCATTTGATAATCATGATAAACATGTCTGTTGGTTTCTTTCATCTTGAAAACATAGAACTTCCCACAGTAATGTTTTTCTCTAAAACTTTCATGAGACAATGACCAAAATTCCACTGGTGTTTTAGGCTGCTGCAGTTTGACACTACTTTAACTGTCATGGCTCCATTCTATGGAATCTTAGGATTTGTAATTGGTTGTGGCACCAGAGCTCTCTGACAATGAAGGCTAAATATCACAAAAGATATGCAGAAGTCCCTCTGTCCATGGACACTTGGGCATTTTTATCCAACATGGAGTATTTCTATTCAAGTTCCTATAGTGGAGTTGTGTATGCAGTGCATGAAGGCACACATGTGCATGGATGTCCATTCAGGTGCACATGGGTTCACATGGATGCGCAAACACCTTTGGCCAAGCATTTGGCTATGTATTTGGGTGTGTGATCAGTTGTACCACACTGCCATTCAACAATGCACCATCAATATTGAACTCCACATGTGGAGATTTATGTCATTCCAATGAAGAATATTAACCAGGGGATTTTGAAAATGTTTCTGTGTGATCCCTCTGCAGCTCAAATGCACTATGTGAAGCGGGGGGGGGGGGGGGGGGGGGAGGGGGGAGTGTGCTGAGATGAGGGAAGCCTGCCTAGGATTACCTCAGTGGGAATTTCCACACAAGCCTCTTGTGTTTGGGATTTAATGGTAATGGTAAAGCTCAAAGTAATTTTTTATTGTTCTGTGCTATTAGGTTGGCTTTGACATCTTCTTCTTGTGTGCCTTCAAGTCATTTCTGATTTATGGAGATCCTAAGGTGCACCTATCAAAGGGTTTTCTGAGACTGAGAATATGTGAATTGCCCAAGGTCACCCAGTGGGTTTCTATGGCAAAGCTGGGAGTTGAACCCTGGTCTCCAGAGTCATAGTCCAATGCTCAAACCACTAGACCATGCTGGTTCTGGTTTACAGTAACCCTGTCATTGGGTTTTCTTGGCAAGATTTCTTCAGATGAAGTTTGCTATTGCCTTCTTCTGAGGTTAACAGAATGTGACTTGCCCAAGGTTTTCATGGCTGAGTGGGAATTTGAATCCTGGTTTCCATGAGTTCTAGTCCAACACTCAAGTCATTACATCATGCTGGCTTCTAAAGCAATTTTAGGACCACCTTAAGTAACATTCAGCTGTTTACACAGCATATTGGATTCCTGCTGAGAATTTGGTCTCAAGGAGCTAACCATAATATTGGGGGGTTGCAGACTGCCAGAAATAGTGCAAATTCAGTCCACTTTTAGGGTTAGGGTTAGGGTTAGGGAGTCATGGGAAGTGTATTTTATTGTGGCACCAGAGCTCTCTGACAGAGAAGGCTCAATGTCTCAGAAAAAAAACAATTCCCATGATTCCCTCGCACTAACCCTAACCCTAAAAGTGGACTGAATTTGCACTATTTCTGGCAGTCTGCAACCCCCCATTAAGTGTCTGCCTGCTGTGTGACACTTCGTTCTTTCAGGCCAAAAACTAACATAACCTAATTCAAGTCATGCATCTTATTAGGAATACAAATACTGCCAGGCGACCCAAATATTATGCTAAATCTTCAAATTAAACTGCTAATTAGAAAGCCAACAAACCACATCCTCTGTTTTGATTGACAGAATAAAACCATTCATGACCAATTAGGAAATGCTTCAACTGGGGAGGGTCTCTTCCTTCCCACCCCACCATCTGGGAAATATTTTCTGAATGATATGCAGTGTGTCACTAGCTACCTGTCTGGACTGGTTCGTGATAATAAACCCGAGTGCTGCTATTTACAGTTGGTAACAATAACAGTCTCTCTTAGTACAAACCTTGCTGTAAATAACAAATAATATGGGTTCAGCTAACAGCTATCTTTCCTGGACAAGATAATGAGAAAAATACCCGCATTGGGGTAGATAACTCCTATTTATTCCCTCAATGAGGTGTGGAAACCAGAGTTTTTAATCCTATGATCCAGAACAGATTATAGTCTTAATTTTTAATTGCATTGGCTTTAAAATCTCAACACTGTGAGTCACTCTACTGCCAAATGTTTAGGATCTGCTGTTGATCTGCAATTGTAATAGCAGCCTGCAGCATTATATGGGATTGCTGAGCAGAGGGAGGTAGGAATCCTCTTGATGCTATGCTGGCATCGTGACGCTGGCATAAGTGATGCTGGCAGGAGGCAAAGGCCATGGGTACAATAGTCATGAGGAAGGGAAGGTGTTGGAGAAAAAGGCTGCTCAGAGCTGACAGGTTTGTGTCTGCTATCCTTTGCCACAACTGCACAAACCTCAACAAAATGCAGGCATTAGTGTGGTAGTGCGGTACACCTGCATGGAAAACATAAAAGTTCAGGAGGTAGAATGATGCCACATTTCCTGCCTCCTCCTCCTGTAAAAGTCACAAAGATGTTTTGTTTTGTTTTTCATTTTCTTCAAAGCAGCACCAGTACTGAAGAAGATTTTTTTTTAAAAAAGATAATATAGTGGGGTCTTTGTATCTACTGGTTAGGTTCCAGGACTCCCTTTCCCTCCCTGTGTATACTTAAATCCATCGATGCTCAAGCCCCATTAAATTGAATGGCATAGTAAAATGGTATTCCTTATATAAAATGGCAAAAGCCAGATTTGCTTTTTAGAATTAAAAAACCCCAAACCCAACATTTTCAAGTAGTGCATGGTTGAATGAGAGGGTGCAGAATTTGTGGATACAGAGGGCCAGTTGTGTCTAGAAGTCCCTTTTACTCCACCTACATCCTTACTTCTTTTTCATCTAGTTGTGTCAATTTTGAACATGATACTGTTTGTTCCTGTTGGGTTAGCATTTTGTAGCATATTGTTTCACACACATTGAATATAATTTGCCATTGTTTTTATACTCATGTTTATATCTATTTCTAAAATATAGTTGTGATGCCAAAACAAATATAAACAGTAGAGCGAAAAGGCCTTAAGATGCAAATAAGCTTCTTAATTATAGTTTTTGTGGGGTTTTTTTGGGCTAGGTGGCTGTGTTCTAGAAGAGTTCATTCCTGAGGTTTCACCAGCATCTGTTGCTGGTAGCTTTGGAGAATGCTGGCATGGAAGTAGGTGGGGTATATATACTGTGTGACCCTTGGTTGAGAGGATGTGCTTTGTATGTCAATCTGTGTGTTGTTCTGTAGTTGAATGTCAAGGCCTTAGGGTGGAAGGATATGCAAGGAGGATTTGTGTCTATTTAATTAGTGATCCATTGTCTGCTGGGAAAACCACTGACCTTGGGTGGTTTTCATTTGTATTTGTTGGGTCTTGATTTTGGTGTTTTTCAAGACTGGTAGCCAAACTTTGTTTACATTAAGGGTTTCTTCTTTCCTGTTGTCCACATGTTTGTGGATTTCAATGGCTTCCCTGTGCATTCTGACCTGATAGTTGTTGGCAAGGTCCAGAATTTCAGTGTTTTCAGATAGCATTTTATGCCCAGAATGGCTTATAACATGTTCCGCTTCTGTTGATTTTTCTGGCTGACCCAGTCTTCAGTGTCTCCCATGTTCCTTGATTCATGTTTGAACACTGAGTTTGGTGGTTCCTATGTAGACTTCTACACAGCTGCATGGTATGTGGTAAACTCCTGCGGCCGTGAGAGGGTCTCTCCTGTCCTTCGCTGAGTGAAGCATTTGCTGGATTTTGTTGGTTAGTTTGTAGACCATTTGGAGGTTGTGTTTCCTCACCAGTTTCCCTATCCTATCTGTGACTCCTCTGATGTATGGTAAAAATACTTTTCCTTTGGTTGGTTGTTTGTCTTCACTCTTCTGAAGATGCCAGCCACAGCTGCTGGCAAAACATCAGGAATAAACTCTTTTAGAACATGGCCACATAGCCTGAAAAACCCACAAAAAACTATGGATGCTGGCCATGAAAGCCTTCGACTTCACATTCTTAATTATATTTTAAAAGTGTGTGTATGTATAAAAACACAGAACACATGAATCTTACAATCTGTGGCCTGTGGTACTGTCTTTCTGTCCATCTCCTTGGCACTTCAGTGATCATAGTGGAGCACTAGGCAGTAGCATAATATGCAACACAAGCCCTTGAATCATCCCATTATTTCTCCCCACCATTTAGTGAGGTTGCATCCTTATAACTATAAACATGACTAAAAAGTTATAGGTACACCACAAAAGAAGTGAAATTCTTTCTCAGTAATTGTAAAGGAATTAGGGAAAAGGAACTAATCATAAGTAAATGATTTTTAACTAGTTGTTCCAAGGTTATATCACTGTCTTTCTGCAAGGGTGAAAAAGTTCTGAAAATGGAAAGACCTGGAATGATTCCTCATGACATCTTTTGCAATCGTGTTCTAAAGTCTACAAATATTCTGAGGACTTCCTGATTTGCACCACTATCAGAAACCTGAAAGGAGAGAATGTCATGAATTGTACACTAACAAACCTATTACTTTTTAGGTGAGAGAGTACCCAATCCTCTTCAGATCTGCTGGAAGGAAAAGTCTTCCTGCTCATGTGCTTATCAGCACCTTGGTTGTTTTTGTTGTTGTTGTTGTTGTTGTTGTCATCAACTGCCTTTGAGTAGATTTAAACTCATGGCAACCCTGTTCATGAGACATCTCCAAGGCCCCCTGTCCTCATCTGCTCTGCTCAGGTCCTGCAGGTGCAGGGCTGTATTTCCTTAATGGAGTCTATCCATCTGGTGTGCAGTCTATCTCTCTTTCTACTGTTCTCCACCTTTCCTAGCATTACTGTTTTTTCTAGTGAGTATTGTCTTTTCATAATGTGTCCTGCCTTCCCATGATGTGTCCAAAATATGACAGCATCAATTTCATCATCTTGGCTTCCAGGGAGAGTTCAGGTTTTAATACTCATTTGTTTGTTTTGGTCATCAGTGGTACCTTTAGCACACTCTTCTCCAGTATCGCATCTCAAATGAATTGATTTTCTTTCTATTGATTTTCTTCACTGTGCAGCTCTCACATTCATACATGGTGATGGGAAATATGATGGCTTGGACAATCCTAACTTTGGTGTTCAGGTTTATATCTTTTCACTTAAGATTTTTCATGACTGCCCTTCCCAATCCTAGTCTTCTTCTAATTTCTTGACTGCAGTCCCTGTTCGGATCAATATTTGAGCCAAGGTATGGGAAATTCTTAACTATTTCAATTTCCCTGGTTTAGCTTGGGCAATTAACAATAAGCATCTATCTTCTGTTGCCCCTTTGGTTTCTCAGGGAGCTTGGGGTACATTGACCAGGTGTTCTTATTATAAGGGATTCCCTTATATGAGGGCTGGAAAGCTATCTTTTATTGGACTAGAAGGTGTCCCTTATTATAAGAGATGTCCCCTATTTGTGGGTTGGAAAACATTTCCTTTTGTATAGACAGAACAAGATGTCAAATCTCTCTCTCTCACACACACACACACATGTGGTGGACATGTGAAAAAGCAAGAAAATTTTGGGCACAAATACATTACGAAATAAAAAAGATTATAAAAGAAAAATTGGAATTTAAGCCAGAAGTATTTTTTGTCAAATATGTTAGGTTTTTCACATGAGAAAACTTTTGATAAAATTTTATTTTATATGTCATCAGCGGTGAGGACTGTTTACGCCCAAAAATGGAAACAAGAGGATATGCCAACAATTGATGAATATGGTCACTGAAGCTAACGGACTTGTTGGAAATGGACAAATTGGCAAGAGGCTTGAGAAATGACGTGTCAAAAAAGTACATGGAAGATTGGGGGAAAAATTATTGAATACTTCTAACAGAAATGGGGAAATACAGCAATTATGGGAATAGATGTGGAATAAATTAGCTATAGAAATAGTACAGGACAAAAAATAATTTGAAGGTAGATTTAAGCTAGTTAGAGAAATGTGTTTGAAATGGGAAGAACTAAATCTAAGAAAAGTAAGAAAGATAATATGGTATTTTCTCAGTTTAAGATAGTCTTTTATGTTTAGCAATAGAAAAGGAAAATTATCAAAACTGGCAACAAGGAAGTAATGAATCATCATCATCATCATCATCATCATCATCATCATCATCATCATCATCATCATCATCATCATCATTTATTTATATCCTGCCCCTCTGCAGTGCAATTGGGGTGGCTTACAATAATAAAACATCCCACTATTCAATCCCAGGACCCATATGATGTATGAATGATTAAGGTTTTTGTTGTTGTTAATAACTTTGTAATCTTTGTTGTGAACATGCATGTTTTTGTGTACAAGAGGTGTATTTTATAAATGTGATTTAAAACAATTTCAATAAAAATATTTTAAAATCTCTCTCTCTCTCTCCCCACCCACCCCTCTATTTTGGAGTGTAGAGCCGTTCTTAAATATAGAAATGTGTGCATCATAAA
Organism: Phrynosoma blainvillii; assembly: GCA_026167975.1. Taxonomy (NCBI): domain Eukaryota; kingdom Metazoa; phylum Chordata; class Lepidosauria; order Squamata; family Phrynosomatidae; genus Phrynosoma; species Phrynosoma blainvillii. The sequence continues at coordinate 10,968,326 of JANUYF010000005.1, forward strand.
ACTTATGAATGTGGATAGCATGCTAATTTTACAGGGAGAACATGGCTAATTTAACTGAAATCAATGTTTTCATTTGGTATTTAACTCAAAAACAAACATGTTAATAGCTACCTCATAATTGTCAAGTCTTGCATGTCATGAATTCTGACTATTTCTTATTGCTTTTTTGAACACCTCACAACCCTATCTTGAGGCTGCTGCCACACTGCAGAATTAATGCAGTTTGACTCTGCTTTAACTACCATGGCTTCATTCTATGGAATCCTAGGATTGTAGTTTATTGTGGCACCAGAACTCTCTGGCAGAGAAGGCTATATATCTCACAAAATTACAAATCCCAGAATTCCATAGCCATGGATGTTAAAATGGTGTCAAACTGCATTAATTCCTTAGCCTAGATGCAGCCCTGAACTCATTTAAATCATTACAGGATAATTCAAAAAGCAAATACCAAAAAAACCAAAAACCAAAATCCGAACCCTGACCAAACATAGGCTACAACCTTTTTGAAGGTTTACTCAGCCATGTTTATGGTAATAAAGGAAGCCTTTAAAAAACACAACAACAACACACTCCAGCTCTGTTTCTATGAATACTGTCCAGTGGAACTTTATTTTAACAATAGTTTTTATTGTTTTATACGTCTTATCATTGATATGTCTATATACATCCATATTCACTCTTATCGTTTCCATATCATAACATCATAATATCAGACCATGTCAAACATTGTTATTCTTGACTGTTGCATAATATATTTCCATATACATTTTTACATAGAAATTAGATAATTCCTTTACCCTCCCCACCACCTTGGTCTTCTGCTTATCATGTTGATTTAAAAAACAGCAGTCTTCATAGTACTTCTCTCCAAAATATCTATTTTCTCATTCTACCACCTCTATCTCAAAACCAAATCAATGTTGTTGTTATTTTGTTACTACACTCTGCTTTTTCCTGTTTTAATTTCTGCTATTTTTTTACCATGTTGCTGCTTTCTGCTTATATAAATGTATTTATTTATTTTCTCTCTCTTTATTTCAAACTATTTTGTCTATGACCACCTATCTTTACAATATCTCAGAAATGGTTCCCAAATGTTTTCCTTCTCTGTGATTGTCTTGTCCTTTAAATATATAGTCAATCTATCGATTTCCATTATGACCAGTGGAACCTTCCTGAGGACTAGTGGCAGCATAAATGGAAGTGGGATAAGCCATGGACGTATGGTTGGCCATGTACCACTAGAGGTGAAGGATCTTCATATGATTTCCAAGAAATCTTCAATAATCACCCATGACTCTTTGTCTAAATAACGCACCAGGAATTGGAATCTAGTTTAAACATTGTATGAATGAACGTACCTGGAAGATTGTTCAGTTAAAATTGCATTGATGGATTTCAGTTATTAGAATGTAAGGATATGGATAGGATGGTTGAAGAGATTTGGCTTACTACCTGTTTGCTAAAGAATTATTATTTCAAAGGGGGTAGACTTGAGCAGATGTACATACTTAGTAACATTTCAAAGTAAAACCCAAACTGATCTTTCTATAACATTGAAAGTTATAACATGTAACTGTTATCTTGTGCTTATAAATATTCAGTGATTAATATAGGTCACTGTTAATCCTTAGGCTAACTTTGATTAATATTAATACTTTTTTCCTTATTAACATGGCAGTTCTTCATTACCTAATTATAATCTGTATGTGAAGATATATTTATATAATTTATTTCTCTCAGTGTTTGGAAATCCCAGGAGCTCAGAGTTTATTGATCAACACCTAGCTAGGAATTTTAATGTAACCACAAGGGCACTGTAAACATTAATGCTCAGAACCTTTGCATTTTCCTTAGATATACAGTACAGGAGGATGAAGTTAACCTTGGGCTTTGGTCCTTCCATCATTCCTTAGGAAAATAAATGGAATTATATTGACTACACTGAGCTTGCTCACATACCATTTATTTAGTATCTTGATAAATTCAATGCTTACAGGTGGCATCCTAATTAAATTTCCAGGTTGACGAATATGTAATGGAGCTAAATAACACTGCATCCTTAAGTAAATTTAAGAAAATAGTCCAAGAAAAGTCACTGACCTGAATAACATGACCATTATTTAAACTTCGGGGAGACCTTGGTTAATATAGATTGAATACAAACTCATTTACCTATTAGTATTTAGTATTAGAAAATGTCATACCTGGAGAAATGTAAGACCACAAACTGCAGGGACTTATATTTGTTGTTGTTAATTGCCTCCGTGCTGGTCTCAACCCATGGCAACCCTAAGGATGAGATATCTCCAGGCCCCCTATCCTCTACTGCTCTGCCCAACTACTTCAAACTCATATTCATGGTCTCTTTAATAAAGTCTATCCATCTAGCATGTGGCCTTCCAATCTTTCTGTTTCCTTCTACCTTTCTTAACATTATTATTATTAAACGGATTCTCCACTTTAACTTCCACAGGGACTTAACCTTAATTATCTTTTATAATGTTGGTAGCGTGTTTCTTTAATGGAGTACAGACACGCTTTTATTCAAGCAAAGTTAAAAGTTCATTTGAAACTTGAATTAAACAATATATCATTAGCATGAGATGGTAAATGTGTCTTGGTTTTGCTTTATTTGTTACACTTGGTTACAGTTACATTTACACCACATCAAATTCAACTCTTTAGAATCATATGACTTCTTCATTACTCCAGGTCCTTTTCTGTCCTTCTCTGGGTACTCTTTACTACCTATTTTTACACCAGCCATCAAGGCTATTTGTATCTCTCCAGATACTTTATAACAGTAACCATCTTTTAGAGTTGTCCTATTCACAGAGTCTCTTCTCCTTCTCCTCTTTGCACTCGCACTCACACTCTGGAGGCCATCTCCACTTAACAATCTGGCTGCATCTCATTGAACCAGCTGATGTTTCCAAACACTCTCCAAAAGCAGTCCATGTAGAACACAGTTGTTGTGTACCTTCAAGTCATTTTTGACTTATAGTGACCCTAAGGAAACACTATCATGGGCTTTTCTTGGCAAGTTTCTTCATAGGGAGGTTGCCATTACCATCCTCTGAGGCTGAGAGTGTGATTTGCCCAAGGTTACCCAGTGGATTTACATGGCTGAGCCAGGATTCAAACCCTGGTCTCCAGAGTCATAGTCCAACACACACACCACTACAGCATGCTGGCTCCTGAGCACAGGACAGTAGTCCAAATGGGATATAACTAAGATATGTATTGTTAAATGTAACATCCCTAGGAATAGGCACAGCCAGTGTACAGATCTGAACTCTACAAATGCACTGCTGGCCACCACAGCAATCTGAGCTTCCAGGATCCAAGTTTGAACACAGGAATATACCCAAGCTGTGCCAAATGATGTGAACCTGTGCCTTGAGTTTATAGTCAAACATGTCAAGACAGCAGCAATATAAAGTTAATGTAATTAGAACCAACTCTTTAGTATTACCATCCATTTACCCAGTGCATAATTGCCTTTAACGTTAACACTTTTGCTATTAATAAATAGGCTTTAAGGCTTGAAATTGGCAAAATATATCAGCCATCCCATAACAACACAACAAATAAGGGCATCTTCTCATAACAAACTTTACTGAGCTGTAGTATATTGCCCATATCGGTATTAATGTTAACTGCAAGTTAGGCACAACATTTCATATAAATATAGAGCTATAGCTTCACAGTGGTTATCTCACAAGTTCAACAAGGCCTTCAGTCTAAGATGGCAAAACAAGTTTGCTCTGTTAATGGATATTGTTGTGTTAAGTGATGGATCCAACCCATAACTCCACTGGTGGAGCAGTTAACAAGTGATCACATGCCAATTACAAATCACATAAGGACTAGGAGCAAATTATCCAAATTTGTTGTTGTTGTTATGTGCTTGCAAGCAGTTTCCGACTTATGGTGACCTTAAGGCAACCCTATCACAGGGTTTTCTTGGAAAGATTTGTTCAGAGAAGGTTTGCTATTGCTTTCCCTGAGGCTGAGAGCATGTGACTTGCCCAAGGTCACCCAGTGGGTTTTATGTCTGAGTTGGGGCTCAAGCTCAGATCTCCATACTGCAATATAAATGGCATGATCTAAGCCAGGGGTAGGCAACCTTTTTGAGCTGGGGGCCGGGTTGCTGTCCCTCAAACAATTGGGGGGCCGAAGCACCAAAAATAAATAAATAAATAAATAATAATAAATATATATAAAAAATATGCATGCACACTCTCTCAGCCCCAGAAAAGTCATGGCAAAACCCCTGTGGAGATTTTGCCAAGAAAACCCCAAGAACAAGTAATAGCAACAATAATCAATATTATCGTGGCGGGCGGTGGCGGCGGCGGCGGTGGGAGGCGGTGGCAGCGGCAGTGGGAGGTGGCGGCGGCGGCGGTGGCAGGACCGGCCTATGGCCGGTCAAAAGGCCTCGGGAGGCCGCATCCGACTCCCGGGCCTTAAGTTGCCTACCCCTGATCTAAGCCCTGGGAATCTTTCTTTTCAAAGCTGCAATACCAGGGTTACAACTTTTAAACAATGGTCTTGGAACAGTTTTCTAATATTTGTGCATTTGCTAGATGAGTCTTTACACACTGAGGAACATTCATTTATGAGCAGCATTTTTCTATTATTCTGAGCTAGGTTTTAATTTTTTAGTTTCTGAAAAGGTCTAATTGTAAAAGTGCTTTCACCCTATTCTCATCTGCATTTCAGATAAATCTCTGGAGAGGCTATCAAGCATCAAATGCAAAATAAACAAAGACAGCATATTAAAAATTATGGCCAAAGGAACCCTATTGAAAAAAATAACAAAGAGATGAGAAATGACCTGCCATTGTTTAATGTGGACACTAACTCATATGGTTAGATTGAATGCACTTTTTAATGCAAATCTATCATGTTAAATGAAGCCCATGCCACTTGGAGAGCTCAGAATGCTGTGGGAGCTGCACAGCTAATAAACAGCAACAATCATCATTATAATAAAATACTGCCAATTGCCCTAAGTAAAAAGTTTACTCTGAACAAAGACATGTTTGTAGTTCTATACCCCCTAAAAAGAGAATGTAATGATGACAAATGTAAGCTTACTTCTTTCAGTTGCTGTTATGATATAGGCAGAGTTTGGAAAAATTACTTTGGAGCAGCCTTAAAACACTCTGCATCCCCAGTCCACATTGCCACTGGCCATATTGACTAGAGTATTCTGAGATTTGTGGTACCAAAATGTAGCATGCTTTGTTGTTGTTATTATTTGTTATCAAGCCTGCTTTGACCTATGTTGACTCTATGCATGAGAGACCTTGAAGAACTTTGCTCATCAGCAGCCCTTCATTGGTCTTGCAAACTCAGTTTCATGGCTTTGTTGACTGAGGTCAATCCATCTGTAACACAGGACGTTACCACACTGGCCCTAAAGCAGCGTCATTTCAGCCTCGTTTCAGCCTCGTTTCAGACTTTTTTTCCGTGTGTTCACACGACGTCGCAGCAAACCCCGCCCTTCCCTACCTCATTTCGGCGTCATTTCAGCCTCATTTCAGTCCTTTTGAATTCCGAGAGTTTTAAGGAATACACTCGAGCGGTCGGCACTATGCCGGAATGACGCTGATCTCGGCATAGGTATGAACACGAGATCCTTGTCATGCCGCATTTCCTCGTTTTATGGCTCATGGTTCCTCGCGGTATTCCCCAAGGATTTGAGGAAGCATCTTATGACGTGTACTTCCTGGAGCGGGCAACAAACGGAACGGGTAAACAATGTTCCTCTCTTCAGGGGTTGGGGGGGGAAATCATTATTAGGGATGGCTTTGTAGCCCAGAATTCGGGGGGTTGCGGTAGGGATCTTTCAACTTGTGTGTGGACAGGAGATCCGGGCCCCCGGAGCGGAACCATTCCGGCATCTCACATTCCTTACTGATTCCATTCTAGTGTGGTAATGTTTTCCGCTTGCCGGGCACATTCCGGCATGAGCCCAAAATGGTTCCCAAATGATTCCGACCAGCTTTCTCGCCGCTCTCTTGCTGCAAGTGTGGTAACGTCCTCAGTCTTCCACTTTCTTGAACATTATCATCTTTTCCAGTCAGTCAAGTCATCTCATGCTGTTTCCAAAGTATGACAGCCTCACTTTATTCATTTTGGTTTCTAGTTAGTGTTCAAGTCTGATTTACTCACAAAATTATTTGTCTTTTTGGCAGTCAGTGGTACCCACAGAACTCTCCTCTAGCACCACATTTCAAAAGCAGTAATTTCCCCCACTCCAGGCAGCTTTCTTCACTATCCATCTTTCACTTCTATACATATAAATTGGAAATATTGTGGCATGGAGATCAAATGATATTTAATTATATATCTTTACATGTGAAGATCTTACTTTAGTTCCTTCATAATTGTCCTGTCAAGTCTTCATCTTAGTTTAGTTTGGAGATGAGATGACTGAGAGGTGGCATGATAGCCAACTTTAAATATTTGAAAGGAGGTAATGCAGAAGATGGAGAAAGCTTCCCCCCACCACCTTTGCTGTTTGTGAGTCTAGGACATGAAGCAACATATTCAAATTGCAAGGAAGGAGATTTTGCCTATAGTAGGAACATCATTCTGATCATAAGAGCTGTTCAACAATGGAATGGAGTCCTTGAAGGGTGGTGGAGTCTCTTTCAGTGCAGGTCATTAAACAGAAGTTGGATGGCCACTATTAGGAGTGAGTAGAATGAGATGGCCCTTGAAGTTTCTTCCAACTGTGTGACTCTATGATTCTTCTGATTTCTGTATATTTACTATTTATGCATAATCAGAAAAGCCCATGGTAATGTGGGAGCAATCTATCCTTAAGTTCCCTTCCACCACAAGATTTATTCACTGGTAGAGATTCTGGGATAGACTCAACTCCTGAGCATACAGTCAGCCCTCTGTATCCATGGTTTCTGTATTCCCAGATCCCACCATCCATGGCTTGAAAATACCCCCCTCCAAAAACACACACACACACTAAAACCCCAAAACCAAAAACCAACCAAAACCAAAACCAAAAGTTAACCTTGATTTTGCTGTTTTATATAAGGGACACCATTTTACTATGCCATTATATTTAATGGGACTTGAACATCCACACATTTTGCATATGTGTCCTGGAATAAAACCCCAGTGGATACCAAGGGCCCACTGTATTACCTTCACACAGCATGGGAAGACACTGCTGCAGCTTTCTTTCTTCTACAAACCCATTATAAGAAAAGGAGGTCTCAGTGTCATGTACAACCATATCTGAGATACACCCAAATATACATCCAGAGAGGTGATTGAGTTAGTCTGTTCCATAAGGCAATCCTATGAAGTCTCAAAGATCAGAAGAAGCTTAGGAGAAGTGTGTGACATTGGAGATTATCAGATGGGAGCAAAGCGGATCGCTCTCCCATCCTTATACCATCTGTGACAGCAATTGTGTGAAAGACATTCGCACATGCTGATCTTGTCATTAACCTGTCAGTGCAGTGGTATTGCATTAATGCATTCTTCCATTAGTATAAAATGAAGGGAAGGATAGGACAATTCCACCTCACTGACTGGACAATGACAGGATCAGCATGACTTCATATGAAAGTGTTTTGTGTAATCACAGTCACTAGCGCTTCCCAGATGGGACAATCTCTGGATCAGCGAGACATCATCTGAAAGTCCTTCCCGCGATTGTGTGGGAAGGACAAGGATGGGAAAAGGACAAGACAAGGATGTGCCATCCGCCATCTAATAATCTCCATTATCTGTCAGGTGTATAAAATGGAGACATGTTCCCTCTTCTCTCAAAACACTAGAACCCACCCAGTGAGAATGGTGGCGATTTGGAACTAATCTAAGGAAGTTCTTTCTTCATAGCTAAACTGTGCACTTGCTGTGACAAGATGTAGTGATGACCACCCAGTATGGATGGTTGTAAAAGCAGAATAGACAAATTCAAAGAGATGATTCATGGAGATTATAGTTCCAACTAAGGTTTTTGATAGCTTTCTCAGATCTCCTTTCAAAACACCATCAACTCTAGATTTGGTATGACTGAAATGACCACTGTGACATTACAATGCTTGAAATAAATAAATAATATAAAATATTTTTGGAAAGTGTTTTCTTTTCCTAAATTGTACAAACTAGAAGGATAGACAAAAACAAATAAGAAAGCAATTAAATGCAGAATAAAGAATAGCTTCTGGTAGATAATCCATATTATTCTTCCTGTTCCAAATTGGATGAAAGGTAACCAATTATCTGCAAAAAGAGTTTTTACACAAAATCTCCTAATGCAATTTAATACCGCAACTTGGTTTTCCACATTATGATTGAATCCCAATTACTTCTTAACCATTCATCAATGGAAAACTTTTTTTTTTTGCATACTTCCAGTTTTTAGCAATTAATAATTTAGCAGAGAAAATCACATACCGTATTCATTCTCCATTCTTTTTTTCTGGATGATGTCTTTACTTCCCCCAAGTATTAATAGAGCAATTTCATGCCTTTTTAACTAACTTTTTCGCTTAGTGATTGCAAGGGTGGAAAAGCTTCCTTAGCGTATTATGGAGTTCTCAGCATTTTTAATGGTAGGGTGGCGAGAGAACAGCAAGCCATTTTTGTGCATGTAATCAGCAAAAGTTATGAACATCAAACTTTTTTTTTTAAATGAAGAACATTCAAATGGAAAAAAAACCCCTGGAAACAAGAAAAGTCTTCAGAAGTTTCACAAGCAAACAGAATATTCCTGGGCTACCAATTATTATGTACTTTGTTTTTACATCCACCATTCTGTTTGCAGATGGTTTTCTAAGCAGGGCTGGACCTACCATTAGACAAGGTGAGTCACCTGCCCCCAGCCAGTAAATTTTGAGTATCATGAAAGGGCAGTATTTGTTAATATTTAATTTGTTGTTATTGCATTTTAATGCCCATGGTGAGGCGAGGCACTTGTGGGATTTTTCTAACTCATTTGCCAAAATAGGTTGGTTGGCTTTGGGTGCTGTACACCTTGCAGTGCTACTAGGTTTTCAAATCAGCAATAAGGGACAGTCCAAATTCATGCAGGGTTGACTGTCTGGAAGTAGCTATTATCAAGTGTGTGTCCTTCCTAAACCTAACCTGCACTGCAGAAATAATACAGTTTGACAGTGCTTTAACTCCTGGGATTTGTAGTTTATTGTGACACCAGAACTCTCTGGCAGAGAAAGGTAAATGTCTCACAAAACTTTAAATCCCATAGCATTGAGTCATGGCAGTTCCTTGATTCTAAATGAAAGTACAGTATTAATTTCAGTTAACTTAGTGATGCATTTCCCTGTAAAATTAACATGCTGTCCACATTCATACATAATAATAATAATAATAATAATAATAACAACTTTATTTTTGTATCCCGCCTTTCTGCCATGACAATCAAGGCGGCTTACATGAAGTAAAATTGGATTTAAATAAAAGATAGCCTACATTAAAACAATAATGGCTTGGGACCAAGTTATATCAGAGACTGCCTCCTCCCATATAATCTTCCCCGCGCACTCCGTTCCTCTGGGAGAAAATTTTTAGAACCAAAAAGGGCAAGGTTATCTGCAACCTCCCAGAGGGCCTTTACTGTATTTGCCCCCAGACTCTGGAACGACCTGCCGGACGAGATCCGTCAGTTAACATCCTTGGACAGTTTTAAAAAGGCTGTCAAGACGGATCTCTTCCGGCAGGCCTTTCCAGATTAAATAGCTGGTCTCGGGTTGTCTTTATAATTTGGATATTATGTAGCTCCTGGCTCCCTCACGTTGTAAACCGAAACATCGCATTGGGTTTGTAACTGATTTATTGTTTTATTGTTTAATTGTAATTGATATACTGATTTTATTCTGTAACTATTTAATACTGTTTTAAGGGTGGGAGGAACATATTTTGTATTGAATTTTATGCTGTTAACCGCCCGGATTGGGAAACCATTGGGCGGTATACAAATAAATTATTATTATTATTATTATTATTATTATTATTATAGTAACAATAAATAACCCCTCTTTTAAAAGAACTAAGGGCCTTTGCAGACTGCCAGAAATAGTGCAAATTGAGTCCACTTTAACTGCCCTGACTCAGTGCTAGGGAATCATGGGAACTGTAGTTTATCTCTGTCAGTCTGTCTGGTGCCACAATAAACTACAGTTCCCATGATTCCTTAGCACTGAGCCAGGACAGTTAAAGTGGCCTGAAGCTGCACTATTTCTGGCAGTTTGTAAAGGCCCTAAATACAAGACTAAAATAACAACATAATATTAAAATAGTGTTTTTTTCTGTAACAACAGTGGATGCATGAAGTGGAGAGAGCACAAAGTAGGTTAGATTGATCTGTTCAGGGAAGGCCTGCCATAAGAGATCCATCTTGACAGCTTTTTTAAAGCTGTCTAAGCTGGTTAATTGACGGATCTCCTCTGGCAAGGCGTTCCATAGTCCGAGAGCAGCCATGGAAAATGTCCTCTGGGAGGTTGCCGTTAATCTGGTTTTTATAGGTTGCAGCAAATTCCTCCCAGAGGACTTAAGGGTGCGGGGCGGATTGTGTGGAAGGAGGCAATCCCTTAGATAGGTTGGACCTAGGCCATGTAGGGCTTTAAAAGTGATCACCAACACCTGTGCTTGCAAACCAATAGGCAGCCAGTGGAGGGATTTCAAAATAGGTGTAATCCTAGATTTACCAGTGATCAACCTGGCTGCCATGGTTTGAGAAGAGAAACTTGAAGAGAAACGACAACGCAGAAAGAATCACAACCCGGAAACATCACCCAAGGAGACCTTCTGCTGTGCTTTCTGCAACCGGACTTGTTTATCTCGGATTGGCCTTTTTAGTCATCAGCGCGCTTGCAAAAAGCGTGGGATGAGTCCTTCCTGAATCTTCGTTTGCGAAGAAAAGCCAGACAGAGAGAGAGAGAGAGACTAGGTATAAGGGTAGCCCCATGTAGAGTGCATTGCAGAAATTGAGTTGTGAGATTACCAGTGCATGCGCTACAGTTTCTAGGTCCCTTATTTCCAGGAAAGGGCGCAACTGGCGTATCAGCCAAAGGTGATAATAGGCGCTCCTGACTGTTGCATTCACCTGATCTATCATGTGAAGCGACGGGTCTAGGAGCACCTCCAGACTGTGAACACAGTCCTTAGAGGAAAGCGTGACCCCATCCAGGACTGGAAGTTGCAACCCAATACCTGGTTTGGGGACCCCTACTGTTTTGTTTGGATTCAGCTCGAGTCGGTTTTTCCTCATTCAGTCCATTACTGCCTAAAGACATTGATTGAGGGAACAACTGCCATCTGCCGCCATGGCTGCTGACTGAGACATCGAGAAATATATTTGGGTCATCAGTGTATTGATAACACCCCGCCCCATGTCTATGGATGATTTCCCCCAGAGGCTTCATATAAATATTGAATAGCATCGGTGACAGGATGGCACCCTGAGGGACACCACAGTTAAGCTCTGTTTTTGAGGAGCAACTGTCCTTGAGCATCACCCTCTGGAATCTGCCTTAAATTACTTGATGCACACATTTCTGTCTTTATAAATGCCCCATACCCCCCAAAGTACAGGATTCTGGAGCATCTTATTTACTCTCCATAAAAGGAAAAGCTTTACAACAATAGAGGTCATCCCCTATGATAAGAGACACCTGCCAGTTCTAAAAGGGATAATATTTTCAGCGTGTCAAGAGAAGGGTGACCAAAATGGTGAAGGGTCTGTCTATGAGGAGAGATATAGGGAGCTGGTCTGTTTAGCCTGGAGAAGAGAAGGTTAAGAGGTGATATGATAGCTCTGTTTAAATATCTGAACGGATGTCATGTTGAGGATGGAGTGAGTTTGTCTGCTGCTGTTCCAGAGAATAGGACTTGGAGCAATTTCAAACTAGAGGAAAAGAGATTCCACCTAAACATTAGGAGGAACATCCTGATAGTAAGAGCGGTTCAAAACTGGAGCATCCTCCCTTGGAGAGTAGTCGAGTCTCTTTCTTTGGAAGTCTTTAAACAGAGGCTGGATGGCCATCTGTTTTGGGTGCCTTGATTGTGTGCTCCTGCATGGCAGCATGGGGTTGAACTGGATGGCCCTTGTGGTCTTTTCCAACTCTGTGAGTCTATGATTCTAAGGACCATCCATTATAATAAGAGACATTTGACAAAGGCAGACACAGACATTAGTTTGCAGTAATTGAAGTAGGCTGAGGACAAAGTGGGAGTAGGAGAGAGAAACTGGGACATTTTAAAAGCAGCTGGAAAGTGGAATGACAAGAGGATGAACTGGGACTGCTCTTGCTAAATCAGGACAGTTGCAGGGTATGCCATTAGTGGAAAAGTATGACCATCCAAAACTATAACCAGCTATTCCCTTATTATAAAAAAGGGACAACCTACTATCACAGTTCTGTTCATATTAACTAAAAACAGGAGCTTAGGAAAGTTCTCTCTTGGGCTGTAGCTCTGTTAAACCCACTTTCAACCCTAGTCTACATATTAAATGCCAAAGGCCTGTCTACATAATAATGTTTTGATAGCGGAAAGTGAAGATGGTAGTTGTAGTTCCTGAGAGTTGTAATTCAAACGAAGAACTTTTTCAATCTCTGTTAAAAACAGCCAAAGGTGTATATTAGCTTAATACCACAGACCCATTTCCATGCAACATTTTTCTAGTTGCTCTCCAGTTATCATCTGACACTATTTAACTTCTCAGCATCCCTATGAAGTAGAAGATCTTGTATCTATAATCACATTTTTCACAAACAGTACTGTAGGTATGAGATAAAGACTTGCTCAAGGCCATTCAGTTTTTTCACAAACAATTTGGGATTTATTTGATTTTTGGTTTCTTCAGATTGAATCCTTTGCTCCATCTTGGAGCATGCTAATTATACTGAGATATTTATAAGCATCAAAAATCTTCTCTGTTATGCTGAACTCTTTAATATGCCTGACTCTTTGAACATGCCCAAATTGTCACTGGTTCCTTGAGTTACATCCTTGCCTGCAGATCATCATCATCATCATCATCATCATCATCATCATCATCATCATCATCTCTATAATCTTATTTCTTAATAGACTTTACATTTCTAGTTACATTTCTGAGAACTCTTTAATGTATGTATTATCAAATTTTAAGATTTGTATCCCACTTTTCTGTCTGTTTGACTGGGTAATTCAGATAAAAACAAAGGCCTTGAAAGTATTAAATATTTTTACAAAAACAAATAGTGAAAAAGTAAATGAATTAAAAATAAATTTAGTAAACTAGATTCACTTTTGGGGCAAACTGGTTTTACACAAATCCTGATAAGTGCAGGGTTTTAAATCATATTAAATTATTTTAACCTATTTTAATCTGACTTGTTAACTTGTTTAATATGTTTTTAGTCTTTAAATATCATTCTATTTTTACACTATTTAAATTAGTCACATTAGTGTTGTTTTTTTTGTCTGCCACCCTGAGGCCTTTAGATAGAGGGTGACATATAGCATTGTCAGAGCGAAAACTGGAGAGGGTTCCTATTCCTTTAAGGGTTATCTTGAAGAGTGGATTTCAGCAGGTGTTGCTTGTTACCTGGCTGTATGGGAGCCATCTCCAAAGGAAAAAAATCTTTGGTAGCCTGGATCTCTAACATGTAGCTCATTAATAGCACTTTGAATTCTTTTGAAAAGAATTGATTCCGAAGCATGTTCAACAAGTTGAAACGACGGATCTGAATGGCATCATTCTGGAGGGGAGGGACAAATGGCAGACTAATGGTGTTTACCATCCCACCTCAGTTTTTGGGAAATCAGCCATCCCCACCCCCCCACCCCCGCCTCAGCGCTGCCTTTGTGCTTGTGGTTTGACCTATGGGCTCATTATATATATATGTGTGTGTATATATATATATATATTGACAGAATATACGATCCATTGTATTTGCAACTACTAACTACTTGCAGTTATGGGTGGACCACAGCTCAGTGAGGCAAATAGTTGTAAAACCAATGGATTGAATATCCTGTCAATTTTTTTTTTTAAATATATATATAGGGGAGAAGCAGACGGTGCTTTGCGCCGTCTTGGAGGCAAGGAAGGGGAGGGGTAGCCTCACGCTGGGTGCCCCAACCCCTTCCCGAACACATCATCGGAGTGCCCGTTGCTCCACACGACCGGCGCTCCGACGACGTACTTCCGCCGCAGCGTCCACACATGTTGCAGCAGAAGAGACGCCGAAGATGCGCCCAACGCCTCTTGCAGCGCACCTTCGGCATCTTGCGGAAGGAGCGCTATTTTAGCTCTCCTTCCAGGGTCTGAGAAGTTGCAGATTGGGGCCTAGGAGTGCGCCTACCTCGCCCCCAATCCGCAGCTTCCCGGGGCGGCCCATGGCCGCCCATCTGCTTAGGGCCATAGTTTCCAAGCCAGGCTGCTCAAAGTGGAAATGGTTTGCTTGAGCAGCCTGGGGTGCTGGGGGAAGAGGAAGGCTCAGTTGCTAAAGTTACCCTGCTCAGCACCTGGAATGGCCCCGTCCTCACTGTGTTGCCGCTTGCATCACCAGTGATGCGCAGATGATTGACATGCATTTTGAAGTGGTGCAAACTAGTGGGGACAACAATTGTGCCAAAAAAGAAAAGATTATAAGGGAATAATGAAAAGATCTGCTTTCAGAGTGGGAATGATGGACCTTTTGGAATTGATTCACCGACATGGAGCAATGGCGAATCGCAAACTGGTTTAAATGTAAGTGGGAACGAGCCCTGAGACAGGGAGTTAGTGAGGTTTTAATGAGAGAACCACATGCTCCCTATAACTATTCCTAGTCAACAGTCTGGCCAGACTGAAGTTTCCAAACATTTTTTCTAACAGTTGTTTGATTGCTGAACATTTCAGATATAAATGCCCAGAGCATTTCCACTCCTCCTCCTCTCATCGAAGCTCTGCTGGGGTAGGTACTGCCATGTCTGTGTCTCTGTCTGTATCCACCATAGAAGCCTCTGGCTGCTGGGAGTCTCCCTGTCTGTTTCAGGCACTGACATAAATACTCACTGTTTGTGTCAGAGTATGCACTTTGCTCCAGGAGGCAGGGCATGACACTAAGGCTGCATCTACACTGCAGAATTAATGCTGCTTGACACTGCTTTAACTACCATGGCTCAATGCTATGGAATTCTGTGATTTGTAGTTTTGTAAGATATTTAGCCTTCGCTCTGAGAGCTGTAGTGCCACGACAAACTACGCATCTCAGGATTCCATAGCACAGAACCATGGAAATTAAAGAATTAGTTCTTCAGTATAGCAGAAGCCTCACCTACAGGATTTGGGGCAATATAATAATTTATATGGCATTTTTCCTGAGTGTTTGTCATCAGTCCTACAGCACTGATTTTTTTCCATGTGACAGATGGAGAACACCTCACTCTCTTAGCTCCTTTGTTATAGAAGTGGGCAAGAGGTTGTTCACAGAATAAAGAGGCAAAACAATCCTCAATCTGAGCATTTATAGTGTAAAATGGTTGGGAACGAGTTGAGAATTTTGTTCCAGGAGCTTTTCATGAAACATGTCATACCAATTTGTGAGGCATTGAATTAGAAATACAGCACAGTCAATAATATCATTTCAAGGCTCAGTAGCATCTTTGCTCTCTTGGAATGAGTGTATGACATTTATTAATAGAGGTACTGAATGACTGGTGTATTTGGAAATCCATTTGACTTCATAAGCCAGATTGCTTCTCCTTTATCCATTGATTAAAGTCCTGCTTGGCATGGAAGACATTTAGCCATTCTCTGGTGATGGGAGATTTCATTTTAAAGAAATGTAATGTTCATTTCCTCTATGTGATTCTGCTATTTCAAACATGTCATGGCCAAGGCCAGTTTGCAAATGGGAGTGGAGAATAGAAGCTTGATTCATCTGTTCAGAAGCAACCTACAATCCAGCATATTTGACTCCTCTTCCCTCTTCTTTATTGACACTTTTGCATTTTAATGGCTTACATTGAGATAGCTTTTCCTAGTTTTTAAGACAGTATTGACCTGCAATGGCTATCCAAATAAATTGTGTGTCTTCAAGTTGTTTCCGGCTTATGGCTAGATAAGGGTTGGGTGGACATTGCACAAGTGAGTACTTCCTTCATCTAAATCTAGAAAATGACATCTGTCTATGGGCTAATCTGCACTGCAAAAATAATGCAGTTCCACACTGCTTTAATTCCCATGGCTCAGTGCTATGGAACTCTGGGATTTGTAGTTTTGTGAGATATTTTTCTCTGTCAGAAAGCTCTGGTACTATAACAAACTAAAAATCCAGGATTCCATAGGATGGCATCATGACTGTTAAAGTGGTTTTGAACTGCATTATTTCTGTAGTGCAGATGCAGTCTATGTAACTTCAAGTTATATGCTTGTATGTGACCAACAGGATTCTGGAGCATATGTTTGTATCAATCAGGCAAATAAACGTTTTGGCAGGAAATTTTCATACACATTCATAACTGAGGAAAAAGAACCACATCTTAGGGCTTTCCAAAAGCTTTTGTCTGCAAACATTTAAGCATCTACTTCCTAATCTCATGCATGGACTGGTCTTATGGAGAATATTCATATAGTGACAGCTAAAGCACATTTACTATTTGGGATGCAAAATACTTCAATCCAGTTTCATTTTGAAAACTAATATTTGTTGGGGTGGGTGTCAACTGCATCTTGAATTTGGAAAAGTTCGCTTTCAGTTTGTAGTAAGTATATTTCACAAAGGGTCTGATAAATATTTCCAGAATGTATATCAAGATTTGGGGGTTTTGGGCTGTGTGGCCATGTCCAGAAGAGTTTCTTTCTGACATTTCACCAGCATTTCTCTGAAGATGCCAGCCACAGATGCTGGCAAAACGTCAGAAAGAAACTCTTCTAGAACATGGCCACACAGCCTGAAAACCCCCAAAAACCTATGGATGCCGGCCATGAAAGCCTACAACTTCATATATCCGGAATATTCTCTGATTCCAGCCACAGTTGGTGGCAAAACGTCAGGAATAAACACTTCTAGAAGATTTAGAAGTGAATTGTGTGTCTTCAAGTAGTCACTTGCAAATGAAACCATGGCTCATAGTCCAAAAACCCCACAAAAACTATTTCCAGAATAGTCTAGAGTGCTTTGATTTTTTTTTTTTAAAAAAACTAAGATCAAATCCAATATTACTATGAACCGGTATTTTAATCCAGCCCACAGTAATATAGTATCTAATGATTAACTGCCATAAAAATAGATCATTAAATTATTAGTTTTTAATGAAGCCCATGTTTGTTAAACTTCAATTATTACCATTTCGTTTTTTATTTTATTTTTAATTTATTTTTAATTTAATTATTATGAGGGCTCTCCGTGCTTTGAATTCAGCTTGAAAGCAAAGCTAATGAATCTTAAACTTTGTACAAGTGCCCCCTATGACTCTAGGTTCAAGCAGTCAGGTAGAAAAACTAATCTTCAAATACTGAAAACTTTTGGATGCCGATCACTAACAATCCTTTCATCTAAAGACAGATGCCATGCATTGACCCTGAGATCTGCAGAGGCTGGGAATCCCTAGAATTTACTTTTGACTGGTAACTCACACATTTCTGTTCCTTCTGACCATACACATTATTAATTTCCATACATGCTGATGTGGTTGTCTTGCTGCTCCATAGATAGAATATTTCAAGTGAAACCAACACATATAAGCTTATTGCACTAATACCTGTAACGTTCCCATCGAGTCCCTGGAACGTAACGATATGGGAACGGGTGTTACCAGATTAGACTATTGATAATGGGATAGTAACATTATGAGAACACATATCATCGCACAGCATTTACTGTTGTACCAGTACCAGCGCTAAAGCAGTTCCTCAGCCGGCCCTCATTGGCGTATGCTCACTGTTGCGAAAACCCCTATGTCTGCATTGGAAAGAATGCTACCAAGAGGTTTAGCTAGCGAGCATTCATTGTTTTGTCTTGTAAACACAATGCAATTTAATCTACAAAAAAAAAAAAAAAAAAAAAAATTTAATTGCCTGTGGCACCTTCCTTGCATCAACACTGGAAGAGTTGAGTTGAGTTTGTGGACGTTCTAGGATGGGAGGGGAGGAGGTTGTCTTAGCCAATCAGAACATGAGGACAGATTGAGACCAGGTAGGATTATCGCACAAACATCATCTGGAATGGTTTGAAAGTGTTCTTGCTGGCTGAGGACACATTTTTACAGTTCTCCTTCTGGAACAGGCTAGGGACTGCCAGAGCACAGAATGGGAACTCGATGAGGATCATACCGTGCAATAAAATACGTTCCGTTCCATTTTCATCACGTTCCGAGAACACAGTGTGATAAGCTTAATAGTTGAAACTACAGCAGCAACTCTTTGTCTTTTCTCCTATTAACAGTGATGTCATTCAACCAGTTGTTAAAATTGACAGGCTGGGGACAGAAAATGAAAAATCACAGTTAAATTCTTGTCAGCTTGCTAAATGTTTTGCAGCATAAGCAATATGAAAACAATAATAAAATATTATAGGGTCATGAGCCCAATTTGTTAAAGGCCATATGCCTCATGTGTAATTATTTGAAGTAGTCACTTGCAACAGAAATCATGGCTCCTTTGTCTTGGTTCCAGCATCCTCTATTAAATTGGGAAACAACCCCCCCCCCCCCATATACTTGTGTCCTATTCTTGTTGAAGATACAGAAACAAGGAAGTGAGCACATGCACAGGGCTCCCCTGATGATGTGAGGGAGCTGGAATGTACAAAGTGCAAACTGTTTGCATCCTGACTGCTCTCTCCCCCACCACCCCTGGTGAAAGGTAAGGAAGCAGGACATGACACTCATGTCCTGCTTGAAAGGACCCCCCCCCACCCAACCCCAAGGTGGCAGCAACTTTCAAGAGATGAGGAAACTCCTGCTGTTGTTGCTAGAACTGGTGTGTTTGCAATGAGAGAAGCCTGTGCCACTTCCAGTCACCACTACAGTAGCCCCTCCTAATTTCTGGGGGATCCGTTCCGGACCCCCTCGCAATAATGGCAACTCGCACATATTGAAGCCCCGTAGGAAATAATGGTATGTGCGCCTGTGTGGGTGCATGTGGTGGTGTGCCACCATTATATTAATAGGCAAAGAACAAGACCGTGGATTCCAAGCCTGCAAAAAGGGAGGTACAACTGTACTTCACAGCCTTCAGTCTTAGCCTTCCTTAACATGTATGCATTTTGGCCAAAAAAAAAAAAAGTGTCATGTCCTCCTTCCAGAACATGGACATGGACTCTGCCTCAGAGACTGAAGCAGTGGACCTGCTGGGACCTGCTGCTGAACCAGAGCAGGAGGAGGTTCAAGAGCCACAAGTCTGAGATAACAGAGTACAGTACCAGTTCTGGCAGAGAGTCTTGCCCATCCAGATGCAAAAGACAACTTACCCACATCTACTTTTGCTGAGCGGAGACAACAAAAGGAGGGCTTGAGGAGGTCTCAGAGGATTTTTTTGGAAGCAGCAATTAATTAAGCAGCAGCTGTGTTAAGCTGCTAATCTATAAATGTACAGCACTGCTTTCTAGGAGCTATGGAGATGATCTAATCTACCTGGTTCCCTGTTGTGTTCCTGAACACTATTTGAGGACTCTGGATATTGTTTACCTGACTTGGATATTGAAGAACTCTCTTGCTGGACCTGAAGCTTATAAATTAACTTTTAAGTCTATCGCTTGTCATTTCCAGACCGATCTGGGCACAGGCTAGGAATGGGTTTTACCTCACAGGAAAATGCTGCCGATGCCACAGGGAGTCCCCAAGTCATTCCCCAGCCATGCTATGGCAGCTGATTTTGAAGAACGGTAGCTTTCCATTCTTCAAAATTGGCAGCCATGGAACGGCTGGGGAACGGCTTGGGGACTCCCGGCAGCATCAGCGGCATTTTCCTGAGTGGTAAAACCCATTCTCGCCCATTCCATCCCATTCCCAGCCCGTGCTCAGATTGGTCTGGAAATGACAAGCAATAAACTTCGTTGTTTGGGATGTAAGGCTTTTGTTTACTAAGTAAAGTAAATGCTGAACTGTAAGCTGCTCTATTATGTTTCATGCTCATTAGTTGGTGCTGCATCTCTATCAGTTATGTAGAAATCAGACTTTGACTGGTTGCCCAGACTGTGTTTGGGACAAAAAGATTGAAATTTTTTTAGAAGTGGTTGTTAATTATTTTTTAATGACACCACTGCCTATTAACTGTGATATGAAAACATGGCTCTCAATTCAGGGGCAGTATAATTCTCAGGAGATGCTGTGGATGCACAGTTTTTCTTACCTGTCTTCTGAGAGAAAAAATAGCTACTCACCTCTAGGACCATGACCAAGCCTCCAGGTACTGGGCCAACCAGGACTGCCTCCACCAGCTCCCCTTCCTTGACAGGGATATAAGAGGTTGCCTGGATGGCTGGAAGTGACCAGTTCACCAAGAAGAGACAGCATTTTCCTCTCGGCTGCTGTCCCTCTGGGAGAGCTGTTAGCTACCTGCTGAGAGACTGTAATTTTTCCAAGCTCTGTATGTCAGACTGTATTGTTGGAAAAGACTTCCCATATCCCCTAGGTGGGATTATGGATGATCTTCTGAACCTAGACCAGGGGTAGGCAACCTTTTTGAGCCGGGGGCCGGGTTGCTGTCCCTCAGACAATTTGGGGGGTCGAAGCACCAAAAATAAATAAATAAATAAATAAAAATATTTTTTTTTTAAAAAAAATAAAAAAATTAAAAAAATATGCATGCACACTCTCTAAGCCCCAGAAAAGCCACGGCAAAACCCCTGTGGAGATTTTGCCAAGAAAACCCCAAGAACAAGTAATAACGACAATAATCAATAGCATCATGGTGGGTGGCGGGAGGCGGCAGGACTGGCCTGGGGCCGGTCCAAAGGCCTCGGGGGGCTGCATCCGGCCCCCGGGCCTTAGGTTGCCTACCCCTGACCTAGACTATAGTATAAAGCTAAATGGCACAATCCTCGATTCAGAATAAATGAGCTTAATAGGTTCACATTCTACAAGACTATGGTGTCCTTACCTTGCAAAGCACACCATCAATCAGGTTTACACAGGGTATGCTATCTTGCATTGCCTGATGGCTCCAGGCTGAAGATTTAACCATAGATCCCCAACCCAAGTGAGGATCTATTGTTAGGAGCCATCTTCCAGACCCAGGAGAGGAATAAATGAAAGAAGCTGTGAACTTTTTATTACACCTGCAATGCCTGGAAGTACAGCTGGGAGACACCTGCCCAGAAAGCTCACAATTGCCAATTTAAGCAGTCTTGGAAGTGTAATACAGTTTTATGCTCACCCAACTAGAAAGGGTGAGCATTTTTTTCTGGCATGATGGAGAAGTTCCAATGTTATTACAAGCCCTGTGAGCAAAAAAGGCTTTTGAAGGTTATACAATTTCAGAATCTGAACTGATTGAGCAATACTGAACCTTCTACTCATGGCTGAAATACAAGCTATGCCCACTTGTGCCATCAAAGATCAAAACCTGGAGATTCAAGCTTGTGAAAAATGAAAGAAACTGGCTGTAGCCAATAATACATTGAACTAGCCAGAGATTACAAAAACAAAAAATCCTCTCTCCTCTAGAGAAGCCAATTCCTTTCATTGGAATTTGAAGTATGTTGTGGTAACAAGCTCTCTGACAGAGAGAAATATTTCACAAAACTACATATCCCAGGATTCCATAGCATTGAACCATGGCAGTTAAAGCAGTGTCAAATTGCACTACTTCTGCAGTGCAGATGCTGCCTGAGCAGCAGGATTCCACCTCAGCATGCATTACAAGGCATCCTGGGAGACAGCTTAATCCAATACAATTCAGTCTGTTGTACAGTGAATTGTTGCAGTTTGAACGAGCCTTAGTGAAAAATACTGGATGTTTTACGAAGAAAGACCATGTTTCCTGCCATTTTCTCTATGCACACATACACCAGTCTTTAGAAATAGTTCTGCTTTTGATTTAAATGTCTTTTTATTGTTGAGGAAGGGACACAGGGAAGACCAGAAAATAAATGTGTGCAAATGTATTTCATAAGTAGATAAAGGAGGCCAATTATTAGCTCTCTGAGTATGGCTCATTTCATTACTGCAATGAAGGAAACTGTCTTTGATGCTTCTCTGGCTTGTACCTTAATTGTTAGCTGGTGTGAATACCAGGTAGCACAGATCTTATTTCATAATGACATTTGCAAAAATTATTTATTTTTGTTCTTATTTAAACATCACTTGGCCTACGTTTTTAAAATAAACCACACTACTAACATTTTAAAGTTTTGGTGTGGGGCATCATACAAAGAATAGCGTGGGTCCTGTGTGCATAATTTGGTGGCAGGGGTGGAATAATGAGTTCCCACAGGACTGCCATCCAAAAAGTCAGTGCTAAAGGTGAATGGTGGTAGGAGTGCACGCCACACTATGTCATTCTCTCCAGTGGTGACTGGTGATGCTACTGGGTTCCCCTTTGGAACATGGTATTGCAGGTGGACCCTGAACAAGTCGAGGAGGGGATTTATAAATAAATATTACTGTTGATCAAGGAAGAGGACGCCCAAGAGAAGCACGGACATCTCAGAGCTTATCATTCACAATAAGGACCACTTTATTGATTACAGCAAAGCCTTTAAAACTTCAGGTCAGTATAGGCTCATGGGAATTGGTCATGCATGAGCAAAAGCAAGTTTGATTAACAATTAATATGGATGCAAGCAGCAGCATTCTGGTTAGTGAAAAGGCACAGAGGAACAAATGAGAATGTTGCATTTTGAAAACAATAAAGGTCTGTAGATCTAGTCTCTGGGAAAGGAGCCAGATAAAAGAATTTGCAACATTAAGGTGTGATGGATTCCTTTGCACAGCCATCTTCTGTTTAGCACATTTCTATTGTATGAGAAACTGCTATGGGAGAAAGGGGTAGAGGGGGAAAAGCAGCTTCAAAGATGGCAGTGTTTTGTTCAGTTGATTGTCTCAGGTTCTAACTATAAACTCTATAAATTGGATTTAAGCAAAGCTATCGCAGTTAAATCTTAATTTGGTTTCCAGGTTCTCTGTTCAGGGGCCTCCATTTACAAGACATTCTGGGAATGGCTCCCCCTGCATGCCAGGTCCAGTATGTGTTGGAACGCTTAGATAGCCTTCAGATATAAATCATGAGAGTCACTAAAGGCACCGGAAACAGGGACAGTTTGTGTACATTTAATATCCAAATGATTTACAATAACATTAAGAGCATTTTTAAACTTGATTTTTATATTAGACTTTGCAGTGTACTGGAGATGAGCTAAACATAGCCTGAAGAGATGAAGGAAAGCAATGAAACATGATCAATTTATACAGCAAGGGTGCATAAAATAAAGAAATACAAAACATTCTCAAACTATAACTATTTTCTCTTAATTTAATAAGTCAGCAAAATGTTATAATGGGGGCGCTTGAACTTGGGATGTATTATTGGCATGGCACAAAAATGGTTACCACATTGCATGAAATATTTGTAATTTTGTATGACTTTAGATAGCCTTCAGATATAAATCATGAGAGCCACTAAAAGGCACCAGAAACAGGGACAGTTTGTGTACATTTAATACCCAAATGATTTATGATAACATTACGAGCCTGGATAGGTAAGTCTGAATATAAGCTAGAATCCTTGCTCAGAGTTTGAAAGTTACTTTGTGGACTACAGCTTCCAGATGATGACCTTATGGGATGCAATGGCTCAAATCGTTAATACTCTGACACTGTTGATTGCAAGATTGGCAGGTTGGCAGTTCAAGGCCCAGGTGCTGCATGATGGGGTGAGCTCCTGTCACTAGTCCCAGCTTCTGCCAACCTAGCAGTTTGAAAGCATGCAAATGCAAGTAGATAAATAGGTACCACTTCGGTGGGAAGGTAAACAGCGTTTTGGGTAATCATGCTGGCCCCATTATCACAGAGTAGTCTTTGACAACGCTGGCTCTTCAGCTTAGTAACAGAGATGAGCACCACCCCCTATGGTCGGACACAACTTGACAGCCTTGTCAATGGGGAATACCTTTATCGTTACCTTGAACAATCTTTACATAGTGAGCCAGCTTGTTCAGTAATAAGAGAGAGTCAATTATCCAGATTCTCCAAAACAACCCTGGATAGGTAAGTATGAATATAAGCTAGAATACTTGCTCAGAGTTTGGAAGTTACTTCCTGGACTCCAGCTTCCAGAATCCTCCATACAGCATGACCAGACAAGCATGACCTTGCTGCTACTATAGGATATAAACGAAAACCTTGATGCAACATGGACTGAAGAAAAAAAACCTGCAGATATCTGAAGTCTTGGCCATGTTTTATTTGGTCATGTTGATTTTTTTTTTAAGACATCATCTCAGAAAAGCTTCTACTGGAGGACAAAACCACTACATGTGGAAAAGTGTAGTGGAACATGGCACATTTATTTCAAGTTTGTTTAAAGATTGAATTTTAAGCACCAACAAGACATCTCAATATGATCATTTGCCTAAAACTTTGAGAGCCACAATACTGACACTGTGCATTTATTTTATTATATTTAACAAGATGCCCAGTAACAGTTGTTCTATGGGTCACGTACAAATGCTATAGACAGACTAGCACTTGCCTTTCTGTAGTTGAAGTAGACAAATGATCTCTTTTCAGCACAAAAATTATACCTTCTCCCAAGGTCTGCTTTAGATCTCTGTTTAGATGTGGTGCCATACATTTTTCTATTGTGCTGGTCCAAGGCTCCTGTTGTGCTGAACCAAGATATTTTCCTCAGTCAAAAGTATTGCTAACATTATCAAGTCTGGTTTGTGGAAGAGGAGCCTTCTGCCATTCCCTTGATAACCATTTATTTCTATTTGACAAGCTTGCTTATATAGCCAGTATAGAGGAAAAAGGCCAACAGGGAACATAATAGGAGCAGAAAGAGTAAAAGATTTTAACTTCATTGAGATCCTCTTATGAAAATAGCAGGCAGTTAGGAAACCAAAAGAGAGTGAGGTGACTGTTATAAGATAAGAGAAGGTTACTAAGGGCACAACAGTATAGTGTTGTAGACTGCTAAGCATTTCGTTTGATCATCTTGAATTTTTCTTCTTTTCCTTTCTGAAACCAGACTCTTGTCACATTTCCTGAAAACTGGTACTTCCATTTCTCACTTAGGTATCCTTCTTGTATTGATGGAGGAAAAAGTCTAAGCATTGGTTAGCTGCTTCAGATCAACATGTGACAACCAGCCCATATTTTATCTCTTACAATCAACCTCCTGTCTCAGTTCCCAGTCTCTTCTACCTTTTATGTAAGTCATTTCTTTCCCCTGCCCTACTTTTGGGTTTCATTTCTCAGCCTATTTTCATGCTCCTCTTTGCAGCCCTTTAGTTTGCTTACTCCAAATTGTTCTCTTTTTTTATTTTGCCCTTGCACTAGCCTCCAAAGTACAATTATTCCTTGGCCCTAAATGAGGTTTCATTCCATGAGAAATGTACTACAATTTCCCCTACTGAACTACCAACATTTTGAGAAGCTTGTTTTCTGAGCACTTCAAATGTTTGTGAACATTCCATGACACCAGGCGGCTCAAGCATTCAGCAAGGGAGGCTCAATTGTCAATGGCATAACTTAATGCAATGACCAAGATCCTTTAACTTTATGTTTTATGTTCATAGAGTTAATTTTATGCTCATGGAGTTATGGGGTAGTTCTGCAATGCCACCTCATTAGTGCATTGTCATATTGCACAACTGCACATATCAATGCACACTGCGCAATACACATATGCAGGCAGAATGAACAATTGATGTATGCAACTACATTGCACGTACAATTTTTCTGATGCAACTTTGAACTGAAAGAAGATATTTTAAAAGCCCAACTGCTTCCAAAGGGGAGCAGGGAATACCCACATGATCCTGGTTTTTGATTCATTCTGCTTTGTCTTAATTGAAGGAAAAAATTGCCTGGATCCATACTATGGAATTCTGGGATTTGTAGCTTTGTGAGATATTTAGCCTTCTCTGTCAGAGACCTTTGGTGCTTCAACAAGCTATAAATCCCAGGATTCCATAGCCTGGAGCCACGATAGTTAAAGCGGTGTCAAACTGCATTAATTCTACAGTGCAGATGCAGCCTATATTGGATAATTAGACTTGCACTCTAAATTGATATAAGATTACAGCTTAATTTTCAGACTCCTGCATTATCTCTCAAACTGGCATTTCTGTTACTGATATATCGAATTTGACCTTAATAAGGTTTGGACAATAGCAGGGTTGGAGGTGGTTTATTAATTCATTTTTTTCTTTTCCCCTAACAAAGACATTTTTCTATCCAAGTCTAGGTAGACACAAAATGTTTTGGAATCATAAAGCTCGTACCTGAAGTTTTTGAAAATTGCTTTCTTTCATATTCTTCTTGCTAAAGTATGCAAGCATTTGGTGCCACCACTACAGTTTGCAGAGCATGGAGACTTTTATTTGAATGCTAAGATAAAGTGTCTTACAATACATGCTGAAATAATTATTGATGCTCCATTTCCTTCAAAAAAAATCCCATTACACCTGACTTCAAAAGACAAGCCTTCATCAGATATGCTGAGGTGGTTATGTACTGCCAATAAATCCTGGGTTTAATAGTGCCTCTCTCTCTCTTTTTAAATTGAAGTCTAAATTATTATTTCAATTTGTATTACAAAATGGCATCTTTGCACCCACACACCTCACATAAATATGCGCTGTTCAAAGGCCAAGTGAAGTCAGGAGATAAAAGTTGAGCTTTATATTGTCGTTTACTAGAATCTGAACTTGTCATTGGTTTTCTGTCACAGAATTTAATGGCAAAATTCCAAGCTCTTTTCTCAATTATCCCACTGTAAATGGAAACAACTTCATTACTTATTATCACTTTTGTTCCTTAGTACTGAGACTACTAATGAAATGAATTCTGCTTTCAAAATCTGTCACAATGAACTCAAATGTCAGATTATTTTAATAGTTATTTATAGCAGGGATAGACAGATTCAGCATGGTATAGTGGTTTAACCATTGGACTATGAATCTGGAGACCAAGCTTCAAATCCCCACTCAGCCATGGAAAACCAATTGGGTGACCTTATGCAAGTCACACACGCTCAGTTTCAGAGGATGGCTATGAACAAATCTTGTCAAGCAAACCCTTTGGTAGACTTTCCTTAGGGTTGCCATAAATCAGAAAAGACTTCAAGGCACACAACAGTGGGTGGGCAACTTTGCACCTGTGGCTGTTTGGGGCCTACAGTTCCTCTCAGCCAGTAATGGAGGAGAGTGGAAATTGCAGCCTGAAGAAATTGAGTGGGGATGACAGTTGCTCACCCATGATGGTCAAGATCCTATATCAGCTACTTAAGGCTTAAGCTGACTGCCAGATATAGTGCACATTAAATTGAGGCACTGCCCTGGCTCAGTGCTAGGGAATCATGGGAACTGTATTTTTTTCTGGGACATTGAGCCTTCTCTGTCAGAGAGCTCTGGTACCACAATAAATTACAGTTCCCATGATTCCCTAGCACTGAGCCAGGGCAGTGCCTCAATTTAATGTGCACTATTTCTGACAGTCTGCAAAGGCCCTTAGTTGATTATAATTAACTAATGGCCTTTGCAGACTGCCAGAAATAGTGCAAATTGAGTCCATTTTAACTGCCCTGACTCAGTGCTAGGGAATCATGGGAACTGTAGTTTATTGTGGCACCAGAGCTCTCTGACAGAGAAGTCTCAATGTCTCAGAAAAAAATATAGTTCCCATGATTCCCTAGCACTGAGCCAGGGCAGTTAAAGTGGACTCAATTTGCACTATTTCTGGCAGTCTGCAAAGGCCCTAAGTAATGCCACTGAGGTCTGTTCTCTTATCAGTTGAGATGCAGCAGATTGATGTTTCCTTCTCAGCCCCATCAGCAATCTGCAATGTGACAATCACAAATAGGGTCCCTATTGAAACTCCTCCATGGTCTGGAGATCATTGGTGGGAGGGGAGGTCAATACATCTATCTCCTCTGTCCTGGTCAACATAAGAACAGACCTCAATTTCTTACATTGGCTGATGCCTAGTAAAGCAGGACTGGGGCACTTTTACAATTGTGGCAATAGTGCCACAATTGTGAATACTTAGTGACTATGACTCAGTTAGGGATCCGTAACTCTAGGTCACAAGTCCATAACAGCAATATTGAATTCCAGCCCATAGTTTTAAACCTCATCTCCATCTGATCTCTACTTTCTATCTACTATCTAATCAAGGCTATACCTACGTTTCCCAGAACTGGTTGACACTTCTTTATTGCAGGTTTACACAGAATCTGGTTGGTGACATTAAAGGTGTGAATATACTATGAATGTGTCCTTAAGGGTGAGACTCTACACAAAATAAGAAGAGTTGCAAGGCTTGTCACTGTCTCACAGAGATGTATTTGTATATTCAAGGATATATTTGTACATTCAAAGATATAAACTCATATCCTTCCTGGTGCAATACAGCTTTGCAAGTAAGCTTTACTTACTAGTGCAAATCCACAGTACAGTTTTCCCCCCTTTATGGCATTGAATAACAATACAGTCTGGGTCTTTCCCCCCTCCATCCCACAAAAAGTGGCAGCCCCCTCGAACCCTAATAAAGCTGTGTGAACAGTAGAATTTCCTGTCTGTGTATGTTCACATTCTCCTTTTGCTACATTACTTGTCCAAAGATTAAAATACTTAGCAATCATCCCAGTGATTTTTTAAAAATAGGTTATGCTGTATTTTGGAATGCAAACTTTTCAGGATTAAAGAAGAGGGAGCTCCCATTCAGACCAACCCTCCTGATTTCATTGCCATTCTAATTAGAAGAATGGCAGCTGCAGAAGTCAACACGACAACAGTCAGTTCACAAGGAAAGCTGGCCATCCTGAAACGTGGTAGCAATAAGAGCAAAGATATTTGAAGTTTAATATTACCGTATTTTTCGGCATATAAGACGCACTTTTTCTTCCCCAAAACGAGGGTGGGGAAGTTGCTGCGCCTAATGAACCGAATATAAAAGCTGAGGGCAAACTGCCAAGGCCTAGGCTAAAAGTAGGCCTCATTTCAGCCTGAGCCTCGGTGCTCCAGTGGGTTCCTCCCATCCCAGGAAGAGCCCATTGGAGCAGCCAGGACGGGGGTGGAAAGAGTCCTCTTTTCCTGGCTAGTTGAATGTGCTCCTCCTCTTTCCACCCCCATCCTGGGTGCTTCAATGGACTCTTCCTGGGGTCAGAGGACATCCTCCCATCCCAGGAAGAGTCCATTGGAGCACCCAGGACGGGGGTGGAAAGAGTCCCCCCCTTGAAGAAATCTTCCAGGAAAACCCTCATGGTAGGATCCAAATGATCCAGAAATTACTCCAAGGCACTGGATTAGTACCCTGGCCAAGTTGCACTGTCTCAGCCTCAGAGGGTGGAAATGGCAAACTCCCTCCTCTGAAGAAATCTGCCAGGAAAACCTCATGGTAGGATCCAAATGAGCCAGAAATTACTCCAAGGCACTGGATTAGTACCCTGGCCAAGTTACACTGTCTCAGCCTTAGAGGGTGGAAATTGCAAACTCCCTCCTCTGAAGAAATCTGCCAGGAAAACCTCATGGTAGGATCCAAATGATCCAGAAATTACTCCAAGGCACTGGATTATTACCCTGGCCAAGTTACACTGTCTCAGCCTCAGAGGGTGGAAATGGCAAACTCCCTCCTCTGAAGAAATCTGCCAGGAAAACCTCATGGTAGGATCCAAATGATCCAGAAATTACTCCAAGGCACTGGATTATTACCCTGGCCAAGTTACACTGTCTCAGCCTCAGAGGGTGGAAATGGCAAACTCCCTCCTCTGAAGAAATCTGCCAGGAAAACCTCATGGTAGGATCCAAATGATCCAGAAATTACTCCAAGGCACTGGATTAGTACCCTGGCCAAGTTACACTGTCTCAGCCTCAGAGGGTGGAAATGGCAAACTCCCTCCTCTGAAGAAATCTGCCAGGAAAACCTCATGGTAGGATCAAAATGAGCCAGAAATTACTCCAAGGCACTGGATTAGTACCCTGGCCAAGTTACACTGTCTCAGCCTCAGAGGGTGGAAATGGCAAACTCCCTCCTCTGAAGAAATCTGCCAGGAAAACCTCATGGTAGGATCAAAATGAGCCAGAAATTACTCCAAGGCACTGGATTAGTACCCTGGCCAAGTTACACTGTCTCAGCCTCAGAGGGTGGAAATGGCAAACTCCCTCCTCTGAGGAAATCTGCCAGGAAAACGCTCATGGTAGGATCCAAATGATCCAGAAATTACTCCAAGGCACTGGATTAGTATCCTGGCCAAGTTACACTGTCTCAGCCTCAGAGGGTGGAAATTGCAAACTCCCTCCTCTGAAGAAATCTGCCAGGAAAACCTCATGGTAGGATCCAAATGAGCCAGAAATTACTCCAAGGCACTGGATTAGTACCCTGGCCAAGTTACACTGTCTCAGCCTCAGAGGGTGGAAATGGCAAACTCCCTCCTCTGAAGAAATCTTCCAGGAAAACCTCATGGTAGGATCCAAATGATCCAGAAATTACTCCAAGGCACTGGATTAGTATCCTGGCCAAGTTACACCGTCTCAGCCTCAGAGGGTGGAAATGGCAAACTCCCTCCTCTGAAGAAATCTGCCAGGAAAACCTCATGGTAGGATCCAAATGATCCAGAAATTACTCCAAGGCACTGGATTAGTATCCTGGCCAAGTTACACTGTCTCAGCCTCAGAGGGTGGAAATTGCAAACTCCCTCCTCTGAAGAAATCTGCCAGGAAAACCTCATGGTAGGATCAAAATGAGCCAGAAATTACTCCAAGGCACTGGATTAGTACCCTGGCCAAGTTACACTGTCTCAGCCTCAGAGGGTGGAAATGGCAAACTCCCTCCTCTGAAGAAATCTTCCAGGAAAACCTCATGGTAGGATCCAAATGATCCAGAAATTACTCCAAGGCACTGGATTAGTATCCTGGCCAAGTTACACTGTCTCAGCCTCAGAGGGTGGAAATGGCAAACTCCCTCCTCTGAAGAAATCTGCCAGGAAAACCCTCATGGTAGGATCCAAATGATCCAGAAATTACTCCAAGGCACTGGATTAGTACCCTGGCCAAGTTACACTGTCTCAGCCTCAGAGGGTGGAAATGGCAAACTCCCTCCTCTGAAGAAATCTTCCAGGAAAACCTCATGGTAGGATCCAAATGATCCAGAAATTACTCCAAGGCACTGGATTAGTACCCTGGCCAAGTTACACTGTCTCAGCCTCAGAGGGTGGAAATGGCAAACTCCCTCCTCTGAAGAAATCTTCCAGGAAAACCTCATGGTAGGATCCAAATGAGCCAGAAATTACTCCAAGGCACTGGATTAGTACCCTGGCCAAGTTACACTGTCTCAGCCTCAGAGGGTGGAAATTGCAAACTCCCTCCTCTGAAGAAATCTGCCAGGAAAACCCTCATGGTAGGATCCAAATGAGCCAGAAATTACTCCAAGGCACTGGATTAGTACCCTGGCCAAGTTACACTGTCTCAGCCCCAGAGGGTGGAAATTGCAAACTCCCTCCTCTGAAGAAATCTTCCAGGAAAACCATCATGGTAGGATCCAAATGAGCCAGAAATTACTCCAAGGCACTGGATTATTACCCTGGCCAAGTTACACTGTCTCAGCCTCAGAGGGTGGAAATGGCAAACTCCCTCCTCTGAAGAAATCTGCCAGGAAAACCTCATGGTAGGATCAAAATGAGCCAGAAATTACTCCAAGGCACTGGATTAGTACCCTGGCCAAGTTACACTGTCTCAGCCTCAGAGGGTGGAAATTGCAAACTCCCTCCTCTGAGGAAATCTGCCAGGAAAACAAAATGAGCCAGAAATTACTCCAAGGTACTGGATTATTACCCTGGCCAAGTTACACTGTCTCAGCCTCAGAGGGTGGAAATGGCAAACTCCCTCCTCTGAAGAAATCTGCCAGGAAAACCCTCATGGTAGGATCAAAATGATCCAGAAATTACTCCAAGGCACTGGATTAGTACCCTGGCCAAGTTACACTGTCTCAGCCTCAGAGGGTGGAAATGGCAAACTCCCTCCTCTGAAGAAATCTGCCAGGAAAACCCTCATGGTAGGATCAAAATGAGCCAGAAATTACTCCAAGGCACTGGATTAGTACCCTGGCCAAGTTGCACTGTCTCAGCCTCAGAGGGTGGAAATGGCAAACTCCCTCCTCTGAAGAAATCTGCCAAGAAAACCCTCATGGTAGTGTCAAAATGAGCCAGAAATTACTCCAAGGCACTGGATTACTCTGGCCAAATCACACTCTCTCAGCCTCAGAGGATGGAAATGGCAACCCCCCCCCCTGAAGAAATCTGCCAAGAAAACCCTCATGGTAGGGTCAAAATAAGCCATAAATTACTCCATAAGACAATGGCCTAAAAACTCCAAAGGTACCAGTCCATCTGATCTTGGAAGCTAAGCAGGGTCAGCCCTGGATAGTCCTTGGATGAGAGACCGCCAAAGAATCCCAGGTGCTGCAGGCTGTATTTCAGAGGAAGGAACTGGCAAAACCACTTCTCGAGTCTTCCTTGCCTAAGAAATCCCTAAGAAATTCATGGAGTCACCATAAGGCGACAGGAGACTTGCAAGAAAGTTGGGCAGGGAATTTGTGCAATACCTGGCCCTGCTGCTGGCTTAAACTTACATTTACAACTTAAAATTGTTCTTAAACTGCTGTTAACTTTATAAAGTTGATATAAAATATTTTACTACAGTATTTGGTTAAGAATCTTTTTTTTCTAGATTTTCCTCCTTTAAAATTGGGTGCGTCTTATATGCCGTAGCGTCTTATATGCCGAAAAATACGGCAAAATATGCTGTTTATGGTTTCATTCTTCTATGTGTACATCTATCGACACTAAAATGGTAACACACACACAAAGAGAGAGAGGGCAGGGTGGAGGGAGGGAAGAAAAAGTTTAAAATCCAAATAGCAAATCCCGACATCCACATTTTGAACTGAAATGACTTCATTTTTAGGTTTTAAGTGAATTATTGTGTACAGTAATTCACCACTTGCTAGTATCAAGAAGAATTCTGTCTGCACCTTCTTCAGTTTCGCCATTCTAGCAGTCAGTTGCTTGTTGAAGCTGGACTCTCATTGTACCTGGTATCCTGGCCTGGATCCCTAGACTTGTCCCTCTTGCACTTTAGGAAAGGAGCTGGCAAAACAATATTCCATACTAGTTGTTGCTTTTGCCCACAGACATTTACTGTCAAGACCATGTGGCACCCTGGTCTGGAAAATGACATGGATGTGGCCACTGAAAGGAACTGGAGCAATAGTAACAGGGCTACTACAGTTCAGGTGGCAGGTGCATGAGTGGTTGGTGAAGCACTTTATTACTCTGTATAGCTGTGAGTATCATGGGAGACCTGATGCAACATGCACAGTAGGTGAGACAAGCCAGGTATGCATCATGGGAGGCCTAATGCAACAATCCTGATGCAACAGGCACTGGGATGTAACCAGCCAGGTTTCATTAGTGCATGGCTGTCACATGTTACCAAGAGGAGAGATGGGAGAGATTCAGAATCTCTGTTGGGAGAGATTCAGAATCTCTGATACATGGGAGAGATTCAGAATCTCTGTTGTTGATTAGTTGTGGTTGGTGATGCACTTTGTTACTCTGTATAGCTGTGAGTATTCAAGACGGATGTCTGATAATCTGTATATCTTTGTAAATATTTGCAACAAAAATTAAAGCCCTCATTGAGTGAAGCCTTGCTGTGAAGCTATTCCTTTCTCCAAGCTGAAAGCAGCAGCTGCTTGTGGGAGTTTTTTTCCTGTGCCGTCTGGAGCAGACTTTTCAGAGAAGACCAGCTTCTGGGCGTTCCTGCCTACATGCATCTACTCTGCATGTGTTATGCTAGATCAGGGGTAGGCAACCTTTCCCCTTTAAGGGCCGAGGGACTTCAGCTCCCAGAATCCCAGGAGTTATTGGCCAACATGGGACTATTGGCAAACATGGCTGAGGCTTCTGGGAGCTGAAGTCCCTTGGCCCTTAAAGGGGAAAGGTTGCCTACCCCTGTGCTAGATCCTCACGTCTGCATACCCCAACATTTACTTTGCATGTAGTCAGGTTACCCAGGGACCAAGTATGCTATTCTTTCACTGTTTAAGTCTCAGCACGTAATTGCAGGCTCTTTCTAATAAAGAACAGGGGAAAGGGAGAGATTGGCAGATTTCTCTAATGTGAACTTTTGTTTCATCAGCATATCAGGAATACTACTCCACAATTTTGTCTGCCTTTTTTTTTTGGAATTAAAAACATTGACTGCCATATTAGGGCAGCTGTTTCCAGAACTGACTTTATTATTTTTCTTTCATTTGCTCCTCTTGTTGGATTGACATGTACAACAGCCACAGAATTTCACCATTATGCTGTGCTTAGGAGCATTCAGAGGGTGGAGGGGACTGCCTTCCTGTACATTGCAAACTTGGTATTCAGCTGGGATAGCAGGAGTCTCCAGTTACTTTAGGCACTGCTCAATTGCATAGAGACAAGTGGGGACCTAATCATTCCACCCTAAATTGGTTGAGAAGTCCTCCAGTTAGCTTTGAGGTTTCAGATCTAGTGCTACATCAGCCAAGATGGAACTGAGGAGCTTGGGTCTCCTCTGAAAAAACATTTGCTTCATACTTTCTTGTGCCTCCAGAAAGAAAGAAAGAAAGAAGGAAGGAAAGAAAGAAAGAAAGAAAGAAAGAAAGAAAGAAAAGTGAATGATGATATAAAGATGCTCATGTCTTGAGAAGAATCAGGCCAACTTGCAGAATTCAGATTCTGACAGGAAGCCAAACTTGCCTTTTTAAATTTAATTTAATTTTATTTTAATCCCGCCTTTTTCCCAAAGTGGGAGCCAAGCCGACTACTTTTTTTTGTACTGAAAACATGGTTTTACTGCAAAAAGAGAGAGAGAGAGAGAGAGAGAGAATGTGTAAAATAATCTCTATAACACTTTGAGGCATTGAAATACCAGGAAAAAACTGTATCAAAAATGCTATATTATTCTTCCTAATGGAGTTTCTTAACTTTTGGGAAACTCATTTCTTGACCAGGAAATGAATAATTGAGAACATAATTTCCATACCTAGTCAATAAAGGGAGGAATTAAGTGGGTTGATTAGCAATGCTGATGTTCAGAAAAGCTAAAGGACTCTTTATATGTGTGTAGGATACTTTGGCTCACGCTGAGCATCTAGATAAGATAAATGCCAAAAAAGCTGCTTGTATATGCAATTACTTTCCTACACAAATTTGTCACTCTGAGGTCCCTCCCTGACATCTTGCTGAGACCTTATAATTATACAGGTTGGATGTCTGAAAGAATATTTTAGTATTGTGTCTCTCATTCATTCATTCTCAGAGATGCTGGACTTAAAAATAGAGTACCAAGCTTCCTGAAAGCAGGTTTCTCAGCTGTAAGAATAGTTGAAGTTGAGTCCACCATTTCACAATGGGCACTTTTAATGACATTTTCTAACCAAATCAATGCAGGAAGAAATTCTATTTCAATGCGTTTTTGTTAACTATGACAAAACTATCTTTCTGTCTGAAACTCTAAGAGGCTAAGAAGTTAATTTTGGAAAAAAACACAGAAATGGATGAAGGTAAATTCAGAAACAGCAACTGACACATGACAGCAACAGAGGAAAGTATTCACTCATGCCTTTAACAATGGCAATTCAGTTTGTCTCTACTTAGAAATAAGATCAATTGAAATCAATGGGTCAATCTTAGCTAATTGTACAGAGTATTGCAATCTAAAAGATTTATGAATCACTCTTCACCAGAGAATCTAAGATGGTTTATAAGAACAAGAGAGCATACACAATTAAAAATATTACCATATTAGGAAAATAGATTAATTTATAAGGCCTATGGAAATCACAGTTTCTTGGGCTGGTGTCAACAGATGATATTTGAACTGAGTGGATCTCTCAGTGGTGCCACCACTAAGAAGACTATCTCTAGTCTCTATCAACCCTACTACAGATGGCACAGCAATAGGGAGAACCTTATTGGGAGACCCTAAAACCAATGCAGGAGAAACTTGCAGTTTTCAGTTGGGAGTGGAATAAAAGATGGTGCTTCTTTGGTTAAGCTGGTAAACTTTAAGAATTCAGTTACTATCCCAGGCATTTCAGTGGATACATGATTGGGATATAGTACTAGAACTGAACCTTGCATGGCATTACTAGCTGAAATTGAACTCTATGTACAATAAAAGCTGATGGTTGGTTTCAGAAAGAAGGCATGTGTTTGTTGGAACTTAGAAATACTAGAAGCACTGTCCTTTTTTTACAATTTTCTTTTCAAAATATAGGCCTAGATTTTTGACTTGCACAAAGTTATTTAAACCCTGCAATCAGATTTCAAAAAGTACAATACTGAGCTGAAATAATATTTTCAAAGGATACAGAGAATAAATGAAGATTGCATGTGGGAGCAAAAAGTCACTGCTTCAGATATTGAGACACAACATACATAATTGTCAACAGTGACAATGTAGCATTTAGCTTGTATTTAGCAATGTAGCATTTAGCTTGTGTTGCTCTTGTCTTTGTTCGTGTATATATATATATATATATATATATATATGGTCCAAGGCAGTTTGTATTATGAGGATAAAAGTGCTAGAGGAGGAAAGCAATAAAAATAATGAGCAGACAACAAACTGAGAAAATGGATCTTTTTGGATAGTTATCTTGCCTAGGCATGAATGCACTGTGCTCATGATCAGTCCCCGTCCCCTCCATGTTCAATTAAAGAATAATTCACACTAGTGCATGATTTTCTTAGTCATTTGCATTCCTTTTTATAAAATCTTCCCTGATGAAAAAATCTGGCATTATCACAATCTTTCACATTTTTGTAACCCTTGAGTTGTCCTAATATGAATTTTGGGTTTTATTTTCTTATGGCCAAAATTGCCATAACAAGTTTTGCCTTCTGTTCCAAATATATCTTGCTCTATTGTATGTGCCACCTGCTCAACAGAATCTGAGGTTGAACTGCAAGCTGAGTAGGTAAATATATTAACCTTGCTGAAGGAGAATTACATGGGGCAAAGGGAACCAGGATAAGAAATGGGTTTTTTAGCCATAGGTGGAAATGCATAGAAGGGATGCCAAGTCAACCACTGAAAAAACAATAGAGGAGTAACCCCTAATGCAGATTTCTTACAGGTCAGGTCAGCTTTTGGTAAACTTGCCACCAGGTCTACCTGAAATGTTCTCTGTTCTTGATATATATTGTGGGTTTTGTTAGATATAAAATACACAGTTCAAAAAAGAGCATTATGCATTCCTAATTTCAAGTAATTATAAACAAGTGATTGTTTAATGTTAGCATGCATAAAAATGTCTGATAACAATGTGAAAAGTAAAATGGAGCATGTCCAGAATCTGCCAGTCAGTTCTAACTGCTGAAATTGTTGGCCAAGCACTGTCCCTTTTTAATAAAATGAGAACCAAATACTGTCCATTTGAATAGAAGTGCCAGAAATGAAGACTCCAAGGCTGATCATTGTGGATTACATATTTTAAATAGCTATGTCCAAAAATTAATATAAGATAACAGATATGCCTAATAATAGCTAAGACAATCTGGAAGGCCAAACTCTTCCTCTTTCATTGGAATTTGCATCCTTTTCACTGGAAAAGATGAGCCCCATCGTCAAATCACCTAAACAATACATTTAGTTTTTGAAAATACTTGCAAAGCATAAGTAGAAGTCCACATATAACAAGAACAATTCTAGGTATAATATGTATTTTAATTGCTTTTACCTTACCCCATGGACTCAGCTTTAAGCCAGCACATCTCTCTAACATAAAGAGCTGAATATAACATTTTTATCCATTTCAAAAATATTTCAGGAAATCCATAAAATAGCTAATACTGTAGAAACAATGGCCAGTAAATTTTATCAAAGGCCTAAGAAAGTTATAGAGCAGTTCTGTTCAAGTTTAGGGCAATCAAGTCCACAACTAATCAAATATTATCAGCTCCATGTCTGTTTTTGATAAATCCCACCTGGTCAGGATTTACCAAGGATCAAATAATTTTTTGTAATCTATTAGCTAAAATAGCCATCAATATTTTGGTGTCAACATTATATCAGGATATAGGGTGGTAGCACAACAATTATGGTTCTTATCAGGATTAGGTAACAACATAATATAGGCATCAATTAATAATGAAGAGAGAGAATCAGATTCTAAAATATGTTTGCATTCCAACAGACTGGAAAAAGCTTTGTATCTCTTCAGTAGGAAACTCATGGGGTTCATCTGCAGGGATGCAAAGTTTTCATTTGCAGAGGAAACTTGAGTTCATACAAGGATTTCAAAGGCTAGGAACCTGCTCGAGCTGATAGGCTTCAGCTGCCATTGCTACTCCACTGAAGTAAATCCAATCATAAATAAACTGTAATCCCTAATCCTAAATAAATTGTCATTAAAAGAATTAATTTGAATGAATGTAATTAAACTTAATGTGTTTTATGGTGATTTGAGAATAAATTTAATGAGTTTATTAGAATGAATTTAATTTAATCTGAATATACAACATTTTCCAACCTCTCTAACAGTAGAAAAACAGAAAGAGGTTGGCTCTTAAGCAGTGGACGCACCTGAAAAATGCCTCCTCAAGCCCTACCTTAGTTGCCAACTCTTGCCAGAAGGTCTCCTGTTATTAACATCAAATGTTCCGCTACCTGGGAACATAGACAGCAGATGCAGCAGCTCTTGGAGTGTGGTGGCCATCAGATTTAATCCTTCCTGTCCCATACATATTTGGTTAAAGTATAAGGGGGTGTTTGAACACCCTAACTGGAGTTTGATCACCAAATAAAAGTAGATCTAAATAGTATTACTCATATGTTTTACTAGTGTAGTCATTTATTTGATTGATCGGAGTGAGTCCTACCTTTATTGGACCAGAAAAATATCAGAAAAAAAGCTGCGATTTATTTGTCCCCAAGATGCTTCTTCACATTGGGTGCTGGGATGGAGAGAGAAACAGATTTTTCTTTTTGTTCATGGATCGCATGGCTGTGGCTGTTGGTGTCATACATATACAGTTTCCTTATGGATATTTGCTGTTGTGCAACAGACATATTCAGTTCATTGTTGCTAAAGGGGAATTTCACAAGTCTAAATACTTCACCTGCAGTTCCACACTTGGACAGTGCATATGTCAAAGCCTTCAATGGATCATGTCTTTGACTGGGACTTTAGAAGGAGCCACTGTGCATTTCCCATAGCTTTATGGAAAATTAAGCAAGTACACTGTGAGTTACTCAAATGGTTTCACAATGTCAGAATTCCGTAGAAAGATAGTCTGGCACAATTGCTGTGTAACTATGTGAAGGTAGATTTACATTATGCAAGTATGATGAAGGATTTCAGCCAGTGTTTATTTTATGTTACATATGTAGAGACGCAGGAGGAATGTGCACACATATGGTAAAGAAGGAGTGGGCAACTGTGGGAGGCTAGGGTGGCACATTAGTCTCATAGAGACCTTGGAAGGCTGCTCACCTCTACCACACACACACAGCAAAAAACAGTCTTTTTTTGCCCCCAGCTGCCCTCTATGGGGATCATTTTTTACATGCTTAGCCTGCAGAAGAAAAGGTTGAGAGACAACATGTTAGCCATCTCAGAATACCCGAAGAGACATCACACAGAAGATGCAGCTTGTTCTCTACTGCTTCAGAAACTAGGTCTTGAACCAATGGGTTCAAATTACGAGAAAAGAGATTCTGCCTGGGAAGAACCTCTTCACTGTAAGATCTCTTCAACTGTAGAAGGTGGAGGACTATTCTTAACTGCTTCCCTCCTATTTTAAAACTACCACCACCCTCTTCTAGCCCATGCCAAAATGCCCAACCTGGGTTTTATTCTTCATTCCATATTCTTAATTATCAGTGCCCTGAGCAAACGGAGGGTGCATTTTAGAAATATTCCACACACACGCACACACACACCCTGCCCCTGGCAACATACAGGAGTTCATTGGCAGCTGCCAAGAGGGCTTCTTTGGCAAAGAAGGCAACACAGAACAAGAGTTCTCTCAGAGCAACACTTTGCCTCAGGCAACTCAGCTTCCTTAAATTAGTCACACCACACAGATGCACAAATCTTGTTTCTTGCTGGTGGCATTCAGCTATTCTAGCTCCAAGCATGCAGACTTTTTGGAAACTTTCTGATAATAATTTCGTATTTGTTTCACTTCCGTCCCCACCTCTGCCTCATCAGGAATATTTTATCTTCACTTGTTCCCATGTTCTCCCATTGTTTTTGTGATTTATTTTCTTCTGATTTGTTTCTCTGACCACTGTCAGTGAAGAAGCAGCTTCTTTTAAAAAGTATTTCATTGTGAGCATTGTTTCATTTATATTGTTCCCCACATTTGCCTAGTATTGCAGGGTTTGGCAGCAATCCTCCCTCCATCCCTTTGCATCCTTTTTAGCTTGGCTCTGTGCTCATCTCAAGTGCCTATATTTTACTGTTTTTTCTCTTCCCTCTCTGCACACAGTCCCCTGGCTTCACTTTTCTGATGATTGCTCTTTATCTTCCTGATTCAGTTTTTCTCTGTGTGCATTTCCTACAGCAGAACACAATACAAATCATTTGTATTTTTGTGGAGTACTTTTTTTTCCTATTTGGAGAAAAGTTTGCATTGTACTTGTCAAAACCTCTTTTCTCCTTGATCATCATCCATCTCTCCCCTGCCCCCTTTCTGCTTCCCTTCTATTTTCAGTACCTTCTTATCACTCTGGAGTAAGTCTTATTACAGTGAATTTTCAATCCACATTTCTCTTTCCTCTCTGTTTTTTTTTTTTTAATTTTGTTTTGATATCCGTGTCTGTGTGTGTGGTTTTGTGGCATTTCTGTGAATTTAAATATTCAGTTCCTTTTGCAATTTATTGAATCTAAATCTTTAACTTTGAAATCCATCACTCACTCTTCAAAGGGCCAAATTCTTCAAGCCCTAGTGGGCTTTCTGGACGGGTTGATCCTAATTTGATCCCTTCAGTTCTAAAGTCATAGAAAAAAGTAAGAGGCACCCAGCAGGATCAGACTACTCCTCTAAAATCACACAATTGCCAGCCAGGTGTCTCTGAGAAACTCATAGGCAGGATGTGAGGGCAAGCATTCATAATCCTTTAGATATTTGAATTCCTCACATGATTAGAAGTGTGTGTGAGAGTTTGGAAGTACCATAACTCATTACTAATAACAAGCTACTTTTAGATACCTAATTTCTCCAGAAACAAAGGTTTGTCTGAAAGACAGTTGCTGGAGTCCTATATGACCTCTTACACAATATAACTTTGCAAATACCTAGATAAGTAGCAGAGGTGCTAAAAACACCCAGTTACTGAATTATGAAGAAGCATATTGGAACACCGTCAAGAGTGCTTGATGCCCATGTTGGAAGCCATAGTTCCTTTGTCTTTGGTGATATCTTAGCTTTTAGTAGTTAGTGTAGTCAATTAATTTAGTTTAGTTTAGGGTTGTCAACCTTATATGTTTAGTTTAGGGTTTGTTTAGTTTTGGGTTGTCAGCCTTGTATATTGTTTATCATATTAATAGATATTTGTTGCTGTGGTTGTTGTGGAGTTTATCTTTTTTGTGTGTTATATGTTAATAACAACTTTTTTTTAAAAAGAGTGCCTGATATCCATTGGTGTCCAATGCTCATTGGAACTGATGCAGTGTGCATTGGGACCTGATGTGCATTAACCCCGTTGAGCGTCAGATACCAGTATGCATTGGACACTTCGCTGGCTCTGCTATGTAGAAGCATAACAACAACCTCTATTGGATGCAGATGTTGTGCAACTGCACAATTCTAATTCCCACAGTCCACTTATGAAGACACAATGCCCCCAAAGGATTCTAGCCCTCTTCTCTCTATACAAACCTACCAGAGTCTTCAGATCCATAAGGGAGATCTTTCTCTTGTGACCACCACCATCACAGGCTTGCATTGTGAGAACACAGGAGAGAGCCTTTCCCACCTCAAGCTTTGTCTATTGCTACAATTCAATACTGAAAATCTGTGTTGCTTCAGTCTTCCTTCATCATCTTCCAGTGTCAATTGTGCTAATAATGTCCATCTAGATCTAGACAGAGGATGAATAAGAAAGAGAAGAATAGGTGTGCATACACATTTTTTGTAAAAAAGGAGATTCACTGTCATAGGCTTTGTTAACTGAGGTATGCCTGTACAAATACAACTGAGTGTTCAGATCTACACATGATTAGATTTCCATGTCAGAGAGGAGGGTCAAGAGTAAAAACTAACAGGAGATGAACAGGAATGGAATCCAGTAGCACCTTCAAAATTAACTGAGCAAAAGAAATTTCTAACATAATCTTTCATGGATCACAGTGCATTTCCTTAGATGCAATGGGTGAACAGATCACTGTCAAGACACTAGGGCCATCTGACTGGCCATAACTGGAAACATAATGTTAGACTAGATGGGTCTTTGGCCAGATCCAGGAAGCCATTTCTTCTGCTCTTAGGCTTAGGAATAACTCACTCACCAGGAACATACACAATGTTGGATGCTTTTTAACTTAGGAAAAATTGTAAGGTGAGACAATGATAAGATTTGCGTAAAAGTTTGCATGCTGTTACTCCCCCCTCACCTCCATCTTTCATAAGATTAATACTGCTGAAACTGAATGGCAGAAAATTTAGGATAGATAAGAAGCAGTTCTTCAAAAAGCACTTCTCCAAACTGCAGATTTTGCTCCCACAAGATAAAATGATGGCCCCCCCAACACGGTCATCTTTAAAGACAGATTAGACAAATTCAGGGATGATAAGGTTCTTGATGACTACTGATCATGATGACTCTATATTACTTTCAGATTCAGAAGTAGTAAGGCCTTCAACTTCAGTTGCTGAGGAATATGAGCAAGACAATGTGGTTGTACTAGTATGTTTGGCCATTGTTTGAACATAATGCTAGACTAGATAGGTTTTTGGTCCAATCTCTCTCTACTGTTCTCATTACATGCTCTTAGCAGTCTTTTATGACACTAAGACCAAGGTTATTTGCAAGTAACTATAGCCCTGTAAACACAGTATGCCTTTTGCATAGCCGCCAACTACTTTGACAAGGACAGACTTGATTCATCCTCTGCTGTCCCACTTTTCCAGCTGGTTTTAAAATGTCCCAGTTTTCCCCCTTCTCCTCCCACTTTCCCCCTTTGTCCCCAGCTTTCTTCAACTGCTGCACACTGAGGGCCTATGCAGATTACCAGAAATAATCCAGCTTGAGACCACTTTAACTGCCCTGGCTCAGTGCTAAGGAATCATGGAAATTGTAGTTTATTGTGGCACTAGAGCTCTCTGACAGAGAAGGCTCAGTGTCTCAGAAAAAGCAGTTTGCACTCAATTAACGCAGCAGAAACAAGTAAAGAGAGCATAGTATTACCCTTCCTGGTCAGCTAAGGAAAAAATAATCTGTTGCAGTATCTCCTAGCCACATGCCAGAACTGGAGGCTGAGAAAGAGTTATGGGCAGGGCTGTGTTAAATACAGGTTTGCATAGAATTAACCCATAAATGAGGTTGTCTCCTGAAGTTCAACATGATTCTGTGTTCAAGTCATGCCTCCTACCAACTTGTCTGTAGGGAAGAGAGAAGAATTCTGCAATGACTTTTTAATCAAGTATGATGCATATATCATATCCATCAGAGCCATCTGCCTTCAACATAAGTATATCTAGAACAGCAACCCATGTAAAACTAAAGGCTTCTTGCAGGCTTCTCAGCACAAGTTCATACTTTTACAAGTTAAGCTGCTGGAGTTTGCCTGTGTTTTTACCAATTTGAATTTGGATTAAAAATGCCGCTGCGCTTGGGAATACTGTCCTGCTCCTCATGCATGCCCATATTTTTGTTTGCTCTGTTCTAGAAATGTGTCACCATTGCCAGATCAAATGGGAGGGAAATTGTTATTTTTGTTTTTGGAATGTTCCAATTTACTTCTCTTGCCTGCTCTATAATTCCTTTGTGAGTGGTGACTGCATACTTAATCAGCATTTCGCTATACAGCTGTCAGAAATCCAGGGTAGTGATCATCTTTAATCAGCATGCCAG
This sequence comes from Phrynosoma blainvillii, assembly GCA_026167975.1. NCBI lineage: Eukaryota > Metazoa > Chordata > Lepidosauria > Squamata > Phrynosomatidae > Phrynosoma > Phrynosoma blainvillii. The sequence goes on from JANUYF010000005.1 coordinate 11,012,593, forward strand.
GCTGGTGAATGGCAACAGAAAGTAAAGGGCTGGGTTTTATTTTCAGTATTAAAGACTCGCATTCTTCTTCAGTAACAGTAACACAGCTGCTGTGCATTGTGGGGAAGCCCTTTTAGGTAGAGAAGAAGAAAAGGATAGAAGAAAGACGTGTTAGTGGGACAGAAAATTGACGACCCAATTGTCTGTCCTTGGAAAAGTGACTTTCCTGAAATGCAGCTTGTCAGTTGGAGGTTTTGGATGCTGTTATCTGAAAAAGTAACTTTTCTGAACACTAGCCCCACCTGTAAGTGTTACCTGTAAGTGTTCTACAGAGTGAGGATGTGCACAAAGGCCTGCACCTTAGAATTTACCCCTGTTTTAAAGGGAAGGCCCATAGCTGTGTTAAATAAACTTTGAATCTGCACTGCAGAAATAATGCAGTTTGATGCCACTTTAACTGCCATGGCTCAATGCTATGGAATTTGGGAATTTGCAGTTTGTGAGCTATTTAGCCTTCTCTGTCAGAGAGCTCTGGTGCCACAACAAACTACAAATCCCAGGATTCCATAGGATGGAACCATGACAGATAAAGCAGTGTCAAACTGCATTATTTTGGCAGTGCAGATGAAGCCTCAGATGTTGTGTGCCTTCAAGTGGTTTTCAAATTATGGTGACCCTAAGGTGAACATATCATCTGGTTTTCTGGGGCTGAGAGTGAGTGTCTCACCCAAGGTCACCCAGGGAGCTTCCATGGCTGAGCCAGGAATTGAACCCTGATCCCCAGAGTCGTGGTCCATAGCTCAAACCACTACACCGTGCTGGCTCATTAAAGAAATGAAGAACACATATTTGCTTGGATAACATCCCTGGTTCCATCCTTCACGTCTCCACCTACAGAGTCAGGGTCAGGCTAGAATATTTTGGTGCCTGAGCTAAAGAACAAGGTGGTACCCTCTCCTTCCAAGTCCATATATAGAAGTTGACTGTCTTGAATGTTGAACATTACTTCAGCACTAGCAATGGGATGATGTCCACCTCTGCTCCCAAAGAAAGGTCGGGTGTGTGTGTGTCCCCACCAACCATCAGCTTCACTTTAAATTTTGGGGAAATTACCTAAAACTTTGCAAGAGGCTGGGTAGTGTTTAGGACTGTTGACACCTGTGCATAATGGTAATAACTGAGGAGGGCTCCAGTACTGGACAAATTAGCATTTTATTTAGAAAAATGCATACTGCAATCACACACACAAAATAGCAATTCAAACAGACGCAGCATTCAGAGCTAACTGAAATGAAAATATGGAAACTGTGTAGTGGGATTTGAGGGGTTTAAAGACAGCAATATTTATCTTTCCAAAGAATAGACCACAGAAAGTGAGAGTGGCTGAGACTGGAGTCTGAGGGCAACAAAGGGGGGTTGCAGACTGTCAGAAATAGTGCAAATGGAGTCCACTTTAAGGGTTAGAGTTAGGGAGTCATGGGAACTGTATTTTATTGTGGCACCAGAGCTCTCTGACAGAGAAGGCTCAATGTCTCAGACAAAACCCCAATTCCCATGATTCCCTAGCACTAACCCTAACCCTAAAAGTGAACTCAATTTGCACTATTTTTGGCAGTCTGCAACCCCCCAAAGTCACAGATCATATGCTGAGGGACAACTGTGTGTAAGGAGGCTACATTTAGGGACCAATATTTATACCTGATAACTAGCCTCTGGGGCTGTGCTTGATGATCTCTAGCAAGGTAACAAGAACCTGGTGGCTTTTCCAGGAATCAACAATGGGATTCAGGATGGGCTGATGACTTTAATTTTAGAACGAAAACAGTGATTGGATGGACAGGGACGTTGGCAGGAAACAGAGCAGGGGTTTAGCAGAAAGAGCTGGCTTACTCCTTCAGTGCAAGAAGACCTTCTTGGTGCAAGAGGAAATGCAGAAGGACCTGGGGTGAGGAAGTAGTCAGCACACCCATTTAGCACTGATTGCAGCATTATCTAGAATGCATAGCAAAACCCTTCCCTTTGGCCCTGATGAGATTTATAACTTGTTCCTTTATTACCATGATTCTAATGAAAATTGCCCCATTCCACTCCATATTCAGATCTTCCAGTCCAACTTCAGTCTCAGTGTCTTCTTACTCTTCTCTAAGATCCATCCCTACCCTAGCTACTAGGATCCCTACCATTAAACAAAACCAGCAGCAGATGCTGTTGGACAACAGTAGCAGTCTTTAGAGTTGTTTCTCCTTTAGAGCTGTTTCTCGGCCCTTAAAGGGGAAAAGTTGCCTACCCCTGCAGTATACATTATATCCAGTATAGAGTGACTAGTGCTTTAAGCTTGCTTCCACCTAATTGCATAAAATCAGTATTCAATGAAACTCAAATCAAATCAAATCAAATCAAATCAATGAAAATATTTTTCAGCAGTATTAAAGGTCTGCCCAGATTTTCTACGTAGATCATGCCATCTGGAGTTGTATTATGTGGCAGAAAAACAGCCTAAATTCAATTCCACAAACAGAGTGTGCCTATTGACTTAATGAAATTTACATATGTGTTGATTTACCATTGTACAATTGATTCAATGCTTCTACTCTCACTGGGGCTAGTTATTGGGCTTAAACTATTGTTTTAAACTTGGTAACCATGTCAAGAGTTTCTGAATATAGATCTGTGATCTTGGCAATTGTGCAAATCTTCCAACAAGTGCAACATAGGACATAAGCAACCACTCAGGATATAGCAACATGGTGTGTTTGTTTAAAAAAAAGTTTAACATATTCCATTACTCACATCAGACCACATTCAGTGAGGCCTGCAGCGATGTGAAAGTTTGATTTCTCTCCCTTGCCAGCTTTTGCCATAATGCTATTAAATAGTATTTTAGAGTGCTATAACAAGTTGCAAGTCTGTGGCCAAACCTTGATTCTGAAATTATTATGCTTCATATAATTTCTATGTGTCAATTCTAGGTGTGTCAGACCTTTAATTCAATAGAAGTTTGAAATCCAGACTCCTTCTCGAAAGAGTAGTGACAATTACAGTAGTGAAAATCTTCAGATAAACCAAAGACATGTCAATACTCTTTGCTCATTTTCTGCTCACTGCTGTGCTACATGTCTTCTAGCTGTGCTGCTGTAAAGAAGGCTAGTCTCCATAGACAGGATTTCTGACATTCATTTCTACAATTTTTGATCCTCCAGTTTCTTTCATGCTAAGGGACTTTAATCCTGTTGAAAATACTGATTTTCTGCAATCAAAAGAAAGCAGATTAAAGCAGCAATCATGCCACACCAGGCTTAATAAAGCAATATATTGCATAGCAAAGCCCTTCTCTATGGATTTCTATAAAGTTTGTTCAGAAATAAACCATTTTGTCCATTTAACCTCTGTTGATTGCTTCATGTTCTGTATGGCTGGACAATTAATCATGAATTGCATCTTAGCTGTCAGTTCCTGTTTTCATATCGTAAGGGGAGGGACTCAAATTGCTGATATCCTGTTTGTTTTTTACTTTTCATTTATAGTGGGTGAAATAGCCCCATTCACTATAAAATAACAAAAACATGCATCTGATTAAAAGGCACAGAAGATATGGAAAGGCTTACTAATGCTTTCTCAGTCCAGTCTGGACAGGGTGGGGTTTTGTTTTATTAAAAGCCACAACCACATATTAGTTTTGGGAGTAAGGGAGATTAAATTGCCCAGAAACTGCATACCCTCCAACAATTCATAGATGAAATCCAAGACCCTTGCGGCCAAGCGACATTAGTGTGGTCAAGATGGCAAAAGTTATTAATGAGGAAGAACATGCAAACCAGGAGAGGCTACAGCAGTTTGTTTTTGCCTGAGTCTACTAGGGTTGCATCTACATGAAATAATACTAGGGTTGCATCTACATGAAATAATTAATGCAGTTTGACACCACTTTAACTGCCATGGATCATTGCTATGGAATTCTGGGATTTATAGTTTTGTGAAATATTTAATCATCTCTGTCAGATAGCTCTGATGACACAACAAACTACAAATCCCAGGATTCCATGGCATGGAGCCATGACACTTAAAGTGGCGTCAAATTGCATTAATTCTTCAGTGTGGCAGCAACTTCGGAAGGTCAAGATTCTATGAAGTCCCAGAATCTATCAAGCCAGCAGCCATCAAGGGATTTTAGGAGATGAAATACAAAAAGTAACTTATTTAAGTTCTGAATCAATTGATAGGAATTCCAAACCTAGTTGCAAGGTGAGAGATATTTATCCACCAGAATATTCTGTCCTGCTGTTTTCTGTTAACATTTTTGAAAAATGATTAGTCTGGTCCTACAATGAATGTTTGTTTTAGAAAACCCCATAACTCTGCAGAGGTTCTCAAGAAATCTTTGACTTCCAGATTATCTGCATTAATATGCCAAATATGGTGTTGGTGTTCATGCTGTGAAGCATTCAAACCCACAGGAGAATTTTAAAGCAAAACATAGCAACGGCCCCGTTCTTTTTGTGATATGATATGTGAATGAGATATTGCACCATGCTGCTATTAAGAGTGGCTAAATGATTTTATAATAAAGTTACTGATGGATGGGAACATTCAAATCCAGGAGGTTCATTTTTATGTTACCAGTAAAACTTTAAAAATGACCTAGCACCTCATTCTGATTTCTGTAATATAAGGCAACCAAAGTTTATATTTCATCATTATAGAAAGATTTGTTTCCCTTCTCCCAGTGAATGGTCATCACTGTCAATACATCATTTCTGTAGCTCATGTTACCTTTAATAATAGCATGAATATGCTTGGATCTGCTTGCTCACAAATCTGTTTTTAGAGATTGCTTAGTGATGCCATAGAAAATGCTGCCACGCTAGAGCAGGAGTGCCCTTCTGGACTGCAAAAGTGAAGAATGGATAATGACCAATCCCATTATATCATTACCTGTATTATCAGGAGAGATTATAGTCTCTCCCATTTATAAACAGCATTAGTTCTCAGCTTCAGCACAAACCTGTACATGTCACATCTTCTGGGGCAGCACAGAACAGCAAATAGATCTCTTCAATAATTTTTACCCATTTCTATTTTAAACAATAAGTAACAGGAACTGGGGGCTTGTGGAAAAAGATTGCTATAGACTAGATGAAATAAAATAAATAAGTATTCTGCACTTGGTCCCAAAGAAAATTGTCATATAACCAGAAGCATCCCTATCACTTGCCTGTCCAGCCTGGCCAATCTCTAAGGAAGAAGATTCCAGATCCACTGTATGTAGGGGCCATTTCACAACCATCAAAAATTTGCACTATGATTCCACTTCAACTGCCACAGTTCCATCCTGTGGAATCCTGGGATTTGGAGTTTAGGGAGAATTCTTAGACAGAGAGTTCTAATGCTTCCCCAAACTGCAGACCCCAGAATTTCATAGAATGCAGCTGTGGCAGTTAAAGCAGAATCATAATGCTATATTTGTGTAGTGTGAAAGGGCTCTGATTTGTACAATGCTGACTACTGTAGTAAAGCTTACCTAATGCTCAGCCTATATCTATGAGTATGAGATTTAAAGTCTATCTTTTTCTCCTTTCCTTTGCAGATTTCAAGGAACAATTGTCACACTCTTTTTCTTATTTCCTGTATCACCTTTGATATTTGGCTGACCTTGTCATGTAGTAATCACTCTGTTCCGTCAAATGGTCTAATGGACTTCATGTGTGTTCAAGACTTGTCCAATTGGTTAAATACCACTGGATGGTAATCTTGGGTGGTATCATGGTGGCCACAACTCAAGAGGTTCATGAAGCAACTGGGTGATTCATGCCATGACATTTCCCATGCCACACCATTAGCTAGCATTCATGAGCCAAGACCTGCAGTAATCCATCTTATGCAAGGACACATATTGGCTTATGTGTTCATTTTCTTAGCAAAGGGGTAGGATGAGATACATGAGCCTGCATGGTGAAAGATGCATATCCATCCATTCATCTTTTCATCCATTAGATGCATATTCCTCCATTCCCATAACTGCTGAATCAGCATAATACCTCTCAGCTTGGAGGCTCAATTTCTGCAGGCTTCTCTGTGCTTCTCATTTAGGGTGTATCCTATTTAATGGAAAGCAACCTGTCCTTTGAAGTCTTGTCAGAAGACAGCTTGCTATTTTGAAGGCATTTTCTATTTGAAGGATTCTCCTGCCCACATCCATCTTACAAAGAACTATTAGAATGGAGATCACAGACGTTAAAGCTTCCACTTCCAAGCTTGGACAGCAGAGTGAGCAGTAGTTCTTCACCAATATGAAGAAAATGTGCATACAGCCCTCCGTATCCATGGATTCTGCATCCATGAATTCAACCATCCATGGCTTAAAAATATTCAAAAAGAAAATTCCAAAAAGCCAACTTGATTTTGCCATTTTATATAAGGGACACCATTTTACTACCCCATTGTATATAATAGGACATAAGCATCCATGGATTTTGATATCCATGAGGGGTCCTGGAATCAAACCCTAGTAGATGTGAAGAACCCATAGTATTTCTATTTCAATGATAATGAGGCTAAATTTATATCTATATATAAATACTGTGGTAGCATATACCTATTTTATGCATACTTACAATATCTTTTTTCCCCTCTTTTGCAAACTTTTTTTTGTTCTTTTTTTGATGATATGTAGGTGGCCTAATGGTAAGCTGCTGATACATCACCAATTATGTCTCTGGTTCCATTCTCAAGGATTTTATCTCCAGGCTTGTAAGGTAGTTCCTAACCGTGGCAGCTGTTGGTGGGATGCTAAATATGCTCTGCATTTTTGTAAAAACAATTTTAGGCACTATCCAAGGTGCTGAACTTATTCTGGAGATTGGCTTCAGCACCTTAGATAGCTAAAGCCCAGAGCATTTGGGACCCACCAGGTGCCACTTATTCTGAATCCATTGAGGCACCATTATTCCAAAGTATTATAAAGGAGGTGGGGAGGGAGAGAGGTGGAGAGAGAGGATATAATCATAGCCATTCCAATGGATCTTGGAAGCTACGCAGGGTCAGCCCTGTTTAGTACTTGCATGGGAGGCTGCCAACAAATACTAGGTGCTATCGGTATATTTCAGAGGAAGGAAATGGCAAAACCATCTCTGGTTATTCCTTGCCTAAGGAAACTCTATTGAAGGCATGGGGTTGCCATAAGTCAATGGGCAACTTGAGGGCACATACACACACACATACACATAGCTAACAAAAAAAGGGATAGCTTTATTATTTCACTCGACACAATCACTCTGGAATACAAAAAAGGAAAGGCATTTCATGGAGATTATTTCAGAACCTTTGGGAGGGTGGTGTCTGTGGGGCTTCCACTTATCTCCATACCTCTGCCTCCAGTATGAGGATCTCCTCCTGTCCCACATCTATAGCATCAAATCTGGGCACCTTCTAATGGTCTCATGATTCCTGTGTGAGATTTGGAGATCAGGATTTGAATCCTCACTCAGCCATGGAGACCCACTAGGTGATGGTGGGCAAGTCACACTCTCTCAGCCTCAGAAGAAGACAAAGATAACCCCCTTCTGAACAAATCATGCCAAGAAACCTCTGAGATAAGTTTGCCTTAGGGTAGCCATAAATCAGAAATGACTGAAGGCGCACAACAACAACAACAGCAAACTACCACCACCACCATCAACACAAACTCTGTATGTATGAATACAAGCTTTCCAATATCTTTTATTGAAAGGCACAAGTGTATAATACAAAAATGACTTATTAAATAAAGGTTAAATATAACATCAAAATTATTTATTTAATACACATAAATCCTGATGGGCCCTAACTAACTCAACTCAACCTCTCTGATTTCTAATTTCAGTACACACTCTCTCCTTCTGACTCTGCATACATAATCATACTTTACATTAATCGGTATAGTAAATGCTACAACATCCTCCACCCAAAGTCCATAACATTACAGTGCCCCAGTACCCCAGTGGAAAGGTTGTCCTAGACTCCCATGTTGGAAAAATACACATTATAAAAGATTGTGGGTCAGCTTGTATGAAAATGTGAAGTAGGAATTTGACCTTGCTGTGTAACATCTTATCTTCTAATTTCATCAGTGGAAACCAGCACAAAAAGAGCATCCATTGTCTTTTCTATTGCTCATCCTAGATGACCCATGCTGCAACATCCACTCTATGACAAACTGTTGCTTTGAGATAATCTCTGCAGCTGGATACCACAGTTCTCCTGCCCCTGAAAGACTTGTTTAATTATATATAAGCAAGGACAGAAGTGATGTCCTTGAATCCTTTGTTTCCATGATTTAGATCCAATCAGTTTAAAGAGGTTAGATACTATTATACCACTGAAATCCTATTAGACTGCCACACCATGGGTGAGATGGTATTTAGATTGATCCTACAAACACAAATCTCCATTTTTTTAGTGCAATTAACTCCCCTCCATTCAATCTTGCTGTGAACAAAGAAAACATCATGATTAAATACCAAGAAAATGTCAGATTATAGAAGTCTTCATTGGTCCTAGGTGAATGATCTGAAAGGACATAGAAAAAACAGCTGTGCAGGGGCTGCACTGTCAGGATCTGAGAGAAAGAGAGGAAACATTAACTCTATGCAGACTACTTTGAGTTCCACAATGGAAGAAAGCTAGCTATAAATCTAAAATAGTTTCCAGAGAACAAGAAGCTTAAAGCAAGTGAGATTATGCCTTTTCCTGAATGAACAGAGTCCAAGAAGGCTCCTTTAATCTACACTAGGGGTAGGCAACCTTTCCCCTTTAAGGGCCGAGGGACTTCAGCTCCCAGAAGCCTCAGTCATGTTGGCCAATAGTCCCATGTTGGCCAATAGCTCCTGGGATTCTGGGAGCTGAAGTCCCTCGGCCCTTAAAGGGGAAAGGTTGCCTACCCCTGATTCTACACCATTGCTACTCAATGTGGTTATCCATGGCCTGTTGCCATTGCAGAAGCTTTCAGCTGCTGGCCTACAGTCAGTTTTCAAGAAACCAGTCCTTGGCACTTTGAGAAGGAAAAATCAGTCTGCTACATCAGATATCTTAAGAGGTATTAGTTTACGGATATATAGGGCAATCATACATGGGTTTGCCCAAAAGTAAATCCTATTGATTTCAGTGAAATATATTCCCAACTCAGGCAAGTGTGCATGGCAGGGGTTCGCCATTGTGTGGGGACCAGGACCCAATTGTCTCCCTCCCTATCCTCATGGGTCGCATGCAAGCACACACACACTGTTGTTGTTCATTTGTTCAGAGGAGATTTGCCTTTGTCTTCCTCTGAGGCTGAGAGAGCCATTGGTCTCCATGGCTGAGTAGGGTTTTAAACCCTGGTCTCCAGGTTTGTAGTCCAATGTCATCACACCATACTGGCTCACCCCCATCCCATCCAACATCTCACAGATGGACAGGTGTGCCCAAGCTACATCAGATGTGGTCAGGATGGCAAAAGTTATAAGAACACACAAGCTAGGAGAGATTACCACAGGCTGCTTTTGCCTGAATTTACCATGATGCTGTCCATCTTCCCCCCCTCCCCCCCGGCTGAAATAATTGAGGGCAAAATATTTTTGCACTTTGAACCCAGTTTGTATCAATGAAAGTAAGCTGAAAACAAAGGGGAAAGTGGCAGAGGAAAGGGAGAAAATGGGACATTTTAAAAGCATTTGAAAAAGAGGGGTGACAGGAGTAATTGGGACTGTCACTGTGAAATCAGGACAGTTGGAGTTCCAAAACAGTGCCAAACTACCTCCATTTTGCAAGGACCTGCTATGAAAACAGGTATTTGGGGTGAGATTTGCTCTGTGTGAAGTGCAGTTAGGTGTATCGGTACATTTGTGGGTTTGGAGGATGTATCCAGAGCACTTTTTGAGCAAAAATAGCTTTAAAATTGCACACCTTTTGGTATGGAGGCTTTGAGGGACTGGCTGGGGCTTTTGGGAAATATAAAAGTGAGATCCAGGGACTACATGAGGACTGTGGTGAGGGCCACATTCCCCACTCTTTATCTGTAGGGTTGGAGCCTTACTTACATGGTTCTTTGCACAGACAGAGTTAAAATTTGTTTCTAAGTTGTCCTGCTTAAGTGTCATAGAAGAAGAAAACATCAAGGAGTTTGTCCAGTAGTGCTCCTCCTCTGTCTTATCATGAAAAAGTAAAGGTCTTAGGCATATATTTGAAGTCAACATTCCATAATTTTATTCAGGGAGGAACCTTAGAAGGACATAAAACAGGTTGTACCATTGAAGTTTCCTCCAGCAAGATGAAAGTGGGAGAAGAATATACATTTGTGGCATAGATCAGAAGGAACTGGAGGAGACAAGGGCTTTGTATTTCCTGGGGGAAATGAGAGTAAACTTTCTAGAAGTGTTTGTCCTGTGCTGTAACTGCCTTGATAGAGAGACTTGGATATATTATGATCAAGGGACTAGGGCAGTAGATTCCTGAGCTAGGATGCTCCAGATGTTGCCAGTAGGCCATCCCAAATTCTAGTCAGAATAAATAAAGTTTTTTTCCATGCTAGTCTCTTGCATGCTGATATGTTTCATTCTTATTTGTAAGACCCAAAACTTTCTTTTCAACTTTTAAACAAACATAGATGTCAGCTTCTGAGATAGTACTAGGTCTCCCCCAGCCACCCATTTCAACTGTTGTCATACCAGAACGAATGATGTCAGGATTAGACCATTAAATACAACCTATTATGCAGTGAGGATAATGGGCACAAAATACCACGAAAAAATGTTAGAGAATAAAAAATTAGTCACTCAGCTGAGACATCCTTATAGGCAAAACCACAGATTCCAATAGAACCGTAAGGACTAACAAATTTATTATTGTATGAGCTCTCATGGTTATTCTGTATTGTACACTTGTGTCTTTGAGAATGCTACATAAAGGATAAACTCATGCTTATTCTATAACAAATTAGTCTTTAAATAATACTCTTTGTTGTATTTTATGAAACAAATAGTACACTTTGTTGTATTATATGAAACAGACTAACATGGCTATCATTAGGGACATTTCTGGATGGTGAGGATAAAGAACAATATAATCCACTTCCAGTGCTGGGCATAAGTGGTCTAGGCAGGATATAAACCTCAGCAAGATTGGGTATAATGTGGAATTCAATCCAGGGACATCAGGCTAGCAGACAGGCAAGATGGAATCAAACTCAGAGCAGGTAGAAAAATGCAACCTGATTGCAAAGTGTCAGCCTCAGGCACTTTTTGTTCTTATGGATGACCATGGCCTTATTTGTTTTTGGAAGTTTCATAACAATTCATTAAGGTATAGGACCTAAACTTTAGGGAGGGACAGCAGGATACAGAAAGGGAGAGACATGACTTGTAATAACGCACAAGTCAGGTTATCATGAGAAAACACTTGACCACATCTCCTGCTTCCCTATACATGGCCTGAACTTGGGAGATCTGGTTGCCATGGGCCCAATTCCAGGAAAGAGGGCAAAGCAGTGGCCGCTGGTTCCCATGTTGGTGGGCAGTCAATCCGTTCTGAGGCCTGTCTGCACTGGTCATAAGTCTGAGGCCAGTTCTGGAGCACTCCCCCAAAGCTTCCACATCCATTAAAAATGTGTGCAATTGGTGGAGAACATACAGTCCTCCAAATGTGGCTAAACTAGAGCTCCCAACATTTCTGGCCATGGGTTAAGCTGGCTATAAATGTTGGGAACTCCTGTAAAAATAAAAAAATAAAAAAATTGGAGGAGCACATATTTCCCATCTATATATTAGGGGACAGAAAATGTTTCTGCTTAGAAAAGGCTCCACTGCTCAACACGAAGGCCCAAAAGTTCCACATCATTTCTCTACAGTCATACATTGGAAATGTCACTTTTTGGATTATAATTCCCAGAAGCCCATGGCCAATTATTCTTGCTGGGGATTCTGGGAGTTGTAGTGTCAAAAATAGCTTTTCCAAGCCCTGTATACATTTCTCCTGTACTCACATCACTTACTTAATTGCAATGACTGATCATAACTAAGGTTAATTTGACCTTCTAGAAATTATGACTTAAACAGATTGACAATATAATTTCCTGGTCTCAAACGGCACAAACTCTTGGCTCCCCTTAACTTTCTGTTGGTAACTAGATTATGTTTTATAGCCACATCTGGTTCTGACAGCTATTGAAAAGGACCCTTTGTCTAATCAGTACTTCTGCTAGTATGGAAAATGGAGCAACATTCACTAAATCTGAAGCTTTTTGACTTAAAATTCACCAATCTATCAGGGCTTAGTTGAAAATCAATGGATCAACAAGCAGCTGGCATATTAATTTACTTCAAGGAGTATTTAATCTTGTTGCCACACTTGCCAGCTCAGAAAAGAAAAATGAGCTGTGTCTCTTGGCTACCTTGAAAAATGAAAATTAAAAAGGCATCAGTGTTAGCCAAGACATAAGACAAGTGGTGTTAGATGGACAATGTTAGGATATGAATGGGATATATAGTCAAAGGTGAAATGTAAAGATGTGTGTGTGTCTGTAATTTTCCACTTGAGAACAGTTTCTGGACAAGACACAAACAATATTTAGAGAAACAGGGTGAATCAACGCCAGGTGGTAATAGAGACATCAACAATGTACTTTCCCAGAGGTAGAACTAATGGAACCAGACTTTGTTATGGATAACAAAGAGATATCAAATATTAAACATCGTTAGGCTTGGGAAAGTTACTCACGTGGTGGATGATGGACAACAAGAGGCTGGGTTAACATACATCATACAGACATTATCCAATTAACATAAAGTTAACACCTAGAAGGTGGAGTATGGGATGGGCTTAGAAAATCCTTTGTCTAAGAATTGTTTATTGTTTAAGATGTGAGCGTGTGTGGATGCAGTGTTTTTAACTGCAACAAGTTGGATCCTAATGCTTTTGGGATTGTTAAAGATGTAATCTTGTATAGCTGAACTGGACAAGTTCATCACAATGGATTTTACTTAGTTATCTTATTTTTACTTTTTATATGCATTAATAAAGCTATGCTTTTGGACTTTACAATGTGTCTTCTTGACTGAGGAAGACAGGATGCTGGAGAAGAGAAGCTGAGCCAGTTGATGGCAAATCTACACAGTGGCTGTGGACCACAGCAGCCAGCTTGTCCTGCAGACTCTGCTGGGTGCCAAAAGGCATCACTACAACACTCATCATCCACACACCAACAGATAATTCCTAGTGTTACTAGCTGAAAGACTTTGCTTGAGAACAGCACATGTTTCCAAAGAATTACTGATTCATATCAAAATAGAAGTTGTAAAGATGAGGGAGAAACTCTGACCCCCTTTGCCTATGGTTCCCAATCTCAACATTTAATCCATTTGTCTTTCCAGGAGAACCTTGTTGATATATGTGTGCAGTATGCCTATTGTCCAAAACCACAAATGTTTTGAAGAATGTTGATATTCAACCAGAGGAATGCCTAATGTCTTATTTCTGATTTTCATGTATGTGAATTATAAAAGTCTTTGATTTTTTTCTGCATTAAACTTTTCAGGTGCACCGGATGGCATACATCATGGGATTAGTGCTGTTACTTTACAAAATGTGACAGTTGTGATTGTTGTAATCTGTAAGGTTAAACATGATACAAGTGTATTGGTAATGAACCCAGTACCCACAAGGGTGGTATTTCAGGACTAATACTCCCAGTAAAATATTGTGACATGTCTATTTAGTTTTGTGAACATACCCATGATAAGCATAACTCCAATATTTTGTCTCCTGTTAAGGAAGAAAGTCCCTTTAGAGTTCAATAAATGGAGGCAATAGTGAATTGATGACAGCTGCCTATTGAAAGATGTGCCAGTTAGAGTCTTAAAAGCTGAGTCTGACAAGCCCACAGTCTGATCAGCAAGCAGGTCTTTAACCAAGTTTATATATCATTCTTGAAAAACTACACTAAAAGACAATAAAAAAGGCTATGATGCTACTATAAATCAACCAATAATAAACAGCTATAATTTCCAAATTATGCATGTCAAACTTGCTCCTTGTAATACATGCTGGTATTCTAACTGGTATCCTTATCAGTAGAATGTGAATGTCTTGGGATATGGGTTGGAATGCCCTTTACACATTGAACTTAATTTTCCATGGAGTTCCTAAGAGCTTATAAAATTTTTCATGGATAAGCAGATTTATCTGGTAAGTAAGGCTCTATTTCCCTTTGGCCTTATGGTCAAACCTTTCTGATCTTTCCTCCTCCAACTTTGTTAAAAGAAATTGGGGATTTATGCTTCACTATTTGACAGATGAAATGCAATACTATTTATTGGTATTTCAAAATTAATCACATTTTGTATTTGCAACCTATCAAAATTAAGAGAGAGGAAAACCAGTGAAAAGTCAGCAGCTCTGAAGGATCTGGAGTTTGAAGTTGAACATTACACTGAAATGTGTATAAGCTTGGAAACATTGGCTGTTTTTTAAAAATTTGTAAATATCCTTTTAGCTCTAGCTTCAAGGCTGGATGTAGCAAAGCACCTCTACCAATCTGTCTTGTCTTAATCCAGTAATGCACACCTATAGCAGTTGGGGTTGTTTATGAATAGCCCTGGGTTTGTGGTGGGAGAAAAGCCCTCCAACATTATCTTTGCTATTAGAATACATTCTTGAAAAGTAAAAGAGAAGGCTTGGTTTTTGTTTCTTAATCTTCTGTGAAGCATATATCATCATACCTTTAAATTTTTAAAAATGTTCCCTTCAGGTTTATACCAGCTGGCCATACTGGGAAGGAATTTATCTCAAATAGATACATCATCATTAAATTTTAAGCAGATTAGTGAAGAGGATAGTGTTCAAAATAGCCTATGGCATTATCTACTCTGTTTTTCTAAAGCACTAGAAGATTTGATGAGATGATACCTGCATGGATACTTCTATCAAAAGCAAAGCATAATGTGACCTTGCATTGCTATAGCTAGTTTTGTGGCAGAAGAAACCTTCAAAAGGCCCAGTTTTTGAGAAAAGGCAGGGTATAAATAAAGGGATGGAATAGATCTCCCCTAATCTACACTGGAACATTTTTCATTGAAACACCATCTGATCCTATAAAACAGAGATCTCCTGGATCTTAACTGACTTTCCTACTCCTCATTCTTGGTCCAACCTGCTACCTACAAGTAAACATGGGAAATGCAAGGGAAAGGTGTAGATTCTAGAGTAACTTTTAGGTTGTTGCCACACTGCACAATTAAAGTAGTCTGACACTGCTTTAACTGTCATGGCTCCATCCTATGGAATCCTGGGATTTGTAGTTTGTTCTGACACTAGAGCTTTCTGACAGAATGCTAAATAGCTCACAAAACTGAAAATTCCAAAACTCCATAGCATTGAGCCATGATAGTTAGAACAGTGTCAAACTGCAGTAATTCTATAGTGTGGATGCACCTTCTCTCGAAATGTATCTTCATATATTACAATTAAATACCCTTACTAATTTGGGGTATGAAATATGAACCAGGTTCATACTTATTTATATAATATAAACTGAATTACCTGACTATCCATGTAAACTATCCATATAAAGTACTTTACAACTTTATCCATAAAAAGTAATGTTGAGCAAAGAAGGTAATGAAACTTAATAATGGTATGAAGTAAGTTTAATAATGGTGTCAGTTAATCATGGTGCCTACATTTATATAGCAATGGTTTTATAAGGCAAAATAAAAGGCACAAAATTCTTGTTAGCTTTTGGAACTTCTTAGGCTTCGTCAAAATGGAAAGATGGATTTTTTTTTAAAAAAAGAAAAGCATGTAGAGAGACGTGGGAGGGGGAAAGTTTGTAGGTGTTACACACATGTTGCTTTGAGATGATATAAAATGAAAGCAAGAAAGTCCACCATCTTCCAAGGCAATCAATTCCACTGCTGAACAGCATTTATGGTTTTAAAAAGTTATTCCTAATAGAATCTCTTATCCAGTAAAGTTAATCCATTGTTTTGGGTTCTAGTTCTTGGAGCAGAAGAAAACACACTTGCTCCATTTTTTACATGAAACCCCTTCATCTAGCTATCATGTCACCTCTCAGTCTTCTTTTTTCCAAACTAAGCATACCCAGCTTCCTCAGTCATTTTTCATAAGACTTGGGGGGGTTGCAGACTGCTAGAAATAGTGCAAATTGAGTCCACTTTTAGGGTTAGGGTTAGTGCTAGGGAATCATGGGAACTGTATTTTATTGTGGCACCTGAGCTCTCTGACAGAGAAGACTCAATGTCTCAGAAAAAAAACAATTCCCATGATTCCCTAGCACTAACCCTAACCCTAAAAGTGGACTCAATTTGCACTATTTCTGGCAGTCTGCAATCCCCCTTGGTTTCCTTTGCTCATCTTGGTTGCCCTTCTCTGAACACATTCCGGCTTGTTGATTTCTTTCTTAAACTGTGGTGCCAAACTCTGGACACAATAGTCCAGGTGAGTTTTGATCAACACAATATTATTGCCTTTGATCTGGGCTCTATGCTCCTGTTGATACAGCCCAGAATTTCATTAGCTTTTTTGACCACTACATCACTGTTGACTCAAATTTAGGTTGTGATCTACTAAGACCCCTAGATTCTTTTCACATGTACTGCTTCCAAACCACGTGTCCCCATCCTATATTTGTGCCTGGATGTAGTAACTTAATATTATCCTGTTGAAATTAATTTAATTAGTTTTGGCCTTGGCATCCAAATTGTCAAGGTTATTTTGAATTCTGTTACTTTCCTCTGAGTTATTAGCTTTGTTGTTGTAGGCTTTCATGGCCGGCATCCATACTTTTTTGTGGGTTTTTCAGGCTGTGTGGCCATGTTCTAGAAGAGTTTCTTTCTGTGTGACTGTGTAACCTAGACGTTGGTTTGGTTTGCGGATGACTAGGACATCCAGGAATGGCAGTGTTCCTTCCTTTTCTTTTTCCATGGTGAATTGAATTTTGGGGTGATGTTGTTCAGGTGGTTCAGGAACACAGCCAGATCTTCTCATCCATGGCTCCAAATGGTGAAAGTGTGATCCACATATCGGAACCAAGGTGGGGTCACACAGTATACAGAAAACCTACACATACACATACCCAGTATACGTCTAGGTCACACAGTATACAGAAAACCTACACATACAAACAGATACCTGCACAAGAACTCCAACCATCTTTTTAATAAAAGAACAATAAAAACACTGGTAGACTGAGCAAAATGCATCTGTGAACCCCACTTCTTGGAAGAAGAATCAAAGCACCTAGACCGGGCTCTACACGCCAATGGTTACTCCAGCTCAGACATCAGAAGGGCTGACAGACCCAGAAAAACCCAGAGGAGTGGAGACGAGCAACCACCCAAAGGGAAGGTATTTTTACCATACATCAAAGAAGTCACAGACAGAATAGGGAAAGTGGTGAGGAAACACGATCTCCAAATGGCTTACAAACCGACCAAGAAAATCCAACAAATGCTGCATTCAGTGAAGGACAGGAGAGATCCTCTCACAGCCGCAGGAGTTTACCGCATACCATGCAGCTGTGGACAAGTTTACATAGGGACCACAAAACGCAGTGGCCAAACACGAATCAAGGAACATGAGACACTGCAGACTGGGCCAGCCAGAAAAATCAGCAGTAGCAGAACATATTATAAACCATCCTGGGCATAAAATGCTGTTTGAAAACACTGAAATTCTGGACCAGGCCAACAACTATCAGGTCAGAATGCACAGGGAAGCCATCGAAATCCACAGACACTTGGACAACTTTGACAGGAAAGAAGAAACCTAAAATTAAACAAAGTTTGGCTACCAGTCCTGCAAAATAGGAAAATCAGCACTCAGCAAATGCAAATGGAAAACCACCCAAGGTCAGAGGCTTTCCCAGCAGACAATGAACACCAATTACCAAACAATAATCCTCATTTGCATATCCTCCTAACCTGAGGCCCTGCCATCAACACAGAACAATACACAACAACAGAACAATACACAGTTTACATGGGAATCACTCCTCCCTACTCAGGGTCTCACAGTTTATATATATATATATATATATATATATATATATATATATACCCACTCTCTTCCATTCCAGCATTCTCTGAAGATGCCAGCCACAGATGCTGGTGAACCGTCAGAAAGAAACTCGTCTAGAACATGGTCACACAGCTCGAAAAACCAAGAAAAAACTTTGTTGTTGTTAACAGCCTTCACGTTGGTCTCGACCCATGGTGAACCTATGAATGAGACATCTCCAGGCCTTCCTGTCCTCTACTGCTCTGCCCAGCTCCTGCAAATTCATATTCGTGGTCTCTTTAATAAAGTCCATCCATCTAGCATGTAGCTTTCCTCTCCTTCTACTTTCCTCCACCTTTCCTAACATTACTGTCTTTTCCAACGGTTCATACCTTCTCATGATGTGTCCAAAGTATGACAGTCTAAATCTTGTCATCTTGGCTTCTAGGGATATCTCTGGCTTGATCTGCTCTAGGACCCATTTGTTTGTCCCTTTGGCTGTACTTGGGATCCTCAGCACTCTTTCCCAGCACCACATCTCAAATGTGTTGATTTTCCTCCTATCTTCTTTCTTAACTGTCCAGCTCTCATATCCATACATGGTAATAGGGAAAATGATGGCTTGTATGATTCTGACTTTTGTGCTGAGTTGTAAGTCTTTGCATTTTAGGATCTTTTTTAGTTCTTTCATAGCCGCCCTCCCCATTCTTAATCTTCTCCTGATTTCCTGGCTGCAGTCCCCATTTCTATCAGTGTTTGATCCTAGATATGAGAACTCATCATTGTAGGCTGCTGTCAAGTTGCAGAATTAATACAGTTTGACACTACTTTAACTGTCATGGCTCCATCCTATGGAATCCTGGGATTTGTAGTTTATTGTGGCACCAGAGCTTGCTGACAGAGAAAGCTGAATATCTAACGAAACTACAAAACCCAGAATTCTATAGCATTGAGCCATGACAGTTAAGGTCATGTCAAATGGCATTAATACTGCAATTTAGATGCAGCCATAGTCATTTATAAAGATTTAAACAACACCAAGCCCAGGACTGAACCCTGAAGCATCCCACTATTAACTTCTCTCCAAGATGAAGAGCAGCCACTGGTTCTCACTTCACGATTATCACATAATGATATAAAATGCTTTTGAGAAACCAGTAATGGCTCTTAGGCATCACAGCATTCCTTTCTAAGTGTGCCCAGAATGACTGTTTAATGATCTATTCAAGATCCTTTCCTGGTATCAATGTCAAGCTGGCTGGTTGATAGTTGCTAGAGTCCTCTTTTTTGTTCTTTTTGAAGATGGAGACAACAGTTGTCATCCTCCAATCTGATGGAACCTCTCCTGTCCTCCAATAATTCTCAAAGATGATTGATAGTTACTTTGGGATTACATTTGAAAGTTCCTTCGGTACTCTTGGATGCAGCTCATTGAGCCCTATGTATTCCTTTGCTATCTTTTCATCTATTCTGGGCTAAATTCCTCTTATTGCATTATTTGTTCCATTTTCACTGATTAAAGCACTGTTTTCCTGATACAAAGAAGATTGAGACAGTCTCTGTTCCCTGTTAGTGTTTTCTTCTTCTTCATTTCTTATACATGTCACTTGTAAATCTCAGCTCATCTTAAAGTTCTTTGCACATCCACCTTGGTTTCCACCACTTCTCTTCCTCTGGAATTGTTTGCAATTGTGCCTTCAATATCTTGCCTTTAAGAAACATCTATGTGTCATGAACTCCCTTCCCTTTGAGCATTTCTGACCATAGGGTCTCACACAGTATTTCCCTAAGCTTATTGAAATCAGCTTTCTTGAAATCCAGAGTGCAGGTATATCTACCTTTGGCTTCCCCTTTCCTCTGTGTAACAAATCCCAAGAGGAGAGTTGTAGAACTCTTTATTGTTCTGACAGGCCTGCAGAAGTAGTGGTTAGAAAATTGTGTCCTCTCCCTTGGTACGTAATTTGTGCAGTTTTCACAGACATCTTGACGACAAGTTTCAGTTCTCATAATTCTAGCACTGTTAATTAATTTCATTTCCTACATGGAACTCTAGAGCACATAATATCATGAAAGATGTGTCCGTAGAATCAATTTCTAAAATGATGGCACAGCACAGAGACTCTGTCTTTAGCAAATGCCCTCTTTACATACAAATTCAATAACATCTCAGTATGGAGCAATAGCTACTTGATGCGTCCCATCTTTACTGCTTTCTGATATAACAAGTCTCCAATGTAAAATACTGTTAATGACCCATATAAAATTTCAATAACTTTAGTGTAGCAGTAAATCAAATTTTATTTTTGCACTTGCATAGCAGGGCAAGATATCCCTAGCTCCTACAAAATGGGATTAGAAAAGCTTTCTCCTTGGTCAATAACAGGTATTTTTGTAAATCTATATGACAGCCCAGGTCAAAACTCATTAGCTGAAGTTCCCTCCCTCTTACCTAGTTCTCCATTAAATATGTTTACTGTTTACTAGTTGGAAAGCTTTAACTTTACTCCATTTTGGATACTTAGCAAATCGACATTTAAAAATCTATATATTTCAAACATACTGTAAAGATCCACTAGAGGTTACATCAGTGGATCCATCTTTATGGGTGAATGGAATGATAGTGCTTTTAGCATCATCTTCTTCAGAAAAACATCAAATTCTGTGAACATCTGGGAAGCAGAATAAATTATGCAAAATGAGTATCTGGAAGTGTATTTGGGCTGCATCTGTTATTTAGGTTCAAAACATACTGCTGAAATAACCATGTTTGAGACCACTTTGATTGCCCTGGCTCAGTGCTAGGGAATCCTGGAAATTGTAGTTTATTGTGGCACCAGAGCTCTCTGACAGAGAAGACTAAATATCTCACAAAACTACAGTCCCCAGAATTCCCTAGCATTGAGCCTGAGCAGTTAAAGCGGCCTCAGACTGGATTATTTCGGCAGTGTGTTTTGAACCATAGAGCACATGATGTGGATTTGGTTTGCCTCCTGTACACACATTACAGATTTCCAACCACAAAAAGACAAAAACAAAATTAGCTGTCCTCAGGTATAGCACATGCCTAAGCATTGTAGTTCCACCGTGTCAAGCTATTTGCTGCCATGTTCTTGTACATATATTTGGCTCTCTCATAGGATGCTTCAAATAGGAATCTGCAATAGCCATCTCAGAATAGCCTGACTGGTAGTCTCTCAAACTAAAGTAGTGCCATTGGCTCAATGAAATTTACACAGATGTTGACTCAACATTCAACATGTGATTGAATGGGTCTACTCTAGTGGAGATTACCAATAGGATTCTGGCCATTGTGTGCAATCTGAATTTTAAAATGGACTTCTGTCTTCAGAAAACAGAAAACAAGAGCTAGGAAATGTTAATTTTGGGATTATAGTTTCTGGAATTCCCCAGCCAGTTTGGCTGGTGCCATGCTACTCCCCATGCTTCCACTAACATTCACAGGGATTCTGGGAATCATCATCTCAAAAAACAACTTTCTTATCACTGGACCTAACCCAAAGCACAATCTGTCTCATACTTCCAAGGCATAGCTCAGCTTCTTTAAACACAGATAAATCAGTTTAAAGATTCTTGTTTGCAATTCATGCCCTTGGCGTCTATCTTTTGACTCATTCATATAGCCTCCTGCTTTTTTTTCTACCACCATATGCTTGCTTGGCATCTTGCCCAACCAGAACCTCCTTCATCCCCTTGCCCTTAGCTAAGAGGCTTCTTCATATCACAAGGGGAAAAAAGTGGGTAGCTAAAAGATCTCTCCCCTCACTATGTTCTGTATGGCTTACCCATTGCTAAGATTGCTGTAGTACCTGCACTGACGCTTTGTGGTAGTTCTTCCTACAACTAATTCTGCCCTCTACTCTAAACTAATATAAGAACAATATGACAGCAGTCAGGGAATGCTATAGCAGCAATACTAGGTAAACTCATTATCACTGTAACCTACCATAGACACAAATAAACATACCTATGCACCCAAATTCTTGACAAAGGGCCTTGTTCAGAATTCAGTCACCATTTGTTGTCCTAAACTGATCCATTTGTCCCCATTGAACCATAAAACTCACAGTGTAAACCTGGAGGACTCATTCTCTTTTAGCATGACCTACTTCTTAGCTGCTTTGAGTCTCTATGTTGGAGAAAGGCGGGATATAAGATGATGATGATGATAATAATAATAATAATAATAATAATAATAATAATAATAATAATAATAATACAGTTGGACCTCCTTATCAACAGATTTGAAGTATTAAAAATGTATATAAATTCCAGAAAACAAACCTTGATTTTACCAATTTATATAAGGGGCACCATTTTTTACTATGCCATTGTATTCAGTGGGACTTGAACATCCATGGATTTTGGTATCCATGGGAGGTCCTGGAAACAAACCCCAGCAGATACCAAGGACCCACAGTAATAATAATAATAATAATAATAATAATAATAATACCTTACAAGGTGGCTGTTGTGAGAAAAAAGGTAGGCGAAGCATGTAAGCTCCCTTGAATTCATTGTAGCAAAGAAAGAATATAACTGTAACTAGTATTAAGTAATAAAAGATAGCATATTCCTGTCCTCTGTCCATCTCTGTCATAGCTCTCAGACATGGAAGCTGAACACTTGAAACCTGGTATGCATATTAAGAGGATCCTGAGAACATACATCTCAGAGTTATTTTGTCTTCAAAGGGGGGGGGGGGGAGGCTTAATTCACTGTTATTGTCTTTCTGAAATATGCACTACCATCTTCCATCTGCCAGACTTTCCCTAACTATATAAGAGAAATCTGGGGTATGCCCTCCACATAAAGCCTCTTGTTGTTGTGTGCCTTCAAATAATTTCTGACCTATGGTGACCTTAAGGGAAACCTATCATGGGGTTTCCTTGGCAAGATTTGTTCAGAGGAGGTTTACCATTGCCTTCCTCTCAGGCTGAGAACATGTGACTTGCTCAAGGTCACCCAGTGGCTTTCTGCAGTGTGGACAGCCCCCAAGACTCAGATGGAGGAAGAAGTAGAACATAAGAAATTAAAGCTGGAGGCATGGGGAGACATGAAACAGAAAACTAGGGAGGGACTGGGAGATCCTTAAGTCATACCAAGTGGCCATTTCTAAAAATAAATGAGTCCATTTTCAAGCAATGCCTTTGGTATAGCAAGCCCATGCCAAAATCTGCACGCATCTGTTCAACTTACAGTACATTTTGAATAAATCAAATTAAATACATTGGAATTGATCCCTCTGAGACAGAAAATGCAACATCTACAGGCCATTTTCATTGTTTAGCATTCTTTGGTGAGTGAGAACATTTATGCAGGATGGAACATGAGGATCTGCTCTGTGAAGAGAACTTTAAAGAAAGGTCTGACCAAAGAACATGGCTTTTGTGACAGTTGTGTAGTGGTAAAATTTGAAAAACTGGCCCTTACCAGGACAGTCACTAGAGCACGGGATGGGCAAAGTACAACCCATGGACCATATGCAACCCTCAAATTAAAAATTCTGATCCAAATTTTGTGATCCAAAAGATTCCAAAATTAAATTTAGGGAGGGGGGCTGTAGAAAGCATTTCTACCATGTTTGGAGTTCCCCTGACTCTCCCAGGGGTTAAAAAAACTGCTGCACTCCACATTGTCAGAGTCAACTCTAGTGGTAATCAACATATGTCAACAGATATGGAAAACAAAATGATGGCCAACAGATTGGAAGCAATCATTATTATCCCCATCCACAAAAAGCAAGACACAAGAGAGTGCAGCAACTATAGGACCGTAGTACTGATCTCCCACACAAGCAAAATCATGCTGAACATTCTGCAACATAGACTCCAACCATACATGGAGAGAGAAATATCAGAGGTCTAAGCAGGGTTCAGGAAAGGAAGAGGCACTAAGGACCACACTGCAAACATACAATGGCTAATGGAGCGCACCAGGGAATTCCAAAAGAAAATCAGCATGTACTTTATAGACTATAGCAAAGCCTTTGACTGCATAGATTATGAAAGGCTATGGAATGCCCTTAAAGACATGGGAGTGTCAGCACATCTGATAGTCCTGATGAGGAATCTGTACTCTGGACAAGAGGCTAATGTCAGAACAGAAAACGGAGAAACAGAATGGTTCCCAATTGGCAAAGATATCAGACAAGGCTGCATCCTTTCACCCTATCTGTTCAACTTGTATGCAGAATGTATTATAAGAAAAGCAAACTTGGATACAGAAGGAGGAGGAGTGAAAATAGGAGGAAGGAATATCAACAATCTAAGATATGCAGATGACACCATAGTACTAGTAGAAAATCTCACTGACCTGGAACACCTACTAAGGAAGATCAAAGAAGAAAGTGCAAAGGTTTGCTTAATTCTGAACATAAAGAAAACAAAAATAATGACCACAGATAGATAGACCAGCAAATAGAAATGGGGACTGCAGTCAGGAAATCAGAAGAAGACTAAGAATGGGGAGAGTGGCTATGAAAGAACTGGAAAAGATTCTAAAATGCAAAGATATACAACTCAGAACAAAAATTAAAATCATACAAGCCATTGTATTCCCTTTTCCCATGTATGGATGTGAGACCTGAACCGTTAAGAAAGATGATAGGAAGAAAATCAATGCATTTGAGATAATGTGGTGCTGGAGAAGAGTGTTGAGGGTCCCATGGACAGCCAAAAAGACAAACAAATGAGTCCTAGAGCAGATTAAGCTGGAAACCTCCCTGGAAGAAGCTAAGATGACCAAACTGAGGCTGGCATACTTTGGACATATCATGAGAAGAGAGGACTCTTTGGAAAAAACAATAATACTGGGAAAAGTGGAGGGAAGTAGGAAGAGAGGAAGGCCACATGCCAGATGGATGGACTCTATTAAGGAGGTCATGGGTATTAAGGGGTTGCAGGATTTAAGCAGATCACTTGAGGACAGGGGATCTTCTTGGAGAGGTCTCATCCATAGGATCACCAGGGGTCAAGATCGACTCGAGGGCAATTAACAACAACAACAACAAACCCTTTCCATTCCTTCTAGGCACCAATGTTGTTCACTACATTGATGGGAAAGGAAAAGCAAATGCATGAAAATGTATGGGTTGGTCAGGTATGTAAGGTTCAATATAAATTGCTTGTCTTTAGGATCTGTACAACAGCTCTTCTGCTGTTTCCTCACTGCTATTTCTGAATCCTTCCAAGGATTAGCATTACAAGTTAATCCAGGCAAACGTGAAAGGATGCAGATGATAAATTCATGGCTTAGCTAGATTTCTCTTCATGTTGGCTTGAGTTCATATTAGTGTCACTCAAAAAATTCCTTCAACCACCATAGATAGAAAACCTAGATTTGTTTGCCTTGGGATTTATTTATTTTTGCAATGATCTCTCACTTTATTGTTGTTGTATCAATATAGCTATTGATAAAAATACACTGGACCCTTGGTATCCACTGAGGTTTGGTTCCAGGTCCCACAGATGCTCAAGTCCCACTGAATTCAATGGCATAATAAAATAGTATCCTTTATACAACATGGCAAAATTGAGGCTTGCTTTTTGTAATTTATATATTTTAAAAAAATATTTTCAAATTGTGGATGGATATGGAGGGCCTACTGTATTGGTAAAAGGAAACTTGGGGTTACTAACTCAAGGGAATATTATATTAGTTTGTGTGCTTCAGTGAGAGGAGGGGGAAGGGCGTTTGTTCTGCTCAGGGTGTAATCTGAACCTAGACCAGAAGAATGGTAATTCACAGCATCAGAAATTGATAACACAACCAACTGTTGTGTTATCAACTGTTAACAGTTGCACAGTCATTTATTTTGTACTGCAGGCAACTTATCATTTTAAAAATGTTGGAGGAGACTTTTAATTTTTTAAAGATTACAAAGAAATGTAGGAAACAAAAACAAAAGTAAGAAAAAGGGGGAAAGTACATAGATTATAAAGTAGTCTGTGTATATATGTGGATATAAGTTTCCACAAAGGGGTGGGATAAAAATAAAATTATTATTATTATTATTATTATTATTATTATTATTATTATTATTCAAAAACCTATTTGTATTTCTTTAAAATACATATTCATCAGTAGAAAAAAGTGAAATCTTTTGACCATTGAAATATTTATTTTTCCAACCTGGGTTATAAGCCTTTTAGCAACAGTAAGAACATGCAGGATCCAACAACATTGGCCATTAGTTTAATTCCATATCAGAGGATATAATTCACTTTGACTTATGCCAGAGTTGAAGTTGAAGCTATTTCTGTCCTAAACCAATGTCTGGCTGCTGTAATGGACTGGATGAGGGCAAACAAATTGAAGCTTAATCCAGACAAGACAGATGTGGTCCTAGTCACTTGAAAGACAGATCTGGGAATAGGGATTTAGCCTGTGTTAGATGGGGTTACATTCCCCATGAAAACTCAGGTTTGTAGTTTGGGGTACGTCTGGATTCAGTGCTGAGCCTGGAAACCCATGTTTCGGTGGTGACCAGGAGTGCTTTTGCACAGCTAAAACTTGTGTGCCAACTGTGCCTGTTCCTGGAGAAGTCAGATCTGGCCACGGTGGTACATGCCTTGGTTACATCCCATCTGGATTACTGTCATGCGCTCTTATGTGGGGCTGCCTTTGAAAAATGCTCAGAAACTTCAATTGGCCCAAAGAGCTGCAGTTAGGCTGTTAACCGAAGCTGGCTACAAGGAGCACACAGCTCCTCTGTTGCAACAGATCCATTGGCTGCCAGTCCATTTCTGGGCACAATTCAAAGTGCTGGGTTTTTCCTATAGAGCCCGATATGAGCCAGGTCCAGGCTATTTGAAGGACCGTATCTCCCTGTACAAGCCCCCCAGAGTATTGAGATCATCTGGAGAGGCCCTTTTCTCTGTCCCACTACCCCCTCAGGTGTGTTTGGTGGGAACAAGAGAGAGGGCCTTCTCAGTGGTTGCTCCCAAGCTTTGGAACTCCCTCCCTCCGTAGGGAGGCCAGGATGATGCCATCCCTGTTGTCTTTCAGCTGGCAGGTAAAGACGTTCTTGTGCTGGCAGGCCTTTGAAAATCAATAAGTTCTGGGAATGTTGTGCTATATTTTAAGATTTATATTGTAACATTCGATTTTAACTCATAACTGTTTTAACTTTTAAAATGGTTTAATTGCTTTTAATTTTATATTTATATATTTTAATATTGTTTTACTGTTTTTAAATTGTATTGTTTTATACTTGTTGGGTTCCTATATGAGTTCCTATATTGGGAGAAAGGCAGGATATAAGAAAATATAGTAATAATAATAATAATAATAATAATAATAATAATGTGTGTGTGTGTGTGTGTAAATGTCAAAGTTTTTTCAATATAAAACTAATACACTATAATACATGCAACCCAAAAGAGGTTACCTCTGAACACAGACACATCATATACTAAAGGGGAACATTACTGTGTTATTATCAACATTTCGTTCAAGTAGACAATTTCTTTCTAAACTGGGGTAATGGTATCCAATATACCCGACACATCAGATTTTGTTCAGCCAAATGTAGTTGTAAATCTAAAGGATTTTTAGTTGCTGAAGCAGGTTCCCATTAGTTGATTTGTACAGAGCAATCTAATTCATCATGACAGTCTCCCTGCTCCACTCCTGTAGAAAGCTCAGAAATGCACATGACTTTTCTTTTCTTCATTTTTCACAAATGTATTAATAAAAGGAGTGATGACTGTGTGATGCTCAGTAGCAAGCAGTGGTACATCAGTATATTTTGAATTGCAGGTGCTCCTCATGATGGCCCTGTAGCCACACACTCAAGGAGAGTTCAAAAATACAAGCAGCTGTGTTAACTGGATCAATAAGTCTACAGGAAAAAAGAGACACATTTCCAACTGCTCAGTGGATGGCTGTTTTATTTTGAGAAAAGCTCATTGCATTTTGGCCTGTATATATATTTCAATGGCTCTCTTCAGGGCTACATAAAAACATATAAATAAAAATTAATATAAAATTAAAAGGACAACATATAATCATATGACATGCATAATATACCATAAATATACTCTAACCTTTGTATGCTGCTTAAATTCTGTAAATACCAATATGAAATCTAACTAGAACTTTCTGAAGCTGAGAATCTCATTACATTTGCCAGACAGAAAACAGTGAATTAGTCTCAATTTTTTTTATGTTGGCAGAAGGGATGGGAGGAAGAAAGGGAGAGAGATCACCTTCACAAAGCTATCATGCAACTGAGCTAGAAAAAGATTTGAGTGAATTTACAAAAGTGAGATGAAATCAATCTCTTCATTTAATCACCCAGGAACCACAAATTTTAATTTTAAAATTCACTCTGCTTCTTTCTTTAATAGAGTCTTGTCATTGCTATCATTTACTTTCTCTGTAGGCCAAAATCTGAGGTCTACTGTAGGATGATGATATTCCCAGAAATGACTTGCTAAGGAAGCACTTGTTTCCCCCCTCCTTACATTTGAAGGTTGTGATCCTATGCATTTTTGAGAGGTCTTCTTGTTTTCCCTTCATAGATCTTAGGGCACTTGCATTGCATAGCATAGATAACAAAACTGCAATTGCAAGTGGGAAAGTGGACCAAATGTTTACTTGTGTTTGTTACTGTGGTTTATAAATTCAGTCATTTTAGAAGTATAACTACAAGAGACAGAATGGCCATGGGATGGTGGTGTGGGTCAGGTTGCACCCGTCAAGAGTATTCATAAATGTTTGTTTCTGTCCCCTGAAATTGCTATTCACCAAAATATCCTAAATGTTTTTGGTTTTTTAAAATGAAATCTGGGACTTCTCTGGGATGTTAGAATTCACCACTATATCAATGTTTCCAACTGCAAAATTCTCACTCTTTTTAGCAACCAGAGGAAAAAACAGAGTCAGGTTTTAGACTTTATTTCATAAAATCATGGACCATTATTTGTGTGTTTTGTTTTGTTTTGTTGAGCATATGAGTGGCTTCCATGTCAGTGGGTTGAGGCATCTGCTTCCATGTTTTGGTTGGAGCTGTAAAGGATCTATCCAAGATTGCTGAACTCTGTTCCCAAAATATGTTCAGCACCATGGACAGCTCCTTTAAAGACTAAAACCTGTGGCAAATTCCCTGCATTGTTGAAATGTGAGACTTTTGGGAATTGTTGTCCAAACAATTTATAGGGCACTAGGTTGTCTACATGAGGGGGTTAGCTCTCATCACTAGTCCCAGCTTCTGCCAACCTAGCAGTTTGAAATCATGGAAATGCAAGTAGATAAACAGGTACCACTTCAGTGGACAGGTAACATTGTTCAGTCCAGTCATGCTGGCCACATGACCACCAAAGCAGTCCTCAGACAATGCTGGCTCTCTGGCTTAGTAATGGAGATGAGCACTGGCCTCTACAGTTGGTTACAACTAGACATTCATGTCAAGAGACTACCTTTACCTTTAGGTTGCCTATGGACAAGACACATATATAAGACTGATGATATCTTGAAAGCCTGGAAATAAAATTGAGATGTAGTGGTATGTTTATAATGTAGTGAATAACCTGAAAAGAGGTGAAGTTATTATTCCAAGAGTACTTGATAGTGTAAATAAATAAATAAAAATGCTGTGAATGTGGTATCATACAAGTACTCCACTCCCCTCCAGTCTGGCTTCTGAAGCTGCCAACGCTGTGAGAGTAAGTAAACATGTTTGAAAGCATTTTGAGCCACAAAGTTGTTTTTCCTAACCTATAAAAATCAAGGCCAGGCCATCGCCCACAGAAATACACTTCATGTCTCTTATGTGAGGCAGAGAAACACTCATGGGTTTGTGGGTAGAAAATATATACCTTGCCTTATAAGTCACTTTAGATATTTCCTTCAAAATAAAATTGCTTCCACCTATTCTCAGTTGTTTGGCCTAGAAAAAGATAGATCCATTTGCAAGAAATAGCTTAGTGTGTATGTGTGTTTGCGTGTGTGCATGCTGCTGTCCAGAATCCTGCTACAGTTGAACCAAAGTTCACATGTGAATCTCTGCCAGGGACAGGTTTATCCTTATTTCCTTAGAAATTACCTATTTACTTATGAGTTGGTTTATTCCAGTTTAAGTAATGTTCTTGACAGTCCCTGCTGTTTGTTAGGATTATAAAATTCTATTTGTGTGGGAAAGGTTGGTTCTGAGTTAATCTTGGGAACATCCAGAAGTTAATATTCTTAGGCTGCACTTCTATAAACACATACCTGGGAGCAAATGCTGTGGAATGCGATATGGCTTGCCTCTGAGTAGAGGTGCAGAGCAGTGGTTCTTAACCTTTTCTTTACCAGGGACCCCCTTTAAATATCCTTGTTTGCCACAGACTCCCTTCTGACTTAACTCAAGATTTAAAGTGCATCAAATATTTATTTGAAGTTGCTCATCAAGTGTCTTCAGATTTGTAAGGAAGAGAGAAATAAGTAAATGCACATACTCAAATAAATAAATAAATAAATAAATAAATAAATAAATAAATAAAATTTTATTTATACCCCGCCTTTAGCCGAGGCTATCAAGGCAGATTACATTAAAAGTACAATCCCACAAATTGTAAATACATGAGACCCCCTTTAAAATTACAATTAAATCACAGCAGCATAAAATCTAATATTTAAACAACAATAAGACAATAACATAGTAAATTAATAAAAAAAATAAAGCAGTAAAGCAATAAGCTATAAAGCACCCCCAAATTACAACAGGGCAACTTAACCCCTCGGAAAAAAACATCTTAGGGGGGAAAGGGGCATCAAATGGGGGAGGATCAGGTCTCAACTAGCTTTCTTCTGGGTAAGCCTGCCGGAAGAGATCCATCTTGATGGCTTTTTTAAAGCCATCTAAGCTGGATATCTGACGGATCTCTTCCAGCAAGGCATTCCAGAGTCTGGGAGCAGAGGTGGAAAATGTCCTCTAGGAGGTTGTCGTCAATCTGGTTCTTGTTGATTGAAGAAGCTTCCTCCCAGAGGACCTAAGGGAATGGGGTGGATTATATGGAAGAAGGCGATCCTTTAGGTAAGTTGGGCCCAAGCCATGTAGGGCTTTAAAGGTCATTACCAACACCTTATACTGTGCTCAGAAACCAATGGGCAGCCAGTGGAGGGATTTTAAAATCGGTGTAATATGATAACTCCTAGATCTTCTGGTGATCAACCTGGCTGCCATGTTTTGTACTAATTGCAGTTTCCGATTTAGGTATAAGGGTAGCCCCATGTAGAGTGCATTACAGAAGTCGAGTCATGAGGTTACCAGTGCATGTACTACGGTCTCTAGGTCCTTTATTTCCAGGAATGGGCGCAGCTGGCATATCAGCCGAAGCTGATAACAGGCACTCCTGACTGTCGCATTGACCTGATCTGTCATGTGAAGTGAAGAGTCTAGGAGCACCCCCAGACTGCTGACACAGTCCTTAATAGAGAGCGTGACCCCATCAAGAACTGGTGGTCACAACCCAATCTCTGGTTTGGGGGCCCCTACTCTAAGTACCTCTGTTTTGTTTAGATTCAGCTTGAGTCAGTTTTTCCTCATCCAGACCATTACCGCTTCAAGGCATTGATTGAGGGGAGAACCGCCATCTGCTGTCATAGTAGTTGACCGAGACATGGAGCAGAATATTTGAGTATCATCAGCATATTGATAACATCCTGCTCCATGTCTCAGAAAAATTATAGTATTTTTATTGCAATGATTCCATACAAATTTAAAATAATAGCAGTAATGCTGCTAATAATAATAATAATAATAATAATAATAATAATAATAATAATAATAATTTCTGAACACCAAACCATGGTCCAACATTACTTGCTAAGTTTTATTAATTAATGAAAGCCAGTGTGGTTTAGTGGTTTAGTGTTGGATTGCGACTCTAGAGGCCAAGGTTCAATTCCTAGTGGCCATGAAACCCGCTGGGTGACCTTGGGTAAGTCACATGCTCTCAGCCTCAGGGGAAGGCAAGGGGAACTTTGGTTCCTCTGAACAAATTTTGCCAAGAAAACCCCATGATAGGTCTACCTTAGAGTTGCCATAGGTCGGGAACAACTTGAAGGCCCACAATACTAACAACAATTAATGAGAAGGCAGATGCTGCCTTCTTGTTACATGTTCTGCTTCAACTCATAACTCAGATTGTTTCTATCGATTACACTGGGAACATAATGGAGTAGTGCTGAATAAGTATCAAGCAATACTTGTTTCCAACAACAATGGCATCCTTTTTAAATGAGGCAGCATCCCCCAAAAGAACTTTAGAACCCTTCAGTACAAGATATGCACTTGATTAATTTAAGAACTGCAAATTGTTCCCAGGAAACAGTAGAAGATGACAAATGCAGTGAGCACAGCCAGCCAGACAACCTATGTTGTGGGGAGGGGGCAAAACAGTGGCCACAATTCACACTTTTGTCAATATCAAGTTTCAGCTTTTTCTGAGATATAGTTTTCTGGATCTTCTTGATAAAGAAGGTATTGCTAACCAGACAGACACACCAGTCCCCATTGTTGATGAGGCAGTAGCTCTGTCTGTAAAAAGGGGTGGCAACCTATCCTGGCTGTCTTTCTCTTTGGTCAACCCATTCATTGCAGACTCTCATCACTCCTGGGAGGCAGGTGACAAAAGAAGCAGCTCCTCCCAAAAGGCTAGCGACCCTGCCTTTTAAATAAATTTCAACTTTGGAATTTGCAGAAGTCTTTCCCACTCTCGAAACATACCATTACATACTCGCCCCCGAGCCCACTGCAGCCGGATCTGGACTATTGGATTCTGCAGTGCCCGGTGCTTTAAGGAGACTATAATGACTCTAATTAATGTATTATTAATTTATTAAAATTATTTCTACATTGCTTCTCTGCCATCTGGAGGCCCAAAATTTGAAAACCACTGGTTAAGCCATTTCATCATACATGTAAAAGAACTTCAAATGCCCGATAATGTCTTAAACAGTGCTTTTTAAATGACAGTCCAATATTTTGGCCAATTTCTATTTTATGTTTCTAATTTATGTTTTATTTTACTTGGAGGTCTCACCGAAATGAGACTTGCATGAAAGTAATCACCAATATGAAAGAAACCATTTAGCTAGGTTCTCTCATGACCTGAATAGGAAGCACTGCTGTCATATTCAGTTAGCCTGGTTTGTATTTGTTAATGTTGTAGCCTTGGGTGGCTTGTTTGAACAGGATTAGTGCCTGAAATGTTTGAGTAAAGGTGCCCTTCGTCTTGGTTTGCAAGCTGCTCCTAGCTGTTACATAGCCAAACATGCTATGCGGTGATATCATTATGTTCACGATGTGTTCTCTGATTATCTGGGATCACTCCAGGAGGGGAAATGGCACCAAAACAAATAATAGAGAACAAACAAAAGATTCACAGCCATAAGGGAAGTCCCCCCCCCCCCAGTTCCTGAACAGTACATTTCCATCACCAAATTCAAAATGGGAGAACATTTTGTACTAATTTTAAATGCTTCTATAATGAAATGGAAAACTACAAAGTACTCAGATATCCATTAAGTTCCCAACACAATTCTTCAGTTGCTAATTAAAATAATAAAATGGCACAGACGTGGAGCCGAAATCCATTAGCAGGCATCTTAAAAATCTTCTAGGGCTTGAAAGAGAAAATCCCTTCTGTGCATGCCTGTAAAGGGCTGGATTGATAAATATTTACAAGGAATCGACATGGGGATGTTATCCGTGTTGTTCGTCATCTGTTTTGTTATAACACACAATGGGGGTGGAATCCTGGTTTTCCCAGGTTTGTAAATGATGCTAAGAACCAAAAGATGATTATGATCTTCACGCCTCCAAAGTAATATCATAAGCAATTGGTCTTTAATCACACTTGCAAGTGTGATTAAGAATACAGGAACACAGATCAAGTATTCAAAAGAGGAATTGCAAAATCAAGAAGTTGCTGGCTTCCAAATGGAGAGAGCTAGGAGTGTTTGAGAGGAGGAGGAGGTAAACTCAAATCTTGTGCTGAAAAAGAGACTGCTGAAGCCTAATTAAAGAAAGCATCACCAAAGAGGAAACATAATATACACTAAATCAATGAAGATGATAATAGTGCGTGTGTTGCTATATAAAGGCACTAGTTCCAGGTCACCTAGAACATCTATTGCTTTACTACACTTTGGAAAGACTATAGTTGTCCTTAATGCAGTATGGTTTGGCACAGTCAGAAAGTGTGCATTTCAAAATGTTGTGAATGATGAGCAAAGGAACTGAAAAGCAGGTGTGTGCATGTTTTATTTGCTTCAGGAGTGCATGGTTAATAAAGGGCTTTTCTCCATCAGTATGGATAAAACAGCTGAAAATATACAGTCCTCACAGATAAAACAGTGGAGGGGGAAGTGTATTCCACTCAGTTGAAATGCAAAGGGAATTCTATCTGACAGGGGGAGGAATGAGGTAAAAAACAGTGTAAGAGAAATCCCTGTGCCAGACTGTATGAATGCAGGAGCAGTTATAGCTGGAGGCTCCCAACATGGGGCAGCGAACAGCCATAACTGAAAAAGGTATATGAGTGAAACAGGGAGCTTATCACATCACCTTTTAAGTCGACTGCAGCCTAACGGGATGCAGCTGGGACATAGCATGGAGGCAGGAATTATCACAGTGAAATTCACCACCAAATCCGCCGGGCGACTGCAGACCGGGTCTGAGCTGCACTCAGCCAGCTGCCATTAAAACTCGCAAGCTTTCTGTTTTCAAAAATGGGCTGGCTGAGCACAATGCAGTCACCTGGCAGATTCAGCGGTGAATTACAGTGCGATAATTCCCATTCTCCATGCCACGTCCCATCCCATTCGGCTGTAGCCGACTTAAAAGGTAATGGAATGAGCTCCTCAGTCTCACTCCTCATCATATGACAAGCTTCAAGGTGAGTGAGATCAGCAGTGAGAAAAAGAGATGCTTTACTATTTTATCCATGATACTGAAAAATCTTATGATGCCAAAGTAGTAGTTTTCAAGTAAGTAGCCATGAAGGCACAAGCACTGCAGAAATAATCTGGTTTGACCCTACTTTAACTCTGTGCCACAACAAACTACAACTCTCAGAATTCCATAGCATTGAGCCATGGCAGTTAAAGTGGGGTCAAACCGGATTATATCTGTAATGCAGGTGCTGCCCATGTTAGTCTCTTGTAGCATAAAAAGGAGGAAGGGGAGGTAAGAAAAAAGGGAATATGGTCGCACCTTTAAGACTAACTGGGTTTTATTTTAGCATGAAATTTAGTAGATATAAACCCACTTCATTAGATGCAGTACTGAGTGGTATTAAGGCCTCAGGTATAAAGCATATTTATACAGTTGTGGTAGTGGGATAGAATGTAATAGCATCCAGAAAGATGCAAATCATTGTCCTAGATTTTTAAGGGCTGGGAGAGAGCTTTCAGATCTTTCAGATCTTTACAATGGTAAGTTAGTTAGTGTTAGTGTGAAAGCAATAAACCTCCTTATCAAAAGTCAGTTTCCCCAGGTTTAAAACTCTCTGAGAAGCTTATTTGGTGCTACAAGATCCATTTGCATACTGATTTTCCAGACCAACATGGCTATGTCTTTGAATTAATATACGTAGTGTGCCATAAAGGCATTGGCTACATCTGCACTGCAGAAATAGTCTGCAGTAGTGTTAAACCGAAGGAAGTAGACCAAGGGCCTTTGCAGACTGTCAGAAATAGTGCAAATTGAGTCCACTTTAAGGGTTAGGGTTAGTGCTAGGGAATCATGGGAACTGTATTTTTCCTGAGACATTGAGCCTTCTCTGTCAGAGAGCTCTGGTGCCACAATAAAATACAGTTCCCATGATTCCCTAACCCTAAACCTAACCCTTAAAGTGGACTCAATTTGCACTATTTCTAGCAGCCTGCAAAGGCCCCAAGTCTACGAAAGCTAATGCCTTTTACAATGTCTTTTGCTCAGTCTCAAAGATATTCCAAACTAATATGGCTATGTCTCTGAATTATATTGAGTCAGATCTTGGGTCAACTAGCTCTGTTTGTCCATGCTGGTGGGCAGTGATTTTCTAGCATTTCTCATAATAGATCTTTCCTAGGATTGCACAGAGATGCCAAGAACTGAAACTTAGGGGGGTTGCAGACTGCCAGAAATAGTGTGAATTCAGTCCACTTTTAGGGTTAGGGTTAGTGCTAGGGAATCATGGGAACTGTTATTTTTCTGAGTCATTGAGCCTTCTCTGTCAGACAACTCTGATGCCACAATAAAATACAGTTCCCATGGTTCCCTAACTCTAACCCTAACCCTAAAAGTGGACTGAATTCACACTATTTCTGGCAGTCTGCAACCCCCCTTAGACTTTTGATATGCAATGCCTGTGCTCTGTCACTGTTGGACAGACTACAGTATTTTCTGTTTCTCTCCCTTATTAAGTGAGCCAAATCCCACTCCTCCACAAATTTAGAAACCCTACTAGCCCATTGGCATGTTGTTCCCCAAAGTATTGCCTCTTCTTGCCTTCTGGACCTTAATTGCTTTTCAGATTGTATGCGTACATCACTAGTAATCTACATCTTCATTTTCTAGCCCGTGTAGTAATTGAGCATTCACTCATTGTTCTGCCTACTTTTCTGTCAACACTTATTAAAATGAAGCAATTAACTATTGTCTTAAATGGAGTTTAGAGGTAAGGCTCATTAGTTTTAGGCTCATTACAATTAACTGGGATGATAAATGTAGAATTGCTTTATTGCAATCCCTATGCAGAAAAGTTGCAAGCCTTGATTATCTTGTGTAAATGTTCATTCAACACACTGTGCTTAAAATAATGTTTCTGCTGGGCCTGCCTGCTTTATGGCAAAATTCAGTAAACTATAAAGTGGATGCTATTAAAAACACTAAATCGCAGGTTCTCCTTCGAAGTGCTAATGTGTGCACATAACAACCAAGTTTTCATGCACTTTACCCCCTATGAATATCCACTGACATCTAATGAGGCTCATTCTTTGAGTCTTCTGATGGCAATCAGTTGTTTTCAAATGCAGCTTCCACTTTCTTCTTCACTCTGATTTCTCTCTGTTTGATTTCATGTGCTTCCTAGCTATATAAAGAGTGGCAATTGGTCTATTTTGTTGGGAAGGTTCTTGCATTACCTTTAAGGCTATTATTTTATACAAAGAATAATCAGTGTATAAGAGGGCAAAATATTAAATGCTATATTGGGATCTAACAGTGGGGTAAAGGTTTATATCTCCTTTTCAATTGTTTAACAATGATTTGGATCAAGGATCTACCTTCTGTGGATGAGGAAGAGACTGGTCATGAAAGGTACCTCTATGTGATGTTGTGGGCTTCTTCTCTCACTTGTACTGCACTTCACCACATTCAGCATCTGCTACCAACTCTTTGCATAGCATTTGTAGGGTTACTGCAATTGTTTCCTTGATGAAGATGGCCAGGGAATACCCTTTCCAAAAAACCCATCTGCAGGTATTTATATCTAGATCTAAGAAATCCTGGTTTAAAATCTTGATAACTAAACTAGTATTAAACCAAAGCCCCACTCCCATCCCCATTCATGAAGTGATGAAAACTATGGCTTTAAAAAAGAACAGAAGTGCTGAAGTTGATATACAAGGGGAAGGGACTGTGGCAGAGGAAGTATGATGGCTGCGTCTGCACTGCAGAAATAACCCAGTTTGACACTGCTTAAATTGCCATGGCGCAATGCTATGGAATTTTGGGAATTGTAATTTGTTATGGCACCTGAGCTCTTTGACAGAGAAGGCCAAATGCTTCACAAAACTACAGTTCCCAAAATTCCATAGCATTGAGTAAAGGTAGTTAAAGCAGTCTCAAACTGGATTATTTCTGCAGTGTGTTTTGGACCAATGTGATGTACATGATTTTCTCATTTCCCTACTTTGCCCTCACAACATTCCTGTAGTGTAGGTTAGGCACGGTGTGTGTAAAGCAGTCTCAAACTGGATTATTTCTGCAGTGTGTTTTGGACCATAGTTTGACATACAATTCATTAAACCTTCCAAATTAGAAGTTTTTAAAAAACAAATAAATACAAATATCTATCATACAAACAATAAAAGCTTAGATGCAAAAGTAAACAAATAAATAGAAAGATGCTGTGAGGAAATAGGGTACAATCGCTTTAAAATTTCTGGGCATATAAAAGGATGGTAAACATCAGTTGAACATCCCTTGGGAGAATATTTCAGAGATGGGGTGCCACCACAGGAAAGGATCATCTCTTTGATAATACATGAGGTATTTCTCCTACTGATGCTACTCTGTGACATTCTTTGTAAAATTTTGTATTTTTACAACAGACCTGTAAAGACACTTGTATTAATTATTACATTTTACTACAAAATATGGTACAAATTAATCAAACACCACAAGAGTCCTTAGTACAGTATCTTTTCTGCTTCATTGCTAAACTTTGTTTTTTAAAAAAGACATCTGTGCTGTGACTCATTTGATAAAATATATCCAGCATGTGTGTAATCTTCATTTTAATGATCTTCTTGTTTAAGCACAAGACTTAGCTCAATATGAGTAAAAACATAATTTACCAAATCTCTCAAGTTTTGATGTTCTGAAAGAACTAAAGAATGCTCAAGATGTGAACGAGATTTACATAACTTAGCTTTTATGTTTTTGGCTGTAATCCTGCACACAGTGAGGCCTCCTATATCCCATTGAAACCAATGAGATTTAAGCAGCCAAACTGTGCTCAGGGTTTCTGATAAATAACTGCTGTTATTTATCATTTCTATAGCACTTGTATAGAATACTTTGCAATTCCGCTCAGTCTTTAACAACAGTTTCTGTGTGATAACATTAAATTGTAGCTGACAATTACAAGACCACCCACAAAGTTTCATTTCTGAGTAGAGATTAAAGCCCAGGGCTGCTATCCTAAACATACGTATTAGGAAGTAGGTCTCTTTGAAAACTCATAGGAAGTTGTATTGTATAAGGTCAGTCTGCTTGTCCATCTGCTCCAATATTGCCCATTTGACAGTTCAGTGTCTCTAGTAAAACTAATAATATAAAATAACCTAAATTGTTTTCATCATCTACTACCCAGTCATGATCTTTGGTGTGCAAAACATACTCTTTTACTAAACTGTTGCCCCTTCCCCAATGGTGTGCTTCGTCTTTCCCCTGGACCATGAATTGAACCCAAGAACTCTTGCACCCAAACTGAGAATATAGCTTAAACCAGCCTTCTCCAACTTGATATGCTACAGATGTGCTGGGCTACATACAACTCCTGGTTGGAAAATGTTGCTCTAGGTTAATGAGATGGACACAATGAGATTTGATTTTTGAAACTTTTGAATAGGGATGTTGCAGTATTCTAGAAAACAGCATTCTTTTCCCTAGCAGCATTCTTTTTCTGACAGTCTTCCTTTCGAAGTGATGATATACCATCCAGTAACAGCTTGTGCCCTTCACATGAATGGGGTATTGAATCTGCTTAAAATTTTAGGATATTTTAAAACTGCTATCCAAGCCCTCATGCCTAAGATAACTCTTTTAAACTTTGGTTTTAAACCAGAATAAATTGACCCATACCTCAAAGGCACCAGATCCCTGTCTGGTCTCAGAAGCTAAGCACAGTCAGTCTTGGTTAGTACTTGGATGGGAGACTGCCAATGAATACTGGACTCTCTTTTAGAGGAAGGAACTGACAAACCCACCTCTGAGTGAGATTCCCAAAGAAAAACCTTTGACATTCATGGGGTCACCATAGGCTGACAGGTGACTTGGAGGCACACACAGACATTGAAATGGAAACCACCAACCACCATGGATTCCATCCCAGTTTTAGCTTTTGCATAAACATTAGCCATTCCCCCCCCCCAACTTAAAATCTATTTTTCCAAATATTCACCTCTCCATAATTGTTTTCAACCATTACTCTTTGTTTCTGACTGTTACTCCATAAGCAATTTCCCATCTTCATTGCATCTGCTGTTGCTTCCCTTCATAGATCATCTGACTGGTTACACTCAAACAGGAGTCACACAGTGAAGGAGCTCCTATCACAATGCTATACAGAATCATAGAATCATAGAATCATAGAGTTGGAAGAGACCACAAGGGCCATCCAGTCCAACCCCCCTGCCATGCAGGAACTCCCAATCAAAGCATCCCTGACAGATGGCCATCCAGCCTCTGCTTAAAGACCTCCAAGGAAGGAGACTCCACTACTCTCCGAGGGAGTGTGTTCCACTCTCGAACTGCCCTTACTGTCAGGAAGTTCCTCCTAATGTTGAGGTGGAATCTCTTTTCTTGCAGCTTGCATCCATTGTTTCGGGTCCTAGTCTCTGGAGCAGCAGAAAACAAGCTTGTTCCCTCCTCGATATGACATCCCTTCAAATATTTAAACACAGCTATCATATCACCTCTCAGCCTTCTCTTCTCCAGGCTAAACATCCCCAGCTCCCTAAGTCGTTCCTCATAGGGCTTGGTTTCCAGACCCTTCACCATTTTAGTTGCCCTCCTTTGGACACACTCCAGTTTCTCCACCTCCTTTTTGAATTGTGGTGCCCAGAACTGGACACAGTATTCCAGGTGAGGCCTGACCAAAGAAGAATAGAGTGGCACTATTACTTCTCTTGATCTAGACACTATACTTCTACTGATGCAGCCTAAAATTGCATTGGGCTTTTTAGCTGCTGCATCACACTGTTGGCTCATGTTCAACTTGTGGTCCACCTGGATTCCTAGATCCCTTTCACACGTAGTCTCATTCAGCCAGGTGTCCCCCATCATATATCTGTACTTTTCGTTTTTCCACCCTAAGTGCAGTACCTTACATTTCTCCGTGTTGAATTTCATTTTGTTAGCTTTGGCCCAACTTTCTAGTCTGTTCAAGTAATTTTGAATTTTGATCCTG
The DNA here is from genome assembly GCA_026167975.1 of Phrynosoma blainvillii. Lineage (NCBI taxonomy): Eukaryota > Metazoa > Chordata > Lepidosauria > Squamata > Phrynosomatidae > Phrynosoma > Phrynosoma blainvillii. The sequence goes on from JANUYF010000005.1 coordinate 11,053,506, forward strand.
TCCTCTGGGGTATTAAGCTACTCCTCCTAATTTGGTGTCATCTGCAAATTTGATAACTATGCCCCCAATACCATCATCCAAGTCATTAATAAAGATATTGAATAGCACTGGGCCCAGGACAGAGCCCTGTGGCACCCCACTGGTCACTTCTTTCCAAGTTGAAAAGGAGCCATTGTTGAGCACCCTTTGGGTTCGACCAGTCAACCAATTACAAATCCATGTAACAGTTACTTTGTCTAGCCCACATTTTACCAACTTGCTTGCAAGAATGTCATGGGGAACCTTGTCAAAGGCCTTACTGAAATCAAGATATACTATATCCACAGCATTCCCTTCATCTACCAAGCTGGTAATTTTATCAAAAAAGAGATCAGATTTGTCTGGCATGACCTGTTTCTCTGAAACCCATGTTGACTTTTTGTGATTCTGAAATTATCTTCCAGATGTTCACAGACTCTCTGTTTAATGATCTGCTCCAGAATCTTTCTGGGTATTGATGTCAGACTAACTGGACGATAATTGTTGGGATCCTCTTTTTTCCCCTTTTTGAAGATGGGGACAACATTTGCCCTCCTCCAGTCCGCTGGGACCTCTCCTGTTTTCCAGGAATTCTCAAAGATTATTGCCAATGGTTCCGATATTACATTTGCCAGTTCTTTTAATACCCTTGGATGTAATTCATCTGGTTCTGGAGACTTATATTCATTTAGATTAACCAGATGTTTCTGTACTATGTCTTTACTTATTCTGTGCTGAAATTCTCCTGTTCTGTCCTCTGCTCCATTATACTCTGGTTGAGCACCCTTTGCCTTTTCTGAGAAGACTGAAGCAAAGAAGGTGTTGAGTAATTCTGCCTTTTCTCTGTCCCCTGTTAACTTTTTGCCATCTTCTCCACACAGTGGCCCTACCATTTCTTTCTTTTTCCTTTTGCTGCTGACATACCCCCAAAAGCCCTTTTTATTGTTCTTAACCTCTCTAGCAAGCCTGATTTCATTCTGCACTTTAGCTTTTCTGACTTTACCCCTACACGTGCTAGCTATTTGTTTGAATTCCTCTTTGGTGATTTCCCCATTTTTCCATTTCTTATACATGTTCCATTTAAAACATAGTTCAGTTGCAAGTTCCTTAGTCATCCATCCTGGTTTCTTGAGACACCTCCCATTCTTCCTCCTCGTTGGCACGGTTTGAAATTGTGCCTTCAGTATCTCCCTTTTGAGAAACTCCCATCCGTCTTGAACTCCCTTCTCTTTTAGTATTCCTGTCCATGGGATCACCCCCAGAATATTCAATTTTATTGCATCTTGTGGTCACTGCGTGCAAAGGACAAGTGAGAGCGGGGCCCAGTGAAGGCAAGATGAATGACTAAAGGAGTGTTTTTGCAAGAACTTGTCCTCTGTTCTCAAGATAACCTCCACACACATGATAGTTTAGTCAGGTAAATCCACTCAGGATTCTTTCCTTCCCAGTTAAAGTGGGTTAAAGAATAAGTGCATTATTCTTACAGTGTAGATGCATCATCAGAGTGGGTCACCACTAAAGAATTTGGTACTGCTTTAATTTCCATGGCTGTGTCCTATGAATTCCCATGATTTGCAGTCTGCTCAGGTCTGTGGAATTCTTTGCTTGAGAGCTCTGGTGCACCCTCTTTAGCTACAGCAAGGAACTCTTTAGCTACAGCAAGGAATTCTGGCTACCATAGCAAGCTGTAAAACTCAAGATACCTTAGGCAGGAGTTATGACAGTTAATGTGATCTCAAACTGGTACACTTATGAGAATATTCATTCTCTCTGGCAGAGTTTTTTTTAAAGTACTGCACTGATTCCCAGAATTTGGTAGGACATTACCATGGCAGTTTAAGTTGGATCAGATTTAATTGTACAGTGGATATATTTATAAACAGTAAATTCATTGTGGTCAGCCCCAAATTCATTGCAATTGGCTCTATGTCATATGTCTAGTATTGATTGGAAAGTTTTATTCTACTAATAAAAATGCTAAGTATCATTCTTGCTGTGCATACAATTAAGTTATAATCCCTGTACCTCTTTCTCTCTATTTAGATTATCTGTTCCCTACATGCCAGCCTCATTCCCTTCTTCTGGATACAGATGCCAGGAATGACTTAGCAACTACAGTAGCTCACATGTGTGTATTTTAAAATACACTCTTTGCACAAATGGGATCCACTGATTTGCAGGATTAGAGCTGCTGACCCTGCTTTATATCCTCATCTAAACCAAGTGATTGGAAATCATTACTGGCTCTCTGTGAGATGTCCAAAGGGAATTGAGTCTTAGCAGGTTCATCTGAATCCCTAATGTACTTTAATCCCTAAACATGCAGGGTTGAGATATATTGATATGACGTAATGCTCTTCATAATTAGGGAGCTCAGGGTAGGCAGAGGACTTTCAGTGTAAATCCAGCATCTCTCATGGAATATACTTAATAAAATAAAGGAGGGGGAAACAATATAGCAGGCCACCACCAATGTGACAACACTTTCTACTTTCTGCTTTATTTCTGCAAACAGTCCCATCCCGCTTTAACTGCTCAGGCTCAAGGGAATTCTGGAGACTGTAGTTTTGTGAGATATTTAGCCTTCTCTGTCAGAGAATTCCCAGGATTCCCTACCACTGAGCCAGGGCAGTTAAAGTGGTCTCAAACTGGATTATTTTTGCAGTGTGTTTTGGACCAATGTGATGTATATGGTTTTCTTATTTCTCTACTTTTCCTCACAACATTTCTGTAGTGTAGGTTAGGCAGGATGTGTGTAAGAGAGTGGAGAAGTAGATACAAACAGAAAAAGATTGTCAGACGTTACCCAGTATGTTTCATGGCTCACTAAAGAGCAGCACAAGAATCTCTGCTCCCTGTCCAGAACTCAGTACCTCCATTATATATGTTTGTTCCATTCAAATACTACCTTTTAAGATGTATCCCCATAATATTTTAAGTATAAGTCTAATAAGCACGACATTTGAACATTCTTTTATGGTTTTTATTGTCCATTTATATTGCTTTTAAAAAATATTGTTGAAAGCTGCTCTGAACTCTGGGCACAGAGTGGAAAGGCATGATGTATATCATCTGAGGTTAAAAAATAGAAATGAAGAAGCTCTTAGTTTAAATGGAGAGAGAGGCAACAGATCCAATTGAAATACACTTGCAAGCAAAATTATTTAGGGGTGGTAGTTACAGAGCATGGGGATATTGCTTATTTTATTACAGCTTGCAGAATTTCCTAGCCAACAATGGCCAGCGATCATGCTGAACAGGGAGATTTGGGAATTGTACTCCTAAAATGTAATTTTCCCAGGTTCTTGGTGACTCCACATAGCCCAAACTGAGAACACACCAAAAACATGCATGGAGATTATTGGTCAAGCTGGACTGTAAGCATTGCTTGGTGCTTACCAGCCCTTAGCTTGAGAAAGAAAATTGAAAAAAGAAAAAAAAATGGTCCAAAACCCCTGATGAGAATAATTCTGGACGGATGAGAGTCTTCAGACTTTGGGACTTACTCTGCACAAAATTTGGATGTGGTTACTTTGTGCAGAACACAATTTGCACATGGTTGTTTTATGCATTTTCTGTGCAGGAAACAGAATTCTACATAGAAATATGATTTTCCTGCACAGAAAATGATGTGCAGAAAATTCTGTATTTGGGGACTTTTACAGTAAAACTCGCATGTGGGTGATTTTAATAAAAACTGCATTTTTACACAGAAAACAGCATTTTCTTTGCTGAAAATGATATTTCTATGCATGGATATTATTTTATTCACAGAAAATGCTGTTTTCTGGACAGTAAATGCTGTTTTTGGTGCAAAACAACAATGTGTAATTTTGTACAAAATAAGACTTATTTTTGAATAATCTTAGAAAACTATATGGTTTTTGAAGACTTAAGCAGGAAGAAAATTCCTAAAATTACTCATTGCTTCCTCTGAGAAGAAACATGGTGAAGAATTACATCTAAGCAATTTGAATAGGTGCAGTAGTGGCTAGTGCTTCTCATGAATCCTCCCCAGATTTCAGTCTACACAAGTCCTAAATACCCCAGACAGTAAGGGTAGCTCGTGCCTTTTATGGAAATCATACAGGAAATCCACTCTAGGTTGAACCCAAACTCTAAAGGTGTTGAATCTATTTGGGAGATAAGGTCCAGCACTTTGGATAGTCTCTTAGACCGTCAAATTATAAGCCAGAGCAGATTCTGAGCTCTATTAATATAGAAGCTATTTGACACTCCTGAACAGGAGATGCAGGTAAACAGACCCACTAAAAATTCAAGATGCTATAAATGCCTAATCTGAAATCTGGAGGTAGATTGAGGTCAACAGGATTAAAATTATGCTAAGATTAGTGACATGTTTCAAGAGGCTCTAGATCAGGGGTAGGAAACCTTTCCCCTTTAAGGGCCGAGGGACTTCAGCTCCCAGAAGCCTCAGCCATGTTGGCCAATAGTCCCATGTTGGCCAATAGCTCCTGGGATTCTGGGACCTGAAGTCCCTCAGCCCTTAAAGGGGAAAGGTTGCCTACCCCTGCTCTAGATAGCCATGAGGTTTGATTGAAGGCTTCAGTAATCAATCTTCTTAATGATTTCTTTTTGCATTTTCAACATTTTTCCCTTAGATTCACAGACAAGAGCAGAATGCTGTTTTTCTACATGAACCAACACTCCAACCACTTTGATGTATGTTTTCTGCTCTATATCCAGCCCAAGATTATCTGTCTCCATCTGTTATCTATCTATTTTGGCAACATGACCTGTACATCACCCTGTTTTTCTGTCATTTTGTAGACCAGCTTTCTTCCATTCAATGGCTAATATACCATAGGTCTCTATTGGAAGAACAAAATCCACAGCCTAAGCACACCTGTAACAAGACTTTAGAAAGGCGTGTATGTAGCAGGGTCAGGATCTAAGCTTCATCCATACAGGTATCTATGGTGAAGCAATCTAACTAATAAGGAGATTATATATTATGATGGGGAAGAGGAAATCATTAGAAGATAGCCAGATGATAATGGGCTGCCCATCCTCCAATCCTCTCACTGTTCCACAGATATCTGGTGGACTGGTTAGTGTGGTCTCTATTCTGTTGTTGTTGTTAGTGAATGTCCAGTCAGTTTATTATACGGTCCCCCTTTCTTCCTTCTGCCACCCCCATGGCACTTAAGGCAGCCAACAACATTACGTTAAATTCAAATAAAAACTAGAATTGAAATATAATGATAGCTTTAAAACACAATTTAAAATACACTGATAAAAAGAAACAACAACCCCTTTCAGGTATAACTCAGCTTAGATGTCAAAGGCCTGTCTGAATGAAGAGATCTTTCTCTTTCAGCAGAAAGATGACAGAAAGAGGGGTTAGTCTATTCTCCTTTAACAAGGAGTTCTAGAGTCTGGCAGCAACCATCAAGAAAGTCTGCCCAGTGTCTTCACCTCTAGTGTGTTGAAATTGAGACAAGAGCCTCCTTCAGGGGTCTTTAAACTCTGGCAGTCTCATAGGGTGTATAATTCTTTTTAAGGAGTTTTGAGGTGGAGACTCAATGGAAGTACCTAGGAGCCAAAATAGTTCTAGAACAGTACAAACTAAATGAGGGTCATGATTCCTCTTTGTTGATGTAAGCTTTCCATTATAGAATGTGATGCTATGGGGAATGTTGGCACAGCTATTTTTAATTCTAGGTAGGATTTTCCTCGAGAAATACCTCAGCGATCAGACTTGTAAATAAAGCCCTATTTAACTTTCAATAATGAATGTAGTTGAGCAAAGGTGTGTGTTGTGAGAAACAGGTCTTTCACCACTTGAGGAGTAAAGATAAAGGTATTCCCCATTGACAAGGCTGTCAAGTCATGTCCAACTGTAGGGGGCAGTGCTCATCTCCATTACTAAGCTGAAGAGCCAGCATTGTCAGAGACTATTCTGTGATCATGTGGCCAGCATGATTGCACAGAACGCTGTTTCCTTTCCCACCAAAATGGTACCTATGTATCTACTTGCATTTGCATTCTTTCAAACTGCTAGGTTGGCAGAAGCTGGGACTAGTGACAGGAGCTCACCCCATCATGCAGCACCTGGGTCTCGAACTGCCAACCTGCTGATCATGCAATCAACAGAGTCAGTATCTTAACCACTTGAATCACTGCATCCGTTCACTTGAGGAGTACCTCTTTTAAAAATGAGCTAAGCATGTTGTCCAGTTTGATCTTGTGACTGCTCCTTTATTAAGAATTCTTCTTTAAATTCTTCTTTAAGTTCTGTGAACAACTGCATCACCACATAAAAAAATTGCTATATACCATGAAAGACATGTCTGCAGATAAAAATACAAACCCATGCTCTGCATGCTCCCAAGTTCAATCCCTAGAATCTCCAGATAGAGAAAAGGATCCAGTCTGAAATTCTGGACAGTCTCTTCCAGTCAGTGTAAACAATACTGGGCTAAATGGACCAATGTTCCAATCAGTAAAGGAATTTCCTAAGTTGCTAAGGTTCCTACTCTTTCTGAATCCTGTTTTCCCCTTAGTCACAGCCTCCCACGTTTACATGTGGTATAGGTACATGCTTGTTTGCCTTTAAAGTATGGACTGGAACTTAATTCTGTGCATATGGAGAAAATTTCAGTAGGATGCTATGGTCTTGAAAATATTCTGTCAACAAGATGATTAAATGTTTCATTCTGATATTTTTTTTTTTAACTTTGAAGAGTATGTGCAAGACTACACCTGGGGAACTTTTCTGTTTTGAAATACTGTGGCTAGCATTGCTTCTAAAATTGTCTGCTAGTCTATCTTTCTGTACTATGTAACATCTTAGATTTAGCAAATTTGTGTTCAAAAAAATCTTAAAACCTTGAGTTTGATCTAGCAGCTCAGATTTAAATCTTATTAATGTCCAGGAGCACCTACCACAGAATGGGAGGAACTAACAAATTAAAATCAATTAAATCATGGATTGGAAATTTGCCAAAGAAAAGGGGCAACTTAATTAAATTTGTTTTTATCTAAGTGACTGACTTAGGTTAGAATTTCAGCATTAACATTTCTCAAAATAATTAACTTACTAATTAGGTGATTAATTTAAAAAGCTATAGTGCTAAAGAGCCAACATATTTTACATTGCCCAGTAGTTTTTTGTTAGTATCTCAAGGTAGGAAACTTACAATGCTTAGGCCACAATTTGTAAGGGCACCTTAGAGAGGTGGATCATTTTTGCATCCCAGTGGTCCTCCTAATTTCTACAACAGACAACACATAGAGGTTCCTCATCTATTGCAGGAGACTGGATTTTGATGTCCACATGGGAATTTTGCTGGGATCCATGTGGAATTCAGCAGGCCAAAGAAAGTGTGAGGGTGAAGATATGAGAGTACAAAGGAGGTAGAAATGGAAACCAAACAAACAAACAAAAAAAACTTTTGGTGGTGTGCATGAGAAATTGGGTTTTCAAAATTCATACAGCTTTATCTTCTGTATTCAGTTCCAAACAGGGGTTGGTGGGAGAATAAAATAAGGGGTGGGATATTCCACCTTTATTCTAGTAAGACCTTTAGTGTAGTAACTTAATGTAAATATACATGCTAATTTAAAATTAACTTTTAAAATGTTCCTCTTTCAATGTAAATGCAATTGACTTATACTTTCGAGCTTATGAACAATTAGCTTATTTATTTATTTATTATCAACTCAAGCCTGTTTAAATCTACATTTACATGACTTTAAGTTGTTGAAAAAAGAAGGGTGAATTTTCAACATGGCTCTTATTTGCATTAGGGAGTCTCCTTTAGTCTTTAGATGAAATGCTCTGATGTCATTAAATAATAGAGTTGCAAGGGGCCTCAGGGACCATTGATTCCAACCCCCTTCTCAATGCAGGAGTTCCAGTTAAAACATCCCCAGCAGGTAGCCTCTTTTTGAAGATGTCCAGAGGAGACCCCACCACCTCTCTAGGCAATTGCTTCCATTGCCAAACCTTTCTCACTGTCAAGAAGTTCCTTCTACTGTTCAATTGAAATCTACTCTCTTGTAACTTCAGACCATTAGACCTGGTCCTACTCTCTGGGGCAGCAGAAAACAGGCCTGTCACCTTCTCCCTGTGATAGCCTTTGAGGTATTTAAAGAGTGCAAATATGTCAGCTCCTTAGTCTTTTCTTCACCAAGCTGAACATGCTCAGTTCCTTCAACTGTTCCTCATATCCATTTGTTCTCCATGTCACACAAGTTTGCAAACATTGGCTTTAGTTCAATTTTTGGAGATATTCCTTCTCAACCATGGCTAGACCAGTGCTCCATATGCTGTTATGGGGAACCAACCATTTTCCTCCCTAATGTGCCAGAAATAGATACTATATTTCTACTATTGGCTACAATGGTTCCTTTGTTCTCTGGAAAACTGCTCCAGACCAGGAGTCAATTGCTCGCAGACCACCACCACCCACAGATCACTACTTTGAGTAGCACTGGTCTAATATGATGTGATGTATAGGAATGTTTGCAGATAGCTCTTAGAAATGTAACATGAAAGATGTGGGGTTGATTTTTTAAAAAAAAACAACCCACAACCATTGTTGATGACTTAGTAATAGGTTAAATATGAAATGAAAACTTGTATAGAATTGTAACCAAGATATAAAGCATCACCTTTGGTCTTTTCATCCATAAGTTATTTTACTTCAAGCAGTCTATCAAAAAGTCAAATCTGAAACAGGTGATGAATCCTTCAGCAGTTGTGAGGCTGCCAGTGACCTTTCCACTTGAAAAGGGCCAGGGATTCAATTTAAAAATGATTGAGCAAATATAAGTTATTCTGTTTGGAGACAGCAGAACACTTGAAACATTCATAAGGTACACCAAAAACTATTTCTTAATGGTGAAAGTTTCTAGCAAAACCCAGAAAACAAACTTAATAACAAGCACTTGTCTTAGACTGTGATTCATTGTGACCAGTTCATAATCCTTGAGATGGTGATGCAGCACTTAATGACTGCTTTGTGTACATCAACAGAATCCAAGCACTGCAAAACTATGGTGAAAGAGCATGCTCAAAAAAATAACATGCTGTCTTACCGTAAACTCAGTGAGACTATGGATCAATCTAAGGAAATCTTGGGAAAGTTTTTCAGGCAAAAGCTCAACATAGGTCCAAAACACACTCCAGAAATAATCCAGTTTGAGACTGCTTTAACTGCCCTGGCTCAGTGCTTGGAAATTCTGGGAACTGTAGTTTTGTGAGACGTTTAGCCTTCTCTATCAGAGCTCTGGTGCTGCAATCAACTACAATTCCCAGGATTCCCGAGCACTGAGCCAGGCAGATTAATAGTTTCAGAGTGGTTCTTTGGGTTCATATTCTAGAGCTGGATGAGTCCAAAGTCAAAAAGGTGGGTCCAAAAATGCCAATATATTTTACCATGAAGTTCTTGCGTTTAATGCCTAAGCCAGGGGTAGGCAACCTTTCCCCTTTAAGGGCCGAGGGACTTCAGCTCCCAGAAGCCTCAGCCATGTTGGCCAATAGTCCCATGTTGGCCAATAGCTCCTGGGATTCTGGGAGTTGAAGTCCCTCGGCCCTTAAAGGGGAAAGGTTGCCTACCCCTGGCCTAAGCCATAGAAGAAGCATTCAGACTTTTAGACTGGACAACACACAGAAGATGGGAAACCACCAAACAATGGTGTCATGGGAAGGGGGCACATGGCCATTTGGAGAAACCCGAGAGCCAGATTGGGACTACTAGAGATCCAGACTCAGCCCCAGTGCTGACCTGAGCTCAGTAGTGTGCACACTTTTAAGAATTTATTTATTTATTTATTTATTTGCTGCCTTTCTCCCAGAGTGAGAGCAAAGGTGGCTTCCAGAAATAGTAAATTAAAAAGCATTTACAATAAAATTTAAAAGCAATTAAAATCACATTAAACACATTTAAATCATAAGTTAAAAAGCTCAACAAAACCTCCCCAATAAAAGCCGCCGTATTTATACATTAAAAGCCTGCTTAAACAAAAATGTCTTTGCCTATCGACAAAAGGAAAGCAACGAGAGGGTCAGCCTAGCCTTGTCTCCCAAGGAGGGAATTCCAGAGAGTGGGAGTGATGACTGAGAAGGCTCTTTCTCATGGTGGAACTGAGAGAAAGCTTTCTCTTGAAGGACTTACAGCTCTGGCAGGTTCATATCTGGAGATACAGTCTTTAAGATGGTCTTGATGTAACCAGATCTTTGAATTGTGCTCAGAAACAAACTGGTAGCCAGTGAAGCCCCTTCAACTGGCCCTGGGTCATTTTCAGAGAAGAGGATTTCTTACTTTCACCTGGAGATTCCTGTAAGTGAGCTACATCATTTTTGCCTTGCAGATCACAGGCTTTGCCAATCACCTCCACATATTTCCCACTGTCCTGATTTGGCAAGGGCAGTCCTGATTAATCCTCTATCATCCTGCTTGTCCTCAGCTTACTTCTGCAAACTGAGTGCTAAAATAGTTTGCACTCAATTCAGGAAAGGGGAGAGGAGTGGGTGGAATCTTGCCCTTCATGTTAAGCTTGGACAAAAGTGAACTGCAGCCTCTCTTGGCTGGTATGTTCTTTCTCAATTGTAACTCCTACCATATTGACTACACTCTGAAGTTGTTTGCCCACATGTGCCCTGAAATGTTGAAATGTTGAGGAATGGCATTTCTTTTTTTCAGACACAAGTGTTTACTGTGTGGCTCTGATCCAGACTAGGCCCATGGACCTACAATTTGTCTCTGTGGTGGTGCAGTAATGTGGGAGGTGCCTTTTGTTTCAATACAGGATTTCCCCCTAAATGCCAGTCGTGGGCATAACTCCCACACAGCCTGGACCACAGTAGTTTAGTCATCTTGATTTGCTCCTGAAACTTTTTTTTTGGGGGGGGGGTTCTTTTTGGTATCCCTAAAACTTTCCTCCACATTTCAGATGTGTTGATTCTCTTCCTATTGGCTTTCTTCACTGTCCAGCTTTCACAACCATAGATAGAGGTTGGAAATACAATGGCAAGAATGATTTTGCTCTTCATGAAGTCCGGGAAAGGACAGCCCTACTATTCTTGTTGTTGTGTGCCTTCTTCTCTGAAGATGCCAGTGACAGCTGCTGGCAAAACATCATGAATAAACTCTTCTAGAACACAGCCTCATAGCCCGAAAAACGCATCAAAAACTATGCCTTCAAGTAGTTTGACAAGGTGACCCTAGGACAAACCATATCTAGGATCAAACATTGGCCAGAATGGAGACTGCAATCAAGAAATAAGAAGATTAGGAATGGGAAGGGCAGCTATGAAAGAGCTGGAAAAGATAGTGAAGAGCAAAGACATACAACTAAAGTCAGAATCATTCAGGCCATTGTATTCCCAATTAACCATGGATGGATGTGAGAGCTGGACCGTGAAGGAAGCAGGCAGAAAGAAAACAGACTCATTTGAAATGTGGTGCAGGAGAAGAGTACTTAAGATACCATAGACAGCCAAGAAGACAAACAACTGGGTTCTTGAACAGATCAGACCAGGGCTCTCCTTGGAAGCAAAGATGATCAAGTTGAGACTATCATACTTTGGCCACATCATGAAAAGGCATGGATCACTAGAAAAAACAATAATGCTAGGAAAGGTAGAGGGTAGAAGAAAGAGAGGAAGACCATGAACCATATGGATAGACCCGATCGGGGGGGGGGGGGTTATGGGGAAGGACATCTTGGAGATGTCTCATCCACAGGGTTGCCATGAGTCAGAACCAACTCGAGGACAGCTAACAACAACAACAAGGAAACCCTTTAAAAGGTTCTCTTGGCAAGATTTGTTCAGAGGGGGTTGGCTTTTATGGATACCATGGATTGCCAAGGATGAGAGAGTGTGCCTTGCCCTAGGTCACCCAATTGGTTTCCATGGTCAAGCAGAGAGTCGAACACTGGTCTCCAGAGTCATAGTCCAACACTCAAACCACTACATCATTCTGGCTCTCTTAACCCTACCATTAGGCAGAGAGAACTAACCACCTCAGGTAGCAAATTTTGTATATCAAGCAGATAGAAATGTTATTTATTTTATCATTATTGGATTGTTTATGAAACAAGACTAGAAAGAGGTGGGATTTTCTGCTTCATCTACCAAAACAACTTGGGAGGCTTTGTGTACTAAATAGTGTGTCTTCTGTGAATTGCCATTTTCTAGTCTGCTCCAGGCAGCAAAATGTCTTGGTCTGGTACTGAGCCTGGATTGATAGTGCCCAGACTATCCAGAATCATTTTCATGAACATCCTCAGTGCAAGTATTGTGCTTCTCAGACCTTGGGAAACTTACAGGTCTGTTAGTTGGCTGGGATATTCTGGGAGTTGTCCAAAAAGTAATTTTCTCGGGCTCTAACATTTTTGCATATGAAATGCTATCCCTTTCACAGAGGAATGAATAGAAGTGGATGCTCTCAGGGCTGTCATGGCTAGATGGGAGATGGTTCTGTACTTTGCTGGATCTACCTCCCAAGAGATTCATACACTACCAAGATTAGCATGAGCTTCTGCTGCTGCTGAAGATGATTTTATTGTATGTTAAAAGATGGACCAGGTGTTTCACAACAAAGAAAGCCTGGTGGAGTTTCCTCATTGTGGAGGACCCCAATCCACAAGAAACATGCCCGTAAGATCCACCATGTCCCCAGACATTTGTGCACACCACCCAGGCCTGAGGAAAGAGCAAAGGCATGACAGAAAAGTAGGAACTTAATTAGGATACCCTAATTAGGATACTGGGCAAAGACAAATCATCCTCTTTCTGGAAGCTTCAAAAATGGAGATGCAAAACAACTATGGCAAATCCCGCCCCACCACCACCACCACTCACAGCTAGACAGAAGCTTCCAGTTCCCAAAGAAAAGTATGTGATCTCATTGCTTGGCCTCCAGGAATGTTATGTAGAGGAGTTTTTCACAGCTGCTCTGCCTAGCTGATTATCTTCTAAGCAAGATAACCCATTGAAACCCATTCTAGACTGCATCATAACATACTGGGAACTGTGCAGGTAGCTATGACAATCTGCTCTGGTGACATTTATCACATCTACTATAACTCAACCTGCTTCCCAATAGTGGCTGGTGCTCAGATGCCAATGAAGCAGTGAATATTCTCTGGGTTTGAGTTTGAACATTAAAGGAGCAACTTTGACTGCAACTTACATGGTTCCTTTAAAATTCAGACTGGAGTCAGATTCAATGCCATCAGCACCACCAGCCACCAGGGTTGCTTCCTCTGCTAGAGACTCAGTGTCTGGAGCAAGTACATCTTTTGCTTCCCCACTCAAGCATCCCGCAAGTTGCACCTTGTTCATTTGATCCCATAGAATTCAAGCTGAGTCATTGGAAACAGAGACAGCCCTTACTCTGCATAGACACATGCCTTTTTACTCACTTCAAAGAAATGAATATGCAACCAGCTTCGTCTGACTGATCTCTTCTCTTCTTGTGTTGCTTTTCCTCATGCCATCACTTGACAACAGAGCTGAATCAGTGATCAGACATCAACAGTAATAAAAAATAAATAGGTGTGTGTGGCTGTGTGTGTGTGCCTATGTGCATGCACACCATCAGTTTATTACAATGTTCCTTCATAGGTGCCTGTGTGACTCAGTTGAAAACATTTTACTTGACTCCTTCCCCCCCTCTTTCTCTCTGATTTTCTTCCCCTCTCCCATCAACAGTTGAACAGTTGAAAAAAGGTTTGAAAGCTATTGTTAAATGTTCAGATGATAGGCAGGCAACTGTAGCCTACCTTTCACTTTCTCTCCATCTCTCCCTCACTTTCTCTGCAGATAAATGTAGAAAATGTGCTGGAGTGCAGAAGACAAAGAAGGTGAAATGCTGTGACTGGTGCATCCCCTCCCCCCGCCCCCAAATCATGAGGAAGTTATTTTTCTTCACGTTGGGAGACATGTATCTTGCATAGTGCCTCCCTGATAGGCATTGTGAGCTTCTTTTACCACTAGGATTCTCCTGTAACACAGAGGATATGTAGATAGGAGTAATCTTCCAAGCACTTCTGTTGTTGTGTTATGGCATATAGTATGGCGCTTGTACAGTGGTCTTGTTTTAAGGGGGCACATGCAGGGAATCCTAGTTAGCCAGCCTAGGTTTTTGATAAGCTGTTTATGGTCTGCTTCAAACTCCTGGGTTCCTAACAACATAAGAAACTGGCTTATCTTGAGTCACTGTATTGTTACATCTATCCCTGTACTGTTAATTCAAACAGACAGTAATAGCTCTTCAGGGTTTCAGGCAGAATTCTTTCCTAGCCCTACTTAGAGATTTCTGGTATTCTCTGGCAGTCTCCCATTCAAATTCTAACCAGGTCTTTGGGGTGGTATGGTCTTGCATGACAGTGGCTTGAATTCATGATTAAAAATGTGATGCAGAGGTTAGAATGTACATCCAGGACTGAAAAGACTTGGGTTAAGCATATGTGATGGCTCAAGATCACCCAGTGGGCCTCACAGCTGAACAAACATTTGAACCTAGCAATGGCAACTGGTGGTTTTCATGTCACTGGAGTGGTGAAGCCCTTGTGAATTTTGCCTTGAATGTTAAAGGTGCTGTCTAAGGTGCTGAATCTATTTGGGAATGGGGTTAGCACCGTGGATAGGTCCTTAAAGTTTGGAGTCAAAGCTGTGATAGATCTGATATGAAAGTCACCTGTCCCCTCTGTCAGGTTCAAATGCTCATCCATAGGATGATCTTGGGCCAGGTACATATGTTCAGGCTAACCTCACAGAACTTTCACATGGTACTTGCAAAGATAGATACAGGTGCATACACCCCACTTTTTTGGGTATTGACCCTTGTACTTACCATGCAAAGGAAGCCAAACCTATAGGTCAAGGAGTTGGGAATATGGAACCAGAGCATGAAAAATGAACTTTGAGAGCTATTAACCTCCAGAATGTTACATATGTTAGTTGTGGCATTTTGGGAATTGTAGTCTGAAAGGGTACCATTTCCAGTCTCTCTATGGCACCTTGTAGAGAGAACCTTAGAGGTAATGGCTGTGGACGTGTCATTAAAAACAGGGCACAATGACACAGATCTTCCTTTTCATCATCAGCTTTTGAGTGCAGTTCTGGACGCCAGCTGCAAAACAGCATATCCTGTGGGTTAATGGACCAGAGACAAACGCAGAGAAGATTCCTTTTTTATTTATTTTGGGGGGATGGAGGCTGTAGTGCTCATACTGGAAAAGCTTCATCTCTAGAAATTGCATTGCCACACCACTATTTAGACTTTAAATGGTGCAGAAGAACCTTTCAGGCCAGATGGGTGCCCCCCAGGACACCTCCAGAACATAGTTCAGAGGTTTCTCATCCCTGATTTAGAGTAAAGAATCTCTATTATTCACCCTTTGCCCCATACTATTTTAGCTAAATATCTCAGTGCTGTAATTAGGAGACCCAGTCTAGACAAAACAGCTTGTCCTATGAGAGAACTATTCCTGGAATGTGCCACTTTACACAGTAGGAGTCATTCCAACCACTATTGATCTTGTCGATATTGGCAAAGAGCAAGAATTTAAATGGACGCTGTGAAAATGCTCTGTATTGTAAATGAATGGTACTCATCTTTCTGTGTAAGGATGTGGTCAGTGTAGAAGTGGTGAAACAAAAAGCTGAAAAGGCCACAAGGATTCTGAGAACAATGCAGAGAGCATGCTAGGAAAATATGTAAAAATTGAGTCAATGGATACAGGAGGCTATGATCCAAATTACAAAAGTAAACAATACTAATCATTCTGGTTTTTGTAGGGAGGGTGTTAGAAAACTTTTCAAGGAAAATAATTCATTGGGACACTGGAGCCAACATGAAAGGTACCACACACAATACCTACATGTAGGTTTAGCCTGTAGAAAGACTTGCAATTATAAAGGATGAGTGTCCAAACCATGCTACTTCTGGTTAATTCATTGTACCAGTCCATCTCCAGTTTGACAGCAGGAATTTCTAGAACTGATAGAGCACATGCATGTAGTTGGAGATGAGATGTTCCAACAGTACCTTCAGAAAAACACCTTGAACTTTAGATTTGGCAACCATGCAGAGCATGGATAAAACATTTGTGTTTTTACTACAGCTCCCAGAATTTGGACTGCATTTCCCCCCCCCCACCACCACCACCACCAAAAAAAGTAATTTATCCAAGTTCTGAACCATGCATGGCCTGCATATGGCCTCCTCAAACACAGAAGTACAGGATTTATTTATTTGTTCCTTGTGTGCTTGCTTGTAAAATTGTACAGGTTGAGTATCCTTTATGCAGAATTCCAAAATCCAAAAATTGTGCACATGAGTGGCTGAGATACTGACAACTTTGCTTTCTGATGGTTTAATATACACAAACTTTGTTTCATGCACAAAATTATTAAACATATTATTTAAAATATTACGTAAAATACATTCAGGCTGTATGTATAAGGTGTATATAAAACATACATGAATGTCAAGTTTAGACTTGTTCCATCTCCAAGGTATTTCATTATGTAAATACAAATATTCAACCAACTTAGGGAAACACTGGGAGTGATCCGATGGTCAGGAATACTAAAGGAGACGGGAGTTCAGAATGGATGGGAGTTTCCCAAAAGGGAGAAACTGAAGGCACAATCTCAAACTGTTCCAATGAGAAGGAAAAATGGGAAATGTCTCGAGAAACCAGGTTGCATGACAAAAGAACTTTCAATTGGACTAAGTTTTAAATGGGAGATGTATAAGAAATGGAAAAGGAGCAAAATCACAAAAGAGAAATTCAAACAAATAGCGAGTATATGTAGGGGTAAAGTCAGGAAAGTCAAAGTGCAGAATGAGCTCAGGCTTGCTAGAGGGATTAAGAATAATAAAAAGGGCTTTTGGGAGTCTGTCCATAGCAAAAGAAAGAAGAAGGAAATGGTAGGGCCATTGCACAGAGAAGATGGAGAAATTCTAAAAGGGGACAGAGAAAAGGCAGAACTATTCAACACCTTCTTTGCCTCAGTCTTCTCACAAAAGGAAAAGGGTGTTCAACCTGAGGAATATGGAGCAGAGGACACAATAGGGGAAATGCAGCACAAAATAAGTAAAGAGGAAGTACAGGAATACCTGGTTAACCTAAATGAATTTAAGTCTCCAAGACCAGATGAACTACATCCAAGGATATTAAAAGAACTGGCAAATGTAATCTCAGAGCCACTGGCAATAATCTTTGAGAACTCCTGGAGAACAAGAGAAGTCCCAGGAGACTGGAGGAGGGCAAACATTGTCCCCATCTACAAAAAGGAGAAAAAAGAGGATTCCAACAACTATCGCCCAGTTAGTCTGACATCAATACCGGGAAAGATTCTAGAAGAGTTCATTAAACAGAGAGTCTGTGAACATTTAGAAGGGAATGCCATAATCACAAGAAGTCAACATGGGTTTCTCAAAAACAAGTCATGCCAGACTAATCTGGTCTCTCTCTCTCTCTCTCTCTCTCTCTTTTTTGGGATAAAATTACCAGCTTGCTAGATGAAGGGAATGTGATAGACATAGCATATCTTGATTTCAGTAAGGCGTTTGACAAGGTCCCCCATGATACTCTTGCAAACAAGATAGTAAAATGTGGGCTAGACAATACAACTGTTAGGTGGATTAGTAACTGGTTGACTGACTGAACCCAAAGGGTGCTCAGCAATGGCTCCTCTTCATCCTGGAGAGAAGTGACCAGTGGGGTGCCACAGGGTTCTCTCCTGGGCCCAGTGCTATTCAATCTTTATCAATTATTTGAATGAAGAAATAGGGGCATGCTTCTCAAATTTGCAGATGACACCAAATTAGGAGGAATAGCTAATACCTCAGAAGACAGGATGGAAATTCAAAATGACCTTAATAGATTAGAAAGCTGGGCCAAAGCTAACAAAATTAATTTCAATACAGAGAAATGTAAGGTACTGCACTTAGGGCAAAAAATGAAATGCATAGATATAAGATGGGGGACACCTGGCTTAATGAGACTATGTGTGAAAGGGATCTAGGAGTCCTAGTAGACCACAAGTTGAACATGAGTCAACAGTGTGATGCAACAGCTAAAAAAACCAATGCAATTTTAGGCTGCGTTAATAGAAGTATAGTATCTAGATCAAGGGAAGTAATAGTGCCACTGTATTCTACTTTGGTCAGGCCCCACTTGGAATACTGTGTCCAGTTCTGGGCACCACAATTCAAAAAGGATGTTGGAAAACTGGAGCATGTCCAGAGGAGGGCGACTAAAATGGTGAATTGTCTGGAAACCATGACCTATGAGGAATGACTTAGGGAACTGGGTATGTTTAGCCTGGAGAAGAGACGGTTAAGAGGGATATGATAGCCCTCTTTAAATATTTGAAGGAATGTCATATTGAGGAGGGCACTAGCTTGTTTTCTGCTGCTCCAGAGAATAGGACCCGGAACAATAGATGCAAGCTACAGGAAAAGAGATTCCACCTCAACAGTAGGAGGAACTTCCTGACAGTGAGAGCTGTTCGACAGTGGAACATACTCCCTCAGAGAGTGGTGGAGTCTCCTTCTTTGTAGGTCTTTAAACAGAGGCTGGATAGCCATCTGTCATGGATGCTTTGATTCCTGAATGGCAGGGGGTTGGACTGGATGGCCCTTGTGGCCTCTTCCAACTCTATGATTCTATGATTCTATTCTATTCTATTCTAATGATTCTATTCCAAAATAAAAATAATCTAAAATCCAAAATATCTCTGGTCCCGAACATTTCAGATAAGGGAGATGCAATCTGTATCTCCAAGACGAGATGGGGATGTTCATTAAGAAAGAAAAGGAACTGTAATATATGAGATTCTAATTCTTCTGTTTTTCAATCTGTACTCTACTGATTACAATTTCTACTGTTGAATACATTTGTTTGAAGTATACTAAACCTCATTATAGATGAAAACTGGGACACATGTGACCATGTAATACTAGAGTGTGGTCAAGAGGACAGAAGTTATTAATGAGGAAGAACATACAAGCAAGGAGAGGTTGCTGCAGTTTGCTTATCTCTATTTATTTATTATTGGATTTATACCTGACCTTTCTCCCAAAATGGCATCCATTCATTCAAGATGGGATTCAAAATGGGAAGGGCAGTTTGTAGTCATATAACATCATCATTCCTTACTTATGACTATTCTAAGGCAAAGTTATCATGGGGGTTTCT
This sequence comes from Phrynosoma blainvillii, assembly GCA_026167975.1. NCBI lineage: Eukaryota > Metazoa > Chordata > Lepidosauria > Squamata > Phrynosomatidae > Phrynosoma > Phrynosoma blainvillii. The sequence goes on from JANUYF010000005.1 coordinate 11,072,718, forward strand.
TGGCAAGATTGTTCAGAGGGGGTTTGCCATTGTCTTCCTCTGAGGCTGAAAGAGTCTGGCTTGCCCAAGGTCACCCAGCCATTTTCCACTTGGGCATGGTTCAAACTTGGCCACTTGGCTCAAATCTCTGTTGAGCAGTTAAGAAACCAAAGGAAAGAGGCAGGGGAGTGAAAACACAGCAAATATATGAGTTCTAGATGTGAATGATTTTCAGTGCCTCACTCCCTTCAGTGCTAGACATTTGGAGACTGATGGAACATTTCATTGGATGTGCAGAATGCTTATTAGGGGGAAATGCCCTCACCCCCTCATAGCTATTACTCTGGTTCCACCCTTTCTTCCCCACAGCAGCCCCACTAGATCCTCTGAAATGGCTACCTCAGAGGATTTGAGAACCTTGTTGAATTAACTATGCTGTGAGTGGGTGGAGGCTGATAACTACAGAGATACCTCAATAAATATAGTTCCACTCTCAGAATAATAATAATAATAATAATAATAATAATAATAATAATAATAATAATAATAATATGATTTATTTATATACCGCCCCTCTGGCAAGCCAATCTAGGCGGTGAACAACAATAATAAATTACAATAAATTAAACAATATCATTCCCTCCTCCCCGAACATCAAACAAATAACAACATTAAGATCCCGTCCCTCATTCCTACCCACCCCACCCCCACCCCCAAAACAATTTAACAAACAAATTAAAAAACAATTATTAAATATATACAATATACACTATAAAAATACAATGTGCAATATAAGATGCATAATTGCATTATTGCGGGGAAGATGTTGCTGGGGAGGGATTATAAACTCTTCCCAGTCTCTCCAGCCACACTCCAGCCACCGCTGTGTTGCTGGGGAAGGTGTTGTCCTTGGCAGTCCTAGCGCCTCCGCCTCGGCCTCCCACTCGCGTCGCAGCAGCAGCTGCTCCGTTTACAGGAGGGATGACAGCCGGCGGGCTTTTAAGGTCTTCCTGGCTGCGCTCCGGCCACAGCTGTGTTGTCATAGCTCCTCCCTGGGTGCACAGCTGTTCTTCCTGGGGCTACACGGGCCGGCAGAGTCCTCCTCCCGCAGCTCAAAGCACCACCGATCAAAGTGCATCATGGGCCATTTTCATTGGAGGCTGCAAGTAAAAAGGCAGTCCTCCCCAGCCTCCAAAAATGTCAGGCCAGGTGTTCCGGAGGGGGAGGGGGGAGTGCAAACACCCACCCACCACCGAGTCCCCTTCTCTCCTCGCTGTAGCCAAGATGGTCAGGCTGGCAGCGTCCTTAAGAAGGCTCTCCTAGGGGCCAGGTGTTCCGGAGGGGGAGGGGGGAGTGCAAACACACACACACCACCGAGTCCCCTTCTCTCCTCGCTGTAGCATCTGTACCATTTCTGGGAATCCTTTCTTCTGTATCAACTTATATCAAAAGAGGATACGGTTGGGAGGAGAGAAGATATAAAAAAGTTTGTTTCTGCCAGTCCTGGGTGACCTAGATCCCATCCCATTCCAGAACCTCCACACCTTCAAATACATTGCCTCACAGTGTCCAACCGGAGAATCTGTGTGTGTTGTGTGCCTTCAAGTTGTTCCTGACTTATGGCAAGGTGACCCTATCATGGGGTTTTCTTGGCAAAATTTGTTCAGGGGGGTTGCCCTTGGCTTCCCTTGAGGCTGAGAGTTTGTGACTTGCCCAGGGTCACTCAATGGGTTTCCATGGCTGAGGGGGAATCGAACCCTGGTCTCCCAGAGTCATAGTCCAATACTCAAACCACTACGCCATGCTGGCTCTGTATAAATACGAATTGCCTATTCAAAATAAAAATGACAAGGAATGGATGCATTTATAAAATTTGGCTTGGCATTCCAAAATCTCAGGAAAGGTTTCCAGTCCTATTCATGCTTATTTATTTTATGCCTACCAGATTGATAACAAGCTATAAGCAAGATGGCACTGGCATGATAGGAGGTGTTTTAATGAGCTCTGATTTAATATCTACCACCCAAGAGATCATGGTTTGTTTGTTTGTTGCTCAGCCCAATAATTTAATGTTACATTCCTTAACCAAGGTAATTATTTTCCAGTTGTGTTGATGAAATCATATAGAAAATTAATTCCCTCCCCCTCTGTAGTCCATTCTTCAAACAAGTGAATAAATTCATCTTAGGGAGGGAGGAATCCAAAACGTATATGCTTATTTATTCTATGCAGAATGATGGTGATGGTAATGGCAGTGGGTCTGTGTGTTTTATGTGAAAGCATAAAAGGTGCATGGGCTGTACATGGAGCTGATTCCTTGTTATACTTGGAGGTTTTTATTTGTTTAATATCCCACCTTTCTCCCAATATGGAGCCCAAGGCATAACATAAAAAGAAAATGCATCTATGGAAACAGAGATGATTTTTGAAAACTTCTAAAAAGAATGAAGTAAGTGATCATTATAAAGCATCATTAATTTAAAACAGGACAGAAAAAATTTAAAATGTACCCATAAGAACAAAAGTACAAAAGATAATGTTACTGGAGGTTCTTAACTTGGAAGCAGAGGTGGTTTGTGGCTTTCATGTTAAATGTAGTGTTAAATCCACTCCTGGCTTTTGAATGAATTTGAAAAAAAAAGCTGTCTGAGATGCTGAACTTATTTTGACAACAGAATCCAGAACTTTGGACATCCCCTTCTAACATTTTGTCTAAAACCCAGAGTGGTTACACTATCCCTGTGGCATGGAAGTCATCAATTATAATATTTATTGAAATTATTGTGCTGGGAAAAAATCAGGAACTCTTAGGAGATGAGATTGCTCTTACTGATAAGGAACTACTGAGGATGTCTTTTTCAGGGGTTCTGTGAAAGGCAGCTAGGGATTCTGCAAGAGATTGTGATTTTAAAAAACCCAAACATTTGTTTTGAAGCTGTAGATATAATGATTTTTATGCAGGGATTCTCTGAGACCCAGAATTTATTTCAAGGATTCCTCCAGGGTAAAATGTTTGAGGAAGGGTGGTCTGGATCCAGTGCTGGTGTGGCAGAGCATATGATATATGACACAGATTTCTTTGTAACAAATATACAGCAGATCACTATTTTTAGGAAACAACAGCTTGTGTGGTCACTAACGCAATAGGTTTAAGCATTAATTTGTAAGAGTTAGCTGAGTGATTGGATGCTTGATTAACAAGGAGTATTATTATGCACAGTGGACCATGTTTCCAAACAAATGTGCATAAAATCATGCTATTAACAAAACATAAACTCACATAATCCTGCAAGATTAACTCCATGTCTGCCTCCTTTATGGGGTATATTTTCAGGAGTTTTTTTTTTTAAATAACTTCTTGCCTGGAGAATTCAGAGACATAACTATGTTAGTCTGGAATATGAGTATGCAAATCTTGCAGCACCTTTGAGACTAACTGTGTAGAAGAAGTTGTAGTGTGAGCTTTTTGGTCTACTTCTTCATGTCATGCATCTGAGGAAGTATACCAAGTCTTCCAAAGTTTATGCTACAACTTCTTTCACACAGTTAGTCTCAAAGGTGTTACAACATCTCTTTTCATAACTTTTTGTCTGTTCAAGTTTCTTTTTTTAAAAAAAATTAAGTGACATTATCGTGCTTAAAATGTAAAGAGTCTTACTTTTGCAGAACAGCTGGGACAGTAAACAAAGAATCATAAAGTCTCCTGTTTGCATCTTGCATCTGCCCTGAAACTGAGTGGAGGGTAAGTCATTTAGCCTCAAAATAAAATTATCAAAATGGGAATAATAATGCTGACCTGTCTGTAAGGCTGCTGTACAACAAGAGTGGGGACAGTATTGCCCATAGGCCACAGGTGGCCCTCAATATTTTTGTGTCCCCAAAGCCCAAGGGTATCCCCCAAACCTTTGACCTCTCAATTTAAAAAACAGACAAAAACCACCTATCAAATAGTCCAAAATAACCCAAAATGCAACAGTTGGACTATTATTTACCTCCCATGACTCTCAACTCCCCCAAAGGGGGGGGAACTACCTCCAAAGCAACTGACAATAAAGCTAAAGAACAATCAGAAATTTTCAGCATGGCCCCAGATATGGATGAAAAATTTGCCCACTCTCTCACTGGTGCTGTTGCCTAGTCTCATTGTACAGATTATTGAGATAAGAGAGGCCTAAAGGCACCCAGTCATCTCATATTGGAAGCTAAGAAGGGTCAGCCCTGGTTAGTACTTGGATAGGAGACAGTCAACAAATACCAGGTGCTGTAGGCTATATTTCAGAGGAAGGAGCTGGCAAATATACCTCTGAGATTCCATGCCTAAGAAAACCCTATGAAATTCATGGGGTCATCATAGATGACAGGTGACATGAAGGCACAATAAACACACACAAAATCATTTGACCGATACCAAAGGTTTTTCTCCTATTGACTTGAGAAAAAATATTCACAACTGAAGCTGCCAGTGAAAACAGCAATCACCTGTATCACTTAACACCTAAAATCAAGGTAGGTTTCAGTCTTCAGAAGAAGAAAGTCACATGAGACAAGGCTAAAAATCTAGGGAGGCACAAAATATAAAAAACGTTGGGGAAGTAAGAATTTTAATATATAACTATAAAGTTATTAAATTTTTATAGCCTTCAGGACTTTTCTGTAAATCATAAACAGACTAGGAATTAAGTTGTGAAGCACCCAAACTAAAGTGGCATAAACAATTCAAAACCATAGACTGTAACTGTTACAGATGGATTAAATTTGAAGTGCATTATATTCAAGTATATAATTGCAATTACAAGTCTGCAGTCCCTTCTTTATCAAGTGAACCACCTATTTGGCTCCATTTGAACAAACTGTTCCCTGCAGCAATACTATGAAAATAAATTCTGAAAGTAATTCCTGCAGAAATAAATACAGAAAGCCTGAACCATATTAGAGTCTTAGAGATACTGGGAAGGTATCTTATACTGAATTAGATGGCTGATCTATCGACTGTAAAACAGAACTCCTAAAAGCAGTAAGCATTTTAAATGTCACTCTTCCCAAAAAACCAAACAATCCACCCCAAAGCAAGTAAAGACTCATGTAGGACAAAACTCTGTAGTAACTAGCCAAGTTTGTCTACTGCAAAACGTACTTTGCTAAATGGACAAAATGTGCTTGAATAAATGAGAGCTTGGCAAAGAATTTAGGATTAACAGCTGGTGTTAGCCCATAAAACCAAAAGTACTTTTTAATTCAGCTTTCCTTTTCTGACAGTGGAGAGTCAGATGCTGTGAAGAAACCCATGAGCAGGGCAGGAAGTCAATTGCTTTCTTCTAATACTATTTGCCTGCAAATGTGAATGCCAGGGGAATACCACGTACAGGCATGACAGTCCATATACAGCCAACATGACATTGAAGGACATTAGTCTAAATCCAATTACCAATCTGAACTAGAGTAGACCTGCTGAATCAATTGCTGAATGATTAGTCAACACTTATTTAGAACCCATTGAGTCAATGGATCTACTGTATTTACCTCCCATGACTGTAGTTGGGGTGTGCAACTAGATTTAGGCTTTACACTCCACAAACTGGTCAAATTTCATAGCAAAGGGATTTCACTAGCATTTTTTATTTTAAAAAATTGCATTGGCATCTAATTTTGCTAAAAGTGTAGCCTTGATCTACACATGTCCCCTTAAAAGAGCCTTCAAATCCTTTGTTAAATGATTTTTTAAAAACTTGAAATGCCCACACACCCCTGCTCAACTTCTCCTGGGTTTAAAACAGCTCCCATAACTTAACAATTTTTTCTCCTAAGAGGAGTGGGGAATTTCAGCAAGTGTTACTTGTCGTGCAAATGGGTAATAATCAACAGCTGAACAAGTCCCTTCTTCTATTCAGCCATTAAAAGTAATGGAGTCCTCCCCAGTTTTCATTCTGGGACAGTGTTGCATCCACTCTTTGTGTGACAGAAAACATAATTGGGTGTCACTGTTAAACTCTACATTGGACTGGGATCATAGAGCAACTTTGAAACTGATTTTGGTGGTTAATAGATTTGACCAATTTTGGCTTTTTAATTTTTTTTACTTTATTTTATTGTGCACTCTGCCGCCAGAACACACACGTGAGAATTTCCCAAATAGGTCAGCCAGGTAGCATACATAATGGTGATACATACTGTGTTGCTGATGTGTGCCTTCAAGCCATTTCTGATTTATAATGACCCTAAGGCAAACTTATTAAGGGGTTTTCTTGGCAAGCTTTGTTCAGAGGGCATTTGCCCTTATCTTCCTCTGAGGCTGAGAGAATATGACTTGCCAAGGTCACCTAGTGTGTTTCAATGGCTGAATGGGGTTTTGAACCCTGGTCTCTCAATGTGCTAGTCCAATACTCAAAGCACTACACCAGACTGGTTCTCCACACTTGCATACTATGTATAATAAATAATAATAATATTTATTTGTATCCCACGCCTCTGGCAGACAATCGGGGCGGCTTACAACAATTAAAATTCCATACAATATGTAACCTATCACAGAACACAGTCTAAAAATCCCAGAAAGTATAGTATAGTCAAGATTGGCATAGTAAAGCAAAGACAACTGGATGTGAAGTGGAAAATTCATCCTTTTATGGTTAAGACTGTAATAGGAAGAGCACAGCAGTTTATTTAGAAAGATGAATTTAGCATGCATGCTCAAAGCCTACTAGCAAAGCAGTCTACCTAACTCTACATACAGATGGCTCTGAAGATTTGATAAACTGATTTGGCATATAGGCAGCTGAGCCTTTCTCAAAACTAGAGCAAACCCTAGTAACTAATTTCCAAAAAGGTGAATTCATTTCACAGCTTGGTTCATAAAAACTCTTGCCATATGTGTAGACATGAGTGAAACAAGAGGTGAGTTTGGTTTTGTCTCAAAAGTACTTTCATTCACTTCAAAACTCATAAAAATGGAACACAAAAAGATTACAATTCCATGCATGTTTGCATTTCATTAAACAGCCCCACAATGGTGTAACAGGTGTTACCCACGGACCAGGCCCCCAATCATCCCTCTCCTATTTGATATCAATCTAATATTAAAAGGAACACCGAGGCGAGTGACTAGTGAGTGATCTGTAAAGGTGGAAATTTGGCCATAATCCAGTTGGCTCCAGCAAGGGAGTAAGCAAGACACAATGAGATCACCCAAGACATCAACATAATACCTTTTGTCATTTTTGTGGGTTTTTCAGGCTGTGACCATGTTCTAGAAGATTTTCTTTCTGATGTTTCACCAGCATCTGTGGCTGGCATCTTCAGAGAAAGACTTTATCTGAAGATGCCAGCCACAGATGCTGGCAAAACGTCAGAAAGAAACTCTTCTAGAACATGGCCACACAGCCCAAAACCCCCACAAAAAACTATGGATGCTGGCCATGAAAGCCTTCAACTTCACATAATAACTTTTGTCTACGGAGGAGACTCTGGCCAAAGGAGATGGTTGTGCATACACAGACAAAGGACAGTTCACCAGCAGCAAGGGATTTGCTATTGTCTGAAATATTCACACAATCGTCCAAAAACATACTATGGCCCCGACCATTCTTTTCTCCTGGAAAACCATTTAGCAGAGAGTTAATCCTCTAAGTCCTTGATTACTGCCCTGGGACATGATTTTGAGTATATATCCCACCACCTAGACATTAGCAATTTGGTCTAGTTTGTAACCAGGCAGAAACACTGTTGGTTCTACTAGGCACCTCAATAAGCTGGCAACCTCACTTGCCAAGGTGGCTATTGAGCTTTCACTGTTCCAGACACCCATCAATTTGAACCACACTTCAAGATTGGTAATGTATCATCATTAGCAGGGACTCCACTATTCACCTTCTCCCACCTTTGCTTTGTTAATTCTTGTGGTGTGTGTGAGTGTGTATGTGTGTTGATTATTTCCTGAATAAAACTGCAAAACCCATTTGGAATTGCCTCTGGAGTTCTGTGTGATTTGGAAACATTATACATAGGGTTGAGATCTCAAGGGCGACTGTTGCCCTGGCCAAAACATAATTTGAGCTATTAAAATTCCCCTAATTTTTTTGTGGGTGCTTTCCCAGGACCCTATCATTTTGGGTAACATGGGTGGTATATTGGACTGGGATCTGGAAGATCCAAGTTCAAGTCCCTGCTGAGCCATGAACCTCTTTGGTTGATGTTGGGCCAGTTACTGTCTCTCAGCCTGCCCTCCCCCACAGGAGTGTTATGAGGATAAAGTGGGAAGAAGGAGAGTCATGAATTCATTTAATTCTCTGAGCTGACTGGGGAAAGACAAAATATAAATGTAACAACTAAAGTAATAGGTAATTTTGTTTTTTTATTTACTTCAAAGTAAACTAAATATTCATAGGACTGGAGTGCCAGATCCTACCCCACTTGCCAAACGTAACTCACATTGGTGTCAATAAATTGGTAAATTGTTGAATTACTGGTGGGATTAAAGCATCCATTCTTGTTAGAGGAAAACACTTGCAAACCTTTTGTCTTTAAGTCATAAAAGCCAGCACCAGCCCTGTGACTCTTTTGTCAATGGCAAGAAGATGAGCTTGTTCTTCTTCTCTCCCCCCCCCCCCCCAATCTATTCTGGACCAGTACATTACACTCTGGAACTGAGCTGTAAATCTAGTGTCAGCTTGAAGGTTAGTATCTTCCAGGTGGTGCCTAGCAAATTCTTCTGCTTGTTGTAAGATAGCACTTTGGCTCTAAGCCACCTGGAAAGAACAACCCACTAGCCCAGCCATCATCAATGAGGCACCAAACCATGTGGGATGCATTAGCTTCTCAACACTTTAAAAAAACAACCATTGGCACCTGGCTGATGCAAGGCTGAGCTGCTGGCAAGAGTTTGAGGCTATTTAGGTGGTTCGTAAGAAAGCATGTGAAAGAGTAGCAAAATCCCCACCTACTTGTTGTTGTGTGCCTTCAAATTGTTTCCAATTTACACTGACTCCATCATGAGGTTTTGTAGGGCTGAAAGAGTGTGACTTGCCCAAGGTCATCCAGTGGGTTTCCATGGCTGAGCGGGGAACTGAACCCTGATCTCCAGAGTCATAATCCAACATAATCAAATCACCATGCTCGCTCTCAGTTTCGCAATAACAGTTTTGCTTTCTGTTACTGCATTGCTGTGAAAATAAGAGGCATTTCCCAGTTGGAAATCCAGGTAGTAAGGTACCATGCTCTGGTATGCTGCTGTGACTGAAAGACACTTCTGGACAGTGCAGAGCCAAGATGATCAGAGCCAAGAGTGAGTGACTACAGTTCTGAGAAACCAGAATCAGTCACCAGGACTTTAGAAAGGCTGCAATAGAGAGGGGGTGAAAAGTGTTTGCTGAGTCCAGTCCAAAGTCAAGAACCAGGTGGTCAATCTATGTTAGAAGAGTCAAGGGGGTTAGCAATACACACTAAAACAGCCTGGGTCATAAACAAGATCAGAGGTTATAAACCAAGCTACATGCAAAACAATGTTATTATCATTGCGAGTCATAAAATCATTGAATCATAGAGTTGGAAGAGACCACAAGTGCCATCCAGTCTAACCCTTTTCTGTCATGCAGCAATACACAACCAAAGCACACTTGAAAGATGGCCATCCAGCCTCTGTATAAAATCTTTCAGAGAATGAGACTCTACCACCCTCCAAGGCAGCATATTCCACCCTCAAACAGCTCTTACTGTCAGGAAGTTCTTTCTAATGTTGAGATGGAATCTCTTTTCCTGTAGTTTTTTGTGGGTTTTTCAGGCTCTGTGGCTGTGTTCCGGAAGAGTTTATTCCTAGAAATAAGTGTAGGAATAAACTTTCCAGAACACAGCCACATAGCGTGAAAAACCCACAAAAAACTATGGATGCCAGCCACGAAAGCCTTTGACTTCACATCTTTTCCTGTAGTTTGAGTCCATTGTTCTAGGGTCCTGTTCTCAGGAGCTGCAGAAAACAAGCTTGCTCCACTCTCAGAGGCTTATAAAACTGAATGCTCTTATTCTCACCCAGCTTTCTATTTGTTATCACTCAAGGTGTTTTTAGATGTGCTCCTCCTAAGCATGCTTTGGTTATAGCTGCACCCTGCATTTGAGTGGGAGCATTTGACTTAGGATGCTTATACTGTAGAATTAATATAGTTTTACACTGCCTTAACAGTCATGGCTCCATCATATGGAATCCTGGGATTTGTAGTTTGTTGTGGCACCAGAGCTATCTGACAGAAGGCTAAATATCTCACAAAACTACAAATCCCAGAATACCATAGCATCGAGCCATAGCAATTAAAGTGGTGTCAAACTGCATTAATTCTGCAGTGTAGATACAGCCTTAGCTGATTTCAATGACATCTCTGATGGGGGCTGTTCCTCATGCTGTTCTGAACTCTCCTGCACAATGGAAGACAGGACTTTGGCTATCTGGATGGCTGTTGAATCTCCTCCCTTTCATGCTGGCAGAGTCATAATTGTTCCTCGCCTGATGAGGAATATGGGGTGGGGGGCATGACAACTGGTCATTTTGCACAGAAAGTCTCCAAATCTTTTGGACTCATTAAGTAAAATCTGCTTTCTATCATTTGCTCATCTGTGTGAAGAAAAATGGATCTAATAGAAAAGACAATAATACTTAGAAAAGTGGGAGGTAGTAGAAAAAGGTCCAATAATATTGCACTACACTGTTACAGCACAATTTCTTCACTTTTACTGCTATGGCTGCCTCCTGTGGAATCCTGGGATTTGCAGTTTAGGGAGGGGCATTTAGAATTCTCAGCCAGATAAATCTTAGACCCCATTAAACTACAAATTGCAGAATGCCACTGGAAGCAGCCACACCAGTAAAAGTGGCATAATAGTGCTATAACAGTGTAGTGTGGTATTGTCTGTTACAGGTGAATAGACCAAATCATGGAAACCACAGATTTGAGCTTGCAGGAATTGTACAGGGCTGTTGATGAGAATGCATCTGGGAGGTCATAAAATCATAGAATCGGGATAGGTTTCAAGGGCTATCAGGTTCAATGTCCTGCCATGCAGGAAGACACAATCAAAGCACCCCAATAGATGACTATCCAGGCTCTATTTAAAAATCTTCAAAGAAGGAGACTCCATCACCGACCGAGGGAGTGTGTTCCACTGTCAAACAGCTCTTACTGTCAGGAAATTCTTCCTAATGTTTAGGTGGAATCTCTTTTCCTGTAGCTTGCATCCATTGTTTTGTGTTCTCGTCTTTGGAGCAGCAGAAAACAAGCTTCCATCCTTAATATGTAAAAAAGGTAAAGGTATTCCCCATTGACAAGGTTGTCAAGTCATGTCCGACCATAGGGGGTGATGCTCATCTCGGTTACTAAGCTGAAGAGCCAGTGTTGTCAGAGACTACTCTGTGATCATGTGGCCAGCATGATTGCACAGAATACTGTTTACTTTCCCACCAAAGTGGTACCTATTTATCTACTTGCATTTGCATGCTTTTGAACTACTAGGTTGACAGAATCCCTTCAAATATTTAAACAAGGCTATCATATCACCTCTTAACCTTCTCTTCTTTAGGTCATTTGTAGGGTCAGCATAAGTCAAAGCCAACTTGCCAGCAACTAACAATAATGACAACAACAACAAGATCAGAAAGAAACTCTTCTAGAACATGGCCACACAGCCCGAAAAACCCACAAAAAACAACAAGATCATTGCTGAGGCTGGTTGTTAAGCATCTCAAACAACTTACTCCCAGAAGCTCTAGCAGTTTCATTTCCATTCTCCTCATACTTTCTCATATAAAGTGCTAATTGACCACACTCCCAACAATTCATCCATTGGCTTAAGTGAGTTGTCCCCTTTGCAAATCCCCATCAGAGTGGAAGCAGACGCTCATGACAGCTCTTTGACTCAGCTTTCTTTGTTGTCTCAAACTGTCAGAGCAAATGAGCAATTTTAACTACGGAAAATATTATATCAAAATGTTCAGCAAGTAGCTTAGAACATTTCCTTTTAATATTAATTAGAATTAGATATTATCTGTTCCCTTTCCCCACCATCATTTGGATAGCTTCCCCTGAATGCTTTATAACATCTTAATGCAAATTAGTCTTTATTGATCTCCGGTGCCTGGTAAGAAATCAAGATTGGATTTTGTATAAAGAGTCTGCCATTCCGGGAGTTGATACATTGAAATCAGCAACTGTTATGGATAGGGACACAGATGGGCCATGCTCGACATTCAACAGAATACATTTGAATTGGTTTCTTTCTTCTAATAAACTGTTTTAGAGGAACCAGCCAATGAGAGAGCAGATGTATCTCTTTTTCTCCCCTCTGAAATAGCAACTAACACCTGCAATGCATCACTTGATTAATTCTGCTGATAATACAATGGGCTTTTTAGAGATGATCACAGCATTTAACTCACTGGAGAGACTATCTGTGTGTCTTAGAATAGTTTTCATTTCTCTGTTCCAGCTCTCTTCAGCTCAGTGGTGAACACTTTTAGAAAGTGCCTTTAACCCTCCTAAAGTCCATACCTAGAACGTACAAGACATCTCATTTTCCAGATGCCTTTGAATTAGGCACATGTAAAAAATAATAATGTTTTCAAAATGTTTGTGCTTCTGCAGAATGATTATGGATTTATTTAATCATGAAATACTGTGAACCACAGGGTATGTAATAAGAATATTTGCATGATACAAGGATAGATTCACATATCAATAAATTTATATGTCTCTGGGAGTACTTACCTCCAGATACTGAGGGACCTACAAAGTAATTTTGGGGTTAGGAACTGGCGCAAATGAAGACTAGGGGAAATTGCTCATGGATAGTGTTCAGTATAGAATGAAATAAGAACCACAACAAAGGAGAATTCTGAATGTATCATCTATCTCATTTTAGAAGCAAGACAAAGATAATTTGGAAATCCAAAACCCAGAGAGAAATTTGGATGAAGAGAACTTTTGATAGCTTCTCTGCTAAAAGGAAAAAAGGGTAAGGTCAGACAGCTAATTTTCTGCCACATTCATTGTAGGGTTGTGTGTTTTTTTTATAATGATGGATGCATCAGATTGAATTTGCACATCAGAACTGGTATCACATTTAGGAATTGTTTTAGTTACAATTCTTAATGTCAAAATCTTGTCTTCTGTCATGTTTTTAAAAGCCACAGTGGTAAACCACACTTCTTGTAGCATTCTGCACTACAGGAAAAAAGTCAATAGTATCTCTTAAGATAATTATAAAATAAATTATGTAAAACCCAATGCATTTTTACCAGACTCTGCAAAGTAAAATACTTAAGATACATAGAAGGCTATGCATTCCCCAGCAATTATTGCATGTATTATGTGGTAGTATATAGGATATTACAGCTGGAAGGGATCTTAAGGTCAAAAGTCTTTGCGCCTACCTAGTATTGGAAAAATGAGGATTAATTATAGCTCAACAGAACTATGTTGAGAATAATACCAAATAACATATGTTCTGCATTGAATTTAGGGTACCACCCTATGCTTCAGGTATGCTGAATGAGAGAAAATGTGGTAGAAGACCTCCCTCCCTCATGTCTGTATAATGTACATATGCCTCAACCATATATTTAACAGGTCACATGTCGTTCCTAGTCATTTCTGTGGTCCTTGTAATCTCCAGCACTTTTTAAAAACATAAGATGGGGAAATCACACTTCCAGAAAGCCCAAGAAGTACAATTCACCTTTGAAACAAGGCACATGATAGGGAAAAGAGGGAGGTTTGATGCTTAAATCGGGTTTCTGATCATTTCCTGTTTTGTGTGGCCCATAATAAGTTGGAGAGGAGAAAATCAGCCCTTAGACTTTTTGCAGGTCTACTACATCTTAGATGGTGCCTTGACTGCACCACAATTTTTTCTTTTTCCTCTTCTACCAGGTATTAGTAGACAGAAATCCCTTTCTGACAATTGTTGGATGATCCAGCTTCAGCTAGTCTCAGGCAAGGCTGAGCTCGCCCTACCATTAAGCAAAGTGAATCAGATGCCAGGGGAATGGGGAGCAGAAGTGAGGTACCACTTGTCTGTACCTCTAAAATAGTTTGCTAACCTTCAGTGTGAAGGATTACATTACATTATACACATATCACCATCTAATCAACTTCTGAACATCTAATGGTGTGGGGTAATCACCATCTTGTACTTCTCCTCAGGTAGCAAAATGTCTTGATATGGCCCCGGAGTAAGGTCTCTTCCCCTGTTGCTCAGCCAAGTGTCTCATAGGGCAAGACTTGTGGAATGCATGCTGCCACCAATGTGTGAATGTGGGGAGGGTAGGAGGAGCTCCTTGAATGGTGGGGGAACCAATGAATTTCCCTGGGAAGGCCAGGTCTATCACGCCTGATGCAGGGAATGGACAAGTCATGTGGTTTTCTGGGGTGGGCCTGGAATGTATTCTGCCCATACACAAAAATCACAGTATTGGTCCATATAGTGCTTCACCTGATGGACATGACTATGCCAGAGGGCATATGTGTATGCTCCCCCCCAACTTTTGCTATTGTGGGGCTGTGCCATGGTTTTGAATCATGGCCCTCTAGCATATACAATACCACACAATGGCCTTTCCTACTGCCCTTTTAATCCAATCCCAAGACATTTTAATCCAATTTAACTATCAGCTAAATTGGATTAAATCCTGTGCCTTGTTTTGATGGTGAATTGTACTTCCTGGACTTTTCAGTACCAGTCATTGGGTGTCCAGAAGTATCAGATGTTTGTCTGCTGCAGCAGCCATGACTCTGAAGATCTTTTCTGTGAAGGTTGCAGTGTGAGTTCATGTCCTGGTGGCTCCCTCTCTTTTGTTTCTGCTTTGAATGCATTCTCTCTCTCTCTCTCTATTTATTATTATTATTATTAGACAGGCATCAAAATGGAGTGAGGGCATATTTGCCTTCTTCCTCTGCTAGTGCCTAGTTTTCTATTTCTTACTTCACAGCCCCATGCAGTGAGCCACTGGATGTTGCTACCGCAACTTCAGGTGTGTTCTCTCCCCACCCCATCTCAGATGTTCTCCAAACCAGTGTCAAACAGTGATTTGTTTTGGCTTGCTTGGAGCTACAGTTCGCAGGTTTAACACACAAGAAATCCAACACTGTCAAATCTTGTCCATACCTATGTTTTGTTAGTATACACATTTAACTGGTGTATGTGCTGGAGTGCTAGGGTTTCCTACAACCTTGCTGGGACAAGAAGATGAACAACAACCAGTCCCACACTGACCACCCCACTGAATATAGCAAAGAAAAGAAATGACCTTACTAAAATATATAAGATTTTATTAGATTACGAACTGCAAACAGAAGTAGTTAAGACTAATATGGTAACTTGGATGCAGAATATAGGAAACTCGATTTCGTTACAAGATTGGGAAACCACATGGAAAGACACCCAAACTTTTTCAAAATGTAATACTTTGAAAGAAAATTTTTACAAAATTTTCTTTAGGTGGTATATGACCCCCACCAGATTATATAAAATCCAAAAAGATGCAGGAGAACGGTGTTGGAAATGCAGAGCAGAAAAGGGAACATTTTATCACATGTGGTGGACCTGCAAAAAGGCAAAAAGCTATTGGAAAAAGGTACATCAAATGATGTGTAAGATCTTAAGGATAAATATCCCATTTATACCTGAGCTTTTTTTACTCAATATGTTAGCTAAGATTAAGATTAAATTAAGTTTAGATGATAAAAGCTTAATTTTATATATGGTATCATCAGCACGTATAGTTTATGCTCGATATTGGAGACAACAGGCCACACCTAATTTATACGAATGAATTATGAAACTGAAGGAAATAGCAATCATGGATATATTGTCCATGTATGCTGCCGGGAAAACAATGCAGCAATATGAAAATAAGTGGCAGAAAGTGATAAAGGACTTTTGAAAAAGACTCCAAAACTGTGATTTATAAATATTGATATTGATTTAGAATAATACTGGAAGTAGGGAAGATATATGAGTAAGGTTAATTAATATTTTGTGGGAGAATATGTGTAAAAATGTGTTAAGATTTCTGTCTGATGATAACTCCTTGTAATATTTTATTTTATTTTATAGACAATAAAACGGAAAAAAAGAAATAAATGACCTTAGACATTACCAAATATATGCAATAGTGTTACTTATAATTCTGCACAGTCAAATACATGGTCTACTGGAGGAGAGAGAGAAGAAGAAAATGCTGCAATTTAGAGTACCGCTAGAGCAGTGTGTGCTAGCAAACAGGAAATTTGCAAACATGCAAACTAGAAATCAGAGAGCACAAGTATGCAAAGGTTGATGACTCAAACAAAAGATATGCTAAATATTTGTTGTATTTTGTGATTCTTCCCATTACAAGTTATATCAAGTAGTATGAGCTGTTATTTAAGATGTAATCAATATATTTTTTAATATTCACCCTTTCTGTTAGAATTTTTCAGGATGTTCAGTATATGCAGCTGAAGAGGACCACTCAAGGAAAGAATAGCATAATGAAGATGACATATAACAATAATAGTAAACAATATAAACCGGGAACTGGAAATCAATCAGTAAAAGCATATTTACAAAAGTAAATAATATAAACCAAGCACTGAAATAATTTTCAGGGACAGAAATCAGGAGGAGTGACAACTGGAATAAAGTATAACAGCTACAGTGCAGAGGAAAAACTAAAGCATTTCTGTTACACAGTCTACTTTCTGCTCATAATGGAGGATTTTCTGCCCAAAAATGAGGTCATGAAAACTATATATGTTCAACATAAATTTATGCCTTTATAAGGCACTTTGTGATCAAATGACATTCTGGGCAATAGTGGGTAGAAGGGTGTTTCGAAGTCTTGTTTGGAGTACTCCCTTGTAAGCCCTTGCAGCAGCAGAGTTACTGCTGGTTGTGTTGCTGAGGCAGATGGAGAGTGGGCACTTTGGTATCATCTGGCATGGCATGCGTCGGGTGATGCATGGGTTACCTCAGTGGGCAGTATGTGGGTACTATTGCCAGCACATCCCTTCATTGGTGGATTTCAGCAGCAGTTCTAGGGACACCAAGAGTGTTCCAGTTGTTTTTTTTTTTTACACTATGTTTGTATTATCTGATTGTATATATTTCTTCATCATCATCATCCTAGCATACATTGGATTTAGGAGTTGTTCTGCCCATGATCAACATCTGACATTATATGAATCTAGGACTGCTCTGTTATTCCTAGGTTTTTCTACCTGAAAAATGGGAACAATAGCACTCTTTTCCATGGGATTTAATAATAGTTTGATGAAGTTTTTTTTTTAATTAGTTTGACTGAGCAATGGGAAGAAAGCCAGACAATGTTTATTAAAATTTGCTTGTTATATGTGGTCTCAGTTCATGAGCATGGGAATCTCTTTACAGAAGATGGAACTACAGCAGTTACAAAGAACATGGAGCCATCTCCAGCAACAGCAATTTCAGTATACCACATTCACCCACATTTCTATTAGTACTATGAATTAGAGGAGGGATGGGAAGGGGGTGGGTAGTTTGTAACAATGGGGGGTGAGTTGTTGTAATACTGAGATTATACTATTGTTAAATATCAATAACATTTAAGTAACCTTTTTTTTAAAAAAATGCATTCACCCTTCCTTACTGTAACATCAACTGTTACATTACTGTACTTTAGGTTTCTCTGCTCCTACCACTCATTGTGTGGAAATTCACATTGTTGTGATGAGCTGAGTTGGATTAGGATTAGGTAGGAACTTGACATGGAATTGTCATTTCAGCAGGATGTTTGCATTAACTATAACAAGTAGCTCTGCCCACAGGCTTGTTGAGGTTCTTTCCCCATCCAAGAAAAAAAGTGATACAGTTCACTGTATGGCAGAAGCCATAATTTCTGATTGCTCTAGCTACAATGCAAATATAATCAGGCGCAGTAACCAAAACATGAATACAATGTAATGGGAACTTACCTCTACACTGCCAACAGAAAAGGATTAATTTCTGCTGGCATTTCCTCTTTTGCTTTATTGCCATTTCAAATAGTGTGCATTTCTAGTTGTGAAGAATTGTGTTCACTTGTGGAAAATGTGCCATATTTATATATTATCATTATATTTAAAAGTATTTATTATTTGTGATCATGTATTCAGTTTCTTCTAGTCATACAGAATTCTTAAGTGTATTTCATAATGCAGTAAAATATAATGGATATGATCTATTCAAAGTTAAGCATTGTTTAGTGTCATGGATTTCTGTATGAGAGCAACACATACTTAAATATTTTTCAATCAATTAATAATATATAATTATATTAATTATATTGATGCCCCTAGTTTTTCAGCTAGGATTGGCTCCCAATTGCCATTAACATATCTTGCACAATACAGTGTGAGTCTGTGTATGAGATGTCTGCAATATGAGGCATTTTCCTAATTTCATATAGCTTTGGTACGTATGCCTATGTTGAAATGCTAGTGTAAATGCAATAGCATTTATGCTGCATGATAACAACAAATGATGCAGTTTTCAAAACAAAATAGGATAATTTTTTTGCAGTGCCTGCCATGACGAAATACAGTCTCCAGTAGATGGCAGAATTAGGACTCACAAATTTTATGACTGACTTTTTGAGATTTTATTCTTTCATATTTATGGCACATAGATAAATGTGTCTTCTCTGGAAGTGATGTTGACATTTTACCTTGTTACTTTCTTTGAAAGATCAAGATGTCTACTCTAAGAAACCTACTGGATAATTGTGCCATTCCAGCTAGGGCATGATGTAGATATTATGTGTGCCTATAGTCTTTGTGTGTGTGCCACAAACAGACCACACATATATGGTTCTCCTTTCTGACACTACATCTGGGCCTGTGCATTTGAGCCTTCCCAAGAAGATTCAAATATTTCACAGAACAGGTTTGGAAAGGAAAGCAGGAGACTGGGTTCAGACCTGCCTGTCCCCTTTCAAAGAGTGGATCAAGGAGGTATTAATCTTACTGAAAGGATGACTTATATACTCTGATATCCTAGAGCTCTGAAATTCCATCAATTAACTATTTCCTAAAGGAAAGTTAAGTCAAGCTGCCTGAGCCACCCTTCAGCATCATATATAAATAAATAAAGTCTTGGCAATTGAGCTGATTGAATATCAGTCCCTGAGAAAAAGTTGATGAAATGGAGGGCGTGCTGTTGGCAGAATGCATTGCTCTATAAACCTCAGCTATATGGAGCATGTGCTCTATCACAGTGATCTACTCAGGGAATGAAAAGACAAGAATTCTCATACTAAGAAAAGATGTGGGAAAAGCAGTCAGCAGATACAATGCAAAATCAGACTGAATCATTTCAGTAAGACTCTATAGTGCCTATGAATATCACCATAATACAAGCACAGAGGCAGAACAGGAAGAAATTGACAGCACACCAACACAGGATATCAAGCTGATCATTGGAGATTGGAATGTGAAAGTTGGAAGCAACGAAGAATCAAAAACAGTAGGCAGATTTTGATTAAGGAAAAGAAATGAAGCAGGTGAGCATCTGATAGATTTTTGTAAAGCCAATAACCTATTCATTGCAAACACATTCTTCATACAACCAGAAAAAAAGGCTATACACATGGACATCACCAGATGGTCAACATAAAAATCAAATAGACTACATAATTGGAAGCAAAAGATGGTGAAACTCTATACTGGTGGCCAAGCCTAGACTGGGAGCCGACTGTGGCACAGACCACAAACTACTCATATCAAAAATAAGAGTAAGACTCAAGAAGAAAGCAAAACCATTGATTATACCAAAATATGATCTAAATAATATCTCAACAGAATTTACTGACAACATAAGAAATAGATCTGCATTACTAAGCATAATAGACTGAGAACCAGAGGAACTATGTTCTGAAGACAGGGACATAATAAAAGAAGAATGCAGACAGACACTTCAATAAACAAAAAGAAAGAGAAAAACACATGGATGACAGAAAAAAAACACACTACAAGCCATAAAGAAAAGAAGAGAAGAAAAACAAAAGGGATATGGGAACAAATTAGGAATTATGAATGCAACAGTACAACAGCTTGTGCGGAAAGATAAAGAAAATTACTACAATGACCAATGCAGAGAAATAGAAGACAACAACAAAAAGGGAAGAATAAGAGACCTATTTCACAAGATCCGGGAAATCAAAGGAAAATTCAAACCAAGGATTGGGACAATCTATGAAAATAAAAATAACATAATTCAAGACCAGGAAAGAATAAAAAGATGTTGGATGCAATACACAGAAGAATTATACAAAAGAGATGATAAAATGAAGGACAAATGGAATTTAGAGCCATATGAAGATGAACCCTTGATTCCGATAAGTGAGGTGGAAACCGCAATAAGAGAAATAGAAAAAAACAAACACCAGGAATAGATGATATTCCAATTGAACTGCTGAAGTCCACATTGACAGAGTCAACTCTAGTTGTAATCAACATATGCCAACAGATATGGAAAACAAAACAATGGCCAAGAGATTAGAAGTGATCATTATACATCCCCATCCACAAAAAGGGAGACACAAGAGACTGCAGCAACTATAGAACCATAGCACTGAGCTCCCACGCAAGCAAAATCATACTCAAAATTCTGCAACATAGACTCCAACCATACATGGAGAGAGAAATCCCAGAAGTCCAAGCAGGGTTCAGGAAAGGGAGAGGCACGAGGGACCACACTGCAAACATACAATGGCTAATGGAGTGCACCAGAGAATTCCAAAAGAAAATCAGCATGTACTTTATAGACTATAGCAAAGCCTTTGACTGCATAGATTATGAAAGGCTATGGAATGCCCTTAAAGACATGGGAGTGTCAGCACATCTGATAGTTCTGATGAGGAATCTGTACTCAGGACAAGAGGCTACTGTCAGAACAGAACATGGAGAAACAGAATGGTTCCCAATTGGCAAGGGAGTCAGATAAGGCTGCATCCTTTCAACCTATCTGTTCAACTTGTATGCACAACATATTATAAGAAAAGCAGGCTTGGACACAGAAGGAGGAGAAATGAAATTAGGAGGAAGGAATATCAGCAATCTAAGATATGCAGATGACACCATAATCCTAGTAGAAAACCTCACAGACCTGGAACACCTACTAAGGAAGATCAAAGAAGAAAGTGCAAAGGCTTGCTTAATGCTGAACATAAAGAAAACAAAAATAATAACCACAGATAGATAGACCAGCAAATAGAAATGGGGACTGCAGTCAGGAAATCAGAAGAAGACTAAGAATGGGGAGGGTGACTATGAAAGAACTGGAAAAGATTCTAAAATGCAAAGATATACAACTCAGCAGAAAAGTTAGAATCACACAAGCCATTGTATTCCCTATTACCATGTATGGATGTTGGAGCTGAACAGTTAAAAAAAGATGATAGGAAGAAAATCAATGCATTTGAGATGCGATGCTGAAGAAGAGTGCTGAGGATCCCATGGACAGCCAAAAGGGCAAATAAGTGGGTCCTAGAGCAGATCAAGCAGAAACCTCCCTGGAAGCCAAGATGACCAAACTGAGACTATCGTACTTCAAACACATCATGAGAAGGGAGGACTCTTTGGAAAAAAAACCATAATGCTGGGAAAGGTGGAGGGAGGGAGGAAGAGAGGAAGGTCACATGCCAGATGGATGGACTCTATGAAGGAAGTTGTGAGTATTAAGGGGTTGCAGGACTTAAGCAGAGCAGTGGAGGACAGAGGATCTTGAAGATGTCTCATCCATAGGGCCACCATGAGTCAAGATTGACTCAAGGACAGTTAATAACAAATATGGAGCATGAGCCTTTGGAAATATTTCCTCAGAAAGCTCTGCCAAAATAAACCAAAGCTATGCAAAAGGTCTTCAATTCAATCCAATGAATGGCTTTATTCAAAATAAATTCCAGGTGTTTTTCATAAGTCAGGAGTGGCTGAAGATGCTGTTCTTGATGGAGGCCCCATGTTCAATTCTAACATGTAATGCTGTCCTTAGGAAATGGATTTCCTTGACCTTGAACTGAGACCATATATGTATTTCAAATATACCCATTTTCCAAAACTATAAGTGGGCTTGCTGTTGTTGTTTTTTAAGCCTTTAAAAAGCATTTTTGGCAATCCTGAGGCTCCCAGGGCAGGAAATTGGGCCCTGGGCCTGCTACAGATGCCTAAGAGAGCTGCTATCTGGGATGCTGTTCCCTGGAATATGATGCCATCTAAGGCTCCTTATATTAGGGGAGGTTGGCTTGTGGCACTCCAGATGTTGCTGAATTACAGTTCTAATTACCCCTCACCATTGGCTAGGCATAATGGGAGAAGCCACCCAACATCTGGAAAACCGCAGATGGCCACAAAAAGAGGAGTAAGGAGGTGTAAAGAGAAGGTTGCATGAGGTTCTAGGGCTGCAGTTTACCCACTCCACATTTGTTTGACTGTTTCTTTATATTCCACTATTATATTCTCATATGAGACCCAAAGTGTTGAACAAATCTGAATACATTTTTTTTAAAAAAGCATTAAATAACAGTCGACTTGAAAACAATAATTTGAATAGTTAAAAATCCATTAACTGCAGAATAAGCAGAGGCTACTTCTCCCCTTCCCCATGGGTGAAAAAATTGCAAGTGGAAGTGGCATGACAATACTTCTGCTTGGGGAAGTACGCCTTGTCTAGTTTCTGGAAAATTTATTTGTTTATATTTGTTAGTTTATATGTTTGCTTTGATTTTAATGCAGAGGTGGACAGCATGTGGCCCTAAGACTGAAGTTGGACTGCAACTTTCATCAGTTCTTGCCAGCATAGCCAGTGATGGGGGCGATGGGAGTTGTAGTACAGGAACATCTGGAGGGTCACAGTTTCCTCATTCCTGCTTTTGTGAAGATTTGGGAGAAGGAGTATCCAGAATCTTGAGGAACTACTGAAAATATCCATGAATATATCTTCAACATTCAGTTTTAGATGTGTGAATTAGAATGCTCAGATTATTATTTCCCATTGTGATATGTTTGCTTAGCTGCGAAAGAATGTATTATTAAGAAATGCAGATCCTAAGTAGTAGATGACTTTTATGTTGACTCACCATTCAGCTTTTCAGATGTGTGCAGAATTTGGGCCACTGTGAAACATATCTTGATGGCACACTCTGCTCAGAGAGAAAATATTGTATTCTGTAGAAATATCAAGGCCACCATTAAAAAAAGAGTCCAAGGTTACTAGTTGCTCAGAAATGTTTGTTTATCTCCAGATTTATAGATCACATTTATTGCTTTTTGAAAAAATATCCTCACCCAAAGCCATGGGCAAGCAACAATAAAAGAAAATTAGATTGGTGATGGCACAAGATGGCACAGGAATTCAGTAGATCCAGAGGCCCAGGAATCCGCTGGGTTATTAAAAAGACATACTCTCAAAGGAAAGTTGGACATTGGGTGATAGCTGATGAAATAATAACCAAAAACATTTTAGATTCTTAGACCACAGCTGGAAGTTACACACTTCATCTACTTGACAGTCAATCTGCTCTGTCAGCTAGCAAATGCCCTACCTCCCTGTTTGTCTTTAGAAACTAGGATGAGCATGAAGTCAAGGGATAGCTGTTCTTGTGCAGCTTGGCACTCTTTCCACAGGGCTGAGCAATTTAAATTGAAACTGAGCCATATAAACAGAACACAACTGAATCTCTTTGTGTCTCATATTCACACTCTGCAGGCAAGCTAGCAGCCTCCATGGCACACTGAATGTGTATGCTTTTTGTCTGTGATGAAAATGGCAAATATGTCATACAGAACATTTCTTTTAAAAATACAGTGAATGGGGGAAACACGGCTTCCTGTATGCTCACCAACAGTGATGTGATGATTATTCGTCATGTTTCTCTAAAGACGTGAATTGCTGATTTCTCAGTCCCTTTAATTGATTTATGTATAAGCTGAGAAATTTGCCACACGATCGCATAGGTGTGAGAATCTTCACATGACTCAATTGTAAATGAAGTAAAGGGACAGGGAAATTTTGAAGTTCATTTGTTTTATTGTTTTATGGCATCATTGTCATAAATGCAACACTATGTAAATTTTCACACTCAAGTCACATAGAAAGTTGTCTTGCCAATGAGATACTGTATTTGCAATGACTGGATTCCCATTTGTCAAAGCTCAAACAGAAAATGTCACACAAAGGAGGATGGGAGTGAGGGGAGATAGCTTGATCTGGTTTCTGAAGGAAACAAAATAAAGAAGATGCTGGGACCAGTTCTGATAACAAATCCTATAGCTGAAAGGGGGATTATGGAAGCTGTAGTCTAAAACTTTTCAAAGCTCTAATTCTCTTTCTTTGTCTACCTTGCTCAATCCAGCGCACTGAACTCAAGGATGTTATGGAGTCTAGCTATTGTTGGACTGCAAGTTCCAGCAGTTCCTAGCTGCGGTAGCCAATGCTGAGGAATGCTGGAAGCTGCAGTCCAACAACACCCAGATCTTGGAAGCTATGCAGAGTCAGTCTGTCCTGATTAGTACTTGGATGGGAGACTGGCAGGGAATAATACTAGGTGCCTATCTTTATCTGTTAGCGCGCGTGCACACACATGCACACACACACACACACACTTTATTATTTCTGCAGCCCCTGTACCCAGATATCTGACCCTGTAGCACCAGAGGGGCAAAGGGATGAGTCCTAAAGAGCACTGCTCTCATTTACATAGAATGTTAGAGTTGGAAGGAACCTCCAGGGTTCATCCAGTCCAACCCCTTCTGCCATGCAAGAATACATAGAATGCTAGAGCTGGAAGGAACCTCCAGGGGCCATCCAGTCCAACCCTCTTTTGCCATGCAGGAATACACAGTATCCTAGAGTTGGAAGGAACCCCCAAGGGCTATCTAGTCCAACCCCCTCTGCCATGCTGGAGTACATAGAATGCTAGAGTTGGAAGAGACCCCCAAGGGCCATCCAACCCAACCTCCTTTGGCCATGGAGGAATACATAGAATCCTAGAATTGGAAAGAACCTCCAGGGCGCATCCAGTCCAATCCTCTTCTGCCATGCGGGAATACACAGTATCCTAGAGTTGGAAGGAACCCCAAGGGCCATCCAGTCCAGTCCAGCTTACATCTCCCCTGCACTATTTAATGTTCCTCCAAAAAAAAAAAAAACCTCCTTTGTGTGAAATTTTCTGTTTGAGCTTTGACAAATGGGAATCCAGTCATTGCAAAAACAACATCTCATTGGCAAGACAGCTTTGTATGTGACTTGAGTATGAAAATTAACACACTCTTGAATTTATGGCATTGATACCATAAAACAATAAATAAAATTGGAACAATGAACTTCAAAAGAAATTTCCTGTCCCTAATTGGAATGGGTGATGGCTACCCTTTGTGAAGGAACTATCTCACACTTCTCTTGCAGGGAGAACAGTAATTTTGCTGCCCACTATTTGCTAGGCATGAGAAGAATTATGTCATTTTACAACACTACTAGTCACCAGGCTATTCAGCACTTGGGACAGTTCCAGTAACTGGATAGTGCTATTGCTATAGCTGGAGTGGTTAAGGCTGGTATAGTTTTACTTTTAATCTAAGCTATGGTTTTGTTTTGTTTTAAATCTATACAGGTGGAGAATCATATTTGCTCTAGCCACCAGTCATTTTGTTCCATTGTTCTAGAGTCCTAGAAGATTCTGCACTGTCTTAATGTTGTGAGATGAAGTCTTAGTGCCACCATGTCCATAGCTAAAATCAATAATACAGAAAGCTAAGCTATTCACTTAAGGTCATCCCCAAAGATTACTGACTAAATTACTCAAAGAATTCTGGAAGCCATCTTAGGCTGTGGAAGGGATCAAGCTATTGACCTGTAACCTGAACACCAGTTAAGATTATTGTGCAGTCTTATGGCTTTCAAGAGAAATCACAGGATAGTTTTGTGTTTCTGGTGAAGCTTATTTTTTTTGTGATTGTGCAAGATTCATGCTTTCATTTCTCCTTTTAAAATGTTTAGTACTACTTTGGATCATATGATCAATAACTACAAGCATATCATCCATCTAATGACTCACATACTAAAAAATAATAATCATACATTTCCATCCCACATATGATTTTCTAAAATGATTAAAGGACCACCTTACCTCACTCTTCAGATATCGCCCATGATTTTGAAATTTATGGAACTGACAGTTCTGCTTTTAAATGAGTTTTAAATTTCCCTGAGGATGTTCTGTACTGATCCTTGAACTTTCCTGTAAAATGGTCTTTGCCTGTACTTAAATATTGCTCTTAACTGAGCTAGCATAAAATTCATTTCATATTATTATAATGTCTTAGGATGCTTGCAAGATAAGGTATTTATGAAAGCACTTTACACCATGCTGTTTTGTACTATGTTGTTCAGCCAACTCATGATAATGGATAAATTGTGCTTCTTCTTTTGCCTGCATGGATGCATCCAAGATATCAATAGTTTTAAATTCAGTTCTGGTAAAAGTCAGTACAAAATCTGCAGAAAAAAAGGGAAGGCTTTCCAGGTGCCATTTTGTTGTTGTTGTTGTTGTTGTTGTTATTGTTTAGTTTTTTGCCATGGTGAAAAAGGAGTGTTGTATCAAAGTGGCAATCCTGCAGCAACACAGCTGGATCCAAAGCAGCTAGACATATTTTCATGCACATATATTCTCCTTCGTCACAGACAAAATGATCAAGTAATTAGTCCCTGGACTATACAGTTAATATAGAGTTTTGATGTTCAAAAGGTAACAGTAGTCATATTAATGTTGTATCTGTTTAGAGAAATAACCTTGTTTCTGATTAAAGCCCATATTGCCAACCACACAAAAATCTAATTCCTATTGTACATTTTTTTATTCCACAATACGCTGCACATTACAATAATGTCTGCCCTTAACATCTGCTGCTGTTTCCATCATATTTCCAAACCCTCCCACAAACTATCTTCTACATCATTAAACAAGCTTTAGAAGAGTTAGCCTCTTAGTGCTGGTTTGAACACATCCAATGTTTTTAATAAACATAACTTATATTGTGGATTGCAGCATTTGCTTTATATCTTGAATCTTTCTTTGTGGGGAGCTGGGCTGCACTGATATTCCTGGAGCCACGGAAGACAGATTCTTCACAAGGGAGTATTATCCTGACCCAGTGCTTTGTTGGCTTGCTAGTTGGGCAGTGGTAGGTTTGCATCCCATGCACAGTACACATTCTTAAAGGCAGCTTTAATTCATTTGTGTATCCCATTTGCAAGCTGTACCCTGTTTTGGGGGATGAGGAGGCTTGCTTGATGGAAAAGCAAAGATGGAGTGGCATTGAAATGTATATCACAATACTTTTAGATTGGTAATCAGATCTCATAAGACTTGAAGTTTACTGTTTGGGTCTGCTGAATGTAAGATTGGGTCCATCAGTTGTTGCTTCCTGCTTTGCCTAATCATCAAACTGAGCAGGCTACCAAATTTTGCTATTTGTTTGGTACAACCATGTTGTTGGCAAGCTGTTGGGCAACAGATGCCGGGAGGCATTCCCAAATCAGCATCATACAGTATTGTGGCATTATGGGGGCTTCTGCTTTACACTCATAGGGCAAGCATGGAAGACTGTTAACAAGAGTGAAAGTGCACTCAGACATGTAGCACATATCCATCACAAAAGCAAACATATGTATGTCACCTATGTATCTTAAGTTTTCAAGTGATATGACTACTAAAAACACAAACCCACAACTTCAGGGACACCAATCAGGGATTAGAAATTAATATAACTCATTCAGAATTTACATGTTTTCATAGCTTGAGTGATTCTCTACCCTTAGGTCCTGTCCTGATCAGATTTGGATTGGAAAATCTGTCCTATAGAGACTACTGTTCACACTGTCCAAACTTCAGTCTTCCTTTGTTTAAGAAAAAGGGCAGTATGTGCTTCTTTGTTTTTGTTCTGTCTTGGTTTTAAAACACTAAATTAAAAAAACAAAAACAAAACAGCCTTCATTGCTTATATATTCTCTTCAGTTTCACAGTCCATTCTTCCTGCTTCCATTTGCTGGGTGCTTTTCTCACTTTGCTACAGAACCCAAAGATTTGGCTAGAGGTTTCATTAATCCTTTTGTATAGTACCCAGGTCTGGCTTCTTAAGCCCTCTTTTCTACTGAAAAGGAAAACTGCACCAACACAGACATTTCCTAGCCTTTGTTCTCTCATAAGTTATTAACACTCCTGTTCTGTCTTCAGGAATAGGTCAATGAGATCACTGGAAAGGTATCTTTAAAACCTAATAGTCTTCAGGAGGTCTTTTCCTTACACATGATAGTCTCCTTTACCCACTTCTGTTTAATTTTGTTTGAGTGCTATGGTAAGTTAGTTCTGTCTTACAACCAGTTTATGATTGGTTTTACACTGGTCCAGCTTTGGCGGTTCAGGTATCTATGGTATGGAACAGAAGATATATTTCGTTTGGTACATAAACAGCATGGTTGACTGTTTTCTGTTGAAAGAGAGATCAGAAATGCATTTTGACTTGGGCTTCTGGCCTGAACTCTCGTTAGAAGTGAAGATGACTAAGCTAAGGCTGTTGTATATTAGACATATCACGAGACAATGTGACTTACTGAAAAAGATGATAATGCTGAGAAAGATGGAAGGCAGTAGAAATAGATGAAAATGGCATTATAGGTGCAGGGAAATTGATGACTGGGAATCTTGGAGGCTTGTCATTCCTGGGGCCACCATACATTGAAGTCATCTTGATAACAAATAATAGCAGCAGCAAGGACAACAGCAACACCTTTGGATTCTGGAATGTGGGATGTGGAATGTGGAAAGCCAAATAAATGGCTGCCATAATGACCAGGCTTTAGCCAAGATATGAACCAATGGAGAGAAGCTACAGTGCTGGTTACAGTCAATGGCTTTATGCCCAAAGCTACTCTGATAAAACCCTAGGACTATCTTACTTGCCCAAGACAAACAAATATTGGTTCTAGTCAGTTAGAAAATGTGGATTTTCAATAGATTCTCCCCCTTGACACCACTACAGAGCTGAATTTTAGTTATGAGAGAAAAGAGATTAATCAAAAGCCTGGAAAAATTAGGGATGTCAGTAGAAGAAAAAGCAGTTTTACTCTTTCTCAGTTAACTTTAAATCTTGTTCATTTTCAGTTTTTGATGGAATTTTTCTTGAGATTCATTAGAAAGCTCAGGAAAATAGGAGAGATTGATTTAAGCTCACTAGCAAAGTAAACACAGCAGAAAGTGCATGAACAGGAAAGCAAACTAGTCCACTCTTATTCTCCCAGCCCCCACGTGTCTTCCAATAAAGAACTAAGACCAGTCCTTAGTTAGAGTAATATAAAAAGATAAATTTACTTTAAAAATCATGTGCATATTCACACACAGGTAAAGCTTCATATTGCAAAGAAAATGAAGTAGAAACAGAGTTCACATGCTTGCAAAGAAAGTTTCTTATCAGCATGCTAGAAAGTCAAGCTGCTCCTGACAAAGGACAAAGAAGAAAGAGGATAAGGTAATGGTGATCTCTCCAGAGACAAAGAAAAGTGTGCTCTTAGAGAAGGAGGAAATGAGGGGTCATAAAACTACCATAGACATGCATCTATGGATGTTATCACACGTGGGCCAGTTTTGTTGTTAAAGAGATAATAAAGTGGAAATGAAGCATCCCGAAAAGAAAGTGAAAATAGAGCTTAATTACGCAAAAGCTTTTCACACATAATTACAGTAATAATGGAATTAAGTTAAAAGCGAAAAAAGACGTTTTCAACTTTCATACACAAGTGAAAAGAACCCATACATGTACTGGAAATGGGTGTGTTTTGTGACAAGACTCCTTTTCCAGGGTGAGTCCTGCATTTCCCAGGAGGAAATGTCAGACTGTCCTACATTTGGGGTCATGTCCTCCTGCACAGGTCCTAACCCCCTTCCATTGGGGTTAGGACCTCTCAAGAGATCAGAGGAGGAGGAGGAGGAGGAGGAGGAGGAGGAGGAGGCTGGAAAGGGAAGGCAAGGCAAGGCAAGCCGAGGCAAGGAAGGGATTGAGAGGGGGAAACTGGAGGTAGCTCCCATGCCCCCCCATAAGCCTTTCCCCTTTGTAGGACCTGCAGGGCAGAACTTCATGGTGAGATGGAGCTCCAAGTTGCTCCACAAGCACACCCCACACTTGCACCCACATCCCCTCACAGCTGCTGCGAGGGAAGCTTCTTTCCCCTCCTTTTCCCTCTATCCCAAATGCCAAACTTCTCCTCCGTCCCAAACTTTTTTCTCCTGGGCTGCCTTCCCTTCCCTTCCCTTCCCTGGCACTGAGAAGGAGCCCGGGACTCTCCCTCCCTGGAGGCCCCTCCTCCTCCTCCTCTTGGCCCTCCTCCAGGTTTTAAAAGAGAATTGTCTGTGCGTATTTGCTTTTCACATTACAGTAAATGTGAAATTACTGTAATTTCGCAAATGCATTTCCTCTAAACTCCCGAAATTAAAATGATCTCAGATAATACCAGTTTCTGTCCAGTTTCTGACCAGTTTCTGTGTGACGTTGTGTGAAATCGTGAGGCACAAATTCAGTTTTTGTTTGGGATTTGTGTGGATTAACCAACAGATTTCCCCCATATGATAACGTCCTATGTTCCTAGAAAGACTCAGCATGCTTGAGTTGCAGTATCCCCAACAGTTTTGTTGTTTGTTCTGGAGCCTTAGTTTGCCTTTGTTTTAAAAATCATTCTAAGATAGGATTCAGTTCTTTATTGAACTGTCTGTTAGGATCAACCATCTCTATCTTTCTCTGCTAGCAGTTCTTTTTACCTAATGCCTTGTGTGCAGTGAGACTTATCTCTCCTTTCCAAAATACAGAGAAAGGGGAACTTCGTTTTTCAGATGCATTTATGTTTGCTTCTAAAAAAATTACAATAGGTTTACCAGTGCTGAATCTTCTACAGACTCTTTGTTGAGGTCTGATTAATCTTTATAACTTCCTTTAGAAGATCTGGCCCTCTTCAATCAGAACTCTTTTTCATGGCTTTTACATAGCACTACTTTTCCTGGGGTAGATTTTTATAGCTTGCAGCAGTTTTCAATAACCTTTTATTTTCTAAGTTTGCTTCTTTACTCCCTTTATTTTTTAAATATATCTCTTGGTGCACATAAAGTCCCTGGCTTCAGTACTTCACGTCCTTCTATTTCTCCCTTGACATCTGAATTTTCCTGGGCCATAGATCCGTAGACAGCCCAGTGAATATATATATATATATATATATATATATATATGTGTGTGTGTGTGTGTGTGTGTGTGTGTGTGTGTGTACACACACACACACACACACACACACACACACACAGTATATAAATCCTGAATCAACCTTCTCCCCTGATTCTTTAAAATCCTGCCCTTATCTGCCCTTTGTTTAGGTAGCTATAGGTCTTTCTGGTTCCTATTCATTTTTAAGGACAAAGATTGCTACAATGCTGGGAACATAGTAGCTTTAAGTAAAGGACTAGTGGAAGATTAGGGGCAAATCTAGTGTTTCGTCAGGGACTAACTGTGGCTAATTTTGCACACTGTAAATCTGCTATATAAAAACCAGCTTCAGCTGTTTTAATCCAAGAAGTTCTACATTGTACTTTTCATTTAATCATTGTATGTTGCAAGTCTGTTGTGTAAAAGCCAAGTCCATCTGATTCTTTAATACAAGTTATTCTATACTGAACCTATCATTTAAATCATATCTTATATTTTCTCTATAATTCAATTTATTTTCCTCTGACTTCCTGTGTCCTGTGCTTTCATTTTAGAGACCTGATTCCTGGTTTATCTGCTATGGTTTAAAAACATCTTTCAAATCAATTGCACCTATAAATAGCCTCAGTTCATCACTGGTTAGGGAGCTAGAATGCTATAGTGCTTTGATTGTTAGTCTAGGGCTGCATCCTCACTGTAGAAATAAAGCAGTATAACTGCTATGGCACAATGCTGTGGAATTTTGGAGATTGTAGTTTTGTGAGACATTTAGCCTTCTCTGCCAGAGAGGTCTCATGGCACAACAAACTACAATCCCCATAATTCTATACATTGAGCCATGGCAGTAAAAGTGATGTCAAACTACATTATCTCTACAATCCAACCACTTATGGATCTATCTGAATCCAGTGTTCCCATCTATTCCACATTTAATCAGTTTGATAATCAAAATATTCTTGGTGACTTTATCAAATGCTTTGCTGAAATCCAGATAAATGACATCCACAGCATTCCCCCCATCTACTAAACTTCTCCTGGTCTTGCAATCTTCTGTCTCCTTTTCCTTCTCCAGTATTGCAATCTTTCTCCAGTGGAGCAATCCTTCTTTCCCTTCTTTCCCCTCCATCCTTCTTTCTCCAAGAAGTCCTGCACTTATGCTATAGCCAAATATAAGTCCATTGGCCCACACTAGCTGTGGAAGTATAGTTTGCATGTTTGTTTGCTTTACATGAGATAATTAAATCCTTAATGTATAGTTTTCTGACTCAAGGTTGTTGCAAGGATGTCATTTTGTATGTTTGTTTTTCTTGTCTGTTTTAAAGAAAATTCCCCTCACAAATAAAATTGGCATGAGTATCTCAGATCACTAATTACTGAGACCAATCTATTGAGATAAACTACTGCTAACGTTGAAAGATCTCTTACATGTGTGTTTCTCAGAATATGTGTGGGTTTGTCTCTGAAAGAGACACATGTTAACAATGTAGCCTAGATTTTATGGTGTATGAAGACCTGACATACTAACCTTCTTAATCAAAGAAAACCAGTTCAAAAATGAGCGCTCTAATAGGTTTGTATTGTTATGTGCCTTCAAGTCAACTCTATCCTGGGTTTTCTTGGCAGGTTTTTTTCAGAAGGAACTTGTCATTGCCTTTCCCTGGGGCTGAGAGAGCAGGACTTGCCCAAAGTCACCCAGTGGATTTCCAAGGCTAAGTCAGGAGTCAAACTTCGGTCTCTCTGAATCCTCTTCCACTATGTCATGCTGGTTCTGTTTTGTATAGGGAATGTCAAAAGCTAAAAACTTTGTAGAATAATCAAAGGTTAATACACATTCATCAAAGGGTAGTGTTGAGTGATCATGGGTATGTGAGCCTAGTTGCCTTTAGGCTTTTAAAAGTTGGTTTTAGCTATGGATAGAGAAAGTGGGTGATGTTTAAAAGGGAAAACAACAACAACAACAGGGAATCTTGTGACACATTAAAGACTAACAAGTTTAATTTGGCTTTCATGGATTCCAGCCCAGTTCATCAGATGGATAAAGTGGGCTGGAGCCCACAGAAGCTTATGCCAAATAAGATGTGTCAATGTGTCACAAGACTCCTTGTTATTTGTTGTAATACACTAATACTAACTCCTCTTTGATTTTTTTGGATAAAACAAATGCACATGATAAATACAAGCAAAAGAAAAAAAGGTTGTGCTTTTGCCCAAAGTGTTGAAGGTGATATGACAGAAACATAATTACCTAAGCTGTGTACTAGGAACTTCTCACTGGACTTTGTTCTTTGAGATGAATGGGAAGATGGAGTCCCTAGTCATTCCAAGGACAAAAGATGAACAGATTGGTAGGTTAATCTAAGGGCTCATTCATAAGGGGGTGAAATCTATGGAAGTACCAAATGTTTCCAGTTCTATTTGTTTTGATCTTACCTGCGTATTCTCAGGTTTGCATCCGAACTCTTTTTTAAAATACCCTGGGTTTTCCTCCTCCCTTCCTCCCTTCTGTCCCTTCCACCCCAATCATGCGTCACATCTAGAATCATGCAACATTTCAGAAACCAATTTTCACAATTTTGATTGAGCGGCCTCCTCCTCCAGAGTTATTGTTTCCTCCTTTTCTTCCTCCTCCTCCTCCTGGAATTATAGTCAAAGAGCTGAAAATGCTTTAGTATTATTACACTAATTAAAAATTAGAATAATTTTGTTTTGGTGCAAATGTTCCTCTTTCTCTTGCTTGATCTCTGTTGAATTTGTGACCTAGAAACAATAGCCATGCTTATTTGGTGGCAGCCATTTTAGCTAGTTCCAGAATAATGCAGACAGACTGTCAATTAGGGATGATGGTGATGATGATATTTATTTGTTTGTTTGTTTGTTTCCCACTTCTCCTAAAGGCTTGAGGCAGGGTACAACAACTTCCCTACTTCACAAACACAATTAAAAACACATAAACCCACAGTTAAAATATAACACTATAAAACCATTAAACTACACTCATAGAATACTTATACAATTAAAAAGTAATGATTTTAAAGACCTGTTGGAAGAGACATGTCTTCAATGTTGTTTTAAATGCAGCCAGCATTTCCAGCTGTCGTATCTCTTCCAGCAGGCAATTCCATAGTCTGGGGGCAACAGATGAAATATCCTTTGGAAAACAGTTGACAGTCTAGATTTCTCCAACTGGAGTAAAAAAAATGTTGGAGCAAACATTTCTCTGAGGACCTGAGTGTACAGGGCAGAGTGTATAAGAGAAGGTGGTCCTGTAGGTAACCTGGACCCAAACCATGTAGGGCTTAAAACCATGAAGGGCTTTTAATAACCATCATTTTGCAGTTTGCCTGGAAAATAATTGGCACCCAGTGGAGTGATTTTAAGATCTGTGCAATGTGATCACTACTGGATGTACCTGTAGTCAGTCTGGCTGCCATATTCTGAATCAGTTAGAGCTTCCAGACGTGGTACAAAGGTAGCCCAATGTAGAGTGCATTGCAGAAGTCCAGCCTTAAGGTTGCCTTTTTTTTTAAAGATAGATTTTATCTTTAAAAAAAATACTGGGTTAATTTAAACTGAAGTAGGGAAGTAGGAATTAAAAGTCTTTGGTAATGCTAGGAATTCTCCATAAATACTTTAGGCTGAAGAAAATGTCTCCAAAATATAATCAGTTTGTACAGGAACAAAACCTAAGACTTTTGGGAACTTTTTTTCCTCTTCTGGAGAGGCTGTTACTTCAAACAGTTGTGTCAGGACAATGTTCTCTGCCATGCCTGAGAGCAGCTGGCTAGGTTGGAAGGTACAGGGCAGGTTAAACATTGTGCACAACTCTGTCTTTGCAACATTTTAATGCACTTTATTGCACTTGTCTCTCTGTACTCTCTGCCTGAGTCAGCTGTATCACTCTGTATAATGCCAGGGCCAGACTCATCCTACTCCCACCTCTTGAAAACTTGTTTAGAAGAGTTTTTTTAAAAAAATATTTCAAAAAGACTTTAACCAGAGTTGTTTTGTACAATGCATGCACAAGAGTACCAGTGATTGTCATCTTGACTTTTAACTCTCTTAAAAGCTTTGTCTGTCGTCAGCTTCTATTATGCTAAAATTAATCGGATTAGTGTTGGGGAAAGCATATTTAGATATATATAATTTGAGTTATGAACATATTCAGTCATTTCTGAACTTTTAACATCCAGTGAATTTAATAATTAGAGAAGTTTTTGTTCCTTTCCAGTGCAGTTAAGAGTACAGTTGCCCCTCCTAATTTGTGGGGATCCATTCTGGACCCTTCCACAAAAATGGCAGCTCGCAAATATTTGAGCCCCATTTAAACTAATGGTGCATGTGCCTGTGGTGTGCGTGCAGGGCTGCACACAGGTGCATGCAGCCATTTAAACTCTAGCCCTTGTCCCTCCCCATTAAGAGTGGGACCGCAGACTTGTAGTCCATGAACAGAGAGGGACAACTGTGCTATTCTAATCAGCAAGAGTAAGGTTTAGTTCAACTTCACATTTCCTTTTGTATGTGTTTTAATTATTGTTAAAACTTATTGTAACATTATTGTAACATTATGACTTAAACCCAGAGGCCTAGACTGACATGTTGCATACTTTACTCAGAAACAAGTCCCATGTAGTTGAAAGTAAACTTCATTGTACTTATGTGGCACTGTCATCTAGTCTTGCTTATTTTTTTCTCCCAGTGCAATATTGAGGACATACCTTATTTTGCTACTGCATAGTCAACACCCCCGTCCAAATCCTGTTAAAGATATGCACCTCACAAACCCTGAAGCTTGATTTATTGTAAAATAAGCCCATTACTCAGTAATCCATGAAACCCAACCACTAAACTGTAAGTCCAAAGTAAAACACTTTAAATCTTAGTTGGTGTCAGATAACCAAGTTCCAACAACACTATGTACAAATAAGGGAGGAACCACCAAATTTATGGCACAGCTTGTCAGTCTGTGTATTGCAACAGTGAATTTATTGCTTCAAGGTTATTACTGAATCTGATATTGGTTTCCTAGGAGTGCTTGACAGTCATGGCAGGGGTTTGATAAAGCCCTCTGTAAGTGAATAATTGTGCTGTTGAATATTGCCATAATCACAACTGTTCTCCAAGACAGTGTGAGAATATACTACAGATGGGATTTGTGCATCCCTACAGATGTTAGACTGAAGTTTCTAGCATTACTCATCATTGGCTGTGCTGTCTAAAGACAGATGCAGTTCTATAACATCTGGAGGGATGCACAAGTCCCACTTCTGAAATCTACAATAAGGGAACATTTGAATCAGCAGATTCATTTTGTTGTTGTTGTTGTTGTTGTTGTTTCTGCTTGCAATGGGCCATGATCCAAAATTGGTGTTGCTTAGCAGAAACACACCCACACTGTGGTGCATAACTAAGGTGGTACAAATTCTGTTTGAGAACAGAAGAAACCTCTAAAATAGTGATTGGTGAAATGATTTGTGCTCCCATCTAATATGTATACCACAAGAGTTTTTGTCATTTATCCATTGAAGCACAGACTAAAAGGAATCAAGGAAAACGGAGGCTTATGCCACCTCTGAGGCCCACTAATTTATCTCACCATACTCTTTTTGTGGACTTCTTCCTAGATCTGAAAACTGGGCTGTAGTCCACAAAAGTGTATGCTGAGATAAACTGATTAGTCTTAGAGGTGCCACAAGTCTCTTCCCCTCTTCCACACTCTTTTTATATAGATTATGGCTGCAGTCCACCATCTCCTCAGTGTAGCATGGATATCCGCATGCAGTGATATGCTGCACTACAAAACCCTATGTAGAATAGCAAAATTACACAACATATGTCAATGAGTAGGTGCTGTTGTGCAAAGTGCAATTGCAATGCACAACTTCAAGTGAAATGCATAACCACAAGGCACTTATGAAATGCACAACCACAGTGCACAATGTTGCTGTAGGGGAACTTCACTTCTGTTTCTGTCAGCAGGATGTATCTGTTGTGCTATGGCAAATAATTCACCTAGCATGCGTACCATATGTCACTAAGGGCCTTTACAGACTGCTATAAATAATGCAACTTGAGACCACTTTAACTGCCCTGGCTCAGTGCTAGGGAATCATGGGAACTGTAGTTTATTGTGGCACCAGAGCTCTCTGACAGAGAAGGCTCAATGTCTCAGAAAAAACTATAGTTCCCATGATTCCCTAGCACTGAGCTAGGGCAGTTAAAGTGGACTCAAGTTGCATTATTTCTAGCAGTCTGTAAAGGCCCCAAGTGAATGTCGCTATTACTGCTCTGGAAAGAAAAGCTATGGTGGTTTCTTTTAACAATCTTGGTAAGTACTGCTGAATATTTTCAAGCTTTTACCCCACATCCATTGGTTTTACTCTATAAAGAGATACACTCATGGCAGGTTAAACAATAGCAGCATGAGGTATACATCTCTATAATCTGAGCTGCCTATCCTTAATGCTGCTCTTCTTTTACGACTCTCAGCTGCCTGGCAATAGTGTATTTTTATGATTTGACGCTTCTAATGTATCTTAATGTTTCTCATCTCATTGTCTATTTCTCCTCATGTTAGCTATACCCTAAAAGGCAACCTATTAATATTTTAAATAAATAATAAGGATTTTACAGAGTTCAATAAAAATGAATTCACCAGAAAGGCTGCTCAAGACCGTGTAGCCCAGGGAAAAATATTAGACTGTAAAACCAGTTTCTGCATCCACACAAACTATTAAGGGAGGGTGCCACAGGCAACTGAAATGTTTTAGGTATAGGAGGTTTGGGACAAATACAGACTTTTGGGTCCTTGCTCTCTAAGGACCTTATCCCACGCTGCTCTCAAAAGTGGCAAGAAAGCGATATGAGCATCATTGCAGTACTATAGCGCTAGTATAAATATGGCGCTAGCGCTATAATAGCGCTATGGATAAGCTTGCGCCATTGCAATGCCTGCTGAAACCGACATTCAAAAGAACGCGGATGATGTTGCATTCTGAGCGGTTTCTTGCTGGATTCTGAGCGACGGCGTGTAATCACACAGAAAACTATAGCGCTATAGAGCCTGATTCTTAGCTGATTCTG
Organism: Phrynosoma blainvillii; assembly: GCA_026167975.1. NCBI lineage: Eukaryota > Metazoa > Chordata > Lepidosauria > Squamata > Phrynosomatidae > Phrynosoma > Phrynosoma blainvillii. The sequence goes on from JANUYF010000005.1 coordinate 11,111,042, forward strand.
AGCGACGTCGTGTAATCACACGGAAAACTATAGCGCTATAGCGTCTGATTCTTAGCGGATTCTGAGCGACATCATGTAATCACTCGGGAAGATATAGCGCTATAGCGCCTGATTCTTAGTGGATTCTTGCTGCTTTTGGCCCCGTGGGATAAGGTCCTAACACTGTTTCTACAAATCTGGGCAACAAAAATGCTTTCCATGCATGGATACTTTCTGAATTTTTTGCTGAGTCAAAGCAAGGCAATCTTGTTACATTTGCAGACTGTTAGAAATAGTGCAAATTGAGTCCACTTTAAGGGTTAGGGTTAGGGTTAGGGAATCATGGGAACTATATTTTATTGTGGCACCAGAGCTCTCTGACAGAGAAGTCTCAATGTCTCAGAAAAAAAAAACCCAATTCCTATGATTCCCTAGCACTAACCCTAACCCTTAAAGTTGAGTCAATTTGCACTATTTCTGGCAGTCTACAAAGGCCCTTGAAGTGCTTGAGTTAAGGCTGACTCCTGAACAGTGGTCTAGTGTTAAACTTTGAGGTGCAGATGCTTGTCATGACAACTGCCACAATTGTGCCCCAGATGCAGCAACCGGTGGGTCCCAGGTTAGAAGGGATCATAAATCTGTTTCAGGTTTTACTCCAGAGGAGCTATCCAAGCTCTGATTAAAACCCAGAACAGCTTGCCTACTCCAATGATGGGGAAGGCATTACCTGAAAGTTTTAAAAATGTATTGGTGCTGCAAAAAATCTAATCCTGTCACTCTCCTGAAGCTACTGAGAGGTTTGCAGTTAAATTCAGAATGCTGTGAAAGATGATTATCATCCCGGCTAATGAAGACAGTTGGTTCTACTACAATACATTCCCATGCTATTACTAGTTATGTGAAGAAGATAGTTTTTAAAGGGATTAGTTTGTCAGATAGGGTTTAGAAAAAACTGTAGCAGCTTGGATAATCAGACAAAAAGAGTGATTATTATTTGTGGAATTTATAAAACAATACCCTCTGCCTAGCAGACATTCAGGCAATGTTGAACAAAACACGAAACCAACTTGAAACGGAAGTAGGATAAAGTGGCATCAATCTCATCTCTCTCAAGTTCCACAATCGGAGCATTGCTTTTGAAAAGGCCCTGTCCTGAGCAAGACTAACCGGGCCTTTCTGTGTAACAGGACATACATCAGTGATGACGACAAATTAGAGGAAGATTTGTATGGAAGGAAGGTGTGGTTTCTTTTCTGTTTGGGGCTGCACAGGCAGGCCAGGATAACATGAGCCAAGTCCATGCCATCCTGGCCCAGTCCTAACTTGGGTTCAGTCTCTGGGTCAGTCCATGGGCCAGCATGGCTACAGGCAGGTGTTTGCACACCCACCCACCACCTCACCATGAACTCACTACAGCTGTGGGCTTCTTACCTTCCTGTACCATTGCAGATACTGAGCAGACCACTGAAGCCATGACTGATGTGGAAATAGGACACCTGGCTCCACTCTTCTGGACAGGCACCCATGGACCCTCAAATAAGGTGATGGGGGTCTGCTCAGTAGCAGCAACGGCAGAGGAAGGAAGGGATATGTGGGCCCGTCTGGTCTGCCCGGGGTTTCTGTGTAGGGGCTGCCATGGAAAGACTCTGCCGCAAAAACAGCAGTTCATTTTGACCCACACTTTGGATTTGTAGTTTTCTAGGGCACCAGAACTCTCTGACAGAGAAGGCTAAATATCTCACAAATTGACATATCCCAGAATTCTACAGCATTGAGCCATGACAATTAAAGTGGTGTCAAACTGCTTCATTTCTGCAGTGCAGACAAGGCCTTCGACAAATTCAGAGACTAGCTTCTGATGAATTTACAGAGAAGAGATGTGCCATAGGTCTTTGGAACTTGTGCCTCCTTAACAAAGAGAAAATAAATTTGTAAGATTCACTGAGAGAGGCAGAGTGGTATAGAGGTTTGAGCATTGGGCTATAGAGTTTATCACACGGGAGGGAAGCCTCCTCCTCCCATGTTTAAAGTGCATTTAAGCCCATGAATATCCTGCAAGAGCGGATTGATTTTCAGAGGATGTCCCCCCCCCCGAAATCACCATTATCCCGCAATTAACCTGTGAATAAAGCGGCAAAATTGCACCACTTTTTATTCACTTTTTATTCACATTATGCTGCAGTTAACGCCACTTTATTCACGGGTTAACTGCAGCATAATGGCAATGTCTTGTGGGATATTCACAGGATTAAATGCGCTTTAAACATCCTTTGTTCATGGGATTGCCTCCCATGTGATAAACTCCTATAACTCACAGATCAGGGTTTAGCCCTCAGCTTGACGATGGAAATCCATTGGGTGGCATTGGGCAAGTCACACTCTCTCAGCCTCAGAGGATGGCCATGGCAACACCCTCTGAAGAAACATGCCAAGAAAACCTCGTGATAGGTTCACTTAAGGTCAGTATAAATCAGAAACAACTTGAATGCAAACAACATGCACACAAGAGTCACTGAGTGTGGTGTTCTTGGGGCTGATAGAGTATTTAGCCAGAGGGCTTTATTTGTTTTTACAAACACACACACACACACACACGTATATATTTACTTAGAGAGCCAGCATGGCGTAGTTATTTGAGAGTTGGATTATGATTCTGGAGACCAGAGTTTATTTCCCAGTTTGACCATGGAAAACCACTGGGTGCCCTTGGGCAAGTCACACATTCTCAGCCTCAGGGGAAGGCAATGGCAAACCTCCTCTGAACAAATGGAGTGTCTCCAAAGGAGGGCGACCAAAATGGTGAAGAGTCTGGAAACCATGTCCTATGAGGAGCGACTTAGGGAACTGGGTATGTTTAGCCTGGAGAAGACGTGGTTAAGAGGGGATATGATAGCCCTCTTTAAATATTTGAAGGAATGTCATATTGAGGAGGGCACTAGCTTGTTTTCTGCTGCTCCAGAGAATAGGACCCGGAACAATAGATGCAAGCTACAGGAAAAGAGATTCCACCTCAACATTAGGAGGGACTTCCTGACAGTGAGAGCTGTTTGACAGTGGAACACACTCCCTCTGAGATTTTGGTGGAGTCTCCTTCTTTGGAGGTCTTTAAACAGAGGCTGGATGGCCATCTGTTGGGGGTGGTTTGATTGTGAGTTCCTGCATGGCAGGGGGCTGGACTGCATGGCCCTTGTAGTCTCTTCCAACTCTGTGATTCTATGATTCTATTAAATCTTACCTCTTGCCCTATGATAGATTTGTTTTAGGATCACCATAAGTCAGGAATGACTTGAAGGCACACAACAAAAATGATGTATATTTACTTGGTGGCCAACATGGCATTGTGGCAAGTCACACACTCTCAGCCTCAGGGGAAGGCAATGGCAAACCTCCTCTGGAGAAATCTTGCCAAGAAAACTCTGTGAAAGGTTTGCCTTAGGGTTGCCATAAACCCAAAAGGACTTGAAGACAAAAAACACACACACATACAGAGTCCCTGAGGACAGAGTCATGTTCTTGGGGCCATTTAGCCAGAGGGGGTTATTTATTTTGTTTTTTCACACACACACACACACACATTTACTTGGAGAACCAGTGCAGCCTAGTGGTTTGAGCCTTAGATTGTGACTCTGGAGACCAGGGTTTGATTCTCTGCTGGGCCATGAAACCCACCGGGTGATTTTGGGCAAGTCACACCCTCTCAGCCTCAGGGGAAGCCAATGGCAAACCTTCTCTGGAGAAACTTGCCAAGAATACCCTGTATGTAGAGACATCTTGTAGCATAACTGAAAGAAAGAAATTGGCAGCATGAGCTTCCGTAGACTTCAGTCTACTTCCTCAGATGCTAATGCAAATGCATCTGAGGAAGTAGACTGAAGTCTATGAAAGCTCATGCTGCATCTGAGGAAGTAAATTGCAAATGCATCTGAAGAAGTAGACTGAAGTCTAGGAAAGCTCATGCTTCCAACTTCTTTCTTTCAGTTAGTCTCAAAGGTGCTACAAGATCTCTCTACATACTGATTCTACAGACTAATACAGCTGTATCTTTGAAGAAAACCTAATGATGGGGTCCCTGAGGGTTGCCAGAAGTCGGAAACGACACGAAGGCACACAACCACCAACAGACCCAAGGAGCAATTGCCTCTGGGCAGAGAGGCACCCAGGACTGGGCACTGTGGCCTAGCAGCCGAAGAGCGACCCGCGTGCGCCACCTATCGACGGCCCCGGGAAAGCCGCCTCGCCATCACTGAAAGAGAAAAGAAAAGAAAAGAAAAAAAGAAAAAAGAAAAAGAAAAGATGAAAAGAAAGAGGCCGAGAGAAAGCCCTCCCAGGCACTAGTGGTCCCCCGAGGGCCACCTCAGAGCTCCCAAGGACTCCCAATGGAGGGAACCTAGGTGACCAGGGCATGTCCTCTTTTCCCAGGGCATGTCCTCCATTTCAACCTTCTGCCCAGGAGGAATCCCAAAACGCTCTCCATTCGGGACAGGAAGCCCGAATTTGTATTCCTATGGTCCAAAACACACCGCATCCAGTTTGAGACCAATCGAATTGCCCTGGCTCAGTGCTAGGGAATCCTGGGAATTGGAGTATATTATGTGTGGCCTCAGTGCTCTCTGACAGAGAAGGCTCAATGTCTCACAAAACCTCGGTTCCCAGAATTCCCTAGCATTGAGCCAGGGCAGTTCAAGAGGTCTCAAACTTGATTATTCCTGCTGTGTTTTGGATCTCTCTCTCTAGAGGTTGGATCCGCCCCGCAGAAAATAATCCAGTCTGACAGCGTCTCAAGTGTCCATGCGGCTCCATGCTGGGGAATTCTGGGAGTTGTAGTTTCGTGTGGGACATTTATTGACAGGCTGCATGGACGCTGGTGTAATAACCCGGTTTGAGTGCGCTTTCACAGCCCCGGCTCCATGCTATGGAATTCTGGGGATTGGAGTTTGTTGTGGCCCCAGAGCGGCTGTGAAAGCGCTGTCAAAACGGGTTATTACTTCAGCGTCGATGCAGCTCTGTCAGAAGGGGATTCCTTGATTTGGTGCCACAAGAAACTACAGAGCCCAGGATCCCCTAGCATTGGTTGAGCCAGGGCTGTTAAAGCGCTCTCAAACCGGGTCAGTAAAAGTTGCATTCTTTCTGGCAGTCTGTAAAGGCCCTAAGAGCGTTTCGGCGCCAGAGTGTCTCATCAACCCGGATTATTTCTGCAGTGCGGAACACTGACTGTTTTGAGCTTTTAAACTCCATTTGAGGGTGCCTGGTCCTCCTTGAAGGTTGTGTGTGTGTGGGTTGGGGTTGGGGTTAGGACGGCTGGCCAGCCTGGAGGGAAACCCCCTCCCTCAGTCTTTCACACAAAAGACACAAACACACACGTTACACACTCTCTGTCTCTCTCTCACACACACACAACCCTGTGTTGGAAGTCTTCCCCGAAGCGTCGGCAAAGGCTGCTTCCCAGAGAGAGAGAGAGGAAAGCGGGCTCTCGTTCTGGAAGCGCCTTCTTCCTTGGGTTCCTTTGGGGTCTCTGCTTTTTGGGAAAGGAGGGCAGGAGGAGAAGAGTCTCTTCAGTGCCCTCTCCCCGCCTTTTCCCTTCCTTCCTTCCTTCCTTCCTTCCTCTCTTTCTTCCCAAACTTGTGCCATGAGCCCTGGGGCAGTCGGGGGCTCATTTCCCTCCTCCGCCTCAGGGGACCCCAAAGAAGAGAAGACCCCTCTCCTGAGGCGACTCTAAGCCTAAAAGTCCTCCTCTCCTCCCGAAAAAACGGAGGGGATTCCTTCACATTGGGAAACGCGGCGGCTCTTTCGGGGCAAACCTGAGAGCGGGGGGAATTGCCCTTCTCGCCCGAGGAAAAGAAAAAGTCTTTCGGGGGGGAAACTTTCTCCGACCTCCAGAGCCAAAGTCCAACTAACAACTTTCTCTTCCCTCCTCACCCCCCCCCCAAAAAAAAAGATGAACCAGACCGCCGGAGTCTCCAACAGCGTCCGCTGCCCCACTGGCAAAGGGGCAAAGGTAAGACACCCCCCCCTCAAAAAAAGAAGTTGGTTCCCTTTGTTGAGCCCTCGGCTCGGGCGGCTGGAAAACCTAGGCGGCCTAAAAAGGCAAAGGCAAAGGCAAAGGTGGCGGTGGTGGTGATGATGGAGGGAGGCTTTGGAAAGATGTGGCTACTCTTGGAGAAAGGCTTCCACGCCTTAGCTGTGTCTCTCTCGTGTGTCTGTGTGTGTGTTGCACGTCTGTATGCATCCGCACTGAAGAAATAATCCGGTTTTGACCCCACTTTAACTGCCACGGCTCCAGGTTGTGGGAATCCGAGGGAAGTGGAGGTTTTTTTGGGGTTTTTTGGTCTTGTTTGTTGCGGATGTCATGTTGAGGATGGAGCGAGCTTGGTTTTCTGCTGCTCCAGGGGAGATGGATGCAAACTACAGGGAAAGAGATGCCACCTCAGCAAAAAAAACAACAACCCCAAACCCTCCATTTCCCAGAATTCCATAGCCTGGAGCCAAGGCGGTTAAAACGGGGTCAAAACGGGTTCTTTCTGCAGTGCGGATGCAGTCTTGGATTCGGGGGAGGGAGGGCAATGGGACGCCGTCTTGAGAAAGAGAGAGACAGAGAGAGAGAGCCAGGTTCTTCCCATCCCTTGTAAAACTCAATATCTAAACAGCTGGTGATGCTGATTCTCTTTCCCCATCTTGAGCCGGATAAAACAGCAACGTCAGGGGGTGGCTGGGTGGATTTCCTTGGCTTGTGTGGTTGGGGTTGCTTAGGAGAGATTCCTCGTGGAAGCTTTGCCAGGGAGTAGAGGATCGCAACAAGATCTGAGGAGTGGGAGCATGCACGAAGTTTGGAGTTGGGGCTATTTTCTTTTCTCTTGCTCCCCCTTCCCCCTCTCCTCCCTTCCAACAGCGTGTTTGCCAATCGTTAATGGAGTGGCATGGGGTGGTATCATGGCATCATAGAGTTGGAAGAGACCCCAAGGGCCATCCAGTCCTCTGACATGCAGGAACTCACAAAGTACCCCAGACAGATGGCTATCCAACCTGTTTCACAACCTCCAAAGAAGGAGACTCCACCACACTCCGAGGGAGTGCATCCCACTGTCCAACAGCTCTTACTTTCAGGAAGTTCCTCCGAATGTTGAAGTGGAATCTCTTTTCCTGTAGTTTGCATCTATTGTTCCAGGTTGTTGGAAGAAATTTAGGAGATTATCACATGCCTTAAATATTACTGCTTACCTCTCCTGAATTTAACTCTAGTTCACGTTGCAGCCATGTTTTATCGCATGGCTTTTGCAGCAGAATCCGACTTGGAAAAAAAGGTCACCGGAACACATTTTCGGATGCGCATTGGAACGGGGATCTACTCTGAAATCGGATTCCGCTCCAAAAGCCGTGTGATAAAACACGGCTGCAGCACGAGTTAAATTTGGGAGAGGTAAGGAGTATTATTTAAGGCGTGCAAAAATCTCCTTATGCATTCTCTTTCCCCTCATTATATAGCTAGGGATTCCTATTTAGGTCTCTCTCTCTTTAAGACTAACAGTCTCTATCTCAAGATTCTCAACTGTTAATCTTCTAGTCAGTGTGTGTAAAAGTCTGACTGTTAGTCTAACATGTCTCTTCTCCATCTAGTTGAGGATTGGACAGCAGTTAAACATTTGTTGTGAAACTATCTTAGCACAATGGCTAGTCCTGTACACTTAAGGTGACACTTCCTGCTATATAAAAGATGGTAATGCTTTCTCTCTTTACCCAAAGCATCTTTAGTTAGATTAGGATTTAGTTTTTGTTATATAATTATTTATTGAAGCCATTATAATTGTTTTTCAAACTACAAACTACATGTTTATTGTCTTTCTGAGTCTGTCTTCATTCTTTAGGAAGACAAGTTTAGATAAAAAACATTCAGGGCCACATTTCTGTTGTTCTGCTAATGAAAGACAGGCTCTAATAAGTTTATCTTTCATCTTTGTATATTTAAGTTTCCTTTAAAAAAGATTAAAACCCTGGAAACTTAAATTACACCCCACACAGGTCCTGTTCTCTAGAGCAGCAGAAAAAAAGCTTGTTCCATCCTCAATATGACAGCTCTTCAAATATTTAATCAGGGTTATCCTATCACCTCTTAACCTCTTAAGTGGATCTGGATCTAAGGAAGTGGGTTCAACTCTAGGAAAGCTCACGCTCCCAGCTTCTTTCTTTCAGTCAGTCTACAAAGGTGCTACAGACTGGTCTGTAGACTCACATGGCTCTGTATTTGAATTCTACCACATTTAAGCACAGCCTCCAACCATAGGGCACCTTGACCCTTCAGTCCTTCCAGCCAGAAATCCTAACTGTAGTGGAAGTTTAAAAACTACCCTCGTGTCTTGGGCAGGTGGCATCCATTCCTCCCCTACAAGTTTTAAGTACAGCCCCCAACAATAGCTCACCTTGACTGTCTCTCCCTTCATACCTCTTAAGGGAACTATGGACGTCACCTACCCGAGACATGAAGGTATCTTTTAGACCTCCACCACAGTTAGGGTTCCTGACTGGAAGGATTGAAGGGTCAAGATGACCTGTTGTTGGAGTCTGTGCTTAAAGCTTGCAGAATTCAAAGACTTAGCGAGACTGGACAATCAGTATGCAAAGGGATCTTGTAGCACCTTTGAGACTGACTGAAGGAAAGAAGTTGTTAAAAGGAGCTGTCCCAGTCTTGAGCCTACTTCCTCAGATGCAAGTCCACTCTAAACATGGATCTGAGGAAGCAGGCTCAAGTCTACAAAGGCTCATGATAACAACTTCTTTATTTCAGTGAGTCTTAAAAGTTCTATGCAAGATCCCTTTGCATACTTAAATCTTGTAGTTGAAGCTTAGTGTCCAAGTATGCAAAGGATCACTGTGTTTATGGTATACACCACACATAGTGAGTGGCTGTCAGGCTTTATTTTAATCTTGTTTTCACCCAGCCTCTATGTGGACTGAGTTTTCTGCCATGTGGAGCTGCCGCACATTGCAAAGTTTGCACGTTGACTCAGAAATGAATTGCAGAGTTCAGTGGAACTTTTCCCCAATGTCTTCTGGTGAAAGTAAACATTAGGTGCTTTTTCAGTCTCAAATGAGAGCATTTTCCCCCTAGAATTTTGCCCCCCCCCCCATGAAATTTTCCTTCAGTTCCCAAAATTCTAGCACTGCAATAACTTAAAACTTCAACTGAGTTTTTAGAAATACAGTTTATGCATGCAAAGAAAAGGGACAGGCAGAAGTACCAAGGAAATGGAAACACAACAAATATAGGAGTTCTAGATGTCTCAGTTTCTGGACTGCTAGAAATTTAGGGACTTAAGTAAAACTCAGGACGAAACCAGATGGGCTGAAAAAACTGTGGCAGGCCTGCTTTGGCGCAATTTACACTAGAGCCGTGGTGACTGCATGTGCCTGGCCCCAATTTGGTCTGCCGCCATGGTTTTAAACCAGCCCAGCAAAAGGAGCAGTATTTTACCACTCCTTTTGCCCCGGTTGTTTGTAAAAGATGCGGCCTCAGTGTGGTTTCTGGCTGCGCTCAGGGCATGCATCATCTAAACACTGTGCCCAAATGTGGCAGGAAACCGTGTCCTTTGGCCCTTCTGTTTCAGGCCTCAGTTGGGGAGGCAGAATTCTTATTTGGAGGGACAGTGTTCCCATTTTGTCCGCACATAAAACTGCTTCTGCCCTGAATAGGGTCAGTGCACATCTCCCACCAATCATGAATAAGTGAAAGAGCTTCCAGATGACATGGTGGAACTTCTACAAGGGTTTGAGTCCAAGCATCTTTTTTACCCACTCTCACCCTTTGTCATGAGAAATCAAAGTATGCAGTCCCTGGAAAACTCTCAGCCAAACATAAGAGTTTGTTAACCTGTCTGTGGACTGGGGATGTGATTCTCCACTAAGTTTCTTCTTGAATGAAGCTATAAATCATTTTAGTAATTTTCTTCTCACTGCAAGAAAAACTTTGAAAATCACAGTTTTCAAAGCCTATTCACAATTCCAAAGTTATTCTGTACAAAATTCACACATGGTTAGTTTGCACAGAAAACAGCATTTTCTTGCAGGAAACAGATTCTTCTGCACAGAAAAATGATATTTTCATGTAGAAATATTATTTTACATGCTAAAAATGCTGTTCCATGCACAGCAAAAGCTGTTTTCCATGCAAATCTACCACATGTAGATTTTGCATGGAATGCCTCCAATTACAGCACTTTTTGTGCAGGGAACAGCTCTTTGCACGGAACTAATATTTGTGTGCTGAAAATGCTGTATTCTGTGCAAAACAACCACGTGTGAATTTTGTGCTCCCCCCAGTTCAAAATTGGGAAGATTCTTGTCAGTCCAGGACTCTTCTGCTTTCCCATCATTTTTCATTCTTACTATGAATACTAGAGGAACATTTGTACTCTATTTTGCCTCCTCTATGGATTTGTGTTGAACATATGTGTTGCAGTTGTTCTAGAGCAGGGATCGGCAGATTCCCCTTACCTGGGGCTGGGCCGGGGATCCCCTGGTCTTCCGCGGGCTGCTGCCACCATTTTGTTTTCCAAAATGGCGGCCGTGACTCGTTTGACCTTGCACAGTACTCCTGCGCATACGCGAATGAGCTGCGGCCGCCATTTTAGAAAACAAAATGGCGGCATGACTCGTTTGACCATGCGCTGCGCATGCACAAATGAGTTGCGGCCTCCATTTTGTTTTCCAAAATAGCGGCCGCAACGCATGCTGTGGCGGCGCAGCGGCAGTGCACGCGGCGGCAGCGGGGGTTGGCGGGGGGCGGTCCAAAGGCCTTGGGGGGCTGGCCCCGGCCCGCAGGCTGTAGGTTGCCAACCCCTGCTCTAGAGAGAACACACAACTTTCAAAGAATTCAGTTTGATTAAGAAGCTTGATGGGTGTATTAAACCATCATATCTGGAGGTCACTAATCAGGAGAAGAAAGACATCATAAAAGAAGGCCTTATATCATAGCTAGAGAACCCATGGACTTTCAAAAGTTGTTCTACTACTGTTTCTGTTATCCCTCAACATTGGGAGCACTAGCTAGGGCTGACGGGAATTGTGTCCAGCAGCATACAGTGGAGTGGGATGTGATGGCTTAGTGGTTAAGATGCCGGTTCTGATGATCAGAAGGTTGGCAGTTCGAGGCCCAAGTGTTGTGTGATGGGGTCACTTGTCCCAACTTCTGCCAACCTAACAGTTTGAAAGCATGCAAATGCAAATAGATAAATAGGCACCACTTTGGTAGGAAGGTAACAACATTTGGTGCAGTCGTGCTGGCCACATGACCATCGGAGTAGTCCTCAGACAATGCTGGCTCCTTGGCTTAGTAACGGAGATGAGCACCACCCCCTAGTTAGTTACGACTAGACATTCATGTCAAGGGACTACCTTAACCTTTTACCTAGCATACAGAGGACCACAATCTTCAACCTTGCCCTGAATGGTACAGTTAAGCCACTAGCTACCATTCATATCACATTTCATAAACCCAAGAAGAACCTGTGTTGTTTGCATCTACATACCATAGTGTTGTGTTGTCATGAAAACAAAAAAAGGATTTCTTTGGGCCTTTGCAGACTGCCAGAAATAGTGCACATTAAATTGAGGCACTGTCCTGGCTCAGTGCTAAGGAGTCATGGGAACTGTAATTTATTGTGGCACCAGAGCTCTCTGACAGAGAAGGCTCAATGTCCCAGAAAAAAATACAATTCCCATGACTCCCTAGCACTGAGCCAGGACAGTGCCTCAATTTAATGTGCACTATTTCTGGCAGTCTGCAAAGGCCCATATTTGTCTATTTGCTATCCCAACAAAAGGATAAGTTAATCAGACTGGCAGCACATTCTGGTTTTATGTCCTTTGTTCCATGTATAAGGAAGAAATATTTTTGCTTTATGTTAAGGTTTAGAAAATGTTAAGACCTGAGAATTTTTTTTGAAAACTTATAACACTTAAAATAATATTCTAATCAAATGAAAGGCCTTTTGCCAGATCATTGTTCCCCAGATTGTGTGACCAACATACAATTCTGATAATACTTTCAGGAAAAGAATCAATTTTAGATACTAAATATCTTAAAGATGAATTCATTATTAGTGTTTTCCTTTCTGGTTTGGCTCAATTGGGAAGCTTTTTGTTATGGTAAAACTATTCTTAGATTACAATATTTACAACAGCTTACTACAAGTAAGCTATATAACACAATTGTGTTTTGCTATTATGTATTTTTTGCTATCATTTTAACAGTTCCTTGCATGTAGAAACTAGATGCCAGTACGGTATACTGATCTTGATACATAGGGCTTCTTTTGTGGGAGAACTTAAATTATGACTTTCCAGAAAAAGCATTAGCTGTTATATAATAGCCTTTGATATTTTTGATCATTGTGGGTTTTGAGCAGTAATTCTTGGTGTAAATCCTTAGAAAACTTTGAAGTCATGGAAGAAAAATTTGCTCACCCTTGTTTTTTAATGACAAGACCCAAAATGCTTTAAAAAGGCAGCAGTTATTAAATCCAAACTTGTATTCCACATTGAGAATGTTATGACTTAAATTAACTTGTTTATACCAGTTAGTTTTGACTCACTGAGGGCCTTTGCAGACTGCTAGAAATAGTGCAAATTGAGTCCACTTTAAGGGTTAGGGTTAGGGAATCATGGGAACTGTAGTTTATTGTGGCACCAGAGCTCTCTGACAGAGAAGGCTCAATGTCTCAAAAACAACAACAACAAAAAACACAAAAAACAATTCCCATGATTCCCTAGCACTAACCATAACCCTTAAAGTGGACTCAATTGGCACTATTTCTGGCAGTCTTCAAAGGCCCTGAATTAATGGAACATGGAATACATTCACTCAGCCAAGTCCCCAGTGTCTCAGTGGGGAGGTCTACTTTTTTTTTTTTTTGGACTAACAATTGACTTTAGAACAAAGTTTGTAGTCTAATACACTTATTGGTATAAACCCCAATTTAATTCAGTGAAACTTACTGCAAGAGTATTATGATTTGACATATGAAATTGTAGTGTTTTGTATATATCAGAAATATAAACATCTTAAAAGAAAATGTTATCTATTTTTAAAGAAAAAGATGGAGTTTCTTGAGGTATTTTAAAAATTTCTCTAATTTTGTGTTGCCTGAAAATGACCTCTTGAAGTCCACCTTGAGACCCAACTCCTTCTGTCTATACTAGTCCAGATGTTTCAGTCTATATAAATGAATAATTTATTTTGCATAAATCAAGCAGGATAGGGATAAGGAGGCTGTGGTTCTGTTGAAGGACTCCAGCTTGCTTCAGACCATGTCAGTATGGCCAGTCATCAGGAGTGATAGAAGTTGTAGGCTTCTACAAGCTGTAGAAGTAATAATAATAATAAAGTGGGCAACTGTAGAAAGCCAAAGGGTCTCATGAGCCCCCTATGGCATCCTTATTCAACTTCTGGGCTTTATTCCACTCCTAGTAAGCAAATTTGCTACTGTGGAGTATTTCATCTTGCATAGTTTAACCTCCACACCAGGGGTAGGCAACCTAAGGCCCGGGGGCCGGATGCGGCCCCCCAAGGCCTTTGGACCGGCCCCAGGTTGGTCCTGCCGCCGCCGCCGCCCACCATGATGATATTGATTATTGTTGTTATTACTCGTTCTTGGGGTTTTCTTGGCAAAATCTCCACAGGGGTTTTGCCATGGCTTTTCTGGGGCTGAGAGAGTGTGCATGCATATTTTTTGATTTTTTAATTTTTTTTAATTTTTAATTTTATTTGTTTATTTATTTATTTATTTATTTTGGGTGCTTCGGCCCCCCAATTGTCTGAGGGACAGCAACCCGGCCCCCGGCTCAAAAAGGTTGCCTACCTCTGCTCCACACCCTTTCCCCTGAAAGACAAAGTACTGGTGTCTGAAAAGTGATATGTCAGTTGTAAGTCAAATGAAATAATTCTTATTCTAATTTGCTATCTTGGTGGATATATTTGTCAAGCTTACTCTATTGAAAAAGTCATTTACTTCCTCTTTTATAATTATAGATATTTAATTAAATACAAAGGCGCTCTGTATGACTGACTATATAGCAAAGTAGCTTTTTAGAGTTCAGAAATGATATCATGAATTTAAAAAAATGAAAACAAAGGAAGATGAGAAATAGAATGAATTGATATCATCACTGGGATGATGCTTCATTGCAGAACATTAAAAAACAACACTTTTTCACCTTCATATATCAGTAGAGTTTTTAAAGAGTACTGAACATAGTGATACAGTTGCAGTTGCCACTCTACAACCAATTTAGGATCAAGTACTGATAGTAAACGTCATATGTGATCTTGTTTTGTTATGCTAAATTTTACCTCCCCCCAAAATCAACCCACCATAGGTTTCCATGAAGGCCAACAGCTATAAAATAGACATTAAAGCATTATGAACATATTACCATACAGAAAGTTACTGTGAGCATCCCATACTTTGGTAGGTTGAGGTAAAAACATTTGTCCCGTGATTTTTTTTTAAAAAAAATCTAGTTAAATACTGTAAGCAAGAGTGAGGTTTATGATGAAGAGGCAGGAAATAGATAAATGTAGAGTCATGGAGAACATGTGAAGTCTGGCCCATTAGAAGAAATGGGACACTGCAGCTCTGTTTTAGCCTATTACTAGTTAATGAACTCCTGCAGTTTTCTTAGGGGGGAAGCAGACGAGAGGCTCTGGGACGCTGTGGGATGGTGCGCCGCGGGACCGAGGCATCCTCACCACGGTGCACCATCGGCATCCCTGAAAGGAGCGCTAAATCAGTGCTCCTTTTATACGTCGCCAAAAGTGCGCCCCAAAAGCGTGGGGAGCACTTTCGGCGACCCTTCCGCCGCTGCGGCAGGAGTGTGCCCTCAGAGCGCTGGCCGTGTGGAGGTCCGGCGGCTCCTAGGACGACCTCGGGAGGAGGAAGGGGCGCTGAGCGTGCGGCTGCCCCTCCTCTTCCCTGCCTTGGAGACGGCGCAATTAGCCGTCTGCCGAGGCCCTTACTTAACCAGTCCATGGTGTGGCATTTGCTGCTAGCCTCCTCCTTTGCTGGTCCTTTAGGGTGTAGCCATACTGCACACCCATCGCATATGACTACAATTCAGCAGTTTGACAACACTTGCCATGACTCTATCCTACAGAATACTGGGATTCTGGTGAGGTATTGTCTGTGGGAGAGGTCTGGTGCCTCACCAAACTACAAATCTCAGGATTCTGTAGGATAGAGTCATGGCAGCTAAGGTTGATACATCCTTAGTCTGATAGATAGTCTGAGAAATTCAGAAGGCAGTCTCAAAAAGGTAGTGCAGGCCACACTTTTCTCACCACCAAACCTCACAGTATGACAATGTTGTAGCCTACTGAAACAACATTTAAAAAGTCTATTGCCATGTTATATGTTACATATTAAGGAACTGTGATGCAGGCTCATTGCAAGGGGACAAATGCATCTGCCACAGTAGTCTTATAACAGGCACATGGCACCCATTGCTTCCCGAAAGTATAGCATAATGGCACAGGATAGAGCAGCGTGGGAGTTAGACAAATAGAGTTACATCTTTTGATCCTGTAACTGGGAGCCTTTTCTTTTTTGGAAAACAGCAGCCATGCCCACTCTCAAATCTAGATTCAAGCCATGGTGGGATATGAAAGGTAGATGGATTCCTGATGGCTCTTGGGGAGTTTCTTGTTGCCTTGGCAGAGTGTATTGTAAGAGGGTTATTGTAAGAGCCTCTGGCTGATCTCTGGAACAGGGAAATGGCCACTACAGTGATCATGATTGCCCCTAAGTGTCCCCTCCCACAAAGTGGAGCCAAGTGAACCCACTGGTTCACTAGGCAGTTGGTGGTGATGAAATGAATGACATGGAGACTAGAGTGATGATGGCAGAAGACTTGGCGTGAGTCCATCAAAACATAAGAGCTCATTGGAAGGCTTATGTCATAGCAACAGTGGCAGTGAAGAAATTATACTTCTCTGTCACCATTTCATCTGCACAGTGTAGAGATGTCTCAAGTGGTTAAGGGCCTTTTACACTATGGGCCTTTGCAGACTGCTAGAAATAATGCAAATTGAGTCCACTTTAACTGCCCTGGCTCAGTGCTAGGGAATCATGGGAATTGTATTTTTTTCTGAGACATTGAACCTTCTCTGTCAGAGAGCTCTGGTGCCACAATAAACTACAGTTCCCATGATTCCCTAGCACTGAGTCAGGGCAGTTAAAGTGGACTCAATTTGCACTATTCCTGGCAGTCTGCAAAGGCCCTATGGCCCACAAGAAGAAAACAAAGATCATGTAACAGCCCATTCTGACAAATTTGTGAGACACTTTGCAGACAATCTCAGGTCCACTCTGAATTGAATGCTGTAGATGAGACACATCTAATGGATGTAATCTTGGCAACTTTTTGTCCTGTATTATTGGATATCTTTAAATAAGGCTGTGGACAGGATCCTAGGAGTGGTCAGAACCACCACATGTATACTAGATCCTTTTATGGCTTTTGACAGCAGGTAGAGGATGACTGGTTGAGTCAATACTCCACTGCATTAAAGGAAGTTTCCATCCTGCCTAAAAGATGCTGTGATGAGGCTGTTACTAAAACAGACCTCTCTGGATCTCACCATTCTAAATAATTATTGGCCAGTCTCAGGCATTCCATTTTGGAGCAAGGTTCTGGAATGAGTGGTGGCCTCCCAACTCCATGGGCTTCTGGATGAGATGGTTTTGATTTCAATTTGGTTTCAAGGCCTGCTTATGGGATGGAGATAGGTTTGGTCACTTACTAGCTGCAAATATTCTGGAGGGAGGTGGTTTTTCAGCAGGAAAAAGCACACGGATAAAATGTTTTTAAAATACTCCAACAATGTTCTTGATTCAGATGAGGCTTTCATGTGGCTGCTGTTTCTTTTTCTTAACAACAACAACCCCAAAATAACTCAGTTAAATCTTTACGTTGTGTATTACTTACTTTAAAAAAAAGTTTGGTGCTATGTATTCCAGTTACATATTGCCTTTCATCAACTGTAGAACTCAACAGGGCATATGTAGGATTCCCAGACTCATAGATTCAATACTAATAGATTTCTATGTTTTGAGATACATAGAGTTCCATCTTGTAGGTATTGCAAAGGTCCACTGTATGTAGACGCTATGCTGGTTCCTTCCAAACTGATTTGTAAATTGGATTTGTAAGATTGGATTATTGTAAGAGCCTCTATGTGTGATTTACCATGAAGATGGTCAGTAAACTGCATTTGATGTAAAATGCAGTGGTTCTATTGCTGTGTGTGGACAACATATTAAACCTTTGCTGAAAGAGTTTTACTGGCTGTTGGCCATATTTGAGGTGTTTGTACTAGTGTAGAAGACACTAAAAACATAGAATGAGGTTATCTGAGAGATCTCCCTGACCTTCACACTCCTGTCTGATTTATTAGTGATCAGGACATTTGGGTGGTGGTGTTTTTTAAAAAAAGTTCCAAAATAAGTGGTGAGATGCATTTTTCCTATAAAATGGTATCCCTCCCCAATTACATTAGGGTTGTGGAAGGTGAAAAGGCAGTAATTCTACACCATATTACTATGGCAGTTTTGAATTTTAATTTTTTTTAGTATTACTGTATTTTTCGCCCTATAACACGCACTTTTTCTTCCCCAAAACGTGCGCGGGGAAGTCAGTGCGCCTTATAAGGCGAAGGGCCGAGGCCGCGGGGAGAAGGAGGGCTCCTTCCCCCCGCGACCTCAGTCTTCGAAGCGATCCCAGCGCCAGCCCATTGAAAGACTGAGGCCGCGGGGGGAAGGAGGGCTCCTTCTCCCCGCGGCCTCAGTCTTTCAATGGGCTGGCGCTGGGATCGCTTCGATCCCAGCACCAGCCCATTCAAAGACTGAGGTCGCGGGGGGAAGGAGCCCTCCTTCCCCTCAGTTCAGTGGGCTGGTGCTGGGATCGGAGAAGTTCTCCGATCCCAGCACCAGCCCATTGAACAACCGGCCTCCGGCTAAAGGGAGGAATCCTTTTTTCCTGGATTTTCTTCCTTTAAAATTGGGTGCGTCTTATTTGCCGGAGCGCCTTATATGACGAAAAGTACCTACAACAGCTAGACAAGTCTGGTTCTTGTGTGGCAGATGATGAGGGCAGGGAAGGAATAATGCTAAAAGTTGCAGATGTGCTAAAGGTTTGATCAAAAAAGTGTGTTCTGAAGCATATGTGTGTTTTCTTCCTGCAGTACATCAATCTCCAGCTGCTTGAGTTGTCTGGAAGAGAGTAGAAACCTTATGGCTTGAAAGCAGGCAATCCCCAATTTGAGAAAGAAAAAGAGAAAGAGAAAGAGAAAGAGAGAGAGAGAGGGACTTGTAGAAAATAACAAACCTGTCACTTAGGGGCTTGCTGCAGAGCTTGACTTGCTATTTCTGACAACTGTGACTAATACTAATGACTTTGTGAAAGGTTCTATCTGTCTCATTTTATTTCACACTTTATGAATGTGCTCCAGCTATTCTCCATTCTGCTGTCAGACCTTCTATTACTTTCCAGGGAAGCGAGGGATGATTATCTCCTTTAAAATTTTAGTCCACCCCATTCCAAAAGCTTGGATATAGGCTGGCAATATAAGCTAATTGGGCACTTCGGGTAGATATTTGTCTCCAAACAAACAGCCTTCCAAAAACCTCATCTAAGTTTTCTTAAAAGAGCAGCTGCCAAGTATGCTATAACCAGCTGTGAATATCTGTCTGATGGAAGCATGCTTTGCAGCTCCAAAATGTTGATTATTTTGGAAAGGTCAACAGCCCACCAGAAATGGATGCTGGTTCCTTCTTCTTCTTCTTGGCCAGGTCACTGTTAACCTCTTAATATTCAGAGCTTCTGCACTTCCAGTAGATGAAATCTGATATAAACTAGTCTCTTTAGGAGAATGTGTCATTGTGGTAATGGAAGGCTGAGCCAAAAGGCACAGTCTAGCTCAGGGGTAGGCAACCTTTCCCCTTTAAGGGCCGATGGACTTCAGCTCCCAGCATCCCAGGAGCTATTGGCCAACATGGGACTATTGGCCAACATGGCTGAGGCTTCTGGGAGCTGAAGTCCCTCGACCCTTAAAGGGGAAAGGTTGCCTACCCCTGGCTAGCTTCTCATCCTCATTTGTGAACTTCAAAGTTATCATGCTTTTCCCTTTTATTTATACTTGCAGGGGTAGGGAGGCTTGGAAATGGATGAAATTGCCCCATTTACTAATGCCATAGTTAGTTCAGAATGTGAGACTGTCTCAGTTTCATTTTTGTTTCATTTCTTAGAATCCCACTAGCATTCTTCTGTACAGTTTTCCATGCAGGGTATGGAAAATGTTTTTTGTCTCCTGCCTGCGTGGACATTTTCTGCTTATTTCACTGCACACTTTTGCTTATGTGTGAATTTTTAGTCATTTTCTGCACTGATTAAAGCATGTTTCTGTGTGATTTTCCAATATATACATTTTAGTTTACTTGCATATATCCACTTTGGAAAAAAAAAGACTGTTGCTCATGGTTTTCTCCCAAAGTTGTTTGATGTTCTCATGATCTTTAAGTTATCTAAGGTTTGGCTTGTTTCTCCATCTGTAGCTATTGTGGAGGTGGCACATTGCCTTGTTTATGCTTCCGGGGGTGGTTAGGAATTGCGACCCTTCAGATGTTGTTGAACTGTACCTCATTCTTCACCACTGACTATGGTTGCTAGGACTGGTGGAAATTGCACTCCAGCAGCTTATGGAGGGCCATACTGTTCCCACCTCTGGACCAGAGGAGATGTCCATTTCTTTCTGCATGGTATGGGAGAAAGTTTCCCAACAAGTGAGTGATAGTTATACTTTTCCCAGTCAGCATTTATCTCATATCATCATAGCACTCCTGATGGATGGCCATCCAGCCTCTGTTTAAAAACCTCCAGAGAAGGAGACTCTCCCACACTCTGAGCATATTCCACTGTCAAATAGCTCTTATCATCAGGAAGTTCTCCCTAGTGTTTAAATGGAATCTATTTTTCTATAGTTTGAAACTGTCTTATAATAAATATACCACTTTTTCTGTTAATGCTATATCTTTGCACTCAATGGATAGAAGAAAGGGATGAGACAATTTAATGTTACAAGGAAGCTGTATGTTAAGCCTGGAGCTTCTTAAGATTCCTATGAGAAACATAGGGGCTATACAGTCCACCCGATGCCGCTGTCACACTGCGCACCCCACCACACGGTGGGCGGCGTGAGGGCACTCCCTTGGCACAGCGTACAGACACGCTGAGCCAATGGAAAGCAAAAAAGTTGGATTAGGGCTGTGGTGTGTGGTTGCCGCAGCCCTGATCTGGCAAGAAAAGGGGCCTGGGGGTCTGTCTGTATAGCCCCATAGAATCATGACAAAACTATGGCTTGAGTTAAATGTGCTCAAGTAGCCAGTTTGCAATGTTCCTTCCAGTCTCCTAAGGAATATTTTGGCTGGTGACAAGTGTGGAGTTATTTACACAAGTATTTAATTTAATAATAATAATAATAATAATAATAATAATAATAATAATTTATACCCCGCCCCTCTGAGAGCAATCAGGGCAGCTAACAGTATTAAAATACAAGATACAGGGGGGAAGCAGACGGACAGCCATGGGCTGCCCCAGGAAGCTACGCCGCGGGGCTGAGGTATCTGCACACTTCGGCCCTGCAGCGCAGCTTCTCTGCCCCTGGAAGGAGCGCTAAAATAGCACTCCTTCCACAAGTCGCCGAAGGTGCACCACAAAAGCTGGCGGCGCACCTTCGGCGACTCTTCCGCCACAGCGTGTGTGGACGCTGCGGCGGGAAGGCATCGTCGGAGCACCGGCCATGCGGAGGGACCGGTGCTCCGACGATGCCTTCGGGAAGGGGTTGGGGCGCCCACCGTGTGGCTGTCCCTCCCCCTCCTTGCCCCCAAAACGGCCCTTTTAGCCGTCTGCTTCCCCCCACAGTCAATCCCCCTTAAGTACCCCCCTTAAAAAAGTATTAAATAAAATAAGATTAAAATTATACCAATTAAGTTTAAGATTTACAAACAAGAAGACAAACATAAACATACCGTGACATTAATTAGCAAGCGGATTAATAGGAAGGAAGGCGGCGGTGTCATATTAAGGGAGTTCAATTTTTCAGCAAATACACCCAAAGCCTTCATATACTTCCAGTGACATCACTTGATAACCAGTGATAATGATAATAACATTAGTATTGGGGAGATTGTGGGGTTTGGGTGAAAGCATTTAGATGTAATGTCAAACTTGTCATGCTTGGTAGCAAGAAATTTGAAGAACTAGGAAAACATTTAGAATCATAGAATCATAGAGTTAGAAGAGACCACAAGTCCAAGTCTTTTCACCACTTCTTCAGCACAGTGCATGTAAACTCTTCACCAAAGACATGCCCTTTTGCCACCCGCTGTGTGATTGTTTGGGTGGTGTGTGGACAACGTGGGGGTGGAGTTGGGGCGGCTGGTGTGTGGTCGCCATGCCCCAACTCCATCCCCAGGCTGGCCCTTTTGGCCGGTCTGTACAGGCCCTTAGTTTATTGGTCCATGTTTGACATTTTAAAGAAGAGGATATTAGGACAAATAGGGGGAAAGAGTTGGGAAACATGTAGGAAAATAATCATGACATTATGACATTATTTTTATAATGAATGTGATTGTGATACTAGCTGAATATGATTCAGAACCTAGAGATGAAACAATTTTGAAGGAAGGCTCTACAATATGGTTCAATATACCTCTGAGCGTATATTGCTGAACGCAGTCTGTAGTACAGTTTTGTAACCTGTTGGTCTTTGATAACTTTCTCCCTGCTCAAAGTTTTTCTAGTGGCAGGCATTAGAAACAAGTGGCTTCTTCAGGTACTAATAGGTTGCCTTTTGCTTGATGGATCAAAAGTTATGTAAGCATCTTTGTAGTTTGAACATAGCTAGTTGTCAACTCGCATGAGCCCCAGACATGTTGTTTGACTTCTGTTACTCAAAACACTTGAAAAGAATCCTAGTATTTTAGATACTGTGAAAAGACTGTTCTCTTTATTGCAGATGCTCAAGTTATAACTATTCAGTTACTTTAAAGCAGGGGTTGTGAATGCATGACTCTCTATATCAGGGGTAGGCGACCTTTCCCCTTTAAGGGCCGAGGGACTTCAGCTCCCAGAATTCCAGGAGCTATTGGCCAACATGGGACTATTGGCCAACATGGCTGAGGCTTCTGGGAGCTGAAGTCCCTTGGCCCTTAAAGGGGAAAGGTTGCCTACCCCTGCTCTATATGTTGGTGGGTTACAACTTCCATTGTTCCCCATCATTGGATATTATGGCTAGTGTGGACGGGAATCCACTCTAGTCCAACAACCTCTGAACAGCCACATGGAGCCCATCCTTACCTTAAAGATATGGGCCTAAATCCAGTGTAGAATCTGGCTTTCTTGAGCCCATTGAAAACAATACCCTTATGTAAGCTTAACTCTTCTTCTGTGTCCAAGCCTTCTTTTCTTATAATGTGTTCTGCATACAAGTTAAACAGATAGGGTGAAAGGATGCAGCCTTGTCTGACTCCTTTGCCGATTGGGAACCATTCTGTTTCTCTGTGTTCTGTTCTGACAGTAGCCTCTTGTCCTGAGTACAGATTCCTCATCAGGACTATCAGATTTGTTGGCACTCCCATGTCTATAAGGGCATTCCATAGCCTTTCATGATCTATGCAGTCAAAGACTTTGCTATAGTCTATAAAGCACATGATGCTAAGGCTGTTGAACATAAAGAAAACAAAAATAATGATCACCAAGGACCTTCACAAATTCAACCTAGACAATGATGAAATAGAAACAGTAAAAGAATTCCCATACCTGAGATCAAATATTGATAGAAATGGGGACTGCAGTCAGGAAATCAGAAGACGACTACGAATAGTAAGGTTGGCTATGAAAGAACTAGAAAAGATTCTAAAATGCAAAGATATACAACTCAGCACAAAAGTTAGAATCATTCAAGAGAATAAAATTGGTGTAATGAAAGAACACACTAAATATGCTTTCAGTAGCTTGCTTGTCATCTGACTTATTTTTGGGTACTGGACTCTTCTGGTTTTTTTCATCTTTAAGGGGAGTTAAACAAATAGTAAAATTTTATTGGGTGATTCTACTTACAAAATTAACTAACAGTTGGAGCTTTAAGTACTTTCACAGAAATCTGTATAATAACATATATATACATATATATATATATATATATATATATATATACATATTACAAACCTGGATCATAATATAACTGCTCTCTACTGAAGCATGGCCTCAAAACAGTTATTTAACAAAGTTCAATTAATACTGGAATATAAATATTGCTATGCTGTAGAAGGTGTGATTGTAAACTTGAGGGGGGGAAATCTAAGTTTTCTCTTTATAAAAAAGGAGGTTAGAGTCTCATTTCTTCTCAGTTATAATTCTGTTATGATGTAGCTTTATTTGGTTAGATTTGTATTTTGAAGGTTCAAGATAAATGATTCTGATAAATATATATTTACATTTCTATGTATAATCCAATTTTATACGATTCTGGATAAAATAGTAGTTTGCATCTGAGATAAATTTACTGTATAAAAACATTGTTTTAACTAGTTTATGTACCCAATGGTTTTCAGTGGCATTTTTCATAAATCTTTGAGAAGTATTGTTCATTGATTTCTTAGTTTTATATCTCACTATTCTTTTGCAGAGTCTAGTCTGGAGTATAAGGTTCTCCACTTATTTTTATCTTTACAAACTCCCTGCCTGCCCATCTGAGGTTACGGATGTGAACAGAATGACTGACTTAGGGTCACACATGAAAAGGGATCCTGTAGCAACTTTGAGACAAACTGTGTGAAAGAAGTTGTAGCATACGTTTTCATAGACTTGGGGGGGATGCAGACGGGTAGCTGTGGGCCGCCCTTGGAAGTGGCGGATTGGGGCCGAGGCTGCCCCATGCCTCAGCCCCGATCCTCCCTTTTGCCGCCTGGGAAAGGAGCGCTAAAATAGTGCTCCTTCCACAAGCCGTGAAAGGGGCACCTGAAGAACCACCATGCGGCTCTTTTCTGCCTCTTCCGGCTCAGCGTATCCAGATGCTAAGCCGGAAGGATGTCATTGGAGCGCCCGTAGTGTGCAATGATGGGCACTCAGATGACGTCCTCAGGAAGGCATTGGGGCGCCCAGCATGAGGCTGCCCTTCCCCTTCCTTGCCTCCAAGATGGCGCAAAGTGCTGTCTGCAAAGGGGGATTGTCTACTTTCTCAGATATATGTCACACAATTGACACAGGGGTCACACATTGAGCCTATGGGCTGAGTAGGGATTTCGTTGAGACCCAGTTTGGTGTAGTGGTTTGAGAGTTGACTAGGGGCCTCGGCAGACGACTAATTGAGTCGTCTGCGAGACCCGGAAGAGGAGGAGCAACCGCATGCGCGGCGCTCCTTCCTCTTCCTGAGGTCGCCCTGGGAGCTGCCGGCCCTCCGCACGGCCGGCACTTCCGGGGCAACCTCCCGCCTCAGCGACCGGATGCGCTGCGGTGGAAAAGGCAGGGAATGTGCACCCTACGCTTTTAGGGCACACTTTCCCTGTCTTGTGGAAGGAGCGCTGATTTAGCTCTCCTTCCAGGGACGCCGCAGGAGCGCTGGGGTGTGGAGGCTGCATTCCTGCGGCGCTCCGTCCGGCGGCACCTCCGGCGCCTCCGTCTGCTTCCCCCCTAGGACTCTGGATTTCAGAGTTTGATTCCCTGCTTGGACACAGAAACCCAATAAGTGGCCTTGCTTCTTCATTTAGCAATACAAATGAGAGAACAAACTGTCTCTTTTCCTTATCCCACTGAAGGTGCAACAAAGTTGATTGACGACTGCAATCAAATGAGGAATTGTAATGAAAAATGAGACAGGTGAGACAGCTAAAAAACCAACAACTAGAGAGGGGGTGGCCATACAGAAAACATGTCCAATAAAACAAGCATAGTTAGAATTAACACTACACATGTAATTGGAACATGGAATGTGAGAAACTTGAGTCAGGGAAAACTAGACATAGTAAAGAAGAAAATGGAATGCATGAATATAGCAATACTTGGAGTGAGTGAGTTAAATGCACAGGAATAGGTCACTTTGACTCAGACAACTGTACAGTAATTATTCATGAAATAAAAAAACAAGAAGAAATGGAGTGTTTTTCATACTAAGAAAAGATATATAGCTAGAGCACTCAAAGGATGCAACTCAAAAAGTCATACCGTATATTATAATAAGGCTTCAGGGTAAACCTATAAACATCTCAACAATCCAGGTATATGCACCAACCACTGATGCAGATGAAGAGGAAATTGAGAGATTCTATGATGTAGTCCAGGAAGAAATTGACAACATACCATCACAAGATTTCAAACTAATCATTGGAGACTTGAATGCTAAAGTTGTCAATAAAGAAGAATAAAAAACAGTAGGAAGATTTGGATTAGGAACAAGAAATAAAGCAGGAGAGCATCTGATAGAATTCTGTGAGGCCAATAATCTATTCATTGCAAATATGTGCTTCATATACCCAGATAGGAGACTATACACCTGGATATCACCAGATGGTAAACTCAAAAATCATATAGACTACATCAGGGGTCGGCAACCTACCGCCCGCGGGCCGGGTCCAGCCCCCCGAGGCCTTTGGACTGGCCCCCGCCGATCCCCACTGCCACCGTGCACATTGCCACCACGCCACCGCGTGCATCACTGCCGCCATTTTGTTGTCCAAAATGGCAGCTGTGACTCATTCGCGCATGCGGAGAAGTACTGCGCATGCACAAACGAGTCACAGCTGCCATTTTGGAAAACAAAATGGCGGCCGCAACGCACATGGTGGTGGCGTGGCGGCAGCGTGCATGATGGTGGCGGGGATTGGCGGCGGCGGGGGTCAGCGGGGCCACGCGCACATATGTGAGTGCGCGTGCTGCCATTTCCTCCCCCCTCAGCCTGCAGAAGACCTGGAGGCCAGTGAACCGGCCCCAGGTAAGAAAAACTTGCCGACCCCTGGACTATATAATTGGAAGTAGAAGATGGAGAAACTCTATCCTTGTGGCCAAAACCAGACCAGGAGCTGATTGTGGCACAGATCACGAACTACTCATAACAAAAATCAGAGTTAAGCCGAAGAAGACTGCAAAAACCATCATTATACCAAATAGGACCTGGATAACATTTCAGATGAATTCAAGGACAATGTAAGAAACAGATTTGAACTATTGAGTATAATCGACCAGGAACCTGAAGAACTGTGGACAGAAGTCAAAGACATAATTAAGGATGAATGCAAGAAAACACTAACAGTGGCCAAAAAGAAAGATAAGAAACAATGGATGACAGATGAAACACTTCATGCAATAAAAGAAAGAAGAAAAGCAAAAGCAAAGCGAAATAGAAACAAAGCCAGAAGTATGAATACAACTATCCAATATCTGACATGCAGTGATAAGGAGAAATACTACAATAACCAATGCAGAGAAATAGAAGACAACAACAAAAGGGAAGAATGAGAGACTTCTATCAAAAAAAGGAGGAAATTAAAGCCAAGTTCAAACCGAGGGCAGGGGTGCTCTATGGAGAAAAACAACAACCCCATAATACAGAAACAAGAAGAAATAAAAAGACTCTGGAGGCAATACACAGAAGGTTATACAAAAGAGATGAGGGAATGAATGATATTTGGAATGAGGAGCCATATGAAAACAAATCCCAAATTCTAAGAAGTGAAGTGGAATCTGCAATAAAAGAAATAGTAAAAAAATAAATAATGGGGAAAGATGATATTCCATTTGAACTGCTACAGTGCCTACAGACAGATGCAACTTTAGCACTAACTGAAATATGCCAACAAATATGGAAAACAAAGTGGTGTCCAACAGATTGGAAACACTCTATATACATACCAATGCACAAGAAAGGAGATACAGACTGCAGCAACTATAGGACAATAGCACTAATCTCACATGCAAGCAAAATAATAATCAAAATTCTGCAGCATAGGCTCCAACCATACATGGAGAGAGAAATTCCAGAGGTGCAAGTAGGATTCAGAAAAGGAAGGGGCACTAGGGACTCTAGACAATGAGGAAATTAAAATAGTTAAAGAATTCACATATCTAAGATCAAACACTGACCAGGAGACTGCAGTCAAGAAATAAGAAGACTTGGAATGGGAGGAGCAGCTATAAAAGAACTGGAAAAGATACTGAAGAGCAAAAACATACAACTGAGCACCAGTGGCATCCCTGCTGCTGGTGTCACCTGGTGTGCGGGGCAGGGCTTCAGAGGTGGTAGAAGAGAAAAGAGAAAAGAGCAGCGCTGAGGTGAGCTGGGGAAGCGTGCACTTCTCCTAGCAGTCCTCAGCGCCACCCCCATCTCCTCAGAGGAGAAACGTATAGTGCTGAGGCTGAGGTGAGTTGGGCAAGCACACTCTTCTCCTAGCAGTCCTCAGCGCCGCTCCCTTCTCGGAGGAGAAAAGTATGGTGCTGAGGTGAGCTGGGGAAGTGTGCTCTTCTCCCAGGAGCCCTCAGCACTGCCCCTTCCCTTCAAAGGAGAAAGGAGTGGTGATAAGGGGAGCTGGGAGGTGCGTGTGTGCTCAGCCTGGCTCATTGCCCCTGGCCCATTCTGAAGAGAACAGGTCCGTGGCAGGGGCAGGCCTCCCCGATTGAGTGTCACCCCCATCTGGGGTGTCACCTGGTGTGGTCTGAACCACCTGAACTCACCCAGTGGCACTACTGCTGAGCACAAAAGTCAGAATTGTTCAGGCCATTGAATTCCCAATTACCATGTATGGATGCGAGAGCTGGACAGTGAAGGAAGCAGACAGAAAGAAAAACTGTGGTGTTGGAGAAGAGTACTTAGGATACCATGAACATCCAAGAAGACAAACAAATGGGTTCTTAAAGAGATCAGAGCAGGGCTCTCCTTGGAAGCAAAGATGGTCAAGTTGAGAGTATTGTAGTTTGGCCACATAATGAGAAGGCACGGATCACTAGAAAAAACAATAATACTAGGAAAGATAGATGAAAGAGAGGAAGAACACAAACCATATGGATAGACTTGATCAGGGGGATTATGGGCAAGGGCTTGCAGATCTGGGCAAGGCAGTGAAAGATAGGGATGCTTGGAGATGTCTCATCCATAGGGTCGCCATGAGTCAGAACCGATTCAAGGACAGCTAACAACAACAATAAAAGGCAACATTTTGTGGACTCTTTATCTTGTTATTGCTACATATTTCCCATATTGTTAGTTGTGGGAAGGCCAATAGAAGAGTTCTAGTTTTCTTCTTTCTGACCATTGTCAGGGTGTTGTTTTTTTCTTTCTCAAAATAATAAGATGTCAGCTGAAAAATGCTTAGTAATTCGTAATTAAGGAAAGGTAGATAGCAAAAAAGCAATAACATTAAAGAGATGTCACAAAGGATTTAATGCTAACCTTCAGAATTAAATGCTGAAGTAGCTATATCTATCCCACAAAGTATTCAAAGAAACTCTGAGCTGAGAGCCATACAGTTAATCCCAGAATAAACGCTGAGTCAGGACACTGGCAAATGATGCCAAAGCTGAATGTAGCTCAGCCACAGAAAAAACACTCATTGGTGACCCCCTGACACACACACACACATCCATGAAAGTCACAGAACAACATTAAAACAAATGGATGCAACCAAAAAATAAGAAAGAGGATCTAAAAAAATCCCATACTCTGCCAAATAATCACATAATGCCTGCTAAACAGGCAACTGCAACACAAGGCAGACCTCTTCCAGTTAGGATGTAAAGAAGTTCTTGGGTTGTAAAGCCAAGCTCTTGTAGCATACTAGTGGAGCAGAAATCTATACTAGTGGACCTCTGTTGTTGGTGGCTGTGAAACACCAGTTGGCATGTAATTCATGTGGCAGAGGGGGATATTAATGGGTTTGAACTTTTACCTTTTTATTGTACTTTAAACTGTTTTAACTTTGAATTTTAATTGAATAGTTTACATGACTCTTGTGAGTTTGCAGAAGACAGAAATTGATTTTTTTTAACCTTTTTTGGATTAATATTCCCAGAATCCCCCAGCCATTTTGCTTCATACCGGGTAGAAAGCATTTATGAATTTTGGTGATCAGATTGTTCTGAATGACAGTCAGAAGTGATGTAGATTGAGTCTGAGGATTTGTTTTCAAACCATGGACCAGTGCTATTAATCTTTTAGAAGCACACAGATGAACAAACATTGCAGCCATGTTGGCTCTCTGGAGACTTTTGGATCTCTCTGTGTAACTGAGAGCTGGCTTAGGAAGAAGCTTGGCTCATCAGTATGCTATCAGACTTCATCTGATTCACATAAACATTTCTTGGGATTTCTGTTCTGTGGAGGCTGTGATGATATTGTGTTCTGACAACTTTTGGGTTACCCTGCCCTTCTGGGGAACTATATGGCATGGCTTTCTGTCTGGTCACTCTTGCCTTGTTGTGATTTGGTTTATAGATGTTCTATTTAAAAAGGGGTGATCAATAAATGGAATTGCTTATAGAAATGTTAGTGTACACATAGCCACAAACGCTTTGTATCTATAATTAAAATTGCTCACAAAGCTATTTTTTCTACTGACCATGAAGGATGGATACTATGTACATAAAAGGCCATTTGTATGGCACAACATTAGATGCTGATAGCAGTGGCAAAATGCCAGGGGGTTTACTGTAAATGTGGTGTGAATTCCCATGGGTAATGAAGCTTTAGTTCATGGATACTTATGCAATATTAAATGTGTCAGTTTTTTGGGTACACAAGATACCTGAAAGTCTGCTTAGAGAAAGGGTACACCACTTCTAGCAGAGTGATTTTTCAAATCCTCCCCCCACAACTGTAATTGTTCTTTTTTTGTGGTGATAGAACTCACGGGGGCACAAAAATTGGTGAAGGCTGTGTGTGGGGTATGTGGGAACTGGTAAAAGTAGACAACAGTGGGCTAGCTGTTTCACATATTCAGTTGGCCAGGACAACAAAAAAATCTGTTGTGTCCTAATGTACCTTGGTAGTTATCAATGAGCTGGCATCTTGAACCCATGTGTCCAAAAGCCAGCCAAAGCCAACAGATTAATTATTTATAATAAGATTTTTTTTTACTTGTCTTCCATCCTAAGACATTAGTACAGTGAACAACCAACCAACCAACTAACCAAAGAGAACAACCAACCAAATATTCCACAAGTACAGTAAATCCACAAGGCAACAGTCTAATAAAAATAGATCAGGAGATGGATCATGATTTAAAATTGGTGGTCAATTTACTAATTTTAACCTGTCACTGAAATGATGCAGCATCAACCCCAGTCTTGTTTCAATAGTATATAGAGCACTCCAGGGACAGAAGGGCTCTCTGCCTTGTTCCTATACAATAGCATGATCTGATAAAGAACCCAGAGAAATGACACTGAAAATATGAAGACATAGGGGGGATGCAGACGAGGGCGTCCAAGACGCCCTGGTCCGCAGCGCCGCGGGGCCAAGGCAGCCTCACCGCGGTGCCTCCCCGGCGAATCTAAAAGGAGCGCCAAATTGGCGCTCCTTTTAGATTTCAGAGAAAGTGCGCCCCAAAAGCGGCGGGCGCACTTTCTCTGACTCAAACGCTGCGGCGCGTGTGGTCGCCACGGCGTGAGGTCAACCCGGGAGCGCCGTCCGTCCGGATGGCCGGCGCTTCCAGGGGCGACCTCAGGAAGAGGAAGGGGCACCGCTCGTGCGGCTGCCCCTCCTCTTCCTGGCCTCGGAGACGGCTCTATTAGCCGTCTGCCGAGGCCCATAGACAGGTTGGGGATGTAAGATATGCTTTTTACAATAAACTCCTCCATAAACAAAATAGGATTGATTTGGACAAGTCAGTATCTCTAACTGACTTTCTTATCTGTCAAATATGAATAATAAATGCCTTGCTTCATGGAAGGTTGTGAGAAGAAGGGATATTAACAGGATCATAAAATATGCTGTGTATGTGTCTCTATATAGGCCAGGATCTAAAGATCTGCCGATCTAAGTCTGTATATTTGGGAGGTTTGGGGCTTGCCTTTCTGGAAGAACAGCTAAGGAAAAAAATAACTCCTTTTTAAAAATGTAGGAGTTTCTAAAGTGATTTGCATTTACAGTATGGTGATAGCAGAGAGTTTGTTGTTCAAAGGAGAAAAAGTTTTTAAAATCCCTTTAGGTAAGTGTCTTGGGCATATCTAAAGTAGCTTTTTGGATCCTGGCCATGGTTTGTAATTAGCTGCATACAAATCCAGTGTTTAGCATAAGCACTGCCATTCTTGGATGATACTGAAAACAAAAGCCAATGATTTTAAATATGCAGAAAAACTACTTGGAGGAAAGACATATATTGATCTGGAGAAGAAGAGCTCTGGGCTATGCACAGGTTATCAGATAATTCAGAGACTTTTTCTACCCTGTCATTAAGAGTAACGACTAGAAATAATACATATCTCCTTTTTCATGATAAAGTTTATGCTTAACTGTGCAACATTTATCAGGGACAGAAATTCAAACATTAAAAAAAAGCTCTATAGTACTGACTTATCATGGAAACCACTCCCAGAGTAGATGAAAATACCATGCTATAGTTGAAACTAATGGTTGATTCTATTCTCTTGTCATAGAGTTAAAGTGTGTATGTATGTATGTGTTGTGTGTTCTAACCAAAATGTGTCAACAAATATGGAAATCAAAACAATGGTCCACAGACTAGAAACATTCAATATACATCTCCAGTCCCCAAGAAAGGGGACAGCAGCAATTGCAGAAATGACAGGATGAATTCATTAATTTCCTACGCAAGCAAAGTGTTTATCGAAATTCTACAAGAAAGACTTTTACTATATATGGAACAACAAATGCCAGATGTCCAAGCTGGATTCAAGGAAGGAAGAGGCACTAGGGATCATATTATAAATATGAATAATGGAATGCACCAAAGGATTTCAAAAGAAAGTCAGCCTATGCTTTATAGATTATAGCAAAGCCTTTGATTGTGTAGATCATGAAAAGCTATGGATCACTGTTAAAGAAATAGGTGTACCACTGCATTTGATTGTCCTGATGCATAACCTGTACTCAGGACAAGAGGCTACAGTTCAGACAGAATATAGAGAAATGGAATGGTTTCCAGTTGGCAAGGTGGTCAGGCTGCATCTTATCACCCTATCTGTTTAACTTTTATGCTGAAAATATCATATGTAAAGCAGGACCAGACTTTGGGGAAAGTGAGACTGTTCTACTTCAGCCATATTATGAGAAAGACATGACTTAGTAGAAAACAACAACAATGCCTAGCAAAGTAGAAGGCAGTAGGAAAAGAGGAAGACTACATTCCAGATGGATAGACCCAATCAAGGAAGCCATAGCCCTAAGTCTTCAAGACCTGAGCCAGGTGGGTTATAATAGGGTAAGCTGTGGGACTCTCATTCACAGGGTCTCCCTAAGTGAAAGTCAGTTTGATGGCAGTTAACAACAAATGTGTATGAAATTCCTGCACTATCATCAAAAGTCTGATTTGAGAGGGGCAAGAGAAGGTCAAAATAGAGTAAGTGGACGGAGTTGGCACGCATATTGTAAGAAATGTATGGTTAACATTAGACAGATGGCAGGGATCTGTTTCACCCTAGAGTGAAATACTAGAGGCAGACCTTTGAAATATAGGTGTAATTAGTCAGGAAGAGGAGTTTGATTTGTCATATCATCAATTAAATGCTCAGTCAGTGATGGGAAAGCCTTATACCAGCTATTGCCAGTAAACCGCCACCCATCCACCCCAAACCCATCCCAAACTGGGTTGGATGAACAAACAGTCTGAATTGGCGTAATGTACTTTCAGCTGTCTTGATACCATTGCTTATAATTAGGGCATCAAATGTTACTTTCAGACAAGTCGACTCATACTTGAAAAGCCACCAATCTCCTTACAGTTTGATGGACTTGCAAGCTAAACACAGATTTTTATTGAAATAGGGAATGATATCTAATTAAAATGGCTGGGTGACAAAGAATGGGGACATAATATTTTAAAATAAAAAGCTGTTTTATATTGTATTGGGCATTCATGAACTGGAGAGGAGCAGGAAGAGCCAGATAATTAGACATACTTAGTCACATCCCAAGGTTATGCATGTTTACCTAGAAACAAGCCTAGAAAGAAGCATGGAATTAAGGTATGTTTTCTCTGGTGAGATAAGGATGAGGTCTTTGAGTTCTTATGAAGAACAGCTGAGGAAGTTGAGTGTGTTTAACCAGGAGAAGAGATGACTGAGAGGTGACATGCTAGCTTTTAAATTGGATGGGCAATGAAACTGGGGTGGAAAGGAACAGTTTATTTTTTTCCTTTTCATAGTAGATAGACCATAAGACATGCAATGAACACAATTCTATGTACACTTGCACAGGAGCATGTCCTGTTGAATTAAGTGTGGCTTAGTTTTGTGCATGTGTGCTTGTCAGTAGAACTCTATGCTTCTACTTAATGTATGAAAGAATTGATGGTTAAACCACCTCATCAGTGGTTGCAGCCCTGTAGTCTTTAATTCAGTGTGTCAAAGAGACTTCTGTATTGATTTGGTGAAATTTTAATATAAAGGATGAACTATTATTTTAAAAGCCATTGTTACTGAACTTAAAAACAATTAAAGTTGGCAGGACTTCTTGAATGGTGGTGTCCATGGTGCTGAAACTAGCCAAAACAGTTTATCATAGGCTTAACTGTACATTATGACAACACAACAGTGATTTTAGAATACTGGACAGCTGTAAAATTACAAGACTGGGGGTATAGGATAGACAGAATTAGCAGGAGGAACTACCTCCATCAGCTTTTCTCTTGCTTGGCTGTCCATGTGTCCCATTGGAAGAAAAACTGGTGTGGGGATGCATTTCTGGGGAAGTACAGTGGTAAGGACTCCTTTGCTGCTTGAGAATAATTTTCTTTTCCTCATCACTTTATGGTGGTTCTCTAACATGGTTCTATCAAGAAAGCTGATGCAATTCTAGGCTGCATCAATAGGAGTATAGTGTCTAGATTGATGAAAGTAATAGTACCACTCTATTCTGCTTTGACCAGACCTTGCTGAAATATTTGTTTCCAGTTCTGGGCACCACAATTCAAGAAGTATGTGGACAAGCTGGAAGTGTCCAGAGGAGGATGATCAAGATGCTGAAAAGTTTGTAAACCATACCCTGTGAGGAGTGGCCTAGTGAGCTGGGTATGTTTATCTTGGAGAAGAGAAGGCTAATATTAAAATATGATAGCCATATTTTAATATTAAAAAGGATGTCATATTGGGGATAGAGCAAGCTTATTTTCTGCTGCTCCAGAGATTAGAACACAGAGCAATGAAAAACAGATTCCACCTAAATATTAGGAAGAACTTTCTGACAGCAAGAGCTGTTTGACAATGGAAAATGCTGCCTTGGAGTGTGGTGGAGTCTCCTTCTTTGGAGGTTTCTAAACAGAGTCTGGATGGTCATCTGTCAGGAGTGCTTTGATTGTGTCTTCCTGCAGGGCAGGGGTTGGACTGGATGGCCCTTGTGATCTCTTCCAATTGTGTGATTGTATGATTTGATTATTCTACCCTCTCTCTCTCTGACTTTTCTTCGCAAACGAAGATTCGGGAAGGATTCATCCCACGCTTTCTGCAAGCGTGCTGATGACTAAAAAGGCTAATCCGAGATAAACAAGTCCAGTTGCAGAAAGCACAGCAGAAGGTCTCCTTGGGTGATGTTTCTGGGTCGTGATTCTTTCTGCGTTGCCGTTTCTCTTCGAGACATGTTTGACGTGACTTCTCAAATAAGGCTGCAGCATTGTGGATAGTGTATCTCCTTGCCTCCTGATGTGAGGCCAGGGTGGACCATTGTTGGTAATCAATTTGGTCAAGCCTGAGATGCTGTTTCAGGGAGTCCTTGTATCGCTTTTTTGGAGCGCCCCTCTTACGCTGACCCGTGGCAAGTTCACCGTAGAGTACTATTTTTGGGAGGCGATGGTCCTCCATCCTAGAAACGTGCCCTGCCCAGCGCAGCTGCGTTTTCAATAGCATGGCCTCAATGCTGGTGATCCTTGCTTGCTCAAGGAAAGCAACATTCATCACATAGTCAGTCCTGTGTATATTTAGGATTGTGCATATACAGCATTGATTTAAGCGTTCAAGGAATTATTCTATTCTATCACTGAAGAATGATTTTACATTGAAGAATGCTTTGGATTTAAAACAGGGGTAGGCAACCTTTTTGAGCCGGGGGCCGAGTTGCTGTCCCTCAGACAATTGGGGGGGAGGGGGAGGAAGCAAAAAATAAAATAAAAAAATATATAAAAAAATATGCATGCACACTCTCTCAGCCCCAGAAAAGCCATGGCAAAACCCCTGTGGAGATTTTGGCAAGAAAATCCCAAGAACAAGTAATAACAACAATAATCATTATCATCATGGAAACAACTGGAAGGCAGGCCCACAAACAAGCAGGGATGCATGCACAGTGTCTCAGCCCCAGAAAAGCCATAATGGCAAAACCCCTGTGGAGATTTTGCCAAGAAAACCCCAAGAACAAGTAATAACAACAATAATCAATATCATCATGGTGGGCAGTGCTGGCGGCAGGGGTCGTCGTCGGCAGGACCAGCCTGGGGCCTGTCCAAAGGCCTCAGGGAGCCACATCCAGCCCCCGGGCTGGAGGTTGCCTACCCTTGATTTAAAACTTCCATTCTCTTCACATATGTAGTAACTTAACTATTTATTCCATTGGTCTAATACCTCACAAGACATACAGAGTGCAATATGGCACCTGTCTGGCTTTTATTCCCAGTGTACTCAGCACTCCTATTGCTGCTTGTACTGGTAAACTGCTTTTAGTAAGAAGCTTTTCTCATCAGAAATCTTAATAGAATTCTGATCTTCACTTTGGATGCTCCAAGCATTGACAGTTTTATAGCCATATTACTAATAAGGAATACTATATTGCACACACTGATCTTGCAAAATACAGTTTTAGAGCATCACACCATTTCCTGAATGGCTTTTGTAAATGTTGCTGTTGATTTATGCTTTGGCTGGAGGGACTAGCCAAGGAATAGACCACTGTGTGTTAATGCTGTTGATTTATGCTTTGGTTGGCCAAGGAAAAGCCAAGGAAAAGACCACTGTGTGTTAAACTGTGTGTTAATGCTGAAGGTGTGCAGCATTATATTTGCTCAGGAATAACTTCAGAGCTAATGGTGTGTCTAATCCCTATGATTAGTGGTCACTAAGGCGTGGTCATTTTGCATAGTATATATTCTTGCACTCTACATGGCTGGGTATTAAGACATCTTCTTCATTTGAAGGACATGTGTACTGTGGATGAGAAGTCACAGGAAATTGTATCTGTTGCCACATCACTACATCGAGGAGCTCTCAAGTTGAAAAAGCATGTGGTATTAGTGTGATGCCCAGCTAAAAGAAATAAATATATAAATCTTTTGTCAATTTTCTCCCACACCCTGCTAGTACAAAAGCTTAGTCTCTTATACTAGCATACAATTTTGTACTCATGAACTAGCATACATTTTTGGATACAATTTTCCTTACAACTTAAATGCTGACTTGCCAACCGGTTGCACATAACACTTCAAAGCAACTGAGACAGTGCACTGTGCTCTACAGTTATATCTGATGATAATCTTTCTGGATTTGTGTAATATACATTCTGCAAGCAATTAACATATTATTCTTTAAATGAAGATTTAATAAAATATGTGTTAGTGGACTTCCAGTTGATATGGCGGTTTGACTAGATGTCGTCTGAAGTAGCTCCCAGGGGATAGTCAGCTAGGCGTAGCACTGGGGTTGTCTAAAATCATATCTAGACAACCAAACAGCTCCTTGGGTATGAGGGGATTAGAGGGGTTCTACACAGACCCATAATATACCCCCCCCCAAAAGAATAAGAAGCTTTTTGTTCTCCAGGAAAGGCAGAGGTTGATGAACCATCCACGGCCACGCTTGGGCTATTGTATACAAATGTGAAGAGGGACGGCAACAACTTTTAAAACTGTGTGTATCCCCCCCTTTTTATAAATTGCTGAGTTTTTTTTTAACTTGGTGCAATATCGGGGTTTTCTTCATAGACTGTTAAAATCTTTAATTTGGAATATATCCTTTCTTGCACTGAAGAAGAGAGAGCATGATAATAAAGGCTCAGCAAAGTTCTATGTACTGCTCACTTTTGTTAAGCTGAAGTGAAGCTCCACAGTGTTTGTTGTGGAAGTTTAATTTCCTGATTTTCAGCAAATTCTAAATGTATTCTGACAATGATTGGCTATTTTATTTTATTTTATCCTATTTTATTTTATTTTCATTTATTTTATTATATTGTATTCTATTCTCTTAATCTATTATTATTGTTTTAATTTTTATTATGTTATTGTTTATATTTTGTACATTGTATTCATTTTATTGGTAATTCTGCCTCGATCCGTAGGGAGAGGCGGGAAATATAAATAAAAATTATTATTATTATTATTATTATTATTATTATCATGAAAAGAAAAGACTATACATGGAAATTAAATGAGCTGTTACTAAAAGATGAAAATATAGCAACAGAAGCAAATAAATAAATAAATATTTTCCCCAAAAAATTAGGCCAGGGAATTATATAGATCAAGTTTGAGATGCCTCAAAATTGGTTATGCGAGGTTTCTTTATGCAAAAAGGATTGGAAAATAAAAATAAAATAAGTTAATTATCCTCCAAGAGAGTTTAAAAAGCAAGGAGAAACAACTAATAAATAACCCATTAAAATCAATATTAGAAGAAAGTAACTTTATACAGAAACAGTTATCCTTATTATTGATAGATCAGGTAAATAAGAAACTAAAAAATACTTAGCAAAGATATTTTGAATTGGCTAATAAACCTGGTAAATTTCTAGCCTATAAATTAAAGAAAGAATTAGAGAAAAAAGCTGTTAATTTGAAAGAAAATGACAAGATTTATTCTAAACAGAGTGAAATAAAACCATTTTTTTCAAGTTTTAGTCAAAACTTTTTCAAAAGGATAACATCCAAACTCTCTCTGTTGGATGAACCAAGAGAAATACTAAATAAAGAAATTTCATTACAAGAAGTCAAAGATGCAATGCAAAAATGTAAAATAGGAAAAGAGACAGGACCTGATGGTTTCTCATCAGAGTATTATAAAACATTCACAGATCAGTTGGCAACACCTTTATGTAATACAATTAATAATATATTAAAAGGGAAAATTCCATCAACATGGACTGAATCAAGCATCATATTAATTCATAAACAAGATACAGATAGTCAAAATTATAGGCCTATTGCTCTATTAAATACCGATTATAAAATATTTGCTTGACTATCTGTATCTACCTATATCAGTGGATACAGCACAGTGAGAGTAACACTATATGGGGTGGGGAGTGGAAAGAAATGGGGAACATGTTGCCTCCTCAGCTCATCCTGCCCAAGTCCCTCTCAAACTTGGTAGAACTACTGAGTAATATTCCTTCCTTCCTGTCATGCATCGGTGTGAATGAATTTAGTATCCAAGCAGGAACCTTAGGGTACTCCCAAGTACAATGTGGAAGCCGGCTGCTGCAGTAAAGGATTTATTTACAGAGGAAGGCAGGAGACAAATACTATTTACAGCAGTCACAGAGCTAATGGACAAAATCAAAAGCAAAACTCTCTCTCTTAGAGATTCAGACCAGACTCTCACCAGACTCTCTCTGGACTCACTCATCAGACTCACACATTGAACTGTTATTCTTATCTTTTATAGCTTCTTGCGACCTTGCTGTCCAGGTGCTGTCTAATACACATC
Source organism: Phrynosoma blainvillii (assembly GCA_026167975.1). Classification (NCBI taxonomy): domain Eukaryota; kingdom Metazoa; phylum Chordata; class Lepidosauria; order Squamata; family Phrynosomatidae; genus Phrynosoma; species Phrynosoma blainvillii. The sequence continues at coordinate 11,149,913 of JANUYF010000005.1, forward strand.
CATTGTCTGGCTTCTCTGCTACTTAGTTCAAGGCCATGATCACCTCATGTCCAGGCCTTACCATACACACAATATGGCTCTGCAGTTCTGCAGGCATAACATATTACAACACTTTAGTGTGACCCTTCTTTCTTTCCTACCTTCCCCCAGTTAATGAGCAGACAGCTTGCTAGTGTGATTTTGCTAACAGGATGTCGGTATAGGAAGGTTTTAAAAAAACTTTTCTACAAATGTGCAACTGTTGTGGTTTCCCTTGATTGTAAAAATGTCTAAAGATAAAAGCCTAGCTCTCTGTGACTGCATACTTATTGTTTTTTTCTACAAGTGTTTGTTCAATATTTTGTGTGAGTTGAATTTTAAAACCACTCTGCAAATCATTGCATAATGCCAAAGCCCTTTCCATGCCAAAAGATGGGAAACGGCCTGTGTGAGAGATGAGAAAAACCACCTGTTGGCCTGCATAGCTTTGTTCAACTGCAAAGAAGCCTGCAGAAATGTGGACAATCCTGTTTGCCTGTGTAGGTTTTAAGATTTAAGATTATCTTTTCAACAGTACTAGAGCAGACATGAACATGGGTGCTCAGGCTGGCAGACAGGCAATACTGGTACAGGCAGAAATGACTGGATCTGTCTTCCAGACTTTAGAAATGTTGCTTTTTTTTTGGACTACAGCTCCCAAAACTGTCTCCCAGTGGCCATACCAACTGTGGGATTTTTAAAGATAATCCAAAAGAGTAATTTTTTGAAGATTGAGCCCATTCAGTTTTAAGATCCTTGAGAGTTGGATTTGTCATGATAATGGCAAATAATGTCATGATAATGGGGATTGTTGTACTTTTTTTATCATTTTAGTGGAATTTCAAAACTGTTTGGAAGTAATGCTTTCAATAAGATCAATGGATTTTTTTTAAAAAATATCTTTTCTATTATCCATTGTTTTAATTGGCTTTTCTTATCTCCTAGAATCATAGAATTATAGGCTCATAGAGTTGGAAGAGACCTCAAGGGCCATCCAGTCCAACCTCCTGCCATGCAAGAATACACAATCAAAGTACCCCCCAAAAATGGCCATCCAGCTTCTGTTTAAAAACCTCCAAAGGAGACTCCATCACACTCCAAGGGAGTGTGTTCCACTGTCAAACAGCTCTTACTGTCAGGAAGTTCTTCCTAATGTTGAGGTGCAATCTCTTTTCTTATAGTTTGAATCCATTCGTCTGGGTCCTATTCTCTTGAGCTGCTGAAAACAAACTTGCTCCATCTTCAGTATGACATCCTTTCAAATACTCAAACAGGTCTATCATATCACCTCTTAACCTTCTCTTCTCCTGGCTAAACATACTCAGCTCCCTAAGTTGCTCCTCATATTGTGAGCCACCTTGTTTCCCATACTGGGAGTCAGGCTGGATATACTTTAAAAAATAAAGAAATACTTCCAATGCTCCATGATTCATATATGCTTGGATTTATCCCTAGTCTCTCTTTATTATCATGCTAGCTGTTTACCCAACTGTTTTATTCCTTAGGATCCTTAGAAAACCAAGGATCTCTAGGTATACATGTTGAGAAAATGTTTTCATGATTTTTGTGTCAACTGCACAGGCCATATCCTAATTCCAGATCTCTTACTGGTGCTCTGGCAGAAGGACCAAAGGTCGCTAGGAGAAAGAACCCCCAGAGCATTGCCATTACCCTCAAAAGATACATAAGCATTCACTACCTTCAAAAACCAAACAGTCCAAACACTCCCCATACAGAGAGCCAATGTGTGTAGTGGTCTGAGCATTGGACTATGACTCTGGAGACTGGGGCTCAGCCATGAAAACCCACTGGAGGACCTTGGGTGATTCAGACACTCTTAGCCCCAGAAAACCTCATGATAGGTTCTCCTTCAGGTTACTGTAATTAAAAAAACCCAAAAAACGTCAAGACACATAACAAAAACAACAACAATCCCTGCAGTATACACAGAACAACAGCAACAACAATAACAACACCTGCAATATCAGCTTGACAAGCCTGAGGCAATATGGTGTGTGTGATATTCAGTTGTACACTCTTACAGATAGAGAAGGAAAAGAATGTGCCTTCATTGTGTTCCTGATACAAAACAAATAGTATTTAAAGCCTGTGATATGTAGACCTAATGATGCAATTGCATTTCATCCACTTCTCTTACATTTGTACCAGGGAATAAATGGATACCATTGGGGGAGACTTGAGATCTGAAACTGCAGTTGTTGAATGTTCAGTGATAAAATATAATAACATCTGAAGGAGTAGTGGAAAACCCTTCAATACATAAAAAGGGGAGGAAAAACACTTCATTTAATGTAGCCTGTGGGGGTTTGCAGAAATCTTTATTGAAAGCAATCAAGGACATTTTGTACCCAGTTCTGAAATGATGGCCCTTATCAGCACATAAGGCCAACTCGGGAAATTATCCAGGAATCATGGAACAATTAAAAAAAATATTGGTACAGGCTGTTCAGTATATTTGGTTGTCGATGCCCTCAGTTTAAGTTGTCTGGCCTCTGAGTGATCTTGAACAGATCTTATGATGGAAAGGTGAGTGATAGGAAAATACTTGGGCTGTTTAAAAGTGAAATTTTATGTCTCTCCACATTAATTTCAGCTCTGGACTTCATGTGTATCAGATAGGTACAGTGACCCTTATAGAGTATTTGATGTAAAGCTCCAAGTGGCTAGAATTTTTTTAAACCTTTTTTTTAAAGTAAACTTTTCTAATGCCTTCCATGCCTCCTCAAGACCATCAGCAAAATACAAGACAAGGCAGAAGATTTAAAAGAAATCATAAATTCAGTTAGTTAAAATAGCAACCGAAAAATTTAAAATAATAGTGATAAATCTTCACATGTGTCTGCATTCTTTACCTTCTTACACTGACTTTCAAGGCAGGCCACATATAGTGCATTACAGTCACCTAGTTTAGGTGTAACTAGAATGTGAATTTCTGTTGTAACCATGGATTTATCCTGTAGTGATACAGTGCAAGCTTCTTGTCCAAAACACACTGCAGAAATAATCCCATATGAGACTGCTTCAAATGCTCTGCCTCAATGCTAGGGAATTCAGGGAACTACGTACCGTAGTTTTGTGAGGTATTTAGCCTGTCAGAGAGTTCTGGTGCCACAATAAACTACAATTCCCAGGATTCCTAGCACTGAGTCTCAAACTGGATTATTTCTGCAGTGTGTTTTGGACCTCTGAATGTGCTTCTTTTTCTAACATTTATGGTTAGTAGCCATAACAAACACAAGAAGCCTGGATTGTGCGGTTCTGTCATTTTTTTTCTTTCCTCATTTGATTTCTGCAATTGGTGGAGGTTACTTGCTCACTAGATAAAATGAAAACTATTGTGTATAAGTTGCCATCAAAAGTGAAGTTGTTTTACTTCAGCATGTATTCTGGGTGATGGGAGAATAAGGGGGGTTGCAGACTGCCAGAAATAGTGCAAATTGAGTCCACTTTTAGGGTTAGGGTTAGTACTAGGGAGTCATGGGAATTCTTTTTTTTTCTTCTGAGACATTGAGCCTTCTCTGTCAGAGAGCTCTGGTGCCACAATAAAATACAGTTCCCATGATTCCCTAGCACTAACCCTAACCCTAAAAGTGGAGTCAATTTGCACTATTTCTGGTAGTCTGCAACCCCCCTAAAAGACTATTGTTCTGCACATCTAACAATACTCTTGTGCTTTCTTAAATGGAGTGAATTTTGGGCTTCTTCCAGCATGGCTTATCTACCCAGGTTAGTGGTGTTAGCATGGCCTTCTAAAGAAATATGATGATGATGATGATGATGATGATGATGATGATAATAATAATTTTTTATTTCTAGCCCGCCCCTCTGCTCTGCAATCGGGGCAGGTTACAACATTTTAAAACATACAAAGGGGGTTCATTGATTCACCTTTGTCTTTGGAGACACAGATTACTTCCATGGTACTGAAGGCCTTCTATCAGTTTAGCTGGTATTGCAGGTGACACACTGCCTGCACATGTCTCAGTGACTTGTAGAGGTTTCAGTGACCTACGTAATCATAAAATTGGAAGGGCCATCTAATATACCTGCCTTGCATTCAGGAAGCCATAATGAAAGCACCCTAGAGGTGGCCATGCAATCTCTGTTAAAAACCCTCCAATGAAGGAGATTACACCATTTCTAAAGTATAGTTCCACTGTCAACAAGCTCTTACCATGGCCTTCCTAACGTTTAGTCAGAATCTCCTTTATTGTAATATAAATCCATTGGTGAAGGTCCTATCCAAGGGTAGCAGAAAATGAGCTCACTTCATTATTTACATGACAGTCCTTTGGATTTTTAAAGGTAGCTAAAATATCACTCTTCAACCTTCTCTTCTCCATGTTAGACCAGAGTGCATTACAGGTAGGGCTCACTTTAAAAGCCACTTGAACACTACATTTAGGCAGAGGCTTTCCACTGAGAACAAATGTCATGATCATGTTAACTTTGGGCTTTGCTGACTCCATTGACTTCCTCTTCATTTATGGTTTAATTTCAATTTAAAATGCTAGTTTGAAATCTTTGAAGCTCTTCATGGTTATATGCAAAGGGCCACTTATTTCCACATGTACCTCATCTAACTTCTTTACAGAATCCCTTCATTTAACTGAAGAAGAAGTTCTGCCCAGCTGTAAACTTCCCAACCATGTTTGGCTTAACTTTCTTACTTTCTTCTAGCATGTGCAAATCTAATAAACTTGATAGTGAGAGTTAGCAGCTAGCCAGATGAGAAAAGAATAGGCAGTCTGTTTTTGCTGTATTACAGTTTGTCCCCTCTCATCTGATAAAACAGTATAACTTACTAGCCTGTGTCAACTTTTAGCTAAATTTAAAGTGCAAGGGTCACACATGCAGTGACTTCACTTCGTTGTGTGAAGCAGTGGGGTTGCAAGGTGGGAATGAACATGTTTCACATTTGTTAGAATTCAGTTCATATTATTGTTCAGCCTGGTGTATTTATTTGACTTATCCACATGTAATGTCAAGCTCTTTATCTGGGTCTCCCCTGGGAAATTTTGTTTATTTGTATAGGTGGCTTACAAACCTTCTAAACAGTGCAAATAAGTTGAGACCTCTTTGTATTTTCCCCCGTGCTGCTAATTTAATCTTCTGTGTTAAAGCTTCTGGTAGCAGGTATTGATAAAATACTTCATTGAAAAACAAGTGCTTTGGTTTAATTTTTGAGGAAAAAAAATAAAATTAGAATTTTAATATTTTTTTTGCCTGTGACAAATTCATTATTTACTCCCTTGTATCTATTTATTTGCCATGACAACAAAGCAGCCTTGATCATTGTTGATCACAAAGCAGCTTTTCTGACAGGTCTTGGGTCTGCAGACTGTAATAAGTTGGCAGTGCTATGACTTATGTTGCTTATATTTAGCATCTCTGGTGGGGGGGGGGGAATCTCTGAACCTGACAGTTTTATACCTGGATTTTTTAAAAATTGTATTATGTTCTGACTTGAAATTTGCAAACTTATTAAATAGATCATGTTTTTGCCTGAGTATATGGTATGTCTTGGAAAGTGTTTTTCTGATTCAACTGTTTTAAATTAAGTTAATGTTAATTATTGAGTATGTCTCTCTCTATTTTTTTAATTTAATAGGGTCTCCTCTTCCTCCAGTGTACAGATAGGAGTAGTGGATGAAAAAAACTTAATGTGCTAAATTTCCAGCTGTTGGTATTATAATTATGTTGCCAAGAAAAAAAAAATACTTGCAATAGACAGGGCTTCTGTTTCTTTCCATATTTCTGCCAGAAGATAAAATTTTAGCAGATGACACTTGCTCACCTCTGTATGGCAAACTGCACCCATCAAAGGTCTGCCAAAGTTATTAAAGGCAGATGACTTTTGTGTATTTGTAAATCAAGTCTCAGATGTGAAACCACACTTAAGGCAAATGTTATGGCTTTGAAAGTATGGCATTGGTACATCCATTATTTTAAGTGCTTTTTTTTTTGTTAAAATGTACTCTTACCTCAGGGGCTAAAAACAATTCATAACAAGATGACTTTTGTGTCCAGAAGTGATCTGTGGGAACATACCAATGCATGCAAGGTTTTTGTGTTTTTAAAAAACAAAACACTGGAATAAATCAGAATCCTAAAATAGTGCTGGAGTGCTAATGGACAATTTGGAACCAAAGTGGTGAGGTGAGGTGTAGAGATGAAAAGAATTTTCACACATTTCCCTATTTCTCAGTGTGAAAAGGTATCCCCACAGGCTGAGAATCCCATCAAGAAAATGCTCAAATGCCATGAGATTTTTTTCCATTTTCTGGGACCTTTTTATTAAAATTTGGTTTGTGCAAAAAAACACACAAAAAACACTTGTCCAAAATCCTGTTAGTCTTCACTAAAGCAAACTCATGGAACCAATGGGATTTACCTATGTGTTGACTCACCATTCAGTGATTGATTGAATGGGTCTAATCACTTGGCACTGATCAATAGAATCAGCCTTTATTTTTACAATAAAACAAATGTCTTTTATGCAAAAAATAGATTCTTTTCTTTTCTTTTTTTTTAGTTTATTTAAATTTTATTTAATTACATATATAAACACAAATACAAATGTATTCATCCACCAATCCTGCCTAACATATGCCATATATACATATCCATCCATTCCCTCCATTCATTCCTCACTTTAATACATACTAAAATCTAAAACTTACAAAATCATCCATTCTACACTAACATCTGTTACGACATTAAAGCTTTGATCGATAATCATATTCTCATTAAGTTTTATGAAATTTCTATTTCTTGAATCTTCTGTTTGTATAGACTTCCTTATGTGAATCTACAATCACTTGCTAATCTCTATTACTTTATCATTCCCTCTGCGTTTCTATCTTTTTTTAAAATTAAACCAAAAATTAAATTAATTTCCAACCTCTTTTTCTCTTAAGATTTCCAGTTCTTTCCATTCATCGTCTAATTCTTTATTCTTTAAGTTTGCTGTAAGTTTATCTAGAGCGACTGCTTCTAATAACTTAAAAATCCAGTCCTCTTCTCTTGGTATAGATTTTTGTTTCCAATTTTGCGTGTATGTGATCCTGGCCATTGTGACCATATATAGGAGTTTTTATTCTGTATTTTCTTTATTGTTTTGTTAATGTTAGTTGTCATATTCAGTAGAAAGAATTTAGGATCTAGATCTATTTTAGTCTTAAACATTAGATTGTTTAATGTTTTAGATTGTTTTCTTTATAAATCCATTTTTCACAAATATTTGCCCCCACCCCCCAAGTCCTGAAATGCAAAATATAATTGAAACCCACCCACCCCCCTTCATCCAGCAAGAAAACTCTTGAATGTGAGAATAAAAGAAGTAAAGCTTTGCATCCTTAGTAATATGCTGGATTCAGTTCTTGCATCTACATTGTGGTCTGTTTTACATAGACAGAAAGTCTTGTTCCTCCCAGGTATGCCTTTTTCACTTGGTGTAACCATGAATATTCCCAAGTTGACCAGCTGTGTCAGATATACTATTGGATCGTAATGTTACTCTCTGGGAAGAGATGCATTTGTCTTTAGCCTTCCACCACATTGACATCTTTCTGGCTGCTATATGCCTATGAATCAGCAACATTTTAATGATTTATCCATGCAGACAAAATTCTTCAGTCCTGATCTCTTTCAATATAAATCCTATTTCAACCTATTTTTTCCTTGATTTGAATGCTTTTTTTTAAAAAAAATTTATTACAAATAAAGTACACATACATAACATGTAACATAACATATAACATAAATCAATAACATTCATCTCTGTTATCCCCTTCCCTCCCCCCTCCCCTAAACTTAAAATATCTTCCATTCTCCATTTCTACATACATTCCCTAGACTAGACAACACAAAACTGACTTCCTTGGTCTGAACCCTTACCGTTTATTTTATTGACTCTAGTTGTCTAGTTGTGAATGCTTTTGAAGGAAGAACCTTTCCACCCTGCTAATGGCACTTGAACTAAAATCTAATTGTTAGTCCCAACTAAACTAAGCCTTGTGAATCATAACTCAACACTTATGTAAATCCCACTGGTTCATTAGTTTTACTCTTTTGGGGACTTCCTGTTACATTTCAGTCTTGGTGCATATATTCTCCAAAGTGAGGTTAGGTTCTAGGAAGCCATGACATCGTAGAGGAATTGTACATATTGTCTTATGATTAGGAGCATATATTCTCAGGGTTGGTATTAACATTAGACAGAGTGAGGCAGTCACCTCCAGTGACAGATGCTGTGAGGAAGGGAGCATCACCATTTCGCCAGTAGTTCTTCCCTAGCCTTCCAGCCATTTCTTTCTATTGGAGGACACAGCAGTGTCCACTGTCCACTGTACAACCTGTGCTGTCCCCTGCCCCACACTATCTTACTGCTTCAGGTGCAGTGGTAGTGAATGAAATCCCATTACTGTACCAGTACTGAATAATATTGAACTGCCATCCTATTAGCTTCTGTATGTGGAATGGGAATGGAGAGAGTTAGCTTCTTCATGAAGAATAAGGAGAGGTTTCTAGCTTTGACTCAGGCAAATAAATAAATAAATAAATATGGCCTGGGTCACTTTTTCATATTTTTCATATTTCTTGTACTTTTATCCTGGCAAGAAGAGAATAACAAAATAATTGCATTTATACTGAAGGTCTGAAGAGTCCTATAAAATAGAGAAGGATAGATCTAATTTGCCAGAATTGATGAGATCAAAGTTTTGACCAGAATCACTCATGTTAGCCTTTAACAGTAGTCCTAAAATTACTGCATGTCAAGTGGGTACCTCATGCATCTAATGTCTGATTTTATGCACTTTTAACAGCTGTAAACAGTAAATTCACAAGCTGTCTTGAATATAGGGTCAATAGGGACATTCCTGCCTACATATGATTGTCTTATCCCCTCTCCATATCTTTGAGTTTGCTTTGAAATCCAAATTCATAGTTATAACATGCCTTGAGGGAGGTACTCATCCTTGGAGCAATGAATGAATTGTTTTCTTCTATCATTATAACTGTGACAGATATAATACAGTGGCCCTAAGGGAACTGTAGCATTCTTGGAGCAATGATTGAATTGCTTTCTTCCTTCCTTCAGTGTAACTCTTTGCTATGACAGATAGAATGTGACTTTGTTCAATAAATGATCTAAATTTAATAATTCATTGTGTTACCAAATGGAAATTAAAGATGGGATTCAGAGTTTGCGAGGTGTTCAAACTTGCAACTTAGAAATGGGATCAAAATATGCTATTTGGAGTCCAACAACTTGCATACAGTGATACTCAAAGTGGTAGTCAGTGGAATTTCCAGGAAACTGCAAATAAGGTATTAATAAAACTATGTGAATAAGGTAAGGAATAAGGGGATGCAGTGGCTCAAGTAGTTAAGACGTTGACTCTGTTGATTGCTAGATTGGAAGGTTGACAGTTCGAGGCACAGGTGCTGCATGATGGGGTGAGCTCCTGTTACATGATGGGGTGAGCTCCTGGGTTCTCTGGTTTTGGGTTGTTTTAACATATACTGCATGGAATTTTAATCTTTGTTAGCCTCCCCAATGGCTTGTCAGAGGGGCGGGATACAAATAAAATTTATTATTATTATTATTATTATTATTATTATTATTAGTCCTAGCTTCTGCCAACCTAGCAGTTGAAAGCATGCAAATGCAAGTAGATAAATAGGTACCACTTTGGTAGGAAAGTAAACAGGGTTCTGTGCCATCATGCTGGCCACATGATCACAGAGTAGTTTCTGACAACGCTGGCTCTTTCGCTTAGGGCCTTTGCAGACTGCCAGAAATAGTGCACATTAAATTGAGGCACTGCCCTGGCTCAGTGCTAGGGAGTCATGGGAATTGTATTTTTTTCTGGGACATTGAGCCTTCTCTGTCAGAGAGCTCTGGTGCCACAATAAATTACAGTTCCCATGACTCCCTAGCACTGAGCCAGGGCAGTGCCTCAATTTAATGTGCACTATTTCTGGCAATCTGCAAAGGCCCTTAGTAACAGAGATGATCACTGCTCCCTATGGTCAGACATGACTTGACAACCTTGTCAATGGGGAAGTACCTTTACCTTTACCTCTAAGGTAATCATATGGCACAGAAGCAGGTTCCTGGTATATTAAAACATTTTTTTTGCCAGTCTGCCACATCAGATAGTTTGTAAAGCACTGTTTCAGTCCATATGCTTTGACTTTGGGGTGAATGTGACTGTCAAAATGAAGTGGCCTCTGGCCATTTTGGAGGCATGACATTTAGATTATGCATGTCTCCAAAGCGGTTGGAAGCTATGTTGAAGTCATGTTCCGGTCCTTAATACCGGAGCAAAAAGGAACTGGAATAAACTTACTCCTGTGACACTGGTCATCTCCTGCATTCATGGGTTACCTTGGGAACAGGCTGTGCAGTCAGCGGGGTTCCTACCTGCTTGTGGCTGGAGCAGACTCGGGCTGCTCTTTCATGCCTGTCTCTGTGGGTCCTTTTTTACTTTACTTATTTAAAAGGCACTGCTTATCAGATATAAATTGCTAGTGAGAGACCTTAGCTGTTGAGCAGATAGCGAAGGCAATAAATAAATATTCCTTTTATTTATTAAAAAATGTCTATTCTGCCTTTCATTTTATCCTTTAAGGTAGGTAATGCTAATGTGATGTAGCTCTGAAGACTTAACACAATATTGTGTAATTGTTATTATTATTATTTTTGGAAAATAAGTTCTGTCTAGAGGCAATTGTGGGAGCTTGTCAGTTACTGCTCATATTTAGGAATGTGACAGAATTCTGTAAAAAACCAGTGAGCATGTTGAAAAGGGGTTTGGATGAGAGAAGCTGAATGAGTTGCTGTATCTGGGAGATGAGGATCTGAGTTGGTATAAAGATTGGAAGAGCTGTATTGTAAAATATGCTGTGTTAAAAGCTGATGGTATAGGTGGTAGCTGGCAGTTTAAGTCCAGCCACTGTTGCCACCAAAGCAACCTGTTCCCTTCCACATGGATCTTCCCCAGCATAAGCAAATAAACAAACCCAAAATGTTTGTTTGGCTTTTTGGCTGAACTAGGGACACTGGCTAGTTACTTCATTTACAAATTTTGATTTGTTTGGTAGCAAAGATTCAGGATCTCAGCTTCAGCTGACATGCTAAACGGACTATTTCTAGTTTAACTGCTTGCGTCAGCCAAATGGGAGCAAAGGAACTGTTGCACCAACAGCACAGGTTAAGCCAGTGAACAAAGACAGTGTGTAATATTAATGCACAGTGTGATCTGAATATAAAACATCATTTTGGGATTCAAAGAGAATTTTAATTTGGCTTCTTCAGTCTCTTTCTCTCTCTGTGGTATTAATTTATTTTTGGGCCATTTAAAATCTCTGCAGATGCCTTCATTACACAGATCAGCCAACAGACTCTTGGAATTGTGTTTAACACACTTATGATGTGCTCTTCTTGTAGCAAAGGAGACCTTGGTGATTACTGACTCTTAATTACAAGCAAATCTCTGACAGCAGCAGCAAAAAAAAAAAAAAAAAAAAAAAAAAAAAAAAGCCCACCAAAACAAATTAGCTGTCATCCTTCTTTTCAAGCTATGGCATCCGGCTTGTCAGAGTATGAATATGCATAGTAAACCCACTTTGATCACAGCCTGTAGTAAGTAGGTGAAGAATAAGCAAATGTAAATAAAATTATGAAACATTTGGCATGTTTACTTATGTATTTTGGATCAAGTTCTGTACAACAAATATCTAACCAAAAATATTGAATAAAACAAGAAATTTAGTACTGGATATATATTTTTCCTTTTAATCTCAACTTGCCCTATTGTGCCAAAGAGATATCTTCCCATTAATGACTATTAGAAATACTAATTAACAGGTAAATGTATTAAAACATGCAAGAATGTATTATGTGCATATGTATTAAAACTTGCAAGAGTGCCATGCACACTGTAGGACTATTGCAAGGACCTGAAATTTCTATACAGCTTCTTCAAAAACAAAACAAAAGCAAAAATGCAGTTGTATTTCATCTGTATATTTCTGGTTTTTTGCTATTTTCTCTGTAGTGTTTTGGCTTTTATCTCAAAGAAATGTGTTCCCCCCATATACTGGCTTATATAAGAAACTTTGGAGTAGGTTTTGAGTTCTTTCTGCTCTTCACAAACATGATCAGAGCTTCAAGTTAACTTTGATGTCCTGTTCTATTGGGTTTTGTTGCCCCACTTTGAAAATGAATGGCTATTTGAGTTTTAATTTGTTTACTTCTAGCCTAAAATTTCTCATGTTTTAATAATATTCAGAAACATTGTGGTTATACCAAGCACTTTTCAAATGCCCTTCTATAGTTGCAATTGTAATTGTACATCAACGGGGACAGGACATGTTTTCACCCACATCATCTTGGTGTGGTGGAAGAAGAGGTAAAGAAGTGCGCCTGGGGCCCTTTCACATTGCAGACTTAGGGGGGTTGCAGACTGCCAGAAATAGTGCAAATTGCGTCCACTTTTAGGGTTAGGGTTTGGGTTAGGGAATCATGGGAAGTGTACTTTATTGTGGCACCAGAGCTCTCTGACAGAGAAGGTTCAATGTCTCAGAAAGAAAACAATTCCCATGACTCCCTAGCACTAACCCTAACCCTAAAAGTGGACTCAATTTGCACTATTTCTGGCAGTCTGCAACTCCCCCTATAGTGCTATGATTCCACTTTAACTACCATGGTAACATTCTAAGGAATCTTGAGGTTTGTAGTTTGATGAGCCACTAGAGCTCTCTAGCTGAGAATTCTAAATGTGTGTATGTGCCTGTCGATTTATGGTGACCCCATGACTTTCACAGGGTTTTCTTAGGCAAGGAATACTCAAAGGTGGTTTACAGTTGTCTTCCTCTGAAATATAGCCTACAGCACCTGGTATTCCCTGGCAGTCTCCCATCCAAGTACTAACAAGTCCTGACCCTGCTTAGCTTTCAAGATTAGATGGGATCTAGTGCCTTCAGGATATTAAGGCCCTTTGAGACATCTAAATACCCCTTCCTAAACTGCAAGTCCCTGGATTCTATAACCCCACAGTTCTGTTGCCTTGGCAGTTAAAGTGGATGTATGTGAAAGGACTTCTGGCATGAAAGTTCCCTCTGTAATATGGAGCCCTTATTGTGCAGTGTGTAAGTTCCATGACTGGGTAGCTAATGCATGTAAAGTAGTTCCTTTCTTCAGATTTTCCTCTCAACATGCAGATGTTGGCATGTGGGAATGTCAACCCCATGAATATCCAGTGAACCCAGCAAGTGCAGCTCCACTTTCTTCCATATGATCATAATCATGTGAAGAGGAGTACTTTGTCTTAGGGCCTTTGCAGACTGCCAGAAATAGTGCACATTAAATTGAGGCACTGCCCTGGCTCAGTGCTAAGGAGTCATGGGGATTGTATTTTTTTCTGGGACATTGAGCCTTCTCTGTCAGAGAGCTCTGGTGCCACAATAAATTACAGTTCCCATGATTCCCTAGCACTGAGCCTGGGCAGTGCCTCCATTTAATGTGCACTATTTCTGGCAGTCTGCAAAGGCCCTTAGCTTCTGATAGCAAAGTTCTTTGCCTAGAGTTCATAATCCTAGCTGTTCTTGGGTCAGATATCATTGATTTAATGTGATGATGTACTTTTTATTCTGGCCTTCCACTCTAGATATAGATATGAGCAAGCATTTCTTACTTACCAGCAATAATTATTCTTATATATTGCAAAAGTTATGCATTTTAAGAGGTTCTTTAGTAGGGCTGCTTTCATTACCTTGTCAAGTTAACAGGGGAGAGAGTATTCCAGTTTAGAGTAAATTAGCCACTAGACATGGCACCTGCATAACCCCTGGAATAATGCTTTTAGATGCACAAGCATCTAAATCTGAAAATGGAACAAATGAAGACTGCTAATAAGGGTGAGTCATGGTTGTATTGAGGATCTTCAAGCGCTGCTGTGTAGCTCATCCAAAGGAAATTACCCATTTGTAAGAGCTTATTAGAGTAAATCAGCACCTGGAGAAGGCATCTGCTTTCCACTGTGTCATAAAACTGAATGAAGAAGGGGGAAAATGAGATGGTCAGACGTCTTACAATGGTGACCTGTGCCCAAATTTCACTAATAAACTCTGTTTATACGGCATGAACTGTAATAAAGCACCATACATTAGAAGATCAAAATTCTATTTTGTCCAAAGCATTTATAATATAGTAAGAACACATAATGTGGGATTATTTTGTTGTTAACTGCTGTCAAGTCAATTTTGACCTAAGGCTACCTTATGAATGAGAGACCTCCAAGTTACCCTATCATTAACAGCTCTGCTTAGGTCTTGCAGACTCAGGGCTGTGGCTACTTTGATTGAACCAATCTATGTGGAATGTGGGTTTCCTCTTTTCCTACTGCTTTCTACATTACCAAGGATTTGTCTTTTCTAGTGTGTGATGCCTTCTCATGATATAGCCAGTCTCAGTTTAGTAACCTTGGCTTCTAGGGAGAGTTCAGGCTTGATTTGGGAGTGCTTTGATTATGGATTCCTGCATGGCAGGGGATGGAGTGGATGGTCCTTGGGGTCTCTTCCAACTCTATAATTTATGCTCTGGGACAATTTATTTGTCCTTTTATCATGTCTGTCTTTTTAGCAGTCCACTGTAGCCTCTGAACTCTTTTCCAGCACATCTCAAATAAGCTGATTTTCTTGCTATCAGCTTTCTTCACTGTCCAGCTTTCACAGCCATACATAGAAATGGGAAATATGATGACATAAACCAGGTGTAGGCAACCTTTTTGAGCCGGGGGCCGAGTTGCTGTCCCTCAGACAATTGGGGGGCCGAAGCACCATAAATAAATAATAAATAAAAATAAATAAAAATTTAAAGAATTATTTTTTAAAAAAAAAATGCATGCACACTCTCTCAGCCCCAGAAAAGCCATGGCAAAACCCCTGTGGAGATTTTGCCAAGAAAAACCCAAGAACAATTAATAACAACAATAATCAATATCATCATGGCGGGCGGTGGCGGCAGGACCGGCCTGGGGCCAGTCCAAAGGTCTCAGGGGGCCACATCTGGCCTCCACGCCTTAGGTTGCCTACCCTTGGTATAGATGCACCATAGGTCTGCCAATGGATGTTTGCCTATTGTGAATGCTAATGCCACTTCCAGAACAGAGAGAAAGAGACTTTGGATTATATGTAGGAGCCAGAACTCCCTTATTCCTCTGGAGGTACACCAGACAGGAAAGGAACTATACCAGCCCTTAAGTTGGCATACTAGAATGTAAAAAAAATCCACAGACTCTTATATGTTAGACATGTGTTCATATGGCAATTCTTTGTCCACAGATTCTACACATCTGATTTCTGTAGGAATGCACTGTTAAATATGCTAATGCACTATACTATAACACTATGTCCACAGAGACGTATTCCCCAAAAGCTACCTATTACAAGGCAGGAAAGGAGAGTAAGTGGAGTATGGTATCTAGAGGGATGGGCATGTTTAGAGTGTCAGGGAGCCATTTTCCAGTTCCAAACCAGAACTGAGGTCGTGGTCATTTACTGGCACTTTCACACAGACACACACCTTTTTTTTTGGATGTTTTGGAGTGCCAACAAGAAGAAGATTAAGAGACAATCCTTCAATAGCTTTTTCAGGGGATAGGATGGTGGCGATCTGTGGGCCTGATGATGTAGTCTTGCTAAGGCTACATGTGGCATGTGAGCCACATAATTTCCATTCCTGGTCAACAAGGATGGACCTTTACAAGAGATGTTCAAGTTCAGATTCTCTGCTCAGCTTTCTTACTAGTGATTTGGGGCCAAACATTCTGTCTCAGCTTAACCCACCTAATAGTTTTTAATGAGGATAAAAGGGATATACTAGTGTTCCTTGGAGGAAGGAAAGCATGACACATAATTAAGTTTTTCAAAAAGAAAAAAAAATGAAAGGAATTCCTCTTTGTAGGAACTACCCAAGGCAAACAACATTTGAACGTTGCTGAAGATTCAGTTCTTCTCATACTTGTGCAATTTTTAGAGACAGACAGAGAGAAATGCACATACTTTACAATTATTTACAAATATAGGAGGCAGAAAAAAAATGGAGAAATTTTTATTTTACCTTTTTGCACAAACAAGTTGTGGGCTTGTTAAAAATATTCTGTGACAGAAAATCAATGCATTTGAGATAATGTGGTGCTGGAGAAGAGTGTTGAGGGTCCCATGGACAGCCAAAAAGACAAACAAATGGGTCCTAGAGCAGATCAAGCCAGAAATATCCCTAGAAGCCAAGGTGACAAGACTTAGGGCTTTTACAGACTGCCAGAAATAATGCAGCTTGAGTCCACTTTAACTGCCCTGGCTCAGTGCTAGGGAATCACGGGAATTGTAGTTTTTTTCTGAGACATTGAGCCTTCTCTGTCAGAGAGCTCTGGTGCCACAATAAACTACAGTTCCCATGATTCCCTAGCACTCAGCCAGGGCAGTTAAAGTGGACTCAAGCTGGATTATTTCTGGTAGTCTGTAAAGGCCCTTAGACTGTCATACTTTGGACACATCATGAGAAAGCATGAATCATTGGAAAAGACAATAATGTTAGGAAAGGTGGAGGGAAGTAGAAAGAGAGGAAGGCCACATACTAGATGGATGGACTTTATTAAAGAGACCATGAATATGAATTTGCAGGAGCTGGGCAGAACAGTAGAGGACAGGGGGAGCCTGGAGATGTCTCATCCATAGGGTCACCATGGGTTGAGATCAACACGAAGGCAGTTAACAAACAAAGGAAATACACAGGAATGAAACTCCGGCTATTGTGTTGTTTGCTAGCAGAAATTCTCCTTGGGGCTTAATCTTGCAAGCAGGTGAAGTTGTAGTTATCAAGTATTAAGCTTATCATATCACAGCACACCACTTAATGATAACTACTGCATTCATGAGATAGAGCGCTCCATTAATCATAATAGTTAAGCTTCAGTAGACTTCATTGTAACCAAGATATCCTGCGATAGTGGTAACTGATATAAGACACATCTCTCTCACACATATCCCCTACAGATTTTCCAGGTAACCAGATTTGAGCTGGTGATTTGAAACAGAGTGATATGTCAATGGTAATTTCTCCCAATGATGCTAAATAGTATTTGTGATTTGGGCCTTGATTTAACAGAACTCTGGCAAATGATTTATCATCTGTGGCACCACATAAATATAACACATTTTAAACTGCAACAATTATAACATAAAGATAAGAGATACTATGTATGCCACTAGACTGAATGCTACATATCTTAACCAAAGACATTTACGTACCAGTTCGTTAGCCTATCATCCATCTGGAGAAGAAGGAAGAACCTGGAAGCTTTGCTTCCCTCTTAAAGGAACTATTATTGGATAAGAGCAGATTGTCTTTCTCTGGAGCTAGACTTGTGTTAGAACCACACAACAGTTCATGGGGTCAAGGGACTGTCTGAACCTCTTTTGTCTTGCCAGTATATTAAGAATAGGTAAAACAATCCATAACCCAATCCTTTAAAAAAAAATCTTCCATTTTTCAAGGAAAAAAGCAAAATAAAAAAACTACACACATACTTCCCCTCTACTGTTGCCAGCTCCCCTCAGCCAGTCTTCACAGCTCTGTTTTTCAACTGAAACCTGTTTCTTGCACTGTTTGCCATTATTTAAATATTCCTCTTGCATATATTTTTTTCTTTTAAAGATACAACACAGTCCTGGACCAGCAGTGGCTGGTGATTAATAGGGTGATGAATCCATTCCAAGTTTTCACTAAAGTGAACTGAAAGAGCTGCCTAAGGTGTTAAACCCACCTTAGGGGGGATGCAGACCAGGGCGTCGGGGACGCCCTGGTCTGGAACGCTGCGGGACTGCGGCAGCCGGACTGCGGCGCTCCTGCAGCGACCCTAAAAGGAGCGGCAAATTGCCGCTCCTTTTACAAGACAGGGAAAGTGCGCCCTAAACGCGTAGGGCGCACTTTCCCTGACTTATCCTCTGCAGCGCGTCCGGTCGCTGCGGAGGGAGGTCATCCCCGGAGCGCCATCCATCCGGAGGGCCAGAAGCTCCGAGGACGACCTCAGGAAGAGGAAGGGACGCCGTGCGTGCGGCTGCCCCTCCTCTTCCGGGTCTCGGAGACGGCCCTATTAGCCGTCTGCCGAGGCCCTTAGATAGCTGCTTTAAAGTCCTGTCTAAAACCTGGAGCACTGACATGGAAGCTATCTCAAGGTGTGAAAAAAAGAAGATCTTGACAATGAAAAGATTTCTAAGAACCTTTACATACAATGAATCAGCCATTAAATTGATGGCAGGAAAGTACAGGATAACTGGCCCATACAAAGAGGAAACCAGCCTAGCCTCCCATGAAAGGGAGTTCCAAAGCATAAGCCTTGTTCCCACTATGATTTAAAGCGAATTGCTGATCGGGTTATATGACTGTTATTCCCACTTGAAACTGGTTCCGATCCTACTGTGCTTGGTTGCAATCACTATGAAACGAAGCAAACACAAAAACCCCGCTGTTTCCTGTCACTAGTTTTTTGGAGGTTCTTTTGAAAAGAATCGATTCCGAAGCGTATTCAACAAGTGGAACGACGGATCTGAATCCATAATTCTGGAAGGGATGGACTAATGGCAGAGGGGTGTTTATCATCCCTCCTCAGCTTTTTGGAAATCAGCCCCCCCCCCCCAGCACTGCCTTTGTGCTTGTGGTGTGACCTATGGGCTCATGATATACAGTGGTACCTCTACTTACGAAATTAATTCGTTCCACAACCCATTTCGTAAGTAGAAAATTTTGTAAGTAGAGGTACATTTTGCATAGAAATGCCCTAATCCGTTTCAAGCCCATAGAATAGCCGAGGCTGCGGCTGGAAGGCTGCCTCCTTCCAGCCCCTTCCAGCCGCAGCCTCGGCTATTCTATGGGCTGATCCTGGAAGCGGAGGATTCCTCCACTTCCAGGATCAGCCCAAGAAACAGCTGTGGCTCTGACTTGAAGGAGGCCTCCTTCAAGTCGGAGCCTCGGCTATTCCTTGGGCTGACTCTGGAAGCGGATTTTGTCTTTTAATTGGTCTTCAATTCGGAGCCACAGCCGTTTCTTGGGCTGATCCTGGAAGTGGAGGAATCCTCCACTTCCAGAGTCAGCCCAAGGAATAGCCGAGGCTGCGGCTGGAAATTTTCTAGTTACAAAATGCTTCTAAAAATATTGTCCCTACATACACATATGTCTCTACAGCCATTCGTATGTAGAGACATATTCATATGTAGAGACAATATTTTTAGAAGAAGCGTTTCGTAACTCGAAAATATCGTAACTAGAGCCTTTCGTAAGTAGAGGTACCACTGCATCTATATATCTATATCTATATCTATATCTATTGACAGAATATGTGATCCATTGTATTTGTGATTACTTGCAATTACGGGAGGACTGCAACTCAGCGAGGCAAGTAGTTGCAAAAGCAATGGATCACGTATCCTGTCTCTCTCTCTCTCTCTCTCTCTCTCTACCTATCTATCTATATACACCAGGGGTAGGCAACCTTTCCCCTTTAAGGGCCGAGGGACTTCAGCTCCCAGAATCCCAGGAGCTATTGGCCAACATGGGACTATTGGCCAACATGGCTGAGGCTTCTGGGAGCTGAAGTCCCTCCGCCCTTAAAGGGGAAAGGTTGCCTACCCCTGATATACACATATATATTTCCTAAGCCAGGCTGCTCAAAGGGGAAATGGTGTGCTTGAGCAGCCTGGATCACTGAGGGGCAGAGGGAGGCTCAGTTGCTAAAGTCACCCTGCTCAGCACCTGGAATGGCCCCATCCTCACTGCGTTGCCATTGCATCACCGATGACGCGAAGATAATTGACATGTATTTTGAAGTAGCGCAAACTAGTGGGAATGACAATCATGACAAAAAAAGAATCGATTACAAGGGAATAATGAAAAGATCCTTTCATAGTGGGAACGACAGACCTTTTGGAGTTGATTCACTGACAGAGAGCAAAAGCAAATTGCAAACCGGTTTAAATGTAAGTGGGAACGAGCCCGTAGTGTACTCTAAGTCAGAGAATTAAATCTCTGGTTCACAACAAGATTTTTAGTTGAAAACGCAGGACTTTCCACGATACGGTTCATTAAAAGACAAAAGTAATAGCCATGTCAGTGATGGGGTAAGACCCCAGGAGACCAGGATTAACATCCAGGCTCAGGCCATGGAAACCCACAATGTGACTTTGAGCAAGTTACACTCTCTTAGCCTAAGAGGAAGACAATGGCAAAACCCCTCTGAATAACTCTTGCCAAGAAAACCCTAGGATGGAGGTCACCATCAGTCAGAATTGATTTGAAGGCTCATAAATTAGAAACACATCATCAAAGTTTAAGCAACAACAACAACAACAACAAAACCATTAAAAAAGTAGGTGTAACAGTCTGGAAGTCTGATTCCACCTGCACCAAAATAATGAAAACTCCTTTGTATCAACCAAGGCAACTTTTTTTTAATTCCAGACTATAACTTCACTGCACTACAAGAAATGTGGTGGTGTTTTTTTTTTAATGGTGTGCATTTTACGGCCATAAATATATGTGATAGATATGTTTTATAAATAGAAAGTCAAATAAAGAAATTCAATTAAAAATTCTGCCACCTCCACATGGATCGTGTCACCATAAAAGCTGCTTGCTCTCAGATTAACACTGTACAGGAGATAAATTTGGAGGAGCAGGAGAACATAATAAATGAAGGCCTCAGCTGCAAGAGATAAACATAGAAGATAAGAACACTTCCTATTTGTTTACATTAGAGTGTGAAGTACACAGCTAATTTGTTAAAGCGCTTGCCTTATAAGCTTTTATTTAGAAAGGAAGGCAAAAAGAATTTCTGATGGAAAGGGAAGGAGGGCACAATTTTTAATGTTTTATATTCTCATGCCCTCCTCCAGCAGAGAGAAGCCTGCCACACAGCCTTATCACATGAGATTGAAAATACAATCCTACACACATTTGCTTCAACGTAAATCCACTGAAGTCAATGAGACTTATGTCTGAGTAGACATACACAAGAATATACTGTAAAATAAATATTCTCTTCCTGTTCTCTTGCCTTGCTAGTTCCTTGCTGCTTCTCCATTTTCCATTCATTGGATTTCAAATTGTATCATAGAATCATGGAGTTGGAAGGGACCTCATGGGCCATGTAGTCCAACATCTGTTCAGTGCACGATCACCAGCTAAAACATTCCCAGCAGGCAGCTGTTCTCTTGAAGATGCCCAAAGGAGACCCCACCACTTCACTAAGTCATTGATTCTATTGCCAAACCACTCTTACTGTCAAGAAGATCCTTCCAATCTCACACAAACATATAAACAAGCCTATTAAATTATAGCACCTGTGCATTTTCATTGGATTTAAAGTAAGCAAGGCACTGATGGCTTTATAAGGGCAGACAACTTATGGTTCTCTGGATGTTGCTTGAATGCAACTTCAAACAGACTTAACCAGCCTAGCTAATGGCAAGGAATGATGAGAATTGAAGACCAACCACATCTAGAAGCCCCCACATTTTCCATTACCATAATCTCCACATGTAGGGGTAGCTGTGTTGGCCATTTAGCAAATTTTCAAACAAAAATCCACAGAACAGTGTAAAGAGCAGGACATTTAAAGTCCATTTGCATCTCAGCAAGGACTTTGCAAATCTCCCAATAGCCACATGGCCAGAAGGAGGAGGGGCCAGCCTGCAAAAGATACCCTCCACTTACCATCTTAACTAGCAGTAACATCAAAATGTAGGCATCTGACTAACATCTCCAATTTTTTTCTCCTGTTTGTTTTGTAACATCTTGCCTGATGAACAAGAAGCTCATGGAGCTTCGAAAGCTTGCAACAAGTATATTGTGCATTTTGGCTGGCCAATAAAGGTATCACTGTTTGGTGGGTTTTTGTCTGCATAATCTCCACAGTGCCTTATAGCAGAGGTGTGCAAAGTGTGGCCCATGGGCCACATGTAAACCATGGACCCCACTTCTGTGGCCCCCAAACCCCCTACTATCAGTCCCCTAAAACCTCCAACCCATTTTTTTAAGACGGTGCAGTTTCTGGACAGTTTTTGCCCTAAAGTCACACAGAAAATCCCAAACATGCAAAAACACTCCCCACTCAACCCCAAATATTCCCAAATACCTCCCCTATTTGTCCAGTCAACCTCAAAATGACGACAGGAACAGATGTGCCTTCACTTCACTTTATATGTACACTTCTAAGAAGTCACTGTTAATTATGCTGTTACACACTTCTTGCTAGCCACTTTGAATCTCATTTGGGAGAAAGGTAGAATATTAATAAATTAAATTAATAATTAAATTATTGCATTATTGGAATATTGATAAAAGACTGCATGCCTGAATAAACTAAGCTGACAGACAAAAGTTGGTTGTTGTTTTGTTACAGGGCAAAAAGTCAATTCCAAGGAGTAAATAGCTGCTACAGTTTTAAAAAGCTGGGCAAGGTAAATGTCCTCCCCAATGTTACCCTAAAGCTGCTTAACTGGGGAATTATACATAGGAAGTGCCTAATTCTAATAAGGTCTCTTTCACACTGGACAATTGGTATTCACAGGGGTTTGGTCCCATGGATACCAAAATCTGTAGATGCTCACATCCCATTATATATAATAGTGTAGTAAAATGGTGCCCCTTATGTAAAATTACAAAATCAAGGTTTACTTTTTGGAATATATATATATATATATATATATATATATATATATATATTAATTAATATTTTCAAACCATGGATGCTTGAATTCATGGATGTAGAATGTGTAGATACGGAGGGATGACTGTAATGTGTTACCACTTTAACAACCATGGCTGCATCCTACAGAATCCTGGGATTTGTGGTCTGATGAGGCACTCCAAATTTCTCTGGTAGAGAATTGTAAATACCTCTATAAATCAGGATTTCCCAGAATTCCACAGAATGAAACCATGGGCGTTAGTCCTATCAAAGTACTATAACTGTGTACTATGAAACAGACCTAATTATTCCATTGGTCTATTTACTACCTACTCTCTCTAAATGGAAAGAGTGATTGGACTTCCCTTCTCTCTACTCTCTGGCCACAGGTTATTAGACAAGAGCCTTCCCAACCAAACCTGGAGACAAGGATTTAATAAGGAACCTTTCTGAGGCAAAGTACACCTATTACTAGAGATTAAAAGGCCATTTTTCACCAGAATTTGCAACGATTTTTTTAAAAAAAAATAGTTATGATTTTAATGCACACACATCCTGGGAGTTTGTTACCATTATGGTTGCATTTTAAAAGAGGTTAACTCTTTGCTTTCCCATTTGTCAAAAGTAGATATCAATCACAGTTATTATTAAGTTTCCCAACACCTAAGATTCAAAATAGAGGAACATTTGCAAGACTTAAGTATATTCAGAAACTATAATGCTTTCATATAATTGTCCCTTAAAGTTAGATTATTACAGGAATTAACTAGAGGAATATAAATTACTTTTAATGAAAGGTTCCAGTACATAGACTAGGAAAAGGTCTGTTTGAAGATTAAAGACATTAATGATGACAAAAATCCTTAAAGCTTTAAGGGGGCGGGGGGGAATCCATTCATCTCTAGCAAGGTAACAAGATCTTTTTCTGATGCTATTACAGTGTATACTCATCTATAAGTCTGGAAATTTTAGTCAAAACACTGACCCCAAAAAACTGGGCTGAATTATCCATTGGTCAATGTACTTTAACTCTTATTTTAAAAAAGGGAACTATCCCATTCTCTGAGTACAGTGGCAAAAGGTGAGAGCTTGGGCTGGCCTGGGATCACCTAAAAGAAGCGCCTACTCTCTCTGCCACGGCGTTGCTTCTGACATTTTGAATGTCTGGGTGGGAAAATGTTGATGGTGCTACTCCTCAAAGCACTTTGGTGCTACTCCTCAAAGAGGCACCAAGAAGAATCAGACTCCCAAGGATTTGAATAAGACATTTGTGTATGTTTGCCAGCTTTTCTGGGTTAAAATCAGGGTTAAAAACATTAAAGTTAAAAGTTATCACATCACTGTTAATGTAGTTGCCATTTTCTTTTTGTTGCTTTTTCATCCTTCTTGACATGTGTGAATTTTCTTAGCCTGGTCACCTCCTCCAGACATTGCATAGCCATGATTTACCATGATTTACCATAGTTTCCTCCTCATTCATCCAGCCATAGGGCAGTGATTCTCAAACTCTGGCCCTTCCAAGTGTTTGTACTTCAGCTCCCAGAAGCCTGGATCATTGGCCAAGATGGCTGAGGCTTCGGGGAGATGAAGTCCAAAATACCTAGAAGGCCAGGTTTTGGGAATCACTGCTTTAGGGTGACCACAACCAGTTATTGCTTCCAGAATTTTGTAAATTCTTTGGCATTGTTTTCGTCCTTTACATGCCTCTAAGTTCCATGAGTCATATCAAAATCCATAATTTTCACCCACAAATTTGCCCTTAACTTATACATGAGGTCAACAAATAGTCAAGTATATATGGTATTTACATTTTTAAAATACTTATAATGCATAGAAAGTATAGTAGCACAAGAAAGAAGACATACTTGGCAAGTTTGTATCCCCCATCATAAAATAATGTACAGTACTTGAAAAAGTAATATGGAGGTGGAGTGCAGCACATTACAAGAATGGGACATAAAGTAAATGACAATACAGGTGACCATCCAGAGGAGGGGGCAAAAAAGAACACAGAGAGAATGGAGATGAGATTTCACAATGGAATCTCCTGTTCTAAAAAGGCACCAGAAGGAAGCTTTCATTTTACTTGAACTGTGATGCCAAAGGAAGAGGGGGTTTAACCCCTCTTTCTACACCAATTGCCTATCTAATTGAATTCCTGCCCCCACCTCCAAGCTGCTATTTTCTTTGATAAGGAAAATATACAGAGATGATAGCACTAACAACTTCAAGGGAAGACTTGTAATAGCATGGAAGAAATGTGGGCTGAGAGACCACAGAAGTTCTTCATGTCTGTTAAGCTTCTTAACCAGGCTGTTCTTAACTTTTATTGTTTCTAGTTTATCCTTGTGGTGTAGTGGATTGAGTGTTGGACTGTGACTCTGGAGATCAGAGTTTGATTCCCTGCTCAGCTGTGAAACCAACTGGGTGATCTTGGCCAAGTCCCATGGCCTCAGCCTTGGGGGAGCAATGGCAAAACCCCTCTGAACAAATTTTTGCCACAAAAACCTGTTCACCTTAGGGTCACCACAAGTCAGAAATGAATTGAAGGCACAGAACAAACATGCACAGTTTATCCTTTAATGCAGTAAAAGCTGGGAAATACTATTTAAAATATTTTTCAATATTTTAAAAAATAAAGTAAAATAAGCAGTGTTGATAAGTCCAATATCACTTGGCTCAACAGCCTAGAAACAAAAATAGAACAAAAATGTATAGCTGCAATTGAGTACCAACAAGGTTGATAAAAGCTAAGAGTGACTCCCAATGAAGGTCTGGGCTAACAGCAACTACAACCAAAACATATAAGACCTTTATGCTTTTTATGCTCTCAGTATATCCAGGGGACAAAAAAGTATAACAAAACTTACTAAATAATGTCAGTTTCACCCAACAGCAGCTACGTGAAACAATTAAAAACAAATAAAGGAAAAAAGATAAGCCATAGACCTCAGGCAAAACAGCCATTCATACCACCATCTTGGCTCCATCTAGAAATAGTGAACGTTGGAAAGGATGGCAAAATAATGCAGGGCACCAGTACTCTGAGGAAATCAGTATTTCCTTTCAAATGTTGCTTTTGGAATATTTGTATAGGTTTCTCACATTATTCTGTCCTGGCCACAGATCACCTCTCACAAGATTGAACTACACTGAACTACTCAGCAACTAGCACAGGCCAATAATAAAGCTGCATTCAGAAAGAATACTAAAGCTGGTTCTCTCCACTACAATGACACAACTTTTAATCTATGGAGATAATCACACGGAGAAAAAGTCCCAATATAGATTCGGGATTGTAAATTCAAAATTGGATTGTATCGCACGTGCTGGCAGCTAGGCAACTGCAATCTGGATGCAGCCCCAACCCTAGCCAAACATATCTGGCAAAATTTCAAAATCTGGAGGTTTCCATTTTTGAAATTTGGCCAGATAAGTGTGGCTGGGGTCTGGGCTGCCTCTGGGTTGCAGTTGCCCAGACGCCAGCACATGCAATTATCTGCTTTTGAATTTAAAGTCCTGAATCAATATTGGGACTTTTCCTTAATAATAATAATAATAATAATAATAATAATAATAATAATAATTTATTTTTATCCCGCTCCTCTGTGATGTAATCGGGGCGGCTTACAATATTAAAACCAAGACAAAATACATACAAAACCCCAAAACCCTCCTCCCCTCCATGCGATAATCTCCTATGAAATTATGAATGTAGGTAATATTGGTCCTCCATATTGGTGGGGATTTGTTTAGGAACTCCACATGGATCGTAAAAAGAATGGGATCTCAAGTCCCATCACTTTCCATGGATATGCAATGTGTGTGCATGCACTGCCATTGACAATAATGGAACAAGGTCATCCACGGTTGCTCCAATCTGCAAACAGCTAGCCCGCCAATACAGAGGAAGATCGGTACATAAGGATATCACTCTTATTTTACAGGTATACTTACATTGTTTTGTGCAGTTTGGAACATTAGTATTAAATTGTTAACACATTTCATTTTTAGTGAGCTCAAAAATATATTTCATTTACAATGAATGAGAAGTTTTTAAAAATATACTTTTAAGTTGCCATTCTGCTAAGATGTTAATTTTAAAAGACTTAAACTGTTAGAAAGCAGAGAAAATCATAGAAACAGAATCCGAATCTATGCAGGAATATACAGCACTCCTGAAGATGCCCATCCATTGTCTGTCACCTCCAGAGATGGAGAGTCCACCACTTTCTGACAGTCTATTCTACTTTTGAATAGCTCTTACAGTAAAACAATGCTTTCCAATATTTAGACAGAATCTCTTTTCTTATTATTTGAATCTATTGGCTCATGTTCTACTCTCTGGGGCAGTAGAAAACAAGTTTGCTTCATCTTCTACATGATATTCCTTCAGATATTTAAAGATGGCTATCACATTACCTCTCAGTCTTCTCTTCTCCAAGCTAAACATGCCCTGCTTCCTCAATTATTTGTCAAAGGGGATCTCCAGACATTTAATCATCTTGGTCATTCATCTCTGTACATATTCCAGCTTGTTTATATTCTTCTTGAACGGTTGCATCCAGAGGCAGACACAGTATTACACCCACCATCCCTTAATTGTGGTATTCATTGGATTATACCAGGGACCGGCAACCTACGGCCCAGGCACCGGTTAAGGCCCCGGGCCCCGGACTTACCGGCCCAGGCCATAGGTTGCCGCCGCCGCTGCACGCCGCTGTCGGGGCGCGTTTTTGGCCGCACTTGTTGTGGCTGCCATTTTGGAAGTCAAAATGGCAGTCGGGATGCGTTTGCGCATGCGCAATACTCTTGCGCATGCGCAAACGCGTCACGGTCACGATTTGGACTTCCAAAATGGTGGCTGTGACATGTGCTGTGGTGGTGGCGGCAGCGCGCTATGGCAGCGCGCGCGGCAGTGCCTGCGGCGCCCACGTGTGCAGGGGGTCGCGTGCGGAGGAGGAGGGCGCGCGCGCGGCGCCATTCCCCCCCCCCTCGGCCCAGCCGAGACCTGGTGACGGGAGACCGGCCCAGGTCTCAAAAAGGTTGCCTGTCCCTGATCTATACTGTAGAATGCAGCTTGACACTACTTTAAGTGCTGTAACAACATCCCATGCAATCCTGGGATTTGTTGATTTACGAGATCTTTAGCCTTCTCTGCCAAAGAGTGCTGGTGCCTCACCAAACTACAAATCCCAGGATTCTGTAGGATGGAGCCGTGGCAGTTAAAGTAGCATCAAACTGCATTATTTCTTCATTGTAGCTGCACTCCTACTTCTCTGTCCACAGAAAGGGAAGTCCACAAAAACCTGTAGTTTACCTGTTGCCCCATTTCAGTTTTCTTTTAAAAAAATACTTTTATTATTAAAAGAGACTAACTAAAAACAGACAACACCAACAGCAAAGTAAGAAGAAGAAAAAAGAAAAAAAGAAAAAGAAAAAGAAAAACAACATTACATAAACCATACAATGCATTCACCCTTTCTTACATTCACCTCAGTCATCTTATAAAACTTCCCTGTTAGCGATACTTAGTGCTTAATCAATGTTCTCAAACTGTTCTTAATGTAAATATATGTTGTACAAATCCCATCTTATTTCATTGGATTATTGCCATGCAGGGGCTAGGAGAAGAAAAAAAATAGTTCTATTATTTGTTGATTAATTAATCTGTTAATCCCTCAATCATAATTGTACCCCACTGTTTACTTATATATTCCATAACCTGTTCCCAACTTTGTATGAATTTCGCTAGTTTGGCATCTTTCATGAGACACGTCACATTATACAATTCAGCCAATTTAGCCATTTCTATCCAATTCAGCCATTTTTACTAGTTTTATCAGCCAATAAAACTTGCATCTTCTGTGAATTTATTCCAGTTGTTCTATATTTATAAATATGCTTTTAAAAACTTTTAGGGGCTTTTGAAACAGAATTGTGAAAAGATAGGATAGAAATATTTTATATAACTAAACATGTAAGGACAGAAATAGATAACACATTAAGCTGAATATTTAATGTTGAACATGAAAAAAACAAAAATAATGACCACCGAGGACTTCCACAAGTTCAACCTAGACAATGAAGAAATAGGAACAGTAAAAGAATTCCCATACTTGGGATCAATCACTGATAGAAATGGGGACTGCAGTCAGGAAATCAGAAGAAGATTAAGAATGGGGAGGGTATAGCTATGAAAGAGCTATAAAAGATTCTAAAATGCAAAGATATAAAACTCAGAACAAAATTTAGAATCATACAAGCTATTGTATTTCCTATTACTATGTATGGATGTGAGAGATGGGTAGTTAAGAAAGATGATAGGAAGAAAATCAATGCACTTGAGATAATGTGGTACTGGAGAAGAGTACTGAGGATCCCATGGACAGCCAAAGGACAAACAAATGGGTCCTAGAGCAGATCAAACCAGAATCCTCCCTGGAAGCCAGGATGACCAAACTGAGGCTGTTGTACTTTGGCCACATCATGAGAAGGGAGGACTCATTGGAAAAGACAATAATGCTGGGGAAGGTGGAGCGATGTAGGAAGAGAGGAAGACCACATGTCAGATGGATGGACTCTATTAAGGAGGTCACAAGTATGAGGTTGCAGGAATTATTATTATTATTATTATTATTATTATTATTATTATTATTATTAAATAAGTATTAATACCCTGGCTTATAAATGGTTAATTAGACATTTAGACATTTCCCTGCCCTCAGGTTTACAATCTAAAACCTGGTAATCTCTCGTTTGGATTTCTGTAATGCGCTCTACATGGGGCTATCTCTGTACCAAGTTCGGAAGCTTCAATTGATTTAAAATGCGGCTGCCAGATTGGTCACCGGAACATCTAGATCAGACGATATAACACCTATATTAAAATCTCTTCATTGGCCGCCGATTAGCTTCCGGGTGCAGTACAAAGCGTTGGTTATTACCTTTAAAGCCCTACATGGCTTGGGCCCGAGTTACTTGAAGGAACGCCTCTCCCCACACAATCCGGCCCGCTCTCTCAGAACATCTGGGAAGAATTTATTAGAACATCATAGAACCAAACTCAGCACGACTTTCCAAAGATCATACACGCCCGCAGCTCCCATGTTATGGAATGGCCTACTGGAAGAGATTTGTCTTATTACTACGCTAGATGCCTTTAAGAAGGCACTTAAGATGGAGCTCTTCCAGTGGGCCTATCCATCTGATCTTCTAGATTTCTAGATTCTGAAGATGATTGGCTATTTTATTTTATTGTTATTTATTATATTATATTATAGTTTATGCTCTCATAATTTATCACTGTTGTTTGATTTTACTATTTTATTGTTTGTATTTTGCATATTGTATTCATTTAATTGTGTAATTCCGCCTCAATCCATAGGGAGAGGCGGGAAATATAAATAAAAATTATTATTATTATTATTATTATTATTATTATTATTATTAAAAAGACAAGACACAAAAGGAGAAGCCAATGGTGGTGGGGAAGGGGAATAAGTCCATCAGATCTTCTCTCCCTCAAAAGCCTGAACCAAAGCAGATGGACTGGAGGCAGGGCCTTCTTCTTCTTCAGGCTAGGCCTGATGGAGTTGGCCTGCCTTCTCTCCCTCCAGATGATTTGAGCAGAGCAGTGGAAGACAGAGGAACTTGGACATGTCTAATCCATAGGGTTGCCATGAGTCGAGATGCAGTTAACAACAACAACAAATTGCATGAAGCAACAGATTGGTATTAACTCTGTACTTTGTTAACTACTGTGAGAATTTTTATTTGAAAGAGGTGTATCTGTAGATATTGTTGTTGCTGCTGTATACCTTCAAGTCATTTCTGACTTATGGTGACCCTAAGATCCTATCCTTTTGGCAAGATTTGTTCAGACAGGGTTTGTTCAGAGGAGATTTCCTCTGAGGTTGAGAGAGTGTGACTTGCCCAAGGTCACCCAGTGGGTTTCCATGGTTGGACGGGGATTCAAAACCTTGTCTTTCAGTGTGCTAATCAAAGATGCAGACCACTGTGATATCTATGCTTTGAATTTCTATTAAGGATTGCTGTGGAAGTCCAATCCATTTTCATGTAATGTTCAGTACCTAAGGGACCTACAGTGAGCCCTTGGTATCTGCTGGAGTTTGGTTCTAGGACGCCCTGTGGGTACCATGGATACTCAAGACTCATTGAATACAACGGCATAGTAAAATGGTGTCCCTTATATAAAATAGCAAAATCAAAGTTTGCTTTTTCTATATATATATATATATATATATATATATATATAATATTTCAAACCATGGATGGTTGAATTCATGGATAAAGAATCTGTGGATATGAAGAGTTGACTGTATACATTTTGGGACTGGGGCATCTAAAAGAATTTATTGTCCCATATGAACTTGCCTGGACTTTAACATGCCAAGGAAAGAGGCCTTTCTTCCTTGTCGACACCTGAAGCACATTGGGTAGTATTTCATATCTGTTCTAAGCCATGGAACTCTTATTGCCAAGGATGCCCTTCTCTGATTCTAGTAATGATCTCAACATGCCTAGTATTTGTGTACACTTCTTGTTTAAAACAACAACAACAGAGAAGTAGTCTGAGCTAAACTTACATAACCATCATGCTTGTGTGGAATGGTACTGCTGTGCACTGTGTACTGACAATACTTAGCACAATCTGTGAATAAACCTGGCATGTATTCCAAGTTTACTTTGACATGGTTTATAAGTTACAGATAGTATAGGAAAGTGGAAAAGGTGCTGTTGTTGGAAAATGAATCCAAGGGGGGTTGCAGACTGCCAGAAATAGTGTGAATTCAGTCCACTTTTAGGGTTAGGGTTAGAGTTAGGGAACCATGGGAACTGTATTTTATTGTGGCATCAGAGTTGTCTGACAGAGAAGGCTCAATGTCTCAGAAAAATAACAGCTCCCATGATTCCCTAGCACTAACCCTAACCCTAAAAGTGGACTGAATTCACACTATTTCTGGCAGTCTGCAACCCCCCCAAGACAAGTTTGAAAGAAACAAAAGTAGCTGGTGGACTGAGCCATGGGCACATCCTTCCAAAATTGTGGGGAAAGTATTTCCTATTTGGTCCCTGAGACAACCATTGAAAGAAAAGAAAAAAAGAAAACTATTTTTAATGGATGCTTTGTTGAATTTATGAAGCACCTCAGATTTCCCCCACTGTTGCTTCTCTAAATATATCTCAAAGTGATGTGTAAATATTAATTTAGCGCTTTTTCAAACTATTCATCTTTGCATTGTCTCTGTAATACATAAATGTCAAATAGAAAAATTGAATTAAATACACAGACTTCAGGGACTGTTTTTGTCACTTTTGTAAATGTGCTCCATGATGTGAACTTCAGAACCATTCATTTTGATTTTTGTTTTCAGCAAAGGCAGCAAAATATTTTCTTTTTTTGTTGCAATACTCTAAACTGTATGGATGCTTTAAGTCCCATGGAAAGGATGGGGACAAGGGGCTTCTGATTATAGTTGTTCTCCATCAGTCTGGTTGCACCCGGTAATAAAATTTCAGCTGTAAGAAGTACCCTGCATTAGTGCACAATTTGGACAGAGAATGAGTGGAGGTGGGGTAGGAGTAACTGTGTGAATATGTGCTTTCAAGTTGTCTTATGGTGGGCCCATGAGTTTAATAGGGTTTTTAAAGGCAAGAAATACTCAGAGGTGGTTTTGCCAGTTCCTTCCTCTGAAATATAGCCTATAACACCTGGCATTCATTGGTTGTCTCCCATCCAAGTGCTAACCAGGGCTGACCTTGCTTGGCTTCCAAAATCAGATGGGATCTGATGCTTTTAGGCCTAACCTAAAGGGAAAGCTCAGATTAGAAACTTCTGCAATGGAGAACATTGTGTTATCTAAAGAAGGTCAAATATGTGAAAGAAA
Organism: Phrynosoma blainvillii; assembly: GCA_026167975.1. Taxonomy (NCBI): domain Eukaryota; kingdom Metazoa; phylum Chordata; class Lepidosauria; order Squamata; family Phrynosomatidae; genus Phrynosoma; species Phrynosoma blainvillii. The sequence continues at coordinate 11,182,620 of JANUYF010000005.1, forward strand.
CTGATGATAGAAATTATTGAAGCTCCCTAAAATTTGTGAGAAGAATTTGTGAAGAAATTCAGCCATTCATATCTCAGAATCTTGCTTTATTTGTTTGTTTGTTTAGGTGATTTGCTTTATTATGTTCAGTTCCTGCTTCTGGGTTTAATAAAATTTCAGGCAAAATTCTCTACTCAAGTATGAGAGTATATAATCTATGTGGGATTCAGCTACGAGGTGTGGGGGCTCACATTTTAAGCATCTACAAATTACATCCCCTCCACTACACTGGAGGTCACTATTCCTTCCCCACACAGAAGGAACAGCACATTTGAAAAAATAATTTTTATTTTATTCTTGTCTAACTTCATTTTACTAAAGTGAAAACATGTTTTAGGAGAAATGTGAAACCCTTCTTCTAATTGGAGGCAAGTGACTGTTTACTACATGTTAAGTGTCGTCACTCAGATAAGGATGGATCAGATATGACATTTGGAGAGACAGGGTAATAATGCCTTCAGGGAAGATAAATGATATGAGAGGTTAATTGAGACCAAATGGCTGCTTTTAAAATAAGGAGGAAAGGCAGCAGCTTGATGATATGCTTAGATAAATAGCAGAACTTAACTGCTGAGAAACAGAATCTATCTTTGTATGGAGGGTTGCCATAGATAGAACAACTTTGGGCCTTTACAGACTGCCAGAAATAGTGCAACTTGAAGCCACTTTAACTGCCCTGGCTGAGGGCTAAGGAATCATGGGAACTGTAGTTTATTGTAGCACCAGAGCTCTCTGACAAAGAAGGCTCAATGTCCCAGAAAAAAATACAATTCCCATGATTTCCTAGCACTGAGCCAGGATAGTTAAAGTGGCCTCAAGCTGCACTATTTCTGCAGTCTGTAAAGGCCCTTAGTCCCCCACTGTGAACATAGAGGCTGCCTGTGGGAGAAAAAGTGTACATTATCTCTAGGCTGTATATCTTAATTCAGTAGTGGGGAACCTTTGGCCTCTGGCCCAAATATGACCCATTAGTCTTACCTGAGGCCTTTTTCCCCTTAATGTTTCATTGTCTAGGATACAATGTTGCTGTTATGAGATTTACAGGAAAACCAAGCTAAGACTAGCTTTACACATTTTGGAGCTTTCTCCAAACTTTGTGTGCTTCTGCAAGGTATGTCTGTCAAGGACAATCACTGGGGGTGGAAAGGAAATATCTGTACATTGAAAAGATCATTGGAGACCAATAATCAGCAAATGGTTAGATAGAACCTGGAAATTGACATTGGTAGAGAAACTGCAGCAACTATAGGACTATAGCATTAATATCCCACACAAGCAGAATTATGTTCAAAATTATGCAGTATAGACTCCAATCATATATGGAGAGAGGAATCCTTGAGGTGTGAGTGGGATTAAGAAAAGGAAGAGGCATGAGGGGTCACATTGCAAACATATGATGGCTAATGGAGCGCACCAAGGAATTCCAGAAGAAAATTCAACAGGTGCTTTATAGATTATAGCAAAGCCTTTGACTGCATAGATCACAAAAAACTATGGAACAGTCTTAAAGACATGGGAGTGCCATTACATTTGATAGTCCTGATGAGGAATCTGTACTTGGGACAAAGGCTGCCGTTAGAACAGAATATGGAGAAAAAGGGGTCAGACAAGGCTGCATTCTATCACTGTATATGCAGAAAATATTGTAAGGAAAGCTGACTTGGACACAGAAGAAGGAGAAGTAAAGACAGGAGGAAGGAACATCAACTATCTAAGATATCCACATGACACCATACTACTAGCAGAAAACATCGAAGACTTGGAACAGTTACTAAGAAATGTCAAAGAAGAAAGTGCAAATGCAGGCTTATTGCTGAACATAAAATCAAAACAAAAATAATGACCATGGAGATTTACATAAGTTCAACTGAAATAATGAGGAAATCGAAATAGTTAGAGTTGCTGTACCTTGGATTAAACATTGAGAAAAATAGAGATTGCAGTCAAGAAATCAGAAGAAGACTAGGAATTGGAAGGACAGCTATGAAGAACTAGACAAGATCAAAAAGTGTAAAGATATACAACAGAGCACTAAAGCTAGAATCATCCAAGCCATTATATTCCCCATCACTATGTGTGAATGTGAGAGTTGGATAGTGAAAAAGCTGACAAAAGTAATCAACTCATTTGAGATGTGGTGCTGGAGAAGTAATGGAGAAGAGAAGAGTGCTGGAGAACAGTCAGGGCATTCTTCATATTTAGTTGAAATCCTCTCTTCTGGCAATTTGAACTTTTTGGTTCAAGATTCAGCTTTTTGGAATACCAGAAAAGAAATCTCAATACCAGTTTCCAGATGCATTTCTCTCTTGTGGTCTTCCATTAAAGTTGCAAATAGTGGATTAAGAACTACACAGTATGATAGGACAGTTCAGGCTTATACAAACAATGAGTTTTGGGTGCTTAGTCCCCCTCCACCTCCAGCTTAGTTGCTTTGCAAACAAATCTTTTCTCCAAAAGCAGAGATTGAAAATAAATAAAGGGATCAAAGATTTGCTGGAAACAGAAGCATCTCATATTGAGAATTCTAGCTCAAGATTATAAGAGCAATATGGGTGAATGTGATCCCCCTTTTTTCCTTTAATGTTTTCTTCTGTTATCCATTCATGCTGGATATAACTTTGTTCTCAAAGTGTTGTTTAAATACTCTGTTTATACATCTCCTTCAGAACTCAGTTTGGGTTGAATGTTGATTAGGAATCAAAAAGTAAAGGAACATCGGTATTGACTTTGGCCAAATGGCTGGTCTTTAAGCATCTAAAGGCCTAAGCAGACTGCCAGAAATAGTGCACAGTAAATTGAGGCACTGCCCTGGCTCAGTGCTAGGGAGTCATGGGAATTGTATTTTTTTCTGGGACATTGAGCCTTCTCTGTCAGAGAGCTCTGGTGCCACAATAAATTACAGTTCCCATGATTCCCTAGCACTGAGCCAGGGCAGTGCCTCAATTTAATGTGCACTATTTCTGGCAGTCTGCTTAGGCCCTATGTTTAAATCCAATTGTTCAGTATACCTCATTTAACTTTATTTTTTAAAAGTTTAGTTTAGTTATTATTTATTGCCAGCCATTTACACCATATTGAGGATTCTGTGGAGCTCTAGATATTGTTAGACTATACCTTCTACAACTCCTATTGCCCATTGGTTGATGGTCACTATAGTGAACTAATGTACATACCTTTACTATGGAACGACAAATCTCTTCCACAAGGTGCTTACAATCTAAAGATAGCAGAAGGGGGAAAATGGCAAGTGTTGCATGAATTGAAGACAGAGGCAAACAGGGAAAGAATATGTAGTTATTTTAGTTACATATATTAGGCTTAGTTTGGCGATTTAACAACCATAGCTGCCCTCCATTAAGGAGTTTGTTGCATGGGATAAAAAAGCTGGCTTACCTTTTCTGGCTTCATTTCTCTTCCAGGATGCAGCCAGGTATTATCATATGTAAATCGCTGCTGAATACAGCCCAGATAAACTGTGGCTCTAAGCAGCGCTCAGCAGCCCTTTTTCTAAAATGCAAGCTTCCGACGTCGAAAATTGGCCAGCTGAGCCGCGGTTTATCCGGGATGTATCCGGCTGGTGGATTCAGCGGCAATTTACATATGATAGTTCTGCATCCTGGAAGAGAACTGAAGTCAGAAAAGATAAGCCAACTTTTTTACCGTATGCGATAAGCTCCCAAGTCTAGTTTTGTCTAAAAGGAAAGAAAGTGTAAGAGTGTGTGTGTGTGTGTGACTACTTGAAAGTACACAACAACACAAACACACACACACACATATACATATACACACATACATGTTTTACCCTGCCTTGAGCCTTGAGAGAGGTGGGAAAGAAATAAAATTTGTGGTGGTGATGATGATGATATTTGTTGTTGTTGTTGTGTATACCTTCACGTAGTTACTGGCTTATGGCGACCCAAAGGCCAATCTATCATGGGGCTTTCTGGGGCTGAGAATGTGTGGCGTGCCCAAGTTCACCCAGTGGGTTTCCATGGGCACATGGGAAATTTAACTCTGATCTCTTGAAGAGTCAGCATGGTATAGTGGTGTGAGTGCTGGACTATGACTCTGGAGAATAGGGTTTGAATACCAGCTCAACCATGTAAACCCACTGTGTCACCTTGGGGTAAGTCACACACTCTCAGCCTCAGAGGATAGCAGTGGCAAATCCCTTCTGAAGAAACTTGCCAAGAAAACTCCATGATAGGTTCACATTAATATAGTGTTTGTGCTTTGCCAGTTTTGTCAGTCATCTATAATATTAAGTGGGTTTCTTAAAAAGACATTTAGTGACAGGCGTGATTAATGCAGTTACATCTTGCTGTATGATAAGGTGCAGTTTGTTGCCAGGTGTCTGTACTGAGTATTGAATAAAAGATAAATATGCAGTTACTTGTTCTGACAGAGGAAGGTGAATGCAGAAAGAATATACAGACTGAGCTTGCCCTCTGCTGGTTTGCCAAGTTAATATTCTGCCATAATGACCAATTTCTTTTATACGTGAATATGTTATATATTTGTTTAAACCCTTATATCAATAACTGTACTAAAAGGAGTGGAATGTGAACATTTTGTTTATAGATGACTCTACTATGAAGGTTTCTTTAACAGGGCTGCTGTGCTATCACCTGTAGAAGTCTCTGGTATAAACTGTTAGTTGTGCAAACATACTACTTTGTGTTAACAGAGCTCAGATGTGTATAATGGAATCATAAACCATTTTATGTCATGAAATGTGAATATGGTATAATTTTCATGATGAAGATAAAACTGAGGTATACAGGTATGTTAATTTGTTCATAAAGTTTACTCATACCTAATTGATTCCTCCAAGCATTAATAGTTTCAAATATGTTTCAATATTTGCAAGTAGCAATAGCAAGTACATTTCTATACTGCATACTGATGTACTAGGTGGTTTACAAAGTGTAAGCTAATTGCCCCCAACAAGCTGGATATTTATTTTAGTGACCTATAGAAGGATGCCAAACTGAGTTGATTGGAGTCCCTGGCTGGTATTGAACTCACAACCTTGTGGTTAGTGAGTGAGTAGCTGCAGTACAGGCATTTAACCACTGAGCCACCAGGGCTCCCTATTAAAAGGCTGGTTGAAAAATGGTCAGGTATTGGATGTAGAATGAGATGTGCAGTTTAGCAATATTCAAACAACGTTAGTGGATTTTTAACTGGAACCCCTTCTCAGCCAAGATGTACAACAGATATACATCTCCTTGAGACAAACATCACAAATAATATGTTTGGTGGTTGTTGTTGTTGTTTTGGAAAAGCAGCATAATCATGAATTATTATTCTACAATTTTTGGGAATTTGACCTCTACAAGGGGCAGGTCTGCAGCAAACATGTAAAGTGAAGACACCATTCACATATATTCAGTTCTCATTTTACTTCAGAGGTAACTCGGGTACAAGACCCATTGTCTGTGTTCACCTGATTCAGACCTCGATAGACTGATCCATATTTTCATTTCTCTGAACTACATAGAGAAAAAGTATGTCTAGAAAATAAGAAGTTTTTTTTTAAAAAAAGTAACACTATTTCTTCATATGTTTTCTATAAAGAATTAAGAAAAAAAAACCTGATATGATATTGCTAGTTGTTGTGGTAGGATTGCATGTTCACATGAGGCAAGATGCCATGCTGATGGTAGCAGTACTTTTGGTGATGTCTCACAAGTCAAGATTCATCCAGAAGGGGGAAAAAGTCTCTGGAAGTGTTGATAACTTCCTGTTATTTTTATTTTCTGATTTCACCTGCATAATTCCAAGTTTCCATTAATCTTAAAATATCCCAGGTTTCCCTCCCCACTCTCATATTCTTTGTTTTCACCTTGCCAGTGATCATGTGTCACATCTAAAATCATAGAAGCATAGAGTTGGAAGAGACCACAAGAGCCATTCAGTCCAACTCTATTCTGCCATGCAGGACTACACAATCAAAGCACTCTGACAGATGGCCATCCAGCATCTGTTTAACAACCATCAAAAAAGTAGACTCCACCAGTCTCTGAGGCAGAGTATTCCACTATCAAACAGCTCTTACCATCAGGAAGTCTTTCGTAACGTTGAAGTAAAATCTCTTTTCTTGCATCTTGAATCCATTACTCTGTATCCTAGTCTCTGGAGCAGCAGAAAACTAGCATGCTCCATCCCTTCAAATATTGAAACAAGGCTAGAATGTCACTCCTTAACCTTTTCTTCTCCAGGCTAAGGAGAAGGGTCTATTAAGGTCTATTAAAGGTCTCTTCTCCAGGCTAAACATACCCAGTTCCCTATGTCTCTCCTCATAAGGTATAGTTTCTAGACCTTTCGCCATTTTGGTTGCCTTTCTCTGAACATGCTCCAGTTTGTCAACATCCTTCTTGAAGTGTAACCTGAACTGGACACAGTACTCCTGGTGAGGTCTGACCAAAGCACAATAAAGTGGCAATATTACTTCCCTCAGTTTAGCCACTATACTCCTATTAATGCAGCCTACAATTGCATTGGCTTTTCTAACTGTCACAACACACTGCTGCTGACTCATATTCAGCCTATGGTCCACTAAGGGGGGTTGCAGACTGCCAGAAATAGTGTGAATTCAGTCCACTTTTAGGGTTAGGGTTAGTGCTAGGGAATCATGGGAACTGTTATTTTTCTGAGACATTGAGCCTTCTCTGTCAGACAACTCTGATGCCACAATAAAATACAGTTCCCATGGTTCCCTAACTCTAACCCTAACCCTAAAAGTGGACTGAATTCACACTATTTCTGGCAGTCTGCAACCCCCCTAAGACTCCTAGATACCTTCCACATGTACTGCCGTCAAGCCAGCTGTCACCCATCCTATATCTGTGCATTTCATTTTTACTGTCCAAATGTAGTATCTTACATTTCTCCCTTTGGAAATTGATTTTATTAGTTTTGCCCCAGTTTTCTAATCTGTTAAGGTCATTTTGAATTCTGATCCTGTCCTCTGGTGTATTAGTTAGTCCTCCTAATTTAATGTCATCTGCAAATTTGATAAGCATGCCCTCTATTTCATCATCCAAGTCATTGATAATATGTTGAATAGCACTGGGCCTAAGACAGAACCCTGTAGCATTCCACTAGTCTCTTCTTTCCAGGATGAAAAGGAGCCATTGTTGAGTACTCTTTGGGTTTAGTCTGTCACATTGTCTAGCATTGTCTAACTGTCGCATTGTCTAGCAACATTTCGAAATTGATTGTCACCATTGAAATTGGTGGACTTGATTTCAACTGAGCCTTCATAATTATCATTATTTTGGAGTTACAGTCACAGGTTTAAAGTACTTTTGCAATATTACCCTTGCTAAAACATTAGGATCACTTTGTTTTGGTATAAACATTCTGTTTTTCCTTGCTTGGTCTCTGTTGAATCTGTGTCCTAGAAGCTGTAGTTGTGTTTACTTGTGACAGCCATTGTACTAGTTACAGAATGATACACACAGACAGAGAAGTTAAGATATATTTGAATTTGGAAATCAACAAAAGTAGAGCTAAATTTGATTTTGGACTAATTTAAACTGACTTGGGAAGCAGGCATGAAAAATTCTAGGTAAGGCTGGAAGTTCCCAGCAAATACTTCAGGATGAAGAAAATTTCATGTGGATCTCCAAAATAAAATCTGTCTGTATGGGAACAAAAGCTGAGAATTTGAGAGACTTTTCTGTCATCTGGACAGACTCTCAGTCAGACTTTTGCAGAAGAGTCATACTAAATATGCTAAACATCTCAGCATGATGAAGGGAAGCTATACAAAACTGTTTCTGAGATCCTTAGACACCAAATATATTTCCCAAAAACGTTTTTGGCCAAAACTTCTCCACATGCCCCCATTTTAGGTCCTAAAGAAGCCTTTTTTAAAAAAAGAAAGACAAAGGGCAGGTGCAGACCGGCACAAAGGGCTGGCCTGGGGATAGAGTTGGGGTGGGGCAGCCGCATGCCAGCTGCCCCGACGCCATGCGCCTGTCCGCATGGTGCATGGTGTCAGGATGCCCTCTTGGCGCAGTGTGCACACACACTGCGCCAAAAGGGTGCAAAAGAGCTGCGGTGGCAATGGCTCTAAGGCCGGCCTTTTGCTGCCCCCTTAAAAGAGCGGCATTTTGCCGCTCTATTTGGGACCGCAAAAAGGAGGATCAGGGCTGCAGTATGTGGTTGCCGCAGCCCAATCCGCTGCTCCCAGGATGTGCTCCCAGGGCCCTCTGTGCCTCCCCCTTTGGGCTGTCTGCATTGATCCAAAGTCAAACAGAAGTTGATTTCCACTTGCCTTTCTGGTTTTAAATAGGCTTCAGGAGCCCACAAATGTGGTGAAAGTGCCCCACACAACTCGTGTGTGTGAAGGAACCCATTTAGGGAGATTTTAAAAATGAAAAAAAAATATGGATGGGTATGCCAAAATTCCATGGAGGGAAAAGGTACTCCCAAATCCTGGCAACTTCCCATTCCCAATTCTACAGTAGTGTTGCTAAAACAACTGAATGCATGGATAACAGGCTTGTATACATACACTTGGAATGGAACCAACTTTGCTATCTTTACAGTGTTTTATGATAAGATGTTGTAATCAGTTCCATTTCCCCATTCATCCATTATGTCATTCATACCATTCTTCATTATGGTGTTTTAGGTATTGCTTTTATCATAGTTTGGAACAACGCACATTTTGACAATGGAAATCTGTGCTTCCTTTAATAAATCCTATGATGCTAGGACATCTGTATGACATACCTTACAATTGCCACTGTATTGCATATATGTTAATATAGACAATAGCTGCCCCTCTTCTATGTCCTTTCTGTCCTTTGCCCCTCTGGTCTGACTGAGGACTGGTGAATCTCTGTACAAGCACTTTGTTAAATCTGTGCATACCTTTTTACACAGATCCACCAAACCATTTTAAATTGCTTCTTGCAAGATACAGGCATTTATCATTTAAAGGAATATTTAAAAGGCAGGAAAAGGGCGTGAATTGTCTTGTGTACTATGTCAGTACCAAATGTAGCATTGCCTGTTTTGCAGCAGTGCAGTATTCTGAGGGCCAAATTAGATGTTAGATTAGGTCTCTGACATACCTCATGGTGGTTACATTCCTTTTTCAATTTAAAAAATGCAGCCATACAGGGATTCCTCTCTTCAATGCCTTTTCCTGGTTCTGTGATTTTTACCTCTAAAGCAACTATTTATTCAGTGATTCAACATACAGTTAACTCTTTGAAATTTGTAACAGTTTACCCCACAGAACAAACAGCAGATTTTTGGAGAAAAATATTCTTCAAGAAAACAATATAACATCCAAAATCCACCAAACTGTGATATGTTTATGGGACCAACCAAAATGGACAAAATACATGTTGCAAACTTTCATAGCTCCACTGGCTTCTTCAACAGGCAAAGGTTTTAAAAATCATACAGGACAAAGGAAAATATGGCAATGTTAGTCACAGGCCTGCATTTTGTCAAGATGTTGCTGCTGTTGTTGTAAAGGTGTGGAGAGTTGTCCAAGCAGGCAGGCCACTCTTCCTTCCAGCCACGTGGGCTCATTGATTTGTGGATTTTGGATGTTACTGTATTTTACTATATGTATTTTGCTGTATGGCCAACAGGGGTACCCCCAGGATATGTCTTCAAGAAAGCAGTTAACCTTCCCCACTTATATGCCAAGTCCCTTCTCTCTTATAATTGTATTAATGTTTGCAAAAACAGTGAATGAAAAGTTTTGGACAGCGAACATAGCTTGCTTGTATTCTCTTTTGTGAACTACCCCGAAGATATCCTAAGAAATTAATCCAGCAAACTCATGCCTGCTGTCCAAATATGGTGACAAATGCCCTGGTAATGGGAAAATAGTGGGCAGGAACCAAAAAAAGCAAGACAGAACAGCACAGGATTTTTTTTGGGGGGGGGGGCGGGAGGCAGGGGGAATCCTCCCTGTTTATATAATTATCTCATTTTGTTGAGAGGGGCTGCATTGATATAAATGTCCAACTAGCAAAAATGTTACAGAGAAATTCTGAGATTTCAGTGGAAACTATAAAGAAATCCTTCACAATTTGACACCATTGTGTAGTATACATAAGGCAGGCACTATACCTTCTGGACTAGTGTCTGGCTGAGCATGATTGTGAATTGGCAGGCATTAAATCTGCAAAGATGCTAGATAATATCACAGCAGAAGTGGACATGCTTGGAATTGCAAAACCAAAGCTGCACTGAATTTTGCAGTCTTCAAACACAGTCTTCCAAGAGAAAAGTGTACTTTGTTCACTGTCTTGAAATTATTATTATTTTTAAAGGGTATGTTGCTTAACTTAATGAACACCCCATGATGAAATAACAGGTTGTATTAATGGTGACTATCTTCAGGATGTTTTAAAGATCACAGTCACAAAGTATATTGTGTCCTAAGAAAGAAAAAGGTATGCTGCTGACCTCACTTTTTGTTCGTTAAACCCCAGGCACACACATGGAGAGATAAGACAGTTGTTTAAAGCTGAGAAATCTGAGGGTAGAGGCTGCAATTTCTTTTCTGGTCATATAAGTCTGAGGGCAGATGTTTCACAACTATTCAGTGCTTTTGCTACAGGGAAAAGCCACTGAACACAATGTAAGCTATCTGCTCTCTGCCCATGGTGCTGAATGTATCCAGCCACAGGCTAGCGTTTTCTCTCGTTTTTCTTTGTATAGCATTTACTTAAATGGTAGGGAAGCATGCTCCCCCCCCCCCCACACACATACATTCCTGGATGGGAACAACTGCTAACCCTGTTGCCCTTACCAAACTTTCCAGTTCTTAATTGAAATTTTCTAATTAAATTAATAGGTTTTCTTTTTCAAACATTGTGTACCATTTTTTAAAATGTAAGAACTCTTCCTCTGTGTTTTTATGCAAACAAATGGATGTATGGAAAGGCAAAAAATTAAAATCTAAGCAAGAGCTTGTACATTGTTTATTTGTCTGATGTTTTATAAAGCATGTTTTTGTAGTAGATTGAGGAGGAGATACATAGCTGAGTGGAGATTTAGACCAAGCAGAGGTTGGAACATTAAGTTTAAAGATGAATTCATTAATGTTAGGCATTAGAAATTGAGAATTTGTTGTCTTTAATGGTAAAATTGTACTTGTTTTTGTTAAATTAACACCAGTTAAATAGCTAGTTTAATTTAAAGAACAGGACATGGGGATTGTAGAGAATAGCACTGAAGATGTCATTGTTGAGCTATTGGAGCTCATCTTATTATTGGATCCCTCTTTTTTTCATTTTAAAGTTGACTTCATCCAGCCTAATTCTCCCCCCTCCCCACAATAGATTGTTGCCTGGGGATGATGGGAGTCCAACACATCTGGAAATGCTCAGCTTAAAAAAGGCTTTCTTAAAGCAGGGGTTGGCAACCTTTCCCCTTTAAGGGCCGAGGGACTTCAGCTTCCAGAAGCCTCAGCCATGTTGGCCAATAGTCCCATGTTGGCCAATAGCTCCTGGGATTCTGGGAGCTGAAGTCCCTCGGCCCTTAAAGGGGAAAGGTTGCCTACCCCTGTCTTAAAGCATGGGATTTCATATTACAACCTGTTCAGTTACAGTTTGTCACTGATCTGCATCTCTTTACCTCCTTTCCACCCACTGCCAAGATGTGTGCACTTGTTCGTTCACTATTCAAACAGCCTATTTGTTAAAGGTTAAATAAGGATTCTGTTAAAGGTTTATAAGGAATGATGTGTTTATTTCAGTAGAAGATACTGATCAATTACCAGTGGAGTATTAGGTGGCTGACTATTAAAATCACATGGTAAATCAAGGCTACAGAACTTTTAAATTTCTTGAGTACATTTGAGCATATACAAAGCACTTTTCTCTACTTTGCTAAATTTGGAGTATAAGTGGGGAAATATCCATGGCCAATCCATGGGTATTGGCCATATAGCAAAATACACTCTGCTTCCTACTCCCAATCAAGAAGTGTGGTCTAAAGATCAGTGGTATGGTATGTGTTTTACAGGCAGCATCAAGAGATAACACCTCCAGTTCAAAAAGCTCAAATATCTAATAAAACCCACTATTATCTGCACCGGTCTTGGGACCACCTGTGATCCCAAGTTGGTATTGCCAACTGCTTTTTGAACTGGTCCTTTGGATCGGAGTGCAGGCTAGATGCTGCTTCCAAGGCGCGGCTTTGGGGGCATGTGTCTTCTAAATGCCACATCTCCAAAGCGGCTAGAAGCCTCTTCTTTTGGCCTGTATGTTACAGACCACAGGATCGTGTGATGTATTTCCCCTAATCCTCCCTCCTTTTTCCTGGGTGATTTTTTTTCTTGCAGTCCTCCATCATTTAGTAGTGCATTCTCTTCCAAATTTTATCCCTGCCCTCAGCTAAACTATAATTCTCAGAAATATTATCTGATTGTAACATCCTTAGTACAACACTATGGACTACCAAAATTTCTAATGTTATTTCTTTGCATCAGCAATCAGTCCAGTGGTGCTATATCCATATTTGGGGTACACAACACCCTGGAAAGAGCATTAAGAATGTTTGGTTTATTCCAACAGACTCCATCTTAAGGTAACTCTTGGTTAGATATGCATCTTCACTATTCAGTCCAGTGTTAAATCAATGATCTGAAACAATGGAATCTAACTGGTAATGCACTTTTTTAAAGTAAGTGCAAGGCAGATGCTTGTCCCCCTTAAATTTCTAAAACTATGTCCTTGTTGCCATAGAATCATAGAATCATAGAGGTGGAATAGACTACAAGGGCTATCCAGTCCAACCCCCTGCCATGCAGGAATTCACAATCAAAGGACCCCCCGACAGATGGCCATCCAGTTTCTGTTTAAAGACTTCCAAAGAAGGAGACTCCACCACTCTCCAAGGGAGTGTATTCCTCTGTCACACAGCTCTTACTGTCAGGATGTTCCTCCTAATATTTAGGTGGAATCTCTTTTCCTGTAGCTTCCATCCATTGTTCCGGGTCCTATTCTCTGGTGCAGCAGAAAACAAACTTGCTCCATCCTCAATATCATACCCCTTCAAATACTTGTACAGGTCAATCATATCACCACTTAACCATCTCTTCTCCAGGCTAAACATAGTCTCTCCTCATAAGGTTGGTTTCCAGACCCTTCACCATTTTGGTTGCCCTCTTCTGGACATCCTTTTTGAGTTGTGGTATCCAGAACTAGATACAGTGTTCCAGGTGAGGCCTGACCAAACCAGAATAGACTAGCACTATTGCTCCCTTGATCTAGGCACTATATTTCTATTGATGCAGCCTAGAATCGCATTGGCCTTTTTAATTGCTGCATCACACTGTTGACTCATGTTAAACTTGTCAGTCTACAAGGTGGCTTATAATTCATTCATTAATACAATATAGTCAATCATAAAAACAAATATTCAGCAACAAAAAAATCAAGTAAAAATCAAAGATCTGCTATTAAAAAAGAACACCCTGAAGAATACTAGGACTCTCTGCATATCGACTTGAATAACTAGATGGCAATTGCTTATGGTGTTGATGATAGTAATATTGAGACAACCTTACATTTAGTAGCCTGGACTATCTGAAGGGAGTTGTCTCCTGACCATGGAATGATATCTAGGAGAAAGCATTATTTCAACTTACCATTATTTACTATTATTACCATTATTTCAACTTAAATGAATCTTACGTATAAGCTCAGGGCACGTTTTGGGGCCAAAATTATGGATTTTGATATAACCTGTGGATAAGTCAAGGGTACAATTTAGGGGTATGTAACAAAGGATGAAAAGGATGAAGCGAAGGAAAACAATGCCAAAGAACTTACAAAATTCCAGCAGACATAATTATGCTCACACTAAAGGGAGGATGGATGAGAAAGTAGAAGGGAAGCAGTGTTTCCAGGACAGAGGATAGTTCATTGTTTTATAAGAGTTAAGGTACAGTACTTACATTGACCAATGGATACGTTAGCTCAGATTTTCAGGGTTAATTTTTTGACAAAAATTTCTAGACATATACATGAGTACACTCGTCCCTTCACATTTTGTGGATTTTATTAATATTTTCTCTCTAGAATATCTGGTCCTCCAGCAGAATTCTATGGTTAATTTTAACCAAAAGTCGCACTGAAGGATCTAGAGATTCCTAGAGAAAACACTCCACTAGACATATGAAGCTCCTCCAGTGCAATTCTATGGTCAATGATTGGCAGATGTTGACCACAGAGTTGCACTGGAGGACCTAGAGATTCCTAGAGAGCTGTTCTCTCAGGTAAAAACATAGGGCCTTTGTAGACTGCCAGAAATAGTGCAAACTGACTCCACTTTAAGGGTTAGGATTAGTGCTAGGGAATCATGGGAACTGTTTTTTTTCTGAGACATTGAGCCATCTCTGTCAGAGAGCTCTGGTGCCACAATAAAATACAGTTCCCATGATTCCCTAACCCTAACCCTAACCCTAATCCTTAAAGTGGACTCAATTTGCACTATTTCTAGCAGTCTGCAAAGGCCTATAGTGTTTTTGTTATTTGTGGTTTTTCCACATTCATGGGGGTCCTGTGCCCCTAACCCCAGCAAATGTGGAGGGATGAGTGTATATACAGTAGATTAAATTCAATATAGTGCAGAACAGTATTTGAGAGCCAGTGTGATACAGTGATTTGAGTGTTAGACAAGGACACTGGGACACCAGGGTTTGAATCCCTGCTTGGTGATGGAAAACAACTGGGTGATCTTGGGCAAGTCACACTCTGTCAGACTCAGAAGAAGACAGTGGCAAACCTCCTCTGAACAAATCTTGCAAAGAAAACCCCTTGATAGGCTTGCCATAAGTCAAAAATAACTTTAAGGTACACAACAATAATATTATAATGTTTACCGCTTACAGCAGAACAGCCTTCCCCAGTCTAGTGCAGTCTAAATGTTTTGGACTGCAACTCCCATTAGTTCAGTTATCATGGCCAGTGGCTCAGAATTTTGGGAGTTTTAGCCCTCAGTGTTAACAAGCTGAAGCAGACTGGTCCAGAAATCATTAAAACAGAAACCATACTGCATGTCTTAACTTCCAGCTTCTACCACACACCTTACTTACATCTTGTGGTAGTTTGTAAAGATGAAAAAATATGCACCATGCCTCTATGATTTCTTTGGAAGAAAGAAGCACAGGATAAAATAAATAAATAAAGACATAGATAGTCTTACATTTGTAACTGTCAAGTAGATTAAACACTGTTGGATACTTAAAGGTGGCTAGCTAGATCTCATTTGTCTGGTTCCTACTTAAATTCACATAAGTAGCATTTTGGCTTTACCGGAAGGCATAAGGGCCAATAAAAGTTGATTGCTGAGGCAGTTTTGCAGAAGAACTGGGCAGGTTTTTAAAAAATATATTTTGGAAATTAAGCAATCACTCATTTCTGGTAGCCAGGTGTTTTTATTTTTAAGTAAATGAAATATAAATTAGGGGATGTCAAAGGCAGAATAAGGCAGGGAAGTAGGGTTATGCCTGTGATATCTTTTTAAGGATCTCCAATACTCATGTATGGTGGTAATCAGCATCCTGCTTATTGGGTACTGGATCATGCCCACTATTTCTGTCCCCTCCTATCCATGTTATTTCCATGTAAAGGGGTAAGAGGGCAAATAAATGTTATTTTAAAAAAATATTTATTTATTTATGTTCTTATATTTTCTATTTATCCAAAATGGGCTTATAATGTTGATTAAAACAAAATATAACTAAAAGCAACCAATATTTTTAATAAACCACTTTTAACCATTAAATAAATTATCCTATTTATGCATTCTCGTGCCTGCATTTAATCCTGGATGCTTCAGTCGGATTTTAGCCCCTATCGCAGCAGCTAAGGTGTTGAGAGAAATGTAAATAAAATTATTTTTCCTGCCCTTCTCTGTTTTGTCTTGCTCTTGCCTCATGAGGCTCCCCAACTCAATACACATACTTAAGAGTATAAGCTGCTCTAATTCAAATTTGATTATGGCATGGAAGGTACCAATAGACCTTTATCAGACCATTGTTGCCTTGTAAATGCTAGGTTTTACTAGATCATAGACAGAGATGGAACCCAAAATGGTAGAAGGATATGCTGAATTATCATAACTTCAGTTTATCCTAAACTCAGTTGCAGTGAATGCTGTTTTATGGAATGCATTGAATGGGAGATCTTATTATCAGAAATAGGGGGAAATCTGCAAAATTCAAATAAAAAAGTGTCCCAATGAAATAGAGAAATTCCAATAAGGTGACACCCACACCAACTCCAAATATGAATGGTATTAGAAATGATAGCAAGGACTTGCCAGCAGTACTGTATGAATAATAGAACAAAATTCTATTTAATCATAGCAATTGCTAGAGTAATGCCAAGGCCATAAAAATTAAGCAAAATATTAAGGCAAAAACCAACAAATGCATTAGAAGAATGGAAGGAGTGAAAAATGCACAGACTGTTATACACAAGCATTCATGAACCAAATGAATAAGAATTTGCTATGCCTTAAAAGACTTTACCTCAAGGTCACTTTCCCTCAGTAGAATTTGCTTTCTTGAAACACTCAAAAGACAAAACATTGCAGCATTTGCTTTCATACATTCCTAAAATGTAGTTTGTTATGATTGCAAGATTGGCAGATTGGCAGTTCGAGGCCCGGATGCTGCATGATGGGGTGAGCTCCCATCACTAGTCCCAGTTTCTGCCAACCTAGCAGTTTGAAAGCATGCAAATGCAAGTACCGTAGATAAATAGATACCACTTCTCAGTGGGAAGGTAAACAGCGTTCTGTGCATTCATGCTGGCCACATGATCACAGAGTAGTCTCTGACAATGCTGGCTCTTTGGCTTAGTAATGGAGATGAGCACCACCCCTTACGGTCAGACATGACTTGACAACCTTGTCAACGGGGAATACCTTTACCTTTTTACTACATTTTAATCCCACTTTCCTTAAAGGAATATAGTTGTCTTGCAAGGTTGTCCTCTCTCAATAATCCTTCTAACAGTTCTAAGAGAAAATGATAGGCTCAAGGCTGAGTGGGTGCTTGAAAATGGGACTCTCTTCCATTTACCTACATCTATATCATGAGCTTTCTTTTTCTTTGTCACTTCTCCCTTCTTATAGTTTTGAATACAAAAATACAAAACTGTATGCAGTTTTTAATTACATTTTAATATTTTATTTTTTAATTGTTTTTTAAATTTTATAGTTATACTTTTTCATGCTTTTGTATTGTTTTTAAATTGTACTGTTTTAAATTTGTTGGCAACTGCCTTGGGGCCCTACATTGCAAGAAGGCAGGGTATATGTAAATAAATAAATAAATAATAATAATAATAATAATAATGTGGTCATGCTCTAAAACATGGAGGGTTGTACGGCATTATTCCATCTTTTCCAGAGGACCATGCTAAGTGTCCAGAAGTGGATATTTTGGGTGACCAGAAATGGTTTTGTTACCACTGCCTGCATTAACATGAGACAGCTCTTTAACCAAGCAGTACAGGTTTGTTATTGTCAATTGCACTCAAGTCAATCTCGACTCATGGCAACCCCATGGATGAGACATCTCCAAGATCCCATCTTCTACTGCTCTGCTTAGTTCCTGTAAACCCATACCATTGACCTCCCTAATAGAGTCCATCCATCAGCATGCAGCCTTCCTCTTTCTAATCCCCTCCACCTTTCCTAGTATTCCTGTTTTTTCCAATGAGTTGTACCATCCCATGATATATCCAAAGCCTTAGTTTTGTCATCTTGGTTTCCAGGAAGATTTCTGGCTTGATGTGATCTAGGATCAATTTGTCTGTCTTTTTGGCTATCCACAGGATCCTCCGTACTCTTCTCCAGCACATCTTGAATGAATTGATTTTCCTATCTTCTTTCTCAACTGTCCAGCTCTCACATCTATACATGGTAACAGGGAAAACAATGGATTGTACAAACCTGACTTTTGTGTTCAGTTGTATATCTTTGCATTTTAAAATCTTTTCTAGTTCTTTCACATAGGTATATCTCAGTTAACACAGTATGTGTTCTTGAACATTACTTCTCCAACAGAAAATCTGGTACCAGAGGCAGATATTACATGGAAAGAATAGTTCTTATACCATTTAAAAGGAGAGTAGTTTAATATGTTTCAGACATTTTTAAAAAATTTAAAACTAACAATATGCACAAGTGAAATAACCAGATCAAGTGAGCCTTGCATAAATAAAAACATTTTGAACCCTCCAGAGACCACTTGAAGGTTTCTTCCAGATTATTTCCAAAGATGTTCTTTTCTTCACCAGCCTTCACTTTTCTTACAATTTCCATGTTGGTGGCCAAGTTTACAGATCTGTTGTGAGGCAGGTTTGTCTACCGTCCCCTTTTCTCTGTGTTATTCTGTTCACACATTAAGTAAGGGTTTTTTTCATTCTCTGAGGAGAACTGGGCCATGGCAAGGAGGGCTGGGGGTGGAGGTAGGTGATCAGGTGTCACTCCCTTCTGAGGTGTCACCCGGTGCAGGGTACATCCCCTGCACCCATTACTGATGCCACTGATACACCCCATAGAAGCCACCCTGTTGTGATTTTGAAAAAGCATGCCTGAATAAAACCCTTTTTACTTGCCAGTGAAAGGCAAGGAGGGAGGGGGCCAGCCTAGTTTCCCATGGAAGGGCGTTCCAGAGGTTGGGAGCAGCCACCTAGAAGGCTGTCTCTCATGTCTTCACCAAGTGAGCCTATGGTGGTGGCGGGACTGAGAGAAAGCCTTCCCCTGAAGATCTTAGGGCTCTGGTAGGTTCATATGGGGAGATACGGTCTCTCAAATAGTCTGGACTTAAGCCATTTAGGGCTTTATAGGTCATAACCAGCACTTTGAATTGTGCCTGGAAATGAACTGTCAGCCAGTGAAGCTATTTCAACAAGAGAGTTATATGCTCCCTATAACTGGCTCTGGTCAGTATTCTAGCTGTGGCGTTTTGAACCTGCTGATGTTTCCAAATAGTTTCCAAAGGCAGCCCCATGTAGAGTGTGTTACAGTAGTCAAAATAGAATGTAATCAAGGCATATGTCATCATAACCCTTGCATAAGTAAACAATTTTTTTAATCTTGTAAAGACCACCTGAAAACTTCTTCCAAAATGCATTCCAGGATGACTCCCCTCCCCACCCCCCAGTAGCCTCTACTTTTCTCAACTTATAGATCTATGCTTTTCCAACATGCCGGGGAGCTGTGAGGCAGGCTAATCTGCTGTCTGGTTTCTTTTAGGTTTGCTGTTCACGCATGCTCAGTAAATGATTCTGGAGACAGTTGTTTACCTTGCCTGCTGTATGTAGGCACATACAGCTATAGTAGGATCACCTAGAACAGAATCCCATTCTTTCTTAATTCAAGATTTATTGTATTTACAGCAGAAATGCTGCTGCAACCCAACACTGAAAGTTGGTCTTCACCATCTTCCAAATTCCAATGCTGCAAAAAAACTTCCTGTTAGACATAAGACAGGCTTTCTTGGTTGTGGCCCTGTTTATGGAATGCCCTCCATTTGGAGGTCTAACTAGTATCAATGTGGTTACCCAGGCTGCACCCTCACTGGAGAAATAATCTAATTTGATACTGCTTTAACTGCCACAGCTCCATGCTATGGCATTCTGGAATTTGTAGTTTGCTGTGGTACCAGAGCTCCATAGCACGGAGCCTTGACAGTTAAAGCAGTGTCAAGCCAGATTATTTCTGCAGTGAGGATGCAGCCCCAGTGGGTTTCTCAGGCTGAGCAGGGATTTGAGCCCTGGTCCCCAGAATCCTAGTCTTATTTTCAAACCACTACACCAAACTCGCTTTCTAGATTTTGTATAATCCTTAGTTTTACTGATTTTAGAAGAACAAAGTTTGCAGCAGGAAAGCTAATATCCATTATCCTCAATCTTCTAAATGCTTTTCATTCTAACTAACCAGATTCTTAATAATTTAGTGGCCTGACAGCACATTAAGCTGACAGCCAATGAAGCTTTAGGTGGAAAACTAGCAAACTGTTGTTTTTTTAAAAATAAAAATAAAATAAATGTTAGCATAATAAACTTCCCAAGTGGTTTATGATTTCCATGCCTTTCTTTTCTTTTCTTTTCTTTTTTAAAAACAACCCCAGAGATCAAGACTGGTTTTAAATAATCTCTGCAAAAGTAATAATCTGTATTGAGTGCAGACATTTCTATGTTGCCATCTTTCCCTCTATGCTCCTTAACCTCTTTGGACTAAGGCAAAACCTTGTGCATCTGTTGTAGCGGGCTACGCTCTACAAAAACCAAGTGAAACTTAAGTTCAATAAGGAACCTTTGTTATAATTTTTTGGAAGTTCAGACTTCTTTCCTCTTCCTCCATGAGGCGGTATGTAGCCTCTTATAAATTCAGTGTTTGTTCTATCCCTGCCTGTTTAGCTCACTGTAACATCTCCAGACTGCTGAATACCAAAATACTCTTTAAAGAACCTGGGTACACGGCACAGGGGACATATGAACCGCTTTCCTTTCTATTTGCCTGAGGCACCTGTGCCAGAAAAGAAGACGGCAGTAGCAGCAGCAACATTTTTTTCCTTACATCATTTCCTAGCTGTTGGCGTGACCAGATTGGAAAATGAACCCAGCTTTGTTCTTGAGAAGAGGCATTTGAATGGCCGAAGATGCAGAGAAGGGGGCAGAAGGAGAAGGATGGCAGAGAGAGAAAAATGGGCATGCCCTGGCTGCTGTTGCAAGGGGTGTGTGAGAGAGAGTGAATGAACAAGCGAAGAAGTGCAGCATTTGGAAGACCCATGTGTGCATGAGCATGTGAATGGGGTTGCCAAAACAGCAGCCCTCCCTGCAAAGGGCAACAGGTTGTGCATATAGGTTTACTGGGGAAGGGTGAAGCACAATGGATGCAAACTACAGGAAAAGAGATTCAACCTAAAACATTAGGAGAACCTCCTTTCAGTAAAAGCTGTTCCACAGTGGGACACACTCCCTCGGAGAGTGGTGGAGTCTCCTTCTTTGGAGGTCTTTAAAGAGAGGCTGGATGGCCATCTGTCGAGGATGCTTTGATTGTGAGTTCAAAGCATGGCAGGGGGTTGGACTGGATGGCCCTTGGGGTGTCTTCCAACTCTTATGATTCTATGATTCTTTCTTGGCATGTATCAACAAATCAGACCAGTGCTCTCCTTGGAAGCCAAGATAATCAGGTTGAGGCTGTCATACTTTGGCCACATAATGAGAAGACATGGATTGCTAGAAAAAACAATAATGTTAGGAAAGATAGAGGGTAGAAGAAGAAAGGGGAGGCTGCAGACCAGATGGATGGACTCAATCAGGGAGGTTATGGGCATGGGCTTGCAGGACCAGAGCAGAGCAGTGGAAGATAGGGATACTTGGAGGTATCTTGTCCACAGGGTCACCATGAGTCAGTTAGCTGAGGGCAGCTAACAACAGCAATAATTCCTGGAGAGTCTGGGAAAGCCAGGGTGACCAGATGTCCTCCTTTTCTGGGACATGTCCTCCATTTCAACCTTCTGTCCAGGAATAATGTCAAGAGGCCGTACCTTCGATCATGACTAAGAACATGCTCAAATTGAAATTGAGACTGATGTACTTTGGCATATAATGAGAAGGCATGGATCACTGGAAAAGACGATAATGTTAGGAAAGGTAGAGGGCAGGAGGAGGAGAGGAAGGCCCCAAGACAGATGGATTGACTCAGTCAGGGGGGATAGGGGCATGAGATTGCAGGAACTAAGATAGGGATCCTTGGAGATGTCTCATCCACATGAGTCAGAATCAACTGAGGGCACAACAATCCCTGGAGGGTCTGGGAAATAATAATAATAATAATAATAATAATAATAATAATAATAATAATAATAATCCCCTCCCCTCTCAAACAATCGGGGCGGCTTACAACAATTAAAATACATACAAATCCAAAATAAACATCCCCCACCCCTCTCCCCATTAAAACAGTATTAAACTACACCTCCATTAAAAGCCTTAGCATAAATATCAATAAAAACAATAAAACAAAAATACAATAAAACAATTGAAAAGACAACAACAACCAACATCAAGCAGTGGGAGAGCCAAAAACTAAGATGGTAAAGACACACAGACTCCTGAGGCTGGGAATCTAATCAGGAAAGGCCTGCCGAAAGAGATCCGTCTTCACAGCCTTTTTAAAGTGACCAGATGTCTGACTTTTCCAGGACAAGTCCTCCATTTTCACCTTCTGTCCAGGAGGAATGTTAAGAGGTCCTAGCTTTTGATCATGACTAAGAAGCATGCTCAAATTGAGAATGATGTACTTTGGCCATATAAGGAGGAGGCATGGATCACTGGAACAAACAATAATGCTGAGAAAAGTAGAGGGTAGGAGAAGGAGGGGAAGACCACGGACCAGTGGATGGACTCAATCAGGGGTTACTGGGATGGGCTTGCAGGACCTGAGCAGAGCAGTGGAAGATAGGGATACCTGAAGATCTCTCACCCACAAGGTCGCCATGAGTTGGAATCTATTAAGGGCAGCTAACAAGAAGAACAATCCCTGGAGGGTCTGGGAAAGGCAGGGTGACCAGATGTCCTCCTTTTACAGGGCATGTCCTCCATCGCAACCTCCTGCCCAAGGGGTCCTACCTTCTGAGCATTGCCTAAGAAGCATGCCATTGACATGTCTCTGAGTATGTAGAGAGATCTTGTAGCACCTTTGAGACTATGGGGGGTTGCAGACTGCCAGAAATAGTGCAAATTGAGTCCACTTTTAGGGTTAGGGTTAGGGTTAGGGAATCATGGGAACTGTATTTTATTGTGGCACCAGAGCTCTCTGACAGAGAAGGCTCAATGTCCCAGAAAAAAAAAACAATTCCCATGATTCCCTCGCACTAACCCTAACCCTAAAAGTGGACTCAATTTGCACTATTTCTGGCAGTCTGCAACCCCCCCCCCCAAGTGAAAGACAGAAGTTGGCAGCATGAGCTTCGCTCGACTTTTCAGCCTCCTTCCTCCCGCGTCCTTAGCTTGTCTTTGGCAAGTGTCCTCCTTGGCAGCGAGGACCCCCGAAGGCCAGGGCCCTGCCGCCTGGGTGTGCTCTCCTCCTTCTGGAAATGCAGCAACAAAGCCGCCTGCTGGCAATGGGAGGGACGGGGAAGGAAGGAGGAGGCCTCCCTGCCCACCAGGGATGGATGGATGGATGGATGGATGGATGGAAGGGAGGAAGGGAGGATGCGGGGGAGGAAGGGCTGCCAGTCAGGAAGCGCTTGAGGATGGGAGAAAGGGGAGGCAAAGGGAGCCCCAGGCAGGGAGGGGTGTGTGTGTGTGTGTGTGTGTGATGTTTTGGGGGGACAGGGAGGAAACCTCCACGCCTCCTCCTTGCACCGAGGTGAAAGTGGCAGCCGCTGATTCAGATGCAAGACCCAAACCAGCGCAACCATGGAAACCGGGTGTCCCATAGTAACCTGTAACAACAACGTTATTGATAGCCCTCCTTCCTTCCCTTTCCTGGCCTGGATTGCAGCAGCCCTGCTGGGCCCTGGTCACTGTTAGCAGAGAGGAAGAGGAGAGAGAGCGAGGCGGGAAGAGGCCGCTTTCCTTCCTTCCATCCTCACTGCACAAATAATCCGGTTTGACTCCCGCGGCTCCATCTTATAGGATTCCGGGAATGGTCCTTTGTTGGGGCACCAGAGCCGGATTGTTTCTGCAGTGAGGATGTAGCCCAGGTCCTGGCTTCTTGGAGAGCTCCCCTTAAAACAAAGGAGCTCTTCAAATTAGAATTCCATAGCAGGGAGCCGTGGCAGTTAAACGAGGTCAAAACGGATTATTTCTGCAGTGAGGATGCCGCCCAGGTCCTCGCTTAAAGGGCTCCCCTTAAAATAAAGGGGAGGGGGGAGGTGTTCATAAGCGTGGAGTCCTGGCAGTTAAAGCGGTGTCAAAGCAGATTATTTCTGCAGTGAGCCCATCGTTTGGAGAGCTCCCCACTGAAATAAGGGGGGCAGCCCAGGTCCTCACTTGAAGATCTCCCCTTAAAATAAGGGAGTTCTTTAAATAAAAATTCCATACTATGGAACCGTGGCAGTTAAAGCGGTGTCAACCCGGATTGTTTCTGCAGTGAGGCTGTAGCCCAGGTCCTGGCTCGGAGAGCTCCCCGTAAAATAAGGGGGCAAAAATAAGCACGGGGCCGTGGTAGTTAAAGCGGTGTCAGAAGGGATTATTTCTGCAGCGAAGATGCAGCCCAGCTCCTGGCTTGGAGAGCTCCCCATGAAAACCAGTCTGCCTCCCCAGGGTTTCTCGGGGGCCCCTAGGAGATGGCTGAACGCCCCCCTTTTTCCCCCAGCCAGCCTCCTTTGCAACCTGTTCGGTGCCTCCTTCCCAGGCAAAGCTGGACTTAACCTTGAAGGAAGGAAGGAAGGAAGGAGGAAGGAAGGAAGGAAGGAAGGAAGGAAGGAAGGAAACCCTGAGCCAGCCCAGCTCTTCCTTCCCATCTGGGGAAGAGGGGAAAAGGAGAGCTTTCTTCTCCAGCTGGGGGCTCAGGGAGGCAAGTCTCCCCCATTCTCACAAATGCTCAGGGCCCTCTCCTTGGGGAGTGAGAGGGAAAAAAGGGGCAGAATCTCGTCGTTTTTCCACCGGAGAGTTGTGCCTGAGCAGGACTGAAAGCAGGCACCGCTTCCTCCTCTTTCCCCCTTAGAAAATTAGATATATATATATCCCTAAAACGACATTATTGCAAGGGTGGGGGAGAAGCAAGGGAAGAAGAACACCCTCCCAATCTTAGGGGTTTTTTTTTTAAAGGACGTTGAGCTTTTTTTAAAAAAACCACCCAGAAAAGACAACACCAGAACTCTCTTCCCTCCTCCCCTCTCTCTTCTCTCTCTCTCTCTCTCTCTGCCCCCCCCCCCCAATCCGCACGAATAAACGCATCTCCTCCTGGCAAGAGTAAAAAAGGCAGCCAGCTTCCCGGCCCAAGTGGCCGAGCCGATGGATTGTTGAGCCGCGAGCCTCTATGGTCCAAGGGGGGCCGGCGGAGGAGCCCCGCTTGCTTGGCCGGCTCTTCGCCAGCCTCCGCTCCTCCGCAGCCAAAATGAAGGAAAAGGCAATGATCAAAACCGCCAAAATGCAAGGGAACATGATGGTAAGTGGCGGAGCCAACTCCCCGGGCGCCTTTGCTCCGCGATGGATACGATATACATGCATAGATCTCTTTCCTGGTGAATGGGCGGGGGGGGGGGGAGGAAGGAAGGAAGGAAGCGTGATCTGGGCAGTTCCCATCATCCCCCTCCTCTCCCCACGCCTATTGCTGGCTTCCTAGGGTCTTGCAAGGGTGGGCTACCTGCCTTCCATCTCTCCTAGCATCTCAGCTTGTGCTCAATACCTGGGCAGATGCTTTGCACAACTGGCTCCCTTTTAGTAACTGTGGGGGGGGGGAGAGGCAAGGGGTGTGTGTGTGTGTGTGTAGAGGCAGAGTTGTAGTTGAACCCTCAGGTTTGAAGACACTCTCTGCCATCATCATTCTCCCAGGCTCTTTCTTTCTTCCTTTCTTTTTCTTTCTTTCTTTCTCTCATTCCCCACCCAATTGCTTGTACTGTACTTTGAGAAGCGCACCGGCTGTGTTGCTCTTTTGTTGGACTGGGTGGCAAAAACAGGTGCAGAGGGAAGGTCTCCATGGCTGGGGTCAGGGGATAACCCTGAACCTTCACCCCCCCCCCCGACCCAGGATTTCAAGATGTCTGGAGAAGGTGTTGAACTTGGGGAGCCAGTTGTGCAAAGCATCTGCACAGATGAAGACCCACCAGCAGCAGCAACGCTGTGCGCACCCAACTTTGGCAACTTGAGGACTAGGGTGGGGGGAAGAGGGTCTCCCCTTCCCCTCCTCTATCCTCCCCCACCCACTGTTGCCTTGTAACCCACAATCCTCTCTTCCCAGCCAGCTGTTCTGGGCTGGATAGTTCTTCTTCTCTTTTAGACACAAAATTCGGCGATCTCTCCGCCAGGGCGCTGGATGCCATCTTGGGCTGGTGGCAACGCATCTGTTTTGTCCTCTTGCTTCGATTTGCTGGGGAGGGAGAAGGGGGAAGAGGAGGATGGAGGGGGGGTCTGTGTGAATGTATGTCCAGTTGGGGTTATTCTGTTGTTTGTGGGGAGGGAGAAAAGAAGCCTTATGTACACTGCTAGCCTTGCTTATTGTGTGGCTGCAGGCACACATTGAGCATTCTCTCCTTTTTGGCACTCTGGTTGGTTTGAACTCCCTGGGTGAGGAATGGGATGGCACTAAATCCATTCACATGTGTTTGGATGTCTATTTTTTAAAACTTGATTAAAAAAAAAAACCTTTAAAAAGAAGGAAAGCTCACTTGCTGGTTGCTTTTCTTCTGCCTGGCCCTTGGAAGCTAGGATGCCCTTTCCTCTGTGTCTAAATGAATGGCTGGGGAGTGTCAGTGGAGGCAGAGAGGTCTGCCTCTCCTCTTTCACCCTTGGTGACTCCCTGTTGTCTTCTTTGCTATGGAAAAGGAGCAAGGCTTTGGGCAGAATCGGGCTCTTTTGTATGCTGCTTCTATTCTGGTCCCCCCCCCCCAAAAAAAAGCTGGTCACAATGTAGTTCTCTCATCCGGAAGGTGCAGTGTTATGTGACCTGTGACTTCAGAGAAGAAGGAAAACTTGAGATTAAAGTATGGGAGGTTGGGTGATTGTTGCCATCTTCATTGTGGGAACCTATGGTCGGACAAGACTTGACAACCTTATGAAAGGGAATACCTTTGCCCTTACCTTTACCTTTACCTGGGTGATTGTTGCCATCTTCATTGTGGGAACCCATTCTCTCTTTCTGTGTGTATTTTTGTGCCCAAGAGAAAATAC
This sequence comes from Phrynosoma blainvillii, assembly GCA_026167975.1. Lineage (NCBI taxonomy): Eukaryota > Metazoa > Chordata > Lepidosauria > Squamata > Phrynosomatidae > Phrynosoma > Phrynosoma blainvillii. The sequence continues at coordinate 11,209,517 of JANUYF010000005.1, forward strand.
CTGAAGCAGAAGTTCTCAGTCTTGGAGGTATTTCCCTTCCCCTTCCTCTCCTAGCTGCTGTTCTAAAGGTCACTGGAGCTCATTTTGCCTGGGTTGTGACTAAAAGAACAATTCACCACCTGAGATGAGCGCTGTCTGGTTATACTACAGCTTTAGCTTAATTTGCATGCACTGTTTCAGAGTATTAATATATGTGCTGTCTATATGTGTCTGTATCTCAAAGGAACCATTATCTTTTAATATTCTCAGCATTTAGAAGCAGTGGGAAGAAGAGGTTATATTACTCCTGGTTTTAAAGGAAATGTGCAGTGTTCATTCTTGCAGGGTTTAAAAAGAAAAAAAGCAACAACATGTTGCTGTAAGTTTTGTTAAGGTGGCACAGATCTACACACTAAATTCTAGGTCACACAGTGAATGAACTAAGAACATGGTTGTATAGCAAGAGCCAAATGCAGTTGGATCGATTTTCTGTTGAAATTGGTGCTAAAACTGGCTGATAGCCACAGACTCCATTAATTCCACAGTTGTCTACTTTGAAGTCTTGAGCAATGGATCAGGAGTGTGTTTTGCTAGCCTCACTTTTGGTGGGATCTGTTTTCTTGGTACTGCCGAGTCTTAGATCCCCAAATTTCCATTTTCATGATCTTTTGGTTGGCTTAATAAATGGATTGTTCGGCTCTAGTATGGATTCTGGAATTTTTCTTATGGCCAACAGGTATCTATATCCTAAAACATGTTCTACATTTTTTAAACAAATGATTAGTTGACAACTGAAGTATTAACAACAGCACAATGCTGGCAGCATTTACCTGGTAGACTGGGTTGTTTAATTTTAATTTTTTTTTTGTTTGTTTTTGGCCATATGACTGTTGGTAAATATTAACACTTCCAAATCTCAAAGTCTCAACACAAAGATCAGTGTGTTCTACTTAACTTTGCCATATTTCTCTAGCATGCTTACAGTCGGTTTTCTTTAAAAAAAAACACCAATTGTTGTTATTTACTGTGTTAAATAATGCTAGGGCTCTTTGAAGACTGTACAATTTTAAAAATAAATTAGTTATGTAGTAATGTGTTTATCTTGAAAACATTCTGAGTATCTGTTGTAGCCTATCTATAGTTCTCTGTATATCTATATTGCTGAGAGTTCTCCCTGATCCTTATAGTCTATCAATAAACACTGCTTCAGCTATTAGGAACATACAGCCTTTTATATGCTATTGATGCAGTAAGTTATATTATTCCTTCCAAAAGTCTTAAGTGTGTTTCTTTCACCCATGAATGCACATTTACCTGCTAATTGCAGAAAGCCACCAGTCATTCAAATGTTTCATGGGTGGTATTCTTTCAAATGCTCTCAGCAAAGGTTAACATTCTGACAACTAGCTAAGTACATATTGATTTTCTTTCTCTCATTGAAAACTTCTTGTTAAATTGAACTGCTCCATTCTTAAGAGTGTATGAGATACTCAGTAAAAACTGTGTAATGCTCTCTGTTATCATGTTATGAATACCTTGCAACTGTGTTTCAAGCACCTTATTTTTTATATATATTTTTAATCACAATAATAACAAATCCTTGATTAAATCTCTATTTGAAGAAAAAAATAGCTTGGACATATATGTAAAATGGCACATCTGTTCTTGCCTCTGGAATACTCTCCCACAGGTATACCTGGAAAAGCATCTATTTTTATTCTGTTGAATTCTCCCTCATTCATCAGCCTAGCAGATGGAATTTCACAACAGTTCCAAAGCTTTCAGTTCATTCTTTTAGCAGAATGCTTCAATTACTTTTAAAAAATAAACTCTCATAGGCATAAATCCTGTTAGTCTGAACTAGAACTACTAGCTATTCAATCAATTGGATTTACCTACATGTTGACTTACTATTAGACAACTGACTTAGTGGGTTTGCTGTATTTGGGATTAACCAATATGATTCTATGTATAAAGTTCTCTAAAGGACAACAAAATCAGCATCTTGGATCTGTATATCATGATTTGTTCTGCAACACAGAATGCTATGTTGTTGTTTGTGGGAAACTCTATTCATTCATAAGACAACTGCATACCTTGATAAACCCAAAGGTTATACTCTCCATACATGTTGAAGAACTGAAATTTATTAGTGTGTTTATTTTAATGAATGGCACTGGATACAAGGAACACTTTTCTTGTTCCTGTTTTTGTGCTTAGTTTGTGGCGAGCACAGATGTTTATGAATGTGGAGAAAGAGAAGATGAAGCCGTTCTTAATTTCACAAATGGGGGATAGTTTCTTCCCTTTCTCTATAGGTTTTGTGTTAGTTACATTTATATCCCACTTTTCATCCTGTGAGTTCAAGGCTGTACACAGGAATTGCCCACTCCCGATTTATATTCTCCATGCAACCCTGAGAACCAAGTTAGGCTGAGAATAGCAACTAGCACAAACATCATTGTTAAGGTAGACTTAGACCCAGGATTCTCCAGTGCTCTACCCACTACACCATATTGTTCATAACTGTGAGTATAGTTATGGTTATTATTCATTCATGGGTTGTTAAGGAATGTAGCAGCACCTTAAGATTAACTGGTTTTTGTTGGAGCATGAGCTTTTGTAGATATAAACCTACATCTTCAGATGCAGCACAGACAAACATGTTGCTACATGCCTCCCCTTCTTTTTTATGCTACAAGAGACTAACATGGCTACATCTTTGAAAACTACACTCATGGGTCTGTTGTGGATGATGGGTCAAGCAGTGTCAGAATTTTTTTTTAAAAAAAGGGAAATCTGTGGGTAGATTATAGGTGAGTGTCATCACAAGTAGCACCATGCATTCTTTAAACTTTCAGAAGTTCTAAAACTTTCAGAATCACAAACAAGGATTTCTGATATTTGGACTTTTATAGAAGAGATTTGGAGTGAGTGGCACAGGGCTGGGACTTATTCTCTCTTACCACTAGAGAAGTGAAGAATATTCCGTACTGCCTAGGCATTTCCCCTGTGGCTTCATATTCAATTTGCTAGCTTCCCTGGGTTGGTTGTATAGCTGAATCTCCTGTAACATTGTCCTTTTTCTTTAGTCATCACTTACTTCATTTTCATAATGTTTTAAATATTTAAAAGTCAGCATTCTTCCTCTGCCACTTTCCCTTTCATACAATCTAAATGACCCCCTGTTTCATTCTGCTCTTCCTTTTACCTCATTTATTCAGATTTGTCAATATGATTGTCTTCCTTTAAATTAAAATACTGTTTTATGCAGGAATAAGGCTTTGATGGTTAGGGAATAGAACATAATTTTTCTGTTGGGAGAAACTCCTTTTCATTTTATCATTTATCCATTTCATAGCCTTACTAATTAGTTTTAATGGATGTTCAACTTCCTACTATTTCATATTTTGTTTGATAAATTTGACAGAAAAGTAAAACGGGGTGTGTGTGTGTGTGTGTATTCCCCCTTCAATTCCTTTAGCTTTTTAAACCCTGAAGGCCATTGTGTTCACAATGAGCATCTGAACTTAAACATAAGTTCCCTTGTATACCTGAAAGGAAGGAGGAGTTGACTATGATTTGTGTAGTGAGCTGAGCATTAGAGCAGTAATAAACCCTATGCAACTAAACACTACCCTTACTGACACCTTTTGCAAATCAATGAGCTGTACTTCCAAAAAGGCACAATGGTACTGAAATTTATGCAGTTGTATCCACTTGTAATGAGCTATAAACTTGGCACATGAAGGGAGAATGCTTTTACTGAAGTGAAACAGACTTAATTGAGGTCAGAATTTAGTCTAACATTCTGTCTCTTTCAGTAAAGGCATCTCTCAAGCAATGAGCTGGAGCCATGGCAGTTTGTGTGGTGAATGCATTTATTCCTGTCTCTTCCAAGAAAAATTCTGGCCTGCCATCATCCCAGTTCCCAACTCTGACTTCTAGTAGTGCTGAAAGACATCTTGGTTCTTTGCTTCCCATATCTATTTTGGTTAATAGTACAGTCGGCCCTCCATATCCACGAAGACTTTATCCACGGATTCAAACAACCACAGCTTGAAAGTATTTTTAAAATATATAAATTTTAAAAAGCAAACCTTGATTTTGCCATTTTATATAAGGGACACCATTTTACTATGTCATTGCATTTAATGGGCCTTGAGCATCCGCGGATTTTGGTATCCACGGGGGGTCCTGGAACCAAATCCCAGCGGATACCAAGGGCCCACTGTATATAGGATAAGTGGGACTCCTTCATAGTTCTTGTGAATTATTGCTGTTGCAGGTCTTCTGTCCATCTTACAGCTATTGTAGGAATTTTCTGTGAAAGTTCAGCAAGACTTACAAATGTTAAATTGTTACAAGCTCTAGAGAGATTCATAGAACTATATAGATCTATAAGCCAAAAACTTTAGTATAGCAAAGCAATTGCACCTTCATATGTGGTCATGCGAAAGCCAGTGTGGTGTAGTGGCTTGAGTGTTAGACTGTGACTCTGGAGATCAGGGTTTGATTCCCGGCTGGGCCATGAAACCCACTGGGTGACCTTGAACAAGTCGCACACTTTCAGCCTCAGAATGTGGCAATCGCAAAAAACCCTCTGAAGAAACTTGCCAAGAAAACCCTGTGATAGGTTTGCCTTAGGATCACTGTAAGCTGGAAACGACTTGAAGGTGTACAACAACAACAGCAACCACAACCACATGTGGTCACATGGGGCTACTGTTTTTGCTCTGGTAACTTGTCTTGAATGTTTTAGTTTTTGATTGTGCTAAGAATGTAAGAGTCACACTGGTTCATAGCAAGTAATTAGATGACTGGGAGAAGCCCAAAAGCTGGCTCCCTCTCATGCAAATTCCCCTTTGTTTTACTCAGCAATTGGTACTAAGAAGCAGGCTGCTTTGGATACTGATAAAATCTGTTCATGCACACAATGTGAAGGGAATGTAATCCATGATAACTAGTGGTCACTTTTATAGTGAAAGAATAATGGATTTCAGTGGAGATAAATTTTATCCCCTTCAGTTGTTTTTTATAATTAAATATGGTTAAAAATACATTTCAATTTTGCTTTTCTCTTGCGTACAGATTCCCTTGTTTTTGTTGTTATAACATGCCTTCAAGTCACTATCAAGTTATGGCAACTTTGTCCTAAGGGTTTCTGGCCAAGTCTCTCTCCCCCCCCCCCCCCCCCGAAGATTTGTCATTTGATTTATGAAAGGCTGGGAGAGTTTGACTTGACCAAGATCACCCAGTGAATTTCTATAAAATAAATAAATGTCTGAGTGGGGATTTATACTTTGTTTCTGTATGTTCTAGTCCAGGGGTAGGCAACCTTTCTGAGCGGGGGGCCAGGTTGCTGTCCCTCAGACAACTGGAGGGGGGGGGCGAAGCACCAAAAATAAATAAATAAATAAATAAAAATATTTTTTTTAAAAAAAATTAAAAAATTAAAAAATATATACATGCACAGTCTCTCAGCCCCAGAAAAGCCATGGCAAAACCCCTGTGGAGATTTTGCCAAGAAAACCCCAAGAACAAGTAATAACAACAATAATCAATGTCATCATGGCGGGGGGCAGCGGTGGTGGCGGCAGCAGGACCAGCCTGGGGCCAGTCCAGAGGCCTCGGGGGGCCGCATCCGGTTGCCGACCCCGTTCTAGTCCATCACTCAAACCACTGCAACACACTGATTAATCCTTGTATTGATATGTGCCCCAGCTGTGTAAAAGAGGAGCTTGAGTTTCTAGAGCAGGTTGTTGTTGCTTCAATTCATTTCTGACTTATGGTGACTCTAAGGTGAACTTATTATATGATTTTCTTGGCAAGATTTGTTCGGGGGGGGGTTACCTTTGCCTTCCTCAGAAGCTGAGATAATGTGACTTGACCAACATCATTTTGTGGCATTTTGTGGCTAAATGGGGATTTGAACCCTGGTCTCCAAGAACCTTAGCCCAACACTTAAACCACTGTGTCACATTGGTTCTAAGTTTTTTGGGGTGAAAGAATACAGTAATTTTAGAATTGATAAGAACATTTGAAAAGCCATGCTGGTCTAGCATTCTGTTCCCACAGTGCCCCACCAAATGTTTAAAGGAAACTCACAGCATGATAGAAGTACACTTGGAAGACTTAATGAGCAGCTCTACCTATGTCTTGCATGGAACAATAGAAAGTGCAAAATAGAGATTGAGAGAGAGATAAATAAAATAAGGATATTGTGAAAGATAACAGAATTAGAATAGCACAACTGGCATAGTTCAAAATATTCACACCATTTAACACATAGATAATATTTAGTTACATAGAGTGTATTGCCACTGTAAACTTCATCTTACTACATAAATCATATCCAAATCCTATTTTCTCAAAGATATGCATGATGTAGTAGTTTGACCATTGCACTACTTCTCTGTAGATCAGGGTTCAAATCCCTGCTCAGCCAAATCCCATTTAAACAAATTTTGTAAATAAAACTGGCTGCCACAAGTTGGAAATGACTTAAAAATGACAACAACCCCAACATCTCTCTCATAATATTGCCTACTCATGCTAAAACAATTATTTGTAATTATACATTATTTCATTTATGCAACAGAGCAGGTGGGAGAAAACATATGTAAACTGCACAAAACATCTCCCTGAGTCTACTTATTGTGGCATTGCCATTCGTTGGTAAAGGAAAGAATGAAACGGATCTCTCTTCAAAGAGATTCCGTTTTCAGGTGGTAGTATAAGTCAGAAGACAGAAATAAAGATAGATACATTATGGAAATCTTAAATGCCAATGAGAAATTTACCTGAGTGGGTACTTATGCTAAACTCTGTATGTGTTGATTAATTTACTTTAGATGAAGCCATGAAACATTTACATGTTATACAGCAAACAGTTTGTTCACAGAATGTACTTGGTTGTGGTTACTAGCAAATGACTCCTCTCTGCATTTATATTTTATATTCACACATGTACATTTATTTATTTTTTCTTTTCGTTAACAATATATAGGGCAAATATGTGAATCTCTTAAAGTTGTCTGTAGGATTTCTGTCTTGATGCCTTTGTGGAAATGAAAGTGGAATATTTTAAATGCTCCTGGCCATTGTTTCTCTACAGCATGTCTGTGGAACAGGTTGCCTGTAAGAGATAAAGCATCCACTGCTTCCCATGAGTAAGCTTTGAATTGCTGCTTTCCCTCCTTCTCCAGAAATGAAAACCTAATTATGAGAGTGTGAAAAATGTTTTTGCTAATGCTTTCTTATAATATGCTCTGGAGGCTGAAAATTATTTTCATGAGAACATGGGTTGAAGCATAAGCCTTTGTAGAGGAGAACTGTTTCCTCTCACCAACTGTATAGACTTATTCTATTAAAATAATCATGTTTTCCACTAAAGGTTGGCAAAATGTTTCATGACAGTTTGGTGTTTTTATTTCAAAGATTCCAGTCAAGATCTAGTCTCACATCTCGGAAATTTTGGAAATTGTATATAATCTATTTTCAGTGTAAGGCTTTATAAGCCATCCTTCTTTAGCAGACATCACTTCCAGATACCAAAAAAAGTTGACACTTTGTGAAAGTTTCCAGAGTTGTCTGTATTTTAATTGTCTCTTCAGAAACAGCAACAGGACAACAACAATCTCAATTAGAAACAACAACAAAACAGCAAGCTAATAAGGCGTGTACAAGCTATTAAACATTTTGCATAATATTTGAATACTTAATTGCAACACTTTCAGTACTGCAGAGAATTTTAGGAGAGCAAAGGCCAAGTACATAAGTTTTCTGTTGCCATTCATTCAAGACAGCAATAACAGCTCTGTGACTGAGAATATGCATTGCAGATGGTCCCAAGTCCGAAGTTTAACCCATAGCCTTTTGACTTGAAAATAATTTAGCTATTGGGCTAGTAGAGTTCTTTGGTCAAAATCCAGAAAGCAACTTCCAATCACAATAGGTAACACAAGGTTATCTGGTCTATCACAGATTTTCTTGTTCTAATGTCAAACTGTCAGGTCCTATCAGTGTGCAAGTAAAGACCTCAACTCAGGGGTGAAAGTAATATAGTCCTCCAAATGTTGATGGATTGCAACACCCAGAATTTTCACTGTTTGCTATGCTGACTGTTGGAGAGTTGCAGTCAAAACATTAGGGGGCTGTATGATTCCCATCTCTTTCCCATCCCTAAGGAACTTACAATCTCTATTTCATTATGGGTAAGGCAACAGAAGGAAGGGATGGAAAAGAAGGCAGAGAATGAAATATTTAAGTATTTCACTTACATGAAATTTCATTTACATGGGGCATTTCAACAGTCTAGAATCAAGACTTGTTGCAGATGTCACACAGGATGAGACCAACAAGACAGAGATTTATGATATTGTTAACTTATCTTGTCACTCACAGTATAATTCCCCCAAATTTCAGCCACCTGTCATATATATTTTTAACCAACAAAAACAGTGGGAACAAATTGTCCCAATAAACCTGTTACATAGGGGGGAAGCAGACGGCGCAAAGCGCTGTCTTCAGAGCAAGGAAGGGGAGGGGCAGCCACACGCTGGGCGCCCAACCCCTTCCCGAAGACATCGTCGGAGCGCCAGACCCTCCGCACGGTCGGCGCTCCAAGGATGCCTTTCCGCTGCAGCGTCCGCACACACTGCAGTGGAAGAGATGCCGAAGATGCGCCGGCAGCCTTTTGCAGCGCACCTTCGGCGATTTGTGGAAGGAGCACTATTTTAGCGCTCCTTCCTGGGGCGGTGAAGCTGCGCCACGGGGCCGAGGTGTGCGGATACCTCGGCCCCGATCCGCAACTTCCTGGGGCGGCCCCGTGCTGCCCGTCTGCTTAGCCCCATACAACAGGCTATGTGGCCCATACAACAACAGACCAACACACAGTTTAACATGTAAATCACTTCCTCCCAACCAAGGATCACACAAGTATATATACCCCACATACTTCCATGCCACCACCCTTTGAAGATGCCAGCCACAGATGCAGGTGAAACATCAGGAATAAACTCTTCCAGCATGCAGCCACATAGCTTGGAAAACCCACAGAAAACAATGGACACTGGCCATGAAAGCCTTCGACTTAACATTGGACATTTGTATGGGGAGAAACCTGTTATATTTTACAATTGTGATACAGTTGTAACAGCAGTAAACCTATTACAATTTGCAGCTGCAATACTTTTTTGTCCCATATAATGTAATGTATTGGGATAAAAAAGTGCCCCATGCCATTTTGTGGTTGAAAGTATGACTCAGAGAGGTTGGTGAGAAGGCTTGCATAAGATACAGGCCCTCTGCCCTGCTCAGAGATAGGAGGGCAGGAAGGGTACACTTACTTGTTTCTCTGCATGACTGACAAATCAAGGAGATAGTAATGCTAGGAAAGGCAGAAAAGGAAAGATCTGCTGTAGACATCCAGATAGTTAACCATCCAGTATTCAGAAACATCATTTGGCAACTTCCTGGCTCAAAGAAGGATTCAAAAAAGAAGAAATGTGCTGGAACTTCTATTTCCCTTGCAGAAAACATTATTTACTACACAATCCAAATAGACAGGAATTGTATGTATTTAGGGCATAGAATAAGAGGAAACCACACTGTTAAAACTGTGTCAAACTGTTGGAACCCCTTGACATTACTCAGCTGAAGACATACACTGGTCTTTCCTGCTGCAAGGATTTCAATGACAATGTGTAGCCTTGCTGGAACTGTGCTAGCCAATCTAAGCTATTTCTTGAACACAGTGATGAGCTTGAAGAGATTTTGTATGCTTACAAGGTACTTAACAGGGAAACAAGAAGGATGATTTGAGTTACTGATAAACTAGCTATCTTTTCAAGATAGATGGGCAATGTTTGCTGAGCAGCTTAGAACATGGAACACACCAGGGATGCAGCTAGCCACTTATGATCAGCTGGGTTGTGATTGGCAGTATGCTTCAGATAAATTAGGAAAGACTGGCATAAAATTGTGCTGCTCCAATGCCAAGATATAGCCTTTGAAGGGAGAAATGTATTTGGGAAGACAGCCTGATATTCTATGGGAAGCTCAGCTTGGTTACAGTATATTGACAACATTAGTTGAACAATTTTTCCACAATGGATGAAATATGATGGGAGATAATTTTTTTTTACCAATTTGTCTAGCAGAGCTTCTGCCAATTCTGAAGACTTAACATACATAGGCACCATTCTACAAAATGAGCCATACCCCTTACATCTCTAACTGGGCAGGAGATAAGATAAATATCAATGCACCATGTGCAGCATCCAAGGGACGTGCTTTGGTTGTTAGTAGAGTGGCTGGCATAAAGAATAGTTATTCTTTATGGAAGATTTTTCTCAGGGAGGGAACTGAAAGAAGACAATTTCTCCATAATACTAGTATTGCTAGATTTTCCTGTAAGTAAATAAAAGCAGCTGTTTCCTTAAGATTTACATCTGTTTCCTATTTTGGAGAGAGTTTGCAACAAGGTTTGGTTTTACTTCATTTGGCCATAACTGGTCATATTTTTAAGAAATTATTCTGTATTGATTACAATTTTTTTGCACAAAAGAAGCATTGTCAGCTACTCAGAATAAATGTTCGACTTCATGTGAACATGTGTTTACTGTCTGTGGGTGTTTGGGTATTGTGGTATTCCCTTCATTTACATTTACAAACAATCTGGTAGACAAGAGATATTTGGGTCTCCTGAGGTATAGAGGAATTGCCATTGGGTCAGAAAGTACTCCAGAAGTCACCCAGTGAAAGTTTTACATTATCCATATGAATGAGGGTTTATGTATTCCCATAAGGCATCAGCTCAATAGGTATGGAAGTGCAACTCTGCTAGGATTTTATAGAAAAGGTGCTAGATAAAATGGTTATCCTGAAAGGTCCCTATGGCCTGAAGCAGATGGGCCAAATAAAGTGGCTTCCATCTGCTTTGGGGGCATGGCATTTAGATGATGCATGCACCCAAAGTGAACAGAAGGTGTGCTGACACCACCTAAGGTGGCCTGAAGCCAGCTGGAAAAGAAGCAGGAAAAAGAAGCAGTTTGAGACCACTGGCAGTGGCCCACTTCGGGAGTGGGCTTCCAGTCACCGCAGCCCCAGAGTGATAGTGATCAGAGCAGTCGCAGATCACTCCATTTTGCCCATCTACTTCACCTCTGTGATGGTAAACAAATTAATCTTAGTCATAGTGGAAGTGTGGCAGGTAGTTTGAGTTGTGCTTAATCCATGCAGAGAGATGTGCTTGTTCTTGAATTACCAAGTCATTCTTTTGGAAAATGTACTCACTAGTGGCAACTGCCACTTTTACACCAGTAGCGAAGGTAAAACCATGAAGTACTACAGCTGTAAGAGCATGTATGAACAGCTTTATTGGCCTGTGGCTCATAGGATCAGTCTGTATGTATTTATAGTTTATTTATGTATTTCTAGAACCTAAATTTAAGAAGACAATCCATCACAAACCCAATAGCCTAATGATAATCTGCCCATCTGTGTTCAACATTTTGTAAGAACACCTCCTACTAAAACTGTAGTAACAAATGTTCTGTTAGGGTCTTTAGGCTGGCATTTATCCTTCTCAGAGCTTCAGTTTTTGTCTTGCTTTGGATAAATGTTGCCTTCCTCAGCTTGCTTTTGCCTATTTACTCACTGTATCTTTACTATCACTAAACTTTTCTGACTGATTTAATTTTTGTCTTACTCACGTTGGTGAATTTATCATGCAGCGATCTTGTCTTAAAAAGAACTGACACAGTTTGTTCTCATGTATAAAAATTATTTAACAGTACTAATATTAATGAGACAGCCTGGTTAAACACTTTCCTGGAAGAATAATTAGGCTTAGCCTCCACGTCCTCATAGGCAGGAAGTCGTGATGGTGTGAAGAACATTAAATTAATTTTACTGGACATTGTAAGATACTAATATCTGGAAGCAGAAGTGATTCATGCTGATGGCAGAAAGAAGGTGGGAAATGACATGAGTTATTCTGTGTATTAGCATGATAGGCAGTTATACATCCCAGTTATAGAGGGAGTCAAATTGAACACTAATCCAAGATCAGGCATTACTAGTGGTGTAGTGTCTAACTCATTCTGTAGAAGTGATCACAGCTGCTGGGCAGAAGTAACAAACATATATCAGTGTACCGTGATCCCTTAGTATTGTGGTAAAAGGAACTGGCAAAGCCCCCTCTGACTATTCCTTGTCTAAAATAATCCTGTTAATTTCATGGGGTCACCATACGTTGATCAGTGACTTGAACATGCATACACACACGTGATTAACTCCTAATCGGCTCTGTATGAAATTTGTACTGCTATCCACACCATTCCCCACTTATGCAAGGCTGCGCACAGTTTCTATTTTGGGAGGAGAAATTGGAGTTCCTACATTGGGGGGGGGGGTTTGGACTCAATGGTCTATGAGACCCCTTCCAACTTTATGATTCTACAAGAATGGATCAAAATGCAAGTTTTTGTCTTCTTTTTGGTGTTAACATTTAACTTTTCCTACTGAGTGGCAGACCTGCATTTTTTCCATATTCCTGTTCTTTGAGCCTTGGGGGGGGGGGGGTCATTTGTTACTTTCACTTAGTGTCCTTCACCAGCCTCAACTCAATAGCTGCCTTTCCTGCCATTGGTTATAACTGACCTTTTCATCTTCATTTCATTGCTGAAGTTTTGTGAGGCCACACTGTCTTTTTTTAAAAGATGTCTCCAAGTGTTTTTTGTTTTCTCCTTAGAATTGTTTGTGATTATAACTCTAGTAACTCCTTTTTCAGGAAATCCCACCCAGTAACCCTACATAACATTTCTCTGAGTTTACTTAGGGCTCATTCCCACTTCCATTTTAACCAGTTTGCAAATCGCAGTGACACCAGGTCATGGATTCTATTGAGGCTGATGTATTGTTCTCACTATGGAAGCTAATCATGTGTTTTTTACATGTTGTTCCCACTCATGCCTTTGCACCCCAGCATTATTCAGCAGCAGCAGCAGCAGCAGCAGGAGGAGGACAGGGCACCCGGGGCCCTTAAAATGACACCCTAATAACAGCCTGGGACTGGGAAGAAGGCCCAGTGCAACCTCCTGGGCCAGGAAAAGAATTGGGGCCTAAATAAGCCCCGTCACAACTGTCCTGGCTAGGCTGCACACTTCTGGGAGACTGGTTGTGGCTGGGGGAAGGCCCGGTGCACTCCTGACATTGAGAAGAACTGGTGGGACTGAAGGGCAATGTAGCATGCACACATGCTGCTGGGAGACTGGTTGGGGCCAGCTGCGGTGAGAAAAGGCTCAGCGCAGGCTCCCCGCATACCTGTCAGGAGCCTCAGAGCACAAGTGGGGCAAAAGAGCCTGCGTGCCACTGGGAAGAATGACTGAGGCTGGAAGCCTTGGCGCACTGGCAAGCAGGGGCCTGGGGAGGCAACTGAGGCCAGCAGCCATGGGGAAAAGGCTGCAAGAGGAGGCTCAGCAGCACAAGAAGTGGCAGTCACAGCAGAGAGGTGGGCAAAATAAGGTGAACTTAGCCACAGGTGGGGCACGCAGGCAATGGAGGCCGAGCAGCTGAGCAGCTCCTCCAGTACAATGTGATTCAGGTCCGTCGTTCACACTTGTCAAACATGTTTCTGAATCAATTTTTTTCAAAAGAACCACCAGAAAACTACTCTTCAAAAAGTGGGATTTTTTTGGATTTGTCGCAGTTCAAAGCAAGTCCAAACAATTGCAGTCGTTTCTGAAACCGTTCCCAGTAGGGACGAGGCACATATACAGCGATCAGCAATTCGCTGTAAATAATAGTAGGTATGAGCCCTTAGATAAGCTTTCTTGTTGAACATCTCTTGGCTGAGACTTCAGATCACTGCATGTATGTATAAAATAAGCATCACCAATTGGATAACTTCCAATGCAGCTTTTATATCATATCTTTTTGCTTCTGCCACAATAATGTTAAAATGAAGGCGTTCTGCACATTTAATAATACAGTGTATGAGAACTGGCTTGTAGACAAATGTTTTTGTTAAAGATTCAGGCAACAGGCCTGTGAAGTGCTGTGCAGAGTACAGAAAAACATAGTGTTTGCCTAGAGGATTTGCAATCTACAAAATGTAGGAAACACACTGAGCAGGTGAGGTGTAGATATATAATGGGGGAAGCCTTAGACCAGTTTTTCCCAACCAGATTCTGTCAAAGTGTGTTAACTACAGGTGAATACTTTGCTTTGTAGATTTAAATTTACAATGAATGGTCTGTGTTATTTACATGTTTTTGTTAAAAGCTGGCATTGCTTTCTGGTTTGAAGAAAGAACAGAAGCCTCTCATTAGGAAAATAAATCCATCTACTAAGAGTGGGACATTGAGTGGAAATTTGCTTGAGATAAACAAGACATTTGTCAACTAAATATTATTTCAGAGTATGCTCATTTTTATTTTTGTGGCCACTTGTTGAATTCACGGTATTGTGTTAAGCTGTTTAAGCAGCTGAAATCTGTAGATAGAAAAGTTTTGCTAGATTCTGAACTGGGATTTACTTTAGCTTCTCTGGTTTATTATTGATTTCATGTTTTCTGAACCTGACTTATGCTAGAAGGGGCCTACTCAACTTAAACCTTAGACCCAAAGGCTAAAATCATTACGTATTTGGAAACAAAAACCAGTATTAAGCTAGTCAATTGCATTTCAGTTTGAACTGGGTTGCAGTTTGCAGCTGAGGTAAGCAGAAGAGCACATTTAAAGCAAGCAGAAAGGCTTGTTCAAAAACTAGCTAACACTGAATATAGAACAGATTTATTACATGCATGGATTTAAAAGTACCTTCAAACTAGTAAAAGGTTATTTCATTGTTTTTCAAGCAATTGAAAGCATATGTAGCGATACATCTTTTCTCTGTGTCATTGGACGTTATCACACGGGGCCTAAAGAATCTTCACCCAATCCCTTCCCATTGCGGTTCTTTTTCCCGTGTGTTCACACGACGTCGCACGCAACCCCGTCCCAATGCTGCATCATCCCCGTTCTTTTGAATGCTGGTTTCTTGGGGAATTGCAATTGTGTGACCGGAATGATACCTCAATGATGCTGCTTTCGGCGTATGTCTGATTACGAGATACGTATCGTGGAGCCCAGGCCCCGCGCAGGCTTTGGAAGGGGTGTGTGTCCCTTCCCAACCCAAGCCGAGAAAGAGAGCCGCTCTGAGGACGTCTGTTCAGAGCGGCTCTCTCTTGGGAAGGGGTGTGCGTACGTGTGTGACAGCCAGCTGTCACACACACACACACACACACACACACACACACACACCTTCCCAAGCCTGGAAGCCTAGTTGCTTTCCTTGGGACGAGGCCGGGCTCAGACCCCGGCCTCATCCCAAGGAAAGCAACCAGGCTTCCCTTGGGATGAGGCCAGGGTCGGAGGAGCCCTCTGAGCCCAGCCTCATCCCAAGGAAAGCAACCAGGCTTCCAGGCTTGGAAAGGTGTGTGTGTGTGTGTGTGTGTGACAGCCGCGGCAAGTGACAGCCGTGGCTCTCCTGTTTCTGCGCATGTGCAAGAACATCCTTGCTGGGTTCTGGAGGGGATCTTCTCACTTGTGTGTGAAGGGCAGATACAGTCCCCAGGAGCGCATTTATCGCGGTATCGTTAATTGCGCAATGATGCTAGTTGCGTCTGATAGCCATTTCCGTCTTGTGGGGTCTATACCGGTATAGTTCTGGATTGATTCCATACCGCTTTCTTGCCGCTTTGAGACCCGCGAGTGATAACATCCATTGTGTCATGCATTTAGTAAAAGACATTATCTTCTGATTGGCAGATGAGATTTGAAACTTATCCAAACTGTTAACAGTCAAGATGACAAGCATAAGCCAACCCATGACCACCTCCTTCAGTTTCCCTGAAGTATGATACTAAACAAACTACTCAGGTTGAAGGGTAAAGCTTCTTTGTATAAAGTAGCCTTGTATGAACCAGCTTGTGTTGGCTTCAAGGCAAACCACAGCATACCTTTAATATCAAAAAACAAAAGCAGATTCCCATTGTGGGCTGAGTCTTAATTAACTTTAACTGTTCTTTGTCCATTTGTAAAATGGGAATGTGATATCTGCCTTTCTTGCAGGGATGTTGTGTGGGAAATTTAATTAATCAGTGCTTAGAAGAATACATGGTTATCTTCTGATGAATGATGCTATATAAATGCAAATGCCTACCATAAATGGATGCTTCATTTTATTTATTTCATTTATTTATTATTCACTACAGCAGCAGGGGCTGGGGGTGGGGAGAGAGAAATAGAAGTGGAGTACAACATCAACTACTACAGCTTAAAAAAAAAACCCATCAAAAACCTGCTGACCAGTTTTGGATCCTTGCAAAGTAGCATCCAGGGCCAGCCCTAGCATTAAGGCAGCTGCCCTCAGCAGCAGACAGTGAGAGGACGTTATCACACGGGGTCTAAAGCAGCCCCACCCCTTCGCCATCGCTGCATCATTCCGGTTCCTTTGCCTCCGTGATCAGATGACGTTGCGGCAAACGCCGCCCATCCCTGCATCATCCTTGCGACATCGCTGCATCATTCCGGTTCCTTTGCCTCTATGATCAGACGACGTCGCGGCAAACCCCGCCCATCCCTGCATCATCCTTGCGCCATTGCTGCATCATTCTGAATCCTTTGCCCCGTGATCAGATGACGTCGCGGCAAACCCCGCCCATCCCTGCATCATCCTTGCGGCATCGCTGCATCATTCCAGCTCTTTTGAATTCCTCTTTCAAAGAGGAATTACGGCCTGCGCGACCAGAATCATTCTGGTATGGCTCTGGATTGATTCCTTGCTGCTTTTCTTGCCGCTAGTGTGATAACGTCCAGAGTTAGGGAGAAGTGGCAAGTTGCAAAGTGTTGTAGAATAAGCCTATGTGTGCTAAACAGTATGTCTTGATCTAGCCTAGTGCCCAGTATGACAGCTGCTAGCCTGGTAAACTACAGTTAGAGGAAACTAGCTAGAAATATAAAAGTTGGAAAGGCTTGTAAAGGAGTTCAACTCACTGAGCACAAGGAGGAATCTCAAAGACGAAATAGAATTATAGAATTGAAAGGGCCATTAAGGGGCATTTACTCCAATCCACTGCATGTGTAGAAATCTCTAACTAGAGCATCCCTGAGAGGTGGTCATCCAACCACTCTTTTAAAATTTCCTACAAAAGAGAATTCAAATACATAACCATGTTAGTCTGGAAAATTAATATGCAAAGAAATCTGGTAGCACTTTAGAGACTACAGAAAAGAAGCTGGTAGCATGAGTTTTCATAGACTTGAGCCTACTTTCTCAGATGCATAGGGAGAGTTCACCACCCTCTGGCACAGTCTGTTTCCTCTGTCATCAAACCACCATGAAGTTCTTCCTAATGTTTAATTGGAATCTCCTTTCTTGTAATTTTCATCCATTGGTTTGAGTCCTAACAGCTTGAGCAACAAAACAAGTTCATCCCACCTGCTGTATCAAGGTCCTTCAGATATAAGAAGGTAATCTCAATCAACTTTTCTCCAGGATAAACATACTGAACTTCTTCAACTATCCCTCATAGTGCTTTGTTTCCAAATGCTTCCCCATCATGAATTCACTTTCTGTGGACATGTTCCAATTTCTTGATAGCCTTCTTATACTGTGGTGCCCAGAATTGCACAGATTATCCTAGGTGAGTTCTAACCAAAACAAAACAGAATGGCATAATTATTTTCCCTGATCTGTACAATAGTGTCAAAGTTTAAAAAAAGTATGCATGTGGCTAAACACCCATTTGAGTTTGTCAATAGGGTGAAGAGACCAGTGAACATAGTAAAACAAAGTAACTGGTGCTTTACTTGCACCTGCTGATAAAAGGCCTTCCCTCCATATTGTCACTTAATAATCTCTTCTTCAGGCTAGCCATACCAAACCTTTCCTTCTAGGACTTATTTTTCAGGCTTATTATCTTCAGGTCTTTCCTTTCATCCTACTCTAGAGTCATCTTAGGTTGTTAATATACTCCTTAAACCATGGTACCCAGAAAAGACTAAGGTGATGCAGGTGAGGTGTATAGCAGACCATACCATTACTGTTCACAACTTGCACTCTAAAAAGCATTTTCAAGCAAGGTATGAAGGTTCATGATAATAACAACCATGATAAAGCAAGATTTGACTGAGGCCAGTGTGCTCATAGGGGGGTTGCAGACTGCCAGAAATAGTGTGAATTCAGTCCACTTTTAGGGTTAGGGTTAGAGTTAGGGAACCATGGGAACTGTATTTTATTGTGGTATCAGAGTTGTCTGACAGAGAAGGCTCAATGTCTCAGAAAAATAACAGTTCCCATGATTCCCTAGCACTAACCCTAACCCTAAAAGTGGACTGAATTCACACTATTTCTGGCAGTCTGCAACCCCCCATAGTAGATCAACTAGGTTCCCACTGTCTAAAGTCTTCAGTTTCAAGTTAGGGAAAAAAAGATGGGCTACAAATGTTTTTTTTTTTTTAATGTGTGTTCATTCTTTCTTGGTTTGACCTCTTTTGTCCCTTGATCTCTCAAAATTCAGAATGTGGTCTCAGGGAAGAGAGTCCCTCTTTGGTGTAGGTGATTTTGTAAAACATGAATGGACAAAGTTCCTAAAGATGTTGTTGGAATAAAACTCACCATTCCTTACTGCTGTTTTTCACCCCAGCTAGAGCTGATGAGAATTGCAATCAGACCATGGCTGGAGGGCTGTGCTTCCTTCTTTCCTGCTATAAAACTGTTCAGTTCATTTATTACTCTCTTCAACTCAGGGATGGGGCAGTTGTGGCCTTGCATGCTAGTTTTATGAAACCCAAGATATTCTTCTTTTCATACTTGTATTTCTAAAACCTTTCCTCTTAAATGCCCCTAGAAATATGGGATGCAGTTTGGCATGTTCACCCTAGCTGGGTCATTTTAAGGGCCAGGTGAGATCTTTTTTCCAATCAGAAATTGATCCTAGAGGGCATTTAGGGCTTATGAAAATTCACTTTTTATTTTCTGGAAGTGCAGCCCTCTAAGGTCTTCTTGAGTGAGCATGACAGCTGACAGTTGGCAATTTCTGATGTAAATATTATTGAACAATGCAAAGTGTAACTACAGGTTTTACTTACTAAACATATTTTAAACATGCTTCAGTTTTAAATGTGTTTAAATTTAAATTTTAATCCCCCTGAATGTGCATGGCAACTTCCTTTCTGCTGCTATTCAGTCTTCTAGAATTATCTTGTGTTAGACTAAAAGTTCAATTTTCATTCTGCTGTGAAAATAAGTGTAAATGTTAAGTGGGAACCAGTGTGGTGTAGTGATTCGAATATTGGATGAGGACTCAGGGAAAGGAGGGTTCAAATCTCACCTCAGTCATGGAAACCCGTTGAGGGCCTCTGCACAAAGGCCAAAAGGCCTGTGTGTCCCCGCCTCCCCCCCCCACCTCATGTTGTCCTGCCCGGATGATGCAGGCCGTTAGTCCTGGGGTGGGATTGGCCAGTCTGGATGCTGATCTCGTGGTCCTGGACTGATACTGGCCAAAGTTAATTAGATCCCAAAATACCATCTGTTTGTTGCAGCATTTCCGGGAAACTTTGGGCCTCTACAGACCAGCCAGAAGGGCTGATGTCACGGTGGAGTGGAGCATGGTGACCACCTGCCACCTGCCCCGACTCCACCTCCAGAGCGGTGTGACACTGACCGACCCACTGCATGGTTGGTGGTTTTATGGCACTCCTTTGGTGTGGCAACCACATGCTGAATGCCCAAAGGAGCGGAGAAAAGTGCTGTGGCGGCAGCAAGGGCAGTTTTTTTCCTGTTCTAGAAAGGAGAGGCATTTTGCTGCTCCTTTTTAGAGCTGGCAAAGCACCAGATTGGGGCGTGGCATATGGTTGCTGCGGCCATGATCCGGCAAGCAAAGGGGCAGCATGGAGCCACTCCTTTGGGGCGGTTTGTACAGCCCCTTCATGGCAACAGTCAAGTCACTGGATGGCCCTATGTACCCCATGCTTGCTACTGCCATTGTGTCCCTCCTGAAGGTCCCTGCCATGGTTTCTGACATTGGAAGGGGGCACCTGGACATGTGGGTGTAGCCAGGCACCCTTTTTCTGTCTTCACATACCGCAGTGGGGGCCTTCAGAATAGACACAATAGCAAGAGTTCCACGGTGGAAGAATAGACATGCACATCTTCTCAGGCCTTGAGTGTCCCTGGGCAAGGCTATGGCAAACCTCTCCTGCCAAGAAAACCCCACAATAGGGTCCTCACAAGTCAGAGTCAACTTGGAGGCACATAACAGCAAAGAGGCTGAGCTGATATTTATACTTAGTTACAAATTTAATTTTGATGTATCACTGGTTCAAGGGAGTGACTGTTACAAATAGATTAAAAGGGTTCTTTAGACTAAAGTCTCACTGCAGACAATAATTTTCATTGAATTTACAAATTTTGCTGAATCACGATTTGAATTCCTTATCTCTCAGTTTCTTTCAATTGGTTACATATACATCTAGAAAACTTCATTTAAAGGGGACGAGTCAGACCAGTCTTTCAATAAATTTTAATTTTTTTCTCTTAAAATTATACACCAAACTAGAGATGATACAGTACTTCTGTTGAACTAGATCCAGTGTGATCTAGAGCTGTTTTTACAGAAAGCAGATTGCCTACTGATCAATGTTTTATTGCAGCCAGTGGAAGGATTTTGTAGTGACCCCCATTTTTTTAAATTAAAATTGTTTACTACTTATTTATTAAGGCTATTTTTAATCTGTTCCTAGGATGCCACAGAGGAATAACTGTGGCATTCTCTTCAGTAGCAGCTCTTTAATTTTGCTTACTTAAGCATAGCTATTGATAAAGGAAATCATCATAGGGAATGGGGTGGGGGGGAGGGGAATGTTGGCAAACATTAATAGCACCATTATCCCTGGGAAGCGCAATACCATTAATGTATTTTATTGCAACCAGGAGTGTTGTTTTATTTCCAGGAGAAGCAAAGATTGAAACATATGCTTAGACTATCGGGGGGGGGGGGGGGGAAATCATGGAACTGCTCACACATGACATAACATTAAGGGATGTTGCGGTTTTCTAGAAAGTATTTTCTATTATGTGCAGTAAATACTTGTGTGCCTGAAGTTTTCATCCATGCATTAAGTCGAAGAAGCAGGCTTGTAGTTCCTTTCTAGTAAGAAGAGAGCGAGAGCGAGAGCGCTTTGAATTTTCATCATAGCATTTGCAATGTATAATTACAAGGAATTGTTTTTCTGACCTTGAATTCAAAATGCTATCATTTTAAACAGGGAAAACCATTTAGCTAGATCACCTGAATAGATGCTGCAAAAGCGTGTTGAGTAATTTTGAGTGTTCTCATTTTTGCATGGATATTCATGGCACAACCAAACTGATGGTGGAAATGTTGTTGAAATTCCAAAATATGCTCCCAGCAAAAGGCGGTAGCTTTTCATACACAGAAATCACCTTTTACACCACTTGTCTTTTAGGTTTTCCCTCACTCAGGTTCTTCTATGAAGACTATGCTTCTGTTATGTAATCACCCTGCCTCATTTCAATTTTACTGGTTGGGGCAGATGTCTTCTTCTGTATGTAGCCTTGCCATGTTTTCCCATATCTTTTTCTGCCCTATTGTTCTTACCAGAGAAAATCTGTTAAAGAGGCAAAGATGGATAGGCAGTACAGTCTCTTTTGGAGTTATCTATCTGTAAGCACCTTTACTGCCTTAGATGATAATGGATAATCGTAATTTAATTTGATTTCAGGCATGGAAGTGCTGGAAAACTCAAAGACTGTTGGATATACATGTTAAAATTACAATAGTGAGACTTTCCCACAAACGTTAATGAGATCATTTACTTCTGTTTAAGATAACTTTCCCTGCAATGAGAGAGAATTCAAAAAATCTTTAGCAAATTGGCCAATCAACTATACTGAGTGGTGAGTTCACAATTTGCAGAATGTGAAGCTTGTATTTTTCTTGTATAAAGTCTGGAAATCAAACCCTACGAGGAACAGCTTTGTTGTTGCTGTTGCTGTTGTTGTTGTGTGTCTTCAAGTCATTTCTGACTTATGGTTACTCTAAGGCAACCCTATCATGGGATTTTCTTGGCAACATTTGTTCAGAGGAGGTTTGCCATTGCATTCCTCTGAGGATCAGAGCATGTGATTTGCCAGACTCAGACAGTGGGTTTCATGGCCAAGCTGGAAATCAAACCCTGGTCTCCAGAGTAACACACTCAAGTCCACTATGCCATACTGGCTCTTGAGGAACAACTTAGGAGGCTAGACACATTTATCTGGAAGAAAAAACTGTTGAGAGATGATATGACTTTGTTGTTAACTTCCCTCGAGTCGATCTCGACTCATGGCAACCCTATGGATGAGACATCTCCAAGACCCTCTGTCCCCCACTGCTCTGCTTAATTCCTGCAACCCCTTAATACCTGTGACTTCCTTAATAGAGTCCATCCATCTGGCATGTGGCCTTCCTCTCTTCTTAGGGGGGCTGCAGACTGACAGAAATAGTGCAAATTGAGTCCACTTTTAGGGTTAGGGTTAGGGTTAGGGAATCATGGGAACTGTATTTTATTGTGGCACCAGAGCTCTCTGACAGAGAAGGTTATATGTCTCAGAACAAAAACAATTCCCATGATTCCCTAACACTAACCCTAACCCTAAAAGTGGACTCAATTTGCACTATTTCTGGCAGTCTGCAACCCCCTTTACTTCCCCCCACATTCCCCAGCATTATTGCCTTTTCCTATGGGTCTTTCCTTCTCATGATGTGTCCAAAGTATGACAGTCTCAGTTTAGTCATCTTGGCTTCCAGGGAGATTTCCGGCTTGATAATGCTCTAGGACCCGTTTGTTTGTCCTTTTGGCTGTACATGGGATCCTCAGCGTTCTTCTCCAGCCCCACATTCTCTCAAATGCATTGATTTTCTTCCTATCATCTTTCTTTACTGTCCAGCTCTCACATCCATATGCCAGATTTAAATACCTGAAGAGCTGTCATGTAAAAAAACAGTGAGCTTTTTTTCTTGCTGTTCCAGAGATTACAATGCTAACCAATGGATTCAAATGACGAGAGAAGATATTCCACCTAAACATTAAGAAGAAGAATAAGAGCTGTTCATCAATGGAGTAGTACGGTGGAGTAGTCACAATGTACTAGACACTACTTGGAAGTTTCTAAAGCAGAGGTTGGTTGGTCAGTCATCTCTCAGAGGAGCAAAATCAAGTTTCTACTTTCAAACATTGCAATACTGTGTTCTGTAGTTTCTCCCAAGTCTGGCTTTAGTGCTAGAATGGAATGGTGTGTGTGTGCCTTCAAGTCTCCAGATGATTTATGGCACTCCTATGAATTTCAGAGTTTTCTTAGGCAAGGTATACCTAAATGTGGTTTTGCCAGTTCCTTCTCTTGAAATATAATCTACAGCATTTGGTGTTCATTGACAGTCTTCCATCAAATCAGGGACCAGATCTGACCCTGCTTAGCTTCCAAGATCCAATGGGATCTGGTGCCTGAGTACTGAGGCTAAACAGAATAGAAGCAGACAAAGATAAAAATACAGTTGCCCTTCCGTTTTCACGGGGGAACCGTTCTGGACACCCTAACCCCCCCCCCATGCAAATGGAAAATCGGCAATATTCAAGTCCTATTGGCTTGAATGGCAGCGCGCCTGTGTGCACCCCATTTTGTCCATTGTGTCCCTCCCCTCTCCGGAGGGACACCTGTGTAGGCTAGAATCCTGTTAGGTATTTACATCTTTGTTAACTGATTTAGAAGCATGTGAAGGTGAACTGTAGTGATGTGCAACATGCATATTCTCAGGATGAGGGCACAGATATAGCTATACCTTTGGGAACATTTCACAAGTAGAGCCAGTGATATGTCTATGGACATCATAGAGCCAGGGTCTTGTTGCAGAATGGTACACTGTGCCAAAATGTCTTGATATGCATTCACTAGAACGTTTACATATCATGTCAGGGACACAGCTATATCATCATAAAGTTATAATAATCTCTGGTGAAGAATCTCAGCCATAAAATGCAGTATTGTATGAGAGAGGCATAATAGTGAGGTTCTCTTCCTTCTTCTATGTGCTTCACTTCCCCAGACTGCCCCTGCCCAGTGGTTCTTGGACTGTAGCTCCTATCATCTTTTTATTGGTTATACAGGCTAGGGTGGTGGGAGTAGGAGGCCAAAAATATTGGATTCCTCTCCATGATATAAAGAAGATACCTTCATATCTCTGCTTTATATATATTTTCTGTAAACATGTATTTATCTTGGATGTAGTTACCCTAGCCACTAGGCTTCACTGCTATTAATTGTAAAACTGTGAACATACTTTCTGTTTGTTCTTCTTCATATGTTTCTACATGGTCTGATTTTCTTCAAAGGATCTTTTGATGTTGCTTTAAATGGATTTTGTGCTATAAACTCTCCTTTTCCCATTGTTAACAATAAAAACTTCATTGAAATGACTGAGGGCCTCGGCAGACGGCTAATTGCGCCGTCTCCGAGGCCCGGAAGAGGAGGAGCCGCCGCACGTTCAGCGGCTCTTCCTCTTCCTGAGGGCGCACCCGGAAGCGCCGGCCGTCCGCACGGCCGGCGACTGCGGGTTGCCCTCACGCCGCGGCAGCCGAACGCGCCGCGGCGTTTGAGCCGCCGAAAGTGCGCCCGCCGCTGTTAGGGCGCACTTTCGGGAGAATCTAAAAGGATCGCCATTTTGGCGGTCCTTTTAGATTCGCCGCAGGGGCGCTGCCGTGCGGAGCCTCCGCTCCGCCGGCGCCCCGACACGCGGCGGCTCGGAGGCAGTCGTCTGCTTCCCCCCTGAGTCCTTAGCAACAGGCTGTAAATTAACATGGTTCAGTAATCAGATTTTCTCCATTGTTTAAGAAATATGGTAAGAAGTATAAATGACATCCTGACTTAAATCAAGGGTTTCTCTGAGCAATTTAAATCATGATTTAAATCCCTTTGATTTAAATCAATTCATTCTGCCTTGATGTCTTGAGGACTGGTTTTTTGTGTAATGCAATTAGAGTTTTGAAATTCAAGCTGATTGATTCAGGGGGAAATCCCCATTTGGAACAATTTTTTTTTATTTGGTTCCAATTTAGAATCATAGAATGATAAGAGTTGGAAGTGACCACAAGGGCCATCCAGTCCAACCCCTTGCCACGCAGGAACTTCATAGACTTAAGTCTACTTCCTCAGATGCATTTGGTGAAGTGGTAAGCCAGGGACAGACTTATATATGCCCTAGGTGTGTGAGAAAATCCTTAGTAGATAGTGTCAGCAAATGTTCATTGTTAAAGCCATCTTGAATTCTATTTTGGGAGAAAGATGGGAAATAAATGAATAATGAATAAAAATAAATGAGAAGTCTATGTGTTAATACAGGATACCTTTGGAGAATATGCAAAAGAATATACTAGAGAAAAAGGTGAAACCCCAACTATTATTTTTTGTACTTAGGATTCAGCTAGATGTGATGCTATCTAAGTAAGGGGAGTTGCAGACTGCCAGAAATAGTGCAAATCGAGTCCACTTTAAGGGTTAGGGTTAGTGCTAGGGAATCATGGGAATTGTTGTTTTTTTCTGAGACATTGAGCCTTCTCTGTCAGAGAGCTCTGGTGCCACAATACAGTTACCATGATTCCCTAACCCTAATCCTAACCCTAACCCTAAAAGTGGACTCAATTTGCACTATTTCTGGCAGTCTGCAACCCCCCTAATTTGCAATGGTATAAATGCTTTTAAAAAGAGGCACAGTTGGGACCATTAGAACTCAGTTAGGACCTTGTTTAGGTGGGAAAGGGAGGGAAATAGGGTAGCTTTCTCCCTTTTCCCTGGCTGAAATCCCAATCTGAGGTGAGGGCCCCAATTTACTGTCTGTTCTGGGGGAAACTTCTACTGGTGTACCCCCTGCATACATTTGATAAAGCTATTCCTGCTTATTCATTCACTGATTGTATGAACAACAGAGCATCCAGCGTGGCCCATTAGAGTGTGGTTTTGTGAATGCAAGCAGCAGTTGACCAATTTAGGTATTTGGGGCTCCAGTGAAAGGAGGAGGACGCACTAGTGATTGAACCCCAGCAGGCCTGGACAGATACATTATATTTTGCTGAAGGTGTTGGTTATTCAACAGAACAGTGAATTGCTTGTGAGAAATTCAGGATAATTTGTTAGAAGGTAGCTTTCCTTTTCAGCAAACATAAAGGATGTATATCACTGCAATCACCTAAACATTTATTACTGCAAATTTCTACTGTAAAATATTTTGCTTGATGTGTGAAATCTGAGAAATACGCATATTGCAAAACATGAATTACTTCATTCCTTATTGCTACAGTATGCTTTTTTACTCTACATTCTAGTAAAGTATTATTTAGAATAATTATCCTGTCATTTGTAACTGAGACTCTCAGTGGCTGTAAGTACAAACAGTTTCACTCTAAAGTTTAATATCATATCCTGCACACATAAATACTTCAAAAATACAATTTTCACCCATAGAAATTGGAACTTTCTAATATGTTTTCCCTGAACATTTATTATAACTCTGAGCAATGCTTTTCAATTGGTTTTACAAACACTGGACGTTTTCATACTAGTCCTCCTAAAGCCGGGTGGAGCCATTCCGGAATGGGTCGTGCCGCCGATTCCGGAATGGCTCCGCCGCCGAAAGGCTAATTCCTGTTCGACAGCTGGAATTACCTTTCCGCCGCTTCAGCCGGAGTTATCGTTGGTTTGGCCGGAGTGATGCCGGACTTAGGGCTCCGTGCGTTTGAACACACGGAGCGAAAAGCCGGACGGACGCAGGGATGACACCGGAAGGGGCGGGGTTTGCCGCCGCGTGTGTGTGAACTACGCGGAAATGGAGCCGGAGTGGGGCCGGATGGAGGCCGGCTAGCGTCCTCAAAAAGGCCAGTGTGAAAACGTCCACTGTTATGGAGATACCCTGAAGAGCAAAATCTAAACAATTGCCTTGCAGATTTTAGTATCTCAATTATTTTCTTCTGCAAAGACCCAATATTCAGAAAAAAGACACATAAAGCATATTTGCTTTTCTTCCTGGCTGTTAAAATTTGAGTAAATTTACAGGAAGAAGGGGGGAAATGAACTGAAATGAGTTGTCTCATTGTGGCTGGAAAACTGTAATACAGTGGGCCCTTGGTATCCACTGCAGTTTGGTTCCAGGACTCCCCATGGATGCAAAAATCCATGGATGCTCAAGTACCATTAAACACAACGGCATAGTAAAATAGTGTCTGTTATAAAAAAAATGGCAAAATCAAGGTTTGCTTTTTGGATTTCATAAAGGTATTTTCAACCAGTGGATGGTTGAATCCATGGATGAAGAATCTGTGAATAGGGCCAATTACAGTGTTGTTCTGCTATGCGCTTACTCTCCCCCCCTTTTTAATTTTTTTTATTTTAAATAAAGTTTTATTTACATAAAAATGTTGAGCTTACTTCTTCAATCAATTCTTGGAGTATATAGTCTAGACATTTTTCTATAACTCTGTAAGGACACCTAAATACAGTTTTTACGTAACTGATAAATATTTAATTCATTTCTATAACATTTAATTAAATTATATTCTTAGAATAATAACTCAACTTTCTGTCTCTTGTTTCTAGATTTAAGCATTTCAGATTACTCATTTGTCTTCTGATTGCAAATAAATACGCATGTCTCTCCATTTTATTTCATATTGTTGAACTGATTTGCCTGCAATATACATAGATAAACTATCCATTACCACTAAATCATTTAATTTTACTTTCCAGTCCTGTATAGTAGGTATCTTATGTGATTTCCAAAATCGAGCGAACAGCATTCGTGCTGCGGTTATCATGTATAAAATTTAATTTTTTTCTTCCTGGTTTAATTGATATTCTATCATATCTTTTATATTTAACAAGATGAGTTCTGGTTTTAGGGGAATATTTTTCTGTAAAACACATTCTTATGTATATCTTTCCAATTTTTTTTAGCTCTTCTACAATACCATCACATGTGATACATGGTACCCATTTTGTCCTTGCATTTCCAGCAGTTATTACTGCTTTGAATCTACATTTTTGCCAACCTGGTAGAGGTCATGTACCATCTGTGGAAAATTTTATGGAAATTTTCCTTTAAAACATTACATTTTGTAAATTTCATATTGTTTCTCCACGCATTCTCCCAACTTTGTAGCAGTATTGGATTACCAATATTTTGTATCCATTTGATCATGTTATTTTTCACTGTATCTTCCCCTAATTCTATTTCTAATAATGTATATGTCTTCTTTATCCATTGTTGATCGCCTCCCGTTAGTATTTTATCAAATATTTTCAGATAATTTTCTATTCCAGGATCCACCATTTCTTTTTTGAAGTCTTATCTTATCTTTAATATTACTGTAGGAGCATAGAAATGAGCAGGTATCCTTGTATAGGTCACATCATATCCAATATTATTGAACAATACCCAGTATCCAATATTTCAGAGACAGAATATAGGATGAAGGTAGTGCACACGCTGGTAACATCAAGACTGAACTTTTGCAATGTGCTATACATTAGGCTATCTCTGTACCAAGATTGGGAACTTCAGTTAGTTCAAAACATGGCAGCCAGATTGGTTACTGCGACATCCAGGAGTGAACATATCACACCAATATTAAAATCACTCCACTAGCTGCCAATTAGTTTGTGGGCAAGGTACTGTATAAAGTGTTGACTATTACCTTTAAAGCCTAAATGGTTTCGGTTCAGGTTAGGATCTCCTTCTCCCATACAATCCACCTCGTATACTCATGTCTTCTGTGGGACATTTCCTCCAGTCAGCCAGGACCAGGTTGCCAACTGTCAGGCAGAAGACTTTTTCTTCAGCTGCCTCCAGACTGTGGAATGACCTACCAGAAGAGATTTGACAGATGAATACGCTACCCAAATTTAAGACAGTATCAAAGACCAGCCTCTTCTGGCAGGCTTATCCAGATTATTTTAAATTGTAATTTTTAAATGATGAATTTTAAATGTGGATATGCATGCGTCTTGTCCGTTCTTTTAATTGATATGTGTTTTTAACTGATGTATTTTTAACCAATCTTCTGTTTTTAACTGGTGTTATATGTATTTTTTTTTTGCTGTTGTTATTATGCATGGGGAGAGATGGGTGAGACATACTACTGCTACCACTACCACTACTACTACTAATAATAATACTAATAATTAGCCTTTTGAATATTGCTCTGATATCCTAGAATGAAAAGCAAGTTAAAAAACTTTAAATAAGTATTTAGCAATGGTTATGCATGCCTATTCAGTTGTTATTAAATCAACTCTGGAGACAAGGAGAGGTTAAAATCATACTTCCATCTTTAGGCAGCATAAATTTCTTGGTAATGTTGGAAAAGTGGACTGACCTTCTTCTTGAACTGTTCTCTTTATTTCACTTATAGAACTGGGACATCTCCCTTCC
The DNA here is from genome assembly GCA_026167975.1 of Phrynosoma blainvillii. Lineage (NCBI taxonomy): Eukaryota > Metazoa > Chordata > Lepidosauria > Squamata > Phrynosomatidae > Phrynosoma > Phrynosoma blainvillii. The sequence goes on from JANUYF010000005.1 coordinate 11,239,023, forward strand.
TTTTTTTCATTTGGTCTTTGTGGTTTCTCCACAAAACAACTTTTCTAGGTTGATATATTTTGCACACCGTAGACATTTTAAGTTCCTTTTTCATGGTTAGAATATTTTTTCCGGGCTAGAATCCAATGGCATATTTCTGCTGGATACTCTAGCTTTTGTGGATATATTATACCTCTAATGTTGATTTCTAAACTGTCCCTTAATATGGTTCTGTTTTATTATTATTGACTCATAGCATTCTGGATTTTTAAAAAACTTTTTCTCTGTGTGAGGAATTCAACTGCTTTGTGAACTTTCATATTGCTTTAATTATTTTCTTTTGTAAACTATCGTGAGGGAACTTTACCATGAGAAGCATATTATAAATTCCTTCAATGAATAAATATATTCCTCTTAGAAACAGCTGCCCATGCAAATCAACAATAGCAGTAAAACTGGGCATTTGCTTTCTCAAGATTTCTGACTATTTGGAGAGAGTTTTTCAAATACTGTGCACAATTATACATTCAGAGCCCTCTCTAGATCATGGCTAGGTCAGGTGAAGAGCTTCATATCTCCAGCTGTCCCAGTTTGGAAGGAGCAATCCTATCCTCTCTCATCTCACTTTTCCAGCTGCTTTCAAAATATCCCTATTTCTCTCTCTTCCTCTCACTCTCCCCCTTTGTCCTCAGCTTACTTTTACTTTTTTAAAACTTTTTTTAATTGCTGCAAACTGGGTCAAAGTACAAAAGAAGTTTGCATTCAACTCAGCAGTCGGCATAGGAGTGGAGGGGGCATTTTCTTCCAGGAGTCTCAGGCAAAAGCAAACTGCTGCAGCCTATCCTAGCTTGTGTGTTCTTAATAACTTTTGCCATCTTTATCCCATTCTGATGTTGCATGACCAAACATGTCCAAATTTTCAACTGTGAAATATTGGAGGATATTGGAGGTCAACCGTGTGCACCTACATGCATTCACTGAACATGAGAAGATTGTCAACAGAGGAAGGTAGTGAGGTAGCTTTTCCTGTGTAAATTATAGGATAATTTCTTATGACCTGGCCCATAATCATCTCTTTAATGTATTTTTGGACAAATATTTTTAAGTATATGCTGAGTAAAGCCTGGTCTACCACCAAGTCCACATACTGTTTCAGTCTGAATATACGTAATACTTATTTGCACCAAAGCTCAGAAAAGCTACTTTTTACAAATGTCTCCTAGCCAGCAAGGCCAGCCCCAAAGGTAACTTTCCCAAGCTATGGTTTGCACACATTTGGTCATATTAACATGCCCCATTTTAGAGAGTTGCTCAAAATAGTTTTACTTTGAATCCTTAAGAATGTGATGTGTGAAAAGACCTTGATATCTCTTGCAGAGTGTTACAAAAAGTTCAACTGTGGTTTAAAAAAAATCTAATGGATAAATGGATTCATGGAGTCTACTATGCTTTTCCTAATTGTTTGTTCCCATTTTTTTAAAATGAGGAGATAAAATGTGATCATTAGAAAACTGGTTGATTATTATTTTCCATATGCTAACACTAACAGTAGCAATAAATGTAATTTTTAAGAAAAAGCAACAAAATTCATTCCATAAAATGCCCTAAACTTCTGAAGTCCCCTAAATTTCAAATGTTTTATTTATTGTTACAATTATTGTAATATTGTATTATTGTAATACATTATTGGAAGCATGCAAGTAAATTTAATTTCCGTACCAGCTGTGGTCTCTTCCTTTTGGCACACTGTGATTGTCTGCCTGTGTTCAGAATGAAAATAGAAATGGCTTTTCACAGTGCCTTTATGATCCAAGGGTATCTGCTAAGTACTGAGGAACAGACTGGCAGAGGGTTGGTTGTGTGGAAAGGCATGGCATATCCAGGATTCATTCAGCCAGCACATAATGTAGCTTTAAGGATTGGTAGGGCAGCCATTTATGCACTATAGAGAAAAAGAAGAAGAAAGGCATAATTAAAAAAAAAAAAAGATTGGAAGTGGATACAAATTTGCAAAATAATAATAATAATTCCATGTGATAATTTATATGTATATATATAAAATGAGGAAAGAAATACTATAAATATAGACAGAACAATGCAGTGTGACAGACTGCAATTGGGGGACCTGTTTGCCTGCTCAGTCACTGCCCAGGTACACAACAACTATTAGTGGACACCTTTACAGCCTTCCTGCCCCCCATTATTATGGTCCTTGAACTTTAAATTGGACTTGGTCCAAAAGCCCTCCAAAGAGAGGACTCTTCCAAATAGAGGACTGTCTTCTGTAAAGGAGGGCATATGATTATCCTGAAGATGGTGGTGGTAAATAATAGTCAGCAGAAGGAGTGAGCTCTGCAAGTAAACGGAGAGAATCCTGTGTGTCCATGGCTAAGTATGATATAGTACTTTCCATAGTTGTAATTTATTAGTGAAGATGTGTTGGTCAGAGAAACCGAGACTGGTTTAAGCACTTAGGTATTGAGGGCATTCAAAGTCAGAATGTTCCAGGTCATGGTATTTCTGATTTCTATGTGTGGTAGTGAAGAAGCTGAACAGTGAAGAAAGCTCACAGAAGGAGAATCAACACATTTGAAATGAGATGCTGGTTAAGAGTTCTACAAATTCCAGGGGCTGCGAAAAAGACACATAAACGAGTCCTAGAGCAAATCAATCATGGACTCTCACTAGAAGTGAAGATGACTAAACTAAGGCTGTCATACTTTGGACATATAATAAGGTGATGTGACTCACTGGAAAAAACAACAGTGCTGGGTAGAGTGCAAGGCCATAAGAAAAGAAGATTGCACTACAAGCAGATTGATTTAGGGCCTCGGCAGACGACTAATAGAGTCGTCTTCTGGGCAGGGAAGAGGAGGGGCAGCCGCATGAGCGGCGCCCCTTCCTCTTCCTCAGGTTGCCGTCGGAGTCGCCGGCCCTCCGCACGGCTGGCGCTCCGAGGATGACCTCACGCCACGGCGACCACACGCGCCACGGCGTTTGAGTCAGGGAAAGTGCGCCCGCCGCTTTTAGGGCGCACTTTCCCTGAAATTTAAAAGGAGCGCCAATTTGGTGCTCCTTTTAGAGTTGCCGACGGTGCGCCGCGGTGCGGCTGCCGTGCTCCAGCGGCGCTCCATCCCGCGGCGCACGGGAAGCTCCCGTCTGCTTCCCCCCTTAGTCAAGGAAGCCACAGCCCTGATTTTGCAAGATCCGAGCAGAGCCATTAAGAACCAAGGCTCTTTCGGCTCTCTCTTTCATAAAGTCACCATAAGGTGAAGTCAACAATGGCAAACACCACCACCACTACTATCAACAACTATAAATTCCTAAGTGATTGAATGAGGCTCTTTCATGAGTAAAGCCTTTGGAGTGGGCCTGAGCATACCTCTGCTTCATTGCAGCATGTGGGAAGCAGTCATATGATGAAAGCAGAATTAAAACTTGGCTGATTTATTTTTTTAAGCATTAAAGAGCAGCTGGGCCATGCTGGTTGACTTTTAAGACATGAGAAGAAGCTAACACCTACTTCTTCCTTTGAAAATATCCCTTTAGAGTTACAAAGCTGGTGGTAATCCTTAAATATTGACTCTTGCATAAAATCTCAGTATGGTGATCTTGAACAGACAGGTCAGCTTAAATTATCATTGTAGATATAGATAGGATTATGAGGATTATATTTCCATTAATATGCATCAGTGGACACTCATTTTCGCAAAATTTTTCTCCATTTTAAAACAAATCCTACTGACAATAAATTGTATACATGGGCTAACAGAAAGAGGCATAGTTGTGCATTACTATCAAATTGTGCCCCTTGAGATTGCTTAAATTAACATTGTTTGAAATTATAAATTGAGATAAATAATTTTGCACTTGAACAAGAACAATTGTAAACAGAGAAGATGTTAATACAAATTTTTAGAATGTTGGTGGAAAGTTTTTCAGGAACTATTTTGATTGTCCGAAGTGGCCATTTCACGTAGTATTTTGGAATTATTTATGAATGTTCATTACACATATTTTATACCCCTAATTTGCACAAAGTTTGAAGCAATTTAGAGCAAAATCAAAAACAATAAAGCCATATAAATATAATAAGACAATATTTTAAAAGGATTCAGACTAGCTCATCGCCTAGACAAAAGCCAAAGGGGGAAAAATCCTTTTTAGTAAATGCCTAAAACATTGGCATATGTCTCTATAGACATAGGTCAGTGTGGAATTACCTCACCTCTGCAGCATAGGTCACAATGCCAAAGTTTATATACTCTTTGTATAATGTCTATATAATGTCTATGTACTGGTCTCTAGGGGATGCAGTGGCTCAAGTGGTTAAGATGCTGATTCTGTTGATTGCAAGATTGGCAGGTTGACAGTTCGAGGCCCGGATGCTGCATGATGTGGTGAGCTCCTGTCACTAGTCCCAGCTTCTGCCAACCTAGCAGTTCGAAAGCATGCAAATGTAAGTAGATAAATAGGTACCACTTCAATGGGAAGGTAAACAGCATTCTGTGCAGTCATGCTGGCCACATGATCACAGAGTAATCTCTGACAATGCTGGCTCTTTGGCTTCGTAATGGAGATGACCACCTCCCCCTACGGTCAGACACGACTTGACAACCTTGTCAATGGGGAATACCTTTACCTTTACCTATACTGCTTTCTAGCCAAATGGATCTCAGGACAATTCACAATAAGATCAAATAATATTTTTAAAAATCAGTACTAAATCAAGCATGCATATAAAAGTAGCTAAAAACAGCAGTTAGAACAACAGCTTAGGAAATGGAAGATTTTTTTTAAAAAGCCTGGCAAAATAAATAAATAAATAAATAATCTTAATTTGTGATTCACAGATGGGAAGCATTCTCCCATGGTAACTTGTATTATCTCAAGAGGCAAGATTAGTAGGCAGAATTTCACTTGGTTTTCATGACATATGGTTACATTACTAAGTTGGTAGGTAGCTATATGGAATCCCTGCTCAGCTGTGGAAACCAACTCAATGACTTTGGGCTAGTCACACTCTCTTGGACTAAGAGGAAGGCAATGTCAAACCACCTCTGATGAAATCTTGCCAAGAAAACCCTGTGAGAGGGTCATCACAAGTGAGAGTTGACTTGAAGTCACATCACAACAATGACAAAAACAAACAAAGGTATTTTGGTTACCTTCTGGAACAGTTTATTAATGTTTAAAAACACCATCAAGCAGTTTAGCTGTGGTTGCCAAATGAATTTTTACAAAGGGAACTGATTTGACTAGAGATTCCAAACATCATCTTAAAGGCATATCATAGCCTTTAGACCATTTTTGGACCATTTATGTCTTAGCTGCAAATTGTTAATCCTTAATGGAGAAAAGATAGGTCATTTAAAAGTTGGTACACTGTGAAGTGTGATATGCTTTGGTACAGATATGAAGAAAACTTATTTTTACCCCCACCCCCTTCCAATTTCATTCCCATTTTCTTAGGAGATTTTCTTAAAGTCACTGATGTAGATATTTCTTATCCAGAGGAATAAAATCAGGGATGTGATATAAACAGACTGTTGTTCATGTTCTTAGAGAGCAGAAAAAAAAGAAACCTCACACCAACAATAAATTAACAAAATTCTTTCCCTCCCTTTTCAGACACAACCCAGAACCCAGGGTAAGCTAATTAAATTCCACAGTCAACAAAAGGATGTACAAGCACAAACTCACGTTAGCTTTGCAAATCCTTTTAATTCAAAACTCTGAAGATTTTACAGGAAGTGTGATTTGTGTTTAAAGGCTGAGCACATTAATCTCACCAACATGCATCATATAATTTAATCTTATTAAAAGGAAATCCACTAAACATTCTGTTTTGCCTCCATCAAACCTTCACCATCGTAAGCAAAGCTTATATTGTATACAGTGAACAGGAAAGTTGGAAAAAATGCAAATACAAACTTGTCTTCACATAAAGTTGCACATTGTGTACCCATAGTCATTGCTTTTCGTCTTGGGTGGAGCTTCCCAATATGCCATCACATCTTAACTGTGCTTACCATACTACCAGTATCCTCCCAGGCGTCAGAGTGGATGTAGGATTGTACTGATGTCTGTCTGTCTGTCTGTCTGTCTGCCTCTGGTCAGAAGCTAAAGATCAACTTTGTTCAGGTTCCCTGTTGGAGAATCTATAGCAGTTGCCCTTGAAGAATATTGACTTATGCTTTGAATTGTCATTGATTTTGTATTGTTGGAATATATTTGATGCAATTTGAAACTTTATCCTTTGTTCTGTTTCATTTTGTTCCTGAGCTGGTATTTTCTTGTCCAGAAATTATGTGGTTATCTTTCCATTGAGTTATTAAATGTAATGAGCTTGAAAAATTAGATTCTCAGTTAGATCACCTATTTCCTATATGTACACACAGCTCCTACTTCAGGATCAGAAATCATTCTGCTAGAACTGAAATACATAGCTTGACATATCATGCATAAAGATGCATGCTTACATACCATCAGCTGGATCAGGTCAGGACTAACATACCATTCAGGTATTCCATTATGGTGCATTCCTATATACATACACACACACATCTACTGAGATGTTATTCCTATCACATTCACTGGAATTTATTCATATGTAAGTGCATATAAAACTACAGTTTATAGCTAGGTCCAGCCATAACCACCTAAAAATATTTAATACTACTAGGTTTTATATTTTATGCAATCCTTTCATATTTTATTAAAAGGATATGTAATACTATCTTTGGATGCATGCAGCTTCTCCCCTTTTAATCAGTAAAAAAGAAGATTATGTGGCCTGTGTTGATGGTGATACTGAAGGGTGAAATGGTGCTTTTTTGGGGGTAGTTTTGATTTTGTTTGGTGCAATTACCTCTTACAGTCCATTTCTAACTAATTAGCATTTTATAGTGTTTAATCCCTGGAGCATAACACAGGCTTTGATTGCAAATAGTTCAGTACCCAGTATCTCAAGATGGGTTGGGAGAGACTTCTATGAGAGAGAGCCTAGGAGATCTGCTACCATGCTAAGTTAACAAAAATTATACCACGCAATTGTAACAGCTTTATTAATACTGAGAATGATACCAAGGATATCAACACATTTATATGTCTGAATAGCTTTCTTATACCAAATAAAGGTCATTTTTTTTGCGCGCGCGGGGGGGGGGGTTGTATCAGTGGATTGGGTGGGAAGAGATTCCAGTGTGGACAAATAATGTTCTGGGGTGAAGACCAGATTTGGCCATCATTTGTTGCTTCTGAATAACCATCAGTACTGTGAAGAATAACCTAATACCCAGAACAACGAAGGATGAAATCGATAGTATATTAAGCTTGTAAAAACTATAAACACATAGCTAGTTCAAGTTAGGATGGAAGTGCTAGGTTAGGGGAACCATGTCATGTGTTCCTCATTCTGGTGATTTAAGTTGAACCTCTTGACTTGATCACCTTCAGTGGTGAAATTTTGGAATAGATTTTGTTTAGTTTTTTGTGGTTTTTTTGGGCTGTGTGGCCATGTTCTAGAAGAGTTTCTTTCTGACGTTTTGCCAGCATCGTATATACTCTGAGACCCTGGGTAGGGAGGAGTGATTCCCATGTAAACTGTGTATTGTTCTGTTGTTGATTGTGTATTGTTCTGTTGTTGATGGTAGGGCCTCAGGGTGGGTCTGGGTCACACAGTATACAGAAAACCTACACATATAGATACCTGCGCAAGAACTCCAACCATCACCCAGGACAAAAAAGAAGCACAACAAAAACACTGGTAGACTGGGCAAAACGCATCTGTGAACCCCACTTCTTGGAAGAAGAATTGAAGCACCCAGACCAAGCTCTACAGGTGAATGGTTACTCCAGCTCAGACATCAGAAGGGCTGCCAGACCCAGAAAAACCCAGAGGATTGAAGACGAGCAACCACCCAAAGGGAAGGTATTTTTACCATACATGAAAGGAGTCACAGACAGAATAGGGAACGTGGTGAGGAAACACAACCTCCAAATGGTTTACAAATCGACCAAGAAAATCCAAAAAATGCTGTGCTCAGCGAAGGATAGGAGAGACCCTCTCACAGCCGCAGGAGTTTACCGCATACCATGCAGCTGCGGACAAGTCTGCATAGGGACCACCAAACGCAGTGTCCAAACATGAATCAAGGAACATGAGAGACACTGCAACTGGGCCAGCCAGAAAAATCAGCAGTAGCAGAACTCACTATAAACTGTCCTGGGCATAAAATGCTGTTTGAAAACACTGAAATTCTGGATCATATCAACAACTGTCAGGTCAGAATGCACAGGGAAGACATTGAAATCCACAAACACTTGGCCAACTCAACAGGAAAGAAGAAACCCTAAAAATAAACAAGGTTTGGCTACCAGTCCTGCAAAATAGGAAAATCAGCACTCAGCAAATGCAAATGGGAAACCATCCAGGGTCAGGGCTTTCCCAGCAGAGAATGATCACCAATTACCAAACAATAATCCTCGTTTGCATATCCTCCCACCCTGAGGCCCTAACATCAACAACAGAACAATATACAGTTTACATGGGAATCACTCCTCCCTACCCAGGGTCTCACACTCTATTCCATCCCAGCATTCTCTGAAGATGCCAGCAAAAGATGCCCACAAAAAACTATGGATGCCAGCCATGAAAGCCTTTCCCCTTTAAGGGTCGAGGGACTTCAGCTCCCAGAATCCCAGGAGCTATTGGCCATCATGGGACTACTGGCCAACATAGCTGAGGCTTCTGGGAGCTGAAGTCCCTCGGCCCTTAAAGGGGAAAGGTTGCCTACCCTTGGCCTACGACTTCACAGACATTTTATAATTGCCTATGGGTTTTAGGTTTCTCTCTGTGTAATTTGTGTTATAAGAGAGAGAGAGTGCATGGGATCTACAAGCCTAAAGGTAACCACACAAGCAACATCTATAGTGTGTCCATTAACATGCAAACAATGATGCCTTTATTGGGCCAACCAAAATGCACAATTACATGTTGCAAGTTTTCAAAGTCACACTGGCTTCTTCATCAGGCAAACAGGAGGAAAAAAATGAAGCTGTTATTCATAGACCTGCATTTTCTGTTTCTGGTCTTAGGTCAGATGGTAGGTATCTGCAGGCTGGCACCTCCCCCTTTGGCCATGTGGTCACTGGGAGATTTTCAAAGTCAGGAAAATTTAATGTCCATTTGCAATTCAAAGAAGATGTTTCCTTGAAATCCAATATGTCTCCTTCCTTTGTGAAGCCACAGGCTCCTATGTAGGTAGAGAACACTGATTTTCTAAAGAAGTCTTCATGTTTTGCATCAGGAAAACTTTAGGTGGTATAGAGGTAAAGCATGCCAATCAGTCCCAATATTTAAAAAAAATTGCTTTACCTTTGTTGGAGGCAGAAGCCTCAGATAGCAAGGTCCCAGTGCACTGGCTCTCTCTGTAGGATTCCCCTGTGATGACCAAAACGTGATATCTTGAAATCCAAAAAAATGCATTTTAGCCATCACAGAAGAATCCTAAAGAGAAAGCCAGTGCACTACTTGGATGTTATTAGATTTGCTATATGGCCAACATGGCTACCCCTAGATCTACAGTGTGTGTGATAGGGAATAAAAGTAAATCTACGTGTCTGAACGCTAATTTTAGGGCTTCTGCAGACTGGCCCACAGGGCCGGCCTGGAGGCACAGTTGGGGTGGGCCCCCACGCCAATGCCGCCCTGACACCGTGAGCCATTATGCACGGTCGCGGTATCAGGACGCCCTTCCAGTGCAATGTTCTGATGCACTGTGCCGGAAAAGGCAAGAAAGAGCCATGCACTGGCTCTTAGGGTGGACTTTTGCCACCCCTAATAGGAGCGACATTTTGCCGCTCTTTTCAGGGTGGCAAAAGGGAGGATTGGGGCCATGGTGTGGGGTAGCCGTGGCCCCAGTCCGCTGCTTCCTGGGGTGGCCCAGAGCCACCTTTCTGCACACCCCTTTAGTTGTCAGAATCTCTCCTCCATGCATATCTAAAAAGCCTGGGCTGGGATCCAGGGAGAAATTTAGGGCCTTTGCAGACTACCAGAAATAGTGCACATTAAATTGAGGCACTGCCCTGGCTCAGTGCTAGGGAGTCATGGGAATTGTATTTTTTTTCTGGGACATTGAGCCTTCTCTGTCAGAGAGCTCTAGTGCCACAATAAATTACAGTTCCCATGATTCCCTAGCACTGAGCCAGGGCAGTGCCTCAATTTAATGTGCACTATTTCTGGCAGTCTGCGAAGGCCCATAGACTCCTAGCATTCCTGTATTGAAACTAAATAAAATCCATCTGCAAACACTTCCTCTTTTATAAATATATTTGGTAGAACAGCACTTTCTTGACAACTGTGCCTACCTTTGTTTCCTGTAAGTGTGGGCAAGGCAGCTCACATTTATGTAACAGATGCCCAAAATTGACAGTGATTAGTAGTAAGTAATTACTAGAGCCATGTTTTTTGTCACTGGGGATATACAAGGGCTTTGTTATCAATTTATTTGGATCTTTATTTTGCCCTTTCCCACATGTTCTTGGTGGATTTGACCATAACCAGAAATGTTAAAATAATTTTTAAGTTCAATAGGAAACGAGTTTCTAACTGCAAAATAATATCACAGAAGTACTAAATAAAATCTGGAGAAATAAAGTAGTTCTGTAGTACGTGCTTGGCAGGCAGACAAAGATCTCCTTTTTTTACTTAGTTTTTATAGAACACATTTCATTCAAATATTGCAAAATAATACCAATTTATTTTAAAAGTTATACAACTGATTATTACCTGTCCTTAACTTTAACATAAGCAGTAATCCTTTCCTTGATAGCCACATAACAGACTGTACTTAACCAGTCCATAACTGAAGGAATACCTCTACAATAAACAGGATCTACTAATGATATTCATGATGAATAATTTCTAAAACAGTCATAACTTGAGAAATGTAGGTAGGTTTTAGTTAGAGACTGACTGCCAAAGATATACTTGCAACCAATTACAAATGATCCATGACATTGCATCATGGTTCAGAGGTAAACCACTGCCCTCTTCCTCCGGTTTAAGAGCTTCATAAGAGGGCAGGATTTCATTCTCAAATGTTTATCTACAGAAAGACCTAGAAAGCCAAAACATCCAAACTTCGGTATGAAATTGAGGGGACCTCCTGCCCATCTCTCCATTAAGAAGAATCATGGGAGACTCTTGTGATCTCAGAGGTGCATGTGTGTTGTGTGTGCCTTCAAGTAGTTTCTGACTTATGGTGACCCTAAAATAGTGAAATCTACCCAATATTCTTTTATGTCTTTTGAGATCCTGGTGGCACTGTGACACTCCAGTCTTGTATAGTGACTAGTGTGTTGGACAATGACTTAACTCTCCACTTCTCTGTGAAGTCCATTTGTTCCCAGTCACACACTCTCGGGTCCAAAACACACTGCAGAAATAATCCAGTGTGAGACTGCTTTAACTGCCCTGGCTCAGTGCTAGGGGATCCTGGGAATTGTAGTTTATCGTGGCACCAGAGCTCTCTGACAGAGAAGGCTAAATATCTCATAAAACTACAGTTCCCACAGTTCCCTAGCACTAAGCCAGGGCAGTTAAAATGGTGTCAAACAGGATTATTTCAGCAGTGTGTTTTGACCCTGGCATGGATATACCTTGTTGGGATGCTGTGAAGAAATGGAATGGAGAACAGAGAGCCATGTCTGCTGCTCAAAACTCCTTGGGGAAAAAACATGCTGAACAAAATGCTACTGTGAATTTCTGAGTCAGTTAGCCTGAATGGACAGAAGGGGAAATCTGGTTTACCTCCAGGATTTCTTGATTTGCAAGGTGAACCTGCTGTTCACACCACCCTCTCCCAGAATGGGCCAAAGACCTGGGTTGGTTCATAGTGCCTCTCTTTTTCTGAACGAATAGACCCACCAAAATGGGACATTGTACCGTGCCATTATTTTTTCTCTCTGTTCCACTCCAAAGGTATGTGCATGCACATGAAAGTGCACTGCCAGTGGCCACCAAGCGCCTCTCTCATTCTGCCCACCTTCCAGCCCATTGAACACCCTCCCTAGTCTAGCTGTGTGACTGGCCAAGTGGTTGCACAAGACATCAATGCCCATACAGTGCATTGGAACACCCAGTGACATATTAACACAGGCTCCCTGTACAAGTCCCCTTTCCCCATAGCCCCTGTTGAACCAGCCAGTTTCTTAATGATATGCTTAAATGCATTGTATTGTTATTGACACCCCATGTTGGTCATCATTTTGTTTCATGGGGTGTGCAATGAATTGATGGTGCAATGGGTCAATGGTGCAGCTCACCACTCATGTGCATGTGTGATAGATTTGTGGGTGGGGGACAAAAAATAGAGGTATCAATAGTGCTGATCCCTTCACCCATCCCTGCACTGGCATACAGTCTGTACACTGGTGCAATAGTGTACTCATTCCTGCTTGAACCAGAGCAAAGTGGAAGTTATTTTGCTCCAGTGTTTTGCCCCAGAGCATGGCTTCAACCTGGTTTACTCCCATTTTGGCCCTGTGTGTCGTTTAAACAGGTAAGGCTCAAAACAGGGTGAAATCACTTCTTTTTGCCTGTGTGGACAGCTCCAGTGTTATAATACAGTATGGTTATCTGTTGACTGTCTTACAGCCTGTCATTCCTCCTTCCTTCTAGTTTACGGTAGTGTGCTGAATGTAGTTGGCTTTCCCCCCATGTTCCTTGCAACAAATAATTTCATCAATTTCAATCAATGACCACCAAGGTAGAACATGTGCCCAAGTTACTGGGCAATGCCAGCTTGTCTTCATTTTTTCTTTTTACCCCTCTAGTGTCTCCCACCTATTAATGGAGGCAACTGTATCAACTGACTTCAAGTCATGTATGCCTAGACACGTGTATAGATGCAGGTGTTTATTTATTAGATGAAAAAGGTACCTCTCTTGACAGGGTGATATTCAAGCCTGAGTAGCAGTGATGCATGGAATTCCAATGATACACTAAGCCCAAGTGTATATCCAGGGATTACCACTGCAAAGAACTTGAAAAACTTGAGATGGTATTCTTAGAGATCCTCCTTTATATACTAGTGGATTTTTCTGCTAATGAGATAATCTAATGTATAGCTGTTGGCCACAGGCCTCTGTAAATATAAAAAGCTGATGTTGAGTATTTACTTTTGTAAAATGGAGCAAGGTTCTGTGGGATTATTATGGAAAAGAATTGTGGGTACACGTAACTTCCAAGGTTTCTTTTGGCTTTGTTTTTTTTAATGGAAGAGCTTATCTTTTTATTTTAATTTAGATGTATTGCTGTTCATCTTGATGGGGAAATGTAGTTCAGTTATTCTGTCAAGGTGGACAAAAAAGCCTGAAAATGATGTACAGTTGGCCCTTCATTTTCGCAGGGGATCTGTTCTGGACTGCCCCCCGGGAAAACAAGAGATTCTCAAATATTCAAGCCCCATAGGTTTGAATGGGTGCACCCACGAGGGTGCACCTTATAAGTCAGAGCAGTATTTCATTGAAGCCAGTGCTGATGACATCATTTCACAATGGCTTTCAGATGTTTCAGCTGAGAGTTTTTGTAGCCCTGTGTGAGGAAAAGATATTGTGCTTGGGACCCTCTGAGCACTATATGCTACTTCACAGACCTATGACCCTTCCCTCTGTGTTGAGAAAATTAATGAAGATAAACTACCATACAGTTTGAGTTGTTTAGCTACCCAGTGGCACTGTGCAGTCCAGAGCAAGGAAGTAAATGAATAATGGACGTAACCTGTTGACTCTATCAGTAGGGTGAAGTGGAAATAGCCATGATCTCCTGTCATAGAAAGAGCATGATAACATGGATTACCATGGAATCAGAGCTGAAAAAGGACTTAACTGGACATATAACTGGAGCTGACTTGTGGGGAGAAATAGAGGCACAAATTGTAGCCATCTGTTTCTATTCTTGGGCTAATCAGAATTATTGGCAACTGACAAACTGCTAGTTTTCTTTTCCGAAATAGACATATGCATTGCAGACGGAAGAGAATGTTTTCATGTTTATAGTGGTGACCTGTCATATGTTGAGAACGTCAACACCTTTCTCTCTCACGACTTGCATACAATTTATTCTTAATATATAAACCTAAATTCAATTGCTAGTCCCAGCTACAGTATTGAATCAGTGTGCTTTACTGAAGTGTTTATTTATAATCCATCAGTTTATTCAGTGGGTCTACTTTATTTGGCCCTAGCAATTGGGTTGAGAACAATTTTTCTCCCTAAAAGGACTGAATTACTGACTCCACATTAGAAGTAGCTCTTCTTCAGAGGTTCTGAAGTCTAGTTTCTACATTGTACATTGTTTAGTTCTTTCAATCCTTAGTTGAAAGGGTTTCAGTTCCCAGTTAATCCAGCCCAGGGCTTCAGCAAAGGAACTAATAGACTGTCCCAAAACGTACTGGGCAAGAAAGAGCTAAGTGTAGCCTCCCCCCACCCCCAATCAGGGCAAATGTACCTAACTGTATTAGTTTGCTCTTGTTTTCAGGTGCCCATTTGTTAGTTGTTCCTTTTATACCACATTCAGCAAAAACAGGATGCAGAGAATGCAAGCCACTCCCTACACTTTCTTGTAAAACTAAGGTTATCCAAACAGTGATGTCGATAAATCAATGCAGTGAATTCAGAGAAACAAGGTATGACTCCTAACTAATCAAAAGTTCAGCCTCATGTCCTGCGACTATATTAAGATCTTAAAGTACTTCTACCCTCTTACTTGTGCATTACTTCACCTCTTCATGAACTGTAGTCTCATCAAACCCTCACTTCAGATTTAAACTCATGACTCCCTGCTAATGTCATCAGTAGTTAAGTTAGGTGCTCAAAGAACATTTGCTAACTAGTGCACCCCCTTATATCCAGACCCTTGTCAATTGGATTCTCTGAAGCCTAGGTCTTTATTGAGCTGTGAATAATATCTCTGATTGTACAGACTGTGAGACGGATGATAATCCTAAGCAATAACTGAAGGGCCTATCACATGACATACTGCAATAATACTGTTTTAGGCCTATCTTCACCTGGAGCTTATGATACAACAATGTGGCTCATTTGGAAAAGGAATCTTTTCCCACTTGAAACAATCCATTAATGACCCTTTTATCAATTCAGTGGTTACTTGGGGTGCAGATGCCTTGTTCCATTTCATTGTAATATTGGGAGCACAGTGGGCATGTTGCGGGTATGATTTCTTTACTTCTCTCTTTGGGATTCCTTGGGGATCTCCTGAAGATTTCTTCCAGTGGTTGGAGTGGGAAGACATCAGGGTTCCCAAGAGAACCACTCTACCACTCTGTGTTTGTTCTCCATTCTCTGGCATGTTTTTTAAAACATTTTTAAAAATAAATAAATGAAGGGAGTAACAGCAGTCTTATTAAGGACTGATGCCCAGAGATATCACGGGGTTCATGAAAGGTTCCATTAGTAAATAAGTGTACAAAACATTGCAAAATGTACATTTGTAAATGTACAAAGTAAAGCAGAAATGGACAAGTATTGATTCACAGGAAAAAGCATAGAAAAATGGTGGAAGTGATTTGGTGTGTGAATGATAAAGAATGATCTCCCTGATGAAGTGGGAATGGTTCCATAATAACATCATTACAGAATTGCACAATTATAGCTTCTTTAAAAAAAAATGGAGGGCAGAGGAAATACAGTGGTTTAAATGATAATGTCCTATTTTAAGAAAGTTACACAGGAACTAACACAACTGAAGCACTATTGCAGTGGTGATGTGAAAGACTGCAATGCCATTTCATTACTTTTCTGAGTGTAGGAAAAACAGTTTTCAGGTGGAACTACCTAAAACTACTGACTAGCGTGATAAGTACCTGACTCTAGTAGACATATTTCTAATTTTATACTGCCACAAAGATGACAACATAAAAAGAACTCTTAAAATATGGATGGTTCTGAACAACAGTAGTTGTGTTTAGCTTTTATTTGAGCCCAGTAGGCCAGGTTTGTCCCAACTTAATACTTTTGATTTGAAATGGAACTAAAGACAATGGACAGGTAACCCACTGTATGTAGAACAATAACTCCATAAAATGCTCAAATCTTGAATCGAAGGCAACAGCCACAGTTATTTATTTATTTATTTATTTGATTCATATCCTGCTTTTCTTCCAACATGGGATCAAAAGGAGTTTATAGCAGATTTTTTTTTAACAAAAAGGGATAAAGCAATATGTGGTACAAATTTTAAATCATTAATCAGTCCAATTAAAATATTAATTTAAAACAGTTAAAACAAAAATATATTACATATTAAGAAACAACACATCCCTATGCCCTAACAAGGTTAAAGGGTAAAACTTGTTTAAAATAAGAAAGTTTTTCCCCTACTTGCAAAAGCCTAGGAGTAGCCACTAAGAAAACTTTCTCCTGTGCCCTCACCAGGTGAGCCTATGAAGGTGGTGGCATCTAGAGAAAGCGCTCCCCAAAAGAGCAAAAGACTCAGAGAGGTTCATGTGGAGAGATACAGACTTGCAGATCTTATATCAGTGAAAGTTTTGGAAACCTCCATTGAAAAACTGTGGAATGGCTCCAATAGCTTGTCTTTGTTGATGACACTTTGTGTAGTAATTCAGCTGCCATCCTTGGATGACTATCAGTAATAGCAAAGAGAAACTGGAGACAGCATTTACTGTACCTCAGGCTTCATTCTGTCTCTGTCTTGCTCATTCTGTGTGTATGAGAGAAAGTGAAGTAGTAAAACAGTAGATCTCTGCTATTTTAGACTGCAGGGTGAAAGGTTGCTCATTTACTTTGAATCCTTGTCTCCTACGGCGGAAGGGGGAGAATCACTATACCGGGGGTAGGCAACCTTTTTGAGCCAGGGGCCGGGTTGCTGTCCCTCAGACAATTTGGGGCCGAAGCACCAAAAATAAATTAATTAATTAAAATTAAAAATTAAAAATTAAAAATTAAAAATTAAAAAAAATAAAAAAATATGCATGCACACTCTCTCAGCCCCAGAAAAGCCATGGCAAACCCCCTGTGGAGATTTTGCCAAGAAAACTCAAAGAACAAGTAATAACAACAATAATCAATAACGGTGGCAGCCAAAGGCCTGGGGCCAGTCCAAAGGCCTCGGGGGGCTGCATCCGGCCCCCGGGCCTTAGGTTGCCTACCCCTGCACTATACAGTGATTCCCTCCACACTTGTGGCTTTGGCTTTTGCAGATTTGATTATTCATGGATTTGTTTAATGTTTTGTCTAGGAATCTCTAGGTCATCCAACGTGACTTTGTTGGTCACTGGAGGACCTATAGTTTCCTAGAGAAAATAATTCTCTAAGTATTTGTAGATCCTCCAGTGCAATTCTGTGGTCAACCTTTGCCCAATGTTGGCCATAGAATTGTGCTAGAAGACCTAGAGATTCTTAGAGAGGTGTTCTCTCTGCTTTGAAATGTGGTTTTGTTTTGTTTTTGTTTTTTTCATTTCACAGGAGTCTTGTGCCTCTAACCCCAGTGAAAGTACAGGGCCCGCTATACATAGAAAACCAAATGCTTAGTAAAGGCTAGTCTAGAACCTCTTTTCTCTGGCAGGTTAGTTTTATACATTCAGGATTACTTTATGTAACTGAATGTTTGTGCATCAATAATTTGACGCTCCACAATTGTATTCAGAGGGGACAGAGACATGTCGCCTTGTCACCCTGGAAGACATTTGAACTACAGGTTCATGAGTATGGTGGAGCATCGTTGCAATATGTATGATCTCAACTTGCATGTTTTTCTTTAAATTTATGAAGGCAAAATAGACATATATATTGCACAGTCAGCCCTCCGTTTTTGTGAGGATGTATTCCGGACTCCCCACTTGCAAAAACAGAGATTTGCAAATATTCAAGCCCCATAGGCTTGAATGGGGTGCACCCCTGGGGGTGCGCCCCATTGATTTAAACAGAGGTTACCCCTCCGTGAATATGCAAAACTGCAGACTTCAAGTCTGCAAGAACAGAGGGGCGACTGTACACTCATAAACTTTCTTTAGACATTTAAACAGAGGGAGGAAAGCTGCTGATGCAGTGCTATGAATTCTTTATGTGAGTTTGTTGTACCCATTCTGTAAGGGTACAAGGGTAGTAGATCTCTTGTTTATATTATCTAGACTAAACATTTTATTAATCAACTGTTCTCTCTTTCCATAAAGCTGGTTGAGAGTTTACATACTTGTTGCTTGACAACTCAATTGTGTTTGATGGGTTCTCCCACTCTCATACACACATCATAGCCCTTTGTTCCCATCATTTTGTGTGTGTGTGAAGTTGGAAGGCCCTAATAAAAGTTTCCATATATTGGTTTTGATTGCTGTATGAATCAAACAGTACAGGAGCTGAAGCATTGCAGTCCAAAGAAATCAGACAAAGTTCTGTCAGTGACAGCGTGGTTTCCATCTCCTTGGGACACTGAATCTGTTAGGATATGAATGGGATATATAGTCAAAGGTGAAATGTAAAGATGTGTGTGTGTCTGTAATTTTCCACTTGAGAACAGTTTTTGAGCAAGGCACAAACAATATTTAGAGAAACAGGGTGAATCAACGCCAGGTGGTAATAGAGACATCAACAATGTACTTTCCCAGAGGTAGAACTAATGGAACCAGACTTTGTTATGGATAACAAAGAGATATCAAATATTAAACATCGTTAGGCTTGGGAAAGTTACTCACGTGGTGGATGATGGACAAACAAGAGGCTGGGTTAACATACATCATACTGTCATTATCCAATTAACATAAAGTTAACACCTAGAAGGTGGAGTATGGGATGGGCTTAGAAAATCCTTTGTCTAAGAATTGTTTTATTGTTCAAGATGTGAGCGTGTGTGGTTGGATACAGTGATTTTAACTGCAACAAGTTAGATCTAATGCTTTTGGGATTGTTAAAGATGTAATCCTGTATGGCTGAACTGGACAAGTTCATCACAATGGATTTTACTTAGTTATCTTATTTTTACTTTTTATATGCATTAATAAAGCTATGTTTTTGGACTTTACAATGTGTCTTCTTGACTGAGGAAGACAGGATGCTGGAGAAGGGAAGCTGAGCCAGTTGATGGCAAATCTACACAGTGGCTGTGGATCACAGCAGCCAGCTTGTCCTGCAGACTCTGCTGGGTGCCAAACGGCATCACTACAACACTCATCATCCACACACCAACAGAATCTGCTCTGAGTCTTAGCATAGACTACAATGGAGATATTCAAGGTGCTGAACTCTACTGTCAGAATCAATTTGGCATCCCATTCAGCTCTTTAAAACTTGGACTAAAACCAGGAGTGGATTCATGGAACCCCCCAGCTGCCCCTGAAATCAACTCAAAATTGACTCAAAACCAGAATGTTATAGGCAGAAACATGAAGTCTTATTACTCATTAGCATCCGTGATCCCTAGCGTCACTCAATGTCCCTTCAATTTTGCTTCATGGATCACTTTTATGAATTAGCAAAATAGAGCTTCATTGGGAACTCTCTATCTATCATATCTGTTTGTCTGTGTATCTATCTATCTAGAAACCCTGTTTTCAGAGATGTTAATTTAATTTATTGAGAGCATCTTTCTACTCCTCACTTTTTAATACACCTCCAAACTGAGCCACTCAAGATGGTTGCCAGTACTCTACCTTCTCAGTGGTTCCCAACCTTTAATCTACCTGCTGTGTTACGTTTAAAGATTTTTGCAGGCTTGTATGGGTGGTCTTTTTCAGATTGCAGAACCTAGACCCTTTGAGGTGATGAGAAAAATTTAGTCGTATTGGCCATGCACAGAGGTACTTGTTGGTGAACAATAAATAGTAAAGGGGCTGGTAGCCTTGCAAAGAACAAAGACAACCCAGATCTCTAAGCAAGTATCTTTTTGTGTTAATAATGGAATTTAAATGTTCTTTCCTGGACTTTGAGTTCTTTGTCTCCCAGAGCCCACATGGCTGGAGGGAGGAGTGGCCCGCTTACGTGGATATCACACCATACCATCTTAGCTGGGAGCAACAGCAGCAGCAGCAGAAACATCTTGACAAAACACAGGGCTGTGACTAAGACTGTCATGTTTTTGTTTCTCCTGTATGATTTTAACACCTTGCCTGATGAGGAAGCCAGTAGAGCTTCAAAAGCTTGCAACACATATTTTTTGTATTTTGGTTGGCCCAATAAAGGTATCACTGTTTTGTGGATTTTGGATGTTATTGTGCTAATAACATAATATGTCATACATCTGGAATCAGGGAGGGAAACTTTTGGATCAGAAAATGAACTCAAGAGGTAAATATTTAACCCATCTAATTGATTTTTAAGCCATGTTCACATACTAACACTTTATTGTTGGAACTGCTTCTGAATGCAGGCTGTGGATTTGTGTTTGGAATTTTTCCTTTGAAAATCTAGCAGTAGTTTATTGCTATTTCTCCTGGGCTGATTGAAAAAGGCAGTCCAAACTGTTCAAGAGTAGGTTATAACTAGTTTTGTTCCCCCGGGCAGAAACAATTGGATAGAGATTGTGTTTCGGGGGAGGGGGGGGACACACAGTCCTGCAACCTGTTTTTCAATGCATAAGAGGAGGGCTACAATTTCTATTTTGACTGTAGACCAGAGGGTGGGAATCATGCAGCTGTCCAGATGCAGTTTAACTTCACTCCCCAGCAGTCCTCACCATTGGCTAAGTTGGCTAGGGGTGCTGGGAAATGCAGCCAACAAAATCCACACAATCCCCAGCCCTACTGTAGATAAAGCATGTAGGGCTCACACTCACATAGTTACATTATATGTATAGGAGCCATCTAGTTCATTGTTCAATGCTATGTGAATCTGATTAAGAAGACAGAATGTGTCCTGGCTGCACAAAGAAAACAGGAGAGGAGGTCAGGTCTGCCAAATAGCAGCCATTTACCCAGACTACATCCAGATTCCAGGCCAAAGTGTCCAGTCACTCTTGCTCAAGTGCTGTTTGTTGCCTCAGAGCTGTGCTTTAGTCATGTGCAAATAACCTTACCTGTATAACAGAATCCTTTTCCTATTTAAATGAGAACATTTTTATGAGATCGGGGAGGGGAAACATAATTCCATGTTGAAGCATTTCACTGGTGTCACTTATTGCATTTCCTTTCTGAACTGGCCTATTCCTGAGGAAGCAGACAAGCAACTCACTTTTCTTTAGCTAAAGAAATCTTGGAAAGGGGATGGGTTCTGTTCCTCTCTCTTGCCATTGTCCTTTCCCATGTTGCTTGTCATCTTTCCAACAGTATCCCCTTCCTCTTTGTCATCTCTTTGGTAGTCTATCTAGGAGGGAGAATAAAGACTGATCAGGCTGTGAAAAGAGAGAATCTTTTCTCTGCAACACATCCAACTACTTGATTTATTTCTGAGGAAGTCAATCAGGAAAGACAGAAAAACTGGGATTTACCTACAGTAAGAAAAAGCCTGATCATTTCTTTCTTCCCTTGATGGCTTCCACCACTGGTTACAATTTGAGATTTCAAGGTGTGCAGAATGCCTTTACACATAGACACAAATTCAAAATGCTACATATTACCCACTCTGCAGCTTGCATCTTTAAAGTGATGCCAGAAGACATAGCAGTTATCTTCTCCCCCCCAAAAAAGAGCCAAGAAATGGATAATAGTTCAGATTGCAGCTCTGACAGTGATTCTCTTTGTACTTTAGAGAAAGTCTCATAGGAACACAAGACTACAAGATCAAGATGTGAATGAATTATTGTTGGCAGTGATTGGCAAGAGTAGCCAGCAAACATTGCTTCAAATAGGAATCTGTTTGGATTGAGAGGTAGCCAAAGCATTTTAAGGCTAGGTTATTAAGGACCTTTCATATTTCCTTTTAAACTGTCAAATAATTTTATTGTCTGAAGTTATGATTCACACACCAAATAGATCACAGCTCTTGATTTTAGCATATTTGCACCTCAGTCTGATGCACCCTTTAAAAATATCAATATTTCTTCCACTAGAATACTGAAAAATTAATAGAATTATAGGATTGGAAGAGACCTCACTTGTCATGGGGTACAATATTCTTTCATGTAGACAATCCATTGCTAGCTCATCTCTGATAGGTGACCATTTAGGCTCTGTTTAAGGACATGTCACACATACTGAGGGCATCTCCGTACACTCCGATCATCTGGGACTAATCTGCTAGAGGTCCCCAAGTTTCACTTTGTGAGGACCTCTCAGAGGGCTTTTTCCATCATTGCCCCTTCCTTCTGGAATAAGCTTCCTGCAGAGCTTCGCTCCTCTGCATCACTCGTCTCTTTTAAGAGAAATTTAAAAACGTATTTATTTCAGTTGGCATTTCCACCTTAAGTAATGGTATTTTTTCTTTCTCTGCCCCATGTGTTTTCTTATTGACCCCGGATTGTTTGTAATTTGATTCCTGCACCGATGTTTTTAATCTTTATATTGTAACAATTTTAACTTTTTGTAAGCCGCTTTGATCATATTCATGGAAAGGCGGGGTAAAAATAAAATTTATTATTATTTATTATTATTATTATCTGTCCCATTCAAGACAGATGATATAGTCAAGAATTTAGTCTTAATGTTTATTGAAAACATTATTTATTTGGAACATGGTGTTTTCAGTTCTTCCCTCTAGAGCCTAAAAAACTCAAATTTGGTCCTTCATCTTTGTGACAGCTCTTCATATATTACATTGCCTGTTAATTATCAGGCTAAACATACACAGACTCCTTCAACCATTCCCCATATACAGGCAGCTCATATCTTTGATGCTCTCCTTTTTTCCACTGTGTCATTTATCCTTTTGGACATGATACTCTGAGTTAAGCCTGAAAAAAGGGTAGTGGTACCATTGCTTCTGATTGGTATCAAAGCAACATAATAAAACACAGTAGTAACAAAATCAGCATTCAAAGCAAACAACTAAAGTAATGAATACCTAGGGCCATCTGCATCTATGCCATATGATCACAAAGTAGTCTCTGACAATGCTGGCTCTTCAGATTAGTAACAGAGATGGCTCGACTTGACAACCTTATCAACAGAGAATACCTTTACCTTTTTTTTCTATAGTAATGAAGATCCATAGTCTCCATTAGGGAGGGCAGGTGTCTGCAGATTTCAGTGAAACCTGCTCATGAATAGGTGGTGGTGTAAATGCCATATTTCCAATTTCTACGTATGGCTGTGAAAGCTGGAAGTGAAGAAAGCTGATAGGAAGAAAATCAATTCATTTTAGAGCTTATGCTGGAGGAGAGTTCTGCAAATACTATGGGCTACTAAAAAGCCAAATAAATGGGCCCTAGAGAAAATCAAACTGAACTCTCCCTAGAAGTCAAGATGACTAAATTAAGACGGTTGTACTTTGACCATATTGTGAGAAGGCATGACTGACTAGAAAAGACAATAATGCTTGGCAAGATAGGAAGCAGTAGGTAAAGAGGAAGACCATATTACAGATGGATAGACTCAATCGAGGAAGCCACGGCCTTGAATCTGCAAGATCTGAGGAGGGCTGTTGATGATATGGTGACTTGAAGCTCTCTCAATCATAAGATTGCCATAAGTCAAAGTCAACTTGACAGCAGTTAACGATATGTGATGTTGCATTTCAAATCTTTGAGCTTATTTCATTGTGACTGGCTTTGGTGGTATTTTACATTTCATATTCAATTACCTAAAATAAGTTTTCACATGTTATCTTGTGTCCTTGCTTTCTCTGCCTTGTTTTCTGCAATTCTATTTGGAATAAAATCAGCTCAAATACAAATCTGTGGGTTCATCTAATCTATGGGTTTGGCTTCCTGACTGCTACAGCATGACTGCAATGTGAACAAGCATATTGCTGATTATACTTGCCACAGTATCAAGGTTTTATGGTAGTTTTACTGCTCTTCGTCTTTAATCAGTAAGTGCAGTCAGAAAATCAGTTAAGCAAGTGTGATGCAACACAGTATTTAGGGTCCACAAATATAATGGTGACATGGCCTCCAAAGCTATTTAAACCAGTATAGGTTTCTGTTAAACCAGTTACATGCTCCTAAAATGGCTATCCAGAAGTGATAGATCTAAAGTGTATTCTAAAGGCAGTGAGTGACCAGAAAATGAGGAGGAACCATAGAAGTAGATTATGTAGAAGGTATCAGGCTCATCCCCTGATACCTCCAGGCAGAAGGATCAGGTAGTAATTGATGTGAAAGAAATCTAGAAACTTTGGAGATCTTCTGACACAAACAATAGTCAGTGTTAGGTTAGGTCTTGACTTACTATTACTCACGGATTACCCAATACATTTTGCTGCCTTTCCTTCAGCCCTATCCCCTAGCCAACTGTATTTCAGCAGAATTTTACTTTCCATCTACTGTTAGGATAACAGCTTCCACTTTGAAATGTGTTGCTTGAGCTATCCAAGGTGCTGAACCTGTTTTGGAGATAAATGCTGAGGACTTTGGATACTTTTTTAAAAGATCAATTTAAAATCCAGAGGGAATTTACCACTGTAGTGTCTGGGAGCCACTAAGTACCAGTGTACCTGAGCAGCAGGGTAGTTTACGGGGCAAAGGAGAGTCTGTGTGGTGTACACAGCTATATCCCAGACAGTTGATAATGAAATGGTGGACTCAGGAGGAACAACTCAGGGAATTGTGCTGCTTGAGGTGATGGCTTCATTTTGCCTATGGTTGGGCTAATGCTTTTCACTTGCCTATAGTGTGCTTGCTTTCCTTCTTCAGAATACCACAGATGGGAGAGAAATTTGAATTGGGATTGGTCAGCTAAACTGGAAATATATCCATTTGCTTTGATGAGCGATTTGACCCTGCATGGCACCTGCTTCATATGAAACTAAGTGAGCAGAGCCATTTGTAAAATAAGCCAGATGGAAATATAAGGCAGCAATTTGAAATACTAGCCAGAACCATTTGAAATACAAGAAAGCTTGCTATAGGAAATTAATATGCCAAATAATTAATACAGTTAGCCTTCTGTATCCATGTAGTCAGTCATCCACAGATTCAACCATCCATAGCTTGAAAATATTTTAAAAATATACATATTAAAAAAGCCATTTTGCCATTTTATATAAGGGGCACATTTTATTATGCCATTGCATCTAATGGGACCTGAGCATCCATGGATTTTGGTATCTACTGGGGGGCTGGAACAAAATCCCAGCAGATACCAAGTGCCCACTGTAGAGAACTGGAAAAGTAAAATTATGCTGTGTTGCAATTATTGGACATTTTTCCATCAGGCAGCTACAGTCAGCGCTCCAAAATGGTTGTTTTGTTTTGACATAGAGCATTCACACACACACACCCATATTGAGACATTTTGTTTCCTTTCCAATGAATTGGTTATTCTGTGTTAGGAGGGAAAAGAGATTTTATAAAAGGGGTTGGTTTTTTTTTTTTAAAAAATGGTCTAAATCTTTCATTAAAATGTTACACATGAGATGTAAAACAACCCTGTTTTGATAAACAGTGTCTTCCACAAATCTTAACAGCAGCAGACATTAAACTGTAGGAAACTTAATTTGAGGAGAAATTTGATACTCAGTTTTATTTCTGATTAAGGAATATGTTATATATTTTATTACACTTTCTGTATTGATTTTCGTCTCTGATGAAATGGAAGAAGGTGTGCAATACAATGTTCCCAGAGGTCACCCATCCAAGCACTGGCTAGGTTAGGTTCCCCAAGTGGCATCATGTGCCCTCAGTTGTCCTCTAGCGTTTCCGGGGAGGGGCAATGGTATTGGTAGGGACTCAGGGATAGTGCAGAGGCTGCTTCCTTTGTATGATTATACTATCAAAAGGGAAAGTTTGGAACAATAAGGACAGCAAAGCTAAGGGCACACACACAGTGCTTAAGACCCTATATTGCTTCACCTTAGCATAAATATACAAAGGAAGGGTTATATTATATAACCAGTGAATACCAATGTAGCACAACATATGTCAATCAGTGGTTAGTCTGCATGATTGATGGCCCATTGTTCAGCTAGAATGCACAATGGGCAAAGGCAATACATAGAAATAGTGTGCATGGACATGCTACTCTGTGTGCTTTAATGCGCTGTTGCATGTACAGTGATCCCATGTGTGCAATCTCTGTTTATGCCACCATTACTGGATGGATATGAACATTACACATAGTGCAACTTAGGCCTGCATTTCCCACTAGCAGGATCCCAGCCAATTTCTGGCGTCTTGTACACTATTCAGATCTTTTTGATTTGATGGTCCAGGTCTTTTACTACACATTATCTCAGAACACATTTGTGTCATGGCAGCCTCTATTATATTTTAAATTAAATATTTTATATTTTATTAACAGGAAGTGGCATAGGGAATAGGCTGGAATGAGAAGACAAGGGGACCACACAGAACATAAAAGAGGGTCTGGACAAAATGATTTCCACTAAACAACTAGAAAAAGATTGTGTTAAAGTTGCCAAGCTTCCAACAAAACTGGTTTTAAGGACAGAGCGAACATTTTTCCTGTGCATACTCAATCTCATAGATAAGAGCTGGGAAAGAGGTAGAGGCTACCATCATGGCAAAATAGCAATGAGAAGATACAATGGGGCTTGGCAGCAGAAAATCATAGAGTTGCTCCATCCTCAAGATGATATCCCTCCAAATATTTAAACTTGGCTATCATGTTTAAACCCAGCTAAATATACCCAGCTCCCCTATTCCACTCCTGATAGGGGATGGTTTCCAGACCTTTCACCATTTTGGTTGCCCTTCTCTGGGCACACTCCAACTTCTCAATATCCTTCTTGAATTGTGTGTCCAGAATTGGACACAGTATTGCAGTATTTGTATCAAAACAGAATAAAGTGGCACTCTTACTTCCCTTCATCTAGACACTATACTTCTATTGATGCAGATTAGTATCACATTGGCTTTTTTAGCTGCTGGATCACACTCTTTACTCAAGTTTTGCTTGTGGACTACTATGACACCTTTCCTGGGAACATACTGAAGATGCAGTGTCAGGGTGAGGAATTTTTATATCAAGAGAGAAGCCCGGAGGTGGTGGTCAGTACGTGGACATTGGTAAAGAAAGGGAACCAGGTGCTTCAGAAAAGGTTAAAAAGCAAGTTTTATTGACAGAAATGCTGGCTTCTGAAAACAGAGTGGTTTCAGTGAAGAGATGTCAACATGAAGTCTAGGCAGAGATCTGGAACTAAAGTCCTTACAAGGACTAAATCCAATTAATGTATTAATGTGATGAGAACCACATAACAACTGGGCATTGAAATCGAACTTTTATATTTTTGAGCCCAAAGTATAGCATAGTATTTTAAAAAAAACAAAAAACTGACCCTTATGCTATTTAACACCTATGTGAAACAGCTCAGAGAGGTTGTCCAAAGTTTTGGGGGTAGTTATCACCTGATACCCAGAGATACAGTAGTTCAAGTGGTTAAGATGCTGACTCTGTTGATTGCAAGATCGGCAGGTTGGCAGTTCGAGGCCCGGATGCTGCACAATGGGGTGAGCTCCCATCACTAGTCCCAGCTTCTGCCAACCTAGCAGTTTGAAAGCATGCAAATGCAAGTAGATAAATAGATACCACTTCTCAGTGGGAAGGTAAACAGCGTTCTGTGCATTCATGCTGGCCACATGATCACAGAGTAGTCTCTGACAACGCTGGCTCTTTGGCTTCATAATGGAGATGAGCACTGCCCCCTATGGTTGGATGCGACTTGACAACCTTGTCAACAGGGAATACCTTTACTACCTTTATCACCTGATGATACCCACCATCAATAAGAGGACAGCTTTCTCAACCTAAATTTAGTCAGGACAAGGTGTTTTGTGGCACTGCATCTGTGAGTTGTTGAGTGTCCTCCAGCTATGGAATACCCTGGCAGTATGATTGGCTAGATTGGCTTGCCAGAGGGGCGGTATATAAATAAATCATATTATTATTATTATTATTATTATTATTATTATTATTATTATTATTATTATTATTATGCAATTCTTTACCTGGGTGTATTCAGATCTGTTGCCTGATTAATAGTCCATAAGCACATTTGCTGCTGTGAGAAATGATTTTAATGGCTGTTTATTAGAACTATATCACCAGCTCCTTAGCTTGCACACTTAGGGGGACAACTCATAAACCTCTCAAGGTGAGATGACACACACACACACACACACACACAGACCATTTTGTTAACAGCCTTTTTTGTAAATTAGGCACAAGTAAACTTCAAAACAATAGAAACTTCAAAACATCCTTTCTTTCCAAAGGGCAGGATTTTCATTAAGGTTTTTTTAAAGTTGTTTTGCTATGCACATATTACTATAATACAGGGATCTTCATGGCCACTGTAACGTGTGACAAAGTGGACATCTCTTGAGATCCACTGTGGGAACTCATTGTGGCTTGCAGCTGCATGATCCAAGTCAACACAGATATGTGTAAGTATGTTGCGAATTTACACTGAACATGTATTTATAATCCATGTAGTCAGTTATCTCATCAAAAAACAAAATACTGCAGTATGTTGTTGAACAACAAATTGCTGTGTGTGTGTGTGTGTGTGTACCCATGCACACACACGCACACATGTGTAGGGGAAGTCCAGATAGGTTATCTAGTTTACAATATTCTTATGTATGACACTGTGTGGTGTACTTTGAGGCCATCTAGGTGACCCATATGTTGTACCATTGTGTCTTGGTGTATTCCCTGTCCTCTCCTGCATTATTTCACCCCAGAAATAATCCAGCAAGTTGATCTGTCATGGCACATTCTGATTTCTTTTCTTCAGGCAGATTGCTAACCACTACTGTATATTGTGATTTTTACATATTGGCTGCTCTAGGCTTGCTTTTGTGCTGGTTTGTGTCCTGCTTGCATGCCCAAAGGTCACATTAGCAAGTGTGGATAGAAAAGGGATGACAATTTTAGGGACCAAGCCATATGGGGCAGAGAAAAGATGGATGTCCCTCAGCAAGTGTCTTTATGGACTCATGCAGTGTGACATAAAAGAAATTCTTCAATTTGGTTATCACAAGTGGCTTGCAGTGCCATGGACCATGTTAAGGAGAAAATGCAGTTTTGAATCAAAGCAAAATGGGAGGGGAGAAATGACTGCTTCTTGGATTCCTCTATAGATATAGATGTAGAGGGGAAAGATAAATGCCTTGTTAGTTAGGATATTACTTGATGCATGGATTAGGTGATCCTAATCCATGAAAGTTTATTCCACAATTAATTTGTTATTCTTTAAGGTGCAACAAGAGTTTAGGGGGGTGTTTCTGCAATAGACTAACACACCCACTCTTCTAGAAATGATTATGAAGCAGTCCTTGGAGTTGTGGGGTGGCAGAAAGGCAGGGAGTGTCAGAAGAGGCTGGTCTGAATGGCCTTGTGAGTACCCCTTTCAGTCCTATAATGTGAAACCAGTGGCTTAGTCTCACATCTTTCTAAGAACCTAGCTCGAAATGCTACACTAGGTGTAGCAATTGCCTTTTGTTTCTTTCCTTTTGTAATGCACCATCTGTAAGACGGAACTCAATTGACATTTTAAATGGAGATCCCCCCCTCCTGCTCCCTTCAGTAGGTGAGGGGTACACTCATATTGGAGGAAAAGGCAAGAATAGTCTTTCCCCACCTTCTCAGCAGTTTCTTAATCCTATCTGATGTTTCAGCACATCCTTTGGAAAGGCAATAATGTACCAGAGCCTTTCTGTTCTCTTTGCCCCCTCCATTCTCTCCCTCCCTCCATCCCTCCTTGTAGCATTGATTTGTTATCTTATTTAAATACAGAGTTCAGTATTCAGGTATGTAAGTGCAACATAAATAAAATGGCATACCCAGCAGAGCCAGAGGGGCTATCTCTTCCTGGGAGCTGAAATAATTTACGACAGGCTAAGGCAACAGCATAAATATTGTGAGGGGTTTATCGCAACCAAAGACTATAAGCTGCATTTGGAGCTGGTGGGCTTGAGGAAGAAGAGCCAGGAGAGAGAGAGAGAGAGATTGTAGGGAGGTGGGTTGTAAAATATATGGCTAGCTAGGTGTCTGGAGAGAATTTGCGGAGCTAAGTTGGGGGTGAAGCAAGCAGTTGTGCTTTGAAGTGGTTGAGTACATCCTTGTGCAAACCATTCACAAAATATTTTGGTGGACTATTCTTACTACTGGGAAGGAGTAGGAGAGGGGCTACTTTTTCTTGGTGATCTAAACCCCTAGAGGAAGCAGGACAAGAGCCTATATACATATTTTAAAAAGATGTTGGATTCCTGGGGCATGGTTTCCTAATGAAAAGGAGCAGAAGGTACCCAGAGTGGAAGAAAGGATTCAGCAGCTTTTTGTGTGGTAGGAAGAGAAAGCATGGCTTTTAATTGATTTAGCAAATAAAGGGGATCTCTGCCACTTAGCCACAATGTCTATGATGATCTCAGCTCACCACAAAGTGACCACTACCAGCACCTTTTCTTCAGCAGCCTCTGCCATCAGTAAACTGGTAGGTTTGCATGCATCCATGTTTATTCCAGTCCAGGCAGAAATATTCCTGCTTTCACATATAAATATTGGTAGCATAAAACCTGTATGTTTAAATTTCCAAGAATGTGGATTTGTGTGTCTCAGAGATATGGGTGTTTCCCTGGGTCTTTGTGAAATAGTAGAGTGAAAAACTTTTGTGTGTGTGTGTGTGTGTGTGTGGTTGAGAAACAGCAGCTATTTGGGAGGTGTGTGTGTGTATTGTGTGTGTGTGTGTGTGAGAGAGAGAGAGAGAGAGAGAGAGGTTGGGGAGGACCTTTTGCTATAAAGTCAGGGTTTATTCAAAATTCAATTGTGCCTTTTAACCACATGCTGTGAGAAAGTGGCGGAGAGTGTGAGCTAGGAGCTCTTGAGAGCATCATGGAATGAGAGAATGAATTAATTTCTGGGCTGCAGTTGTTCTGTTCTGAATTACTATGGAAATTCAGCCTCCCCCATTTCGTTCCCTCCTCATCTTCCTTCCCCCTTCCCAAGGATTTAAAATGAAGAGTCAGCTGAAAGTTAGTGCATGATGTATAGAGGTGTGCTGGGCAAATGGAGGGGGTGAGTGAGGAAAGATGAATTACTCGATTCATTTAAACTAACAACAGCAACAGCTTGTGGGTTTTTGTTTTTTTTGGTGGGTTTTTTGTGTGTGGTAAAGCTCTGGATCAGCATTTTACATGGTTGTTCTACAAAGCTGGGATGAAAAATCTTGCATTTTTAAATGTAGATTCACATACACATTCAGAAGAATCTTCTTGTCTTTTCATGAACACATACACACATGCATGTGTGCATATACACACTCGTGCATAACATCTGATTTGGGAGTCCAGATTTAATATGCACCATATATAAAATTAGAGAATAGGGTTTGGGATTTGGTTTTTGTTTTGTTTTGTTTGTTTTTTAATCTGTATTGGTTTGTAAGTCTCCAACAGCAATTTAGCTCCTAGGGTTCTGGAGACAATTATAACGTCTCTCTCTTTCTCTCTCTTATCTGATAAACCATTAACCTGTCCTAGCTGAGTGAGACTCTGCCCCCAGACTCCAATTTGTAGGCAGAAAGGCTACTAGGTGAAGCTCTGAGATGCACTCAGGAGGATCTAGAGCCATACAGAAGGAGAGTAAGTGTGCCTGAGGACTGACCAATCCATCAACAGGCAGCACTGCAGTGAGTAGCCCCCTTGGCCAAGTCCTAAATCACCAAAGATCACTCCCTTGCACCTCAAGACCAGCACCTTTGCGGACTTGCACCTCCACTTAATCAATATTGATTGCATTGGTTGGATCGGACGAGGGGAGCATTGTCTCTGTTTTTAACATAAAAGGTCGCCCCCACCTTCTGTCCTTATTTCTGCACATTTAAGCACATCATTTTGACTCCTTTCTTAGCACACTAAACTGGAGTCCAGGACAAAGAGACTTCCCAGAGCTGCCTTTGCTGCAGGGATCTATTAATCCTTCCCCTACCTGCTGCTTCTGTGAAATGAACCTCCAGGGGCAGTTTAAAAAAAAAAAAGGCTTTCCCTAGCAAAATAGTTCACAGCCAGTAATTTGGAATTAGACTGAAGTCAGGAAGTGGATGATTTGACAGAAATCATTGCCAGGGCATTTGATTCACTGCAGTGCGGATTAAAAATTGGTTATTTTCTTCCTGTTACTCTAGTAAGATTATTTTGGCTGTTGGCAGGTTTACTTTATGGCTCTTGCAACTAATCAAATTTTATTAATGAATTTTGTGTGTGTGTGTGTGGGGGGGTTGTGTTGACCTGCATTTCTGAGACTTTCTTAATCTCCAAAGTTGTGTTTGTCACTTGTGAGTTTAATTATTAAGGCCCACACAAAAATAGATGTAAAGCAAATTTTGGTTGAAAATTGGTAGCTAGTGTGCATGGCTGATTGGCAGGAGTAAGATGGGTGGAGAAGATAAAATGCTCATGGTGACAATGCTGATTCAAACATGATATAGTCTTTACATCACTGTATCATTTAAGAATACGTATAGGGAATTGGATATTTGATGTGCTTCCTTCCACACAAGTACTTAAGCACATGAAAAGTTTACAAACTGAAGAAAAATCTATCTGCCATTCAGTTATGGGTTTCAAAATTATTACGGTATTTTTTTGTTTCAGAGCTTGCAAAGAACTAGTTACAAATAACTGATTACTTGTACTCAATTCCTTTTCCACATAACTAAGGGGGGAAGCAGACAGGTGGCACGGGGCCGCCCCGGGAAGCTGCGGATTGGGGCCGAGGCATTCACATTCCTCGGCCCCGCGGCGCAGCGTCCCTGCTCCAGGAAGGAGCGCTAAAATAGCGCTCCTTCCGCAAGACGCCGAAGGTGCGCTGCAAAAGGCGTCCGGCGCACCTTCGGCGCCTCTTCCACTGCAGCGTGTGCGGACGCTGCAGCAGAAGTGTGTTGTCGGAGCTCCAGCTGTGCGGAGGGCCGGCCGCTCCAACGACGTTTTGGGGAAGGGGTTGGGGCGCCCAGCGTGAGGCTGCCCCTCCCCTTCCTGGCCTTGGAGACGGCGCTTGGCGCCGTCTGCTTAGGCCCTAAGGTGTGTTGTGTTGTAATAAGGAATATCTTCAGTTTGCATAGAATCATACAGTTGGAAAAGACCACAAGGGCCATCCAGTCCACCCCCTGCCATGCAGGTACTCTCAATCAAAGCATACCCGACAGATGTCCATCCAGCCTCTGTTTAAAGACTTCCAAAAAAAGGAGACTTCACACTCTCCGAGGGAATGTGTTCCACTGTCGAACAGCCCTCAATGTCAGGAAGTTCCTCCTAATGTTGAGATGGAATCTCTTTTCCTGCAGCTTGCATCCATTGTTCCAGGTCCTGTTCTCTGGAGTAGCAGAAAATAAGCTTGCCCTGGTGGTGCAGTGGTTAAATGCCTGTACTGTAGCCACTCACTCATAGACCACAAGGTTGCGAGTTCAATACTTATATTATATATATAATTATATCAAAAAAATAGATCAGATTTGTTTGGCATGACTTGTTTCTCTGAAACCCATGTGGACTTCTTGTGATTATGTCATTCCCTTCTAAATGTTCACAGACTCTCTGCTTAATGATCTGCCCTTGAATATTTCCTGGTATTGATGTCAGACTAACTGGACGATAGTTGTTTGGATCGTCTCTCCCTCCCCCCCCTTTTTTTTAAGATGGGCAACATTTGCCCTTCTCCAATCTGCTGGGACTTCTCTTGTTATTCAGGAGTTCTCAAAGATTATTGCCAATGGCTCTGATATTACATTTGACAATTCTTTTAATACCCTTGGATGCAGTTCATCTAGTCCTGGAGACTTATATAATAACAACAACAACAACAATAATGTTTTATTCATAGCCCGCCCCTCTGCGCGGCAATCGGGGCGGGGTACAACAATATTTAAAACAGAACAAAGTTAAAAACATTCCCTCATCCCATAATCCCACCCTCCCATCCCCTTAAAACAGAATTAAACAACAAACCAATTAAAATATTCATTTAGATCAGGGGTCGGCAACCTACGGCCCCCAGGCCAGTTCCGGCCCAGGTCGCCGGACTTACCGGCCCAGGCAGTACTCCTGCGCATGTGCAAATGTGTCACGGCTGCCATTTTGAAAATCAAAATGGCGGACGCGATATGCGCGGCAGCGGCGGCGTGTGCGGGGGGTTGCGCGCGGCGGCGGGTGTGCGCGTGTGCACGCACGCATGTGCCACCATTCCCCCCCCCCCCGGCCCAGTGGAAAGGAGGACTTCGGGGGACCGGCCCAGACCTTAAAAAGGTTGCCTACCCCTGATTTAGATTAACCAGTTATTCCTGCATTACTTCTTTACATATTCTGTGCTACATTTACCCAATTGTGTCCTCTGCTCCATTTCCCTCAGGTTGAGCACCCTTTTCCTTCTGTGAGAAGAATGAGGCAAAGAAGATGTTGAGTAGTTCTGCCTTTTCTCTGTCCCCTTTTAGAATTTCTCCATCTTCTCTATGCAGTGGCCCTACCGTTTCCTTCTCTTTCCTTTCCCGACGGACATACCCAAAAATCCCCTTTTGTTCTTAACCTCTCAAGCAAGCCTGAGTACATTCTGTGCTTTAGTTTTCTGACTTCACCCCTACATGTGCTCGCTATTTGTTTGAATTCCTCCTTGGTGATTTCCCTTTTCCCCTCCCATTTCTTATACATGTTCCATTTAAAACTTAGCTCAGTTGTAACTTCCTTAGTCATCCATCCTAGTTTCTTGAGACACCTCCCATTCTTTCTCCTCATGTGAACGATTTTAAATTGTTCCTCCAGTGTCTCCCATTTGAGAAACGCCCATCCATCCTGCACTCCCTTCTCTTTTAGCATTCCTGACCATGGGACTACCCCCAGTATTTCCCTAAGTTTACTGAAATCAGATCTCCTAAAGTCTAGAATGTGTGTCTAACTCCAGGAGCAGCAGGACCGGCCACGGGCCAGTTGAAAGGCCTCAAGGGGCCGGGTTCAGCCCCTGGGCCGTAGTTTGCCAACCCCTGTCCTAAAGTTTTGGCTGAGTTTGACTTCCAGCAAATATCAGGATAGTTGAAGAAACCCATCACTACTACATCTCTCCTTTCTGAGTTTGTGGTCATCTGTTCTAGAAAGGCATCATCCAGTTCCTCCATCTGACTTGGGGGTCTGTAGACTCCCACAATAACATACCTGTTGTTTTCCTCCCCGTTAATTTTTATCCAGCTGCTCTCCACCTGGCTTCCAGAATTAAAGTCCTGGACTTCTTCAATGCTGTAAATATCCCTGACATATAATGCTATTCCTCCTCCTTTCCTGTTTGGCCTATTTCTCTTAAAAAGGTTATATCCCTGTATTACTACATTCCAATCATGAGATTCATCCCATCAGGTTTCAGTGATGATTTGTCATATTTGCTTTGTCGTGCTAGGAGTTCAAGTTCATCTTGCTTATTTCCCATGCTCTGGGCATTAGTGTAGAGACATCTAAGACCACGTGCCCCCCCTCCCTACATGCTGCCTGTGCAAATTTCCCACTGTTGGGTCCTTGCACTATCTGCCTTGTTTCCTCTTTGACAGTTTGACTATTTTCTCCAGCCTTTTTGCCTTCCAGAATACTGTCTCCCTCCTCCACATAACTTTAAAAGTTTAAAGCCCTCTAGATCAAATTTTTGAGACTATTGGCAAAAATGTTTTGGCCAACTGGTGTGAGATGTAACCCATCTCTTGCCAGAAGTCCACTCTCAGGGAACTGCAGCTTGTGATTCAAGAATCCAAATCATTCTTGGCAGCACCATCTGCGAAGCCAGTTATTCACATCTGCTATTTTCCTCTCCCTTCCTGGACCATGCTGTTCAACTAGGAGAAGAGATGAGATGTCAACCTGTGCATCCAGCTCTTTCAGCTTCCTACCCAAAGCCTTATAATGCCTTCTGATATTCTGAAGACCATGCCCTTCAGTTTCATTGGTTTCTACATGGAACAAAAGGAAGGGGTAATGGTCAGTAGGCTTGACAAGTCTTGCCAGCCTGATTGTCACATCACAGATTTTTGCCCCAGGGAGACAACACACCTCCCAAGACATCTTGTCAGGCCTACAAACCACTGTTTGGTACCCCTCAGCAAGGAGTCCCACCATCACCACCACATGCCTCCTCTGAGGCTTAGCAGTGGCTATTCCCTTTGATGGTACTCTCAGGCTCCCCTGCACTGTCCCTGAAGTCTGTCCCTGCTGATAAGGGAGAGAGCTTCAAATCAATTCTGTAGTTGCAAACTCCGGTTTCCCTACTTCTGTGTGTGACATTCCTCCAATCATCTACCTCCTGTGTATGAGCACTGACCTCCTCCCCAGCAACTTCCTCTGTGTGTTTCCCATCCAAGACCGTTTGGTCCATTTTGTCCAGAAACACCTCTTTCTTCCTTAGATACTGAAGTGTAGATACCTGGGCCTCCAGCTGCTGGACCTTCTCTTCCAACAGGGCTTCCAACTTGCACTTGGTGCAGGTGGAGTTCTCCATAGGCAAGAAGACAAACATCCCACAAGTGTTGCAGGTGACTGCAGCAGGTCCCTCAGTGTCCAAACTAAGAAATCTTAAGAAGGAACTGAAACAAGATTGTGGGCTTCCTCCTCAAAAAGCCCCCTGTTAAACACCAATGTAAAGGACCCCTGTTGGCTTGGCCTTTATCCCCAAGCTCTGTTAGCGAGCTCAATCAACTGGGCCTATATTTATCTAGAGAGTGCCTGGCTACTAGCTCCTTCTGGAGGCAAGGCTCTGACTCACCTCCTCTGAGCAAAAGTCCCCATGAGCTCCTTAAGGGAAAAAAGTGTATAAGAAAAAGTGAAAACATTGTTTTCAGGTCACCTTCTCCTCTGTACTCTAGCTCCGCCTTGATTATAAAAATTATATAAAAAATAAGGGATAGTGGGACTCTCTCTGCACCTTTGTGTTTCGCTGTAACTTTTCATCCCTGCAACTTTTGAGTTATTTTTGTAGTTATAGTGATGTGGCCTATCTAAATAGAGAAGAAGGAATATCACAGGGTTCAGACCCTGACTGGTGCTTTGCCTTGTCATATTGAATGAAAAATATAATGATTTCAAAAAGGTAACTAAAAGTAACTAGTTTAATTACTCTTGAGAAATATAATAGTAAAGCATTTTTATAAATTGTAGGTATAGTGGTAACTATTGGGGGAGAGCTCGGAATTATAACTGTAACTAATGCCTTTCAAAAGTAACTTTTCCATTTCTATTTTAAGAAACAGATTACATTTTTTGTCTGATTCTTGAGCTACAATGCTTTTGGACTTAAGGACATGACAGCAGGAAAATGGATTGGTCTCCCAGCAGTATATTCAAAATACCACATAGAACAGTAGGTTGTCATATATGCAAGCAATGGAGCCCTTGTATACTACCTTTTAGCTCAAATATCTTCAAATTGCCTTGTATATGTATGTGTCTTCAAATTACCTGTCTATTTATGGTGACCCCATGAATTTTATAGTGTTTTCTTAGGGAAGGAATGCTGAGAAGTGGTTTTGCCAGTTCCTTCCTCTAAAATATAGCCTACACTACCTGGTATTCATTGGTGGTCTCCCATCCAAGTACTGTACTGACCAGGGCTGATCCTGCTTAGTTTCCAAGATCAGACATGATCTGGTGCCATTAGTGCAGCCTGCAAACATATAATCATGAAAACTATGAAATGCTTTTCCAGAATTTAATATCAACAAAAACCACAGGCTAAAAGCATCCAAAATCACAGTTCAAACAGTTTAGAAACCAAATTAAAAAGGGATCTTAAATAGGATGCGAACTTGTCTGTTACCTAACAGAGAGAGAACAGAGGTGAAAAAGAGGCCATCACAGAAATGGCCCTTCTGGGAAGCCACCATCTATTTTCAGAAGGCTGGGAGATACAGAGGCTCAGGTGATGAGCAGGTTCATTATCTGTGACTACAGATTTCCCTTTTGCCACAGAAATCAATGTGACACATCATTTCTATGGGAAATAGTAAATTGGGTATGGAAGACACAGTAATCTGGGGGGAAATTACTGGACCATATAACTGTACAATGGGCCCTTGGTATTTGCTGGGGTTTGGTTCTGGGCTCCCTGTGAATACCCAAATGGTGTGATAAAATGGTGTCCCTTATATATAATGCAAAATCAAGGTTTGCTTTTTGGAAGGGGGGGGATTTTCAAGCTGTGAATGTTTGAATCCATGGATGCAGAATCTGTGGATATGGAGGGCCAACTGTATAGTAATTTCTTTCTTTTTTTGTGTCAAGGGCAAGAGGAAGATTTTATTCCTTGTGAATTATACCATCTGGCTACCATTAATTTCTATTGATCAGTCTTCCCAGTCCTTCCTCAACACTGTTAATCATTATTGCACTCTAGCTCTCTTGTTATGCGTGAATGGGAAGCAAGTTTCAACTTTGAAAAAATTAAGCCATAGTTTCTGGCAATGCGTAGTATTTGTACATTGCTCTAGATCAGGGGTAGGCAACCTTTTTGAGCTGGGGGCCAGGTTGCTGTCCCTCAGACAATTGGGGGGCCGAAGCACCAAAAATAAATAAATAAATATTAAAAAATTTAAAAAATTAAAAATTTAAAAAAAAATATGCATGCATACTCTCTCAGCCCCAGAAAAGCCATGGCAAAACCTCTGTGGAGATTTTGCCAAGAAAACCCCAAGAATAAGTAATAACAACAATAATCAATATCATCATGGAGGGCTGCGGCGGCGGCGGCAGGACCAGCCTGGGGCCGGTCCAAAGGCCTCAGGGGGCTGCATCTGGCCCCCGGGCCTTAGGTTGCCTACCCCTGCTCTAGATGAAGGGTGAGAAACATGTGGTCCTCAGAATTATGTTGGACCCATCATCTCCACCCATGCCTGTGTTGAATGGACCTGATTGGAATTCCAGGCCAAAACATCTGGAGTGCTGCAGATTCCCCACCCTCACTTTTTAGTGTTCAAAATATCTCACATGCATTTTCAGTAAGTCTTAACAACAATTGTGCAAGGTAGAGCAATGCTATTTGATTTACTCCAGATAGAGAGAAGACAATGCTTTTTAGAGTAGAGAAAGAGGTATTTGATTGACTAAGGGTATTTACAGACTGCCAGAAATAATGCAGCTTGAGGCCACTTTAACTGTCCTGGCTCAGTGTTAGGGAATCATGGGAATTGTATTTTTTTTCTCTTCATATCCGCTTCAGGATTTGAGGGCAGAAATCAAGTGTATGGGGATAGATATGGAGATAAACCACAAGTATCCCACAAACCAAATTTCATTTGGCAGTATGGACATTTTTATGCTGTGTTCCTTTGTTCCTACTTACTAGCTTCTAAGACTTTGTCAGACATTTCCACATACTTTCTTTTCAACCTTACCATGTGATGTGTATTGTTCTGGAAACAAGAATGTAACTATTAGATGTGCGTGTTTGTTTGCAGTATTCAATTCAGCTGGAATTCACTTCAGACCTCCTAAATACCCCAGAGAGGCTGAACACTGAAGTTCCTTGGAAAAACTGCAGAAGAAGCTACCAACAGTCAGACTGTGGCATTGGATAAAATATAGTTCCATGCTAAATGGAGAAGAGAATATATGGGAAGAATGATTTAAGATTTGTGTAAGTGGATGCAGCATGTAGGGAATGTTTCCTAGAAGAATATTTGCTAACTTCCTTTGAAAGTCTCTTCAGCAAAGAAAATAAGTCTACAAGCTACTCAAGCTAGTGATCTGGCTTTGAGAACATAAGTAAAGCTTTGTTGAGTCAGACCAACTATCCATTTTGTCTAATTTCTTTCTTCTAACAGTGATCACCCTGATACCTGCAGGAAAGCCATAAGGAAGGCATGAAGGCAATACTCCTGCATCCAAACCATTATCCACAGTATCTGTATGTGAAAAACACATGATTCTGCCTCATACCAGATCAGTCTGTTAATCTGTCCAGGCTAGTATTTGTTGCTCCAATTAACATTAACTTTTTAAAATTTCAAGCAGTGGTCTTTGTACCTTACAGCCTGTTCTTCAGATTCTTTTAAGAATTAAACCTAGAACATGGTTCTTGCCAAACATGTGTTTAACCACTAACCTGTGTTCCTTCTTTGAGTGGGCCTTGCAAGTGATTAGTTTTTTTTCTGTCTCACAAAACCTGTCATGGTGGCTGATGATCCACACAAAAATGCACAGCTAATATCACAAATTACAAATAGCTAAAATAATAATCACAAATATCTGTTAGACAAACAGCAAGAGAACAGAAGTAGAACATTTTCTTATTCTCCAAAGCTTGTATACGCTGATGCATTTTTAACTGGTGCCTGTAAAACTGAGTGTCAGGAATAATAACATCTGTTACAAAGGGGAGTTTTCAACAACTTGGGTGCCATCACTGTTAAAGCCAAGCCATGTATGGTAGCCCTCAAGGCTATTTTACCCAGGGCACCACTGCAGAACATACCCACATTTGCTTTATTTGCACACCAAAAATGAATTTTTAAAAAGCCAAAAATTGGAAGCAACTGGATTTTTTTTTTTACTTTTATTTTTACACTGGTGAAACCCACCAAAAAGGGAGGAGGTAAACATTGTCCCCAATCCCCATTGCAAGTACCTTTCCCACATAGGGACAGGGTAAAGTTTGAGTCTTGTCACACAAGAAAAGAGAGCTGAAATGGAGCTGGAGAGTAGCGTCTTTTTCTGTACACATGATGTTGTACCTTTTCAGTTCTCTTCCCATGGGAGGCAATTGTAAAAGTGTGTCTTTTGTCAAGCAGATTTTTGTGGCTAGACAAAAGATGTGCATTTCTTTTCTTGTGTGATAAGGCTCTTTGGAATTGACACCAGGGAGATGTGGATTACCTGCCACGTATGCTACCTTAAACTTTTTGGAAGCAAGGATAACAGTCTCTTGGTTGTGCTTAGCTTTGTCCTTATGATGGATGAGAAAGAACAATGTTTGTTATTACGGAATATTGGCCCACACTCTTCAGGCAGCAGCTGTGACAGCTCACTTCCTCTCCTGAAATACCTTGTATCATATGGACTTATTATTATTAGTGGTTTCCAAGGAGTCTGCACACAAACCATTTAGTGGCAAACTAGCAGAACTTTAAATAGAATGTGTCTCACTCAGTTATTTTGCAGCAGGTGGTTTGAATGCTGCAGAATTCCTGGTTGCCCAGTACTGGCATATCTAAATGGAGGTTTACCACAGCAAGTGGTAGACATTTGAAGACTATTTTGTCGTCACTGCTGAAGTTTCTCTTCTTGTGCTACCCTGAATCTGAAATTGGTGTTGTGGGTTAGAATTTGCTATGTCTTGTCTTTCATAGGGCCTTTGCAGACTGCCAGAAATAGTGCACATTAAATTGAGGCACTGCCCTGACTCAGTGCTAGGGAATCATGGGAACTGAAATTTATTGTGGCACCAGAGCTCTATGATGGAGAAGGCTCAATGTCCCAGAAAAAAATACAATTCCCATGACTCCCTAGCACTGAGCCAGGGTAGTGCCTCAATTTAATGTGCACTATTTCTGGCAGGCTGCAAAGGCCCCTAGTTTCAGTTTTGTTACAATAAAGCCCTCTCACAGGTTCACACATGTACATACCTCTCTTAATCTTCTTTTCTTCAATTATGCAACACCTAATGACTATTAAATAAATTGTATTTGATTTTGTTTTGTTTTCTCAATATTTGTTCTTTCTCTCAATATGATGCCAAGTAAAAAAAAAAGGACAGCCAAAACACAATGATTATAGCCACCTTGAGTCCCTATGCTGTGAGGAGGTGGGATATAAATAATAATAATAATAATAATAACAACAACAAATAAACTCTCCTATTAAAACCAGCACAATTTTTTAACAATTTTAATATGCAGTTTAAGTGCCTGACTCTCTTCCCTTCTGCATCCTCTTCATTCAGAGATCTTCCAACAGAGTTCTCAAAACCTCCTTCAAACCTCTTTCTTAGGCTAAGCACATGTAAAGTGCATTTGCTTACACTTAATTGTTATTACCCTTTGTTGTTGTGTGTCTTCAAGTCACTTCCTACTTCTGTTAATCACTAA
Source organism: Phrynosoma blainvillii (assembly GCA_026167975.1). Lineage (NCBI taxonomy): Eukaryota > Metazoa > Chordata > Lepidosauria > Squamata > Phrynosomatidae > Phrynosoma > Phrynosoma blainvillii. Next base: position 11,281,134 of record JANUYF010000005.1, read on the forward strand.
GGTGAACCCATTATCACATTGGTTTCTTGGCAAAGATTTGTTCAGTGTGGGTTTGCCTTTGCATTCCTCTGAAACTGTGTGACTTGCCAAAGATCATCCAGTGGGTTTCCACAGCTGAGTGGATATTCAAATCCTGGTGTCCAGAGTCATAGTCCAACACTCAAACCACTAGATCACACTGGCTCTCCTTATTACCCCTACCACATCCTCCCCCCCCCCCCCCATTGTGTACACCTGCCCTTTGAGTCAGGTGATGCCTCTCTTAATGAAAACCTTTACAAATTATGTATGTATTTTTGTTAAAAGGTGGTATTCGCACTGAGTAAATATGACTGTGGTGATTAATCTCACCAGACCTTTTCATGACTGTATGAGATGCTTACTACCAGTTTTTATCGCATACAGGCACTTTCCTTTGATGATCCAGCATGATCAGAGCTTCAGAAAGTTACCTTTTTAATGACAACTGCCAGAATCCCCCAGCATTCTGGGAGTTACGGTCCAAAAGTAACTTTCTCAAGGCCAGGGCATGTTATAAGTGGAAGGTACTTTTTGTGGAGGTAAGCATTTTTAAGAAGACGGTTTGGATGAGTTCTCAGCTTTACAGATATGTGGGTTTTGTCATCCTTCATTTAGCTTTTCCATTTTTTCTCATAGCAGACAAAGCAAGTTTCCAAGTGCTTGTCCATGCCTTTTCCTAGGTCAACAACATTTCCCCCAAAGCATAAAATTGGAGAGGTAACTGCAGCTTGCATTTTCTCCCTTAGAAGACAAAGAAAACAAAACAAAACAGGGATCAAACCACTTATATGAAGCTTCTTGCTGCATTCTGAAAGTTTTATATGCCAGGCACATGATTTGAATTCACTTATCGACATAGCCCTGCTCAATGGGAGTGAGGTGTAAATCGGGTAGGCAACCTTTCCCCTTTAAGGGCCGAGGGACTTCAGCTCCCAGAAGCCTCAGCCATGTTGGCCAATAGTCCCATGTTAGCCAATAGCTCCTGGGATTCTGGGAGCTGAAGTCCCTCGGCCCTTAAAAGGGAAAGGTTGCCTACCCCTGGTGTAAATGGAACAAAGTTGGCTGCCATGATTTCATTGCCTATAACTTTCTAGCAGACAGTTCCCATCAGTCTAGCTGAAGAGGAAGAACTTTAAAATCTGGATAATAAAATGGGGTAGTGCTCATTAATCAATTTTGGGGTGGGGGTTGAAGGAAAACAGCCATATACTTCTGCATATAATATTAATTATCTCTTTCGCATTCAAAAACTGCCAAGGTTTTCTGAATCTTGGCAAATCCAGTACAACTCATTATACAGTTTCTGCTTCCCTGTATGCAGTTGACTGCGAATCAAGATGGGCAACAAAGCTGAAAAAGATAGAGCTATGAAAATTACATCATACAAAAGGTAAAAATGTAATTAAACTATCAATAAAATTAAAAGCAGTTATAAGTATGTTCATTAAAAAGAACAACACAGGTAAACAGCCTAGCAAATTATTAAAGGCCTTTCCTCCTTGAACGGCCAGCCTTCAAAAGTGTGCCAAAACAAAAAGGTCTTCACCTTTCTATGAAAGGATTGCCAAAGAGATTGCCAGACCAACCTCTTTAGGAGAGGAGTTCTGGGAGCAGCCACCAAAAGGCCCATGTTTTCCCCACTGATGTACCTATGGAAATGGTGCGACAGAAAGGAGGGCCCACAGAAGAGCATAAGACTCAGGAAGGCTCTTAAAGGGAGATATGAAGTGTCCTCTTTCTGTGTCAAAACTATTTCTGCCTCCCTCCAAGTTTCAGATATGTTACCTCTGAAAGCCTCATTCATTGTCTGCTGCAGGGGATCTCCTAACTCTTCACTAAAGGTTTTATAAAATAATATCGTTAGTCCATCAATTCTTGGTGCTTTGCCTTCCTTGCATTGTTTTATTGCTCCCCATACTTGCATTTTTGTTATTGGCACATTTAATTTTTGTCATTGTTCTTCCATTAGCCTCCCAATTTTACTTTTATCCAAATATTCCTTAACTTTCCTGTTGTTCCTGTCCTCCACTGGTTGTTCTGAATATGATTCTGAATAGTATTTTGTGAACACCTCCTTTATTTCTTCTTGCTCTGTATGTGTTACTTCTCCTTTTCTTATTTTGGTGATACATTTTTTTTCTTTCCTTATTTTATATGCTAACCATTGGCCCATTTCATTCACATGCTCAAAATTCCTTTGTTTAATTTATTTTAGTTTTTTCTCTAATTCTATTGTTGCTTCTGTTTCTATCTGTCTTTGTACTTTTTTATCTCTTTTTGTATTTCTTTATTTTGGGGGCATTCTTTTAATTTACTCTCTTTTTCTTTTAATAGATTGTTTAACAATGTCATTTTCCCCCCGTTTTTTCTGTCTTTGCAAAATTATATTTTGTTGTATAAAAAAGCTTCTTATAACTGCCTTGGCTACATCTCAAACTACTGCTGACTCAAATTCATGTTTTCTTTAAAGAACAGTCGGATTATTTCTTTTCCTTTTTCTATAATATTCTTATCTTTTAGCAATTCTTCATTCAACCTCCAGTTATAAATTTTCCATGGTTCATCCAATCTCATTATTATTGGATTATGATCTGAAATCTCCCTATTTAGAACCTGCATTTGTTTTACATCTTTAATCATTGTCTTTGAAACTGTAAATAGGTCTATCCTTGACAGAGATCCGTGTCTTTCAGAGTAAAAAATGTACCTCCTTTCTTTATTGTATAAATGTCTTCACACCTCTATCAAGGATAGACTGTCCATCAATTACAAAAAAATAATAAAATAATAATAATTTTTTTAAAAAAAATTTAAAAAATGGTAGCTTTCCCTGTTTTCTTTTCTTTTCTTATCTGAGGTTCTGTCTATTTTGGGTTCTACTACCTCATTGAAATCGCCCATTATTATTATATTTTCATAGTCACGATCATACTTTTGTTGTTAACCACCCTTGACTCGATCTTGACCCATGGCACCCCTGTAGATGAGACATCTCCAATACTTCCTGTCCTCCACTGCTCTGCTTAGTTCCTGCAAACTCATGCCCTGGCCGCCTTAATATTGTCTCGCCATCTATGGGACCTTCCTTTCTTTCTACTTCCTTGTACCACTTCTAGCATTATTGTTTTTTCCAGTGACCCATACCTTCACATGATGTATCCAAAGTACGACAGCCTCAGTTTTGTCACCTTAGCTTCCAGGGAGAGTTCTGGCTTGATCTGTTCCAATTTTGTCTTCTTGACTGTCAATAGGATCCTCAGCACTCTTCTCCAGGACGAATTCTCCAATCATGAATTGATTTCCCCCCCATCTTCTTTTTTTACTGTTCAGCTCTCACATCCATACATGGTTATAGGGAATAAAATGGCTTCTATGATTATAACTTTTGTTTTTGGCTGTATATCTTTGCAGTTTAGAATATTTTTTAGTTTTTTCATAGCTACCCTCCCCATTCTTAATTTTCTTCAGATTTCCTGGGTGCAGCCCCATTTCTATCAATATTTGGTGTCAGGTATGAGAACTCTTTTACTGTTTCTATTTCCTCATTTTCTAGGTTGAATTTGCATAGATTTTCCATGGTCATTATTTTTGTTTTATTTATGTTCAACAGTAAGCCTGCCTTTGCACTTTCTTCCTTGATCTTCCTGTGTAGTTGTTCCAGATCTATGAGGTTTTCTGCTAGTACTATGCTGTCATCTGTGTATTTTTGATTGTTGATATTCCTTCATCCTGCATATAAGTTGACTCAGCAGAGTGATTGTCTGACCCCTTTGCCAAGCAGGAACCATTCTTTTTCTCCATGTTCTGTTCTGACAGTGTCCTAAGTACAGATTCCTCATGAGAACTGTCAGGTGTGTTGGCACTTCCATGTCTTTAAGGGTATTCCATAGCCATGATCTATTCAGTCAAAGGCTTTGCTATAGTCTATAAGCACAGGCTGATTTTCATTTGGAATTCCCTGGTGCATTCCATTTGTATGTTTGCAATATGGTCCCTAATACTCTTCCTTTCCTGGACCCTGCTTGGGCCTCTTGGAATTTCTCTCATGTATGGTTGTAGTCTATGTTGTAGAATTTTGAGAATAATTTTGCTTGCGTGGGAGATTAGTGATATAGTCCTATAGTTGCTGCAGTCTTTTTGTCTCCTTTTTTTGTGGATGGGATCATTTCCAATCTGTTGGTCATCGTTTTGTTTTTCATATCTGTTGACATATGTTAGTTAGCACTAAAGTTGACTCAGTCAATGTGGATTGCAGCAGCACAATTGGAATATAATCTGTGCCTGGGGACTTGTTTTTCGCCATTACTCTTATTGCCACTTCCACCTCACTTTTTAGAATTTGGGTTCATCTTCATATGGCTCTTTGTTACATGTGTCCTTCATTTTGTCATCTCTTTTATATAATTCATCTATGTATTGCATCCAACATCTTTTTATTCCTTCCTGGTCTTGAATTATGTTATTTTTATTGTCATAGAGCAGGGGTCGGCAACCTACGGCCAGCGGGCTGGGTCTGGCCCCCAGGGGCCTTTGGACCAGCCCCCAGGGACCCCTGCTGCCGCCGCCGCTGGGTGCGCTCCCGCTCCTGGGAGGCGCCATTTGAAAGGCCCCACTGCTCGAGGATCGAGCGGTGGGACCTTGGAGGGACCTTTCCAAGGTCCCTCCGCTTGATCCTGGGGTGAATTCACCCCAGGATCAAGCAGAGGCACCTTGGAAATGGTCCTCCAAGGTGCCTCCCCTCAATCCTGGGGCAAATTCGCCCAAGGATCGGGGTGGGGTGGGGCCTTGGAGGACCGTTTCCAAGGCCTCCCCGCTCGATCCTGGGGCGAATTCGCCCAAGGATCGGGGCAGGGGGGCCTTGGAGGGACCTTTCCAAGGTGACTCCGCTTGATCCTGGGGTGAATTCAACTCAGGATCAAGCAGAGGCACCTTGGAAACGGTCCTCCAAGGTGCCTCCGCTCGATCTCCTGCGCACCCCCAGGTCCTGCACGACCGGCCCCCACACCATTCCCACCCTCGCCCGGCCCCCCGGCAACAAAGGTTGCCGACCCCTGTCATAGAGCATACCAGTTCTTGGTTTGATCTTGCCTTTGTTTTCCTGGATCTTGTGGAATAGGTCTCTTGTTCTTCCCTTTTTGTTGTTGTCTTCTATTTCTTTGCATTGGTCACTGTAGTAGCTTTCTTTATCTTTTCACACTAGCCATTGTACTTTTGCATTCATGGTTCTTAGTTTGTTCCTATCTCCCTTTTGTTTTGCTTCTCTTCTTTCCTTTATTGCTCGTAGAGTTTTATCTGTCATCCATTATCATACTTGCCATCCCTAAATTTACCTTTTGCTTTGGTGGTTCTTGAATCATGTCTAGTAACTGATTTTAACTCATGCTATCATGCAAAAAACAAAATAAATAGAATATGTGTCCTAAAACCACAGGATTTTGTTTCTTTAAGCTAAACCATTTACCATATATAGTGCATGTTTAAGTGTTTGAGGTGCTTTCACATATCTATCTTGGCTAGCCTTCCACCAGTACTTTCAGTAAGGTATGTAGCCATTATTATTCATATATATTCCCAGTTCAAATGATATTGTTGATATTCATAGGAGAGACAAGATCAGAACTGGAGGTTGTCTGATTTCAAAGCTCACTGTCTCAGCTTCTGTGCTACATTAGCTCAAGATTATACTTTTTTTTATAGCTCTTTACATCTGAAATGAAAAATATAACTCTTTCCCCCTTCCTTAAATTAGGATCTCAGTAGGGAAGAAGGATTAAGAAAGTAGAGGTCTATGAAAACTTAATTTTATTTATCTACATGTTTCCTCAAATTGTACAAAATGCAATTGAAGAAGAGAACCTCTACTTTCTTTCTAGACTGTTACACACCTGATTTCACAAGGAATTCTTAATATGATGTTTGTGCAGTGGAAATTGGACCAAAATGACAGAAGTCAGCATTTTTGAACTGTATTAAGGGTTTTGATGGAGGCACTTGAAATACATACGTTTTTCACCCTTATTTCTGCAATTCTGTGGATAATGAGCAGACATCTGTGTGTACTGGAGAAGTGCAACCACTGAGAAGTATTTATTTAGTAACAAAATGATGTGAAAATATGATATAAGCATATGATGGGAGAATCGTACTTATCTATACACCATATATCTGTGTGTACGTTGTTGGTTGGTTTGGAGCCAGCTTGGTATAGTGGTTTGAGGTTTGGACTAGGATACTGGGAGAATCGTACTTATCTATACACCATATATATGTGTGTACGTGGTTGGTTGGTTTGGAGCCAGCTTAGTATAGTGGTTTGAGGTTTGGACTAGGATACTGGGAGACCAGGGTTTGAATCCCCTCTTGGTCATGAATGATCTTGGGCAAGTCACACTATCTCAGCCTCAGATGACGGCAAGGCAAACTCCCTCTGAACAAATTCTGTCAAGAAAACCCTGTGATTCACCTTAGGGTTGCTATAGGTGAGGAATGACTTGAAGGCACACAACCATAACAAAGATATGCATATGTACATGCATATGTACATCTATCTATCTATCTATCTATCTATCTGTCTACAGTCATTCCAGTTCTTTTTCACTTATTGGCCAGAGCAATGAAATAAAGGGAGAATTTTTCTGCTTTTCTGCAGTAGAAATGGAAATGGGGAAATATTACCAGTATATATATTAATTTATTTTATTTTTCATTGCTAATCTGAGATGATTTTATAATTAAAGTGTTTTTTTAAAATTTTCATTAAACATAATAAATTTGATTCAGACAGCATAATAAGCAGCTGGACTCTGAAAGGAAAATTCTGCAATTATTTGTTCTTGTTGAGCATACTTTTCCTCTTAGAGGCCTATCAAGATGAGGGAGGGAGGAAGGGTTTTATAAGAATTTGAGGAAAAGGGACAAATGGTGATATACATAATGAAATGAAAGATGTTATAATTGGTATTTTTAAAATTAAGACAAGAAGTGATTTAATTAGTCCCTGGCTAGCCTTCTTGGATCTACCAGTATATATTTTAAATGAAGTACTGCACACCAGATAGAATAGATTGTTATTATCTGCAGTCATTGAGGTGTGTGAATATGCACCTACAATTCTCAGTGGGAATATTCCAGGGATAGTTATTTTTTGAAAAATATTTATGTCCCACCTTTTATCTGAGGATCTCAGGGTGACATTCTGTGAAATCAGTTTGGAACAGTTTAAAATAATAAAAGTAATTTTAAAAGGCTAAAAGCTACTGAACTACTTTTAACAATTTAAAGAAGATGATGTAAAAGTAGATAAAACAATTTAAACTAAAGTAAACCAAAACATATGTGTAAATTGGATAAAATCAAAGACCCCAAAGACTTTAACAAAAAAACCACAGTTTGACTCGGTCCTGGAATAATAATAATAATAATAATAATAATAATAATAATTATTATTATTATTTATACCCCACCCCTCTGTTAAAAACAATCGGGGCGGCTTGCAACATGATGACAGTGTTGCTGCCAAGTGGACTTCTGAATAGAAAATATCCAATAATGGGGTGCCACTATAGGAAAAGCCCTCTCCCATGTCATGCTGCAGTATATTATGTGCATTTCCCAACTGCTGCTCTGTACTGTATTCCTGTTCTCTTACATTTCCATTGTTTCACATACATTGCTTGCAGCCCAGCCCAGTTCTTTCCCAATGGTTCCCTCCTCTTTCATTTTTCTCAATGACCATTAGTTGTTTGGAGCAACAGGGAATCATGATGAGATATCCTGAGACTTATTGATTGTATGGCATATAAAGTATGAGTTCAGAGTGAACTGAACCAAAGGCACAGAAACATGGATTCATATCAGGGAGTGTCTGAGCAGATGCCTGGTGAGGTCACAAATGCCCAGTACTGGCAATGAGACATCATCACACAGTGAATGAGAAGCTCAATTTAAAAAAAAATATATATCCAGTAATGATATACGCACATAGCAAATTTTTGAGCAGCTTGAAAATTGTCACAGCAGTTGCAAACACACTGTAGGCTCAAGAGCTTGAGCTTGGTAGTGGAGGCAGCAATATGGAAGCTTCCCTCAAAATACAAGTTGTGCAGGGACATTGTGACCAGGACTATGTGTCTCACATTCTGGAACTGAGCCTTTAGAAAATATTGATCCTTCCATTCTGGATGCAGAATCAACTCCTGGTAGAGATGTAGAGAGCAGCCTTATCTCTCCTTTCATTCATATATGTATATCAGTACATGGTGTATGTATTACCTGATGTGTCTTGTTTTTTCTTGGATTTAGTTATTTCACTCAGGCTCTTGGTCTCATTCCTTTAATACTGTGCATGTAGATTTCCAGGAACATTCTAAGTGTGGCACAGCAACTACAATCATAGTGTTCCCATATGGGAGGCAAGGATGCTGGATTTTATGTTTCTTTCTCTGTCAAACAAGTGATCATAGCTTTTCAGGCAAAAGGACTTGTGCATAGTCCTTCTATCCCATGTCCTCTATTTCTGTTTACAGATTACATAAGTAGCCCTTGAATTGGTTTATTCATTTCATGCAGAGCTTTCGCTGAAGTGCTTCTCCATGGCCTCTTCAAGTTAACTTTACTGCAGTGAAAAGGCACATGATTAGAATTTCAGGTTCGAAGAGCAGAGAACAAAAATTTCCAAAGCTGGGTGACTATGAAACCCAAGGAAGTAATTTAGTGACTTTTTTGTTTCTTCATTTTGGGAAGCGGAAAGGCTCTTTTATAAAACAAAACAAAACAAAACCTGGTAATGTCAGCAGCAGAGGGACTGCCATTTACTGAAAAGGAGAGGGGAGTTCCTCAGAGTGTGCACAGCATCAGTAGCATCATTGGGGTTGAGGGGGGTGCGGGCCACACCACGTGACACCCCAGAAGGGTAACACCCGGTCGGTCCCCTGCTTCCTACGGGGCCTTCATGAGGCTTTAGGCCCATTCTGGGCCTTTACAGGGCTTTGTGCCTGCTCTCTGGGCCTTCATGAGGCCTTGGGCCCACTTTCTGGGCCTTCCCGGGGCTTCAGGCCTACTCTCTGGGGCTGCACAGATCATGTTCTGGCATGCGCACACACTCCCATTCAACGTGCATGGTTGAAGTCCCACACACCCTCGCACCGGGTGTCACCAAGCACAGCATGTTATGGATCTGAAGCAAATACTGGCTGAAATATTGGTATGGTGATCATAATAATATAGTGGATCAAGCTGCAATGAATGACTCTAGTCCTTTAAAAAAATAGATGAGGAGAAATGTGTAATGTTTGGGAAACTTCCTATTTTTGACTAGAAACCTCTAGAATCTGCCAGTCAACATGGCCAATGATACTGTGATGGACAACTGGGGAAGGGCTTCTATAAAGGATCAGGCTCTAGCAACTGACCACCACTATGGCTGTGCTAACTTATCAAATACAGGGAAGAAAACAGCAGTGAATTAATGGCAGTGGTGTCCTCTGGCTCCCATGTCATTGCAGGATTGAATCCACTGCATTTTTTAATTAAGGTTTTAAAGAGCTGTCCAAAGTGCTTCAATTTGTTTTAGGGAGATGATTCAACACTTTGGATAGCTATTTTAAAGCTACCCAAAACCTGTATCCACTACTTCTCTGACATGAGATCTACAGCCACCATTAATGGTAGGCAATTGGGTGTCTTAGGATGCAGGTATAGAAAGTGATTGTTTCTTTATTTAGCCCAAAGCATTTCACTCCAACTTGTTCCTCCCAAGCAGAGCAACACACAGCCAAAACAGCTAGAAACATGGAGCAATCTGTGTCCCTAATCATGCTGTCTACCATCTTTCCTTACTACCTGGACCCATACAAGTTGCTTTGGGAAAGACCAGTGAAATATGGTGTGTGTGTACTCATGTAATTAAACTATTCCTGGAAACCTCTACTTTTAGGAGTCATATGACAGCAAAGAATTGTTAGTTGGCTTGGGGGCTGCTTGTTTCTGTGTTTTTAATGTGTGTCTCTGAAAGCCTTTTTTTTTTTTTTTAAATGAGCATTGATTTTTACCAAACATTTTATTCAGTGGTTGTCATTAACTGTCTGCTAAGGAATAATTTCAAAAAGGGCACATCATTGTGCAATCAATTTTTTTTAAATAAAAAGGCTTTTAAATCCTCAAAACATATTTTCATGCTATGTTCTAATGCTGAACTTTCAGAAATGTAATGTTTACTTATTCAAAATGTATGCATAAAAAGACCATAGTTATTTAGCATTTATAAATTCCATTATATTTGTGCCCAAACAGCTTTTGATATTTTGTGTGCTTACTCCCTCCCTCCGATGGTTATTTGATTGCGCCAAGCAAAGTAACATAACACACATTAAGCACGATTGCATGGACACACTAGTTATTATCAGACACTGTAGAAGACCTTTTTGTTGACCCCAAACATTCTCATATTACAGTTTTTGAATACTTAAAAGATTTTAGTGCAATGATAGGCAATGAAAATAAGAGATTATTAAAGCACTGTAATAAAAATAATATTGAGGTTCTTGATCATTGCTCTGTTGGCATATTTTTAAAGTAAAGAAGTTTATGCAAGATAATGTTTGTACATAAGGCATGACACTGGAAATAAGGGTCAAGGTGAGCACAGTTTTGTCCAGGTTGAAGCACTTCTAAAACCTCTTGTTGCCATGGTAAGAATTTCAGTATGTTAGTTCTGTCATTTAATTTTAACCAGTTTAAGAGTGAGTAGGCAATGCCAGATTGTCTTTGTATGTAATGTAATACATGTATGTATGTTTGTGTTGGAATATGGATGGGTTATACAGTCAAAGGAGAAATGTAGAGATGTGTGTGTGGAAATTTCCTCATGAGAACAACATTTAGAGCAGGGACCGGCAACCTACGGCCCGGGGGCCGGTTAGGGCCCAGGTCCCTGGACTTACCGGCCCAGGTGGAAGGTTGCCGCCACCGCGCCACCGCCGCCGCCGCGCATTTTTGCAACTGTGTGGCCGTGCGTGCTGCAACCGCCATTTTGGAAATCAAAATGGTGGTCACGACGCGTTTGCGCATGCGCAGTACTCCTGTGCGTGCGCAAACGAGTCATGGCCGCCATTTTGATTTCCAAAATGGCAGCCGCCACTCGCGGCCGCCATTTTAATTTGTAAAATGGCAGCCATGACTCGTTTTGATTTCCAGAATGGCGGCGGCGTCATGCGTGGAGGCGGGTGCGCGGCAGTGGTGGTGGTTCATGTTCCTCCTTCATTTTAGAGGCAAAACTGACCTTTCCAGACATGCTGAACAGGTCTGAAGAAATCTGCGTGTTTTCTCAGTGGAGCAGTTAGTATTTCCTTGCTAAAAGTGCCTTGTCAGATCCATAGTTTCTTTTTTTTAAAAAAATAGTTGATTTACAGGAATGGGTCTATGGACATTAGTGCATTGGCTTTAAAGTACCTTATCCTCAATGGGATAAAGGTGCATTTTATTTTCAAAACGGGTGTTATCACAGTCACCTGTACCGGGGCGAATACAACCCGTATACATCCTTTATGCTGGCCGGGCTTATCTCGCACCTTTCCAAAAACGGGAAGATCCTAGACTGATTACAGGTACAGGTCAGGCCTCACCTGGAATACTCTGTCCAGTTCTGGGCACCACAATTCAAAAAGGATGTGGAGAAACTGGAGCGTGTCCAAAGGAGGGCAACTAAAATGGTGAAGGGTCTGGAAACCAAGCCCTATGAGGAACGACTTAGGGAGCTGGGGATGTTTAGCCTGGAGAAGAGAAGGCTGAGAGGTGATATGATAGCCGTGTTTAAATATTTGAAGGGATGTCATATCGAGGAGGGAACAAGCTTGTTTTCTGCTGCTCCAGAGACTAGGACCCAAAACAATGGATGCAAGCTGCAAGAAAAGAGATTCCACCTTAACATTAGGAGGAACTTCCTGACAGTAAGGGCGGTTCGACAGTGGAACACACTCCCTCGGAGAGTAGTGGAGTCTCCTTCCTTGGAGGTCTTTAAGCAGAGGCTGGATGGCCATCTGTCAGGGATGCTTTGATTGGGAGTTCCTGCATGGCAGGGAGTTGGACTGGATGGCCCTTGTGGTCTCTTCCAACTCTATGATTCTATGATTCTATGATTCTAGGTACATCCAGGAGTGATCACATTGTACCAATCTTAAAATAAATCCACTAGCTACCAATTAGTTTCCTGGCAAAGTACAAAATGTTGATTATTACCTTTAATGCCCTATATAGTTTGGGTCCAGGTTTCCTAAGGGATCGCCTACTGCTGTACAATCTGCCCTGTATACTCAGGTCCTCGGGAAATGTTTGCTCCAACCAGCCAGGACTACATTGGCAACAGTTTCCCACAGGACCTTTTTGTCTGCTGCCCCTAGATGTGGAATGATCTGCTGGAAGAGATGTGATACCTGAAAATGCTGTCTGCATTTAAAACAGCATTAGACATATCTCTTCTGGCAGGCCTACCTAATCAATTTTAAATCATGAATTTTAATTTGAAAATGCGCTCTTATGAATGTATTTTGATGGTTTTATAGTGTTGTGTTTTAAATGTGGGTTTATGTGTTTTTAATTGTGTTTTGTATTTTAACATGCTGTACCCTGCCTCAAGCCTTGGGAAAGAAATAAAACATATTGTTGTTGTTATTTTTGCTGGAGGTTGTACTTTCTCCAGTGTTGTGCAAGAGTCATATTATACTTGGACAAGAAGAGTTCTTCTGATGTACAGGAATAGGTTTAAATCCAACAAATGTGCTTGAACTTTCAACAATCGATGTGCTCTACCAACAGATACCTCAAATGCATCCCCTAGAGAATTTGACTAGTTATCTGCCGATTGTTGCGTAAGATGTGGGAGCAGCAGCCTCATATAATTTCAACTAGTTTCAACTAGTTACACACTGATGCAATATAATATATGGGCAGCACAGTGCATCCACAGTATGGTTTTGTAGCATTGGTCTGACTCCTAGCCCCTGCAATGGTCATTTTTCCATGCTCACAGGCAGTATTTGTTGGACTTCCGAATTCTAGGAGCAAAGAATGTAGGGTAACTGGTGCCATCATACCCAGCTTGAGATCTTCCCAGAGTATTTGACTGATCATTGTTAGAGTGTCTGACTATATAGTCTGATTCGCAAGGCAGTTTTTATGATGAAAAAATAGGCCTATCTTGACAGGTTACAGAGATATATTTGTGGCAGCTGAGATTTATTTAATTTTTTTGCCATTGTGAGAGGATTGGGCTTGTTTGTTTAGTAAAAGTGTCATTTTTTTTAAAAAAAAATGCTTTCCCCTGCTATACAATGTGGAACATTTTTGTTTTTTATGAGCGGAAAAGAATTCAGAGAAATATATGTAAACATTATTGCACCAGTAGTCAGATATGTAGGTGAACTCTCATTCTTCTACTTCCATAAGCTTGCATCTGATAAGAAACTTGCCATATTCTCTTAAACAGAGAAATGTGAAGAAACCCCAGGTAACTACTCGAAGATTTATTCCAGGGGTCGGCAAGTTTTTCTTACCTGGGGCCAGTCCGCTGGCCTCCAGGTCTTCCGCGGGCTGAGGGTAGGGGTAAATGGCGGCACGCATACCCATGCGTGCGCGTGCACCCCCGTCGCCATTTTGTTTTCCAAAATGGCGGCTGCAGCTCGTTTGTGCATGCGCAGTACTCCTGCACATGCGCGAATGAGCCACGGCCACTATTTTGGAAAACAAAATAGCAGCGGCGGCGTGGCAGCAGCGATTGCAGCGCGGGACGGCGGCGCCGGCAGCGTGGGGGCGGCGGGGGCCATTCCAAAGGCCTCAGGGGGTGGGACCCAGCCCGCGGGCCATAGGTTGCTGACCCCTGATTTATTCACTGGAGGCTATGATGTTGGTCAGCATAATTGGCTTGGTTTTTTAAAAAAAGAAAAACAAACAGGAGTTTTTTTAAAAACTTGGTGGAAAAAGAGAACAGGCATTTCTGCTAGTACTTATTAGCTATGATAGCCTGGAGTTGAGACTTCATATTTAGAAGAAATATAACCCTGATTCCTGGAAAACAAATGCAAACAATATGGGTTGGGTATTTCCATCCTGACCTGCTTATGAGTTTTCTCTATGATGTCCAGAGGATGGAAAACCTACCCTTTTTGGAGTTTGTTGTTGTGTGCCTTGAAATCATTTCCAGCTTATGGCAAACCTAAAGTAAATCTTTCATGGGGTTTTCTTGGCAAGATTTGTTCAGAGGAGGTTTGCCATCGCCTTCCCTAAGTCTGAAAGCATGTGAATTTCCCATGGTCATCCAGTAAGTTTCATGGATAAGCTGGGAATCGAATTCTGGTCTCCAGAGTCATAGCCCAACACTCAAGCCACTATGCCATGCTAGATCTTTACTTAACAAAATACCACCAGCCAATATACTTAATGATTGGCTGAAACACGTGATATGGGATTCAATGGATATAGATCAGGGGTAGGCAACCTTTTGGAGACCTGGGCTGGTCCCCCGAAGTCCAGGTCTCTGCTGGGCCGGGGGGGAATGGCGGTGTGCACGCTCATGCGCGCGCGCACCCTCCACCACCGCGCGCAACCCCCTGCGCCCGCCGCCGCCGCCGCTGCCGCTGCTGCTGCTGCGGGCACAGCTGCTGCGGCGCCCATTGCACCCATCATTTTGTTCTCCAAAATGGCGACCGCAATGCATTTGCGCATGCGCAGGAGTACTGCGCATGCGCAAACGCGTCATGGCTGCCATTTTGGAGAACAAAATGGCGGGCACGGCCGCACAGCCGGCAAAACGCGTGGCGGCTGCAGTGGCGCGCAGCGGCGGCAGGAATCTGCCTGGGCCGGTAAGTCCAGCGACCTGGGCCGGAACCGGCCCAGGGGCCGTAGGTTGCTGGTCCCTGATATAGATGGTTTCTCTGGCCTGAGCCAGGCTGGAAATTCTCAAATTTTACTGAACAGACCTCTTTCTAGTTATACCACTCTCCTCAAGTTTAATGGGCTCTGCTAAATCAAAAAGCACTGAGCACGATGATTTTGCAGTCAGTTTCACTCCTTTTCCTAACCTTGTTGTTTTTTTAATGGCTGTTCAGATTGCTAGGAAGGAAACACAGAACCATAAGGCATGTTTCATACATCCAACATCCAAGGTGCTAATGAGTAGTATGGCATTACTTCCAATTTCTTGCACTCCCTCTTTCCTCTCCCATGGTTAGGCAATATTTAATACCTGCCATCTGGGTAAAAATATGTAGGGGAGAAAGCTATTAAATTGGTTGGGTTGTACAAGGAATGGGTCATTCTAGAATTTTGTAACTGGAAGGTTTCTTTAAAGGATAGATAGGGAGCAATCTGGCCTAGGAGAAAATACCCTACCTGTGTCCACTCCACTCACCCATGGGCTTCAGAATAGAAGGCAAAACAAACTGTGCTTGTAGTTTCTGAAACAATTTTGCTGAATATATTAATTAATTAAGTTGCAAATATGCCAGGTTTCCTGGAATCAGGCCTTTGATGTCTATTATCTAGAGGAGCCCTGGTGGTGCAGTGGTTAAATGCCTGTACTGCAGCTGCTCACTCACAAACCATAAGTTGTGAGTTCAATACCAGCCAGGGGTTCAGGCTCGACTCAGGCTTGCATCTTTCCATAGGTCACTAAAATGAGTACACAGCTTGTTGGGGACAAATAGCTTACACATTGTAAATTGCTTAGGGAGTGCTTAAGTGCACTGATAAGCAGTGTAGAAATGTACTTGCTATTGCTATTATCAAGAAGCAAACAGAACAAATTGGCTTTCAGACAATTCTTGTTTAGTATAGTATAGGTCAGGGGTCCTCAAACTACGGCCCATGGGCTGGATCCGGCCCACCGAAGCCATTTATCCGACCCGTGGCCTGCTGGGTATTTTTGCCGCCGCTGCCTATCCTGCTTGTCCATTGGGGACAATAGGACTTTGCCCCCTGATGCCACCCAAAGCCCAGGGGTTCCTCTATGCCACGCCAGACTCCCTGCAACGGCCATACAAAATTGAAACAAAAAGGCGCGAGGGGGGCAGAGAAAAACCATTAAAGTGGTTGAGTGCGTGCGCTGTTGTTCCGGGAGCTCCCGCTTTGTTCGCTTGGAGGCAGGTGGCTTCTGAGGGGGCGAGGCTGGGTCCTTGGGCTCCCTCCTCTTCCTCCTCCTCCTCCTCACCTTGCCCCACCTTGTCCTCTTGGCTTCGCCCCAGGAAGGAAGAAGTGGCCATTAGTTGGGGGGAAAATGGGGATGCTTTGCGAGAGGTGCCTCTTTTCCCTGTCTCCTTCCACGTGCGGCTTGTTCCTGAGGTAAAACTTCCAGCTGCCTTAAAGGGGAGGGGGGCGGGAAGGAAGAGACCAGCCTCCTGAAGAGACGAGGTGTGTTTTTTTTGGAGGGGGAAAAAGAGAATAATTTGTGGTACAATTTCTGTGAGGGTCGCCATTATTATGGGGCACATTTGGAGAGCGGGCGCTTCGCATCCTTGTCAAAGTATATGAGGAGCAAGGATTTGGCGCTTCCATTTCCATGGTTTCGATATTTCATTGTTGTTGTGTGCCTTCAAGTTGTTTCCGACTTATGGCAACCCATATGATGGAGTTTTTCTGGCAAGCTTCTTCAGAGGAGGGTTGCCTTTACCATCTGAGGCTGAGAGAGTGTGGCCCAACCGGGTAATCCAGTGCCTTGGAGTCATTTCCGACTTATGGTGACTCTATCATGAGGGTTTCTTGGCAAGTTTCTTCAGAGGAGGTTTGCCATTGCTATCTGAAGCTGAGAGAGTGTGGCCTGCCCAGTGTAATCCAGTGCCTTCGAGTCATTTCTAACTTATGGCGACCCCTATCATGGGGTTTTCATGGCAATTTTCTTCAGAGGAGAGTCGCCATGGTTATCCTCTTAGGCTGAGAGAGTGTGACTTGCCCAGGGTTACCTAGTGGGCTTTCATGGATTCGAACCCTGCACTCCAGAGTTGTACTTCAATGTTCAAACCACTACAACGGCTCTCATTTTATTTCAATATGCCTTCTGTTTATCGATCCCGATGTTGTTATTTTGGAAAAGGTTTGAGCCAACCTGGGTTAGTGGTTTAAGTGCTGGACTTTGACTGGAGACCAGGGTTCAATTCCCAGCTCGGGCATGAGACCCACTGGGTGACCTTGGGCAAGTCACACTCTCTCCACCTCAGAGAAAGAGAAAAGCAAATCACACCCTGCTGATAGGCGCTGTCCTCCTCGCCGCAGAAAAAATCCGGTTTGACACAATTTTTTAATTACCGCTCCGTGTTGTGGAAGTTTGGTAGTACTCTTCCCCCCGAACAAACAAACAAACAAACAAAAACAAACCATCTATACACACACACTCACACACACACGCGCGCGCGCACACACACACACAGTGGGTTTTTCGGGCTGTGAGGCCATGTTCTAGAATAAATAATAATAATAATAATAATAATAATAATAATAATAATAATAATAATAATTATTATTATTATTTTGTGCCAGCTCAGTATTACAGGCAAAATGCATTCAAGTCTTTTACTCCAAGTCTCTACCTTCAAGTCTCAAATTGAGTCTGAAATCCTTATAGGATACTTTTAAGTCAAGTCTCAAGTCAGTGGAGCCAACTTTAATGGGGCAAAAAATGTGTATGTGTGAGAGGTAGGGCCTCGGCAGACGACTAATTGAGTCGTCTGTGAGACCCGGAGGAGGAGGAGCAACCGCACGCGCGGCGCTCCTTCCTCTTCCTGAGGTCGCCCTGGGAGCTGCCAGCCCTCCGCACGGCCGGCGCTTCCGGGGCAACCTCCCGCCGCAGCGACCAGACGCGCTGCGGCGGAAAAGGCAGGGAAAGTGCGCCCTACGCTTTTAGGGCACACTTTCCCTGTCTTGTGGAAGGAGCGCTGATTTAGCGCTCCTTCCAGGGACACCGCAGGAGCGCCGGGGTGCAGAGGCTGCGTTCCCACGGCGCTCCGTCCGGCGGCGTCTCCGGCGCCTCCGTCTGCTTACCCCCGTAGTTTCAATAACTAGAAAATTAAGAAGAGATGCACAAAGTTTGGTAAAAAAAAGTTCTCAGAGGAAAACAGCAAACATGTTAGGTTATGGGTTTGAAGTGGAAGAATCCTTCTAAAGCTTTTCAAAAGCTTTAAAAGGCTCCTCCAATATGCAGCAGGGACAGGCTGCTGAGTAGACCTCAAGCCATGCCTCAAGCCCATTGCCTAATGCATTTGCTGTTTCTGGATGAAGTTAGACCAGGAGTTTGGTCATTAAAAAATATTCAAGTCTTGAGTAGAATCGAGTTAGTACATCATTTATTGTCAAGTCAAATCCATGTCAAATTGCATTGAAATGGCTTGAGTCCAAGTCAACTGACTCAAGTCTGCATCAGTGATTACAGGATCTAAAAATGTCAGCGAAAATAAGAAAAGGATTCATTAATTCTGCCCTTCTGCATTCCATGTAGGATAAATAATAAATGGACATATCTCTAGTATCAGGAATGGCAGCATCTAGAAACAAGTGGGGAAAAAATTTGGCCTCCCCAAAAGCTCTGTTGCTGCTTTTAATTCTTTAACAAAGATGTTTTCCGGGAAGATTCTAGCAGGAATCTGGGATTACGCCTACCAAAAAATTCAGTTCTAATATCTTGGACCTGAATTAAGTTAATGTATCTTTATCAACTTGTATCTGTCACTCAGCTTGCATACCCTCCAGTTGTCCCAATTTAAGGACAGTCCCGATTAATCCTGTCATTCTACTTTTTCAACTGCTTTTAAAATGTCCCCATCTCTCTCCCCCTCCTCCCATTTTCTCCTTTTGTCCTCATCTTACTTCAGTTGCTGAAAACTGAGTTCAAAATGCAAAAGTTGTTTGTACTCCAGAAGAGGAAGATGGCAGAGGGCAGAACCTTGCTCTTTGTAGATTCAGGCAAAAGCAAAGTGATACAGCCTCTCCTAGCTTGTCAGTTCTTCTTCATTAATAATTTTTGCCATCTTGTCCACACTCTGACATGACTTCACAACAAGTGTCCTGGTTTTCGTCTGTGAAATCTTGGAGGGCACCAGGTTGCCAATATTGGCATGTTTGCATTATGATCAGCACTACTTTATGAATCATCTGTCTACTTACTTAAGATACATTTATGCCTTGGTGTGGTGCAGGCTGTGCTGTACAGTCACAGTCTGTAATTTGTTTTGCATTTCATTTTCATCTCACCACACTAGTTACTTTTTCTCTCTACAGTCCAATGTGCCAACTAGAGATAATACTTAATGCATCTGGTGAAGAGGATTCTGTTCCAAGGAAATGATGCTATAATAAACATGTTCCATCTATAAGATGCCACAAGACTGTTGTTTTTGTACTATTTACAACCCAAGCCCTGCCCTCCCTCTCTCACTCGCCCCTGTGTATGTGTGCCATGCATAATACTACACGCATACACTGTAACTCAGCAGCATAATATTTCATGCATCTGATGAATTCCAGACCATGAAAGAGCAGGCCAAAATAAACTGATTACCCTTTTTTTATGCCAGAAGACACTCTGTTGTTTTACATTTGGAAATTTGACTAGTGCTGATTATTATTTACCTATGGCTAAGCATTTGACAGTGAGTTTCAGGATTTCAAGCTTGCTCCGAACCTTCCTCTTTCTGAAGCACAAATCAACCCTCACCCTCTTCTTAAATATATTTAAGTGTTACATTGACTTTGATGTTGTAATTAGTGTGAACCAGGCTTCCCACTTATTTCCCCAAAAATGAAACCATAGTTTCAAAACTATCATTTAATTTTCTAAGTTCTCCCATGTGCTTCAGGATAGCTTGAGATATCAAGATTTCTGGGCATGCTGAGTGGCTTTCTTGCAAAATCATTAAAATACTCCGTTTCTATATTTTTCTAAAGATATTTGTAATTGTGGTTTTGAGAGAGGAACTATAAAGAATATTCCAATTATTCACTAAAATAAAGCTTATATATAGCCATTCTTAAGAAAAGACACAGAACAGTATTCATTTTTCAATGGATGTAGATGTGCTTTCATGCTGCTTTTCATTCAGTGTATAGAAGTTATATTTTAGTAATGTGCTTCCATGTATACATCAAGAAAAAGCAGCTACATTATGGTTTTCTTTCTTTCTGGCCATTTTCTGTGGTTGTGTGGACTTCATGTATTCTGGACCATCTTTGCTTGTTCACAACCATGTATTCTAAAATAAAAGCCATTATGATTATCATTTAGCTCTACAAATAGATTTGTTGTAAACTGTTTCCAGTCACATTTTGTAAAACTTTGATTTAAAAATAAATGCTGCATGAACAGTTTTATAAATCAGTCTTCTCTAGCTTCAAAATTCTGCTACAGTTGATCTGTCTTGCAGTAATATAGGGAAAATCACCCATCTCCTGTTAAGTGTGTCTATTTTGCTTTGCTCTCATCAAAGGTTTTTGGAAATCTGTTTATCAGCAGGCATGCTTGAAACATAGAGGGCATCAGCAGATTGGCTATGTACTAAATGGCAAGACTAGTACTTTATTTTGAATAGAACAAAATAAATCTGGGGTATGTTTAAATTTTAAATAAAGTGTCTTGAAAAAGTATTTGCACAATTCCTTTTGACTTTTCCAAATTTTGTAGTGTTACAACCTGAAATTGAAATTTATTTGATGTACACAACTTAACATTCTGAAGGCACATATATATTTTTTATTGTGGCACAAAAGTTGAGTAAACAAAAATAAAATGTCACTCATTGGGTGATCAGGTATTCATCTCCATGAGTCAGTTCTTGGTAGCAGCACCTTTGGTAGCAGTTACAGCTGTAAGTCTTTTGTTTAAGTCTCTATCTGATCTGTACGTCTGAATCCAAGAGTATTTGCCCATTCACTGTAGTTAAATTGCTCCAGCTCTGTCAGGCTTGATGAGGACCAACTTCCAGGTCTTGCATCTTCCATGGTTATCATGAGTGAATATTTCTGCAAAGCATGGCATCATTAAAAGCAGCTGAGTTTCTGCTGCCACTGTGTTTTTATGCGTATTTGTTTAAAGTAAGAATGGAAAGTTCAAAAATATTTTTAAAAATGGTCAAGAAAAACGTTTCTCAGGTTTTGGGAAATCTTAATAATAATAATAATAATAATAATAATAATTTTTATTTGATATCCCGCCCCTCTGAAATCAATTGGGGCGGCTTACATAATAAAATCACAGTACATCATTTAAAAGCTGTTCCCCCCCTCCCACCCCTTAGAAAGTTATTAAATCCATACAATTTAAAAACAAGAAATAAAAAAGGATATATATCTCAGTATAAAACATCAAAAACAATAATACATCAAAAAAGCACTGGCATCAGAGTATGGAGTCTCACTCTCAAAAAACCTGATCATAATAAGGGAGGGGACATCTCCAAAATATATAGGGGCTAGAGCCGGCAGTTATTCCGGGAAGGCCTGCCGGAAGAGATCCGTCTTGACAGCCTTTTTAAAGCTGTCAAGTGATGTCAATTGGCGGATCTCTTCCGGCAGGCCATTCCATAGTTTGGGGGCGACAACAGAGAAGGCCCTCTGGGAGGCAGTCACCAGCCTCGTTTTTTGAGGTTGTAACAAGTTCCTCATCTTGGCAAGGTGAATCCAAGATTGATGAGAATCCTCACAGTTTAGGACTTTATTTGCACATTTCATGCCTGGAGAATGCTGTTGACTGCACACAACATTCATTTTTTGCTAGGTGAAACAGTGTGAATTTTGTCTAGCTCCAAAATTCTGCTACAGTTGATCTGTCTTGCAGTAATATAGGGAAAATCACAAGTCCTCACCTACAGCATTTTCTGCACAGAAAACATTTTCTGTGGAGTAAATCCTGCCAAGAAAACCCCAAGAAAACAGCAACATATCAGCATCAACGCAATAATTAATAACAGAAATTTGCCAAGAAAACCCCAAGGAAAAAAAATCATTATCATCATCATCATTATCATCATCAACAATTATAAATACTACCTTAAATGAAACAAACAAGGGCAGGGGTGGCTTGAGTGAAGCACGTGTCTGAGGCTGGAGTCTGGAGAGCTGGCCTCGAATCCCTGCTTGGCTATGCAAACCCACTTTGGCCAAGTCACACTCTCTCAGCCTCAGAGGAAGTCTATGGCAAACCCTCTCTGAAGAAATTTTGCCAAGAAAACCCCAAGAAAACAGCAACAAATCAGCATCAACACAACAATTAATAATAGAAATTTTGCCAAGAAAACCCCAAGAAATAATAATAATAATCATTATCATCATCATCATCTTATCATCATCAACAATTACAAATGCTACCTTAAATGAAACAAACAAGGACAGGGTGGCATGAGTGAAGCACGTGTCTGAGGCTGGAGTCTGGAGAGTCTAGAGGAGGAGGAGGGCGGAGGAAGAGGCAGAGGACGGAGGAGGAGGCCGCACGCTCGCTGGCTCGTGCGTGTCTCCCGCTGCCATTTTGTGTTAAAAATGGCGGCCGGAGGTGTGTGCAAGCCCCATGATGGGAACACAAAATGGCAGCCAGAGACGTGAGAGAGAGAAAGGCGGTGGCAGCAGCAGCGGCAGCAGGACCGGCCACGGGCCGGTTACAAGGCCTCGACGGGCCAGGTTCGGCCCATGGGGCATAGTTTGCTGACCCCTGGTCTAGGAAGTGTGAAAGGGTCAAAGACTGGGGGGGGGAGTACAGGCGTGGGAAATAAATGTGGCCCCAGGGCTGCACTTTGTTCAATTTAAAACATGTCCAAGACTGAATCTGCACTGCAAATATAATGCAGTTTGACTCAACTTTAACTTCCATGGCTCAATGCTGTGAAATCCAGGGATCTGTGGTTTGTTATAGCACCCAAGTGCTCTGACAGAGGTTAAATATCTCACAAAACTACAAATCCCAGAATTTCATAGCATTGAGCCATGGCAGTTTAAGTGGTATTAAATTTCATTATTTTGCAGTGCAGATTCAGCCAAAGGAATTTAACAGAAACAGCATTTTCATATTTATTTATTTTGAGAACACCTTCTTAATACACAGCAGAAACTCTGTAACAATGATAAAAATCACTACAGTGTTTCCAGGCTTTTTATAAATGGTTCTCCAGCTTGAGGCAAACTGGGTGTGTGGACAGAAAACCCTGCACCCCCTGCTACACCTTCCATAATGCTATTATCTGCAGACAAAATCAAGGTGAACTCAAGACCATCCAGTACGGTGCTGCGGTAAGGCATGCATGAGGAGAATAAGAATATGGGCCATAGGAGGAACTCCTGCCTCTCTGTGTGGTTTGCAAAACAGTTTATTTTGCTTGTGTACAGAAAACAGACATGATACTCACATCAAAAAATGTTACAAATCATACCTCTGTGGCTTATGGTACATTTTTGACATGGAGCAGGTATCACAACTACTTAATGGGAATACTGCATTTTGGTTTTCAAATACTTTCAAGGGGATGGTGAGTGGGTACATATTTCCTTCATTTTCCTAGCCTCACGTCAACTGTGATTGTTTCACTTAAATTTTCTGCCTGCCTCAATTCCCTCAACTTTGTTATTCTTGTTTCATTGTTTTAACTGCTCTCATGCTTCATTGTTTGCCTTGGGCTTGATCTCACTTCCCACTTGTCTTCTTTTCTAGAACATGTTTAGGGAAGACAATCTGCCAAGATATGAGTTTTATGTTGTTGTTAACTGCCTTCATGTCGGTTGTGACCCATGGTGACCCTATGGATGAGACATTTCCAAGCCCCTCTGTCCTCTACTTCTCTGCCCAGCTCCTGCAAACTCATATTTGTGGTCTCTTTAATAAAGTCCATCCATCTAGCATGTGGCATTCCTTTCTACTTTCCTCCACCTTTCCTAACATTATTGTTTTTTTCCAACAATTCATGCCTTCTCATGACGTGTCCAAAGTACGACAGTCTAGCAAGCTTATCGCACTGCATTCTTAAAACGGGGCTAGGTCGCTTTAACTGCTCTGACTGCCCCCTGTTGCATTTTGGGGATTGTAGCTCAGTAAGGCTTAAAGGCTCTCTGGCTGAATAGTCTAAATACCCCTTCCTAAACTACAAGTTCCAGAATGCAACAGGAGGCAGCTAGAGCAGTTAAAACAACCTAGTCCCCTTTTAAAGAGTAGAGCGATAGTATCCTAAGTCTTGTCATCTTGGCTTCTAGGGATATTTCTGGCTTGATCTGCTGTCTTTTGGGCTATTCATGGAATCCTCAGCACTCTTCTCCAGCACCACATCTCAAATGAGTTGATTTTCCTCCTATCTTCTTTTTTGACTGTCCAGCTCTCACATCCATACATGGTAATAGGGAATACAATGGCTTGTATGATTCTGACTTGTGTGCTGAGTCTTTGCATTTTAGGATCTTTTCTAGTTCTTTCATAGCCACCCTCCCCATTCTTAATCTTCTGGTTCCTGGCTGTAGTCCCTGTTCCGATTAATGTTTGATCCCATATATGAGAACTCTTTTACTATTTCTGTTTCCTCATTGTCTAGTTTGAATGTGTGTAAGTTCTCTATCGTCATTATTTTTGTTTTCTTTATGTTCAACAGTAAGTCTGCCTTTGCACTTTCTCCTTTGATCTTCCATAGTAGTTGTTCCAGGTCTGGGAGGTTTTCTGCTAGTATTATGGTGTTGTCAGCATATTTCAGATTGTTAATATTTCTTCCTCCCATTTTCACTCCTCCTTCATCCATGAGCATAATTTTGCTTGCATGGGAGATTAGTGCTATGGTTCTATAGTTGCTGCAGTCTCTTGTGTCTCCTTTTTTTGTGGATGGGGATGTATATTGATCTTTTCCAATCTGTTGGC
This sequence comes from Phrynosoma blainvillii, assembly GCA_026167975.1. Taxonomy (NCBI): domain Eukaryota; kingdom Metazoa; phylum Chordata; class Lepidosauria; order Squamata; family Phrynosomatidae; genus Phrynosoma; species Phrynosoma blainvillii. The sequence goes on from JANUYF010000005.1 coordinate 11,306,005, forward strand.
CATCATTTTGTTTTTCATATCTGTTGACATGTTGGTTAGCACTAGAGTTGACTCTATCAATGTGGATTGCAACAGTGTGGAATTGGAATATCATCTGTTCCTGGAGACTTTTTTTTTTTTTTTGGCCATTTCTTCTATTGCAGCTTCCACCTCAGTTTTTTGAATTTGGAGTTCATCTTCATATAGCTCTTTGTTCCATGTGTCCTTCATGTTGTCATCTCTGTTATATAACTCTTCTGTGTATTGCATCCAATTTCTTTATTCCTTCCTGATCTTAAATTATGTTATTTTTATTATCATAGAGAGTCCCAGTCCTTGGTTTGAACTTTCCTTTGATTTCTTGAAACTTGTGGAATAGCGCTTATTTGTTGCATCCATTTTCTATTCAAACTTGGTATATGATAATGGCCCAAAGCACACTATAGAAATAATCTAGTTTGGGACCACTTTAACTACCCTGTCTCAATGATTAGGAATTAGCTGCTTCTGTCAGAGAGCTCTGGTGCTACAATAAACTATAATTCCCAGGATTCCCTAGCTCTGACCCAAGGCAGTTAAAGCGGACTCAAATTGGATTATTTCTAGAGTGTGTTTTGGAGGTTAATTATGGTGACACACAAGAAGCAATACAGTCCTGAAGGTGTGTTTTAGAGTTGAAACTGTCTTCCAGAGAGATCAGTTTTAAAAAATCTTTCTCCCTCTTCACTGCCTGCATCCAGTTTCTTTGTTACTGGTTAAATAAATGGACTATTTGCATGGTAGTCTCAAGTTACTGGAGATAAAGCATTTGTGGCCAACAAAAACAAAGCTCTATTAAACTCAGCATCTGTAAAAATCTTGCAAACCCATTTTTTTGCTTCTGTGCAACAATATTCAGATGTTAGATAACTTTTTTCTTCCTAGGACAAACTACTGAGCCTCTAAACGTTGGATATCGTGGTCAGCAGTACTTGAAGACAATTCAGATAACCATGACTTGGTCTCAGCAAATTCAATTTATTATTGCAGGTTTTCCAGTAAATTGCTCATTTGATTGCCCCATCCCCCATTCCCAGCAAGCTGTGAAAGGAAAAGCAATGGTCCCAAACACACTGCAGAAATAATCCCGTTTGAGACCACTTTAGCTGCCCTGACTCATTGCTAGGGAATCCTGAGAATTGAAATTTATGATGACACCAGAGCTCTCTGGCAAAGAAGGCTAAATGTCTCACAAAATTACAGTCCCCAGAATTCCCTAGCATTGAGCCAGGGAGTTAAAGTGGTCTCAAACAGGATTATTTCTGCGGTGTGTTTTGAACCAATGTTTTGAGATCTTCTGGGAAGGGCCTGCTTTCTTCTATTATCCTCATAGGTACACTTAGTGTGAACATAGGACAGAGCCTTCTCAGTAGCTTCCCCCTGGCTCTGGAACTCTCTTCCCAGGGTGACAAGAGTGGCATCCTTCTTGTTATCTTTCCGCAAGTAGGTAAAACCCTTTTTATTCCAACAGGCCTTTGAGAATCGATATTTCAGGCCTTTTATTTATATTGTGCTGGAATTCAGGTTGTTGTTGTTATTGTTTTTAATTTGCTTTAATAATAATAATTATAAAATTTATTTTTATCCTGCCCCTCTGTGTAATGCAACCAAGGCAGATTACAACATTAAAATACACATTTCATATCCCACAATCTCACCCACCCCTTAAAATACTATTAAACAATGACAATTTAAAAACACAATTAAAATAATAATACAAATAGACAAATAAACAATAACTGCAGCAGCATCAGGTTGGGCTGCCTCTTGAAGGCCGGGATATCTATTCAGGAAAGGCCTGCTGAACAGCCTTTTTAAAGCTATTCAAGGTGGTAATATGACGAATCTCATCCGGCAGGCCATTCCATAATCTGGGAGCGGTTGCTAAAAAGGTCCTCTGGGCGGTTGCAGACAGCCTAGTTTTTATAGATTGCAGCAGATTTCTCCCAGAGGACCTGAGTGCGCGGGGTGGACTATACGGGAGGAGGCGGTCCTGAAGATAGATTGGACCCAAGCCATTTAGCGCTTTAAAGGTGATAACCAACACCTTGTACTGGGCCTGGAAACTAATGGGCAGCCAGTGAAGTGATCTTAAGATCGGTGTTATATGGTCTCTTCTTGATGTTCCTGAGACCAGCCTGGCTGCCAGATTATGTAATAGTTGAAGTTTCCGGACCAAGTACGAGGATAGCCCCATGTAGAGCGCATTACAGAAATCAAGACGAGAGGTTACCAGCACATGCACCACAGTTTCATGGTCCCTAACTTCCAGGAAAGGGTGCAGCTGGCGTATCAGCCGAAGCTGATAACAGGCACTCCTCACCATTGCGTTTCCCTGATATATTATCTGGAGCAATGGATCCAGGAGAACCCCCAGACTGTGAACACAGTCCTTAGAGGAGAGTGTGATCCCATCCAGGACTGGAAGTTGCATCCCAATACCTGGTTTCAGGGCCGCTACTGTAAGTACCTCCGTTTTATCTGGATTCGGTCTCAATCTGTTTTTCCTCATCCAGTCCATTACTGCTTTAAGACAGTCATTGAGAGGAGAGACGCCATCTGAAGTCAAAGCTAAAGAGCAAGACATGGAAAAATATATCTGGGTGTCATCAGCATACTGATAACACCCCGCTCCATGCCTCCGGATAATCTCTCCAAGCGGCTTAATATATATATTGAATAGGATGGTGCCTTGTGGGATGCCACAGTTAAGCTTTTTCCTTGTAGAGCGACTGTCCCCGAGCCTCACCCTCTAGAATCTGCTTGAGAAGAAGGAACGGAACCATTGCAATGCAGTGCCTCCAATTCCTAACCTTCTCAGGTGATCTAAGAGGATGTCATGATCTATTGTATCAAAAGCCGCTGAGAGGTCCAATAGCACCAATAGGGTCACACTACCCCTGTCGATGCCCAGATGAAGGTCATCAGCTAAGGTGACCATGACAGTCTCAACTCCATATCCTGTCCTAAAGCCAGTTTGAAATGGTTTTAACTGGTTTCAAATTTTATGACAGTTTAATTGCTTGACAACCTTTGTATGCTGTTAATTTTTAACTAATTAATTGTTATGCTTGTTGAGTTGCAACTGGGGCTTGAGTCCCAAACTGGGAAAAGGCAGGATAACAACAACAATAGTAGAAGCAGCAGCAACAACAATAACAATAACTACTACTACATAGTAGAATAATTATATGACTGCTGGGATTACCTGTAAAACCAACTTAGAGCTTATCTCTCTTCAGCATCCTAGATAGCATTTGGCAAGTCTTCTCAAGCTCACGTTTAACATCTGTGAAATAAAACCATGTGCACTAAACAAATCCCTTATCTTATTTTTTGGCAGTTTCAGACTTTGGCTTTGTATAGGTGACAATATGTTTTTAAAAGACTCATACCCACTTGAAAGCTAATTAAAATTCGCTAAGGCATCAGCCTGGTTGAGCTGAAATCCAACCTTCATGTTAAAATACAATACAATACAATTATGATGGTTCTGGAAGATGCTCAGATCTGAGCCTGAGAATGAAGATAGACAGAGGTCCATTGTTGTTCGATGTGGAAAATATAATTGACAGCCTTTGTAGCCAAAATGATTTGGCATGTAGGAGGCAAGCCTGGTTCACATTCACAGATAATGCTAACTTTATTTGCCCTCCAGTGCATGTGTACTGTTCTGTGTATTTGATTTTTTCTTCAGTCTATTAAATTGCACAGTATAAAATACTGAAGGCATGTTGTATCCTGGGCCACAGCCACTTGTTCAGGTGGGCCACAAACTAACAGTTTTGCTACTTGAGGTCTCATACTAGACTCTGGCTATCCATGCTGTCAATTCATGCCAAATAGATGGTAGTTTTAGCAGTGTTCTCCAAGGTGGTAAAAATCGGGATGGCTTGAGAATGATTTTATTCCCTTAGTTCCTATTGGGGTTTTGTTTTCTCTTTCTGGAGAAATGGTTCAGTGAAATTTACTGAAACATCGTGTTGCAGGGGGTAGGTAAGTACAGCCTTGGGGATACATGCAGCTGTTTTGCAGACATTGACCTCCTCCAGACATCTTTGATTACCTTTCTTTTTGTAAAATTAAAGGTAAAGGTTTTCCCTTGATAAGATTGTCTAGTCATGTCTGACTGTAGGGGACGGTGCTCATCTCTGTTACTAAGGGAGCCAGCATTGTCAAAGATGATCCCATGGTCATGTGGCCATCATGACTGAACAGAATACTTACCTTCACACTGAAGTGGTACCTATTTATCTACTTGCACTTTTACATGTTTTTGAACTACTACTATGGCAGAAGCTGGGACTAGTGATGGGAGCTCACTCCGTCCTGGAGCACTTGGATCTTGAACTGCTGACCTGCTGACCTTGCAATCATCAGAGTCAGTGTCAAGAGCCTTATCACATGAGAAAAGAAAGCCAAAATGAAGTGGGAGAGAAGTGGATTTCTCAGTGCCTCTTCACATGCTTTTGTAGCACTTCTGTCTACTTCCTGAAGGAAACAGTTGTAAAAGTGTGTCTTTCATCATGCTGGAAAAATCCATTTGACAAAAGGCACGCATTTACAACCATCTCCTTCAGGAAGAGAATGGAAATGATACAATGGTATGCAGAGAGGCATGGAGGAAGCCTTTCTTTTCTCATGCAGTAAATCTTTCTCTTGAAAGTCTTGATGAGTGGCAATTTAGCCTTTAAATAGGTTGCTCGCCCTGCGTTCTGTAGCAGTTTTTCTTAAAAAAACAAAACACACCTTTGTGGACTTCTGCCCCACCTCCAGATTTTTATAGTGTATGTATCGAAAAGAGAGTCCTATGGCAGAGAACTGTATTGTATCATTTTTAAATCCAAAAATTCTTTAGATAAAATATAGATACATTATTCTTGACCCCTTAATTTGTGTTCTAATATTTATATGAGAAGTTTGATTTATTTTGTTGATCAGGCCTCCCCTCCTTTTAAATGAGTTGTTAAAAAATATAATTAAACTCCAGATACAAGCATTAATTATTAATAAGAGGAAGTTATGGGATTAGCAAAGGGCAGCCTCACATGCTTATGAATTATAAATGGCTTATAAATTACAGCCTGGAAGCAATGAAAATGCTGATGAGAAATACGAAGGGAAAATACTATTTACTTTCAAAGAGTCCTGTGTGGAATTTCTAACTTGGAATACTGATGGAATCACCAGCGTACAATAGCTATGTGTTCTAAAAGTGGTGGATCTTCAGAGCCTGAATTCAAATGTCAGCTATACTTTAGAGGCACCCACTGGTCCTCAGAAAGACAAGACAGAGTTTGAGAAAGTTATTTTTTGGACTACAATTTCCAGAACTCCCTAGCTAGCATAGCTTGTGGCCATGCTTACCAGGAGTCTGGGAGTTGTAGTCCAAAAAGGCATGTTTCCTAAGCTCTGAGCCTGTATTCTTCTGCCTCAGTTGCTCAATCTGTATGGTGGGAGAAAGGCACACAGCTCACTTGTTTTAGAAATGATTGAGTCAATTTTGTGGCAGGGTTTGGGATAAAGGTTTTGCATCTTATGGAACTAACTTAGGGGGCCATCCTGTATGATCCACCTAGGATATCTGCTTTGGCAAACCAAAGAAATTTAGGAGAAGTACTGATACAGAATCTATTTCTTCTTCATAGTGGGAGCTCCTTTATCAGAGTTTAACCATGGTGAACTTCAACAGATGCAGTACAATCTCACAAGAATGTGGGTCTGTTCTGCTTTACTGTTTCCTATTTATTTTATTAAGATCACCTTATCACCCTGAACACACATATATGATGTTCTGTAGAAACAGTACTCTGTAAACAGTTTTGGTTCCCAAAATGTGGGATATAAACAAATAAAACAACTACCGAAGGGCCAAGGATCCCATGCCCCAGATATAAATGTTTAAATGTTTAAAAATGGAAGTAAATTCTAGCAGAACACCTTAAATATTTTCAGCTTTTCCTGTACAACACTCAGAATTCTCTAGTGAATAAAAGTTTCTGGATTCAGGACCATAGCCAGTGGTTCACCACATTATTATACCCATGGAGATTTTTGTACTTCTTGGGAAATAGTTGTACATCTCATGCTGAAGAACTAATTTGAGATCACTGGCAAGGCTAGGACATTTTGTCTGATCTTGGAACACAGAAGAACCTTGGCAGCCAGTAGAGAAGGGAACATACACAAGAAGAATAAATCTACTTTATACTTTCTTAGTGTTATGAGTTTATAATCTAGGAGAGGAGGGAGAGAGGCTTCTTTTCTATAAAACAGAAGAAGAACAAAGAGCAGTAAAGCACTCCAGATTAATGGATCTAACTAGGCAAGCTAGCCTCATTGGATTCCTTAAAAATGATTCAGTACTCTCCATCCTTGAAATCTCACTATAGCTTTAGTAGAAGTTGCCACATGTTCTGTTGTAAATGTGCCCTGGATTTATCTGGTAGTTTGGGCTTATATGCTTTTATTTGTAGAATAGTATTTTGAGCCAAAGGTTTGCCTGTTCGGTGAGTTGGTCATGAACAACAAATGCTGATCAATAGTTGGGAGCATGATGCAGGCATCTGAGTGAATGAGTGATCCTTAAAGAGGCAGACAGAGTCCTCAGGATCCTCATACAGTAACTTCTCCCATCATGAGCTGCAAAAGTCAGAATGTGTATATTTGCTTGAATATGTTTAAAAGTGCTATTCAGACTTTTGCTCTAAAAATGTAAGGCAGAGATGGGAATTGGGTCACCCTCCATATGATGTTGCAGCATTAGGTAAGGTGATTAAGGTTGATGTTCCCAACATCTGAAGGGCCTCACAATTCATACCCCTGATACAAAGGCCTGAAACAGAGTATAAGGACATTGGGGTTAGTGTGTTTATGGAAGCCCCTTCCCCAGTTAAAGTCCCAGTGCATTCTCTTGAATTCCTGAATTCCTGATAATGAAATATCTCACTCTTTCCTCCTTAGATAGCACTATAATGCAGCGAATCTCTGGGTATTGCCACATAATGCTCAAAATAATTCTTCTCATGATAGGAACCCTATCCTACATGTATCAAAAAAACATGAGATGACATTTTCTGGAAGATCATAGTTTAGAAAAATTATCTTTTGGACCAGGGGTAGGCAACCTTTCCCCTTTAAGGGCCGAGGGACTTCAGCTCCCAGAAGCCTCAGCCATGTTGGCCAATAGTCCCATGTTGGCCAATAGCTCCTGGGATTCTGGGAGCTGAAGTCCCTCGGCCCTTAAAGGGGAAAGGTTGCCTACCCCTGTTTTGGACTATAATGTGAACATCTACAGGACAAGGAAAATCTATAATGGCTTTTACAAAACAAAAGATAAGAAAATCAGTAGTCAAAGATGATCAAACCAGGAATGGGATGCATACAAAGAGAAGACAAAGGCTGTGAAGAATCATTGTGAACTGACATACAAGTTGTTGCTTAATAAGAAGGCAACACATTTTGTTAGCTGAGAATCATTACTACAGCAAACCACTACCATTCTCCACACAAGACAGGCGGTGGGAGCTCAGAAATTCTCTAAGACTTAGGGCCTAAGCAGACTGCCAGAAATAGTGCACATTAAATTGAGGCACTGCCCTGGCTCATTGCTAGGGAATCATGGGAACTGTAATTTATTGTGGCACCAGAGCTCTCTGACAGAGAAGGCTCAATGTCCCAGAAAATATTACAATTCCTATGATTCCCGAGCACTGAGCCAGGGCAGTGCCTCAATTTAATGTGCACTATTTCTGGCAGTCTGCTTAGGCCTTTAGTGGCTAACGACACCATTTTCTTACAAACTACACCATGCCACATTTTCCAAACGAGAGTTCAATAATGACTTTGCTCTTCCCATAACAGCTCAATCAGCCACCTACCCACACAATCTGTGTTGAGAAAGGTGCAAAGAATCACTTGACTTTCTTTTAGTCTGAGATTCTGGTTCTTCAAAAATGCTGTCCTGACATAGAAAGGGCAGCTCTCTCTTAATTTTCAACCATCTCTTCAAAATTCATTTCTTCTTAACAGAGGGGAGAGGGAAACCAAGGGACGAGAGGAGATGCATTGTTGAAATGTACTGTAGAACTTTCACTTATAAAAAGAAGCCGGAAGGATTTTCTCTTGCCTGATATTCAAAAATACAACAAAAGTTAAAAGGAAGCATTGCATTACGTTAGTCAGCGAAGTGGTCATGGAAAACCCAAAATTGAGTTACAACAGTTCAAGGAGGAAATGTCTGGTGTATTTTTTCCCACAGTCACAGTCAACAGCTGGATGAAAGAAGTGTTAAGAATTTTGAAGAGATGGTTGACAATCAAGACAGGGCTATTGTTTCTGTGTCAGAACAGCATTTTGGAAGAGCCAGAATGTGGGTCAAAAATACGGATGGGAAGAATATTCAAGAATATTTCAAAATGGTCAAACCCATCATGTTTTTCAAATATCAGGCAACCCTGACAAGGAGAATCCTGGACTGATGCCACAGTTCAGGACTTATTCTGTGTAAAGTTCACACATTCCATAGATTTGAATAGAAAACAGAATTTTGCATAATTTTGCATAGAAAACAGAATTTTCTGTGCAGGAGACAGCTTTTCTGTGTAAGAATTAATATTTCTGCCTAGAAATATCATTTTCTGTGCATAAAATGGTGCTTCCTGACCAGAAAATGACATTTTCTTGGCATATAATCATACCAGGGTGTTTTTTATGGAGTATGAGTGTTTTAATTATGCTTTTAAACTTTTGTATTTTTAATGTAATTTTATAATGTTTTTAGATTATGTTAACTGTTTTAAATTTAAATTGTAATTTTTAAAATGTTTTTTAAACATTGGGTCCCTTCTGAGAGAAAGGTGGCATAACAAATATAATAAATAAATAAATAAAACCACTGTGTGCAAATTTTGCACAGAATAAGCCCTGGATTGTGAGTAGTTTTTGAAAAGTTTGTAGTTTTTTATCACTTTCTGGAAATAGGAAGAAAATTGCTAAAATTACTCATTGGCAGAGAAAACTAAAGACGTTGTAAAGCTAGAAATGACAGGATTCCATAAGATAGAGCTACAGCACTTAAAGTGGTGTCAAACTGCTTTATTTCTACAGTGTAGCTGCTTCCTGTGTTATAAGGGTACCTTCCACTCCATAGAATTACAGTGCAATTATTCCACTTTAACGGCCATGGTTCCATCCTATACAATCCTAGGATTTGTAGTTTGGTGAGGCATTGAAGTGTTTTATGAGTTGTTTTAGTATATTGGTATATCATGTTATTTTAACATTTTAGCATTTTAATGTCTGTTTTATTGTCTGTTTTTGCTTATGTTTGTCATCCCCCCCCCTTTGGTAGAAAGGGCATTATAAATTATTATTATTATTATTATTATTATTATTATTATTAGCTTTGGCTGAGAATCCTAAATGCACCTTCCTGAACTGCCAGTCTCAGGGTTCCATACAACAGTACCATGGCAGTTAAATTGAGATAATAGAACTATAATTTCATAATGTGGATGTCTTTCCCAGAACTCCCTTCTTTCTCCCAGCTGTCCCAAACCCACATCACCAAACTGTTTTTCCTCTTCCTCCTCCTCTCTATCCTCCCTTTACAATGTCCAACAGGTTGTGATAGGATGGACCCAGGAGAGGATGGATACCAGTTGTGTCCATCAAAGTCAATCACACAGGCAGATTTTTCATGTTAGAAGCTTCTCAGCAACGGACAATCTATTTAATGTGTGCACCTTATATTGATCTTTTTTTTTTTTAACGGTGCATTGAAACTTTAAGAGCTTACAAATACTAAAAATGTCTATCATTAATGGCTTATAGTATACAGCTTAACTGATCCTCTTTAATGTTCATTTATTTTTATAGTTTTGCCTAATATTTAAACTATATGATTCAGACAATGAGAAGTTATGAACTTATGAATTAATGTTTTAAGAGGACCTCCAAGAATTGAATGTGGAGGTCTTTTTAAAATCTCCCCTTCCTTTTATACTTTTGATAATTTCTGTGCGTATTTAGAGCATTTAAAGCATGTCGAGGCTGCTATGAAATCTTCAAAGTGGCTTAATAAAAAAGAAGTGAATAGATAAAGCAGTAGATAGATCAAAACATGCCTGGACTAAATAAATAAATAAATAAAATTGGTCTTATATTTTTAAACCAAGAGCAATAAACCAAAATAAACAACAATGAGTGATTAATAAAAAACCAGTAGGCCTTTTAAAATTATTGCTGTGTGAGGTACAATGAAGCAAAATCATCATTACAGGATTAAATTCCAAATTAATCTGCTGAGTGTTGTCTTAATAAGCTGGGGATGCATTATATTTGGTCTAATGACCATTTAAATAATCATTGCTGTTTACTGCATTCTTTAAGACCATTCCTTCACTTCACTATGTTACCTGCCTAGAGTATCTCTCAAGTTTTTCATCTAGATATCCTTTAGTTTTTGACCCATTAAAATACTCTCCTAAAGAGACAAAGTGAGTGGCCTTTTTTGGGGAAAGCAGGCCGCCCCGGGAAACTGCGCTGCGGGGCCGAGGTATCCTCACACCTCGGGCCCGCGGCACAGCTTCGCCGCCCCAGGAAGGAGCACTAAAATAGCGCTCCTTGCACAAGTCGTGAAAGGGGTGCTGCAAAAGGCTGGCGGCGCACCTTCGGCGACTCTTCCGCCACAGCGTGTGTGGACACTGCGGCGGGAAGGCATCGTCGGAGCACCGGCCGTGCGGAGGGGCCAGCGCTCTGACGATGCCTTCGGGAAGGGGTTGGGGCGCCCACCATGCGGCTGCCCCTCCCCTTCCTTGCCCCCAAAACGGCCCTTTGCGCCATCTGCTTCCCCCCCTAAGTGTCTCTGCTCATTTGTTTTTCTAGAACAGAAGAAGGATGGGCTTATAAAATAACAGGTTTGCAGCTGTTTAAATATAATTGCAAAACATCTAATTAGAGCAATAAGGGAAAAGCAGAATTTTTTTTTAACTCTTTCTTTCCCCATTTTCCATCTTAATAAACTGTGAGCCCCTGATAGGGTAATGTCTCATTGTTTTTATCCTGTTTTCCCTGTAGTGCATGGTTAAACACTTTATTATTAATAACAACACAAATCTATGCTCTGGTGTGTCCCTGTGTCTTCTTGCTTTCCATCCTGAGGGCAGCTGGAGAGAGGATCTGTCTCCCTAATTGTTGTACATTTTAAAGTGTAAAATGTTGAGCTGATAGAATGCTCAATGGGTCTTTGACGTCCTTTTGAAAATGAGTTAGGGCAGAGATGGCCAGTGGGTTAACTGCAGAAACACAAGAAGTGGAAAGCTGAAGTTAAGGCTGCTCCCATCTTCAGTATTTTTCCCCCAGGCCCTTTTTATTTCCTGAGTTCTAATTTCTTTTAAAGAACTGGCTTTGCTGGTCCTCAGTCTTGGGTGAGAAAATGCATCTTTGCAAAGCAGATCACATATTGTGAGAAGCAAAAAGGTGAGAAATAATGCTCTATCTGCAAGGATGTGCAGAATATTGTAACAGAGAGGGCTTTGTTCTGATCCAGCATGGTGCTTTTCTGCTCTTCTAATGTGTGGGTTTCACCTTTAAGTATAAGCCATCAGTATTGGCTTTGCACATTACAAGGAAGAACAGAATTTCATCTTGTGTGCATTTCCACTAATCTGGTTTTTATTCAAGCACTGTGGATGAGAGGGGGATTATTTTATGTTTAAAAATTGCATTTCTGCTTGGGATTTGCAGGGGGTATGAGAATTCCTGCTGTGACACTGATTTTGAAATGGGGAGAAGTTGCTTCTTGCCTAGTCCATCTGTGCTTCTTCCCTGCACATATACTGATCCCTTGTCCTTATCCATATATAGCAAGCTTTATTGTAATTGGAGACGGCAAACATCTACTAAGAAAGTGCTAAGAAAGTTAATGAAAATTCACTTTCAAATGTATAGCTTCCCAGTTTATATGCTTACACAGTGAACATTCTTTCAAATGTATAAATTCCCAGGGCGCATGTTCACATAGTGAACATTCTTAATTTAAGCTCTTTCCAGTAAATTGTGTGTTTGTGTGTGAGAGGATGTCTGTTCAGTGTTGTGTTCTTATCATGTGCTGGGGGATAGTGTGTAATAAATGGGTTAGATGCCAGGAATGGGTGAGATCAGAGTCGTACCTCCAGCTCTTGCAATTTGGCAGGGACCGTCCTGATTAATCCTCTGCTGTCCCACTTTTTAGCTGCTTTTTAAAATATCTCTGTTTCTCTATCCTCAACTCATTTTCCCTCTTTGTTCTCAGCTTACTTCAATTGTTGCATACTGAATTCAAAGTTCAAAAGTAGTTTGCACTCAATTAATTTAGCAGCAGGGAGAAGAGAGTACAGAATCTTGCCCTTCCCATTAGGTTGAGGCAAAAACAAACTGCTTCAGGCCCTCCTAACTTGTTAGTTTTTCCTCATTACTAACTTTTGCCATCTTGACCATACTCTGATGTTGCTTGGCCAGACATGTTCTAGTTTTCACCCATGAAATGTTGGGGAATATGCTGACTCAATCTCTCTTTCTCTTCCCCTTGCTTCTTTCTTTCTCTGCCATTCTGCTTCTTTCTCTAGCTTTATGTCTACCAGTCTGCTAGCTCAGAGACGGATTACCGTACTCTTGCCAAATGCCCTGAACTGATCACTTGCAGAAACCTTTTAATTTAGGCCAAGGGCTGCATGTAATTAACCCATCTTTTCAGAAAAGAGATCTCCTGTAATAGGCCTTTAAAACACACACAAACACACACACACACACACACACACAGTTGGTCTGATTCCAATCACTATCAGTTTGTTTTTTAAAAATAAACTCTTAGATTCTCCAAATAGTTTATATTTAGAAGAGAATTGTGATTAAGATGAGTGTAATGTTTCTCCTGTGTGGTAGGTATTTGGGTCAGATGTGTTGTTGTTGTTGTTGTTACATTACGGTTTACACATCTTTTCATTTCTTTGCAGAGATACACATATACCCACATGTAATCCATCTGTCTACAGATGGGAAAAGAGTCTCAGACAGTGGGTCAAATTGCCTTGGTGCACTATGCAAGTGTTACTATGCCAATGTAGATGATGGCATAGAAAAGATCACAGGAACAGTGGCAATGAAAGAAATATGGCACTGGAGAAATAGGCTAGTTGGAGCTGGTGGATTTTGCTGCCTTCCTTTACCACCAGTCTGTGGCCCTGAAAAAAGTACAATTGCTAGCATAGAGGAGTGATACACATTTCGGTCATGATGCTTATCACTCCAGCTTATGTTTCATTTTTCATCTAAAGTCATTATGTTGTGTATGTTCTGCTGTTTATTTTACTTGTTCTATATATGTTCATCTATAGGAACTCATCCTGTGGGGTTTTCCTTCTGCCAAGCAAATGCTGTTCAAATGTCCTATTATGCTAAAGCAGCTGGTAGCAAAAGCAACTTAAAAGGCAACTGAAAATATTTTGTTTCAATGGAAATATTTGCATTCACTTTCAGATTTGAATTTGTGGTCATTTGCTGCAGGAAAAGAACATGACTATTTTGCTCATTTTACCAGCCCTCTTTATCCAAGCAATGATACATAACAGCAGAGCTAGCAAATTCCTTGTGATTTAAATTCTTTTTACTTGAGCCTCCATGATTCAGAATGTTTGTTGAAAATGTTTTTCATTCTGAATGTCAGGAGCATATACTGAATGAATTAAACTGCTGCAGTGCAACCCTGCATTGAAAAGAAAATAGACAGGAACATCTCTGAATTCATGTTTAGGAACTACAGGAGCACCCTCCAGTGGTAATGCTAATCTGAATGTATAAGGTTTCAGTAGTAGAATGAAGTTTATTTTCATGCATCCTCCATGCTGATACTAAATAGTTTTTTTTGGGGGGGGGAAGTCCTTATAGGAGAGGGTCCATAGTTCAGTACTAAAGAACATAGTTTGCATGCTAAAGGTCTTGGGTTCAGTCGCTTGCATTTATTATTAGGGCAAGTGTGGGAATTCATGATGCTCCATGTATTGGACTGCAGTTCCCAGCATTCCTTACCATTGGCTGTACTGGCTATGGCTCCTGGGACATGGAGCCTGACAACTTCTTGACAACTACTTGATTGTCACCCACAAGTAGGATAGGATGATAGGAGAGAGCTCTGCATAAGATGTTGGAGAGCAAGTGCCAGTCAGAGTGGATGGTAGTGGTCAAGATGGATGAATATATGACTTGGCATAAGATAGCTTCCAGTTGATGGTAAGAACCAGTATGGGGGCAGGGAATGTTTCCTTGGCACGGAAGAATTGTTCAACTAAGGGTGAAATATTAAACACACTTATTAGGGAATAATACCCATTGAATATTGGGTTTTAATTTTAAGTAAACATTCCTAGGATTTTGTTGCCAATATAATGCAGGGCTGTATGTTTTCCATTGCTTTTCTGCCCTTTGCTATTCAGCTATTCCACTGTTATTTGGCAGAAAATCCAGCTTTCTCAGAATCCAAGCTATCAGACATTCTCCTTTTTAATGTACAGTGGGCCCTTGGTATTCACTGGGGTTTGATTCAGGAATCCCCATGGATACCAAAATCCATGGATGCTCAAATCTCTAAATATTAAATACAATGGCATTCCACTTATCTGAGCAATAGTCCACATATTGTATGTTGAGAGAGTTAAGTCATTTTATTAGGGAAAGCTGAGTGACAGACCATATAAAAGTTTCCCATCCTCTCTATTCAGGTCAAGATGTTTGTGTTGGTTACATTTCCTTGTTGTCCTTCCATTGCAGGGAGTAATGATATTTATCTTGGAATAATGTCAGGATTATTAAGGACTAAATGGCACAACGAGAAACGAGTTACCTCCCTCAGAGAATGCCAAGGTATGAATGATTCTGATGTCCACAAAACATAGGCAAAATGCCCTTGACATCCTTAGATGAAGACATTTCTGTGTACTTTCCTCTCACAGCCACTGAGTATTTATTTCCATAGGCACCAGAGGAATAAAACCAAGTCCTTACATTTGGCAAGTGCTATCATTACTAGACTCTTTGTGGTTATTTCTGAAGCACTGAAAGTAATTTTGTGCAATTAAACATGAAAGCATATAGAGCCCAGTGAAACTATTTAATTGCTTGCTATTAAAAACCTTTAACTTACTCTCTTCACTCCTCAGGATATTCTGACTTTGATTTCAATTTCTGAATGCTTCTAATGAGGTTTTGGTCACTTTTCTAACAACTCTTAGGGGCAAGAAGCTGCTTTGGGTTGTTAGAAGGGTCCCACAATAGATTCTTGTTGACTAGAACAGTATTTATCATCTGGAGATGCCATTAAAATTTATTGCAATGTGAACCAGGCTTAACCATAGCTGTAATAAATAAATAAATAGCTGGTTTTTTTTCAGCTTGTCCAAACTGAGAAATTGGGGTAGTTACTTGCTTACATCCTCTGGAGGCTTACGGTACATCTAATTGCAGAATGTACCAAATTAAAATTATGGCATTCAAATGAAGCCTAGCCTGTTATAAATCAGATGGATTTCAGGGCATTCCATATGTTAGTGAGACACAAATTCTCGTTTGTCACAGAGTATATGCTAAACAAGAACTGTAGCCAATTGTGTTTTCATGGTGGCTTTGCCTATATGATACACTTTTGCAGAGGTCTACAATTTGTAGTTGGCCTTGCTTATCAAGCCAAAATTTGTAATCACATTCTCACTCTCTGTCTGAACCCTTTTCTTCAGCAATGGGGTGGACTTAGATGCTGCTGTTTCTCCCAATTTTGTATGTGGGCACAGTTCTCCATTCCCATTATTGATTTATCAAGCCATATTTATTTTGTTGGATTATAAGTTTAGTAAGACCGTTTCTGTTTAAAAAGTGAATGCTTTATTAAGCTCCAGCTAGGAAAACAGGAAACATTTTTAGATTCATCCAGCTGCTAGCTAGCAGAGTTCAATCTCTTCCTTCTGATTTTAATTTTTGTGCAATAAACAAAGTGTTACCACACTGCCAAGCTTAAAATTAAATAGAGGCATAAATTTGTCTGGTAAAAGGACACAGAAAAAAATTCATTCTGTTTCCACAGTCAGTCACTGTGTAAAATAATCATGAAAATTCAAGAGGGAAGTCTGAAAGGCTTTATTTTCCTTTCTGCCATTCTGGCAAGTCTTGCACAAAAGGAGGTTTTGCATTTAGTTCAGTAGTCAGTTGCATTTAGATGTTCATGCTGATCCTTCTAATGTCAGTTACACTGCAATCCAGGCATTAAATTAGTCTTATAGAAAGAAGCCAGTGCTACTTTTTTCATCAAAGAGGTGGTGGTGAATATGCATATGCTTAGTATGGGCAAAAATTCAGTGAGAAGCTATCATGTGTAAACCTTGTTGGAGAAATATCTGGAGTTATTCTTCCCTAGCTCCTGGTCACTGCATTCAAGCTTTGGACATAGCACTACAGACTGTGCCCTGTGTTAAAGTATGTGTGTGTAAGTGCATGCACAGGAAGGGGATAACATCTGGATTCTTCAGCTGAAATGTTAAAAATGCCCTGGTTGAGCCCTGTAAGAAATAAATAAAACATATACTAGTACGTAAGTACAGTGGGTCTTCCATATCCGCCGATTTGCCATCCACGGATTTAAGCATCCCCGGACAGCAAGCCAATGGGGGGGGGGCAGCAGAGGAGGAGGAGGAGGAGGAGGAGGAAGAGGGAAGAAGCCGCAGAGGAGGAGGAGGAAGGAGCAGGAAGAAGAGGGCAAATGAGGCAGGAAGAGGAAAGAAGAGGCAGGAGGAGTAGGAAGGAAGAAGCCGCTGAGGAGGAAGAGGAGGAGGAAGGAAGAAGAGGGCAAAGGAGGAGGGAAGAGGAAAGAAGAGGCAGAGGGAGGAGAAAGGAAGAAGTGGCAGAGGAGGAAGAGGAGGAGGAAGGAAAAAGAGGGAGAAGGAGGCAGGAAGAGGAGGGAGGAGGTGGGAGCAGTGGTGTCCCGGAGGAGCCATGGAAGAGGAGGAAGGAGTGGGAGGAAGCGGAGGCGGAGGCGGAGGCGGAGGTCCCTTGGCGCCCACCGATTCAGGTAAAACCAGGGAGGGAGGGAGGATGCCTCAGATGAATTCCCATTGTCCCTAATGGTGGCGCAGCTGTGTGGATTTTGGTATCCGAAGGGAGTATGGAATGGATCTCCCACAGATACCAAGGGGCCCACTGTATATTATTCACATTGCTGAACCAGTAAAATAATTTCTTCCTTCCCCAAATACATATGATTTTAGAAGACTGTTTAGACACACATAGGCTGCATCCACACTGTAGAAATAATCCAGTTGGACTCCACTTTAACTGACATGGCTCAATGCTATAGAATTTTAGGTATTGTAGTTTGTTGAGGCACTGGTGCCACAGCAAACTACAGTCCCCAAAATTCCATAGCATTGAATCATGGTACTTAAAGTGGAGTCAAACGGGATGATTTCTGCAGTGTGGATGCAACGACAGATAAAAATCAAGGCTGGACAAAATGCAGCTTTCCAGATGTTGCTGGAAAGTAACATGAGGCATTTCAGGCCATGGTGTGTGAGGCTACCAGGAATTGGCAATTGAACAACACCTAGAAAACCACACTTTGCTAGCCTTGCTTAAAACCACTAGCCCCAACTAACCCCACTGAACCAACTGTTGAATTTTTAATCAGTGTATATAAATCTTGTTAACTCAGTGAGTCTCCTCTAGTAGAAATAGTTGTCATTAGGACAAAATGAAAAACAACAACAGCATCCCCCTTCGGGGGGGGGCTTGAGAGTATTGGGCATTTGGTTTTGAACTTCTTTACTCATAATTAATTGTGTCTGAACAATGTTCAGTGGTGGGGGACAATTTGATACTTCATATTAGTATTGTTAGTGAGGTGTACGTCTGACATAAGAATAGCAATTTGAAGTGAAGCAGGGTTTGAATCCTGGCTTCGCCATGAAATCCCACTGGGTGACCCTTGGGAAGTCACACTCTCTCAGTCTCAGAGGATAGCAATGGTAAACCCCCTCTGAAGAAACTTGCCAAGAAAACCCTGTAATAGGTTTGCCTTAGGGTCACAATAAGTCAGAAACAACTTGAAGGCAACAAGGAAGTTTGTTTCTGTAATCTTTCCTTCCATTGTGAAAAGCAGACATGGTATGTGTGCGTGATTCTAACTGGGACAACAAAATGGAAAGCCTCATTTCCCACCTCATCTGAGTCCCAATCTAGCTTCCCAACCCATTGCATTGGCCAGTGATTAAATAACAGGGAACAGCTATGCATGACCACAATACCTGGCAAATGTAAAAGCAGGTATGTAAAATGTAATAAAAAAAATTACACCTTTATTGAACTCTCTTCACTGGCTGCCTATTAGTTTCCAGACCCAGTATAAGGTGTTGGTTATTACCTTTAAAACCCTAAATGGCTTGGGTCCATCCAGTCTGCGGGACCACCTCCTCCCATACAAACCACCCCGCATACTTCGGTCCTCTGGGAGGAACCTGCTGCAGCCGATAAAAACTAGGCTGTCTGCAACCTCCCAGAGGACCTTCTTGGCAGCCACTCCCAGACTATGGAACGGCCTGCCGGATGAGAGCCGTCAGATTACATCCTTAAGCATCTTTTAAAAAGCTGTTAAGATGGATCTCTTCCGGCATACCTTTCCCGACTAGATTTCCCGGCCTTAGGACTCAGCCTATTTTCTCTTCTCCAATGATGCCGTAGCTGCTGTTACTGTCCTTTTATTGTCGCTCTGGCAAGATTATTCTAAATATGATTTAATGTATTGCTATGTATTAATGTATAATTTAATACTTAAGGGATGGGTGGGTTTCAGGGTTTTTGGATGTTGTTATATTTGTATGACAATGTTAATGTTGTAAGCCACCCCGATTGCTTGGCAGAGGGGTGGGATATAAAATAATAATAATAATAATAATAATAATAATAATAATAATAATAATAATAATAAGTCATGCCAAATTTTTCCATAATAACAGTTTGTAAAACTGTATCACAGACGCCCAAAACAGATGGGCAAAAAGGGCCAGCTTCACACTGCATTGGGGGCATGGTGTGCAGATGACACATGCCACTAGATTGGCTGGAAGCTGCTCCAGGGCCACCTATGGCAGCCCAAAGCCGGCCAGGAAAGTAGCAGCAAAAAAGCCACTCCTTGCCGGTGGCCCATTTAGGACCATGGCAGTGGCTGGCTTCAGGACCCAGCATCTCTGGTTTCCAAGGTGTCGGGCCAAAACAAACTTCTTTGTAAGATATTTGTCACCTGTCTGTCTAACCCCACAGTTCTCTTTCTCTATATCAAAATCATCATCAATCTTCAGAGACTTATGCACCCCTGCTTTGTCATTATCTTCCAGAATTTGCTGGCTTTGGTGTGTCTTGCAAATTCTTTTTTCTTTCTATAAAAAGCACACTGACAGAACTCCTACAAAACTTCACTAGCAGGCCATTCATATTTGCACTTCATTCTTTTTCTCTTTGATGCCTGCACTTCATTCTTTCTCACTTTCTCTTGTCTTTAAAGCAAACATCTTTTTTATCCCAAGACTTAGAATTAGAATGGTCTGCCCTTGAAGGCTAATGGAACCAATAGGTTTCCAGAAGGCCTTAGAGGGTTTAATGGTTGGTAACACTGGTGACCCTGTCAAAGCCTTGGTTGATACCTGGAACACCGATTTCACCAAGGCTATCAACACAATTGCTCCCAAGTGTCCTTTCCAGCCCGCTCTTAATTGTAGGCCCTGGTATACAGAGGAGCTTAAGAGGATGAAGCGAGCTGGACAACGACTAGAGCGCAAATGGTGGAAGACTTGGCTCTTATCCGACAGAACTCGCCATAGGAAACATCTTGATGCCTATCAGGAGGCACTGTGTGAAGCGCAGAGACTTTTCTTCTCTGCACGCATTGGGTCTGTGGAGTCTCGTCCAGCAGAGCTGTTTAGGGTGATGGGGGAACTGACGCAGGTACCTCCTGTGCAAAACCCTCTACTTAACCCTACAGCGGCCTGCTGTGATGCTTTTAACATCTACTTCGCAGATAAAATCTCTCGAATAAGAGCCGACCTGGACGCCAGTGTTTTGACAGAATCCACAGGTGGGGTATCCAGCAACTCCGTTGATGACATTTTACTGGATCAGCTTCAGTCTGTGAGTACTGATGATGTGGACAAGCTCCTTGGTAAGATGAGGAAGACGACTTGCCCTCTCGATCCGTATCCATCTTGGCTGGTCGTCCGGGGGGGAGACGCGTTGAGGGTATTCCTTCGGGATACCATTAACGCGTCATTCAGGGAGGGCACTGTTCATCTTTTTTAAAGGAGGCAGCGGTTAAACCCCTCCTGAAAAAGCCTTCTCTGGATCCCCTGGACAGGAATAACTATAGACCGGTCTCCCTGTTGCTTTTTTTAAGCAAGGTAATTGAGAGGGCAGTTGCTTCCCAGTTCCAAGCAGTCTTGGATGAAACTGATTATCTCGATCCATTTCAAACCGGCTTTAGGACAGGATATGGAGTTGAGACCGCCATGGTTGCTCTGGCTCATGACCTCCGCCTGAGCATCGACAAGGGTAGTGTGACCCTGCTGGTGTTCTTGGACCTCTCAGCGGCCTTTGATACAATAGATCATTCCATCCTCTTGGATTGCCTGAGAGAGTTAGGAATTGGAGGCACTGCTCTGCAGTGGTTCTGTTCCTTCCTCTTGGGCAGATCCCAGAGGGTGAGGCTCGGGGACAGTTGCTCTTCTAAAATAGAGCTTAATTGTGGCGTCCCTCAGGGCGCCATTCTGTCCCCGATGCTATTTAATATCTATATGAAGCCGCTGGGAGAGATCATTCGGAGGCATGGAGCACGGTGTCTTCAGTACGCTGATGACACCCAGATATATCTCTCCATGACCCGATCGTCTGCCCAGACCTCAGATGGCGTCTCTCCTCTCAATGATTGTCTTAAGGTGGTAATGGATTGGATGAGGATAAACAGATTGAGACTGAATCCAGACAAAACGGAGGTACTAACAATGACGGGCCCGAAACCAGGTTTGGGAATACAGCTTCCAGTCCTGGATGGAGTCACACTCTCTTCTAAGGACTGTGTTTGCAGTCTGGGGGTGCTCCTAGATTTGTCGCTTCACATGACTAGTCAGGTGAATGCGGCGGTGAGGAGTGCCTGTTATCAGCTTCGGCTGATATGCCAGCTGCGCCCTTTCCTGGACATGAGGGATCTTGAAACTGTGGTACATGCTTTGGTTACCTCACGTTTGGATTTCTGTAATGTGCTCTACATGGGGCTACCCCTGTGCCTAACCTGGAAACTTCAGTTGGTCCAAAATATGGCAGCCAGGCTGGTCATGGGAACATCTAGGAGAGAGCACATAACTCCAGTGCTGAAGTCTCTCCACTGGCTGCTGATTAGTTTCTGGGCACAGTACAAGGTGTTGTTTTTTACCTTTAAAGCCCTACATGGCTTGAGTCCAACTTATCTTCGGGACCACCTCTTCCCATACGATCCCCCCCGCGCACTTCGGTCTTCTGGGAGGAACCTGCTACTGCCTATGAAAACTAGATTGTCGCAGACCTCCCAGAGGGCCTTCTCTGTCGCCGCTCCGAGATTATGGAATGGCCTGTCAGATGAGATCCATCTTATTACCACGCTCAACTGCTTTAAAAAAGCAGTAAAGACAGATCTTTTCCAACAGGCCTTCCCGGAATAACTTCCCTGACCAATTTGAGAATGATTGTTCTTCTGCTCCCATCCTCCATTGTTTCTTTGTTTGTTTATTGGTTTCAAATTACTGCTGGTTATTTTTACTTTATAATACAGTTTAATTTGATTTTATGGGGGCGGGGTTACGGATTGAGGGTGAGATGGAATTGTTTTAACTTTGTTCTTTTTAATTTTGTTCGCCACTCCGATTGCCCAGCAGAGGAGCGGGATCCAGAAATCTCCCTGGGAGCCAAGATGATAAAACTGAGGCTGTCATACTTTGACCACATCATGAGAAAGCATGAATCTTTAGAAAAGACAATGCTAGGAAAGGTAGAGGGAAGTAAAAAGTGAGGAAGACTGCATGCTAGATGGATAGACTGAATTAGGGAGGTCATGGGTCTGAATTTACAAGACCTAAGCAGGGCAGTGGAGGACAAGGAATCTTGAGGATGTCTCATTCATAGAGTCACCAAGAGTTGGGGATGACTTGAAGACAGTTAACAACAACAAATAATACAGATATCCTTTGGTTTTATGTTGTTCTGATAATATATGGTCCCACCTCCCCTGCCAATAGCACATATTATGAGGAATGATGGAGGCAAATAAACAATTCACCACCACAACTGGCCCTTCTCAGGGCTAGCAGTCAGATTTTCTTCAGATGGTGCATAGTCTTTTGAAATTTTGTTTCAGGTGCAAATGTAGTAGAGCCTTCAGAAACATACTGTGGTGCAGTTGCAAGATACTTTACAGAGTAAAATCACCTATATTACAATTAATACAGTGTTATCTATGGAGCTATCCAGAGTGTCATCTGGCCAAGCTTCAGTTCCTGAGCCTAAGGATAGGGAAAAGATATTTGGTTGAATTCAGCCATCCATTCATATACTTGATCCTTGCTTTTTGGTAGTTGTGTGATCTAAAAGGAAGGAGGTGTCCAACATTGATCAAGAGTTTATAAATGACTTACTAAGAAATGGAGCAGTTGTAGCTTCTTCAAAGAAAACCATAATTCAATCACTCCCAAGGAAACCTATCTTAGCCTCCATGATATTATCAGTTGTAGACCTTGGCTGAAATTCTCTTTCTGGGTAATGCCATTGAGAGAGTGTCAGGCAATCAATTCTAGACACAGTTGGAGAAAACTAATTTTTAAAGTTCAGTTTAAATTAAGTTTGAGGCCTGGGACATCCTGCAGGATGGCCTTTCTGAAGAAAAAAGTAGTAGGAATGTGATCCTGAACTTTTCAATGGCATTTTGGACTACTATTTTCTTCTATTTTCTTAGTTGATGTGCAAGGTAGCACTTGGCAGGTTTTCCACTTTCTCCAATTTTCATTTCCAGAAAATTATTTCTTAAACTCTTGGGAGATCTGCATAGACTCTTTTCTTTCTCCTATGGTGTTTAACACCAACCTCTGGAACTGTCTGATCTGTGATATCTCCACTATGGAAATGATACTCAGCTTGATTTTTAATTTTCAGCTGACTCTGGAGAAGCTTTGGTTATCTTGAGGCAATGCTTGAGCTTGATAAAGTGTTTCTAGCAAACTGAGACTCATGCAAGATGGAAGTACTGAGCACATAAAATAAGATGAACACCACTCACACAGATCTAAGTGGGGTTGCATACCCATTGTGGATCAGGGTTACAGTCAGAGGCCCTTACATATCCAGCAGAGGTCAGGTTCATGCAACACTTTTGCAGGCTATAAATAGATCTCTGATCAGTGATGTAAGATAACAGTAGAAAAAAAAAAGCTTGCAGAGTGGAAGGAGCATCCCTACAGGCCAGATGAAGACTGTGAGCAGGAGCTTTCCCCATTCCTGCCCTACATGGTGTGTTAGGAGACTTCACCCTGGGAAAACAGCTTCTTCTAAGCCTTTGCCTAAACCTCTGGCAGTTGCAATCTGAAAAGTGAGCAATAGCCAAGGGCTATAATTCTGTAATAGCTTCTGGCTGCTTCTGTATTTCCTCTGAAACATTCAGTACTTGGCACTGTCTGAGATAAGAAATCTAAGGTCAATGGACCATTGGTCTGAATTACTATGGCAAGTCCCAAACACTAATTAAATGATTAACATGTTTCCTTCCAGTTCCAGATGAGCCATCCACTTTTAATGCACTGTTGGGTTTGGAACTGCAAATGAAAGAACATCTTGAAGGCGAGAATAAGGAAAGCTGCCATATACCCATGACTCTGCCTTATCCTTCGTTTCAGCCTTTCTTTTTCTTTCTTTCTTTCTTTCTTTCTTTCTTTCTTTCTTTCTTTCTTTCTTTGTTTGTTTTTGGTGTAGCATAAAATTAGAGATCTTGAGAAAGTTAACTTTTTGCACTGCAATGCTCATGCTGACTGGTTTTTCTGAGATTTGACCTAGCATGTGGTTGACATGTTGACAGTAAATAAAAATGTACTGTTGCTTCTGTAAGTTGTCAGATCTCCCATACTGCAAATTACAGGAGTGTGTAAATTCCACTCCTCCGCTCTTGTGCTGTGGAGGAGGGCTCAACAATAGTTTGTATTTTGAGGAATAGGAACATATTAGTATGGGGGGGGACTTCAAACAAAGTGTTGTGGGGCATGCTACGCTTTGTACAGGAGTCCTTCTTTCCAGGGTTCCAACCAATGAGCCATGCTTTCTGTAATAAGCCACCCTCAGTTTTTCACCTACTTTTCTAAGTAGCACTCAGTATTTTGTGGCTACTGAGTATGCTCCATTTCCATTTGGGCTGTTTTGGGGTGTTGATGGTTTTTCTTTTTCTTATACCTCCTTCAGTGTCTCTTAAAATGCTTTCTACTTTTGCTCATCTCATACTTGCCCATACTTTTGTCCTGTGATCATGCTGATATTTTACCCTAGCTTCCTCTTTGTCCCTATTTCTATCAACACTCAGTAAAATCTTGTTTTTAGATGAAGTGATCCTGTACAGAAGGTCTTCCCTTCCTTTGTGCAAAGAAAAGTCAAGTTGCAGTGTGGTACTGATTTCCTCAGTGGACAGCCATAGCCTGTATTGGAATATCCTTGAATGTTTTCCTTAAACATATTTTTTTTTACACGGAAATAGCCAATCATAATCATTTGATTTTAATATATTTCTAGTAGTTTTAAATGGGCAAATCATGAAAGGAGCTAGAAGCAGGTTGGGTAGCAAGTAAGAATATTGCACTGTGTAAAATATGCTTCCTCTGATGCCTGTAAAGCCAAACGCTTTTATTAAAATGAGTCATTTTGATGGTTTGAGTTTCATACTTGCATTCCATTGAGATTTTGTGGCCTTTAGTATTTCCTTCAGGATTCTTCCAGCAACATCCTCATTTCTAAGGAGAGAAAAATCTAACATTATCTTTAATTAAATGATTGTTTTGTTCCTTGATTTGCCATCCCATGCCAGCCAGCTAGTTTAAAATGAGATTCTGGCACTTACCATTCTGTTTAATTCTTAGAATTCAGCCAAAACATTCATCACAGGATTACTGTTTTTAAGGAAGGGAATGGCAAGCCTTCAGCACGGGGGTGCTGTCTGTCTGTGGCACAACCATGAATCATTCTCATGAGTTGGTGGTCTATGGCAAGTTGCTTTGGTTTACATTTAGGTGACAGTTTTTCACACCTTGTGATAGGTTGCCTGACTTTTTACTCCTGAGAATACTGGGTTCACTTTCTTGCATTCTCTTAATTAAATGCCAGGAGCTGAGCATTGAAGATCAAAATGAAGGCTGTTTTCTTTCAACTACAAGCAGGAAGGATGTGAAGCCTTCCCACAAACTGAGATTCCCCCTTTCATCTAAATGTTATGACTTTCCAGCACTGGCTTTGAAGACCCCAGCAGATGAAAGCTCTTTGGGGTGCCGAGGGAGGAAAAATGCTGCGCCATTAGACAACTGTTTTATTTTGGTCTGCATTGTTTTGAAATCTTCTAATGACTGGCAAATAAAATATAGATGCCCTGGGCAAGTGAAAATATCAAGTTCTGGGTTTAATAGCTGTTCCTGTCATAGAATCTCCATACAACATGAAGAAGATTGAGATGACATAAAGATCAAATTCCATTTCCCCCCCCTTCCCCTGCCTGCATTTTTATCTATTTATTTATTTATTTTTTAAATTTTATTGATTAAAAACATTATTGATTCCATTCATTACAAACATACAAAAAAATCACAAAGGTATATTAAACATATAGTATATCCAATTATTAAAAATAATAAAAAGGAAAGAAAAATTAAACAAATACTATTATATACCATTCAAATCCTCTGAAAAAGAGAAAAGAAAAAAGACTTCCTATGTCTATTACATCTTGTGCTTTAGCCTGTTATTTTGACCTCGACATGAGCTCCTGTATAGGAGTACTAGATGGCCATGCAGTGTAATTGATAATTAATATCTATTTATTTATTTTGGATAACATCTTTGTCTGATAACATCTTTGTCTGAAGAAGAGACTTCATGGGTCAGAAAAGTTTGCACTTCTTTTTCTTTTTCTGTGCCTTTGTCGTTGGCCTAGTAAAGGTATTACCATAATACAGATTCTGGAATTTGTATTATGGTTGACAGGAGTGTTGTTTGTTGTGTGCCTTCAAGTCATTTCCAACTTATGGTGACCCTAAGGCAAAACTATAATGGCAGCCATTATAGATGAACCTTTCACAGGTTTTCCAAGGCTTAGAGCAGGGGTAGGCAACCTTTCCCCTTTAAGGGCCGAGGGACTTCAGCTCCCAGAATCCCAGGAGCTATTGGCCAACATGGGACTATTGGCCAACATGGCTGAGGCTTCTGGGAGCTGAAGTCCCTCGGCCCTTAAAGGGGAAAGGTTGCCTACCCCTGCATTAGAGTGTGTGACTTGACCAAGATCACCCAGTGGATTTCCATAGCCAAGCGGAAAATTGAACATTGATCACCAGAGTCATAGTCCATGCTGGCTCTCTGGAGTACCCCTGTGTTTTGTATTATTTTTATTTGTAAAGAAAGAGGAATTGAAGGTGGAGAAATGAAAGAGCCATCCCCTCCAGTCAACCAGAATTTATTCAAGAATAGCAATGCAGAAATTTCCCAGAGAAGAGAAGGATCCAAGTGCTCTGTAAACATAACAACAATCTTACTGAAGATGGCAAGAGGAAATTTAATTTTCACATTCCTTTGTAGTTGTTGTTTTTGTGCATTCATGTTGTTTCTGACTTATGACAACTGTGGAGCAATTACTTAGGAAGGTCAAAGAAGAAAGTGCAAAGGGAGGCTTACTGCTAAAAATAAAGAAAACAAAAATAATGACCACAGATGATCTACATAAATTTAAGACAATGAAGAAATCAAAATAGTTAAAGAGTACCTGTACCTTGGATTAAACATTGATCAGAATGGAGACTGCAGCTAAGAAATCAGAAGGAGACTAGAAATGGGAAGGGCAGCCATGAAAGAACTAGACAAGATCCTAAAGAGTAAAGATGGACAACTGAGCACTAAATCATTTAAGCCATCATATTCCCCATCACCATGTATGGGTGTGAAAGCTGTACCGTGAAGAAAATCAACATATTTCAGATGTGGTGCTGGAGAAGAGTGCTGAGGATACCATAAAGGTAAAGGTATTCCCCGTTGACAAGGTTGTCAAGTCATGTCCAACCATAGGGGGTGGTGCTCATCTCCATTACTAAGCCGAAGAGCCAGTGTTGTCAGAGATTACTCTGTGATCATGGGGCCAGCATGATTGCACAGAATGCTGTTTACTTTCCCACCGAAGTGGTACCTATTTGTCTACTTGCATTTGCATGCTTTCGAACTGCTGGGTTGGCACAAGCTGGGACTAGTGACAGGAGCTCACCCCATCATGCAGCACCTGGGCCTTGAACTGCCAACCTGCAGATCTTGTAATCAACAGAGTCAGCGTCTTAACCACTGAGCCACTGCATCCCAGGCGAGGACACCACGGACAACCAAAAGACAAAATAAATGGGTCCTTGAATAGATCAAGCCAGAAATCTCCCTGGAAACCAGGATGATCAAACTACCATACTTTGGCCGCATCATGACAAGTCATGACTCATTTGAAAAGACAATAATGGTAGAAAAGTTGGAGGGGAGCAGAAAGAGAGGAAGACTGAATATCAGATGGATGGACTTGGTCAGGGAGGTCACAGGACTGAATTTGAAGGACCTAAGCAGAGCAGTGGCGAACAGGGGCAATTGGAGATGTCTCATAGAATCATAGAATTGGAAGAGACCACAAGGGCCATTCAGTCCAACCCCCTGCCATGCAGCAATTCAAAATCAAAGCATCCCCAATAGATGGCCATCCATCCTCTGCTTAAAGACCTCCAAGGAAGGAGATTCCACCATTCTCTGAGGGAGTGTGTTCCACTTTCAAACAGCTCTCACTGTCAGGAAGTTCCTCCTAATGTTCAGGTGGAATCTCTTTCCTGTAGCTTGCATCCATTGCACCGGGTCCTATTCTCTGGAACAGCAGAAAACAAGCTATCCCTCCTCAATATGACATCCCTTCAAATATTTAAACATCTCATCCACAGGGTTTCATCCACAGGGTCACCATAAGTCAGGGTCAACAAGGCAAACCTATAATGGGCTTTTCCTAGCAAGATTGGTTCCGAGGGGTGGGTGTGTCTTTGCTTTCCTTTAAGGCTGAAAGAGTGTGACTTGCCCAAGTTCTCCCAGTGGGTGTCCATGGCTGAGCTGGGATTTGAACCCTTGTAGCTGAAACCACTACAACACACTGGAATATACACCTTGAATCAAGGAGAGGAGATTCAAAAGGAAGGGTAGGGTAGAAATGACACCCTGAATCTTGGTTCACGAGGGAGACATGCCAAGCGTCTGTTTCTGTGGAACCTGACTAGCAACCTGTCTAGCTAAATACTCCTCACAGGATCATCTGGGCACTTGCCCCCTGCATCCCTCTGCCCCAAACCATAACCCCCAAGAAAGCATCTCCTAACAGACCGGGATGGAGAGCAGGTGGCTGGTTTATTTCACTTAATTCACAAGGGGTGGTGGTGACAGCACTGCTCCTCAAATATCTGCGTTTTGGCAGAAACAGGCTGTGCCATTTGCCTGTTTCCATTTAAGATGCTGTATAAGAGATGAATCAAAGTGGACAAAATTCAAGAAACAAGTATCACAACTGGCAAAACAGAAAGGAAGTGCAAAGACAATGGGAAATAGATTCATTTTATGCATAGAACAAAGAAAAAGGACACTAAAAACAATTTAATATTTAAGGCACAAAAAATGAATAAAATAAATATAAAGTTAAGTAAAATGCTGTAGGAGATAGTGTCAGTGGGGCGAGAGGAGAAAAGAGAAGCCCCAGATATATTAAAAAAAGATATTTAATATTTTTTTTTAATGAAATTTTTATTCTTTAGGATTTTTCTTTAAAAACGTCACATTTTACCATTTATTTTTGTTTTAACCACCTGAAAATATGCATATGCAAATAGATTTATTCTGTGCATATGATATGGTAATGTAAAGGTCTCGTTCTAATTTTTGCTTGTTGTTTTACATTTACAACTATTGCCATGACATTCAGCGATATCATAGAATCATAGAATCATAGAGTTGGAAGAGACCACAAGGGCCATCCAGTCCAACCCCCTGCCATGCAGGAACTCCCAATCAAAGCATCCCTGCAGGAATCACGATTAAAGAGTAACCTCAGGATGGAAGACATGACAAAGGATTCTGTATGGGGGGACGGGGGTTGGAATGGGAAGAGATCAGTGGCTGGGGGTTGGTGGCGCCATGTGTTTCCGCATTGAGTGACACCCGCCCAAATTTATTCATTTATTTAAATTGAAATTTGAATTTCTTAAAAAAACAACAACTATCAAACCACCTGTAGTTTTTCCTTTCTCCTCCAACCACAAGATCTTTAGACAGTGGATGTCGTTAATTAATTTTTGTATTGTTTTTTGTTTTAATTGACTTTTATTATTTTGCCTACTGTTTGTATTAGACTGTATGCCTCCGGCAGGTTTTTATTCTATTTTATGTTGATTTTCTCTCTGTACAGCGCTGTGTATATTGACAGCGCTTTATAAATAAACAACAACAACAACAACAATAATAATAATGTTTAAATGTTTGAAAAGCAGTGGTGTTACTCCTTCTCTAGAGTGTCACTTGCTGCTGTCCGCACCCCTCGCACTTCTTTATTGACTCCACTCCTTTCGGGGAAAAACAATGCGCGCCTGGTTCCACAGGAGGGCGCTGAAGCACGTTTTAATGCAGCAAAAGGAATGCGAAGAGAAGTATGAGGAGCAGATCCTTTGGTTGAGGAAGCCAAGCAGCTGGCTGCCTCTCTGCCTGGAGGGAAGGAGGGGGACCAGGCGTCCTCCTTTCCCCGGGCATGTCCTCCATTCCCAACCTTCTCTCCAGGAGGCATTCCAAAAGGGCCTCCATTTGGAGCAGGTCTTCAGAAGCCTGGATCCAAAGGAATGAGAAGGGAAATGATTACGAGGAGACCCTTTGGTGGATAAAGGCAGGCACTGCTCCTGGAGGGAAGGAGGGAGCGGGTGACCGGCGTCCTCCCTTTCCCCGGACACGTCCTCCATGTCCACCCTTCTGTCCAGGAGGAATGCCCAAAGGTCATACACACAATAGCCCCAAACGAAAGCTGCCAACACTCCTACCAAGAGAAAGCCCTGCTGGGTTCAGGCCTCCTGCTCCAAATGGAGGGCATTTTGGAAACCCTCCTGGAGAGAAGGCTGGAGTACTGTAGGACATGTCCTGGGAAAGGAGGACATCTGGTCACTCTGAATCAATGTAAATGCAAGCTGCATAGTCCTGCTCCAAATGGAGGGCATTTTGGAATCCCTCCTGGAGGCAAGGCTGGGATAGAGGGAGGGTCCGGGGAAAGGAGGACGTCTCAGAGAGCAAATGAATGCCGGGGGGGGGGGGGAGAGAAAGCAAAGCTTGCCCTGAGAAGATTGGAAGGGAGGGAGAGAAGGACCTGGGAGGGATCTCTTTCTCTCCACTCCTTTCTCTTCCCTTATCCCCTCCCCGAAGGCTGAACAGGCTGACCAGACGCCCTCCTTTTCCCGGACAGCTGGCCAGGCTTCTCCAATTAGGAAGGAAATGTTGGAGGACAGATGACCAGGACCTCCAATTAGAAGGGAAATATTGGAGGACAGCTGGCCAGGCTTCTCTAAATAGAAGGGAAATCTTGGAGGACAGCTAGCCAGGCTTTTCCAAATAGAAGGGAAATATTGGAGGACAGCTGGCCAGGTCCTCCAAATAGAAGGGAAATGTTGAAGGAGAACTATTCAGGTCCTCCAAATAGAAGGGAAATATTGGAAGACAGCTGGCCAGGTCCTCCAAATAGAAGGGAAATATTGGAGGACAGCTGGCCAGGTCCTCCAAATAGAAAGGAAATGTTAGAGGACAGCTGGCCAGGCTTCTCCAAATAGAAGGGAAATCAATATTGGAGGACAGTCCTCCAATTAGGAGGGAAATATTGGGGGAGAGCTGGCCAGGCTTCTCTCCCCAGGGAGGAGGGTCTTGAAGGGGGTCTCTCTCCCCTTCCCCTTCCCCTCCCTCCCTCCCTCCTTGGCAAGTTTCCCCAAGTGTTCCCTCCCTTTCCTCCAGCAGGGGGCGCCCCAGCCCCCTCCGACCGAACAACAACGTGCTTGGAATGAAGGCTCCCCCGCCGCCGCCGCCGCCGCCTCCTTTCCAGCCTCGGAGGCTCCGAGCCACAGCGCGCCCCTCCGCCTTCCCTCCGTCCCTCGGTCCCTGGCGCTCGGCTGGCATGGTCCCTCGGGGAGGCGGCGGAGGGCCAGGGGGGCAAAGCCCTTGCTAGGCTGCGAGGCCCCTCTGAAGCGCCGCCTGGGCACCTCTTGGCCCGAGGAGGAGGAGGAGGAGGAAGGAGGGAGGGAGGGAGGGAGGAGGCAGAGGGCTAGCCAAAGCCTTCGGGTTTCTTTGGGCTTGGACCTCCGGCTGGGAAGGAGACGAAGCCTTGGGCTCCCACCGTCCTTTTGAGATCTTCTGGGAGACATAGAGGGCTTTCCTTCTTGATATTTATTATTCATTTATTTGGGGAGGGTGGGCGAGGGAGAGGACTCCCGGGCTCCCTTCCTCCTCTCTTTCTCTCTCCGTCCGTCCAACCGGGGGAACCGGGGCTCCCTCCTCCTCCTCCCTCCCCTCCATGGCCGCTTTGTACCAGCGCTTCGGCGGGAAGATCAACACCTCCCGCTCCTTCCCGGTGAGCCCCGAGGCCAGCCACCTCCTGGGGGCCCAAGGCCGGGCGGGAGACGCCGAGGACGCCCCGGGAGAGAAAGCCCTGCGCCCGGCGGCGGGGCCAACGCCGGAGAGCCCCCGAAGCAACGGCAGCGGCAGCGGCAGCGGCAGGAACAGCAGACCCCGCTACTTCCACTACCAAAGCCGGAGGAGGAGGAGGAGGAGGGACGGCCGCGAGGAGGAGGAGGAAGAGGAGGAGGAAGATGTAAGCCCCGACGGACAGGCGGGCAGCTCCCCTTGGGGGGCTTCCCTCTTTCCCCCTCCTTTCCAAACCCTAGTTGGGGGGCTTCTCCCCTCCCCTCCCCTCCCCTCCAAGTTCTAGTTGGGGATCTCCCTCCCTTTCCCTCCCAGCTCCGGTTGGGGAGGGTCTTCCCCCTTTCCACCTCCTTCCCAAACTCTAGCTGGGGGGTCTTCCCTCCCTTCTCCCCCCCAAACTTTAGTTGGGGGTCTTCCCCTTCCCTTCCCTTCCCTCCCCTTTAAGCTCCAGTTGGGGGTCTTCTCCCCCTCCCCTCCCAGCTTTAGTTGAGAGTCTTCCCCTACTCTTCCCCCTCCCAGCTCGGTTGGGGGGGGTCTTCCCCTCCCCTCCCCTCCCCTCCCCTCTAAGCTCTAGTTGGGGGGGGGTCTTCCCCTTCATCCCCTCCCCTCCCCTCCCAGCTCCATTTGGGGGTCTCCCTTCCCCTCCAAGGGCTCTTGATTTCTCTTGCGGCTTTTGGCCTCTTGTCTCCTGGGTCCCGGTGGCTTGGCTTGGCTTGGCTTGGCCTCATCCTCCCCTCTGGACCCAGTTCCAGCCCTGGGCTGATGGGATCGCCTTCCTCCCTGACTCTGTGTGTGAAAGACTAGAGAGGGACTGGGGCTCCTTCGCCTTGGGGGAAGCAAAGGGATTTGGTCGGACCTTTGAAAGTCACTGCAAGAAAGGAGCTGCCAGGAGGAGACCTGAGCCTAGGAAGGAAGGGAAAGAAAAGCCCGGAGCAAGAGCTTTGCTAGACTAGGAAGCCTACAAAGTGATTGAAAGAAAGAAGTTGGGGGTAGGAGCTTTGGTAGACTTGAGCCTAGGAAGTAACTAAAAGAAAAAAGGTGAGAGGATGAGCTTTGGTAGACTACAAAGTCCATGGAGTAAGTGAAAGAAAGAAGCTGGGTAGACTTGATCCTACAAAGTAATTGAAAGGAAGAAGCTGGGAGTAGTAGGTGCTTTGGTAGATGAAGCTGGGAAGATGAGCTTTGGTAAACTTGAGCCTATGGAGTAAGTCAAAGAAGCTGGGAGGGTGAGTTTTGGTAAACTATAAAGCATGTGAAATAACTGAAAGAAAGAAGCTGGGAGTAGGGGCTTTGGTAGATTTGGCCCTACAAAGAAACTGAAAGAAAGAAGTTGGGAGTAGGGGCTCTGGTAGACTTGGGCCTCTGAAATAACGGAAAGCAGCTGGGAGGATGAGCTTTGGTAAACTATGAAGCCTATGAAATAACTGAAAGAAAGAAGCTGGGGGCAGGAGCGTTGGTAGACTTGACCTTACAAAGTAATTGAAAGAAAGAAGCTGGGCTTAGGAGCTCTGGTAGATGTGAGCCTATGAAGTAACTGAAAGAAAGAAGCTGGAGGCAGGAAATTGGGTAGAGATGACCCTCCAAATTAATTGAAAGAAAGAAGTTGGGAGGAGGAGCTTTGGTAGATTTGAGTCTACAAAATCGAGGAATGTTCCTGCTGCTTTCTTTCGGTGAGTCTCAAAGGTGCTACAAGATCTATTTGCATACTGATTTTCCAGGCTAACAAGGCTGTCTTTGAATTCATCCTGGTGAATGTGTGCATCTGAATGTGTGCCAGAGTTGGATCAACTGTTTCTCTTGGGGGGTCCCAACATCTGGCTACTCCTTCCTTCCATTCCCCCTTATGCTCCTCTCTTTCAAGGCCCGGTGGTGTTGGTGTTGGTGTTGGTGTTGGCTGCTGTTGTTGTGTGTGTTACACTCCAGCAAGTCCCATGGCTCTGACCGGGAATGTAACTTTTCCAATTGCAGGGACAAGGGGAGGGGGAAAGTTCCTTTGACCACCTGCCTCTTTGGATGCAGTAGCACAGGGGTAGGCAACCTTTCCCCTTTAAGGGCCGAGGGACTTCAGCTCCCAGAAGCCTCAGCCATGTTGGCCAATAGTCCCATGTTGGCCAATAGCTCCTGGGATTCTGGGAGCTGAAGTCTCTCGGCCCTTAAAGGGGAAAGGTTGCCTACCCCTGCGTAGCATGACACACCTG
This sequence comes from Phrynosoma blainvillii, assembly GCA_026167975.1. Taxonomy (NCBI): domain Eukaryota; kingdom Metazoa; phylum Chordata; class Lepidosauria; order Squamata; family Phrynosomatidae; genus Phrynosoma; species Phrynosoma blainvillii. The sequence continues at coordinate 11,340,267 of JANUYF010000005.1, forward strand.
AGTCAGGTTAAGGTTGTTTGTCTTCTTTGGGAGTGGGGAATACCTTCCATGTTATGATGAGAACTTTCCTTCTGAAGCCTTCATTCTCATCCTCCCATCCTTGCCCTTTTCTATTTTTATTGAACAGCTATATTAAGTGCCCAGAAGGTGACAAAGTGTAAATTAGGGCCAAGACACATTTTCATCCCTCCCTTCCCAATTAATTCCTTCCTTCCTTCCTTCCTTCTTGCTTGCTGCTGGAAGAGATTTCAAAGGGTTTGTATTTGCATATTGCCTTAGAAACTAGTGACTCATCCGGAGCACTTGTTGGTTTTTGGGTTTGATGGTGGCCAAGGGGAGAAGAAGGGAAAAAGTTGACATCGTCTTGGTTTGACAGTTTCTTGTGAAAGGGGATGAGGATCACAATACTGATGGCTCACCATTATTATTAGGCTTAGCTTGGAGTTCATCCGTTTCCAAAGCACCTGGTGTATTGGTTTGTCCCGTGCAGAAGGAATGTCATGGCATTTGCCTTGTGTGTATGTATGTGCTTGTTTGTGCATGCGTAAATAAATGTGTAAACTATACAAGTTGGAAAGAGAGAGCGAGAAAAATCACAGTAGCTCCATGTCTAAGGTTTGTTTATTCTTTCCATAGAGAATAACTTATTTCTAACCTTATTTTCCTTAGATGTTTCCATTAGTTCTGCCACTGTGCTCAGCTTTTAATTATCGAAGTTGCTGGTAATTATCACAACCTGGTGGTTGCTTGGATCATGATGTAGAGCAGGGGTAGGCAACCTAAGGCCCGGGGGCCTGGTGCGGCCCCCCGAGGCCTTTGGACCGGCCCCAAGCTGGACCTGCCATCGCCGCTGCCGCCCGCCCGCCATTATGATATTATTGTTGTTATTACTTGTTCTTGGGGTTTTCTTGGCAAAATCTCCACAGGGGTTTTGTCATGGCTTTTCTGGGGCCGAGAGAGTGTGTATTTATTTATTTATTTATTTATTTATTTTTGGTGCTTCGGCCCTCCAATTGTCTGAGGGACAGCAACCCGGCCCCCAGCTCAAAAAGGTTGCCTACTCCTGATGTAGAGGCAGGATAGTTCCTTTCTGCTTCCTTTCTGATCCCTGTTAATGGGGCTCTTTGCAAAGAAGTTGTGGGGTTTTCTTTTGCCCCTGTTTGTTTCTTCATTGAGAAAATGTTTTGTACGAGGTAGTTTGAGGGGGCCTGTTCCTCCCTCCTGTTCAACAAGAAAGCAAGAAGAAAAACCATTGCAAAAAAGGCTACAGGTTCTTTTTCTACAATCCTTGCCCTCCCATGTTGTAGAATAAATCAAAGGGGTCCTCAACCTTAAAAAGAAATAAATCCTGTTTCAGATGGCATTGCAATACTTAGTAGGGGTACCAAAGACAAAAATGAAACTAACTTGGTAACATACAATTTTAAATAACGAAACAAAACAAAAAACCACACTAAAGTAAAATAATTTTGATGTTGTCTGCCTATTGTATACCATGCATTGCCCACTAGATGGCAGTATGAGAAAGCAAAGGATTTTTGGGGAAAGGGGGAAAAATCTTTCCTTTTTAAAAAAATATGCAGCTTGGAGCTTACATATCAACCCCACCCCACCCCCCGCTTTCAATATGACATATATCTCTCTGATAATCAAAAGGGGGAAAACAAGAAGGGAAGGTAACGTGTAAGTGATTTTATGTTGGCACCTTATAAAAACGTTGCGTCTGCCAAAGTTAGGTGCATTAAAACTGCCGCAGAATGTCATCTGCTTCTTCCCATTCCTGGCAAAATGAAAAAGGGGCAAGGAGAATGGATGCATTTGGCCCATTCCTTTCCAGTGACACGCCACTGAATTCTAAGAACTCTGTTTTGCAGTTTGCAGGTTGTGAAAATGGATGAAATGCAGCTTGCCCGAAAGATGAAACCATAAACTGTGAAGGGATCATTAAAATAAAACTATAATTACCCTTTCGACACTCTCACAGCATTCGCTATGTGTAAACAAACACACTGACTGACAAATAGATATTGTTGTTTTGTGAAATTCCACAAAACAACAATACCTTTCTTGGGTACAAAATGCACAAAATTCATGATGCAAGCTTTTGAAAATCCACTGGCTTCATCAGGCAAAGGTGTTAAAGATCAAATGAGAGGATGAGAATGATGATGTTAGAGTGACAGGTCTACATTTTGTCAATATGTTGTTGTTCTCTGTCATGATGGTATGGAGGCATGCAGGCAGAGGTGGCCTCTAGGAGACAAAGAGTCTTAAGATTCAAGAAATAAAATTTAAACTCTGTTAGCAACACAAAAGAATTAGCTTGTTCTGTATCATCTTAGCCAAACTGCTAATCATTCATAATGATTAAAAATTTTAGTAGTAGTAATTGTGTGAATTCAAGTCATTATAGTAACCCAAAGGCAAACCTACCATGGGGTTTTCTTGGCAGGGTTTGTTCAGAGGAGGTTGCCGTTGTCATCCCCTGAGGCTGAGAGCATGTGATTTGCCCAAGGTCACCCAGTGGGTTTTGCGGCCGAGCTGGGAATCGAACCCAGGTCTCCAGAGCCATAGGCCAACACTCAAACCACTACACCATGGTGGTTCTACAGCTCCTAAACTACTTTGACAAGGCTAAGCTATTTCCCGTGCTTCATCTCTTCACACTGTTAACACGTTATAGGCTTTGAAGGACAAGACATTCTTGAGTTTCTTAGGGAGGAAGTCTCATGGCCTGCTCTATTTTTTGGCAAACACAAAGGGAAGCAGTTGCCTCTGGCAGCAGATACTAGGGGGCAGCAATGCTGTTGATTGGACTGTTCCACCGGACACCCCCCCCCCCAATCCCATGCCTCTCTCTTGAAGACAACTTCTCCTGATTTTCTCCAAATTAACCAGTGGAAGATGTTACCTTGTACTGAAGTAAGATTCCACCAGTCGTCCTGATAGCTTTTGTACATGGAACGGAGGTGAGGTGAGGTGAGGTGGCAGGATGCTTTTTACCAGTGTTAGCAAATGTCTTGAGTTGGCTCCTGGAAGTACAAATAAATATCTAGGAAACAAATTGCAGGTGGAAGAAAAATAACTGTGGAGCTAGGCTTCTGAAATACAGTCAGCCCACCACATTTGTTGCTTTGACTTTTGTGGATTTGATTATTCACAGATTTGATTAATATGTTCTCTCTAGGAATCTCTTAAGTCTTCTACCTTGACTCTGTGGTCAACTTCCAACAGACATTTTACTGGAGGACCTAGAGGTTCCTAGAAAAAACACTTCTCTAGGCATTGGTAGGTCTTCCAGTGCAATTCTGTGATCAGCTTCTGGCAGATGTTGACCATAGACCTATGCTGGAGGATCTAGAGATTCCTAGAAAGATGTTCTTTCAGGTTAAAAAAAATAGTGTTTTGTTATTTGAAGTTTTCCACTTTCACGGTGGTCCTGGGTCCCTAACCCCAGTGAATGTGGAGAGCCCACTGTACATGCATGAATGTTTTCAAGATTTGGATCAGGGCAGAAATCATGAAATTCTCAAGATGTTATTGAACTGCAGTTCCCAACTTTCCTCATTATTGACTATGCTGACTAGTGCTAATGAGAGTCAGAGTCCAATATCTGGAGAAAAGTAGCGAGATCCTGAGCCAGCTCTGATTTAAATGATAAAAAATTGGATAAAGTGAGGTCATGAAAACATGTATTTATGTATGTGAGAGGGTCAAGGTGAATTCAGAGAGGCAAGGATTTCAGTTGCACATGTGCTGTTCCTTGGCTGAAAGGCAGCTCTGTAAATCCTCTTTGTCTTTTTCTTTTCTGCATTTCTTCATGCAATAGTTCTGAAGTGTGCTGTCTTTTGGAGCTGTCTCAGGTGCTGACACCTTTAAAGCTCCACCGCTCAGTCTTCTTTTTGGCTGGCAGACTTTGCATTGGGTTATTTAAAGGAAACTGGCGGCTTTATTAGCCTTTCATAGCTTGCTGTCAGCTAGTGAAGGAAGCTTAGCTTCTGTGCCAAGGCAGGATTTTTGACCTTGGCAACTGGGGAAAAATTGTGGAGAAACAATAAGAGAGTCTCTTTCTCCTTACAAGTGGTGCTTAGACTCCAGCAAGGACTTTTAAATGTAGGTTTAATATAAATTAATGTAGATTTCATCATATAACCCATTCAGAGGGAAGATGACGCACAAGGACAAATGTGGCTAAATGAAATGCAGAGATGTGTGGATTTTGACAGGTTTCTGCAGAATCCACTTTGCACAGCAGTTAGAAATCCTGGGTGCTGGAATTTCTGCAAAATCCTGCTACTGCTATATGCGATTATGTTTGATAACTGGCTGCTCTGCTGATGATTGCATTATAAACCCCTGTCTGGGAGGATTAGCCTTCTAATATAAATTTCATATTAAAGGCTAAAACTGAACAAGGGAGCTCTTGATTTTAATGAGGGCATCCCTATAAAAGTAGCTGAGCATATGGTCTGCAGGTTCAGCCCTCAGAGCTTCCAATTAAAAGATCTCAGGATTGATATTCAAGGCTGAAAATACCAGGTGAATGAATATCTAGTCCTGTGTGATATAACAGAATGCTTTTTCCAAAACATCATTCTCATAAATGTCCAGCTCATTGAGGCAGGGATGGTTCAATTAATGGGGTTTTCTTTCCTCACCCCATCAATAATAGTTATACTAAATAATAATAATAATAATAATAATAAGTAGTAGTAGTAGTAGTAGTTTATTTTTATTCCGCCCCTCTGCAACGAACAATCATTTGGCTCGAATGGGCAGTTCCATAACAATCATTTGGCTAGAATTTCAAAGGCTTGAATCTGATTTAGATCCAACTAGACTAGATTTATTAAATTATTTGTCAAAAGTAAATTCCATTGATCTAGTGCAGGGGTAGGCAACCTTTCCCCTTTAAGGGCCGAGGGACTTCAGCTCCCAGAATCCCAGGAGCTATTGGCCAACATGGGACTATTGGCCAACATGGCTGAGGCTTCTGGGAGCTGGAGTTCCTCGGCCCTTAAAGGGGAAAGGTTGCCTACCCCTGATCTAGTGGGTGGACTGTATTTGAGACTATCCAAGATTGTTCAGGCTAAGACTATAAAGTATGATCATCATGTGATACAATGTATGCAATTTTATATAGAATTTTGCTTCATCAAACAAATTATGATGAGTGGTGATCATGATGTTAGTTTGCTGGAGACCCCTACAAGCTAATGGGTTTTGCCTTGCAATTTAGTCTTTTCTGATATATCCTCACAGGAGGGCAAATTAGTATAGTGTCTCTCTATATATTAATGTATAAGTAGAACTTTTAGTCAAAAAATTGACCCAAAAAACTGACTTGACTTATTCCTGGGTCAATGTAAGTACTGTACTTTTAACTCTTATTTTAAAAAGGAACCAACTCCTGATGAAAGGCAAGTGTAATCTGTCCTAGAAGCACTGGCCTCACTCCCTTTATTTTCTCATCTGTCCAGCTTTAGTATGAGCACAAACATGCCTGCTGGAATTTTTGAAGTTTTTTTTTGTTTTGCTTACTTTTTCTTCATCCATTAGATCTTTAGTTCATGTCCCCAAGTTTTACCCTTGACTTATCCACGAGTCATATCAAAATCCATAATTTTGGCCCCCAAACCTGCTCTCAGCTTACAAATGAAGTTGACTTATAGTCAAGTATATACAGTAAGTATGAGAAAGAGAAAATTCCCAAAAGAGGATTATGATGAAGCTACTGATACTAATTACATCTTTATCTTGTCTCTTTCCCAAGGTGGTGAGGAAAGTGTGCATAGTTACCCCATAATTTTGCACTTCCCCATAACCTTGTTATATTATTATTAACCCGTTTTTTCCTTAACTGGTGCGCTTCATTGCATGGCTTTTTAAACCTGATCCTCTCTCAGCTATGGAGATTATCACATGCAGGCTTACCATTATGAAAACATCCCTAAATTGTCCAGAAAGTGTGAGGGTGTGATAGCTGGTTGCGCTTGTCCCCGTGATTAAATCGTCATGGAGGCGTCCCCTTGCCTCTCCCATCATTAAAGCGTCTACAGAACCTGTCATTTGTCAATAATGGGAACTTTCAGTTTTTGAGAAACGGTGGCTCCGCAAACTTTTTAATGATGGGAGAGACGAGGGGATGCCTTCATGACGATTTAATCATGGGGACCAGCGCAACCGGCTATCACACCCTCACGCTTTCTGGACAATTTAGGGACACTTTCATGATGGTAAGCCTGTGTGTGATAATCTCCCAAGACACTACATTGACAAACATTTATGAGGCCCTTTTCTAAATATATGAAGAAGTTGATGATAATGAGTAAAAGGCAGGGAAAGGAAAAAGAAACAGAAAGAACAGCAATATCAAAGAAAAATCAGCCAGCCAGCCAGGCTAATCTAATGGCTGTGTAGTAGAAACATGTTCTGCATGGTATTCCATGAGAGCCACTGTGGACTAGTGGTTTGAGTGTTGGTCTATGACTCTGGACGCTAAGGTTTGATTTCCAACTCAGCCATAGAAACCCACTGAGTGACATTGGGCAAGTCACATCCTCTCAGCCTCAGGGGGAGGCAGTGACAAACCTCCTCTGAGCAAATCTTGCCAGGGTCACCATAGGTCGGAAACATCTTGAAGGCATACAACAAATGGTATTCCATGCTAACCCTCCCTGACAGAAAACCAACAAATTGTGTTTGTGTGGGATGGGGAGAATCCATGAACCTTGTAGCAGAGGGATGGTTGCTTCCTTTGACGGAGGGGGATAACTCATAGCAACAAGTTTTCCTTTATAGAAGGTTGGAAAAAGCTGTGGTGATGACAGAAGTTGGTGAAGGACAAGGAAGAGAAGTGTGGGACCCAGGCCCACTAGATTACTTTAGGAAAACTCCCATTCTTTCATTCTTCACTCTAATCTCTCACTGGGAGTATGGAGATAATAACACAAGTCCAGCTTTCAGGTTTCTTGTAGTCATTGCAGAGATATTCAATGGAAAACATTCCATAAATTATACTCAATTACATAAATGATAATATTGTTTAGTATAGAGCATGAGCTTGCATGGCATGCTGATTGTAAAACTCTGAGGGCACATAAATTGTACCATTATGTTCTCCGCTATTGCAGACCTGCCTGCCTGGATTAATTTATATGGATACAGTATCTTGGGAAGAAACCAAAGTAACTACAGAAAATTATAACAGGAGAACATTCATTTATAATTTTTTGGCATCACACTCATATTTTTCCTTTTGTTTTCCACACAGACTTAACAGTTTTTTTCCATGGCAGGCCCATACCATAAAATAGAACTTTCTCCCCTGTTTCTCTCTCCAGCTTACTTTTCTTTGCAGTCAAAGTGATAAATGAGTTTAATTTCTGCAGGCAACTGCCAAAGGTGCTGAGTAAGTTGTACATGCTAATTGTGTATAACCCTGTTCCTTTTAATTACTGTGATGATAATGCATTAATCAAGTGCATAGGAAATTCAGCACTTCTGTCTCTAATGCAAAATATTGATTAATTTCATAGGACATTGAGAGTAAAAGTGATAATCACAGTAATTCTTTTAACATGTAATTCACGAGGATACGTTATTTCTGTTGAAGAGAATTGTCTATCAGTGATCAGGTCTAAAAAGTTATCCCAAAGCTTACCCCCCCTTTCCTTACTTACTGCATTGGGAATTTTTCTTGAGCAGAAACTGCAGAATTGGACAGTAGTGTTATGGTACACTCCAAGACTGGAAAAGTACTGATTTGTGACTAACACAAGGTCATAAAAGATGAGGAATAGTGAACTCAGCTGCTGAATGATGGCAGGATTGCAGCTAGAACTGAGCCACTGAAAAATGAGAGGGTGTATCAGCATGACTGTAGAAACTCCCAAGTTTTGCCAAAAGTAGTTTTTAAATGATGGAGGAAATAAGGGATGTGAAAGAAATCTATCTATGTGGTGGGGAAAGGAGCAGAAAACCTGAGGAATGGAATGCAGATTCTGAAAAAGGACAAAAACAGGAGAATTCTACACTAGAACATTTTGCTGCAGGTCCTTCTTGTGATATCTTAATTGAACCTGCATGACACTATGTGACATCGTGGAAGTTTATGTGCTAGAACCACGAAAGAGACATTTCCAATGACTACCTATGAAATGATGCCAGATCAGTTTCCCACTGGATGATCATGAAAAGAATTGATGACAATTGGAAAAGGGAGAACCTAATAAAAGTCCAAGGGTGTGTGTGTCACCTTTGCAAAATATAAACATGAATCCAAAAGTGTGAAAGCAATTTCAGCAAAGCTCTGGCTACAACTTTTTGGCAGAAAAACTTTTTGGCAGTGTTCCCACCCATTCACCATCTCAACTTGAACGTTAACAGAATATTTTACATTTTGTTATACCCATGGTTGTTTTTTTCGAGACTACAAAATTATGAATCAAAGAAATAATTGGCTAAATTTGGGGCATTAATAATTCAGATGGTTGGTTGAAGTTGGGTTTAAACAATATTTTAAGTTCTATGCTGTCTGGAATACTGATCCTGGAATGTAATCATTGGGGAGTGGGGATCTGTAAAGAGAAAAATGCTGGCTGTTGCTTTGAATATGGAAAGCAGAGTCAGATCTGTGTTTTTGTAGACCCCAAGCAGGAGACAGTGGTGTCTCCTATCACATACCAGCCAACCTCCTCCCAACACCTACCTCAAATATTATCTGGGGGAAAGAAGGCACTATACAGCTAAGATATTGGCTCTTTGAAAGGCCATATCTCCATATGACCTTGCTCCAATTTTAAGATCCACAGGGGAGCAGTTTCTCTTGGCTTCACTACTTTCTATGTCTAATGTCCTGTAAAGACTTCTTTATTTATAGAAATAGTTGGTGGCAAGGCTATGTAGTCTTTGTTGTATTGTTGTTCAGAGATATATCTGTGTTAGTCTGTAGAACCAGTATGTAGAGAGATCTTGTAGCACCTTTGAGACTAACTGAAAGAAAGAAATTGGCAGCAGGAGCTTTTGTAGACTAAAGTCTGCTTCCTCAGGACAGATTAGGGATTCTGTTGGTGTACCGCCCACCCCACTGCACAACAGTCTGGAGTCTCCTCGGGTTATGTTGCTGGGAGACTTCAACATCCATGCTGAGGCTACCCTGTTGGGAGTGGCTCAGGACTTCATGGCTGCTATGTAAGTAAGGGATCTTGAGACTGTGGTGCACGCGTTGGTAACCTCGCGCCTCGACTTCTGTAACACACTCTACATGGGGCTACCCTCGTGCCTGGTTCAGAAATTACAGCTGGTACAGAATATGGCAGCCAGACTTGTTTCGGGAACATCTCAGAGGGACCACATTACTCCGGTCTTGAGGTCCCTCCACTGGCTGCCTATCAGCTTCTGGGCCAGGTACAAGGTGTTGGTTATCACCTTTAAAGCCCTAAATGGCTTGGGTCCAAGCTATCTCAGGGACCGCCTGCTCCCGTATAATCCTCCCCGCGCTCTTCGGTCCTCCGGGAGGAATTTGCTACAGCCTCAGAAATCGAGGCTTGTGGCTACCTCCCGGGGGGGCGTTTTCTGTCATTGCGCCTAAGCTCTGGAACGGCCTGCCGGACGAGATCCGTCTTTTAACATCTTTAGACAGCTTCAAAAAGGCTGTCAAGACGGATCTCTTCCGGCAGGCCTTTCCAGACTAGTTATATTAGATCACCCCTTCCAACCTCAGATTACAGCCATCCAAGACACGATCCTCACGTGGACCCATCAAGTGATGGAAGGATCGTTGTACCAGGCTTTTGGAGTCATTGGGTTGGGTTATATATTTTAAGTTGAACTTCTGTTTTTATACTGTTTTGATTTAATTCTGTTTTAAGGGGGGGGGAGGGGTTTGTTATATTGTATGTTTTATTCTGGAATGTGTGTTTTAATTGTAAGCCGCCCAGATTGGATTACCAATGGGCGGGGTATAAATAAATTTTATTATTATTTATTATTATTACTATGATAACCATGGGGCTGTTCCAAGTGGTATCTGGCCCCACTCATGTTGCTGGGCACACTCTAGAGATTGTGTTCTGTATGCGGGGGGGGGGGGGGAAGGAATGATGGTGAGCTGGGAATGGAGGAGCTTTCTACTGTTTTGTTGTCATGGACAGATCATTTCCTGGTCAGGTTTAGACTTACTGGAACTCAGAACCTCTGCAGGGGTGGGGGCTCCATTAAGATGGTCTGCCCCAGGAAGCTTATGGATCCTGATGGATTCCTGATGGGTCTTGGGGAGTTTCTTGCTGCCTTGGCAGGTGATCCTGTCAAAGCTCTGGTTGATCTCTGGAATGGAGAAATGACCAGAGCAGTTGACATAAGTGTTCCTAAGTGTCCCATCTCATGGAGTGGAGCTAAACCAGCCCTTTGGTTTTCTAAGGAGCTGGCTGCAATGAAGCAAACAAGACAGAGACTAGAGCGACAGTGGCGGAAAACTCAAGAGTGCATACGACCAAAAACAGGCTAGAATCTACCTGAAGACATATGATGGTTCAATAGAGGCAGCAAAAAACAACAACAACAACTTTTTTGACTAAAACTATTGGGGCTGCACAGAATTGTTCAGCTCGGCAGGGATCTGTTACAATCTGGTCCTGAAGAGAATTTAAGCCACTGAACAGCTCGCTGTGAGGAATTTGCCCACCATTTTGTGGATAAAACCACTCAGATTCTCTCTGACTTAGATGCCAGAATTGATACAGTTTCAGTGGATGTAACCTTGGCTCCTGCTTGTCCAGTACTGATGGATACTTTTCAATTTATGCAGCCTGAGGATGTGGACAGGATCCTTAAAGAGGTGAGAGCCACCATGTATACTAGACCCTTGACCTTTCTGGCTTATTAAACAGGCCAGAGGAGGACTGGTGGAGTGGGTAAGGGAAATGATGAATGCCTCTTTACAGCAAGGCAGGGTCCCAACACACCTAAAAGACTGCTGGGAGAGGTTTCTGGAGTTTTGGAGTAAGGTGTCACCAGTGTGCTGATGATACCCAGCTCTATCGCTGCTTTCCACCTAATTCCAAGGAAGCTGTTTCTGTCCTAAACCGGTGTCTGGCCGCTGTAATGGACTGGATGAGGGCAAACAAATTCAAGCTCAATCCAGACAAGGCAGAGGTGCTCCTGGTCAGCTGAAAGACAGATCCAGGAATAGGGATTCAGCCTGTGTTAGATGGGGTTACACTCCCCTTAAAAACTCAGGTTCATAGTTTGGGGTATTTCTGGATTCAGTGCTGAGCCTGGAAGTCCAGGTATCAGCAGTGACCAGGAATGCTTTTGCACAGCTAAAACTTGTGCACCAGCTGTGCCTGTTCCTGGAGAAGTCAGATATGGCCATGGTGGTACATGCCTTGGTTACATCCCATCTGGATTAATGTAATGCACTCTACGTGGGGCTGCCTTTAAAAAGTGCTCAAAAACTTCAGCTGGTCCAAAGTGCTGCAACCAGGTTGTTAACTGGAGCTGGCTACAGGAAGCATACAACTCCCTTGTTGCAACAGCTCCATTGGCTGCCAGTCCATTTCCGGGCAGAATTCAAAGTGCTGGTTTTGACCTATAAAGCCCTATATGGCTTGGGTCCAGGCTATTTGAAGGACCAAATCTCCCTGTACGAGGCCCCCCCAGAGTATTGAGATCATGTCCCACCACTCTTTCAGGTGCGTTTGGTGGGAACAAGAGAGAGGACCTTCTCAGTGGCTGCTCCCAAGCTTTGTAACTCCCTCCCTAGGGAGTCCAGGATGGCGCCATCCCTGCTGTCCTTCTGGCAGCAGATAAAGACATTTTTGTGCCAGCAGGCCTTTGCAAACTGATAAGGACTGGGTTTTTAATGTTGTATGATATACATTTTAATGGTTTGTATTTTAACATGTTAGGTTTTAATGTATAACTGTTTTAACTCTTAAAATTGTTTAATTGTTTTTAAATTTTATATTTATATATTTTAATATGGTTGTACTATTTTAAATTGTATTGTTTTATGTTGTTCACTGCCTTGAGTCCCTATATTGGAAGAAAGACAGGAAATAATAATAATAATAATAATAATAATCAAAGTAGTAGTAGTAGTAGTAGTAGTAGTAGTTATACATAGAATGTTGTTGTCCTAATTTCTTTCTAGGCTGAAAACTGGCACTTCTGCTTCTGCAAACCTGTGTAATAGTAATGAGATCCTTGGTGGTGATACACATCTCCTAAATAAATATTCTGAGCCACTCTGATTTTGAATATGACAAGCTGTCTTGTCTGTACAGGGCTTGCATAGCATAAGTAAGTATCAGGTCCCTAAGTTAAGTAAAATCTTTTGCACAGATTTTACCTTGGGCTGGCAGGGGAATGAAAGGAACTGAAGTATGGACAGCCCTAGGCAGAAGCAAATTGAAATATGATCTGAAATGCAGATTTCAGCAAAGCAAGAGATTGACATTGATTATGAACAGGGGATGTGTTGGCTGTGTTGACATTCAAGGCTGCAGAGAATGATAGTTGGGGAAAATACAAGAAAGTGCAGGTTTTATGGGGAACAATAAAAAAAAAATCCCACTGAATAGCAAATTGCTGCAATAAACATTATATTGGGGACTAGAAGAATGAGCAAGAATAACAAACTCACGTAGAACCCTTAACATTTGCACTGGCATATCTCAGCAGGACTGATGCAACAGCCTTGCAAAGAGCATCATGACTTCTTCTCTTGTACTTTTACCAGATGGTATCTGGGAGAGAAATAAAATCCTTTTGGAATTTGAAACATTGTCATGAAATGTGGGGGTCACCATAGTCATCTACAGGTATTTTGTGAGGCTGCTGCGTAGTTAGTTTATCAGTTAAATTTGCAGGTGGGTAGAAACAATATTTCTGAAAACAATCAGCATACTTTCTTTGATTCACAACATTTTTAATAATTGCATTCATAATGTTAATCACTCTCCTTTTTACAAAATAGGGATCTGTAACTGATAAACTAGTTGAGTCCATTAGGAGAATAAAGCTTGTTGGGTTGTTCCAACCTTTTATAATTATTGTTATTAGACTGAGATGCATGAAGTTTAAAATTCTCTTTGTAGCTGCCTCTGTGCATGGAGATTCTGTACAGCTATCATGGTTAATAGCTATTGACAGACCTGTCTTCATTGAATTCATCTAATCCCCTTTTAAAAGCTCTCTAAGCTACTGACCATTACTAGTGGTAAAATGTGACGTGACATATTCAGTCAATGGCCAGGAATACAGAAGGCTGTACAGAATACAGAATCTGGGTTTTTGTAAAATGTACCTTAACATATTAACTGGAGACAAATTAGAGAGAGACAGTGTGGCATAATAGTTTGAATCCCTCAGAGTGTGGTGGAGTCTCCTTCCTTGGAGGTCTTTAAACAGAGGCTGGATGGCCATCTGTCGGGGATGCTTTAATTGGGAGTTCCTGCATGGCAGGGGGTTGGACTGGATGGCCCTTGTGGTCTCTTCCAACTCTAGGATTCTATGATTCTATGAATTATGACTCTGGGAGATCAAGGTTCAAATTCCCACTCAACCATGGAAATATGCAGGTGTCAGGCTGGCCTTCAAAGTGGGGCGTTTAGATGATGCATGCTTTGAAGCCAGCTGAAAAATGCTCTCTAGCTGTCTTATGGGGAGAAAAGCCGCTTCAAAAAGAAGCTGCTTTTTTTTGCTTCTTCCCAGAAAGCATGCACCTTCGCATATGTGTATAAATGCACCAACATCAGTGCGGCTCTAAAGGGGCCCTCTTTCCAAACCCTAACCCTAATTGCGCATATAAATGCCCTCTTGCAGGAGCTCATTTAAAAGGAACAGAGCTGGCGTACACAAGTGGTGGGGTGGCAATGCCCAAAAGAGAAACCATGGAGCCTCTTATGGAGATGAGTACAATATACACAAAACAGACAGTCAAAGAGGGGGCATAGGGTGAAGGGGGGTTGAAGAGAGGGGCATGATTGTACCTTGCTGGCATCTGCATGGGCACACCTCTGCTCTGATGCCCTGTCCCAGTGAAGCACTGAACATACGAATGTGTGCAGGTTCACAGGGATGGCCATGCAATGGGATGGCGGTCCCCAGCAGTTCACTCCTGCAAAGGTGCACAGGGATTGTGGTGGGGACAGTAAAAAATAAATAAATACCCAGCAGTGCGGCTTGAAGCTGTGCTGTGTGGTCATGACATGCGCACTCCAGACGCCTTGGGAGCCAGTGGTGTGGTTTCAATGTGGTTTCAGAAAAGGCAGCTTCAAGCCACTTTTTCCTGCCCATATGTTTTGCCCCTTAGTTTTATCCAAGAAAAACTTAGGCTGGGACATGGTCACCATAAATCAATTTAAAGTCAGTTTGAAGGCACATGACAAATGAGAGCAGCAATGTATTTAAATATGTTATTCAAAAATGTACTCCTAAGCTTTTTATTGTTTACATGTCACTCAGGCTGGCTTAACAGAAATCAAATGCAATTACAAAAAATAACAAAATTACAAAATATAGCCAAACAGATTCATAATATCTATACAACATTACATAAAACTCAAGAAGTGAATGCAGTCTAAACAGGAAGGTCTTAATCATAATGGCAAAATGTGCTAGTCTAGACTCAAAGCCAGTCTAAAGTTGTGATGCACCCATCAGGAAGGCTATTAATGTTGTCTTTCAGCCATTCCTCCCTCACAACTAGGAGACAAAAATGACAAGCTGACTGGTTTGGGAAGAGGTTGTTCCTAAAGCATCTGGAATCAAGGCTAGTATGACTTTTCTGGTCATCCAAATGCAAAGCCCTCCTGATGTGAGATCCATATCTTTCAGATACATATGAGAAACACCTTCCTTTTTAATCTCATGCATATAGTTTCTCAAAAAATCCATCTAACCTGATTTTACTCCTCATTCTTTCAGAAAAGAGATCTAGGATTTAGATAAAAGTTTGGCTAGACCCCATAGTGCACCAATAAATTTTGCAATACAAATGTTGATCACAACAATCTCCATAGTCATTTACTTAAGGAAGGTCCCAAAATGTAAGTAACAGTGTTGATCCAAACCTACACACCGATTCATATGGGTTTTCAACTGTAACAGGAGCAGGTTTTTCTTCTCTTTTATAAAGAAAATGAATTTAACTATAGATGCTGATTCAAAAGTGAACCATTGTGAAATAAAAGTTTCTGGCCATGGAATCTTGGTTTCTGTTTGGTGCAGAATGGTAAACCATATTGATAAACTTATAAACCAGTTAGTTTCTCTTCACAATGGATGGGTGAAGGGTGTCCTCATTTGTTACAATATGTCATTAGAACTGGTGATCACATTAAATACATGCTTTTTAAAACTCTTAACAAGAGCAAATAAGCAAAATGTGGGATGGAGCCAAAGTGCCTGCAATTAGATAAAGATAATGTGGCAATAGAAAAGGATATACATTGTAGTGCTTTTTTTCTCTCCTTTCCTTTTTGGCTGAAAAAAGTCCTGTTACAGAAGCAAGTGTCTTCTTGGTTTTGTGATTGTTGGAGATGGAAACAAGAGCTAATGAGATGAAGTGACAAGGTTAGACTGTGAGGGACATGCAAACTTAATTTGCAGGCACTTGACAGAGAGCTGCCTAGGCTACAGTCATAGGGTTAGAGAAAGTCAAAGAGGAATAAAATGAAAGAAGATTTAAAAGATATGTCTGGCAGCATGGATGTCCCTTGATCCAATTTATAAATGAGGTGTTTGAAGTTGTAGCACTGCCAAAAAAAATAAATGCTTTTCTTGGGTCACCTGGAAGCTACATGGTTCCTATGAAAATCACTGAAAACATTTTACTCCCTATATTGTCATATTAATAACCCTTGGAAAAGACCTATGGCATTGATCTTTTCATGGTATGCCAGTGCCATCTTTGATATGCAGAGGAACATGGCCAAAAGAGGTGGCTTTGATTTTTTTTCGTGGATTTCACTGTGTAAGAAACCTACCTGATTGCTTGCTTGCATTTATCATACAATTGGGGACAAACTAGAAGTGACATTAATGAATGTGATTAAGATGCATGTTTTGTTCCATTGGTCCCAAGGACAGTGAGACGGGAGGAATTTCACTCTTTTTCTTTCCATCATGGCCCCAACAAAAACAACCACTCTGGTGCTATTTGAATCTGTGTTGGCCCTTGGATTGCTAGACTTCTTAATCTTTGAAAGCAGGAAACTTTTTGTTTGCCACTAGACTTGTTAATAATTTTTTGTAAAAAAAGGAAATCACACTGCACATCCTTAAAATTGTTTTTTGTGGTTTAGCCTTGACTGTATAACAGAATAGTTTAACCTTTAGATCTTTCTGAGACTTTCTTTTCTATCTCTTTGTTTCTCACCCAAACTTCTGAAAAAGAACTCAAGATGGTGCCTACCACTTAGATGTGGAATAAATGTACTATGTGCCCAAATTCCTCCAGTGATGGTACAACTTTATAGTACCACCTGCTCTTGTTCCTAGAGTCCCTCTTGATCTGGTGATATATACTTTGGGGAGGAAGATAGTATTCTAGAAGGCCATACACTATAAAAAGTGCTTCCTGACAGCACTTACCCTAATTTACAGTAAACCATAGTAAACCAATACAAATTTGGCATGTGGAGTTTGCTCTAAAAATTCCCCACAAAAGTCTGGCACCTGTTTCTTACAGAAAGCGCAATATGCTTTTCCAACCTGAGAAAGCCTTGATTTAATTTCAGACTTGTTATTTTGCATTTATTTCATTTGATCTGCCAACTGTCAAACTGTAAAAATTCTCTTTGCTCTACTGGAGTTTATTTCACTTTGTAAAAGAACTGATTTAAAAGAATTCCAAGTTTTCTGGAAAGAGAGAGTGTGTGTGAGAGAAAGAGAACTTACCCAGCAGGCTCTCAGTAACTAATATATGAGACAGTATGGAGTGACTATTAATTGGATGGGAGATTGATATGGGTTAGTAAATGAGGCAATGGTTATCAAAATCCAAACTTTAAACTACAGTGAAATATATGTAACTTATGTTGTAGTACAGAGAGCATTTTAAGTCTTCTTCCAATGAATTTAAGGCCAATGTACAGGCCTGAATTCTCAATAATAACTTTAAACAGGGGTTGTAGTACAGTCTCCCCTGGATGTTGATTAAATTTATGATGATCAGGACCACTTCACATCTTGTTTTTTTGCAAATGCTAGAGAAATCTGCTTCTCTATGAAGGTAAAAATATCAAACTCCATTCAGAAGCATCATTTCACTGACAAATAACAAAAATATAAATTCTAAACCACCTCAGGATCACAGATTTAATAAATAAAAGCTATCCAGATTCTACCAAACCCAACTCCTGAAAACAATGTTTACTGCAACTGTTGCTTCCTACATTATTTCTGATAGCCATACATTTGCTGTTTGTAAATGAAGAAAGAAAGAAATCCTTTTTTGTTAAGTAAAGTGAAAATACAGCATGATATTGGGCATAGCTCTTTGATTTTTCACATTTTGGTTTCTTGGAGGTGTTGGTCCCTGTAGCAGTCTTTTTCTTCTTAGTCACTCTGCAGTAAGTGCCAGACTATTAATCAATCTTTGTCACATTGACAGTATCTCTCAGATATTTCTCTGTGTGGTCTTTTCCTCTTGGACAAACACTGCTTTGTTCCAGCACATTCTCCACTGCTGTAAAAGATGCTCAAAAATCAACATGCATGTTTTCTGCACCTTGTTTTTCCATACACTTCTCTTTGCAGGTCATGACATGACATGCCCTTTATTTATCATTCCCATGTATTGAGTCATGGATACACGACTGATTGGTGTTTGCTTTAATGTAGAGATGTTTTCTATTCTACTCTAGCACAGAGCTTAGGAAAATTACTTATGGACAAAAGTTCCCAGAATCCCTCAACCAACATTTTGTTATTTCTTCAATTTATCATCTCTCATTTGTTGTTTTTTAAGCCCAAATACAGAATACCATATTTATTTGAAGACAGAAAGATCTATTAATAACAGTTACACTTGGTTTTGCTTAGGCTTAGGTTTGTCAGATCTCAGGGCACTAGCTGATGTATTTATTAAGCACCATCAATCTCCAGACAGGGAGATTAGTCTCAGGAGAAAGTGTTGGAGGAAAAAAAGTGTGGTTTGGTGTGTGTGTGTGTGGTGGATTGAAAGCCTGGGCACTCATACACATCTATTCCCATGGGGCATCAGGGCTCACTGGCTCAGCATGAAGGTTAGGTATGTATGTTGCATTTGCACATACATCAGTGGACCAATAGCTAAGAGTGATGGGAGGAGACTGGAGAGGGAACTTGTGGATGCATGTACATGGGCCCATCATGACATTCAAAGGGCCAGTGTCATGTCTTATGGAACAGCAGAGTGGGGCATGGGAAAATGGGCTGCCATTCCATGGATACCACCAGCAGCATTGTTATTCATTGTTAATTGCTCTCACTTTGGCTCGACATATGGCAACCCTATGAATGGGAGACCCCTTAGATGTTCTGTCGTCAACAATCCTGATCAGATCTTTTAAGGTCAGGTTGTGACTTCTTTGAATGAGTCTGTTCTCCTGTAATGTGGTCTTCCTCTTTTTCTACTGCCTCTCACTTTATTGTCTTTTCTAATGAGTCATGTTGCCTCATGATACAGCCCAAGTATGAGAGCCTTAGTTTGAGTATTTTGGCTTCTAGGGAGAGTTCTGGCTTAATTTGATCTAGGATCCATTTATTAGTGATGTTGACATTCCATGTTATCTGTAGATCTCTGTTCCAGCAGCACATTTCAAAGGAGTTGATTGTCTTCCTGTTAGTTTTCTTCAGAACTATGCTTATAAACTGCATGAGTGGTGCTGGCTTTAATGTTCAATTTATACATCTCTACATTTGAGGATCTTATCTAGTTCCTTCATAGCTGAGCCTTGTGTGTAGTGATATAGTGAAGGCTAGATCTGGGATGTAATCTCTAGTGGAAATGATGGCAACCACTGTAATTGGTGGTTGGAACTTGCCCCCGACCAGTTCTCAAATAATGCCTCCCTAGGTCTAGGTAGACTTATTATCTGGAGAGCCAGGCCCATTTACCTGGATTTCCCTTGTGTCTCTTTCCACAATCTCTTTGACATTACAAAAACCTTCCCATGTGATGTCACAAGGACCCACACTTAGACTGCAGACCTACCCTTGTATCAGAAGAATCACCTCCTTGCCACATGTTTAGGATTTATTTTGAATTAGAGGCCTTCAGACAAAATCCTATATAAGGTAGCTTTACCTTGCCGGTTTCTCAAACAAGTGTCTTTTCACCCTGACAACCCTAGGCATCATGGATCATGGGGTCCCATTTCCTGATTAGATACTGGAAAAGTGGAGGCAACTATGCCAGCACTGATGGTAGAATAATTCATTTTCCAACCTTTTCTCTGGAGCATGGTATTCATTCAGTTTTTCAATAGATCACATTTCTGTAGTACCAAACCAGTGTATGTGCCATTCCGCTAAAGGGTTTGTCTTGTTGACTTCTGTGTGAGTATGTTGCAGGAAGAGAGAGGGATGGGAACAGCCTCCATAAAACTAAATGCATGAGCTTCAAGCGAAGAAATGCGTGCTATACGATTAACTTATGCATGATGCAATTTAACCTGTAGCTTGTTGGGCCTGTAGTTATTATAACTGCATAACTAGTGCATGTAAAAGGTACCATTATTCCCATTGTTTCTCCTTCAGATAGTCCAAATTGGATTGCTGATAACGAATTACATGATAGCAATTATGCTCCTCTTTCTTGAATGTGTTTTGCATGTGTACTAATGACCATCTGTGCATGTCTTTCTGGCACTGTTGCACCTTGCTTTCTTTTGATTACTAACATTTTTTCTGGTCCACTCCTTACTTACCAATTCAAATGCTTCCTGGATCATAACCCATTTCTTCTGCAAAGCCACACACTGCATCATTATGGAGGTTTAAAATCTTTTTTCTTACAGAGATATATTAACACTTCATCTCATTATGCCTGTCCTACCATATAGGCTGTGGCAGAGGCAAAACTGGTTCAAACATTGCACTGGGCAATTATCATGACTTCTTATGGTGTTTCCCATTATGCTGTGCCACTATATGTAATGGGACCTGAGCATCCATGGATTTTGATATCCACGGGGAGGAGGAGGTCCAGATACCAAGGGCCCACTGTATCTTCTTGTGATCTCCGATGATCCAAAATGTCTTGTATGCAGTTAACTGAGGAAATAAACTGTAGGCTTTCCCTACTGCATCACTGAGACTGTCATTGGTGAAATCTACAAGATGTATGTGATATGTTGGTCATGAGAAAACAAAAAGATCATGGTTGACCTGAATTCTGTTGTTAGTTCCAGCTTAAGGAGCCCTATTGAACCAATGGGTCTTACCTATGTGTTGACTTTTGTGTATATGTGTCTTCAAATCATTTGTTAATTTACGGAAACCCCAAGAATTTCATAGGGTTTTCTTAGGTAAAGAATACTCAGAGGTGTTTTTGCCAGTTCCTCTGAAATATAGCCTAATAGCACTTGGTATTCGATAGCCATCTCACATTCAAATAATAATCAGAGCTGACCCTGCTTATTAGATCAGACAAGATCTGGTGCCTTTAGGGTATTGAATACTTAACATTCAACAATTGATTCACTGGCTCCAGTCTAGCTGGAATTAGCCAATAGGATAGCACCCAGGATCTTCCAAGAGTACCATATGGTCAACCTAACATAGGAGTTCATCACATGGGAGGGATCTCATGCAAAAACAGGGTTTAAACTGGAAAAAAACCTGCAAAAGCAGATTGATTTTCAGATGATGTCTGACATTAACCTGTACAGAAAGTGGAAACCCCCCCACAAAAGTGGATTGATTTTCAGACGACTTTGGGGTTAATGAGCATTAATGCAACATTAACCCGGACAGAAATGGAAAATCCCAAAAGTAAAAAGCAGCGTATTTTGTTGATTTTCTGTCCAGGTTAATGTCACGTTAATGCTCATGAACCCCGATGTGTCTGAAAATCAACCCGCTTTTGCTGTTTCCCCCCCCCCCCCCCAGTTTTAAATCCCGTTTCTGCATGGGATTGGGGCACTTTGCATCCTGTGTGATAAAATCCATATGTATAGGCTCTATGCAGGAGTACAATGGCAACTGTTTGATGAAAGAATAGCCTTCCATCCTCACTAGAATCTAGCCATAATTACAGTTTCTGTTGGGAGTAGTTGGATTCCCAAGGAGGGTGTAAGGCTCCTGCTTTCAATAGACAGAAACTCTTCTAGAACATGGCCACACAGCCCGAAAAACCCACAAAAAACTACTTCATAAGAATTGTTAGCCAGCCCAGAAAATAAATAGAAGACTCTTCAGGAGAGAGTTGAAGATGTCTTTCCTACCTCTTACCATGGCTGCAGAGCAGAAATCTAGGGCTGTCCCTGGGCTGCACAAAACTTCTCTATCTCATGCCCCAAGACCCTCCAATCCAGGTTCGGTTGGTTTCCTCATCTTTTTTTATATTTAATTTGCAGATGAGATGAAGACTGCAACTACACTGCAGAAATAATCCAGTTTGACTCCACTTTAACCGCCATGGCTCAATGCTATGGAAATATAGAAACTGCAAAAAAATGGAAGAAGTCTGAAATCCCACATATGTCAGAATGGGAGATGAAGATGTATGACCGTATGAAAAATGATAAATTAATATTACTACTAAGGGACGCCCCGAAAGAAAAAATTGACAAAGATTGGGGCATGATGTCCAAATACTTGAATTCTCAATAATGGAGATGTATCTATTTTAAAAATTATTGAGATTAATAATATGACAGAAATGGTTTGGTAATTAAGAGATATGATACATTTGATACATGCTTTGCACTAACTCCAGTTTAGAAAGAAAAGCAAATTAGGAAATTAACAGTCTTTATAGATTAAGCTAGAGCAGGGGTAGGCAACCTAAGGCCCGGGGGCCGGATGCGGCCCCCAGAGGCCTTTGGACCGGCCCCAGGCCGGTCCTGCCGCCGCCGCCACCACTGTCTCCACTGCCCACCATGATGATATTGATTATTGTTGTTATTACTTGTTCTTGGGGTTTTCTTGGCAAAATCTCCACAGGGGTTTTGCTATGGCTTTTCTGGGGCTGAGAGAGTGTGCATGCATATTTTTTTAATTTTAAAAAAATGAAAAAATATTTTTATTTTTATTTATTTATTTATTTAATTTATGGTGCTTCGGCCCCCCAATTGTCTGAGGGACAGCAACCCGGCCCCTGGCTCAAAAAGGTTGCCTACCCCTGAGCTAGAGAGTAAGGCAGAGGCTCAGATTATATATAAACAATAAGAAAAATAAAAGGTGTCACGTAATGTATGTTACAGACTACGGAAGATGAATGAATATTTGTTGGTCTTCTGTTAGTATGTATGGTATTGTAAGCCACCCCGATTTCATTGCACAGAGGGGCGGGATAAAAATAAATTTTATTATTATTATGGGAGAAAGCTGATAAACTGAAACAAACCAGCAAAGTGTAATAGATGGAAATTTTTTTAGTTTCTTTCCTTCCTCTCAATTCTGTGTAATGAATGGCTCATCATTTTTCCTAGATAATGCTTATTCTTCCTCCTTCCAAAAACAGTGCTGCTGTTGGGTTTGATGATACACATTTTCTGCTTTCATAAAGTAGATTTTTCATATCATTCATAAAATGAATAAGGTGTGCAATAAATAATTCAAACTGTTGAAGCTTTGTCATATAAATATATAAAAATAAGAGAGGAAAAAACCTGTAAAATATTTTTTTCTTTTTTATCCATATCCATGGACACTTTAAAATGGTACTCAGACTTTTCAGTATTTTAGTAAACGATTTTGAGCAGAGCTCCATGCAAAATTAGTATGATTTTAAAGTAAATAGATTCACACAAAACCTCCAGCAATGTTGTTTTTTGGGAGGTGTGTGTGTGTGTGTGTGTGTAAAATATTTAGTCTTTGTTGTACTTGGGTTCCCCCCCCATGTAATTAAAATACTGTCTTTCTTCAACAAAGGCAAGATCTTATGGATTTTGAAAAACAAAATCTGTTAACAACAAATCAAGAGCACAGGGGTCACTTTGAGGGGGGAAATGAGATGGGTGAATTTGAAATACATAATTTGCACATGAAAATCACAGTGCCATGTTCATTACTTTTGTATAAGGAAACTGAAAATCTAGCTGAAAGTGTATAATCTTATTTATTATGGCTGATTAAGGCCTTCAGAATGGAATATACAAAGACCCCCAAAGCATTCTAAATAGCTGTCATTTCCAGAGATTTCATTGCAATCTAAATGCAAATATAGGGCACAGAAGCACAGAATTACACAGAGACAGCATTAATCTTATTTCGCCAGCAGAGGGCAGAGTTTGCTGTGCAGAAATCAGTAATGTTGCAGGAAATAAGTCTTGAAAAATAACAGCATGCAAAAGTGGAATTGCTGTGGGCAATGAATGAATCATAAAATTTCTTCTTTTGAAAAGAGATCTATGCCTTCTTTCTGCATAGCAGAATATCATCCTAGATTGTGATTCTTAACACAGCAACATTAGAAATATGTGTAGAAAGAGGAAGGATGTGCATAGGGCTGGGTGCACTGCCCTATATGCCATAGACCTCAGCAGCATTGGATCATGTGCACAGGTTAATAAGAATTAAGAGCTGGTTAAGAATCTGCACTATCAAATGGCAGAGCATAGCCACAATCTTATGTATGTTGAATATTAAGGATCTTATATCCGAATAAATACAAAAAGAATTGAAGTTTAATCTATACTAAGACTAATAATTAAAAGTCAGGCTTGGAGAGGAGGATGGTGGGGAGAGCAAGTGAAAAAGCAGTTTCTCACATAGAAAAAAAGAATATGGTGTCAGATTGTCTCAAAAATATATATATCCAAGGTACACATACATCTGGCCAGTTATGGGTCAAGGAGCAAAATGGCAGCCAGGAGTTCTGGGAGGGGTTGCCTGGAGGAAGATGTGGGAATGGGCATCCAATAAGCCAGGGGTAGGCAACCTTTCCCCTTTAAGGGCCGAGGGACTTCAGCTCCCAGAATCCCAGGAGCTATTGGCCGACATGGGACTATTGGCCAACATGGCTGAGGCTTCTGGGAGCTGAAGTCCCTCGGCCCTTAAAGGGGAAAGGTTGCCTACCCCTGCAATAAGCGTTCATGCTGGGATATTTCCGCCTTCCCTCTGAATCCCAGGAGCTTCCATCAATATCTGCAATCACATCAGATGCATCAGAAGATCCCTATCTGGAGTGGGGGAGTGAGCAGAGGAACAAGCAAGTAAGTTGAGAAGTCAGCACGACAGCTGTTGTGAGGAATGAAGCATGTATTTGACACCCGACAGCAACAGTTAAGATAGAAAATAGGAAGAAAATCAATTCATTTGAGAGAATGTGGTGCTGGAGAAGAGTGCTGACGATTCTGCGGACAGTCAAAAAGACAAACAAATGGGTCCTAGAGCAGATCAAGCCAGAAATCTCCCTGGAAGCCAAGACGACAAGACTTAGGGTGTTGTACTTCAGACACATCATAAGAAGGCATGACTCATTGGAAAAAAAAATAATGTTGGGAAAGGTGGAGGGAAGTAGAAAAAGAGGAAAGCTGCATGATAGATCGATGGACTGTATTAAGGATGACATGGCTATGAGTTTGCAGGAACTAAGAGCAGTGGAGGACAGGGAGTCTTGGAGACGTCTCATCCACAGGGTCGCCATGGGTTGAAATTGACTCAAGGGTAATTAACAACAACAACGACAAAGCAACAACTGTAACACTAATATCTTGGAGGGAGTTTGGTGGGCAAAGGTAAAGGTGTTCACTAAAAAAAAGGGCCCTTCATGCACATTAAAATAAAAGAAAATAAAATGCCAGCCCCCTTTCTGTTTGTTTCCTTTTCATTGTTGTCATTTGCCATCATCTTCAACTTATGGTGGCCATATGAATGGTGGACTTCCAAGACCCTCGTCAGGTCTTGCAGACTCAGGGCTGTGGCTTCCTTGATTGAATCAATCCGTCTGTAGTGTGGTCTTCCTGATTCCCTATTGCCTTCCACTTTACCAAGCATTATTGTATTTTCCAGTGAGCCATGTTGCCTCTTCCTGTCAGCTTTCTTTAATCTACAGAAATAATACCTGACTTATTTGTAGGCACATACACATCGATTTTCTTCTGACTTTCTCTTGTCTCTTTGCAAAAACATGCCAGTCCTTTTCCTGTCCTTTTTCTACCATTGTCTCTTCCTCTTCCTCCCCCCTCCTCCTGTTCTATGCAAAAACATACCAACCATTTCATGTTCCCTCTTGTAAATGCACACCAAGAATTTTGTTTCTTCTGCTTTTTGGGTGGCATGTGACCCTGCTTGGGCAAGTCACACACTCTCAGCCTCAGAGAATGGCAATGGCAGACCCCTTCTGAAGAAAATGGTCAAGAAAAATCTGTGATAGGTTCTCCTTAGTTGTCTGTCCATAAGTTGGAAATGACTTGAAGGCACTAAACAACAGATGTGACCCTGCTCTTGCCCTCTCCTCCAAACTATCAGTTTTGCTAATCCTTTGCTGTTGTTGACTGGTCAAGTTGACTTCAACTTATGGCAGCCTTCTGAATGAGAGACTTCGAAGGCACCCTGTCATCAACCAGCCTGCTCAGGTCTTTCAGACTAAAGGCCAGAGCTTCCAGAGTCTATCCATCCAGAATGCAGTCTTCCTCTTTTATTTCTGGCTGCTATCTTTTCAAGCATTATTGTCTTTCCTAGTGAGTTATGCCTTTTCATGATATGACAAAGGTATGATAGCTTCAGTTTAATCAAATTGGCTCCTAGGGAGTGTTTGGGCTTGATTTTCTCTTCATTGTTATCCAGAATTTTGTTCCAGAATTCCAGAAACTTTGATGTTTTCCAGAATTGCTCAACATGTGTCTTATGCCAGAGGCTGGGCTAGACTAGAGCCGCAGTTTTCTTCAGTGTCTGCTCTGATTTTTTTTCAAACCAGCACTTCCATAGTGCCTTGGATCCAAGGACCCCTTAAGGCCATGTGTTGAAGAAATAGAAGGCTCTAACTTCATCATTCTGTCTCCAGATGATAATTTCTTCCTCTGGCTGTGGTTTACAAGTGCATTGGGTAATAAGGCTGCCTGCCATTCATCATCATTATACCAGTACTCTTCTGCTTGTGCAAGGAAATTTTGGATACCTCCCTGTGTGAGCATTGAGATTAGCAAAGTGCTTGCACTATTTTCCATTGTTCAACTGATTTGACATTGCCTGTGTTAGCCTGCTTGAACAGGACCGCCTGTTTAGTGAATATCATTCCCACTGCAGAGATAGATAGACAAATGAATATAACATTGGCAACAGGAGCAATATTCTATCGCAGCTGAAGAATAAAAATTAATTTGATCATGAATAGACATCTGATTGAATAGATATCTGATTGAATTTCCCCAGCACAACTGCAAACAGCAAGAGTTGGGTTAAAATGATGGATGTTGATCATTACTTTGCTGTGCACTGTGGGGGTTTTTTTTGGGGGGGGAATCTAATTTTCATGGATAATTATGACAGACATCATTGGAAACTTCAGTTTTGTTCAACCACTTAACAGTAAAATGAGTTTGTTAGTATCATCATCATTATTATTTTAAAAAAATGTCAGGAAAGAGTAGAACAATAAAAAGTTATTGTTAGCTATTGAGATTGCAAAAGCACAATGCTGTATTATAATAAATTGTTGTGGTAGATATACTAATATATAAGATTAATTCCCCAAATCAACAAGTATTTTTATTGTTGTTGCTACTTTAATCATATTTGATAAATGCATATAAAAGACATGGATAAAATTGTACTGTTAAGCTAAATAACTACCTATCCCGTCTAAGAATAGTTGAACATCCTCACCATGACCTTATTACAATTATGCATACCTTGCATTGGTTCCTGTTAAAGTTCCCTGCAGATCTGAACAATTGTCATCAGCAGGAATTCAGCCCATTTCTCAGCTGATCATGGCCAAAATGTAGAAGAAAATTACTGTCTCTGTGCTTCAGAAAGTTCAAGAAAGAAGCAGGTCTAATGAGACAGCCACAGAAATTGCAATTGCACCATATATGATGTTAGCAAATCACAAACATTGCTAATGTGAAAACTAATATCTTTCTTTTTTTACTTTGGTACTCTGCTGTGACATGCAGGGCAGTGAGACAACCCACTGAAAATAGTAATTGTTAAAATTCATAAATGCAGTTCCAATAAGATCAGCTACCTACCTAATATTGTATATATTAGCAAATCACCAGCTTTGCTAATTTGAAAACCCTGTTTTTCTTTGCTTTTCTTTGCTTAAGTCCACTTAAAAGAGAGGAGAAAGCCTAATGAAATAAGCACAGAAATTGGTACTTTTCAACATTCATATGTGTAACTCTAATTAAGATCAACTATTTGATGCATCATATATTGTATTAATAAATCATCAGCTTTGCTAATATGAAAATTACCACACACACACACACACACTATATATATATATATATATATATATATATATTGGTTCTCGGCTCTACCAAAAAGTGACTCTGTATGTTTTGCTTAAGATTGGAGACAGATCTTGGTAATTTTTTTGTTTAAATAAATGGACAATTAGCCATTTGTTTGTATATTTATTTTCATTATCTCAAGATCTTGGAGTGGAACCTGAAGTCTGCATAGCCTTTAGAGCAGCAGCAGGCAATCTGGAAATGGTGGGCTGCACTTGCTCTTCCATTAGCATCCCTTGCAATCACTTCTTGTACCTAAAACAGACCCAGGATTAGCATTTAAATAGAAACCTGAGGCTTCTGGGGTTGAATTTTTCCAGTAGGAGACATTGGGGGGATGTAGACGGGTGGCGCTGGGCCGCCCCAGGAAGCAGAGAATCGAGGCCGAGGCTTCCGGACACCTCAGCCCTGATCCTCCCTTTTGCTGCCTCAGAAAGGAGACATGATTCATTAGAAAAGACCATAATGCTATGAAAGGTAGTAGGTGGTAGAAAGAGAGGAAGACTACATACGTGCTCTAGAAGAATGGACTCAATCAGGGAGGCCATGCACCTGAATTTGTAGGACCTAAGCCAAGCAGTGGAGGACAGGGGATCTTGGATAGGGCATCCATAGGGTCACCATGAATTAGAGTTGACTCGAGGGCAGTTAACAATGACAAAAAGGGATCAAAGAAAATATGGTATAACTGAATAAATGTATTTGTCATGTGTGGAAGTGGAATGAGTTGTGAATGGAGACATGGTTACCCAAATAGCATCACTGTCATATGCTGTCACTCTCTCAGTCCCTGGAGAGCTTAGTAGTGATGGAAGGGATGATGATGCTAATCCAGTGAACTGACCCTGCCAGCAGCAGGCAGTAGGCTGGAGTTGAGATTTTAATGTGGAGAACAGCAAGAACTGAGAATGTATAAGAAACTCACACTGTCAGACCTCTCTTTCTTTCTCTCTCCCTCTCTTTTACAGCTTTACTTGATTCTGTACTTCCCAGACTGAATTTTGTGTATTTCTGAGTGTATCATGCATTCCATGAAGGGGAACAAAAACTCACATTAAAAATACGCACATGTTTGTAAAATGCACTAAAGGCCACACCAGTGAGCATGTGGGATGGGAGGATGTGCTCCCTCATGCATCCTTCTGAAAACTTTGCGATAGCAAGACAGATTTCTCTTTAGGAGAAAAGATTTTTGTGTGTGTGTGGAATGAATTTGGAAGTAGAAAGAGGAGGATATCTATAGAAATAGATATACAGCTGTTGACCCATAGTGCTATGAAATCACGTGTGTGTGTGTGTGTGTGTGTGTTATGTGTTCTTGGTGTGGGGGAATGAACGTTTTCAGTCACAGCGAGTGCCTCTCCTGTAATGTCTAGTTCCAACTTGAAAGCCAGATAAAGTTGGACATGTTGTTATTGGCATCAGCATTATAGTGCTCTGCAGAGTGCTGAATATTTAAAGAAATGTCAAAAAAGAAAGTTCTGTGTACAGTATAAATGTGTGCGCTCTCTCTCTCTCTTCCTCTCTCTTGGACTTTTCTTCAAAGTGGTTGGGCTTCTGTGGGAGAATAATGAGTAATTGCCATAGCAACCTCCCTTTTCACATAGCGCTCACATATGGCACACACGTAAAAAGAGAATGGGCATCAAATAAAGGCTTACACCTTAGGCTATTATTTAGGGTTTGTTTTCACAAGATACCATCCTCATCCCCAAATCATTTGGTCCAGGACAAGGAAGAATCAAAAGAAAAGGTGGTTCTTGACATAAGCAATGATAGTTGTTTCTTCAACATTTGTTTTTAAAGGAGTCAAGAAGGGAAATGAGCACAGAAAGACAGAAGCTCCTGTTTCTTTCATGGTTCATACATTAAATGAAAAAAGAACGCTTCAGACTGGCAGGATGAACTGCCTGATTTTTTTTTTTAATCCCAAGTATCAAAAATGTCACCTTTCCTCTGAGGCCACATCTGCACTGCAGAAATAATTCAATTTGACAGTTCTTTAACTGCCATGACTTAATGCTGTGGGGTTTTGGGATTTCTAGTTTTGTGAGATATTCTGCTTCTCTGTCAGAGAGCTCTGGTGCCAAAATAAACTACAAATCCCAGGATTCAATAGCATGGAGCCATGACTGTTACAGCATTTTTAAGCTGCATCATTTCTGTAGTGCAGAAGCAGCCTATGCAGTTGGCCAAATATTTCCATATTTTCTGTTACTGAATATCAACCTGTGCTATTAAGGCTAAAAACAGATGGATAGTATTGTAGTGCTTGATTTCATAGGTAATCAACATTTCTTGAGACACTCCCTGTAACTTACTTGGCTGATACATATCTTGAATTTATGTATATACAGCAGGCCCTTGGTATCCACTGAGGTTTGGCCCCAGGAATCCATGGATACCAAAATCTGTTGATACTCCAGTCCCTGATACTACAGTGGTGTAGCAAAATGGCATCCTTTATATCAGGGACAGGCAACCTTTTACAGACCTGGGCTGGTCTGCCGTCGCCCAGGTCTCGGCTGGGCTGGGGGGGGGGATGGTGGCGCGCGCACCCTCCTCTGCCGCACATGATGCTGCCGCGGCCGCTACTGTGACCGCCGCCGTAGCGCGCGCGGCTGCAGCCACCACGGCACATGTCGCGGCTGCCATTTTGGAAGTCAAAATGGCAGTCGTGACGCATTTGTCCATGCGCAAGAGTACTGTGCATGCGCAAACGCACCGCGACCGCCATTTTGACTTCCA
This sequence comes from Phrynosoma blainvillii, assembly GCA_026167975.1. Classification (NCBI taxonomy): domain Eukaryota; kingdom Metazoa; phylum Chordata; class Lepidosauria; order Squamata; family Phrynosomatidae; genus Phrynosoma; species Phrynosoma blainvillii. The sequence goes on from JANUYF010000005.1 coordinate 11,370,635, forward strand.
AAATGGCGGCCACCACGAGCGCGGCTGAAAACGTGCTCCAGCGGCGGCGAGTGGCAGCGGCAACCTTCGGCCTGGGCCCGTAAGTCCAGGGCCCGGGGCCTTAACCAGCCCCCGGGCCGTAGGTTGTCAGTGCCTGCTTTATATGAAATGGCAAAATCAAGGTTTGCCTTTTAGAATTTAGGGTTGTTGTTGTTGTTTTTTGTATATTTTTAAACTGTGGATGGTCACTTGCCCAAAGTCACCAAGGGGGCTTCCATGGCTGAGAGGGGATTGAAACCCTGGTCTCCCAGAGTCCTAGTCCGATGCTTAAACTACTACACCACCCTGGTCCCATATTAACCATATGCAGAAGTCAATTTCATTTAACCCTCATGCAAGACACGTTAGCCCTCCAGAGTCATATTTCATGGAAGGATGAACAGGCATTTGGTGGATTGTCACCTAAAACAGCTGTAAACAATACCTGCAACACTTTTCACACAGAGAATTCATTTTGAGCAAACAAAAGACAGACAAGACCAAATATGTCTTAACAATTCTATTGATTTTTGCCATTGGCATTCTTTTGTGTTTGAGACAATGCTTTTTGTTGTCACAGAAGCAAAAATGCTTTTGTTTTGTTGAAATGTGATGCAGAGAATCAGACATGATGCACTTTGATTGGTTGATCCTCGTCTATGGAGGGTTCAGTGCAGGATTTTTATTTATTTACTTTTTAAATTCTGGCGCATGAGATTTGAGTTGAAAGTTGCTTAGGCTGACCACTGAGGTTTCTATCAGTATTGGGATTTGAAATTGCGTTTTCCTGATTTAGGCCCAACATGGTTGTCTCTGAGACACACTCCATGAAGGCCAATGTTATTGCTATAGATGTAGACTTCAAAAAGATACCACATTAATATATATTTGTATGCACTGCTGCTCAATACGGTTGTTGTTTTTATTTTAATGTAAAAGAGCATACTTTCTTGATTAGTTTGTGTGCATGATGCTTGCATTAAAACCTTTGTGTTATTTTCATTCTTAGAGATGTATATGAGGACAATTTCATAGTATGGGACAAGCAAATTGCCCCAAAAGGAACAGAAAGAGTGACCTATGCTATCTAAATTGATCCTGTGCAAGCAGAAAGGCAGAATTAATTGATTAATTAAATGTTGTATAGTTATATAGGACTGCACTCTTTTTGTTTCCCTTATGTTTCCTGAACAAGAACCAGTAAGAAGACTAAGACCTGAGGTGGCAATGATGAATAGATAAGATCCTTACAATTTTTTTTTCTGATTTCTGTATATAATTGGAAAGCTGGACTATGTAAAGAAAGCTAAAGGGAAGAAAATCAAGTCATTGGAAGTGTGGTGCTTGAAGAGAGTTCTACAGCTATCATGACACGCTAGAAAGACAAATGAATGAAGTCGTACAGCAAATCAGGCTTGAATTCTCCCTAAAAGCCAGGATGACTAAGGCTGCTGTACTTTGGACATATCATGAGACTCATTGAAAAACATAGTAATACTCTATGGCAGTGACGGTGAATCTTTTGGGGGCTGTGTGCTACAAGTAATTTTTTTTCTGGTACCAGGTAGCACCTAGTGCTGGGGGTAGGTCTTCCGCTGAAGGCTGGGAAACGTCCAGGAGGAGGTGCAACAGGTGCACATCTGTGGCTCCTTCTCCCCTTGCATTTTTAATGGCTTCCACCTGTCTCTAAGAGACAGCTGAAAAGCTGGGAAATGGCAGGGAGGAGGAGCCATGGGTACATGCGGGCCTGTTAGTCCTCCTCCCTGACCTTTGCTAGGCATAAGTTCGCCATCACAGCTCTAAGGACCATCACACGGGAGGCAATCCCATGAATAAAGAGCATTTCATGAGTAGTGGAGTCTCCTTCCTTGGAGGTCTTTAAGCAGAGGCTGGATGGCCATCTGTCGGGGATGCTTTGATTGGGAGTTCCTGCATGGCAGGGGGTTGGACTGGATGGCCCTTGTGGTCTCTTCCAACTCTATGATTCTATGATTCTATGATTCTATGATTCATCCTGAAAATGTCCTGCAAGAGCAGGATGCTTTTCAGACGACTTCTCCAACATCACCATTATCCCGCAATTAACCCATGAATAAAGCGCCAAAAGCCCAATGCTTTTTATTTTTGGAATTTTCCTGTGAATAAAAAGTGGCAGGGTTTTGCCGCTTTATTCACGGGTTAATTGCGGGATAATGGCAACGTTGGGAGACGTCGTCTGAAACTCATCCCACTCTTGCGGGATATTTTCAGGATTAAATTAGTTTTAAACACAGGAAGAGGATGCTTGCCTCCCGTGTGATAAAGTCATACGAAGTGTAAGGTAGTAGGAAAAGAAGAAGACCTTATTAAAGCGGATTAGATTCAATTCAGGAAGCCACAGCCCTGAATTTGCAAGACAGGAGTAGGGCAGTTGATGTCCAGGGTCCTTTGAGGTTTCTCATTCATAGGGTCAGCCATAAGTTGAAGTTGACTTGATAGCAAATAGCGACAAATCCAGTTGTAGCTGTATTAAAAGGCAATTCTGTCTTTTTATGGGTTGACACTAAATGGATGAATTCTTACAACATTCCTTTGTGCAAATACTCTTAGAACAGTTTTCTTAGTAAATGCGTTTAATCTTTCCAAACTGAAAAACTGAACAGGGGGTGATCTCCTTGTAAGTCATGGGCTATTAAAATTCACTGGGTAGCCACAGCTTGCTCCCTACAAATCTAGCATAAAAGGCTTCCTGAAGGGGGAGTTTGACTAGCAGACAAAATATTAGAAAGTCATGTGGTGCTATAGATGGAACCTTGAGGATTTAATAAGAAAAGTCCTGGGTTTAAAATCCTGTTCAGCTGTCTGTCTTACCGGGTGACCTTTCTCTTGTCACACTTGCAAGGAGTTAAATAGACAAAGATCCAGTGTATGCCACTCTTGAGCCCCTTTGGGGAACAATGGGATAAAAGTGTGATATAAGCACAAAAATAATATTAATTCTATACAGGTTTAAGCCTCGGTATCTGTCATTTTCAGAATTAAGCAGTGGTAACCAGTCACAGTGATGTTTTCTTCCATGGCTACTTCTGAGACCAAAGAAAACTCCCTACAGTTTTACTATTCTGTCAGCAGAACCTACAACCCACTGTAAATCCTATTAAATATTTAAAGCAAATAAGTACCCATGGGGACTTGACTTTAAAACTTACAAAAGCAATATTAATCTGTGAGGCCAAAGCCGTTTTGAGTTCTTATTCAAATTGTCCAGCCCTGCCCATCTCAATGTGCTATTTTGTGTCATGCAGGCCTACTTGAGAAAATGTCACTTAATGCCAAATGCTAATTATGAATAGGAATATGCTTTTCAGTAGCCCCAGGTTGTTGCCTAGAATGACAACTCTTGATGTTCACAAATAAAGTAACATATTATTTCTCCTGGGGCAATTTTGTGCATACCACATGCAATGAAAAATACTTGTTAAGATCATTTCATTACAAATAACCCCACTGGATTCTTGGAAACCAAATGCATCTATTAATTTGCAAGTGGTAATATATTCCTTTTTTCCCCTCCTAACAAGTGAATCATAATCTTTTGAACTTTGCAATTCAATTTGCGGAGTGTGCGTACATTTATTCTAACCAATAATTTCTCATCTCAGCAGATAGTAAACTTGCAATATAATGGGTGCGGGAGCTTCTCCCAACTTGTATCACATAATTATTTGATGACCATTATCATTCATGCATTTTTCCCTCTTATTACTTTTATATAGTAATGATATCTTTATCTCCCCATTACTCACTATCTGGTCAGTTGAAGCCCGTCATGGACAAGGGAAAGAATAGCTGTATTGAAGTCAGCATTTTTCTCTCTCTCAAGCACTTTTTTTTGGTAGAAAAACTAAACCCAGGCATAGAGTACAGTAAAAAAAAGTGTGTCCTAGGGCTTCATGTACTCCCTGTAGCCCTATTCCCATTGACCTTTCTGTATCCTTCCAAAAAAGTTGAATTTTTTCTCCTGGACATCTGGACTATTTTAATAAGAAACAATACTTCAAGCTCCTAGAGTGAATTTAGAAGGTGAAGTGGCATTTCTGGCATAACCTCCAACTATGCCAATCTGGCAGGGACCGTCCCAATTCCACTTTTCAGCTGCTTTGAAAATGTCCAGTTTCTCCTTCCTGGTCCTACTTTTCCCTTTTGTCCTCAGCTTATTTCAGTGGCTGCAAACTGATTGAAAATGAAAATTTCCGATCAGTTAACTTAGTGGGAAGGCAATGGGGCAAGAGGAGGACCTTTCTCTGTAGACTCAGGCAAAAACAAACAGCTGCAGTCTCTCCTAGCTCAAATGTTCTTCCTCCTCAATAATCTTGGCCATCCTGACCACACTTTGGTGTTGTTTGCCCACACATGTCATAGTTATCATCTGTGAAATGTTGGATCAGATCCCAGCAGAAGAAGGATATTGAAAAGGGGATTAGAGGAGTGGGGTAAGACAGCAAGACCTTTGGATGGGGTAGGAGGATGGAAAGCAAGACTGCATAGATGAATGGAAAGCACACCTACAAAAGCTGCCATCTGTTACACCATGAATGACCGCACCATTTTTGCCTCTGGCTGCCTTGCTTGAGGTTCTTTAGTACTGAAGGCCTAGGTGGTGCTAGTCAACTGGTCAACAACAGGAGCCATTCCTTCAGCAAATAAATCCTCCATGGCTACGGAAGTAACTGGGGGACATGAGAAGTTGGAATGCTGGGGAAAATGTACCTCAAAGACTGCAAATGGCAGCACAGCCAACATCTTCAAGCTAACTGTGCACATCTAAACTTATATAATATTTATTTGTACAAATGTGGTTCCTCAAAGCACTCTGAATAGGACTTCACTCCTTTTTTGCTGCTTTTGGTATATTTTGAGTCATCCTCTGTGAATCCTGAGCCGTGGATAGTTCCCCTCCCCATCCTTCTTCAAAGTTGCAACTTCTGTCATTGCTTGTTTGCGCAGGGAGGAAAGAAACCCTTTGAGCAAAGAAATCTTTGAACCCCTTTCACAGAGTTAGGGTAATGAGCAATTTTTTTAAAAAAAAATCCCCCAAAGACTGCTGGCTTCTTTGGACTATTGCTGGCTCTCTTGTAATTAATTTAAATAAATACTGTGCAACTTTACATGTGTACAGTTAGTTTGAAGATGCTGGCCATCTTGGCATTTCCAGTCTCTGCGGCAGACAGTTGGAAATTTCTCGTGTCTCCGGTTGCTTCGGCAGCTATGGAGGATTTCTTTGCTGAAGGGACAGCTTCTGTTGTGGAACAGGTGAGTAGCACTACCTTGACCTTTAGTACAGCTAGAAAATTCGAAGCAAGCCAACTAAAGGCAGAAATAGACGATATTCTGGGGTGATCATTTATGGTGTAACAGATAACATTTGGAGCTAAGCTTGTCTTCCATTTATGCTGTGTTGCCTTTTGTCCTCCCTTAAAGGTTTTGTCATCTTACATCTTCTCTGAGCCCTCTTACAACATCCTTCCTGAGCTGAGATTCCCAGAAGTGCTCCTTCTTCCATTATGATGCACCATACGATGCTACTGAATTAAACTGGCACAACTGAAATTCTGTAAAAAAATTCAGTGGAAAATGATGGAAGATAGGCAAAGATTAGCATATCATACAGGGTTCAGCACATTCTAATAATGCAATTCTGTACATGTCTATTTAAAAATAAGTTCCATTGAGTTCATTGGGGCATAATTCCTAAATCAGTGGGTGTTAGTATACATACTGTATACCACTGGCAAAAATAAAAATAAGTTCCTTTTAGCTTATAGAGACAGCTGAGAGGGAAAAGATCAATAGAGACAAAGTAAGCAAAGAAGGTTTAAAATATGAGGGCTGTTGCTGAAGTCCAGATAATCATGCAATATTTTGTAAGGTAACATTTTTTTACAGGTTTGTAGGCTTGTGTGTATAAAGGCCCTGATAGAGCTCAGTGAGTGAGTGAGTAAGAGAGAAAACTTGCATGGAAAACTTTTACAAATGAAATAAGGATCACACAACTTTGTAACAATGCCTGTTTCAGTTAGATACTTTCCTGGGCTTCCATTATGCGCTTTGACTATTCTGCACAGCGGAATAGATTTTGGTTAGGTATAATACATTAGTGATGGCTAATGCCACAATTAGAATGGAGGTATACAATCTTTCCCCACCTTTGATGACTTGTCTGAGCTCTTAAAAGCACATTCTAGTAGTTTGAGATAGCTTTTTTTGGATTGAAATATTTTGTCTCTTTTTGCTCATGAGTTTAGGTCATGCAGCACTAGGGAAATCTTTCAGCAATGTACTCTGACAGAATGGTTAAAACAGTATTGATATTTCCAAGGAGTATGTTTAGAAAGTAATGGGAGAAATATTAATAATGTATAGCCTTCATTTTAAATAATGGATGCATTTTTATAAAACACATTAGGGATTCCATTCTACTATATTGGTAATATATGCAGTTTTGTTGATGCTTGAATAGCCCTTGAAAGCACTCGCACCATTAGCACAATGATTGTCTTCCACCTCCTTCCTTGGCAATTCCTGTCCACTCATGCTATCAAAGCCAGAATGGCAGAAATCTTGTGCCATATCTCTGCTTTCTGCAATAGAAGGGAACGAATTTTGAATTGTGGGAAAGCAGAACAATGCAGATATCTTGAACGTTATCTCAGAAAACTAAAACTTTTAAAAATGTTTAAGAGAACTGCAGCAAAGTCTCTTCTTTTGGAACACAGGACAATGCTTTATCTAAAGTCAAGTTACACGTAGGTCCACCTAGCTGAATATTGAAGATACTGACAGACTGTGGTTCTTCGCTATTTCAATCAGGAATTTTCCAAGTCTTACCCAGAGATGCTGGTGATGAAAGATAAGATTCCCACATAAATGCGTGTTGTCCCAGAAAATTCTGGCTGTTCCTTTTGCCATTTTCACCACATCCAGATGTTGCTTGGCCACATGTGTTCCAGTTTTTATCTCCTGTATCAGAATTTTTGAGAAGTATGAAAGCCACCAGGTAACTATTTCTATATGGCATGTGTGCTTTAGTTATAACTTTATGCAACTTTACATTGTTTTTAGTTAGTTGATTTTAATTCTTTTTTATAAAATTTTTGTAAATTTTTAAATAGTTTTATTTGTGAACCGCCTTGGCTCCCTTTCGAGAAGAAAGATGGCATAGAAATAAATAAATAAATAAATAAATAAATAAATAAATAAATAAAAATCAACTAAATTCTAGGTTGCACATCAATCCAGGTAGTACAGATTTAGTCAATTGTTATCAGAATTTAGATAGAGCATGTCCCTTAACGTGTGCTACCATTTCGGATTTTTTTCTTTTTCTTGTTCTTTTTAAAATATAAGTATTTCAAGAATAAGAGAGACAACGAGATAAATCCGTTAATTAAAGTAGACATAAATGTTTTGACAGCAGTTGCTAAATTCATATAAAATAACAATATCCAGAAAGAGAAAATGTTCAATGCAACCTATCTTTCTAAATATGGACTGGGTTGCAGAGAATTATGTGTGTCTATTTTTGCTAAAATGGGCAATAAAGGGATTCCATTCCCCCCCGCCCCAATGTTGTGTAGTTGCATTTTTCTCACTGCCCTTATCTAGTGAATCTATTTCTCCATTAGTGCCTGGTATCATAATCTGACCCACTAACACATTCATTTATTGGTCACTCTTCATGCAAGAGATATTTCTAGTTGAGTCACTGGATAGGATGGGGAAAATATGTATTTCTTCAACACATTTGCCTGATGGAGAAGCAAGTGGAGCTCTGAAAGCGTCCATCATGTATTTTGTGCATTTTGGTTGGCCCAATAAAGATTTCACTGTTTTGTGGATTTTGGATTTATTGTACTTACCTACCCCCAGGTATTTATGTTTTTCTTAGTCCAGGTTTAAAACATTAGGCAATAGTGCATATGAGGAGAAGGAGGTGGTGGTAGTTACTTTTTTCATCTACTGTAGCAGCAAGATTATCCCAGTACACACTGTATTGCACATGGAAAGGAAACTAGATAATTTAGCCCAGATTATGTGTGCCTATTTTTGCTAAAATGGCCAATAAAGGGATTCCATTCCCCCCCCCCCCCAAAAAAATGTTGTGTAATTGCATTTTTCTCACTGCCCTTATCTACTGAATCTATTTCTCCATTAGTGCCTGGTATCATAAGCAGTTTTATGTTTGGGAGAGTCTGAAAAGAGTGTGAGCAGTTATGCTTCAGAGAGAAAACATCAGATCAGACAGATTGGTAATGAACTACAAGTATCTTTAAGCAGATTTATTTATATGATTGAAAGAATCTCATTAATTCACACCACAAAAGGCAATCACATGCTCTCTGGCCGACTTTTAGCTGTGTTCCTGGGGATATGGCTATAGAAAGAGCAATGCAGGACAAGACCTCACTTTGATGGAGGCATATATCAGGAGGATAGGATTTTGAAATTGCAGGAGTGTGATTCCTTTGAAGAACTGCTCGCTTCTTATGTTAGGGCTCAGAGTGCTATTGAGGAAGGAATTAATACTGGCCCTGCTTATCTCTTCTTTGCTCTGCCAGAAACAGATACTGAAGTGTAATAAACAAGGTTCTTGGAAGAATGAAAGGAGGTTCATGGGCACATTTTAAAGAGATTTTTTTTTAAAAAATAACATAGCCTAGGAATTCTCCCATCCCCTTCATCCAAAGGCCAAGCTACAACTCATTCAGGAAATCCATTATTGGATCACCCGTCTTTTCAAAAGGAAGATTTAGAAGTTACCATGGGATGGTTTTTTTATTTTAGCAGTGGCACAAGGGGCAAAATGTTTAATCCCTTTCCCATATGACAAAACCACACAGACCCCAAACTGTACTGCAGCATATCAATTCCCTAACATTTAGAGAAGGAAACATATGTGTATTACACATTCATCATCATCATCACCATCATCATCATCACAACATATTCATAATTAGATGATGTCAATGAATATGGTTAAATTTCTTAAACTGTAAGCACACTGACCTTGTATTTCAAAAGCTTTGCTTTGGAGGAGTGTCTTAAATCAGTAAAAGTTATTGCCAGTTATATGGTAACCATGATCTTTTAAAACAATCTGCTAATTATTTGCAATGTGTTACCAATATTGCATAAAATATTTTGTTGATAAGATTTTCTTAAGAAGCAAAGTATCTGTGAAGATTTGAAAGGTCCTGTCCTAGCTTCAGAGGCTTAATATTATAGTACAAAATTCTACCAAGGAATAGATGTTTTTCTTATAGGATTTGAGAAAGAACTTTGTGTTGAAATGGAACCAGAGTTTATTGAGACCTATCCCACCTCTTGTAAAGATAAATAAAATAATATATTCTAATTGTAATAGACATCAGAGAGAAAGCTTGCAAAGGGAACTGAAGGGTGAGATCCAAGCTCTTTCACAGAGAGAAGCCCAGATTCTAGCTGGCAGATTCTACAGATTATGCAAAAAATTACAAGGGAAGATTAGAAAGAGAAACAGCTGAGTCCACTGAGACTTAGATGATCAGAAATGGGAAAACCAAAGAGCATTTTTTGTATTTTTCACAGTGCAATAGTAACAGAACTGGTCATGTGTTAGTAGCAAATAAACCAGAGTAGACCTAAAATTCAGTAAGGAGATCCTGCAATGAAAAGGCACAGAGTCATAGCTATGCTATAAATCCCCATCTGACCCCCTTAAACCCACCTTGAAAGCCAGCCAGCTATCCTGAATGATGGAGACCTGTGTTGCTGCTGAGCAATGGTACTGTAGGATGATGTGACCAGATCCTTCCTGATACAGTGATGAAGAGTTGTGACAGGTCCTTGCAGGGCTCCCTGCTTTTGCTGTCCACAGCATCTTCTGTCTTTCCATCTGCAGGATTTTTTTCTTCTTCTAAGGGCCTTTGCAGACTGCCAGAAATAGTGCAAATTGAGTCCACTTTAACTTCCCTGGCTCAGTGCTAAGGAATCATGGGAATTGTATTTTTTTTTCCTGAGACATTGAGACTTCTCGGTCAGAGAGCTCTGGTGCCACAATAAACTACAGTTCCCATGATTCCCTAGCACTGAGGGCAGTTAAAGTGGGCTCAATTTGCACTATTTCTGGCAGTCTGCAAAGGCCCTAAGAGACTTTTGAGAACTGAAGGTTGTTGTTTTTTTTTAATGAAAGGGCTTTTAAAATAGAACAGTTCAGTTTTTAATTGTACTGAGGCATTTAAACTCCTTTTTATAATTTGTAGTTGTTTTAAATTGTTTCTAAAGGTTGTGATTAATTCTATTTTTGTGTTGCGCCTTTGCATATTTTTAATATATTGTATTAAAAATATACATTTTAGAAGCTATCATGAGTCCTGGTTCTGGAAAACAGTAGAGTACAAATAAAATAAACATCATCATTATTAACAACAGCAACATCTCAAGTTCTCCATCCATCCACCCATCTCGAAGTGAGTAACTTAAGTAACAAATGTATAAATATTAAAGTTTCATAATGACTGTTTTAACCTTGAATCCCAAATGCAACTTTAAAGAGAAAGGCTTATGGATAGGAGGTAACTTTCATTGCATAAGCAAGTGTGTAGAATACTGAACCGCCCTTGATCATTTTCTTTGGATGGGAGACCATTAAGGGTCTCAGTAGTGTCAATGGACTACTGGTTGTTGGATATGGAGGTGGAAGCTAGTAAACTCCTATAGGAACTAGCCCCATCCCCAAAGCCTCAAACTCTGTTGATCCTGTCTCATTCCCAGAAATCAAAGATATAGCCGTGTTAGTCTGTAGAGTAAGTATGTAGAGAGATCTTGAAAATCACTCATAAAGTGCTGCTGCTGCTGCTGCTGCTGTTGTTGTTGTGTGACTTCAAGTTATTTCTGAATTATGGTAACACTAACGTGACATTTGTTCAGAAGAGGGTTTACCTTTGCCTTTCTCTGCCCCTACTGACATTAATGGAAAGGTCTTGACACTTTCTCACCTACTTCTTCTCATTGCCAATCTACCTCCAACTTGTTCCACTGACTTTTGCCTTGAGATGGAGTGTGATCTTTGGAAGGCTAGAGAGATATTCCAGGCTATTAGGAATACTCATTGTGGAGTATTGTATTATTTTGTTCAGGCTCTCATCATCAGATATATATATTTTAATCAACAGACAGTGATTGTCCAGGCCTAGGGAAGCAATCAAATAAATGAAGTTAGTTTACCATTAATTTGGATGAGAAGCATTATAAAATAACATTACATTATGTAAAGGAATTCTCCAGTGTCTGAAAGTTTATTCTTTTATAGCCAGTGTAGCACATATTCATATTTTAAGATGTTGCATGTTGTTTTGAAAAACCTTTTAAAACAAGGGTAGCTGTGGCATCTAAAAAATGTGTAGAGTAAAGATTTGTTCCAAGGAAGAAATATGGAGAAGGCCAGGGTTAAACCTTATCTCCTTGGACTCTCAGTTGAATCAGAAAGCTAAGTGTGATCAGTTGACCTGTCCTCAGATCTAATTTGCTGCTCCTGTGATAGCATATCCTTAACTGAAAATACCCTTGACCTATTTGTACCTGACCTTATTTAGACTCAATACTTTGTTACAAAGATCATGTGGAACATGGCTTTTGACATTGTTGGCTATTTTGCTGCCTTCAGTACCTCCCCAGGGCTGGGGAAATTCTGGATTGATTTTAAAATGTATTTTGTTGGGTGTGTGTGTGTGTGTGTAGTATTTTTACAACGATCTGGCATAGCCATATAAACAGGATAAAATAAACTGAATAAATATTTTCCACGAGAAGAACAGTCATCTTGCTTGCTTGCTGCCTAAATCAAGTCCAGCATTGGTGTTTTTGCTATTGCCATCATGTTGGCTTTGCCTTACAGTGAGTCTATGACTGAGAGTCCTCCAAGACACCAAGTTATTTACAGTCCTGCTCAGATCTTCCAAAGTCAGGGCTGCAGCTTCCTTGATTGACTCCTAACATCTGTAATGTCTTCCTCTTTTCCTATTGCCTTCACTTTACTATTCACTTTATGGATCATTAATGTATTTTCTAATAAGTCATGCCATCTCATGACATGTCCAAAATACGATTGCCTGAGTTTGGTCATTTTGGCTTCTAGGGAAAATTCAAACTTCATTTTGTCCCTGGACTCATTCATTTTCCTTTTGGGAAATCTATGGTATTGGTACAACTCTCTTCTGGCACCACATTTCAAATGAGCTGATGTTTCTCCTGTCAGCTTTATTCATTCTCCAACTTTCACAACCATGCATAGACATCTGAAATACTGTAGCACTGGTATAGGCCAGAACAATCATTTTAAACCACCAAAAAGAGACAATACATTTGCTTAGAATTTTACAGTCATTCACAAAGCAATCCAGTACTTGTTATTTTAGGGAGGAGGTCTACTAGTGTCCTGAAGTTTTGCCCCTCTTGGACCTTTGAATAATTTGTTGTCTGAGAAATTTAGTCATTTTTATGGAGATAGTTTGTCAGTGATTTGAAAATTGGACATCATAGATTTATAGTTCTGGGAAACTAATGATCTCTTTTCATGGTGCTTTGTCAAAGTCTGGAATGCTGTTCATAAGCCAGTCCTTGCATCGGTAACTTTCTAGGATGTGCTCTGGTGATTAATAAGTAAAAGATGATTTTGAAATGATGATACTCATTACAGATATCTAGAGGAAGCTGTATTCATAAATATTCAACATGTTCCTGTATTCTTTGAAGGACAATATATTTGCGTGTCTTTTTATTCTCACTAGTGAACAGAATGGAATATCCTTGACACCTAAAAATATTGGTATACTCACTCCAAGAGGTACCCTGACAGTTTTTGTCCAGGTGAATTATCTTAAGAGATTTTCTGTGTTGACAAAAAGGAAAGGTTATATAAGATCATATCCTGTTGACATTTTTAGTATGAATTAGATTTGGATCGGTAGATCAATTTCAGGCTGATTTCTTCTGCAATGAATGAGAATTACAGCAGTCTAGTAAGAAGGGACATTAAAAATAATAAATAAAGTAGTGAATAATTCATCTATAACTGTAGATATATATCCAGGGATAGCCGTGTTGGCCATATAGCAAAGTACAATAACATCCAAAATCCACACAGTGGTGATACCATTATAGGGCCAACCAGAATGCACGAAATACATGTTGCAAACTTTCAGAGCTCCACTGGCTTCTTCATCAGGCACAATCACACAGAAAGGGGAAAAAACAGCACCTAAATGTTTCCTAATGCAAAAGAATAAATATCCCTCCATACCATCTTAACTCATAATAAGGACGACAACAACAACATCATGACAAAACGCAGGTCTGTGACTAACATTGTCATCTTATTCCCCTTTCTGTCTGATTTTTAACATCTTTGCCTGATGAAGAAGGCAGTGGAGCTAATGGGGTTTGGAGTTCAACAACTGTCAAGGCTGTCCTTGACTTCTATCAGTCTGATAAGAGAGGAGTAGGGTTGAACATATTGTTCCATGTGTACAAGGAGAACAAAACATAAGACTTAAAGCTAAACTAAGGGCCATAATGCCTTCACTATAATTGCATCAAACCATAGAAATACAGTGGACCCTTCACATTCACTGGGGTTAGGGGTGATGGACCCCTGTGAATGTGGAAAACCACTATTCTTTTTACCTAAGAGAATGTCTCTCTAGGGATCTCCAGGTCTTCCAGTGCAACTCTATGGTCAACATCTGCCAGAAGTGATCATAGAATCATGCCACAGGACCTACAAATGCCTAGAGAAGTGTTCTCTTTAGGAACTTCTAGATTTTCCAGCACAACTCTGTGGTCAGCTTCTGGCAGAATTGCACTGGACGACTTAGAGATTCCTAGAGAAAACATATTAATCAAAACTGCGAATAATCAAATCCGCAAAAGTCAAAGCTGAAAATGTGGAAGACCAGCTGTACTTTTTGTTAGCACTTTAGTGGCTAGAAGGAGGGTACATATGTTGTTAGCATGACTGTATGCCGTCTGTGCATTCAGACCACTGACATATGGTAATGTTGGGTCTCTACTTATAGTCTTCATGCATACTTCTTGTCCTTTAAAAATATGAGTTGTTATTAGAGCAAAAAATGAATGCGAATGAGACAAGGGATACAAAATAGTAATCATAGAAATAGAAGATTGCTTTGACTTTGAATTACCTTTACAGGTTGAGTCTCCCTTATCCAAAATGCTTGGGACTAGAAGTGTTTTGAATTTTGATTTTTTTTTTAATTTTGGAATAACCTATTTGCATATACATACATAATAAAATATCTTGGAGATGGGAGTCCAATAAAATTTGTTTATGTATACACCTTATACACAGAGTCTGAAGGTAATTTTTATACAGAAATTTTGAATAATTTTGTGCATGAAACAAAGTTGTGTATATTGAGCTATCAGAAAACAAAGGTGTCACTATTTTGGTTTTTGAAGTATTTTGGATTTCAGAATTCTGGATAAGGGCAACTCAGCCTATACACTGTAAGTTCCTTGGGGCCAGAACCTATTCTCTTATGCTTCAGAAACTCTGTATATTATTGATCTATTTTAAGAGAACACAGATGAACTTATATATATTGTAAATTTTCATGTCCTTGCTTAGTTGTAGGGTTTCAAGCAGAAAACAGTATCATGTTTACCAATGGGCCACTGTTGGATTACTATCAGGAACTAGAATGGTGCTTCTCATGAAAGTCAAGAGCCAAGAGTTATGTCTGGATCCACTGAAATCTATTTTGTTACCTTGCTGTGTACTTTCCAGCTTCTTCATATTTTCCTCCCTGGTCATAAGACTCCATTTAAGAGCGACAAGTCTTAACTTATCAGGACACATACTGTGCACAGTTTTAAAATATAATAAAGCTCCCTTCTTTTAAAGAATTCATTCAGCTTTGCAGCTGTGTCACGGAATTTTATGAAGCCAATCATAAAAGTCTAATCTCCCAGCTTTTAACTATATGGGGGAAATACCTTATGACAATTTATTCATCTATCAAAAATAATTACTTGTCCCAGTTGACTGAATTGGGTAACATGTGAGTGATTCTGCTAAAACTTCCTCTTTAATGATGAACAATTTTAGGATATTCTAATCAAGCATAATTCTCATGTTTAGGGTTGCTTCAAAGGTAGGCTAAAAAAGGTTTTAAAACTTTGCTGTCTTGTTTTTTCTAATTCTAGGAGTTGTGCACCCAACATGACAGTAAACAGGGCTGACTGTAGGATGGAAATACTTGCAAAAGGAGCAATTTTGGTTTCTGGTGTGCTTGCTTTTTCAGTGCTGTCTAATTGGTTGGGTTATGAAGAAAGCAAAGTTGTATTCTGCAGAGGTTTTTCTGTTTTTAAATATTTAGAATGAATGGCAAGAAAAGGGAAATTGAAAAAGAAAATATTTTAAGCTAACTGATGGAAATTCATTCTCATAGTTAATACCCAAACTGGCAGAATATTTTAGGTAGGAAGGTTAAAAGTTGTTGTTGTTGTTGTTGTTGTTGTTGTTGTTGTGCCTTGAAGTCATTTCTGACTTATGGTGACCCTAAAGTGAACCTATGATGGTGTTTTCTTGGCAAGATTTGTTTAGAGGGACTTAGCTGTTGCCTTTCTTTAAGGTTGAGAGAGTGTAACTTGCCCAAGGTCAACCAGTGTGTTTCCATGGCTGTTCTCACCATGTCCTAGTCCAACCCTCAAACCACTATGCTACTCTGCTTCTCTGAAGTAAATGATAGAGGCTTATTTCTGAGTGTATGTTTGAGATATTAAATCATCATTTCTTCCCCCTTTAGTTGATGTTTGGGGAAGCTCAGACCACTGTGACATGCTGGTACTCTCTGCTTTATTTTTCACCAGGCAGAATGCCCAATAAACAACAAGTCCTCTTTCACTTAGTATCCATTCTGCACACATCCTAAAGCCACCCTCAATTCAAGGTACTGATAGGGCTGCCTATGATACAATGATGTACAGTGGGCCCTTGGTATCCACTATAGTTTGGTTCCAAAAACCCCCCATGGATACCAAAATTAATGGATGCTCAAGTTCCATTATATAGAATATATACATAGTATATACATAGTAAAATGTCCCCCTTATATAAATTGGCAAAATCAAGGTTTGCATTTGGGATTTATTTTTTTTTAATAAAAAATCAAGCTGTGGATGATTGAATCTGTGGATGCAGAATCCACGGATACAGAGGGCCAACGGTACTGGTCCAACCTATAAAGAGTATGGGGCTGAACAGACTGGCACAATACACCGCGTTTGGATGATGCATGCCCCTATGCCACCCCCAAGCTGCCATCATGATGCCCGCCTGACCACACGGCAGACAGCATTGTGGTGCTCTGATGGCGTGGTATTTACATGCTGCGTACCACCGGAGCTAAAAAAAAAACAGTGCTGCCATGGCAAAGGCACTCTTTCCCCGCTCAAAAAGGAGTGGCTTTCTGCTGCTTCTTTTTGAGCTGGAAAATAGCCAGATCGGGGGCGTGACGTGACATTGCCGTGGCCCTGATCCAGTGTTCAAATGGGTGGCAACAAGCCGCTCCTTCAGGGCAATCTGCTTTGCCCCTATGTGGCATCAGGACCAGTGGCAGCCAGTGTATCCCATGTCAGTATGGCAGTCAACACCCTCTGGGTTCTAGTCTAAAATAATTTGGGGGAGCTCTCTGTGGCGCTGAATCTATTTTTGGACTAGAAACGAGTGAATTCATCACTAGTTATCAAGAGAAGTATTAGGGGAAAGGCTCCCATTTGTGTCTTAAGTGTGGTTGGAAGGTATGATTATATGAAAAACATTTTGTTCAGGAACTAATTAGACGTTTGCCTGAATAATTATACATCTTTCTGTTGGCCAAGCAGTGGGAAGCGATGGATCTTGGGTTTTTATATTAACTGCTGTAGTAGGCCATTGAGCTGATGTGAAAATTAGCAGAGGTGTGATCTGAAAAGCTCTACACACTGTATAATGTAATTGCCAAGCTTAATATAAAAATTCAGGTACCAAAATAATAATAATAATAATAATAATAATAATAATAATAATAATTCATCAGGCTTCTTGATAATATGTCTGGTGGGAAATTTAATGCATAATTTTTCTTCCTGGCTCTGTGCAAGAGATCATTAGTTTACCGTTAGATCTTCTGCCCCTCTTTTTAAATATTAAAGTGTAGGATCTTCTCCTCTCTCCTCCTCCTCCTCCGAGGTAATAAACATACAGCAGTGGTAACTGCAAAAAGTGCAGTTACATGCAGTGGTTTCCAAACTTTGGTCCTCCAGGTGTTTTGATCTTCAATTCCCAGAATCCCCAGCCAGCTTGGTCAACAGCCAGGAATTCTGGGAGCTGAAGTCAAAAACATCTGGAAGACCAAAGTTTGGGACTCACTTTTGGTTATTGTAACTGTATAGCATTACGAACTACCGTAATGTCTGAATTGCCTTGTTTTCCTTTTTTCTCCCCACCTTCTTTTCCTGTTATATTGTAGCTCAGGGGTAGGCAACCTTTTTGAGCCGGGGGCCGGGTTGCTGTCCCTCAGACAATTGGGGGGCCGAAGCACCAAAAATAAATAAATAAATAAATAAATAAAATTAAAAAAATATTTTTAAATTAAAAAATATATGCATGCACACTCTCTCAGCCCCAGAAAAGCCATGGCAAACCCCCTGTGGAGATTTTGCCAAGAAAACCCCAAGAACAAGTAATAACAACAATAATCAATATCACCATGGTGGGCGGCAGCAGGACTGGCCTGGGGCCGGTCCAAAGGCCTCAGGGGGCTGCATCCAGCCCCCAGGCCTTATGTTGCCCACCCCTGTTGTAGCTTTGCAGTGGTTCTGGTCCTTCCTCTCGGGTAGGTCCCAGAGGGTGCTGCTCGGGGACTGTAGCTCCAGCAAGAGGGAACTCACTTGTGGAGTCCCTCAGGGAGCTATTTTGTCCCCGACATTATTTAACATCTATATGAAGCCGCTGTGTGAGATTATACGGAGTTATGGTGCTGGGTGTTATCAGTACGCTGATGACACTCAAATCTATTTCTCCGTGTCTCGTTCGTTACTCTGTTACTCGTTTTTTCAGATGCTGTTAAAATGTCCCAGTTTCTCTTTCCTCCTCCTACTTTCCTCCTTTGTCTTCGGCTTACTTCAGCTGTCGCAAACTGAATTCAAAGTGCAAAAGTAGTTTGTTTTCAATTAAGTCGGCAAGGAGGAAAGGGAGGAAGAATGGAGTCTTTACTTCCCAGTAGACTCAGGCAAACACAAACTGCTGCAGGCTCTCCTAGTTCATGTGTTCTTCCTTATTAATAACTTTTTGCCATCTTGACTATACTCTGATGTCGCTTGGCCAGACCTGTCCTGCTGTTCATCTGTGAAATGTTGGAGGGTATGAACATCACTTTAGAAAAACTTGTCTTACTTATGTAAAACTGGAGTGGTAATGAAGCTGGGCAGCTCTTGAAGAAAAGAACCAAATGTGTGAGAGGTGTCATATAGCTTTCTTCCATTAAAACAATCAAATAGTCTGAATTATCCTGAGTCATTCTTACTGAGTCACAGGCTCTTGAGTTATGAATAACACAATTGAATTTAAAACCGTAAGGGAAATGGAGCATTACATGGGAAGTGAACTCCACTAGGCTGAATTGGCTTTAATAATTCTCTTTAAATTCCGCTCTGTTGGCCCTACATCAAATAATTACTTGGATTAAACAATAATATCTTCTCTTCTCTCTTCCTCTGCCACTCTTTTCTCTGTTTTTGCTACCATGATCTCTGTGTTGCTTGAAGTAGCTGGGGCTTATTTTTCTCTGTATTTTCTAAGGTTCTTATTTCCTTCTGCTCCCTAGGCTTGGCATAAAAGACATTGCATTGGAAAGATTTTTTACTTAGCACTTCATTTGGTAGCAGAAGCACTAAATGGTTTGATGAATACCCATCTCCAGTTTAAGCTTCACTTATTTTTTTAAAAAAATTATTCTCACCCTATGTCAAAATGCCATTGGACATATATGTGCATACTACCACACTCTCTAACTGTCCTGATTTTAGTCCCTAATAGTCCTCTGTTGTCCTGCTTTTTCAGCATCTTTAAAGATGTCTCAGTTTCTTTCTCTTCTGTCCTCAGATTAATTCAGTTGCCACAAATTGAATTCAAAGTGCAAGATTAGTTTGCAGTCCACCAACTCAGGAGGGGAGAGGACAGGACAGGAGAGAGTAGAATCTTGTTCTTCCCAGTAGGCTCAGGCAAAAGCAAACTTCTGCAGCCTCTCCCAGCTTGTATGATCTTTCTCAGTGATCATGTTTGCCATCTTGAACACACTTGCTTGGCCACATGCATCCCAGGTTTCATTTGTGAAATGTTGGAGGGTATGATACATTTATTATACAAAATCAAAGTTTAGCAACATTTGTTTTGATTTTTAGAGCAACTCACCTAGTTTAGTTTCCCCCTTCCAGAATTGAAGGCTCTCTCCAAGATTGTTTCCTTCCTCCAGAGTCTTGGGCAAAGCTACACTGGCTGCTTCATCTGGGGCCAGTCTGGAGCATTATGCTCAGATTGGCCCTGGATGGTGATCTGTGAGAAAGTCTATGTTGTTGTTGTTGTTTCTGGTGAAAAAAGAGTATAAAGAGACAACTAGTACAGGCTTCATGGACTCCAGAATTAGGTTGATCTTTACACCCAGCCTAGCTAGATCCAAAATCAAGCCAACTCTTACCCATTCTTTGCTCAAATTCTTGTTGAAATTTGTCACTGTGCTGATAGCATTTTGGAAATCTGATTTAGTTTAGTAAGGTTCTATAAGTTGAGTTCCTCTTCCAGAGTTTCTCTTCCTCTGCATCTTTCCACACCATAAAAAAATAAAAATAAATCATAGCATTTATTTTTCTTGTCCAATGATGCTGCAAGGGAGCAGAAAGAATTCGGCATCTTCAGTGAGTGCTTCAGGGTGCATTAACAATTGCATGCCAAACTACATCCAAGCCTAAAGTTTTATCAGACCTTGGGTAAGATATCTTTTTTGAACAACTCTCACAACACCATGTCCAGTATCCAGGTTAGATGTGTGATTAAGGGAGTTGTAGTTCTGAATACTGATTTTTCCAAGCTTTGCTTACCATCATCCCAGCCATGGGGAAGAAGCTAACTTTATTCAGAATGGTTGTCTTTTTTCCAGCAGTGCAGCCATTCTGCTGGTAACCTTCAGTAAAGATGAAGTACTGCTGACAAAATGATATCTGAGGAGCCACAAGTAACTTTTGCATGTAATGGAAGAAGTCTAAAATGGCAGTGGGAAGCAAAAAACAAGGCATTTGGCAAACAGGGAAGGGAATCAAATTAGAGTGTTGAAAACAAGGAGTTTGTTGGTGGCATATATGTATTGAAGGAGAGTGTTGGTGAGGATAGCTCCAATTCAAATCTTAAATCATTAAATAACCTCTTTCTGTTTTATGTCTCCATTAAATACTATTACCTTTGACATTTGCAGGCAACTCTATCAGCAGTGATATTACTTGAAACAAGAGCCATATCCAGACTTGCAGGTCCTGGCTTATTTAATGCATTGTGGCTTTGGCTCACTGTGGTTCTGATTTAGAAAATAGTTGGCATTCATGGAGATGGTCACTTGTGGATTCTAAGTATTTTAAAATGCATAGCAGAGATGTTGTGGTTCTTCTCGGTGAGACAGGCATCACTTCTAACTATCAAAATTCAATGCCAGAAATCAGGTATATTTCCTACAAAGTTTGCTGTTAAAAAGTTTTAATCCTCTGTGATCAAATCTCACATTTCTCAAAGTTCTCAAAGTTGGGAGGCTCTGATTTTGATTAGAGCAATTTTTTTTTCTGGAGGAAGGAGATATTTACACCCCTTTTCTCTATGCCATTTCTTTACTCTGACAATTCCTCTCAACCAGCTATTAGGGCTGGTGGAAACAAGACAGTTGCCATTTAATGGATCACTGCTTGGTATTTTTTAGAGACAGGACTGGGGTCAGACATTCTCACTAGTTAGTAAATGTTTCCATTACCAGTTGGAGACATGCTGTGGAACATGTGGTTAAGCAATATACTGTACATTCTGGTAGTTAAGTGAAACAATTCTTCACTTGGCATGCAGAGGTGCTGCCTTGATTAGCAAAAAGAGCTTTTCCTATGAGTAGCTGTAGACACACCATGTTCTCCAGGCTCTTCTACTGCTCTTTTCTGGAAACTGTTGCATGAAATGACATTTGGATGGGACCTTGGAGGTCACATTGTCAGCTCAGGTAACCTATTGTCTAGGATCTAAAGAAGGGATGTAATATTTGCAGCTAGAGTTGTGCTTTTTGCTTTTGCAAAAAGTAGCATAGTACTACACTCGTCCCTCCACATTCACTGGGGTTAGGGGCATAGGACCCCTATGAATATGGAAAAACCGCAAATAACAAAACACTATATTTTTATCTGAGAGAACACCTTTTTAGGAATCTCTAGGTCCTCCAGTGCAACTCTGTGGTCAACATCTGCCAGACTTTGACCATAGAATTGCACTGGAGGAGCTACAAATGCCTAGTGGAGTGTTCTCTCTAGGAATCTCTTAAGTCCTTCAGTGCGACTTTTGGTTAAAATTGACCATAGAGGACCTAAAGATTCCTAGAGAGAACATATTAATAAACATATTAATAACATATTAATTAACATATTAATAAAATCTGTGAATAATCAAATCCACATAAGTCAAATCTACAAATCTGGAGGGACGAGTGTACTGCAAAGCACTATGCAATATAACACTGGCTTGCATACTGAGAACTGAGAAATAATGTGAAAAAATTGGTCTGTCCCTTTCTGTGACTACTTTCTACTATAGCCTTTGGGACAAAATGACAAACCAATATGAAAAATAATATAAATTATGTAGAGGCAAAATACAGGGAAACAAATATCCCTTTGCAGTTTTGAGTTTGAACCATGGAGCTGGGAAAAACTCGAAGGGCATCTGTTTCTCTCCTGGCACATTAGTTTAAGATTCCTTTTAAGTGATGATGAATGACACTTAGAAAAATGAACTAATAATTCATGCTTAACCGTTGGGATATTATTTCAGTCTAAAAACTATTATCAGACATAATATAAAACCATTGAAGGACAAATGGTTCAGAACACTAAAAATGAAAGGCCTCTTAATTAGATATTTATTTATAGCCAGTCATGAGAACATATTGCTTTTTACTAAGTTCTAAGGTAGGATTCCATAATCTGATTACAATTGATTGCTGAGATAAAGAAAAATATTGTATAAAGCTTGATGAAGGTTGTCCCTATGAACTCTTGTATTCATTGAATTCACAAAGACAAGCAGGATTGTGCCTGCTGTTCTTACATACCAACTCAGGTCCCTCTCCTGACCTGGCCCTGTTTTTGTAATAAAGCCCCCCCTTTTTCTGCACAGCTCCTCTACGCTTTCGTAACAATTTCCAGAATGGTAGCCACATTAATCTGTGGTGGCAAAAACAACCAAAATATTTGTGCTGTAGTTTTTTGTGGTTTTTTCAGGCTGTGTGGCCATGTTCTAGAAGAGTTTCTTTCTGACGTTTCGCCAGCATCTGTGGCTGGCATCTTCAGAGAATATTTGTGCTGTCTTAAAGCGTTACAGATGTATACTGGCATAAACTTTCATGGATCAGAGTACTTTCCTCAAACAGATAAATCATCCTTCCACCTCCATTATATGTAACTCAGAGTAGCACATCATGTATTTGATGAAGTAAACAGCAGTCCACAAAAAATTAATCTGCCACAAACTTATTAGCTTTTAAGATGCCACAAGACTCTTTGTTCTCCATGTTATTGAGCTCCTTGTGTAATCCAAAAACATGTGTAGAAAGCTATACATCCAGGGCCTTTTTCTCATTAATGCATGTCCCCCCAGAACCATGGCCAGCAAACACATTTGGATCTGGATGCATAACAGACAGTTGAAATCCTATAGGCTTCCCATGCATTCACTGGGTTTAAGGAAGATGGCAAATATAATAGAGATTTCTGATGATGCCCACTGATTCATTGCTTCATTTACCACATTCTTATCACCATGTAGTCTTTGTATTCTCATTCTGATAACTATGTTGTAAAAAGAGTGACTTTCCTTTTTTTGCTTTCAGTTTTTTAAGTGCTAAATGAACAGTCAGTTATTTCCATATTTTCTAATCTATCTACTCTTTGAATGAGTTGTAATCTCACTGCGGCATAGAGATTAAGAATAACTCATGCATATGTTAACAACATAGGAAAATGCTTTTTGTCATTGCAGTTTATGTAACTAAGGATTGTCTGCATTGACTGATGGCACTTCGCTAGACAGAAAATGTTCCACTTGCTTGGAGATATGAGGGTTTGAACCTGGAACTTCTGGCATACAAAACATGTTCTTCTCGCACTACAGCTTTCTCTTGCTCCACAAATAGAGGGAACAGCTGCAACTACATATATCCAGTCCATACAGACTGGTAACAGGCAATGTCTGGCACCAAGACAAGGTTGATGGGGAAGGAAGGAGAAGGTCTCTTTCTAGGCCAGGGATGGCTGGTGGTGCCCATGTCAGTGAAATGGTGAATCTCCTGTGGGTTTTACTGCTGTCATGGAAGCTAGCAGCTGCCATTTACTCAGCTCATCTTTCTCATGAACACCTGCCTATTTAGGAGCATGGATCATGTCCAAAATCTGTGTGTTCCAGTCCTGTACAAGGATAGGAAAACTAATCATCTTAGCTATTGTCTCCAAATGTTGAAGCAACTGGAATTTATTTTCTATTTATATGATACCACTTAAAAAAAAAAAAGAATGTTTCTACTGGTGATGGAAAAGGTCTTGGTTTCTTCAGTGCTTTTTATTTTGGAGCTCTTACTTCCTACTTGATTTAAGTTCTTCTTTGAGAGCTGGCTTTGTCTGTAGGGGAAGAAAAGGGAGTCTCCACTTTGCTAATATTTAACATATTTGAAAGGAGTTCACGTGGATCAGACATAACTCTTCATAAGATACAACCCTCGAGTTGTACACACTGCCGGTAAATGTATTCCTCAAGCAGGAACCACTCTGTTTGGTGCTAGACAGCCATTTAATTAAACTGAAAGGGAATAATGTATTTTAATTAACAAGGCAGTAGGATGTGTAATATTTTATTAGCTGTAAAATTATTAGGGGAAATTCATATCTCTTCAGCAAACTAGGACATTTGTCCACCTTTCAGTGCAATTCATGTTATCTTTGATAAGCTCCAAGTACACCATGTATTATGTGGATGCTTGCTAGGTTATGTTTAGTGACATCCATCAGTACTTTTCTAACTGTGTTGAAGAATCCTGGAGTTCTTTGGTATTGTATAACTTCAGTCAAGGAACTCCAGGATTCTTCAAAACAATTATAAAGTCTATAATGTCAGGAAAACATCACTTGAAAGGTAGCTAAGCCCCTAGTTTTCAATCAACTGGGTTTGGATTGTGCAGGCAAGAAGGGGATGTATTACAAGTCATGTCCTTAACTCAGACAAGATGACAATGAAGCCTAAGAGCCATGGCCAATGAATCCTCTCCTCCTGCACTTTTCAGTCTCTGATACTTCACATCCAAACCATCCAGAAGGCCAAAGACTGAGAAGTACTGAAACACACACTGATTTTATGGCAGAAGAGTGCATGGAATGCAGAATGGGTTCCACAATAGTCTTACAATAACTTCCCCCATAACCTGTACAGTGTAGGGATCTGCATTCATTTTCAGAATGATTGAAAAATGGAACAAACACAACCCCATTCATTTTACATTTGCTGCAATGCACAATGGGTAAGTACAGAGAAATAAAAAATGTGAATACATTTGATTTATTTTTTTCAAATCTGTTTTGACTGCTGAAATTCACTGGGAACAATTTCCTAAGGGGTAGTAGTACAACACCTGAAACATTTATGCTTTTTTGGTGGAAAACAAGCCATAGAAGTCAGAGTGTGTCTCCATTGAATCCAACGGGCATATTTTTGGATGTCACCCATTTTAATCATATTTACAATGGCAATCCTTAGCTGAATCTCCCTGAAATGTGGCAGGTGTCATGCTCTGAGTTGTACAATGTCCATACATTTGGCAGGTGTCATGCTCTTGAGTTGTATACTGTTGTTTGGATGGAAAACACTGAAATGACATGAAACTCAATTGAAAGCAGTGGAAAAACAAAAACAAAAGACAAAACTGAACTTAATGGATAATACAACAAATCTGGCTTCCTTGGAAAATGAAAAACTAACCCAGCACCACCACATTTGCAAGCTAGTTAATGGAACAGGAAAGCTTTACTTTTCTATACCCATATTCCAGTATATTCTTTTTAATTTTAACAAATTGGAAAGGATTTGTTCTTGCAGTTCTTTGTGAGATAGCAAAATGTAGCCACCTATTGTTTTTATAAATCTGGGAAGCTTAGAGATGCACACAGTCCTCTCCACGGGGAAATTTCAAAGGCATGGCAATGACAGCATGACCCTTTTTATTCTATATTTTCCTGAGTTTTATTTTGACATGCTGACTCAAGTGAAAATACAGCAGCATGTGCTCAATCCAATTTAATTTAAGGGCAGTAGATTGTAGGATGTTGCCTGAGGATAGACCCAGAATGTCCTTCTCTGACAACAGTAGCCTTGGCAGCTCAATTTTTGGTATATATGAAAGAAAGAACACAAGGAGGACAATGTTATGCATCCTATGGAACTGTGTGCAGCTGTAAGTTCCAGCCTAGAGCATAACAAACTATATACACCCAGGAATCCTTTTTTAAAATTATTATTTATGTTAGGGGTCGATATTCTCCAACTTTGAGATAGCCTTCAAAACTCGACATTGCACAGAGTTGAACATACGATCTTTTAAACATTTATTTTAGGACCTTTTACTTCTTCCTGGTAGCAACAGTTTCTCTTTGCACTCTTCCTCCTTCATTACTTTAAAAACCCCTGCCATTTAAATATAATTTACTCTGGTTGACCGATGTGATTTTGTTGCATTGATCCATCTCATTAGACCCAGGATCATGATGTTGTTGTGTATCTTTAAGTCATTTCCTACCTATGGTGACCCTAAGCCAAAACTATCATGGGATATTCTAGGGCTGAGAGTATGTGACTTGTTCAAGCTTTCTATAGACAATGGGGAATTGAACTCTGGTCTACAGAGTCATAGTCCAATGCTCAAATTACTACACCATGCTGTCTGTCTTCAGCTTCATGATACCACTGATAAATTCATGAAGCTCACCACACCAATCAGCTAAAATGGCAGGAAAAGAAAATATGAGCACTGATAACTTCGTGGGCAAAGCAGAACAAGGAAAATGGTGCAGACAGAAACAACAATGAAGTAACATGAATATTTTTTATAATGGTTGTGTTTGGATGTTTGGCCATGGCTTCATGAAAACATGCAGATGTTATATGGTGATACACTCCCCCCCCCTTTTTTTTTTGTCTCCCTCCCCCATGTCTTCAGTTGCTGACTTCCTTTAAGATCCTGGAATGAAGAATCTTGTTTCAATTAAGCCAAGTTGCCATTATGTCGATAGCAGAGAACTCCAACTTAATGTTGATTAACAACCTGGATAATAAACTAGTATTTGATGGTATGTGAAGTCACAGATGAATATGGCCACTGATTAGTAAATCTTTGAAACAAGGTAAACAGTGGCTCAAGTGATTTAAGACACTGACTCTGTTGGTTGCAAGATTGGCAGGTTGGCAGCTCAAGGCCCGAATGCTGCATGATGGGGTGAGTGTTATGCCGAGCCTGGCTGAGGACTCTGAGGGACAAGATGGCTGAGCTAGAACCTCAACTTGGACCTGAGCCTAAAACTGAGTCTGGCCCTAGTTCTGCCAGCTCCAGCAGAATCTGCGGCCCCTAAGGAGGCTCAGCAGCCAAGCCTCCTGGCAGCAGAGCCTTCAGGCTTGGAGGAGGTAGAAGAGACCTTACTTACCTTCAACCAATGAAGAACGGAAAGGGAGGGCCTCCGGTGCTCAAGGAGGTTTTATGAAAAACGCTGAGCAATCAACAACAGCTGAGCACCTGCGGTCTGGTAATCTAAACAGGTGCCGGATGCCAGCATAGTAGTCAGAGATTATGGGCCTTTGCAGACTGCTAGAAATAGTGCAAATTGAGTCCACTTTAAGGGTTAGGGTTAGGGAATCATGGGAAGTGTATTTTATTGTGGCACCAGAGCTCTCTGACAGAGAAGGCTCAATATCTCAGGGGGGGAAAAAACAATTGCCATGATTCCCTAGCACTAACCCTAACCCTTAAAGTGGACTCAATTTGCACTATTTTTGGCAGTCTGCAAAGGCCCTATCTGAGCTTCCTAGTGAAAGCACACTTGATCCTGACTGTCCTTGTCTTCTTGGCTGGAAACATTGCTCAGATTGCTGGTTTGCCTTTTCTCTCTGGACTCCTTGACCTTGGATTGTCTACACGACTCATCTCTCTCTGGAACTCTGGACATTGTCTGGTTGTACCATTGGGTTTGTTGCTATGAGACTTTTGCTTTATGACTGTTTCTGTGCACAGAACTCTTGATTGCCTTAGCTCTGCACACTGTTTTGTTTTGTGTTGCTTTGACTACATCTATCAGCATACTTGGCCCCTTTCCTGGACAGTGAGATACTTTCACTAGTCCCAGCTTCTGCCAACCTAGCAGTTTGAAAGCATGCAAGTAGATAAACAGGTACCACTTCGATAGGAAAATAATCATGCTAGTCCCATGATTACAGAGTAGTTCTGACAACACTGGCTCTTCGGCTTAGTAATGGAGATGAGCACCACCTCTGTGGTCAGACACGACTTGACAACTTTATCAATGGAGAATACTTTTACCTTTACCTTTTAAACACAAAATGTATTAATCAAGTTTTGGCTTGGTCAGAAATTAATTATGAGCAAGGTGTTCACCATTATGTCTGTTTACATATTGGCAGACAAAGGTTCTAAATTCTTCTCCTAGAATTCCCTAGCATTGAGCCAGGGTAGTTAAAATGTTCTCAAACTGCATTATTTCTGCAGTGTGTTTTGGACATTAAGACAACAATCTGAAATACTCTTGCTAATTTTTGAAATATCTAACACAATGTCCTGATGGGTTATGGCCGCCAGAGACACTTGAACACTTTTTTATTATGATTGCAGATCCCTTTGTTCAATCCTAGGACCATTTCTTCAAAGTTCTTGATTTCTAAGGCTATTCTCATATTACAGGGATATAATCTGATATATGTCATGGAATTCATGGAACTGTCCTGCTTTCCTGACTCTCACAGAGCTTCTTTGGGAAAGGAAAGTCAAAGATTACACAGGTGCTTTTCCCACATGAATTTTAGTAAAGAAGGATTTTTGTCACCTTTAAAGGGAATGTTTCAGTGGATTATATCATGTAAACAACTTTCTTTCTACACTACATTATGTAATAATTAAAGCAAAATGTCCTTTTAAAAATGGTTAAAGCTATTAATGGTCACTCAGCACCAATAACAAGCTAATGCCTCTAATAACTCATTACTAGAACAATATCAAGCCTAGCTTCACACTCTACACCAACCATTTTTGGTTATCAGGAATAATAATAATAATAATAATAATAATAATAACAACATTTTATTTATATCCCACCCCTTTGAGATCAATCGGAGCGGGTAACAACAGTAAAATATACAACAATAAAATCTAGTTCCCTCCCCCCTTAAAAAGTTATTAAATCAGTTACAAATTAAAACATACAATATAAAATACAACAATAATGTTTAAAAACAATTCCACAGTGCAGCAGCGACTCTTCTTTACATTTTAAAATTGAAAGCCTGGAGGCCCACTTAAGGGAAAAATTCCTGAGGCCGGATTATCTGTCACGGAAAGGCCTGCCGGAAGAGATCTGTCTTGACAGCCTTTTTAAAGCTGTCTAAAGATATCAATTGACGGATCTCATCCGGCAGGCCATTCCATAGTTTGGGGGCGACAACCGAAAAAGCCCTCTGGGAGGTAGCCACAAGCCTAGCTTTTTGTGGCTGCAGCAAATTCCTCCCAGAGGACCAGAGTGTGCAGAGAGGATTGTATGGGAGGAGGCGGTCCCTGAGATAGTTTGGACCCAAGCCATTTAGGGCTTTAAAGGTAATAACCAACACCTTGTACTGGGCCCAGAAACTTATGGGCAGCCAGTGGAGGGACCTTAAAACCGGAGTAATATGGTCCCTTCTAGATGTTCCAGATAATAATCTGGCTGCCATATTCTGTACTAGCTGTAGTTTCTGAACCAAGCACGAGGGTAGCCCCATGTAGAGCGCATTACAGAAATCTAGACGTGAGGTTACCAGCGCGTTCACAACAGTCTCAAGATCCCTTACTTCCAGAAAAGGGTGCAGCTGGCGTATCAGCCGAAGCTGATAATAGGTGCTCCTGACTGTCGCATTTACCTGATTTGTCATCAGGAGCGACGAGTCAAGGAGCACCCCCAGACTGCGAACACAGTCACTGGAGGAGAGTGGACCCCATCCAAGACTGGAGGTTGCAACCCAATTCTTGGTTTTGGGGCCGCTACCATGAGTGGATTCAGCTTCAATCTGTTTTTCCTCATCCCGCCCATTACTGCCCGAAGACATTCATTGAGAGAAGAGACGCCATCAGAATTCGGGACCAACAAACGAGACACGGAGAAATAGATCTGGGTGTCATCAGCATACTGATAGCACCCAGCTCCATAACCCCGTATAATCTCACCCAGCGGCTTCATATAGATGTTGAATAACATCGGGGACAGAATAGCACCCTGTGGAACCCCATAGGTGAGCTCCCTTTTACTGGAGCTACTGTCCCCGAGCAGCACCCTCTGAGACCTACCCGAGAGGAAGGACCAGAACCACTGCAAAGCAGTGCCTCTGATGCCTAACTCCCTCAGGCAGTCCAAGAGGATGCCAAGATCTATCGTATCAAAAGCCTCTGAGTAGTCTAGGAGTACCAACAGGGTCACACTACCCCTGTTGATGCCCAGACGCAGATCGTCGGTCAAGGCAACCATGGCAGTCTCAACCCTAAAGCCTGTCCTGAAGCCAGTTTGAAATGGGTCTAGATAAGCTTGGAGTTGAAGAGCAACCGCCCTCTCGATCACCTTGCTCAAAAATGGTAATAAAGAAACTGGCCTATAATTATTCATATCCAGGGGGTCCAGGGAAGGTTTTTTCAGAAGCGGCTTAACAGCCGCCTCCTTCAGGCAAGGTGGAATATGTCCTTCCCTGAAGGACGCATTGATGATGTTTGCAAGGAACTTCTGCAATGCATCCCCCCCCCCCCAGATGGCCAGCCATGATGGGCAAAGGTTGAGAGGGCAGGTTGTTTTCCTCACGCTACCAAGGAGCTTGTCCACGTCATCGGTACTCACAGATTGGAGCTGATCCAGTATAATTACATCAATGGAGTTGCTGGACACCTCGTCTATGGTTTCTGTTAAAGCCCTGGCGTCTAAGTTGGCTCTTAGAGATTTTATCTGCAAAGAAGTTGTTAAATGCATCACAGCAGGCCGTCGTTGGGTTAAGTAAGGGATTTGGCACAGGAGGAACCTGCGTCAGCTCCCTCACCACCCTAAACAGCTCTGCTGGACGAGACTCTGCAGACTCAATACATGCAGAGGAGAAGGATCTCTGCGCTGCATGTATTGCCTCCCGATAGGACCAAAGAAAGTTCCTATGGTGAGTTCACATCATCTGATGTGAGCCTCATTTTTAACCTTCATTTAACTCATTCATCCTTAATTTCCCCTTTAATAAGTAATACTTTCCTTTTTATGTCCTTTTGGTAGTTATGCTGAACTATTTGTTTAAGGCTATCTTTATAAAAAAGAAAAAGATGAATAATTAATTGTATATATCCCCGTACAAATAGCCCCAGAGGAATTTATAATATTTTTTTAAAGATAGTAAATAATGTAACAGCCAAAATAATAACAGAGCTTATTTCAGTGTTAAAATATTAGGATATTTAAAAGCCAGCAATAAAATGGATAATTAAAGTAACAAATCTAAGACTAAATGCTTGTTGGAAGGTCTTTTTTGTGTGAGATATTTATCTAGTTCCATCACACCTTGGCTCAGCAGCTGAAAAAAGACCCTCCACCCGTCCCATCTGCCTGTTACCCAGAAAGGTAGAGAGGACCTAGGGTCCCCCCACCAACAGTGTCAGTGTCTCCTTGGTATTTTGGGGAAATAATCAGCTCAAAAGGAGGTGGGTAATTTAAGGGGCTCTTTCTACATATGTATACCTGTACTAATTGCAGAGAGACTCCATTTTCAGTGGATAAGAGAGTTTTATTTAGAAATGTGCAAAGGTGCACAAAAGCACACACAAATTCAATGCAACCTTTCAGAAATATACAAGGCTAAGGTGTGAAATGTTGGAAAACAAGAAGTTGGGAGATAGAAGTGTTGGTAATTACCAGTCTTGAAAAGGGGGTTCCAAAGAAGATGAACAGTGGCTCATACAAAGTCTGAGGGTGACACAGTGAGTGAGGCCCTCAGTTCACATAGGGCAGTGATGGTGAACCTCTGGCACGGGTGCTAGAGGTGGCATTCAGAGCCCTCTCTGTGGGCATGCGCGCTGTCGCTCCAGCACAGGGTCGCCAGAGTTCGTTACTAGAAAACCAGAGAGATGTGGCACTTTGCAATAAATAAGTGGGTTTTGGATTGCAGTTTGTGCACTCGATGCCAAAAAGGTTCACCGTTACTGACATAGAGTCTGTGGGCAAACTGTGGATGCAAACTGTATTCAAGGAGGCTATGTTTGAGGCTAATATTTATATCTGATATCGTAGCTTTGAGGGATGAGAGTCAGCATGGCATAGTGGTTTGAGCATTGGAATACAACTCTGGAGACCAGGGTTTGGTTCTCAGCTCAGCCATGAAACCCACTGGGTGACCTTAGGTAAGTGACAATCTCTCATCCTCAGGGGAAGGCAATGGCAAACCTGCTCTGAACATATCTTGCCAAGAAAACCCCGTGATAGCTTTGCCTGAGGGTTGCCATAAGTCGAAAATGATTTGAAGGCACACAGCAGCAGCCACAACAACAACAGCCTCGAGGGGTATTTGGTGCTATCCTGCAGTGTAACTAAGATCTGATAGTTTTCCCATGGAATGGACAACAGGATTCTGGAACGACTGATGGTTTAAACTTTGGCATGACAAAGCATTGATTGAATTTGAAACAATCCCTGGATAGTTGGAGAGGGAGGCATGACGCCTAGAGTGAGGATGTTGTCTTTAAATGTTTTGCATGGGACTATTGTGAGAGAATACATTAAAAGCCTGAGGAAGATGGAGTGATCAGCAAACCCATTTAACCTTTATTTATTGCTCTCTAAGTTTTTCCCATGCCTTTCCCATGTGAGACTTTCTAGTGTTCCAAGAGTCATCAGGACCTCTTAAAATCAAGCCTGGCTCTAGACATCAAAATATGAAAACATGAAACTTCATATTCCAGTGACAGTGGTGTAGGGTATGCATACATGCCACTGCTGTGGCTGACTGGAAAATCTTTCTCAGAAGGACATTCTACAAACAGGCACATTACAGATATGGCTCTTTGCCTAGCAACTGCCTGTTAGTGGGTCCTTCTTATCTGCTCGGCTTTGGTTCCAAGATCCCCTGTGGATAACAAAATCCGTGGATGCTCACATCTCAGTAAATATAATGGCATAGCAAAATGGTGCCCCTTATATAAAATGGAAAATCAAGATTTGCTATTTGGAATTTATACTTTTTAAATATATTTTCAAGCCATAGATGCTTGAATCCATGGATAAAAAATCCGTGGATAAGGAGGGCCAACGGTATATTGTGGTTGCTGGTAGTGCCCAAAGATCCATCTCCAATGCAACATGCTAGAGGCCCTGCCTTTCACTTGGATGATTTTGTAAGAATACAATATTTATAATGCATTATTAATATTATTTATCCTCATCATTCTGCCTTTCCCCAGTTTGGGATTCAAGGTGATTTACAACAGCTAGAATAAATATAATTAAAAATTAATAGCATAGAAAGTTTAAAAGCAATTAAACCATTATAAAAATAAAACCAGTTAAAACAAATAAAAACAACAGCATCTAAAAGTCCAGCACAAAATTTATTTTCCTCTGAAAAAAATTCTCAAAGGGTTGCTGAAATAAGAAAAGTTTTTATATGCTTGCATGGATAGTAAGGAGGGTGCAAATCTACCTTCTCTGGGAAAGGAGTCCCAAAGCCATGGAAACAGCCACAAAAAGGCCTTCTCCTGTGTTCCCACCAAATGTACCTGCAAGAGTGGAGGGACAAAGAGCAGGGCCTCCTCAAAGCTTGGGCAGATTCACACAGGAAAATACAGTCCTGTGTAACCTGGACCTGGAGCATATAGGGCTTTATCACCAGCACTTTGACTTCTGTCAGTACGGTTATACCAGCAAGGGAATTGTATGTTCCCTGTACTCATATAGAGCAGGGGCTGGGAACCTACGGCCCGTGGGCCGGTTCTGGCCCAGGTCCCCACACTTACCGGCCCAGGCGGACCCCTGCCGCCGCTGCCACGGGCTGCCACGTGGCCGCACACACCACAGCCGGCATTTTGATTTCCAAAATGGCGGCCGCGGCGCGTTTGCGCATGCGCAGTACTCCTGCGCATGTGCAAACGAATGGCGGCCACCATTTTGGAAATCAAAATGGCAGCTGCGACTCGTTTGCACATGCGCAGTACTGCTGCGCATGCACAAATGCGTCGCAGCCGCAATTTTGGAGAACAAAATGGCGGCTGCGGCATGCATGGAGGAGGCGGCGGCAGCGTGTGCGGCAGCGGCAGAGGCGGTGCATGCAGGAGGTGCGCGCACATGCGCGCATGAACACGCGCACCACCATTCCCCCCCTCGGCCCGGCAGAACGGACGACTTCGGGGGACCGGCCCCCGGCTCAAAAAGGTTGCCTAACCCTGATATAGAGGATATTTCACAGTCAGAAATGGTTGCTTCAGTACGACTCCTGGTAACTTGCTGAGTGCAGACTGGAAGGCATCATTTCCTCCATGAAAGAACACATGAGGTTTGCTTAGGGTCACCATAAGTTGGAAATGACTTGAAGGCACACAAAAACAACTGAGTGAATCAATCATAGTTTGAAAAACTTGTAATAGAAGCATGGGTCTGGTTCACAGTATGGGTCTGATCTACCCTGAAAGAATAGCTGCACTTCAAAATGGAAGAAAACTTGTTACAAAGGTGATTAGTACAATCTAAGCAATCCTCTTCAAGTTGAGTTGCACGTGTAAAGTTTGTGGTGGATCTTTACTAATGCAGACTCTCCAACATTTCACAGATAAAAACTGGGGTGCGCTGTAGTCTCAAATCGCTGTTTAATATTACTGTTGTATTTTAATTGTTATTTTAATTTAATTGTTGCTTTTAATCTGCAATCGATTTAATAACTTTTTAAGGGGGGGAGGGAACTAGGTTTGTTGTATTTGTACTGTATTTTATTGCTGTTAGCTGCCCCAATTGATCTCAAAGGGGCAGGATATAAATACATTTATTATTATTATTATTATTATTAAGCAACATCTGAGTGTAATCAAGATGGCACAAGCCAGGAGAGACTGCATTTTGCTTTTGCCTGAGTCTGCTGAGTTAGCTCCTATTCTCCTTTCATGCCTTATTTTGCACTTTGAACTCAGTTTGCAGCAATTGAAATAAGCCAGGGACAGAGGGGAAAAGTGGAGGAAAGAGAGAGAAACTGGGGCATTTTAAAAGCAGCTGAAAAAGTGAGATGACAGAGGATTAGATGAGACTGTTCCTGCCAAACTGGTATAGTTAGGGATTATGGTAAAGCACAGATAAGGGTTTCCTTTTTGCTTTTTTTATTTTATAGAGTGCACTTTACATAGTAATAGAATCAGAACGGTAACATTCATTATTAAGAACAATGTTTCACAAATGCATTTTAAATCAACCCAATACCTATTTCAAAAAATATTGTGTTGGCCTTCTATTTGGCGAAAGTGATTTTTAGGAGGATTCTGAGGACACACAATGATTTCTGCTGAGTATCCCAGCATGAAATGCAAATGCTTGGAAGCCTTTATCAAATCCACCTGAGCTGCAGAAGAAAGGCTTTAGTGCAGAATGTCTAAATGCTGAGAGTTAAACAGGGTTTAGCAAATTCTGGCTTACATTATGCATAGGATTTTTCAAAAATGCTAAAGCTATATAGGCTTTGCATAATACATGTTTCTGCAACATGCCTGCTTGACCCAAATTTGTCTGAGATGATACATTATGCTTTTTCTAATCAGAAATGTATAATAATTATTGACTATATTAAATACTCACATGGAAGAACAACATGCCTCCTAACTACTGCCTACCTACATACTATTCTGTTGTATAGTGGAATTTATCTTGCAACAGCATCTTTTCATTTTTGGTAAATACTTTTTTGATTTAATTAGGTTGCAACCTTGATTTGAGATCAGTGGTGTTTGCTTCTTAGTTTACACAAGTAACTGCTTTATTCCACATCAAGCCATATGGTTCTCAATTGTCTACACTACAATCCAAAATCCACAAAAGACCTGTACCTTTATTGGCCAACCAAAATGCAGAAAATGCATCATGCAGGCTTTTGAAACTTCTCTGGCTTCTTCATCAGGCAAAAATGTTAAAAACCATACAGGAGAAGAAAAGTGATAATGTTAGAGTCACAGGTCTACATATTGTCCCAGATGTTACCTCTGTTGTCAGTAAAGATGGTCTGGAAGGATATCAATGCAGGCAAAGGACACTGACTACATTGGTGTTCAAAGATTGTCCAAGGTTTCAGAAGGGACTTTTACCCAGCTATACCTGGAGAGGCCAGAGATCCAACCCCAGACTTTTGATAAACAGAGCAGATTCTCTGCTGCTGAGTTATGGCCATACACTATCTGTATAATAGCTTGTTTCCTTCAGTGATGAATTCTTATACTCGTTTGCCTGAGATCATGTCTCATTTAATTTCAGTAGGACTTATTTCTGAGTTGGTGTGTATTGGATTGTGCTGTTAGGTACTTAGGGCTTGTATGCATTGAGTTTTGAAGTGCTAGGACTGAAGTGCTGGAGGAGTAAGATACACTGAAGCAATTGAGCATAGAAATTTGTGACATGCAAATATTGAGAGATTCCTGCTGGGTTCTAGGAGAATATATATGTTGAATTTGTATATTGTACTGTTATGAACCACAACCACCCTTCCAACCCAAGTACAGTAACCCTAGGAACAGCTAAATGCATCTGAGGAAATAGACTGAAGTCTAGGAAAGCTCATGCTGCCAACTTCTTTCTTTCAGTTAGTCCCAAAAGTGCTATAAGATCTCTCTACATACTGATTCTACAGACTAACACAGCTATATCTTTAAATCCTAGGAGCAGTGGTATACCACTGTGTAGCATCATTTCCCTGGATGTTCAAAGGATAAAATTTTGGGCTATTGTTGTATATACTTCCTTTTAAACCTTAGAAGGAAAAAAATCAGATTCTTTTCTGAAACAGTTGTAAAAACTTTTATTGTCAATGTTCCAAAATCAAAAAGGAAACTACAGGCTAGGCAGTCTGACTTCAGTACCAGGAAAATATTAGAATAGCTTATACTGGAGTCTGTCTGCAAGAGTCTTGATGACAATGTAGTGATAAGTAGGAGCCAGCATGGTTTGTCAAAAATAAACCCTACCAAACTAATCTTATATCTTTTTTGATCAATTCACTCATTTAGTAGACAGTGGGGATGCTGTAGATGTCATTTATCTAGATTTCAGCAAAGCATTTGAAAAGGTCCTCCATAATATTTTGATTAGCAAAATGATTATATATAGAATAAATGTAAACACCATCAGAATAGATGTAAACACTCTGCCTCAGGGTTCTGTCCTAGGGCCTTAACTGTGAAAACCAGGCTCAAAGAGTTGTCATCAGTGCATTCACTTCAAATTGGAAGGAGATCTCAAGTGGCAATAACTTAGCTGTTGAGGTCGAGGGAATCCTTATCACATATGCAGATGATACAAAACTGGGAGCGTTAGTTAATACACTGGACAACAGGGGTAGAATTCAAAAGGATCAAAACTAGAGAACTGGGAAGAAATTATCAAAGTGAAATTCAACAGAGACAGATGCAAAAATTTATATTTAGGTGAGATGCGTGGCTCAGCAGTACTACATGAGAAAAGGACCTTGCGATTATTGTTGAACATAACTTAATATGAGCCAGCCATGTGGTGCTGCAGCAAAGAAAGTGAATATTAATGGAATAGCATTCAGTTCTGGGCACCTCATTATAAAAAGGATATTAACAAGTTGAGGTGAGTTCAGGGAAGGGCAGCAAGGACGATAACAGATATGTACAACAAAGCATATGAAAAAAAGTTGAAGAGCTAGGCTGTATTGATGGGACTGAGGAGTGACATGATTGTATCTCAAGGGTTGCTACAGAGAGGAGGTGGAAGGTTTATTCTCTGCTTCCCCATGGGATAGGACCAGGTTTAATGGTTTTAAGTTACAGGAGGGCAGATTGCAATTCAACATTAGAAGAAAAATCTTGACAGTAAGAGCGGTTCAGCAGTGGAACCAATTGCCCATAGAAGTGAAGGGGTCACTTTCTCTGGGAATCTTCAAAAAGAAGCTGGATAGCATCTGGTTCCAGATAGCATCTTTCCAAACTAAGAGCCTATCATCAGTTGCAGTGGGATATCTGCAGCAGAATGATATATTCTTCCAGAATGCATGAAATTGCAGCACTAGATTGTCAACAGAATTGGCTGATTCTGTTTTCTAAGTAGCCAGCACCCGCTAGGAGAGTTCTCAGATCTGTCTGATAAACAAGGATGCAGGCTCCTTATTCCTGTACTTCTAAGCCTGTATTCTGCTAAATGTGACTCGGTCTCCTCTAGTGCACAACTGGAGTTGGTGTTTTTTAAAACATGCATACAGTAGGAGTCACTCTTTTATTTAGCCGCAGCTTGAAGCCCATTAACATTCACCACAAACCATGCCTGCAAAATGAAATAAACACATGCTGGAGGCTGATGGACAGCAAACAGCACATGGTGCTTGAAGCTGAACAGTAGGTAAATTTATAAAAGCAAACCCCCAATGTTCTAACTTCTGCCAAGAAGGTTAGACAGGCAACAGGGAGCAGGCTAAGAGGAGAAAAACCCGAAATCTTCCTGCCAGTTTGAAATAACCTTTCCTTGGAAAATTAAGCATGTGGAAAGTAAAATAGAGGTAGGATTTTTAGTGAGGTTGCAGATGGGGACATTCTATTTCATGTGTCAAATCCTATTGTGTGTGTGTTGTGTGCCTTCAAGTAATTTATGGAGACCCTATCATGGGGTTTTCTTTTCCATTGCCTTCCGCTGAGGCTGAGAGGGGGCGACTTGCCCATGGTCACCCAGGCGGCTTCGTGGTTGAGCTGGGAATCGAAACTCGGTCTGCAGAATCATAATCCAGCACTTAAACCACTACGCCATGCTGGCTCTCCCTATAGTGCAGGCAGTTGTATGTAATCTGTGGCTAAGGATGCATCTACAATGCAGAATTAATGAAGTTTAACACTGCTTTAACTGCCATGGTTCAATGCTATGGAATTCTGGGATTTGTAGTTTTGTGAGATATTTAGCTGTCTCTGTCAGAGAGCTCTGGTGCTTCACCAAAGTATAAATCCCAGGATTTCATAGGATGGAGCCATGGCAGTTAAAGGGGTGTCAGACTGCTTTAATTCTGCAGTGTAGATGCATTCCAAGTTGAATCAGAAATCTTATACTGTTGTGAGAACTGCACAGCCTGCTTTATTGCCTCTGCTAATGATCAGCTTGAACTACTGAAAGGAGTTGAACATGGGGAGGTGAGGGTTATTTGTATTAATTTCCCCCTTTGTTCTTTCCAGTTTAACATCTGTCAGTGTCCCAGAGATTGGTCTGCCCAGTCTGCCCTGTAATTTCTCTAGGGTAGCTTTTAACACTTCAACATTACTGAAGGCTAACCAGCTTTAACACTGGTGTATTTAGGAGAACTGCCACCCTGTTTAAAATGAGGAAAATGTGATTCATGCAAATCCAGAAGTTAAGAGGAAAGGTCTGTGCTCCCTTTTCTCATGCACTTCAGGTGACATTAAACTTAAGTCATTGATGCAGAAACAAAAAAGCACATGTGTAAAATTATAGAAGGGCTTGTGAATGCCAAGAAGTAATGCCAAGCAAGACTTACATCAATGGTGCCTGAACTTTGGTCTTCCAGATATTTTGAACTTCAATTCCCAGAAGCCCTAGACAGCTTGGTTCAACAGTCAGGAATTCTGGGATCTGAAGTCCAAAACATCTGGAGAACCCAGGTTTGGGAAACCACTGACTTACGTAGATATATTTATTTAGGGAAAAGACGAAAATAAAGATCAAACATGAGTCCTGCCCAATACACATTGCTCCACTGTTTGTGTATATACCACAGCTGTTTACTATTATTATTTTAATGCAAATCATTGCAGAGTGAAAAACAAAACAGAGAGGTACATCTGTAATATCTTGCAGCCTAATATACATAATACAAAAGTGACAAAGGAAAGAATGATAAGCAAATTCATAGCTCAGGCACTATCACTTTAAAATGATGGGGTGTAGTGATGAATATTGGGATATTTTCTAGGACTGAGGAATTCATAGTTCAGGTATATTCACAAAAAAAATGGTGAGGTAGGATTATTAGTAGTGGGAATGTTTTGTAATATCGAGGAAGCTCAGTGACAAGTGGCTGCTGCAACTGCAATTGAAAGGGCTCTTGTCCTGTTCTGAATGTCAGGTAGAAAAAAACATTGATGCTTTAGAGATGTACATCTTGGACAAATTTGTTCTTGCATACAAAGATGAATAATTTCATTAGTTTTCTTTCCCACTGTTGAAGACAATCAATATTTCTGTACAGTTTTCATCCAATATATTTACACATCTCAAAGTGTTTGAACTAAATATAGTTTTGAACCCCAAAAAAAGGATATTTGGATGAAATGTTGTGTTTGTGTTTGTAGAACCTGTGGTTTTTGCGTGAAAAACATGACCTTTGTACAAAAAAAGTTATTTCTGTGCAAAATAATTATCCCAAACACTTTAGGATGTGGGAATATTGGGTGAAAACTGTGCAAAATTCTAACCTTTGTGCTCTTCTTCCCAACTGGTTTTCCCAAGTGTTGAGAAATGACAAATGTTCTTTCCATCTCTAGTTTCATTCCATCCGACTCAATGGAAATAAATCTTTTTCCAAAGCTGCTGATAGGGACGATGTTCCAAGAAAATGACTTCCATGTCTTCCTATGTGTGGGAGAGGGAGTGAGAAGGATGGAGTTTCTGGTAGTGATCTGGGGAGTTCATGATGTTGTATACATTGCTAGTCTAGTCTTTGCTTGAATATGATATTGCAGAAGAGCACTGTGTAGACTGGCATGGAACCACTGATGCCCCAGATTTTAG
The DNA here is from genome assembly GCA_026167975.1 of Phrynosoma blainvillii. Lineage (NCBI taxonomy): Eukaryota > Metazoa > Chordata > Lepidosauria > Squamata > Phrynosomatidae > Phrynosoma > Phrynosoma blainvillii. Next base: position 11,411,267 of record JANUYF010000005.1, read on the forward strand.
GACTGTGGCTCCATAGTCACTTCTCATTTGTCATGCTGTGAAGGTCTGATGGAGGTTGGAGGATCAAACTTCTGGAAGGCCAGTTCTTCCCAACCCTGATATAAGCTATTCTGTGGTCTCTTAAGGAAGTGTTGGATGCAAATGTAGTAGGGCTGCCACATTAATTAACTTAATTATGCAATTAAAAATCCCAGGTATAAGCTTTTTTTTTTTAAAGTAACATACAATCCCTAAAATTTTATTATGCATCTTTCTATTCTCTCTTGCAGTTACAGTCTCTCCTCTTACCGTTTTTAATAGGCAACTCACTTTCACAATGACAGTAGTAGAAACTGATCTTGAGTTCTCACTGTCTTTTTCTGGAAATCCATATCTGGCTGCATTGATGGGGCTTCTAGATGTATAGGCATGGTATCTTATGCCTTGTAATTCCTGTAGAGTGACTTAGGGGGGATGCAGACGAGGGCGTCCAAGACGCCCTGGTCCGCAGTGCCACGGGGCCAAGGCAGCCTCACCGCGGCGCTTCCCCGCCGAATCTAAAAGGAGCGCCAAATTGGCGCTCCTTTTAGATTTAAGGGAAAGTGCGCCCCAAAAGCGGCGGGCACACTTTCCCTGACTCAAACGCTGCGGCGAGTGCGGTCGCCGCGGCGTGAGGTCAACCCGGAAGTGCCGGCCGTGCGGATGGCCGGCGCTTCCAGGGGCGACCTCAAGAAGAGGAAGGGGCGCCGAACGTGCGGCTGCCCCTCCTCTTCCGGGCCCGGAAGACGACCCAATTAGTCGTCTGCCGAGGCCCTTAAATTATTTGGTGGTTTTACAGCAGAAACATGCAAGCTTTGATTGCCTAAATTGTGTTAATGGTGCTAATGGTTTAACAGTGCTTACTGAGTTTCATGACCCCAGTTTGCAGTAGTAGTATATCTTAGGCAGATTTGAAGGTTAATTTTTTAAAAATAGCTATAGTTATAGTCCCAAGGCCTGACATAGAACTAGTTACTCTTATGCACATGTGTGTAAGCACCTCCAAGACTCCTACTGACTTAAGTCGGCCCCATGAATGTCATAGAGTTTTCTTAGGCAAGGAGTACTCAGAGGTGGTTTGGTTAGCTCCTTCCTCTGAAATGTAGCCTACAGCCCCTGGTATTTGTTGTCAGTCTCCCATCCAAGCACTAACCAGGGTTGACCAAGATCAGATGAGATCTGGTGTCTTTAGGGTATTTAGGCTGCCTGTTGTACTCTCTCTCTCTCTCTTTTTATATATATAAATCTTTATGCTTTATTTTCCTGCAGAAGTAATTCAAATGTTCAACCTTTTGTCTCTTCACCCACCACAGAGCATGTGAACCATGTGGTATTCCCATTTTACCCTATAATGAGACCAAGGCTGCCTCTGTGATGCAGAAATAATCCAGTTTGACACGACTTTGACTGACATGGCTCAATGCTATGAAATCTTGGAAACTATAGTTTGTTTGGCACCAGAGCTCCCTGATAGAGAAGGCTAAATGTCTCACAAAACTACAATTTCCAGAATTCCATAGCATGGAGCCATGGCAGTTAAAGTGGTGTCGAATTAGATTATTTCCACAGTCTGGATGCAGCCCTTGGCTATTAGCTATAAAAGCAAATAAGAAAATAGAATTACAATGCAAAATGAGTAAAGTATTTCTGTTACATTACAGCCATAATGTCTCTTAGTTATACCATTGTCATCCGGAAAAGGAATTCTTTACAAATAGTTATTTGCAGCCATTTACTTCTAAATTCTGATTAAGTGCAACTGTTGGCAAAACTTTAAGAATTCCTGTATCTTCTGCTCACCCTCAACAAAGGATATTTGAAATAAATTAGCTTCTTGCATTATTTTAATGAGATACAATTGAATGGCATTTCATTCAATGATATGGAATGACAAGTTGAATTTGGATCCCACCTTGAAAAGCGTATGAGAAATTATTAATGTGAGAGAATTATTAATGTGAGAGAAGGCATTTAATGAAATGTAATTTTTCTTCTATGCCCTAGGTGTGTGGGCATGGATCCATTTATATTAGACCTAGATCATATTACAGCTAGAGTTAATGAAAAACTCACATCACCTTCAGACAAACATGTACAGAAACTTATCAATAAATAAGAAACTTTATAACAACAGTTTTCTTTTCCTCTTGAGTTTTAGACTTTATAAATTAGCCTGCCTTTTGTAGTTGAAGGTAAGCTTGAAAGTATGTTGGAAAATAAGAGACAGGAGGTTTCCATTGGCCATTGTTTACATTAGCTGCATCCACACTGCAGAAATAATCTAATTTACAGCAAGCAGCAAATACATTTTTGTATCGCTTATCAGTGAACTAGCATTCCCTTAGTGGTTTACAATCTGTAAGCCAATTGCCCCCAATAAGCTGGGTACTCATTTTGTCGACCTAGAAAAGGATGGAAGGCTGAGTGGACCTTGGAGCCCTGGGGTCAAATTCGCAACCTTGTGGCTCCAGTACCAGCATTTAACCACTGCGCCACCAGGGCTTCAGGGTTTGACACCATTTTAACTGCCATGGCTCAATGCTATGGAATTCTGGGAGTTGTAGCTTGTTGTGGTACCAGAGCAAAGCTCCAAGGGAGTATGTGTACAAACAGCTCGTACTGTAGGAAGTTCTTCCTAATGTTGAGATAGAATATCTTTTCCTGTAGTTTGAATCCATTGTTCCATGGATTCTCTGGAGGAGCAGAAAAAAAGCCCACTCCATCCTCAACATGACATCCCTTCAAATATTTAAACAGGGCTATCATATCACCTCTTAACCATCTCTTCTCCAAGCTACACATACCCAATACCCTAAGTCACTCCTCATGGGGCATGCTCATAGGGCATGGTGTTAGCAGGCAACTCCGGCTGAAACTCCCTCTTCTACACAACAATTTAAAAAAAGTACAGGAGCCCTCTCCAGTTTTTCACTTCAGTGTCCTTAAAGTCTGTAACATGGTCTGTAACATCACCAGCTCCCAAATGTTGTGAAATCCTCAAGTGGTTATCTATAGATCTGTTAATGCTTTGCTGGCTAATTTGGATGTCTAAGCTGTTGTCCTTTTCTAACTACTCTGGCCAGGATCCAACTGGGACCTTCTGGTGATGAAAAAAGCCAGTTGATGGATTTCAGAGGATTTCCTTCTCTATCCATCCTTGATCACTAGGGTGTGCTCTCCTTGTTATTCTCCTCTCCTAGTCATCTGTGTCACTTGACATGCTGGTCCAGAGGATTTCCAACCCCTATTATTCATTGATTTAGTCATGTATTAATTATTCTGTCTTTCTTCTATATGGGATCCAAGGAACCTTTCCAGAGCAGATACTGAGGCCACACATTGGCTTTGTATGTGAAGCAGCAATCCATATCCTGTAATACTTGCTTCTGGGCTTCATCCATCAATGCAAGGACCCAGTTGAACCCCAATTGCCTCGTTTTTCTTCCATTTGCATCTCTCTCTCTCTCTCTTCCTCTTGTAATTTTCTCCTATGTTTTACCTTGCTGTCTTATAAAGGTGGGATGGACCTTTGTTTCACTCATTGCCTATCCAGAATAGCATTCTTAAGAAAACAGTTGCCAGTATTTTCACACAGAAAAGGTTTCCTGCTCTTTTATAGATCACATACAGGCACAGAACCAGATTTAGACCCAACAGTCCTTTTCAATACAGGATGCTATAAAAGAGGACACATGCCCACATGTATTTCTCTTAAGAGTTTTGTTGCAAGAGCAGATTGCAACAAACTGGAAGTAAGACTGCTGTGGATCTAGTGACACTTGATCTATGTGGCCCACTGTCTCACTAACTCAATGCATTGGTTAAGGTCTTCCTAGCAATGGCACATGAAGCAAAAACATCTACTGAGTTGCAATATGTTGGTAGAGTCTACCTTTGCTGGCTAATTTGGATATCTAAGCTGTTAATTTCCCAGACGGGAAATGGCTGGTGAAATAGAAATAGCAATGTTGTGTGTGTTCATGCTTTTCTATAAAAATAAATCAGTTTATAACGCTCTTAATCCCTTCATTTGCCAGTTGATGAAATTAGGGCAACGAGCATTAGCAACACATAACCCTCTAGAAATGATTGCACTGAGGATTATCTTATTGGACTTTATTCCACTGCAGATTATTTTAAACATTCCTGTAATAACAGCTCTTCAGATTCCCATATGCTTTGAAGCAGATTTGTACTGGGAGGGGGGGGGGGAGGATTAAAACTGTCCCTAAGTAAGTTTAGCAGCTCAGAGTGACAGTTAAAAGCTGCATCATTCTACTTCATGACTCTTCTTAAGACCATACCAAAGATGAACTACTTACTGAACTTCTTAATGCTGGATGCCTGGCAAAAAGACAACTTCTTTCCTATCCTAAATCTGGCATCAGTTGGCTGAAGTCGGCTGCCCTGTGCTTTCTGTGGAGGGTTTCCCTCCATTTGGATGCCACATTCAGTTATTGGCTATTATATGCTGAGCTTTGAACTGTGCAGCTCTTGGAAGGAACATTAAAAGCAAAGGAGTGCCTTTTATTTTCAGGAACATATCAACTGCTCTACTGTTGTGTGTCTTTTCCTCCCAATCAATCTTGGTTATAGAGCATACTTGTACCAATATAGGAGACATATAGGAACCGACGGCATTGGGGATGAACAGAGCAAAGCTGTCCAGAGCTGGGAGAATTAAAAAAATTTGGAGGGTGAGTGAAATAATGCATTGTTCTTTTCTCTAAATGATAAGCAAATTTGGGGGGAAAGGAATTGCTACTAGAAATCAAGAAAAGCAGTTTTCTTTTTAATTTAGATCAGTGACTATATACAAATATAATTTTCTTTTAGAAGATATCCTAACTGGCAAAATTTCTTTTAGAAGATATCCTAACTGGCAAAATTATTGTTTAGTGCACTGGATTTTCTCTCTCCTCTATTTGCATTTTAACAGGGAGAAGGATTTATAGAGTTTGAAATAGAAGCACCTTATCTCAAGGTTTGCCAAAATGTTTTTAAAATGCATCAGCTAGTTAGAATGTAATTTAAGACTACAAAATGTTTTGTCTTAAAAAAAAAAAAGATCTCAATCAACTAAAATGCCTCTGATCCTTTCCCCACATACCCTGCATCAGAAGCTGTATCTATAAACTGATAAGAGGAAATGTAGTAAAAATTAAAACTGTGTTGCCAAATTGTGTCCCACTGGTTAGAATATAACTGAGATAGAAGAAAAGTCTATGGATCTATGATACTGTCAAAATATAATGATTCTCTCAGAATATCAAGTATCCTAGGAGGCTTATGTTATGGCCCATCAAAAGGTCTGTTAGGTTAAAAAGATGAATGTATTAATCCAAGTTACCCTGTTGTTTGGGTTCTGTATTAATAGAAGAATAATGCTGGCTATTCCTGTGACTGATATAATTTTTATGCAGTGCATGCCTGCAACAAGTGAAAAGGCTGAATCTTTTTTATTTTTTTATATAAGTTTGTTTATATACTTTCACTTTCAGAGTAAAAAAAACATAAATAACCAGAAAGTTTGTATATATATATATATATATATATATATATATATATATATAAACAAACTTTCTGGTTATTTATGGTTTTTTTACTCTGAAAGTAGGAAGCTTTGACACAGATGATCTGTGGAGCATCAACAGAGTGTAATACCAAAAACCCAAACAACTGTATGTGTTCTGGTACCAGTGAGTCAATGACTCTTGAAAACAAAATGGAACCCAGTTAACTATCTACTCCAAGCTCCCACCTTGAGTCAAGTTGACTCACAGTTTGAGAAATGACTTGTCTACTATAGTATACTTTGGTTGGGAAGACCTTGCAATTGTTCAAAATAGAAGAGAGTTGAAGAATTCTCAGGCTAGGTGGAGCTTGAACTCAGCTTAGGAACAGGCTGGAAAACATTAAACTGCCAGTAATGGCATGATTCAGCCTGCTATGATTAAAAGTATGCTGCTTTGAATTGTGACAGTGTTGTCTAGGAATATCATATGTTTGAAGTGCCAGGATTTGAGGCAGCAGGTTTACATAAAGACCTTGGGCTAAGACCTGTGAAAGCTGGACTGATACATGCTGGAGCACATGTTTTGACGTTATTATGCCAGATGGATTATTGCTCTAAGCTGACAATATTTGGTAAGGTAACCCATTGATAAATATTGTGTATTCCCCTTATAGCCTTGTGTTCTTAGTAAAATTGAGGATATTTCTCATTAGTGGCAGGAAATGCAGTTTCTTTGTTTGTCTTGGTAGCTCATTGCAATTTTCAGATATAAAAGCAAATATTCCAAATGTGGTCTGTGAATAAGAATTGGTTTTGTTGCTGCTGCTGTTATTGTTGGTTGTTAGAAATAAGTTCATATGTCTTGAGGAAATCTTGTTTTAATAGTGATGCAGTTTACACAGAAATTAAGCTATATCAATTTCCTGTAAGTAGATACTATATCATGTCAAGAAACATAGGATAATTACTGCTTCCAAAGAACCTCTTGAAGATGAGCCTAGGGAACAATTATGCCTTTGAATTTTCTTCTGGCATAGAGTTAGAAATGTTTTATTTCTGTCTAACTTTTCTAAAGTGTTCTACAACTGAATGCGTTACCTTTGGGGTGCTGAATATAAAAAAAAATCCTTTAGTAAAATGGAAATGCTGAATAGTTAACAGATTTATTTAATGCTTCCCCTCTTCTTCCCATCTGGTTTTCTAAAGCTTTTGTCCCATGTTCATTGTCCTTGTTATACAGCTCATTCAACCTAAATAGGTTTACTTCTTGAGAATGGAGAAAGGTTTAGTCATATTTCCTATGTGAAGGTAAAAGGAGTTCACCATAAGAGAATGTTAAGAGCTAGCTATTGAATAAAAACCACAGTCATTGCATCATTGAATGTAATACTGTAGAACTGGTTGTTAGAGGTTCATTGTGTCAGCTTGAATGTCTATATATTATGCATACTAGCTTCTTCATGTTGTAAAACACTGAACCTTCACTTGTTTTGGAATCATTCTATGTGGTATAGATTAAATCTAGATAATGGATTTATATTTCAAATATAACATGTTCTTCTTGAATCTAATAAACTCTCAAAGTAGCTTAAATAAAACTAAATAAACAGATCTAGTGGCCTTCCTTCTCCATACAATTGTTCATTCAATATAATCTTTATAGAACAAATTTAACTAATAGAAAAAAGAAGCACTTGTGACTTATTCTGCCATTGCAATATCTTTTGATCTACAAATGTTTAAGTTGAGCAGGTAATAAGGTAATAAGGCATTGCAGAAGTGAGTACACAGGTAGTGTCTAAAACTGTGTTTCACCCCTTTACCAGCAAAATCTTATCTATTTCTGTTTGTGTTCCATACCAAGATTGGAGCACCTGTTTGAATGTTGTGGGTTACAGCTCCCATAATTCCTCACCACTGGCTATATTGGCTAAGGCATAGCTGGAGTTCTGCAACATCTGCAGTGTCACATATTGCCCACCCATTCTACTGAATGAACTAGATTCCAAGGCAGAGACAGGCAGCCTGCTATCCTCCAGATATTGCAACTCCTATAACCTCTGATGTTTGTCCATGGTGATTAGGACTGAAGGGATTTATAGTCCAGGAAATATAGAGGGTATCAGGATTACTGTATTGCATTTTGCATGGGGCTGCCTTTGCTGAACGCACAGAATCTTCAGGTGATCCAAAGAGCTGAAACCAGATTTTTAACTAGGACTAGTTACAGGAACCATATAATTCCCTTGTAGCAACAGATCTACTGGCTGCTGATCTGTTTCTTGGCAGAGTTTAAAGTGCTGGCTGTGACCTGTAAGACTTATTCAACTTAGATCCAACTTATCTGAAAGACCATATCCCCTCATATAAGCCTGCTCATGTTTTGAGATCTTCAGTGGAAACTCATTTCTCTGTACCGTCAACCTTACACCACCACTACTACTACTACGACTACTACTACTTCATTTATATCCTAACTTTCTTCCAATAATGGGACTCAATGTGGCTAAAAGCATTTTAAACAATACAGGTAAAACACTACAAAAGTGAAATGAAAGTATAAAATATACAATTAAACAATCAAATATTAAAATATACATCTGGTGGGAATATGGGAGAGGGCCTTCTTGGTGGCTGCTCCCTGGCTCTGGAATGTCCTTCCTAGAAAGGTTAGACTGGTGCTTTCCTTATCATTCCTTCATCTGCAGGTAAATACATTTTTTGACCTTTGAAGACCTTTGAAGAATGATTGCTTTTGGAGAAAGGGTTTTTAATAATGTGTTGTGTTGTCCATATAATGCCCACCTGTTGCTGACCATTTAATAATATGGGGTGCAACTATCCATATTTTTTCTCATCTGCAGGACACACACCCCCCGAACCAAACCCCCATGGATGGGAAAGGTCCACTGTATAGTATTGTTAAAAGATATAGAAGATCACATTAAGATGGAGTTAAATTAGAATTATGAAAAACAATTTAAAACACATAGTCAAAAATGATAAAATGCAGACCAAAAAACAATAATGTACACTCTTAAAAGCAATTTTCAAAAGCCAGTCATATTTAAAAAAAAAAGTCTGCAGATGGAAGGACAGCAAGGAGTGGGCAAGTCATTCTCATTAGTTTTTATTAGCAAGCTGCTTTTTTGTTAATATTTCTTTAAAAATACATTTTAAAATACAAATATGGCAAAGATTCTCAAGCAAAGATGTGGTTGTGGGGTTGCATATGTATCTGTGAACAAGACAGAAAGAGGGAAAGAGAAAGATTTCAGCTGTGGAAAGCTGTATGGAGAATGAAAAACTCTGTCTTAATCAAATTGATGCTCGAGATCTGAATACAAAGATGTCTAATTTCCATACTGTTTGGGAAGGAAGAGGAGGAAAGTCACCATCTATCTTTTATTTGGGTAATTGACTGCTGAGAAGAGATAATAGATGCTCTATGTTCATTTCCAATCTACCCTTGTCTCCTCCCATTGCTATCTTCTCCTGTTGCTTCCTATTCATTCCCCTGTGTATTTAAACCCCATGGCATGCAGATAGGTCACACAAACATGGGAATGGGAGCCCTATTTCTCTCCTGTGTCCTAATAATAATAATAATAATAATAATAATAATAATAATAATAATTTATTTTTATCCCTCCCCTCTGCATAACACAACCGGGGCGGCTTACAACATTAAAATATACATTCATATCTCATGATCCCACCCACCCCTTAAAATACTATTAAACAGTGACAATTTAAAACACAGTTAAAATAATAACACAAATAAACAAATAATAATAACTACAGCCAAATCAGGGATATGCAGGATGGCTGTCTTTTGATGGCTGGGATATCTATTCAGGAAAGCCGTGCCAGAAAAGCTCCATCTTAACAGCCTTTTTAAAGCTGTGTAAGGTGGTAATATGACGGATCTCATCTGGCAGGCCATTCCATAATCTGGGAGCGGTACACCAGTAGGTGAAACATCACCCTCCCAGGGTTAAAGACGGCAGTCATGTTTACTTTTCAGTCTTCTTTAAGAACAACTGCTCTAATTTTAGCATGGAAAGTGGCCTGCAGTTGAGTATAACAGAACTTTTCCACATATCGACATCTCCTTCTACACTGACTTCCCTGAAGTCCATTATTCTAGCTCCAGGACCAGAAACAGGCTGTGCTGGTATGATGCACTTTGGAAAGATAATACAGAGGAAAGTACATGTTCTCACTCTTGTAGCTTTTGTTGTTAAAACTGTACTCTTATCCCTTCTTTACATATGGATGGTGTGGACTCATGAACAGACTGCTGGCCGCCATTTTGTCTCATTCAGAATTAAGAATCATAACAATAATCTAGTATAGTGACCCACAATTCCCCACCTCTAATCCATTCAGAGCCATTCAAACCTACTGTGGGTTTTCCAGTCAATTCAAAGTCATAAATGACTATTTATTTTGCCATCATTGCGTGACCTATCCATAAAGGACCTTTAAGCCCAAGATCTATACTTTCCTCTTGGTTGCTCTAAATCTTCCTGAATCAGGACTGAGTCTCAAGCATGCTTCTTTAATTATGGTCACCATGAATATCTACTTGTAGTCACTTAAATGTGAAAGGAAGGTGGAGAGCTGTTTTGAACATTTTTTCTTTCTAGTTTTGCATTGCAAAGCATATAGGTCAATGTGTTTGCACCTCTTTAAAGGATTACTGGTAATAACAAGCTCTGTTTGGTATCATTAGAGATCAAGTATAGAATCATGGAAACCAACTGCATTTGTTCTGAAAGGGCAGAGTAGCTATTATGTGTTCTACGCAAGTCTTTGTGTAGGAAATGTTTAATGTACATTTTTGCATTATGCATTAGAGTGCCCACTGTGGTCAATCATATAGACAAGTATGTAGGTACTATGTTTAATAGATTATTTCATTCAATGGACCAAAATGCATTATTGTACTTACAAATATACATAATAGGCAGTTCTTGCCTACGGTGATAATTTTTCAGAATAAATGTATGCTATACAGTAAATCAGGGGTAGGCAACCTAAGGCCCGGGGGGCGGATGCGGCCCCCCGAGGCCTTGGGACTGGCCCCAGGCCGGTCCTGCCGCCACCCCATGCCACCCGCCATGATGATATTGATTATTGTTGTTATTACTTGTTCTTGGGGTTTGCTTTGCAAAATCTCCACAGGGGGTTTGCCATGGCTTTTCTGGGGCTGAGAGAGTGTGCATGCATATATTTTTTAATTTTTTTAAAAAATTAATTTTTTTATTTATATTTATATTTATTTATTTATTTATTTATTTTTGGTGCTTCGGCCCCCCCAATTGTCTGAGGGACAGCAACCTGGCCCCCAGCTCAAAAAGGTTGCCTACCCCTGCAGTAAATTAATTCGAATTGAAACAATGATTCTTGTTTTGGAAAAGATCATTACTCAGCATCTAATGAAAAGGAACTGACAAGGTTAACATTAGATACGTATATCATCTCAGGTGTATGATTTACTCATTAGTAAATTTAAAGTTGAATGCTTTAAAAAGAAAAAAGTCATATTTCAATGTATCACTTTCTTAATTCCTGCAGTAAGAACCTTTAGAAAATATTGATCTAATTAAAATGAAGCAGTACACATATTACTATTTAAAACTTTTTCCCGCAGTACATTTTTGCACTTGCAATGACATAGCACTTAGTGTTTTTCCACTAACACTGTATTAAAATGGAAAATGGTTGAACGTTTAGCTTAAAGACAGCTCACTATGAATGAGGAACCATAGATTTAGAATCATGGCTCTGAACTTTTCAATGACTTGCTCTGTGGTACAGAATCTGTTATAACACTGTATGAGCCAATTCAAAAGATTTGAGAAAACATATTTAGGGTACCAGTGGAATATTTGTAACATTATGATTTCTTCACTGGCTTCGAAAAATCTTAAACCTTAGAGGTCAGAATCCCTTTGATGCCTTGCAGTAGAAAACCTTTTCTAAGTGCTTGGTACCTATTAAGCAAGTAAATCTCCATGAGTTCTCAAGGGACAAAGGAATTAAGGAGCATATGCAACAGTCCATTTGTTGGCTTCCCTAAACTGATGTTCTGACAGTATATTGGGCCGCAATTTTCAGTTATCCAGGATGGCGGGGGATGATGGGATTTGTTGTCTAGCACATAGTTTGAGTGTTGGAATACAAGTCTAGAGACTAGGATTCAATTCCCAGTTCAGCCATAAAACCAACTGGGCAATCACATGCTGTCAGCCTCAGGGGAAGGCAATGGTAAACCTCTGAACAGATCTTGCCAAGATCTTGCTAAAGTGAACCCCAACCTTTGTTCACTTTAGGGATGCCATAAGTTGGAAATGAATTGAAGGTACACAACAATAATATCAGGAGAGTACCAGGTTGTGGGTAAAGGCTTTAAACTGGACTTTTCATGCCACATTACACACAAGGGTAGATATCAAAGCACAAAGAAAAGGTCTCCCATGGCCTACTCTCCCTTTCATTTGCATACTCCATCAGTTCAACTACTGGAACATGTTATCAAATTTGCAGACGACACCAAATTAGGAGGAGTAGCTAATACCCCAGAGGACAGGATCAAAATTCAAAATGACTTGAACAGACTAGAAAGTTGGGCCAAAGCTAACAAAATGAAATTCAACATGGAGAAATGTAAGGTACTGCACTTAGGGCGGAAAAACGAAAAGTACAGATATACGATGGGGGACACCTGGCTGAATGAGACTACGTGTGAAAGGGATCTAGGAATCCAGGTGGACCACAAGTTGAACATGAGTCAACAGTGCGATGCAGCAGCTAAAAAGGCCAATGCAATTTTAGGCTGCATCAGTAGAAGTATAGTGTCTAGATCAAGAGAAGTAATAGTGCCACTCTATTCTGCTTTGGTCCGGCCTCACCTGGAATACTGTGTCCAGTTCTGGGCACCACAATTCAAAAAGGATGTGGAGAAACTGGAGCGTGTCCAAAGGAGGGCAACTAAAATGGTGAAGGGTCTGGAAACCAAGCCCTATGATGAACGACTTAGGGAGCTGGGGATGTTTAGCCTGGAGAAGAGAAGGCTGCGAGGTGATATGATAGCCATGTTTAAATATTTAAAGGGATGTCATATCGAGGAGGGAACAAGCTTGTTTTCTGCTGCTCCAGAGACTAGGACCCGAAACAATGGATGCAAGCTGCAAGAAAAGAGATTCCACCTCAACATTAGGAGGAACTTCCTGACAGTAAGGGCGGTTCAAGAGTGGAACACACTCCCTCGGAGAGTAGTGGAGTCTCCTTCCTTGGAGGTCTTTAAGCAGAGGCTGGATGGCCATCTGTCAGGGATGCTTTGATTGGGAGTTCCTGCATGGCAGGGGGTTGGACTGGATGGCCCTTGTGGTCTCTTCCAACTCTATGATTCTATGATTCTATGTTGCAGTGAAGGCTTGAGGTTAATGCCATGCATTATTTACAACATTTTAAATAATATTTTTTTGAGTGACAGAGGTCTGCTTCAAAGACTTGAACTGATTATTATGCAGTCCAGTTTATGGTTACCTATGGTTACCTGTGTCCAAAAGGGGAAGGATGGCTTTGTGTAGTGGATTTAATTGGAAGGCTGGAAACAGATTTAGGAAACTGCATGACAGTTCTGTAGCAAGAGGGCTGCAGAAGGTATCTATCGCTGCGGTGTGCCTTAATGTTGTTTACAATTTATGGCAGCTCTTAGGTGAACCTATCATAGAGTTTTCTTGACAAGTTTCTTGGGGGGAGGTTGCATTTGCCTCCCTCTAAGGCTGAAAGAGTGTGACTTGTGTAAGCTAGCTGTTGTTGTTGTTGTTGTTGTTGTTGTTGTATGCCCTCAAGTTGTTTCCAACTTATGGAGACCCTAAGATGAACCTATCATGGGGCTTCCTTGGTTATCTAAAACTAACTCTAGGTTTTAATGAGTTGGAAATACTCACCCTGCAACCGTTTGACAAATAAGGTTAAAATACTCTGTACATTATCACAAATCAACAGCATACTTCTTGAAGTGGCCCAGTAGTGCCTTTAACTTGCACTATGTCACTTTGGCATAAGATGAGTCCTGGCGTTACTAATGCTTAGAGCCATACACTGAAATTAATGGGGTTTAAGTGAGTTATGACTTAGGGGCCCCGATTTGACCTTTTCATGGCTTCTTTTTGCGCCATGGAAAGGGCACCCTAACTGCCCCGCATGCCCTTTTGACACCCATCATGCAGTTGTTTGGCGGTGTGACACCGGCCTGGTGGCAGAGTCAGGGCAGATGGCATGCCCCCAGTCCGGCTCTTTATGCCAGTCTGTACGGCCCCTTATTCAAATCCAACTGATTTCAGTGGCTCAATAGTAATTGTGACTAATGCAGTTTGACAGGGTTTAAATTGCCATGGCTCAGTGCCATGGAATTCTGGGATTTGTAATTTTGTGAGTTATTTAGCCTTTTCTGTCTTGGAGAACGCTGGTACCACAACAAACTACAAATCTCAAGATAGCATAGCATTGAGCCATGGCAGTTAAAGCAGCATCAAACTGCATTATTTCTGCAATACAGATGAGGGTTAAGTCTAGATCCAGTGCAAGGTGTTGGCATCCACATTGCAAAGCAATTTTACTGACTGCTTTTCCCCATGTCCATTCAGATGACTGCAACATATACTTGATTCTCTGCACATCATCATACTTGCGTTTTCATTATATCTTCTCATCCAGTGTGATTTTGCCTAGCATTGTTTATCCTGGCTGTATTGGCTGAGTTGGCTAGTTGCCCCTTTTGAAAGGGTGAGGCTTGTCAAATTTCAGATGAATGGGTCAAGAGAATTTAAAGCAGTAACATTTACTGTTTTATGGTTTCTAAAAGAAAGGATGCACTTGTCTCCTTTCTTTCATTCTTTCTTTTTTCTTTTTCTTTTTGGTAAAAATGTGACAGAACACAGAAATAGCCTTACTTAAGAAATCTGCAAAATTTCAGGATGAGATTCTTTTTGTGGATTGAGTTGCTTTTGCGGAAAGGAGCCTTTGGCTCAGCATAGAGAGTTTAGCAGCTTCTCCATATCTTACTTGGGGAGGGCAGTTATGTGTGTGAGAGGGAAATGTGTTTGAAAAAGACACCTTTACAAAATGACATATTTTACAAAGATATCTCTGGTCAAGAAATTTTCACACTGTCAGGAGGACAGTTACTTGAATTAGTGAGTTATGGTCAATGATAAAGAAATTTAAGGCATTCTTGTTGTCTGTTTACGTGGCACCAAAGTTATGGAAAATGGGACCGGAGATAGATATGACACATATAGCTGAATAAATAGAAAGATGTACATATTCAACATTCTTAAGCAAGACCCCAATGCTACCCTCATCCAGTTCCCCCAGGTCCCATTCATATTCTTGGAGTAAGGGAACCAATAAACTGTACTGAACAGTATATATTCCATCAGCATCTTTCCTCCAAAAAACTGTGATTGGAAATCACTGGTAAAGCTATCCACTGTGATTAAAGCTATCCACTGTGTCATTCACAAAACTATATACTCTCTCTAGCTTGTTCCCCCCCCTCCCCCCTTCTATGCAGACCTGGAAGATAAATGTATAATTATTGTTCAGAAACATTGTTTTGACTTTGTGGGGAAAATGTGAATTATTGATAACATTTTTAGAAGGGTTCAGATTAAGATACAGTCTGCTTAGTTAGAAACAATGCTTTGTTTTAATAGAACTCCCAAATCCCTCTGAATGGGCTTGATTCAAGTTTGGATTCAGCTAGATCTGAAGCAAGCCCTTCCTCTTCCTTAATTACAGTGCGGATTCTGAGATTTTATACATTAAGCACTAGGTGGCATTGTAATGAAATATGTCTGGATGGAACCAGAGCTTTCAACTTGGAGGAAAACTGTAGAAGGCTTGTGTAGATTCCTGACTTCACTGTGGAACAACAGTAAAACTCTGTGTCTTGGACTCTCAGGACTAAATTAGACATGATCTGTCCAGTTCACATACAAAACTGGCATTGTGAGGTATATTTTTTAACTGAAAAGGAACATTCCACTTTCATTCAACTTTCTTTGCTATTGTGTGCGGTTTTTTTTCCTGATCTGTCCCTTTTCTTTAAATAGGAGAGGAAAAAAGGAAGATATAAGAAATACCGTAATAAGATAATGGGAGAGAAACAGGTGGTATGAAAGTAGAGGAAATGTAACCATGAAGTTAAAAAGAGAAGGTTCTCCATTTACAGAACTTGGAAAAGTTACTTTTTTTGGACCACAACTTTGAGAATTACTTGTACAATACCGACGCCAATTACCCCAAAGTAATTTTCCATCATTTTTCCTGTCTTTTGTGACTTAGAGCCTGAAAGGAGAGCATGATAAAGCAAACGTGTTCAGTGCGATGCTGCTCCCCTGCTCTGTTTGCCTCTTTTCATATAAACACCAGAAACCTTGACTCTCTATTATATGTGAACACCGATTCCACAATATTTTGGTGCTCATTTGATACATATCCACAATCTCTAGAAGAAATTGCTGTCCCAATTATTATATGGTAGAAGTACTTGAAATAGGCATAAGTATGTTAAAGAGGCAGCCATGCTCTGGTTATATGAACTCTGAAGAAAGTTCCTCATCCAAGAGACCCTATGGACTGCAAACTCTTCCCTGAATAGTGTGAATCCTTTTGAAGTAACCACTTCCATAGGGTGAGGGAGTATTTGAAGTCTGAACTTCAGACACTGGGAGGCTGGGAAAGGATAGGCCTTTAGCACTTTGGAGGATTTTTGTCTAATGGTAGGGTTATTTCAGGAGCCCTCAACTGCCTCTTTTGAGTTGTGTGTGTATGGATGTGTGCATCTGCACTTTCCTTGGTATGAAAAATGAAACAGAGAAGGGTATTCTAGAGGTGCATTGGGAAATACTGGCATATCTGGTATCTTTGACATCTGGTGCGGATCGTTCCTTAATATTCCTCCTCTCTTCCCTTTTCTGGGTCTGGCAGATGTGGGGAAGGAAGGAGACTTTTTTCTTTTTATATGATTTTTATTTTCAACATGTATAAAACAAATTCCACTTACATACATCATATATCATACCCTCTTTCCACCCACTCTCTCCTTTTTATGTACATTCAATCAATATTCATATTCACATTGACTTTCTGAAGGCAGTAGTTAATATTCACTATCCCTTACACCAGTTGATTGTCCTTTTATACTTATCCCCCGTAACCTCTTTTGGGAAGGGATTCATTTCTTTTACCGTATGCTTAAATATCTCTTCCTCGCATCTTCCCTTTAACTTATTTATCCGGAAAGGGAGGAGACTTGACTTCCCACCTGGCCAGCAAACCCACTGGACCTGCACTACTGTACACAGCTTTTAGACCATTATTTTACTGGGGGAAAAGCGGCTGGTGATACTCCCCCCACCTGTCCCTTTTCATTCATGGGGAAAACTTATGACCTGGCAACCATGCAAGTCCCCAGGTGCAAAATGTCACTTGCAAGTCAGTTGTGCCCCTCGGTATTCCCAAGTGCTCTGACTACCTTTATTTTCTTCTCTTCTCTTCTCTTCTCTTCTCTTCCTTCCTTCCTTCCTTCCTTTCTTTCTTTCTTTCTTTCTTTCTTTCTTTCTTTCTTTCTTTCTTTTTTTTTTGCTTTTAAAAATAGAATCAGGGTAGAAGAGCTCCAGAATTGCATGGGAGAAAGGGAAAACAAAACAACAAGACCCCCTAAAGCCATGATGGGTCGGGCACAAAGCGGGGAAGTGGGGTTAAGGGAGAGATTAAGGGAGAGAGCAGGATGAGAGTGCGATGGGGCAGCAGTCTTAGTTGCGTGAATGAGAAGAGTGATAGGGGTGATAGCTGCTCTGAAAGCAGTATGTTGCCATTTTATTATCAATTGCATGACTGCTTCGAGAATGGGGATTTTGCAAAAGAGTCCTAAGTGAGGCTTCTCTTGTAGCCAACCCTGGAAACTGATGATTCCTCCCCACTCCACTATAAGGTTTCATTTTAAATCCTAGTGCCCATATTACGTTGACATTGTTTATTTTCAACCATGAAGTAGGGTTATGAACAAGCCATTTAGATAGCACAGGGACTTTTGGGAGCTGTCACTGTAGGCTAGGTGATCAGTGGCAGAGAAAAGCATCCCAGAGGGATTCTGGATAGGAATTGAGTTTCCCAGCAGACAAAATGAGAACAAGCAAGGGCAAACATGGCAGAGGCAGGAGGGGCTATTGAAGAAAAAGTAGGAGGGAGTGGATGAACAAGAATGTCTCGATTCAAAGACCTAGACATGTTATATGCAAAGGGTTTTTGTAGCACTTTTGAGACTAACTGAAAGAAAGAAGTTGGTAGCATGAGCTTTTATTGACTTGAGCCTATGCATCTGCGGAAGTAGACTCAAGTCTAGAAAAACTCATACTACCAGCTTCCTTCTTTCAGTTAGTCTCAAAGGTGCTACAAGAATGTCTCATGTGAGAGAATATTCCCTGTTGGAAGTAATAATTCTCATCGAACAGCATGCCATAACCGGAACTATTTGGTAAATTAGGCAAATTATGCACTGATTGGTAAATTATGCACTGATGTAATTAATATATGACACTTCAAAAGATGACCAAAAATAAATAAATGGTGACAGCAGATAGCCAGACAGCCTCCATTAGACATAAGGCAAGGGCAGCTGAATAAATAACAAACATTCAAAACTGAGTAATTCTGTTGATTTTACAACAGGCCAACAACAGTTCATCTCCTGGAGGATTGTTAGCCATTGCTGAATACCTGTTCTGGAATATGAGTCATAACTTTATGGTGCCAAGTGAGAAATATTACCTGGCTGCCTTTTTAATGCTGTCTTGCAGGCAGCCATGTCCTGATTGACATGATGGAGAGATGCTGGCAAAAATCAGTAAATGATGATTGAAGGACAACTAGGATAAAGGTTTTCTGGCACGCAGTAGAAACATCTATGTTGCTGAGGTGACTGAAGTGGAAATCCTAAAGTGTGTATGTGATGTCCTAGTGATGGCTGGTGGTTTTTACAAAAGATAACAACCCAGTGGACATATTTAATCATTCAAGGCTTATGGCTTTTTTTGATCAGAATTTTCTGTCTGCCTGTACCTGATTTGAATTAATACATGTCTTGAAAAGGAAGGTAGTGTGAAAAGAAGAGACCTTTTTAATTAAAAAGTGAATGGGTGTAGAATTAAATGGCATATATGTAAAAACATTCTGTGGCATCAGCAGCTGCTCTTTTTCATTAAAATGTGCACAGACGTGAAACAAGCACACATACTTTCAGTTATGTTTTTTAAAATTAAGACAGGTTCCTCTCAGCAAAACTGGTCCTTAGGAATTAAACTAAACAGACTATGGGCACAGCTCCTCCAGGAACACATTTGACACCACCACAGTTAAAATGGGTTTGTTAATGTGATCAAGGATTCTTATGTGAAGCCAAATCAAGTTTCGCAATCATAGAATCACAGAGTTGGAGAGGACCACAAGGGTCATCTGCTCCAGATGCCTTCCATAACCAAATCATACCTGGGAGATGGTCATTCAACCTCTGTCTCAAGATCTCTAAAGATGGAGAGTTCACAACTCTCTGAGTCAGTCTGTTCCACTGCCAAACGGCTCTTGTAGTCAAGAATTTCTCCCTAATATTTTGGAGATCAAGGTACAATTACCCCAAATCTACACTTCTAAAGGAAAAAAAAGTTCTTTTTGGTCTGCAATTTATGGCTGGGACTGGCATCCAAGCTTTAGTTTCCTGCTAACAAGTTCCCACCATAATGATGGTTTATTGTATGCATTTAACAACACAGAAATTATCTGATGTAGTGGATGAATATATATGATGCAATGGATGTTTTTATATGTACCAGGCTGCAATCCTATATACCATGTATGACCCATAGGTCTCCTATATGAACTGCTGTGGATTCTTGCCAGTGCCCTTTCCTTCTTCTCCCACATGCTGCTGTTGCCACTGCTGCAATTGCTCTAGGGTTAAGAGTGCATGGGGATAACTCTCCTTCCTCCCCAGAAAATTCAAGCTTCCAAGAGCTCAACAAAGAGTAGGTTTGAGGTTGGGTCTTAAGAAGAAGCTGCATGGATAATCCCCAGGTGCCATCTTTCCTATGCACTTGAGCTGTTTGATGGGATGGTCAGTTGGGGGCACAATTATGCTAGGAAAGAAGCTGTGTGTGGAGAATTTCTCCTGTCCTGGACTGCTTAGGAGGCTGTCAGGAGACCACTTGGGATGGTAGGGATATCTCTGTACATCCTCTTTCTTGGCACAATGGGGAACATTGTAGATTATGCTGTCTTCTCAAGTTGTATTGCATTCCCCTGTACAGTTGGTTGGTGGGAGCCAGCGTGGTGTAGTGGTTTAAGTATTGGATTATGACTCTGGAGACCAGGCTTCAAATCTTGGCTCAGTCATGTAAACCCACTGGGTGACCTTGGGCAAGTCACACGCTCTCAGCCTCAGAGGATGGCAGCGGCAAACCCCTTCTGAAAAAACTTGCCACCTTTTAAGGTTGCCTAAGTCTGAAATAACTTGAAGGCACACAACAACAACATAACAACGTGAAGTGATGGTTGAAGATTTTTTAAAAAACCATCTATTTGAATGGGACATTTTAGTTGCCCAGCATCATATTTTGTTCCTAAATTCCCATAGATCTAGATTTAGGAGATAGCTATCTTACAACATTGTTGTCACCTGAAGAATTGTAAACTCTGTTGCTGAGCTTCCGTCACTTGCCATGTATAGTGGTGGTGTTGTCTGAACATTTTGCTCTTTGCTACTGGGGTGCACTTCTTGTCCCAACTGCTGCACCGTGTTGGGACAAAAATGAATAAATTAATATATTAGAAATTAAAGTAATGTCCAATGCCAATCTTTTTTTTTAGTAGATCATGATGTCAAGAAATATGTGACATATTTTGGTTGTTGGTAGGTTGGGCCCATTTGTACAAGGAGGTAGGATGCATTGAGATTCTCAGTGGGTTCAGGATTGAGAACTCTTGGGACTGCAGTGCTACAGACCAAAAGCAGGAACCTGGTTCTTTCCTCTGTTCTTCCACCCTTGCTTTTAATATGGCTGTTTTGATCACGCCTAGCATGTATCCCTAAACAAACATGCTTCCAGACTATGCTCATCCAAACTATGATGAGACAGTGATGATAGTTAAATTAGGGGTGGAGTAAGAATAATAGAATCTTTAATGACCAACTATGGAATAATGAGACCAGACACAGAAAGTTGGGTTAGGGCCTTTGCAGACTGCCAGAAATAGTGCAAATTGAGTCCACTTTAACTGCCCTGACTCAGTGCTAAGGAATCATGGGAAATGTAGTTTATTGTAGCACCAGAGCTCTCTCAGAGAAGGCTCAATGTCTCAGAAAAAACATGATTCCCTAGCACTGAGCCAGGGTAGTTAAAGTGGCCTCAATTTGCACTATTTCTAGTAGTCTGCAAAGGCCCTTAGATAAGGGCCATTTTATTTGATGCTATTTAAGTTGATTGGACCTGAAAGGAAAAATAGGGGAGAGCAAGTTGATGTGGGTCCAACTAGACTACCTCTTCAGCCTTCCCTTGGGTGAAACAACTGAGCCCTGAAGGCAACCCAATAGCTAGGTTGATCCCCCATCAGCCACTTAATGGAAGGCAAAGCCAGGGCATTCCCATCCAAGTCCCAGGATGGTGTGTTGTTGTTGTGTGCCTTCAAGTAATTTTCAATTTATGGTAATCACAATAATTGGGTTTTCTTGGCAAGATTTGTTCAAAGGATGTTTGCTGTTGCCTTCCCTTGAGGCTGAAAGCATGTGACTTTCCCAACCAACGTCACCCAGTGGGTTTCATGGACAAACTGGGAACGGGACTCTGGTTTCCAAAGTTGTAGTCCATCACTCAAACTACTAGGCCATGCTGGCTCACCATATCCTATTAAATGAGAGCAATCCCACCCTCGGTTAGCCTCAAGGGTTCCAGGACCCATACAGGCCATTCCAGAATCCTGCACTTCACCAAAATGGTGCCAAGGTCTATAGTGAAGTCTTAAACTGTCCCCTCTCTACTTGCCAAATATTTACAGACACAACCCAGAGCCAATTGTCAAAGTCCCTCAGATACCATATGGGGTAGGTAAAAATTCCCAGGTAAAGGGGAGAAGATAATCTCACATAAAGGGGAGTTATAGCATACGCAGGTATAGCATACAGGAATGTTGTCTCTGCTGATGTGCAGTAACAAAAACAAAACTCTAGACCCATCAGAGATGCCAACATACAACGCTATCTGAGGTATACACTCTCAGTAGTAGTTTACTGTAGCAGAATACAGAAGCAATAGTCCAGATTTAAATATTGGCAGTGCACTGACCACTTGAATAAACTCATACACTTGTTGATGTCCAAGATCTTTATCATAAATTGCAGTATATACAAACACTCTACAAGACTCCCATCAACTTACTCCATCTGTTATCAAACAATCCAACCAGCTCTCTCCACCCCACTATTTTAATCAAACCATACTTGCACTGCGTTTCAGTGCACTTATATAGAGAGTTGCCTAATGGTCATCACCTGTGGCCACTTAACATGATGCAATCTCTATTGCAAGCCTTTACATCATGCCAGGTGCTGTGACTTAGCAGTTTGAGTCATACAGAATTTTTTACAATTTTTTTTTTTGACAAAAAATGCATACATGGAGGATTTCATTTTTAGGAAGGCTGCAAGAATGCATATGAGAGATTCATGAGAATGATAAGGTTTTCTCTGTTTACATACTGTATTAATAGATGGAAACTTTGTATCTTTTTCTTGCATTGTTTTTTTAGGGGGAAATCACACAAACTTGTATAGAAAGGTGTGATGTGTTATATGATTTGTGCACAACTTTTAGCTTACTAGAAGTGAGATGTGTGTAGAGGAATGCATCTGTTGTTCTTGTCCATTTATGATCCTCTGGGATCTGGTGGCCTCCCTTTCTGCAGAGTATTTCTTTGGAGCAAGATGGAATGGTCACTAAGCATATTTTCAATTAATTTGTGAGATAAATTTAGCTGTTGCTCTTTATTGTGTCAAGAGTTGTGCTTGACATTTGATTAATAGCAATTTGAAATGCCTTAATTGATCCAACTTTTTTATTTTTGCAATAATTAGCCAAATACAATTTTGAGTGAAATAATATTATATTCTGAATGCAGTCCATAATAACCAAATTCCATAGAGTCAGCTCCATTAGCAAAAACAAAATACAGCATGAAAAACAGGAAAGATGTCTTCTGGCATCATAAGCTTGACATTTATATTATATTATATTATATTATATTGGAGCCAAAGATGGCAGGCACGGGTTATCTAAAGCAAGTTTGTGGGGATAAGAAGAGGGGAAAGTAAAGCATATACGATCATCTGGCAAAAGTAATATGACTTCAGTTGTGAATCTGTGTCTTCTAGATGCGTTTGTGGAACATTTTTTGGGTGATTCTCTTGCAGGTTTCATTGCTTCACTTCCTGGGCTCTCTGAATAATATGACATCTCCTTGTACACATTTCACTACTATCAGGGACTCACATTGTGAAGACATAGGACATAACCTTTTGCATTAAACATATCATTAATTCTTTTAAGATCTGTGTTTGCATAAATGCAAATAGTTCCTCCTACAATGCCTACTGAAGCTCTTCCATACTATCTTGCTTATGTGATTCTTGTCCATGTCCAGAGTGTGTCTGCTCAATGTGCTAAAAGTGCCCCTCTTGTTCTTTTCACCTTGCTTGAATACTGTTGTAGCATGCCCTCCAATATTTCACAGATGAAAACTAGGATACATACAGCCAAGCAATATCAGAGTGTGCTCAAGATAGCAAAAGTTATTTACTGAGGAGGAGCACACAAGCTAGGAGAAGGTGATGCATCTTGCTTTTTTACTGGGAAGGGCATGATTCCATCCCTCCTCTCCATTCCACTCCCCATTCACTAACTGAGTGCAAACATTTTGAATTCAGATTGCAACAATTGAAATAAGCCCAGGAGAAAGCTGAAAGTGGGAAAGGGAGAGAGAGAGTGCAGGGCATTTTAAAAGCTGCTGGGAAAAGGGGACAATGGAGGATTAATTGGGACTGTCCTTGCCAAATCAGGCCAGTTGGAGGACATAATGTAGTATTATCACTGTGGCAAGCCCATCTCCTTTATGGTTGTACACATAATTTGGATGATGTCTTTGAAGCTGCTCCTTGGAAGAAGACAGGATCTTTTAAAGCAAAGCAAGTCCAGTCTCCATTCTAATACTGTGATGCTCTCTGCTTGAATTAGTAACTTGTTTGGGCATTGACAATTTCTTGGCAGTAGTAAAGCATCCACAAAAACAGTGCATTACATACAAACTCTGCCCTTTACTTATCGAATGGTTGTACATTTGTTCAGGGTATTACACTAGAAGCAGCCAGCTACATCTAAATAGGGAGGCCTACAAATGTTTAGACAGTTAATTGGCAGAAATACAGATTAGCTCTCGTGCAGCCTTCTTACAGTCCCTCAGGGATGGCAGGACAAGGGGAAGAACAAAAGGCAAATCTTAAGAAAGCAGGTTACCATCTTCTCCATTTATTCAGGTGTTGAATGTTGCATTTCCCTGTACTACATCTGTGAGACTTTCCCATCATGCCTGATGTTCAGATTCAGACAGCTGTATGCCAATTACTGTCAGCACAGATTAAGCAAGCTTGCAAATCGCGTTCAAAGTCATCCTGGGAAAGCATCTTTCATCCTTTATAGTAACTGAAATATTATGTTGATATTATATACAATTATTCTGGTAATTTATCAAAAAAAAAAATCTCCAGGACAAGTTAAGTGCACTTTATGCCTTCTTACTAAGCCTTTTCTTAATGTGTGGAATTCTGAATTATTCATGAGTTGCTTTTTGGTTTTTCAAGGGTGCTTTATATAGATTTTGTTTGCTAATGCACTTGATAGACTGCTTTGTGCACAAAAGCCTTTATACAGGTAATGACAGCAGTAATATAAATGCTATATTATATATTCTGGAGTTGTACATTAAGAGGGAAGATATTATTCACCCTTCTGGATACCCACTTGCAAATCCATGCACAGCATCATACTGCAAAAGCACCAGTCAGCTCATCGCCTGCACTATAAATCTGTTGCAGATGAGCTGGGTGTGACAATGCCAGTTGACATTTTTTTGCAATTATTTCAAGATTGCAACAAAAGACAGCCTGGGATGTGAGATTTCTCAACAAAACCAGCAGTTGCAAAGACTAACTGGTTCATGTGACTAAATTGTTAGGTTGAGAATATTGGCTGAGTGGATCCATTATCATATTTAACGTGAATTAGGGGGACGTTTATTAGATACATATTATCTGAAATAAGAGAGACTCTGCTCTTGTGAAATATTCAAATTTTGCTTTGAAAAAGGGTGATGCATTCCACTTCACCTGTTTCTGCCCAACGTCCCCCTTTCCAGATTCTCTTTCTGTCTCACACCCACCCACACCATTCATTTTGCAAAACCATCTATCAGCTCAGCTCATTCTTCCGAAATTTTCAATGGAAAACTAGACAGATATCTGTTAGAGGGTTCGAGTAAAGGAAGTCCGTTTATGGGACTGGGATATCTAATGTCCCTGAACATAGTGTTAGGCAATTTTCTTGTTGAACAACCAATTTTTGGGGGATAATTTAAAGGTATCTTTCAACACAAATAGTACTGGGAGTGGGGGGTAAGAGTGAGCTATTCAATCCAGATATTTTACTCCCCATATTTTACATTTTCAAAGCATCTTTCATTAGTTCATCCATCCATGTTCGTTACTTTTAGAGTTATCAAGTAATTGCTTCTGTATGGAAACAGGCACCACAGATAAAAAGATTCAGCTGGAGCCTTCCTACAGGCCATTTCTCCACCCCTTCTGCAAATTAACTGTGCTTTTAACAGATTCTTGAGAGAAATCTCTCAATAGGTTAAGCTTCCCAGAGTGAGAGTGGACATGCGACAATGGGAACTATTACACTTTTAAAAAGAATTCTGCCCCATCGTAAAGCTGTTAAAAACCCACAGGGACTGCCAAGGAGAAAAAAAAAAGTAGCTACCATGGTTTCTTATCAGTGTTCTCTCACCCCAAACCCAGTTACTTTTTGATAAGGAGATTTAAGGAATGGATTCAGTTGCATGTCCTTGGGTGACAAGACACTGACTGGGTGATGAATTTATTATTATGAATTAGTTGTGGTATCTCAGTTTTAGGTAGGATTAGATAATCTGAGGTTTCCATACAAGATAAATTCCAGGGCATTTAGATCATATTTCAATTTTTACTAAAGTCACCAGCCACTGCATTTTGTCCATAAGGATTCAAACTCTTGCTAGTCTTCTTCTTGAGCATGAGAATGAGAAGCCACATTTACTTCCTCTCCTGCTAGTTGAGAAGATATTTCCTCTTGGTCTAGAGAGAGTTTATATTTGTGAGAATGATGCTCAGATTGAGTAAACTGCACAAAATACATAGCTGAACCATGATAGTTAAAGCCTAGTTGCATAGAGATTTTAAAAATTCAGAAGTTTCAAATGGGTTGTTTGCATCTAGAATCATAGAGTTGGAAGAGACCACAAGGACCATCCAGTCCAACCCCCTGCCATGCAGAAGCTCAAAATCAAAGCACCCCCGACAGATGGCCATCCAGCTTCTGTTTAAAGACCTCCAAAGAAGGAGGCTCCACCACTCTCCAAGGGAATGTGTTCCACTGTTGAACAGCTCTCACTGTCAGGAAGTGCCTCCTAATATTGAGGTAGAATCTCTTTTCCTGCAGCTTGCATCCATTGTTCCAGGTCCTGTTCTCTGGAGCAGCAGAAAACAAGCTAGTGCCCTCCTCAATATGACATCCCTTCAGATATTTAAACAGGGCTATCATATCCCCTCTTAGCCGTCTCTTCTCCAGGCTAAACATACCCAGTTCCCTAAGTCATTCCTCATAGGGCATGGTTTCCAGACCCTTCACCATTTTAGTTGCCCTCCTCTGGACACGCTCCAGTTTTTCAACATCCTTTTTGAATTGTGGTGCCCAGAACTGGACACAGCATCCCAGGTGGGGCTTGACCAATGCAGAATACAGTGGCACTATTACTTCCCTTGATCTAGATACTATACTTCTACTAATGCAGCCTAAAATTGCATTGGCCTTTATAGCTGCGGCATCACAATGTTGACTCATGTTCAACATGTCGTCTACTAGGACTCCTAGATCCCTTTTAAACGTAGTCTCGTTAAGCCAGGTGTCCCGCATCTTATATCTATGCATTTCATTTTTTTGCCCTAAGTGCAGTACCTTACATTTCTCTGTGTTGAAATTCATTTTGTTAGCTTTGGCCCAGCTTTCTAATTTATTAAGGTCATTTTGAATTTTCATCCTGTCTTCTGGGGTATTAGCTATTCCTCCTAATTTGGTGTCATCTGCAAATTTGAGAAGCATGCCCCCTATTCCTTCATCCAAATCATTGATAAAGATGTTGAAGAACACTGGGCCCAGGACACAACCCTGTGGCACCCCACTGGTCACTTCTCTCCAGGGTGAAGAAGAGGAGCCATTGTTGGGCACCCTTTGAGTTTGGTCACTCAACTAGTTACTAATCTACCTAACAGTTGTATTGTCTAACCCACATTTTACTATCTCGTTTGCAAGAATATCATGGGGGACCTTGTCAAAAGCCTTACTGAAATCAAGATATGCTATGTCTACCACATTTCCTTCATCTAGCAAGCTGGTAATTTTTATCAAAAAAAGAGATCAGATTAGTCTGGCATGAATTGTTTTTGAGAAACCTATGTTGACTTTTAGTGATTATGGCATTCCCTTCTAAATGTTCACAGACTCTCTGTTTAATGAACTGTTCTAGAATCTTTCCCGGTACTGACGTCAGACTAACTGAGCGATAGTTGTTGGGATCCTCTTTTTCCCCCTTTTTGAAGATGGGGACAATGTTTGCCCTCCTCCAGTCTGCTGGGGCTTCTCCTGTTCTCCAGGAGTTCTCAAAGATTATTGCCAGTGGCTCTGAGATTACATTTGCCAGTTCTTTTAATATCCTTGGATGTAGTTCATCTGGTCTTGAAGACCTAAAATCATTTAGGTTAACCAGGTATTCCTGTACTTCCTCTTTACTTATTTTGTGCTGCATTTCCCCTATTGTGTCCTCTGCTCTATTTTCCTCAGGTTCAGCACCCTTTTCATTTTGTGAGACAACTGAGGCAAAGAAAGTGTTGAATAGTTCTGCCTTTTCTCTATCCCCTGTTAGAATTTTCCATCTTCTCTGTGCAGTGGCCCTACCATTTCCTTCTTTTTTCTTTTGCTACAGACATACCCAAAAATGCCCTTTTTATTGTCCTTAACCCCTCTAGCAAACCTGAGCTCATCCTGTGCTTTGGCTTACCTGAATTTAGCCGTACATGTGCTAGCTATTTGTTTGAATTCCTCTTTAGTAATTTCGCCCCTTTTCCATTTCTTATACATCTTCCATTTAAAAGTTAATTCAGTTGAAAGTTCTTTTGTCATCCATCCCAGTTACTTGAGACACCTCCCATTTTTCCTTCTCATTGGAACAGTTTGAGATTTTGCCTTCAGTATCTCCCTTTTGAGAAACTCCCATCCATCCTGAACTCCCTTCTCCTTTAGTATTCCTGACCATGGGATCACTCCCAGTGTTTCCCTAAGTTTGTTGAAATCAGCTCTCCTAAAGTCTAGAATGAGTGTTTGACTATGCCTAGCTTCTCCTTTCCACTGTATAAGAAACTCCAGGAGAACATGATCACTCCCACCTAAGGATCCCACCACTTGCACCCCATTGACCAGGTCATCCCTGTTGGTTAAGATCAGATCTAAAATAGCTAATCCCCTTGTAGCCTTTTCCAACCTTTGAACAAAGAAATTGTCTTTGAAGCAAGTGAGGAATTTGCTATACCTTGAAGTATTGGCTGAGTTTGACTTCCAGCAAATATCAGGATAGTTGAAGTCACCCATCACTACCACATCTCTCCTTTCTGAGTGTGTGGTCATCTATTCTAGAAATGCATCATCCAATTCCTCATTCTCACTTGGGGGTCTGTAGTAGATTCCCACAATATGTTGTTTCCTTCCCCTTTAATTTTTATCCAGATGCTCTCCACCTGATTTCCAGGATTTAAGTCCTGGATCTCTTCACAGGTGTAAACATCCCTGACGTATAATGCTATTCTTCCTCCTTTCCTGATTGGCCTATTTCTCTTAAATAGGTTATACCCCTCTATTCCTACATTCCAATCGTGAGACATCCCACCAGATTTCAGTGATGCCTATTATATCGTATTTGCTTTGTTGTGTTAGGAGTTCAAGTTCATCTTGTTTATTTTCCATGCTCTGTGCATTAGTGTAGAGATATCTTAGAGCAGGGATCTGCAACCTACGGCCCACAGGCCACACCCGGCCCACTGAGGCCTGCCGACCGGCCCCCGCCGACCACAACGACGACCCCCCGCCGGCGCTGCATGCGTTGCCGGTGCCATTTTGTTTGCCAAAATGGCAGCCGCGACTCATTTGCGCATGCGCAGTACTCCTGTGCATGTGTGAACGAGCCGCAGCCGTCATTTTGGAAAACAAAATGGCAGTCGTGACTCCTTTGCGCATGCGCCGAGTACCGCGCATGCGCAAACGAGTTGCAGCTGCTATTTTGTTTGCCAAAATGAGAGCTGCGGCTCGCTCGCACATGTGCAGTACTCCGGAAGTACTGCGTATGCGCGAGCGGGGGGTGCGCATGCATGCACAGTACTTTCGGAGTACTGTGCACGTGCATGAGCACGTGCGCCGCCCTCCCTCCTCCCGGCCCGGCCCCAGGTGAGTAAATCTTGCCGACCCCTGTCTTAGAACATGTGTCTTCCCCACTTGCTGCCTGCGTGAGGGTTTTTTCCTCCCACTGTTGGCCCCTTGCATCATTTGCTTTGTTCCCTCTATAACACTTTTACTATTATTTCCAGCCCATGATGTACTCCTGCCTTCCAAGATACCTTCCAAGATACTGTCTCCCTCGCCAACATGACTCAGTTTAAAGCCCTCCTGACCCAATGTTTGAGACTATTGGCAAAAATGCTTCTGCCAACTGGTGTGAGATGCAGCCCATCTCTTGCTAGAAGTCCACCCTCATGAAGTCGCAGCCCATGATCTAAGAATCCAAATCGTTCTTGGAGGCACCATCTACGGAACCAGTTATTCATGTTTGCTATCTTTCTTTCCCTTCCTGGATCATGCCTTCTACTGGGAGAAGAGATGAGATAACAACTTGTGCATCCAGCTCTTTCAGCTTCCAACCCAAAGCCTCATAATCCCTTCTGATATTCTGAAAACTGTGCCTTGCAATATCATTGGTTCCTACATGGACCAAGAGGAAAGGGTAATGGTTAGTAGGCTTGACAAGTCTTGTCAGCCTCACCGTCACATCACAGTTTTTTGCCCCAGGGAGTCAACACACCTCCCGGGACATCTTGTCAGGCCCACAAACCACTGATTCTGTACCCCTCAAAAAGGAGTCCCCAACCACCACCACATGCCTCCTCCAAGGCTTAGCAGTGGCTATTCCCTGCGGTGGTACTCTTAGGGTCCCCTGCACTGTCCCTGAGGACTGTCCCTGCTGCTCTTCCTCTTCATCCTTGATAAAGAAGAGAGCTTCAAATCAATTCTGTATCTGCAAGCTCCCAGAACAATCCCTGGTTTCCCTACTTCTGTGTGTGATGTTCCTCCAGGTGTCCACCTCCTGTGTGCATGAAATGACCTCCTCCTCAACAACTTCCTCTGTGTGGTCCCCGCCAAGACCATTCATTCCACTCTGTACAAGAAAACCTCTTGCTCCCTAATGTGCTG
Source organism: Phrynosoma blainvillii (assembly GCA_026167975.1). Lineage (NCBI taxonomy): Eukaryota > Metazoa > Chordata > Lepidosauria > Squamata > Phrynosomatidae > Phrynosoma > Phrynosoma blainvillii. The sequence continues at coordinate 11,441,750 of JANUYF010000005.1, forward strand.
AAGTGTAGCTACCCAGGCCTCCAGCTGCTTGACTTTCTCTTCCAGGAAGGCTACGAACTTGCACTTGGTCTTCATCTTTCTAATGAATTAGCCAGCTTTTCTGTACTTGCCATATGTTTGTCCTTGCTTCACAAAAAGAAAGGACACTGATTTTGTACAGAGACATTTTGCACAAATTGCACAAATTTAGAGAAGGGAAGAAAAGACTCATCCTGTTCCTGAAATGGAGGTAAGACTCTTTCATCGAAGACTCAGATTGTCAAGAAAAATAATTCATTGAGATTTCTTCACATACCTTCTGTGACAGTAAATGGATATTTAAAAGCATTCACATACACATTTCATATTTCCATCCTATTTCCTGTAACACCATACTTTTTTATAGTTTTAATCTTCACTGTTTTTAAATATGTTGGTCTCATTATTGAGAGAAAGATGGGCTACAAATAAATAAATATTACTGTTACTGTTTTTATTAGTCAGAGACATAGCCATATTAGTCTTGAAATATCAGTATACAAAGGGATCTCGTAGCAACTTTGAGATTAACTGTGTGAAGCAAGTTGTAGCACAAGCTTTTGTAGAGTTGGTTTACTTCCTATCATTGTTATTGATAACAGCAACAGCAACAACAACCTTTTTGAAGGCCAGCTAAAGAAAAGCAACTGTGATGGTCAAAAGTCTGGAAACCAATCCTTATGAGGAATGACATAGATAGCTGGATATGTTTAGCCTGGAGAAGAGAAGGCTGAGGGGTGACATAATAGCAATCTTTTAAAGGAATGGCATGTAGAAGATGGAGTTTGTTTTCTACTGCTCCAAAGGCTAGTACGAGAAGTAGTGGCTTCAAATGTGAAGAAAAGAGATTCCATATAAACATTAAGAAGAACCTTTTCATTATAACATCTGTTTGACTGTGGAATAGAAGGCCTCAGAGAGTCATGCACTCTTTATCTTTGAAGGTCTTTAAACAGGGGTTAGATGAGCATCTTGCAGGAGTGTTTTAGTTGTGTATTCTTGCATGGCTGGGGACTGACCAGATGGCCCTTGTGGCCCCTCTTAGTCTAAAATTCTACAATTATATAAATTCTAGAGTTCATGCACTCCAGCCTGTGGCTTCCCTATGGTCTTCATCCTGTAATATAACTGCCATTTCAGTCTTGTACTGTGAGAAGTCTTCCCTTACTTTGCACAAGTGATCACAGTCCATCATGGATACATTTTTCTTCTTCTGCCCATTTTTCTTTGGATCCATGCCAGTTTGTTCAATAAGTGTTATGAACTGACATGCTCTGTATGCCTCATTCATGCTTGCAGAGAGTAGTTATTTCACAAACATCAAATTTTGAACAGGATGATATTTTCATATCCACTTCAATGCTTGACAGTTTTCTCTGAGGAGAAGTGTTAAATTCAATACCTACTAGACATCAGATTGGCATTAAATAATTTCATTTAATTGTGGTTCATTTTGTCTTCTTGCATGGTGGATGGTGCAGCCCATTTTCTGTTTGTGGCTTTTTTCTGTGTTACCACTAGGAAATACAATCTGATGGGATTTGAGGTTCCTGTTCCAATGATCACAGAAAGTAAAGGAATTCTGGTATCCAGTCCAGGTGAGGGTGATTTTATAGTTGATCCTGGAAGAAGGCTAGCCAGGCTGTGGTGCAGATAGCTTATCTCCCCTCAAAAGACAAAACAGAGAACCCAATAGCAAATGGTCAGTAACAAGTCTTTCAAGAATCCTAGGCAGCAGGTGCTATTTGTTCCCCAAACTAGCGAGGTCCAATTGATCCCTTATATTGGGGGAGAAAAATTCAACAGGCTCAGGGCTAATCTTCCAGAGTGTTGCTCCTCTCCAGTGTTGCATGCATTGGTGAAATTCAGCAACAAAGTGCAAAAAGCTCTTTAAAACAAACAGGAAATGCTTCAGTACTTTTTCTTTTGTCGGTTTGCTGCTGAATTTCAGTAGTACCAAAACTGGCGTTCAAAATTCAGAAGCATGGTTTGGCAAAACCATATAAATGGCCTTGGTAGTCACATGCTGTCCACAGGTTGTGTAATGCTGCCCACCCTTGCCTTATGCATTTCCTGAGAGTGATTATCTTTCCCCGGCCCTACCCTTTTTCCAGAAAGTAATGGTCCTTAGAAAGGCAAGGTCTGGGCTTGAAGCCTGGCCCCTCTCTGTCTTTTTTTGCAGTGTCCATGGTGATGGGTCCTTCTGACATGCCAAGACCCTTGGGGACAAAAATGGTTAGAATGAGCTGTTGAGCTCATTGATCCCACAAAGTGAAAACTGGATGAGGTTATGAAATGCACAGACATGGGGAACATAATAATATATTTATAGCAGTATAGAGTTGGAAGGACTCTGAGGGCTATCCAACCCCCTGCCAGTATAGGAATCCATAGTTAGAACATCCTGAGAGATGGCCATCCAATCTGTTTTTAAAACTCCAGTGAAGGAGACTCCACCAGCTTTCTGGGTAGTCTTTGCAATGTTGAACAGCTCTTACTCTCAGAAAGTTCTTCCTAATGTTTGGTTGAAATCTCTTTTCTTGTAATTTGTATCCATTGGTTCAGATCCTAAACTCTGGAGGAAGAGAAAACAAGCTCACTCCATTTTCCACATGACAGCTCTGCAAATATTTAAGGACTGCGGTCTTATCACATTTCGGTCTTCCATTCTCCAAGCTAAACATGCCAAACTCCCTAAGCTGTTCTTCATAGGGTGTGGTTTCCAAACCTTATGCCATCCTCTTTGTCCTGTCCTGGAGATGTTTCAGCCTGATAACAAGCTTCTTGAATGTTGATGCCCAGAACTACACTGAGCATCACTCAGTGTAATACACTGATCTTCTGTATAAAAGAAGCCCAGATTAAGGGTAAACTTCTTTAGCTCAGTCTGGCTGTTAGGCAACATACCCATCCTGTGGCCATTTGCTTGTACCTAATGCCCTGTACATGTACCCAGGACAATTAATCCAATATGAAGTTACTAGATATTTAATAGTTCCAGGGATAAATTAACCCTTTAGTTTCTCTTTGATCCCATGCCAGTCCTCTTCCAGGAAAGATGATGGTTTCTAAATAGATTTCTAAGTAATTCTGGCATAGAGACGGAAATCTATGAGATGCTTGCATCTAGGGCCTGGAATCTGATCAATCCTGCTTACTGGACTCAGGCTCAAGGCCAGATCTATGCTTTTGTGAGTGAGGTTTACCCCTCTCCCTCCTAATCAATATCTAGATCTGAGCTTATAGGCTGACTCATAAAGCATGCTGTATAATGAAAGTGCAGTTTTAACTTTTGGATACAATACTTTAAATGTGTTTGGTGAGTTAACATGGACTCTGCAAACTACTATGGCTTCAGAATCATTTTTAGTGTATTGCTGAATTTTCTTAACACAGGATTGTATACTCACTTTTGACTGGGCAAATTCTTAATTTCATAAAATCCTGGAGGTCTGGCGTGAGTAGTCCAAGAGCAAATATTGATTGGCCAGTCATGACAACTGGGTCTCAGTCCATTTGTTTGCTCAACCAGAGTAGAGCCATTGAATCAATGGGAAGTTGGTAAATGAACACTATGTAAGTTTCATTGCATCAGTGGCTCTGCTCTAGTTGAGACCTAACAATTAGCCTAAAGCGTCAGTCTCCCACAAAGGGAGGCTTATAGTCTATGGAAGACAATTAAGAATATTAATGAAACATGGATATAAAAATTGTAATCCTTCTATGCCTGGTTTTAGTTAACTGTTGTAAAAGGGGACGGGGAGAAAGATTGCATCTTTCCATATTCATTACTGAGCTGGTTTATCAGACATTCATCATACCTTTAAAAGCCTATTGATCATATGAGTGTTTCTGTTATCCAATCAAGACTTTTGTTTCTAAATCCATCTTTGGTTTATCCAATACCCTAATGAAATCTTTTGCAATTGTTTTGCATTTTAAAATAGTTTTCTGTGAATAAGGAGCCCTGGTGCATCATAAGAACTAATTAGAGTGTCAGCATAGCAAATGATATTTGACAAAAACAAAACAGAATCCATTACTGGCTTTATATACTCAGAGGTAAGTTTATATATTGAAATATTTCTACTCCATCCTGTATCCAAAGATCTTGGAGCAAGTTCCAGACAATAAAAGTAACTGTAGAACAATTATAAAAAAAATTAAGCCATTTATAGTAATTCAACATAATTAAGGCAAAATAAAACAAAACTCACAATTCAATGTCCAACAGCCCTTACTGTCAGGAAGTGCCTCCTATTGTTGAGGTGGAATCTCTTTTCCTGTAGCTTGCATCCATTGCTCTGGGTCCTGTTCTCTGGAGCAGCTCTTCTCCAGCACTACATCTCAAATGAATTTATTTTCTTCCTGTCCATTTTCTTAACTGTCCAGCTCTTGTATCCATACATGGTAATGGGGAATACAATTGCTTGTACAATTCTGATTTTTGTGCTAAGTTGTATATCTTTGCTATTTAGGACCTTTTCTAGTTCTCTCATAGTTGGCCTCCCCATTCTTAGTGTTCTTCTGATTTCTTGACTGCAGTTCCCGTTCTGATCTACGTTTGATCCCAGGTATAGGAACTCTTTACTATTTTTATTTCCTCATTGTCTACCTGGCTCTCTTAAAATGTTTTGTTTAAGAACCAGAGCATTTTCACCACTCTGCTGACATCGAAGCTGCAAGTTATCATTGTTTGGAGGTCTAATATTTGGAGTGCTAATGCAGATGCAGCAAAAATATAGCTCATGGATCACATGTGTCTCCCAGCCTCTTTTGTACCTCTCCCTCTGTCCTCAAAGCTTTTGCACCTCCCCAAAGTATTTCTGCATAAAATATATATTTCTGGCCAGCCTTCCCACACACACACTTGAATTGATCTATTTACACTTCTGGATGCCTCCAAGAGCAACAGATCTGTTTGAAGCACACCTCCCTGAAATGGCCCAAATGAAACTGCAACCTGATGAAGGGACTTCTCATTTGAGGTTTCCCATTTAGCATTTCAAAATTAATGAAAATTGGTTCCCACTACAATTTTCCACAACACCCTAAATACTCTGAAGGCACAAGATCCCATCTGACATTGGCATCTACAAAAAGGTCAGTTTAGTGCTCATATAGGAAGAGACCATGGAATATAAGGTGCTGTAGGCTAAATTTCAGAGAAAGGCGATAACAAGCCACTTCTGTGCATCATAGTTTGTTGTGGCACTACAGCCTTCTGACAGAGGAGGCTAAATATCTCACAATACTACAAATCCCATAATTTCATATAATTGAACCATGTCAGTGAAAGTAGTGCCAAACTGGATTATTTCTGCAGTGCACATGTAGCCTTTGTTTGTATTGCTCAACCCTGGAGAATGATCAGCTATTCTTTTACAAGTTGAAATGACAATGTGTTAACTGTAAGTGGTAAAGGTTTGGTACAGATGAACTAAATTCTGTAGGGGAGAGCATTGACAAGAAATTGGCCTTTAAAAAGAAGCGAACAAATGAATCAGGGAAGAATAGTAAAGGCACACATACAAATTTGCGCAGCATGCAACTTCCTTAGATGAGATCAAGAAGAGAATTGATAAGAAGCAGGATACTGCATATTTTAACAATGTATTGCAATAGAAAACTAGGTTTATTGAAATCCAAAATGAGCCCTGGTTTTACCAATCCACAAGAGGAGTTTGTCACTAGTAACAGAATTTGAATTAAATTTTGCTAGATTTCCTGCTTATGTCAAAAAATAAGTAATTGCCAATTATCTTGCTCGGAAGAGCTGGTAAGATACAATCATTTCACTTAGAAAAGGATAAAGGCAGCAGAGCCAGAAGGAACCAGGGGAGGATCTCTGTTAGAAGGAGACAGAGAGTGTCAAAAAACAGGTGTTGGGAAATTGAGAGAGGATGAACTGAGGCAAAGGCTAATATTTGCATAAGCTTGGAATGCAGATGCTGGAATTGAGATGTCAGGCGAGAAGTGCAGAAAAGACACGCACAGAGAGACAACCAATCAGTAGGTAAACTTCATACACACATGCAAGAAAAGAAGTTAGTTGAAACAATGCACTGTTCTGTTTGCTTGGGATGACTGTGTTGGAACTATTTTTGCATGTATTTTCCACTTGTCAGAAGAGTGGGCATCTGCCAAGATGGATCCAAATTTGTATTGCCTGTATTTGTTGTATCATCAGCAGCCATGTATCATGTTTTCCTTTCATAAACTACAATATAGATCAGAATTGGCTTAACAGTACATCATATTAGCCATTTCAGTCATCCAAAACAGTACAAATGAATGCAGACCTAATTCACTGTTGTCCATCATATATTCAACCCAATGGATTGCATGAGATATTGTGAAGTTGAGCTGTCACTTGTGTCGGGGAATCAGGATTTGATTAAACACTTACCTACAAAACCAAATATGAGGCTCTACATTTGACAAAGAAAAGCTATTTCCACATTTATGTACACCAGTGCATTGATTGCTATCATTATTATAACAACATGTTCACATGGACCATTTTCATGTTCGAGGGGCGGGGGAAACTGTAGCAGATCTGAGAAGATGCTATTTTCAGGGCTGCTGAAAAATTTATCACTTTGTAGAATAATGGTTGTTGTTTTTTCCCTAGCCACTTGCATCATAATATAACACTTTATCCTTAAAACAATTTCTCAAAACAATGTTTTCATTTATTTATTTTTCAAACAGGCAAGTATTCATTGCAGCATGCAGAGCTGATTTTTCCTCTGGAAACCTTTAGAACCCAGATGTTTCTGTAATACATGAAGTAATCTTGGAAGACCATTACCAAATTAATAAAATGACTAAGTATGAGGTTGATCTTGGCTTTTTAACATCTCCCTTTCTACCCACTGTTCTTGGAAAGCTTGATGTGGTACATCTCTGATGGCCATATGCTAATGCTACAGACCTAGACCTGAGAGGAAAATAGACTGGTCAGATGAGTCAGCCACACGGTTTCATACTTACACATAGCCATGCTAGATGAGAGGACTGGAACAGAGGATCTGGTCTGGTCTGGCAGCACTATCTGATGCCTGAGATAATTCCCTGCATGGCAGGGGGTTGGACTGGATGGCCCTTGTGGTCTCTTTCTATGATTCTATAATCCAGGCTAAACTAACTGCATAAACTTATTTTGATAATAAGAGAAAAGGAAAGTCTCTCATATTTCTGTGTGCCTTCAATTTATTTCAGACTTATGGCAACCCTAACTCGGGCTTATCATGGGGTTTCCTTGGCAGGTTTCTTCAGAGGAGGTTTGCCATTGTCATTCTCTGAGGCTGAAAGTATGTGACTGCCCAAGGTCACCCAGTGGGTTTCCATGGCTGAGTAAGGATTTGAACCCTGGCCTCCAGAGTCATAAGAGATTATCACATGGGAGGCAAGCATCACAATTAAATCATCTTAATAGCACAATCAGGGGGAAGATTATCACACCCTGCACACTTCTCCCGTTCTTGTCCCATTTGTAAGCAGTAATGGAGGCATCATTTGGTACTAATGGAAATGACTGTTAATACCAAATGACATCCCCATTATTGTTTATAGACGGGACAAGAACAGGAGAAGTGTATAGGGGTGTCATAATCTTCCCCCTGATCGCACTATTAGGATGATTTATTTGTCATTTAAAGGCAGGAGGAAGACGCTTGCCTTCTCTATGTGATAATCTCCATAGTCCAGCACTCAAACCACTACACCACACTAGTTCTTTTATATTAGGTCAGATTATTTTGTCCATTTTATTGTACCAGTGTTCTAGTAATGTCTCTCCAGCAATTATGCAGAGGTCTTTTACATTATTTACTATGTGATCTTTTTCCATTCATATAAATCTTGGGCTTATAGGCAGTCTGATTTCCCTGCAGTATCTCTTGGTTTCTCTTAATTCATATGTTAAAAACAAGTCTCAAATACGTAACTAATTTTCATGGCCAATCTGCCTTTCTATTACTTTAAGGAGTTCATGCTCATTCTTTATATGTTCTTCCCTAAAAGGTCCCTCAGTGCCTTTTAAAGATAATGCATCTGTCTGTCTGTATTTCTCATTTTAGTCTTTCTTTGACACAATGCAATTAATATAGGCACAGGGGCTGCAAAGATTTAAGCGGCTCTTAAAGGGCAAAAAATTGGCAAATTAACCTCTTCTTGGAGTGGTTTGATTTAAAAGCTCTGTTATGTCTTAATTCTAAGAGGATAGAATCTCAGCATCACCAGAATTCATATAAAATATTACAAGATGGGGTCAACATATATCTGCTGATCTGATCTACCACAAAACAGGCTTAGTTGTTTGCAGACTGCCCTTTCTGTACAGTAATCAGGTGTGATCTCCCCACTTATTGACCAAGTGGTTTCATTAACACTCATTTTACATTAGTAGATTGGAAATGGTTGATATGTTATGGGAGAGAGAGTGAGCTTGGCTCTGGTCAGTGTAGTCTGAGCTACTCTTGTTTGCAGTCACTTCACTGTATCCCATAAAAGTCAATGGAAAGGTGAAATTGATTATCCCGGATTATTGGGATACATAATACCACATGATTATTCATGTAGCATCACTATAAACAGAGGTGCTACAACCAACTCCTCATGAGCCTGAATTCCTTCACCTTGACTGGTGGTGAAGCATGATGGTAATGGTAGTTCATCAGAACCTGTAGGGTCATAGGTTCCCCACCCTTGCTCTGGAATATTAGCTGCCCCCTCCCCCAATTCAGTGTCATCTGCAAAATTGATAAGCATGCCTTCTATTCCATCATCTAAGTCATTTATAAACATATTAAATGATGCTGCACCCAGGACAGATCTTAAATGATGTCACACCATCCTGAGGCACCCCGCTAGTGATCCCGGGAAATCCCTGAGGGTCCTAGGGATCCTGGAAGATCCCTGAGGATACCTGTTACAGTGCATCCAACTAAAGGAAAGTTAGAATTTGGGAGGAGAAGGATTGCTTTGCATTACTTTACTTCTGTGAAATGAAAAGTTCATGAAAACGGAATAGACCGCCCACCCTTGCAGAAAATATATGTTCCTTGGTATTTATTATTATTTGTGTGTGTGTGTGTGTGTGCATATATATATATGCATGCCATGTGTCATTGGAACATGTACCAAATTGCAATATTGATCTTGTCACTTTGGGGGATGGTGAAATATTTAGGTTCATAGTTAAGTGTTGTTGTTTTTTTAAAAAAATAACCGTTATCATATTTTCATTTTTAAAGGACAGCCTGAACAGAAGCTAGGATCATGTTGCTCTCATTCAGAATTTCTATCAATTATCTTTAGATGATTAAGATATGTATTTAGATAACTGAGAGAAAAAACATTGTTATAAAATCATACAGTGGCCCCTTGGTATCCATTTGTGTTTGACCACCCGTGGATTCTCAAGTCCGATTATACACAACAGCATAGTAAGATGGTAAAATCAAGGTTTGCTTTTTGGAACATTTAAATATACCGTATTTTCTGGCGTATAAGACGACTGGGCATATAAGATGACCCCCCCCCCCCCCCACTTTCCCAGTTAAAATATAGAGTTTGGGAAGAGTATGGGCCTAAGCAGACTGCCAGAAATAGTGCACTTTAAATTGAGGCACTGCCCTGGCTCAGTGCTAGGGAATCATGGGAACTGTATTTTTTTTTCTGGGACATTGAGCCTTCTCTGTCAGAGAGCTCTGGTGCCACAATAAATTACAGTTCCCATGATTCCCTAGCACTGAGCCAGGGCAGTGCCTCAATTTAATGTGCACTATTTCTGGCAGTCTGCTTAGGCCCTATGACTTCCAAAACTGTTGCTGTTGTTGCTGTGCACCTTCAAGTCATTTCCAACTGATGATGACACTAAGGCAAACCTATCATGAACCTCCTTATACCCGGCGTATAAGATGACCCCCCCACTTTAACCCCAGATTTTGCAGGTTTAAAAGTAGTCTTATACGCCAGAAAACAATACACACACACACACACACACACACACACACACACACACACACGATATATATATATATAATAAGATATATATATATGTGTGTGTGTGTGTGTGTGTGTGTGTGTGTGTGAATGGTTGAAACCATGGATACGGAAGGCCAACTGTATTTATAATGGCATGTATCAAATTATTCCAAAATATCCATTTCTGTCCTGCAGTGTTGCAGACTTGAGAGCACTGCTTGGAGCTACAGTGTGTAATTTGTCATGTTGTCCTTGAAACCTGTGTGGTGCCATACTGAACATAGGCGCCTGCCTCCTCCTCGGAGTGGAGTCCTGCTTCCTTCCTTGCTTATTCATTTGCTTTTTTGTTTCTTTTAATGATTTTACCTATGCCCAAGAGACAGGTTTCTGGGGGTTTCTTGCAGTGTTCAGCAATGCAATTAGAATATGACACACTGATTAAAGCAAAGCAAAACATACTAATCAGGCAGCATTAGAAGCTAAAAATGGTACAGTAACTTTCAGCAGAAATAGAACGGACTGAAATTAAAAGTACTGAGAAAGTGGCTTGTTATTTTATTTATATTTTTTAAAAAAATAAGTTCTTCTTTAGCCTGCATTGAAATTATAACAAATTAGGCACTGTGGAAGCCTCACTGAAGAGGGCATTCCAAAATCAAGGTGCCAAGACTGAAAAAGCCTTCTTTTGCACCCAGAAGCTAACTCAAATGATAGGGGAACCTGGAGAAGGCCGTTTTTTAATGCTCTTATTGCTGAAGTGATCCACAGATAGCTCAAAGAGTACATGTGAGCCTCCACCTGTTTTGCATCCCAGATGAATACACACATGTGTATGTGCACATGTACACACATATAGGAGAGACAGAGAAAGAGAGAGGAGAATTTCAAGTACTGGAATCTTCCAGGAGCATCAGTTCTCCTATAAAGCAAGGTGCGCAGGCTTGCTATAGTGAAAAGTAGCATTTTAGAGGGTTTTTAAAAAAGAACAAAAAGTAAACTTTCAGTATATTATTTTTAAAGAAAGGTGTTTTTTTTGGGGGGGGGGGGGGACATTTTCAAAGAGGGCACAGCTCTCAGGAGGTACTAGGCAGCTACAACTTTAGCACCCAGAGTTGCCTAACTCTGCCTTAGTGTGGTCAGAGACATTGCAAGGGCAGAGAATCCTTCTGATCTGCTTTTTCTAAGCCACAAATGTTTTAGAAGATCAAAAAAACTCATTTTGCATTAAGGCTTTGGCATACAGCACAAGTCATATGTATGCCCCTAGGAAGGAAACATTTATTTTGGCCCTCCTGTACAAGGAGGGAGGAGTTCCCCAATCTGGCTGCTGCACCTAATGATCTGGTTTCTTTCAGCCATTCATCCAATCTTTGTTTAAAGATCCCCAAAGAAGGAGAGTCCACAGACCTCTGAGGCAGTCTGTCCCACCATCTGGCAGCCCTTTCTTGTCAGGACATTCTTCCTAATATTTAGGTGGAAACTCTTTTCCTGTAGCTGGTGGCGCAGTGGTTAAAGGCCAGTACTGCAGTCATTAACAAAGCACAAGGTTGTGAGTTCAGTCCCAGCCAGGGGCTCAGGGTTGACTCAGCCTGGCATCCTTCTGAGGTCACTAAAAGGAATACCCAGCTTGTTGGGGCAATTAGCTTACAGTTGTAAGCTAGGTGGTATGAAGCAGAGACTGCTTAGGTGGTATGAAGTAGTATATAAATGAAGCTGCTGTTGCTATTGTAGCTTTGATCCATTTATTTACAGGATTTATATCTCACCTTTCTCAAAAAATAGGATTCAAAGTGGCTGATGCTTCATGTTCTAGTCTCTGGAGCTGCAGAAAACAAGCTTACTCCATCTTCAGTGTGACATCCTTTCACATATTTAAACAGGACTATCATGTCCCCCTTAAAATTCTCTTCTCCAGGCTAAACATACCTATTTCCCTAAGCAACTCCTCATAGGGCACAGTTTCCAGACCTTTTACCATTTTGGTTGCCCTTCTCTGCACATGCTCCAGCTTGTCAGTATCCCTCTTGAAATTCGGTGTCCAGAACTGGACACAGTATGCCAGACGAAGTCTTGCAATTTGAATCCATTGGTTCATAATCTTGTCTCTGGAATAGCAGAACTCATGTTCTCCCCATCTTCCACATGACATCCCTTCAGATATTTACAGATGGCTATTTTTTTAAAAAAAATATTTAATTTATTTTTTGATACAATATTAAAACAAAACACAACATAACAAATTCATTACTTCTCAGAAGGAGTTCCCAGTTGTTTAACTTAAGAGGAGTATTACAATTGTATATCTACATTTCCATTTACATGAATCGTACAAAGAACCTGATGCTTTATAAGGGCGTTAATTAACGTAAAAAACATATAAAGAGCTGTTAGACTGAATGGCATTTCTTATACATTCTTCCTAGACTAAATATGTGGAAGGGGGAAAAATATAGGAGAAAGAAGATGGGGAGAGTACATGAGGTTTACAAAAGAATAAAAGTGATTATAAGACAACGTTTATTGTCTAACTTGTTTTTTTAACAAGACCATAAATTTTCTACTTTCTTCCATTTATCCCTAAATTTGTCCTCTGTTTGGTTTTTTAACATCATTGTCAGTTTGTCCATTTGCATTAGGTCATAAAGTTTAGTTTCCCGTTCATGTTCAAGGTTTCCTTTTACTACTTTCCAGTGTTTGGCAAATATTAGCCTTGCCGCAGTAATCATATAAAGGATAACACCCATTTCTTCCTTGTTTATCTTTTCTTTCATTTCAGTTGTTATATTTAGTAAAAAAAGTTGAGGGTCCATGTTAAATTTAAGTTGAAATGTGCCCTGAATTCTTGTGTGGATCCGTTCCCAAAAATCAGTTGCTATTGGACTATCCCACCACATGTGAAGCAGATTTGCATTGTCCTTCCTGCATTTCCAACATGTGCTTTCTATTTTGCTGTTTGTTTTGGCCAATTTTTCTGGGAAGAGGTGCCATCTGTACAGCATCTTGTAATAATTTCCAATCAGATGATAATTTTTTGTGAATTTTAAATTTTTAAGCCACACTTCTTCCCAAGTTGTTAATTCAGTGTTTTCTCCAAAATCCTGCATCCATTTGATCAATGAAGTTTTTATCGTTTCTTCTTTTAAGTCAATATCCAGTATTAGTTTGTAGAGTCTAGAAATCATATGTTTTTCTCCTTTTTCCATGATCTTTTCTAACATATGCTTTTCTAGTTCTATTCCTATTGTTTCCTTATCCATTTTGAATCTTTCTTTTATTTGAAAGTACACTAACCATTGCAATTGCAATGGTTAGCGTACAGATGGCTATTTTGACACCTCTCTGTCTTCTCTTTGCCAAGCTAATTCCCAGCTCCCTTCACCAGTCCTCAAAAGGCATGGTTTCTTAATATTTTACCATCTTGGTTGCCCTCCCTCTGGACACATGAAGGCGCTGGCCAACATATAACAGCTAATTAGTAATGGCAAAATCCTGTCTGTAAGTGTGAAATCTAAATAAACATATACATGTGGATGAGGAAGGAAAAAAGAAGCAAGGGATGAGGAGATATGTTAGGTTTAAACTTTGGCCAATGCCAGTGTGGCATAGTGGTTTAAGCATTGGAGTCCAGGGTTTCAATCCCCGCTCAGCCATAGAAACCCAATGGATGACCTTGGGCAAGCCACACATTCTCAGCATCAGAAAAGACCATGCTAAGTTCAGTTGTGCCCCTAGGGTTGGTGTAACCCAGTGTGGTCACTCATGGGGGGTGGTGGGACTTATGGGGGTGGAACTTCTGGTGCACAACTTCCAGTGCACTTTTGGCTAGGTGGTTGGAGATGTCACGCATGCCCCAGGGGGAAGGGTGGGGGAGTAAACCCAGGGACCTGGGGAAGGCTACAGAAGCCCTCTGCGCCCCGTAAACCAGGCCTGTGGCCATGGGAAAACCCCACAGAGGGCAGGGAACTGGCCAGGTGTCACCTCCTCTTCTGGGGTGTCACCCCCCTTTTGGGTGGTCACCCAGTGCGGTCCACACACCCCTCACCTCCCAGTGACACTACTGGCTAGGTTCACCTTAGGGTCATCAGAAGTCAAACAGCAACATCTGCAGTGCAGACAAAGATAGGGCATGCTTTTCTATGGAAAGTTAGAAGAACACGGAAAATCTAGCCATGTTAGCTATGTAGTCCTTGGAATTGACATCTGAAGCAGTATTTTTAATTTGCTGTTTGTGGGCTTTCGATGTCAATGGTTGGTCTTATTTAACATGATCAATAGATGGAAAACTCTGGCGCATCACTAGGGGGATGTGGGGAGTGTGGGCCACACCAAGTGACACCCAAAGGAAAGGGGTTGCCACTGCTTCCCAAACACTTGCCTTTTGGTAGAAAATGGGCTAAGGTGTTCTGCAGTGTCCCTTTAAAATGAGAAAAGATTGTGCGAGTGGGGCAAGGGTCAATAGGAAGAGAAAGGAGGGCGCCCCACATATTTTTTTACAAAATAAAAATAATAATTTTTAATTTTAATTTTTTTAAATATTATTTTTTATTGTTTTGAAATGTTCTTTAAAAATTACATTACCAAATTTCTACAATAACCATATGAAACAATGTACATGTAAATACTTTTAGGCTGTGCGTATGATTTAAAGGTATAATTATAACTTTTCTCATTGTTTATGCCACAATTATTCCCATTACTTTCAGTGATATACAGGAATTAGGATTTATGAGTAATCTCAGTACAAAAAAAAAATAACATTACTAAGGATTCTGTATGGTATGATTTGGGAGGAGGTCAGTGCTGGGCGACATCATGAATTACCTCATTGGGGGACACCAACCCTAGTGTCACTACTGGGAAAACTGCAAGAAAAATAATAATCTAGTTTTCTAAATGCATCTCTGTATTTGATCTTTAAAATGCTGCCAGTTGTTCCAGACCCTTGGGATAAATTTGGACAAAAGCAAAGAACAAAGACATAAACTGCCCCTGACATTTTGATGGAACTCTTTTAGTTTTAGTTCAGTGCAGTTTACAGTATTTGTTTCAGCTGCAGGCCATAAGGATAAAGGGATAATAATGCCGTAAAAGTCACTACAATATGAAAAGCAATTTTAACATTTAATTTTAAGAACAGAACAAAAATCCACCATCAGAAATGTAACTCCACTTTCAGAAATGTAAAGCCACTTGCTAATAACATGTGCTGTACTGAACAAAAACTAGTCAATTTACTTGGGTTATTGTGTTTTTGTTTTGTAGCAGCCAAGCAAAGGTAACTGCCATCCACAGAATCTTTGTATTAATTTTAGCAAACAGAATTATTATATTTTGTTATTGGAATCAGTTAGCTCTTGGTTAAATTCCACTTTTCAGAAGCAGGACCTTTTCGGTTGTGGTGCCAACTCTCTGGAGTACCATCCACAGGGTCAACCTAAATCCTGGTTTTTCCAAATAGCATTTGGCTTGGACTGAATTGTGGGGCTTTATTCCTAGGTGGAGCTTAGGAAAGCAACACATTTTGGACTAAAACTCCCCAAATCCCCCAACTATGCAGACCAGTTAAACTAAAGCAATAGTGTTTTAAAGCTTTTTTCCTCAAGTTTGGATTTTATGTTCTGTTCCAAATGATTGCTAATAATAATATTGTTGCTGTTAATATGCTGGATTTCTTGGTTCCTATTTCTTTTTGTGCCTTGTTTTGATGGATGTTATTTAGTTTATTAATATACTCTTAGTTGTTGCAGTGCCAAGTTTGTTTCACAAGACTAGCTAGGGTGTACATTAAAAGACAGACAGATACATACATATCAGTTCATATGAAAGAGAATTCTCTGTGCAGATAATGGCACCTAATTTAAAAGGCATTTTATGAACTGTCCCACTGAATACTGCAGAAGTTGTTTGCAGAGTACTCTGGATATACGTTAAATAAAGTTCTAGTTCTTGATTTAAAAATTGTAATAATTGGATGATTAGTGATTATGCTTCTTTAAAGTTACATAACTGTTGAGGGTAAATCATGCTTTAAAAAGATGTTTCTCACCCTATTATATATTTCAATTTATTCATGGTTGTAAAACTAATTGGGGGGATCATTCAGATGATTTCCAAAGTTAACTTCAGTCACAGTGAGTGAGGCTTGGATTTAGTTGATCTAATGCAATGTTCTCTCAATAGGAAAAAAAAACCTTTTATTTTGTCCTGGTGCACTAAACTGGGGGGGGGGGGGGTTGCAGACTGCCAGAAATAGTGCAAATTGAGTCCACTTTTAGGGTTAGGGTTAGTGCTAGGGAATCATGAGAATTGTTGTTGTTTTTCTGAGACATTGAGCCTTCTCTGTCAGAGAGCTGTGGTGCCACAATAAACTACAGTTCCCATGATTCCCTAACCCTAACCCTAAAAGTGGACTCAATTTGCACTATTTCTGGCAGTCTGCAACCCCCCTATGTTTCCCTCTTGTTGGCAAGATGCCACTATTCATACAACATCCCTGCAAAGCCCTGTATTCACAAATATTTGTAATATGGAAGATTGGTTGAACTGGAATCTGTTTGAAAGGAGGAGAGTTTCTGGGGATGAATAGGTATTCATGAGTAATTGAACCTTTTAGCTTCGCTGAAGTTACTCATCTAAAAAAATATACATCATTTAAAAAAAAAACTTTAAAATTATTTTAAAAATCTAAACCAAAAAATCTAAAGCCTAAATCTCACTTTAGAGCAGGCTAACCTAAAATCCCTATTTCTGAGGCCATAGGACCATGGGTTTTAGCCAAAGTATTCTGAAGGATGATGGGAATTGCAGTCCAACATCTGGAGGTTTGCACTTTTCCTATTCCTATTTGGAAGTGCCAAGGTTCAAAGATGCCTAACTGCATGTATATTTAGAATTTGGTCTTTAAATAGAGGTTGGATCATGCTCTTATCAGGACTACTTTAGCTGTATTCCTTCATGACAGGGGGTTGGATTAGATGGTCTCTGGGTACATTACAACTCTGCATGTCTATTTATGTGTGATAAACATCTGAAAGCCTGCCTGGTATTCTTCACTTATTTCTTCCTTTTAGCGTTGAGGAAACCAAGATAAAATTTGAAATTTAAAAATAAGAATGGAATGACTGCTGGATTTCATAAGCCATTCCTAAGAATATTGCTCCTCCACTGTTCAGTTTTGTTCACAAACCGAAGGCATAGTAGGTCATAAGCATTATATTTTAATAGTTTCTCAGTTGTTGTCATAAAACATCTTTTGAAAAGGCATTTATACAAAACAGCCAACGACGGTGATAAAAATAATCCTTTATGATTCCATTTATCATCCCTGATAGGCTTTGAAAATTGATTTCACAAGAAAGTAGCAGACACTGTGAACACGATAGTATTGGCTTGCTTGCCTCTTAAAAAAAACTTCTCTTGCTGAAGGATTTTTCTTTGTCATAATGCAGTATTGGTGGAAATATGAAGCTTAGTAAATGAATTTCCAAATACTGTACCGGTATATGGTTGCTAACAACAGGATAGATTTGACATCATTTATAGGGATTCCAATATGGTATTGTCAGCTCTCCTTCCATTTACTGGCTCTGTCATTGCCCCCTGTTCTTTAAAGCAACATTTGGCTCTTAAATTTCCTTGCAATGGATAATGGGCTTGTGTATATGTGCGTGTCTTTGTGGCCGTATATAATTTTTTAACAATACTGTAGTATGTGGCTCCTTTTGGAGACTGATACGCTTCATTCTGACTCAAGGTAAACAGAAGCTGCATTGTTTATGAAATGTTGACTACAGAATTCAGCCTCCATACAAGATTATTCGGACATATTTCTGGCAGAGCTCTTAACGCAGACTTGGATCTCAGACAGGGAAGGGAAGAGAGTCTGGAGACAGAATTGTGCTTAAGAAATAATACATGTGTAAGTCCATTTATAAAAAGCCATCTGAACCACAAAGGTAGCTTGGAGGGATTGATATTTTGAATGGAGAAGTGGCACCTGGAAAAAACGATTAAGCATTCTAGTCCATTTTTCCATCTCCCCACAAAATATGTTGTAGGTCCTTCACTGTATATATTTGTGTATAATGCCTCATTTATTTCTCCCTTGGAAAGAATATGAAGAATGTGAGCAATCCAAATGTTCCTTGCATACTGATAATCCGCATAGTCGTATGGCAGAGAGGTATGTTTTTTTGGCTTTTTTGCCCACTAAATAAGATCTGGGTATGGATAATCTCTGTTCAAGCAGTACAGCAGATACTGTTGCATAATACAAATGGTACTAATCTGGGAGCAGCAGAGAATGGCATAAAATGAATCAATACGATCTGAGGATAGAGATCTTTGGTACAGTAATGGAACTGGGATGGCAAAATACAGACAATAAAATATATGGCTTAACTTGGATAGCTACCTGTAATAAAGGGGGTTGTAGACAATGGGAAATCTAGTGGTTTTTAAAATCACACATTTAGGGGAGAAATTGTTTCTAAAGAAGACTTCATTTCTATCAAGTGGAAACTGATTTGCAAGATGGAAGCAAAAGTGTGACCTAAAAATCCATCCTTTTCAGATGTGTTCACTATGAAATGCTTTATCAGATCTCACAAGAATTGCCTCATCCTAAACACCCTATAGCCTCGATGGTGAAGCTATGGCACACATGCCAAAGCTGCACACAAAGCCATTAAGCCCATCATGCGGAGGGCAGGGAGGAGGAAAAAGCGTATGCCTGTTCCTCTTCCTTCCTGGCTGTCCATCCCGGCTGTCTCTGGAGGCAACTGAAGGCTGGGAGCGGCGCAAGGGGGAGGAGGAGGAAGAGGTGTGTGCCTGTTCCTCCTCCTTCCAGACCCTCCACAGCCTTCAGTTGCCTCTCCGGGGACAGCTGAAGGCCAGGGACAGCATGGTGGAAGGAGGAGAAAGAGGCGTGCACCTAGAATCATAGAATAATAGAATCATAGAATTGGAAGAAACCACTAGAGCCATCCAGTTCAACTCCCTGCCATGCAGGAACTTAAAATCAAAGCATTCCTGACAGATGGCCATCCAGCCTCTGTTTAAAGACCTCCAAAGAAGGAGACTCCACCACACTCACAAGGAGTGTATTCCACTGTCAAACAGCTCTTGCTGTCAGAAGGGTCCTCCTAATGTTGCGGTGGAATCTCTTTTCCTGTAGTTTGCATCCATTGCTTCCTCAATATGATATCCCTTCAGATATTTAAACAGGGCTATCATATCACCTCTTAAACATCTCTTCTCTAGGCTAAACATACCCAGTTCTCTAAGTCGTTCCTCATAGGGCATGGTTTCCAGACCCTTCACCATTTTAGTTGCCCTCTTCTGGACACGCTCCAGTTTTTCAACATCCTTTTTGAATTGTGATGTCCAGAACTGGACGCAGTATTCCAAGTGGGGCCTGACAAAAGCAGTATACAGTGGCACTATTACTTCCCTTGATCCAGATACTATACTTCTATTGATGCACACATGTGTGTGCATGGTTTGGAAAGTACTGAATTGCACACAATGGCCTCCATTTTGTGCTTTGGCAAATAAAATCAAATATAAGTATGTTTGCATTGGGAAGATGTTGCCTTTGTAATAATAAAGGAGCTTTGATAGAACAAGTGGGGGAATAAATTGCTTAGAATTGTGTAATGGATTGTACCTTCCCCATGGCCCATTTAGTGATATTATGTGAAGCAGTGAGAAAGAGATATCAGATTGGGTGAAATCTAGTAATTTTTATTTGTCATCCATGCTAATCCTTTTTGGGGTTAAGCAGTAATCAATACAATTCCCCATGTGATTTCCAAGTGTCAAGTGTACTGATTCACCATGTCTGTCATCTTGAAAACTGTCAAGATGTACCCTAGAGACATATTGGCTGCTGATCAGGAATAAGGGCAGAGGGGCTGGCATGGCTGAGGAAGCTGAAATATCAGGTGAGTCCCTTCTCTGAAGCATTAGCGGAAAAACAGAAGGTCACATCTGCAAGTCTAGAATGCATTTTCCTTTGGGCAATAGAGAAAATGTGAAAAGGTTTTATGATTATACCACACCAGGTAGTTAAGCAATTAGGCCATTTGAAGTTGACAAGGCTCCAGGTTGAGATGAGTCACATCTCAGAAATGAAGAGCTGGAAGCTGAAAGTGAAACTGAATTCTGTTGGCAGAGATTCCAAATCACTCTCCCAAGTGCATAGTAGCTCAGAAGCACTGGGCGGGGAAGGATGAGATGTGGGAGAAGCAAGAACAGTAGACTCTCAGTGTTCCTTAGAGAGAAGATCTAGCAAATCCTAAACCAGAGGTCGGCAACCTAAAGCCTCCGCGGGCCAGGTGCGGCCCGTGGAGGCCTTCGGACTGGCCCCTACCTGGTCCTGCCACTACCACCACCCCCGCCTTTCGCGGCCACGGGGGACCTCCAGGGCGCCATTTTGTATTCCCGTCGTGGGAAAGGTCGCTCGAGACTCCAGGAGCCCTCCTGGGGGACCCCCAAGGGGCGTCGGGGGACAGGGGGCCCGGCCCCACCCCCAAAAATGTTGCTGACCCCTGTCCTAAAACTTGTGTGCCTGGCTAATCATCCACAAGCAAAGAGTTCAGAAATAATTGATGGTAATAAATGAAAGTTATGTTCCTTTGATGGGAAGTATTATTCCCAAACTAGAGTTAAAGTCGCCCCTCCCAATTTGTGGGAGATCCATGCCAGACCCCTTCACAAATTGGGAAAATCGCCAATATTGGAGCCTCATCAATTCCAATGAGGGTGCGCTCCTATGTGCGCACACCATTTTGTCCCTCAAGGCTTGCCGTCTGCAAAGGAGCGAGGGACATGAATGGCAAGACTGCAAACGGTGAGGGACCAATATATTTTTAATTCTCTTTGATGGATTCCTGAAGAACAATTGTAGGAATGATGGACATGCATTCCTTTGAACATTGCAGTCCAATCCAGTCTAGTTATTTTTATTTACTGTCATCAATGCTAATCCTGTTTTGGGTTCTACATATTTCATTTCATTTTTATATTCATTTTGCTTGAGATTCACCATTCTCGCAGTGTTTCCTCCCTCTCGTACTTTTCTTTTGATGCTCACATCTCTTCCCCGGTCCTCTTTATTTTAAAGAGAAAACTACCATACAAAGATTTGTATTCTGTAGGAACACTTAATAAGATCTGGACATAATCCATTGTTGGTTGAATGCCACTATAGTACATATATATGAACCGAAAGATGACATTTGGTCCCATCTTTAATTGTTTGGTTCAACTTGAAAATGTTATTATGGTACAGTCAGTGCTTGGCAAGGACTGGGTATGCGGAAGAGGGCTAAAGAATTGTTGTCTCTATTTGGCCAGAGTCACAGGGACATAGTCTGTCTGAGAAAGGGATCTTCTTATGTCAGCCTTCAAGAACAGCTGAAGGAAGGGCATGCCATCATGCTAAAGTAAAGGCTCTCTGGTACCAAGCATCTGTTGAAGTCACTAACAATGAACGTTGGGGTGCTAGCTAGGTCCAGCTGTCACTCTATATCTATCACCCATTGTTTGATGGTTGCTTTAGCCTTTTCACATCCCATACTGATCAGAAGATCTGGAGAGAAGCTCAATTAAGAAATTTTAGTCATCACCATCTGTTTCCTCATAGAATATAATTGTATGAACTACAGTTGCTAGTGGGGGATTCTGGTTATTGCAGATCAAAAGGATAATATTTCCAGACTCTACCTAGTGATGCATACTACTTATCATATAAGGAACAAATTTGAACAACAAAGCACTTGGTCCACATCAAAAAAGCGTCAAAACCAAGGGTAGCAAGGAGATTCCAAAAACAGAGTTAAATTGACTGTTGCACAATGGGAGAATGCATTACTGTCCTGCCGATAGTGCAACACTGTACTCCTGTAACTCCCTGTCGCGGGGCCGCAAGGAACTCCTCCCACTCCATGCTTCTTGGAGGTATCCATTTCGACGAAAGAAAGGGCAGACCACTTAAGATGTATGCTCGGTACCTTTTAATCAACTCAGAAGCTCATTCACCAAACAGTGACTCTCCTTCGGCCAGTGTTCCTCTCTCCCCTCGAGCTCCAGTACTTATCGCTTCTCTTTCTCTTTCCCTTCCCCCGTCCGCCTCACCGAGCCTTCTTCCGCATTTTTCCCTCTCCCCAAACGCCTCCTCCTTTTCCCTTTTATCCCTGGGCCCCTCCCTCCTGGGCCTTGCTTCCCTTTCTTCTTTTCCAGGTGTCGTTAGACCTTGTAATTCCCTTCTCTGGCTCCCTGCTCTTTCCCTCATTAACCCTTGCTTTCCCGAACAACCCTCTTCCATGGGCCAGCCTTCCTTCACTTTATCACATAACCCCCCCCCCCCCCCGACAAGAGGGTTGTTCCGTCTCCGCAAGCCCACGGGCCCTGTCGAGAAAAAAAATCAGCATTAGTATGATGTCTCCCTGCTCGATGTTGGACCGTAAAGGCATAGGGCTGCAGAGCTAAATACCACCGCGTCAGCCGAGGATTAGCATCCTTCATGGTATGCAGCCACTGTAAAGGGGCATGGTCCGTGACCAAAGTAAACCAAGCTCCCCACAAATAATAACGTAGAGCCAAAACAGCCCATTTCACTGCCAGAGCCTCCCGCTCAATGGCTGCATACTTTCTTTCTCCCAGCTTCAGCTTCCGACTCAAATAAAGAACAGGGTGCTCTCCATCTTCCCACTGTTGAGCCAGAACGGCCCCAATCCCTCTCTCGGACGCATCCGTTTGGAGAATGAACGGTTTATCAAAATCCGGAGCTCGTAAGACCGGCTGACTACATAACAGCCGTTTCAGGGTGTTAAAGGCCTCCTCCTCCCGGACCCCCCACCACTGTCTCTTATTCCGAGATTTTCGTGTTAAATCTGTCAAGGGTCCTGCTATGCTGGCAAAATGAGGGATAAACTTTCTATAATATCCGGCCAACCCCAAAAATTGCCTCACCTGTTTCTTATTCATAGGCCGTGGCCACTTACTAACCCGGTTGACCTTATCTTCCATGGGCCTTAACTGCCCCCTTCCTACCCAGTATCCCAAATATTTCACTTCTTGCCACGCCACCGCGCACTTTGCGGGGTTAGCCGTCAAGCCTGCCTCCCTTAATCTCTGCAGCACTTGTCGGAGGTGTTGAACGTGTTCTGACCAAGAGTTGCTAAAGATAATTATATCGTCAATGTACGATGCCGCGCAATGTTCTAGAGGGGCCAAGACCCGATCCATTAGCCTTTGGAAAGTTGCTGCTGCTCCATGAAGGCCAAAGGGCATTCATACAAAATGAAATAGACCCTTAGGCGTCGCAAAGGCCGTCTTTTCCCTGTCCCCTTCCGGTAATGGAATCTGCCAGTAACCTTTTGTTAAGTCTAAAGAGGACAAGAACTTAGCCTTTCCCAACTTCTCTAGCAATTGTGTAGTCCCTGGCATGGGATAAGCATCAAACCGAGACACCTCATTGAGCCTCCGAAAGTCTATACAAAACCTAATCGACCCATCAGGCTTCGGAACCAGTACCGGTTGACTTCGCCAGGGACTATTAGAGGGTTCTATGACCCCCAGATCTAACATCTTATCCACTTCACCATTAATCCCTTTCTGTAACCTCCACGGCCAAGGTCTCGCTGGAACCCTCACCACCACCCCGGGCTTTGTAACTATTCTATGGCAAGTCATGGACGTGAAGCCCGGGTCCCTAGAGAAGACATCTGCAAAGTCCCGTCTCACCTGATGGATATGTCTAAGCTGTTCCTCCGAGAGATCAGAGCAGATAGGTAGATCATCAGGACCCTCTTCGTGCCCAGCCTGTGGGCCTAACTCTTCTTCTCCCTCGTCTCCCGTTCCTACTTGAGCCAAAAAGGCTTCTCGCTCTTTCCATTCCTTAAGGAGATTAATATGAAAAACCTGTAACCGAGGATGGGCCCCCAGCACCTCCACCTCATAGTCCACTGGGCCCATCTGCCTTTTGACCTCCCAGGGTCCTTGCCACTGAGCAAACAACTTCGCTCTCTCCGAGGGCAATAACACTAACACTTTTTGTCCCACCTGCAAGGACCTAGGCCTGACACGCCGGTCATATGCCTCCTTCTGTCTTCTTTGGGCCTCCTCCAGATTCTGTCTCGCTATCTGCCCAATCTTTTCCAACTGCTCCCTCATCCGTAGCACTCTTCCTAACACCGTAGGCCCTTCGCTAACCTCCTCTTCCCACCCTTCTCTAACCAAGTCCAGCACTCCTCGAGGACGTCTTCCGTACAACAGCTCAAAAGGTGAGAACCCCAAGGATGTTTGTGGGACCTCCTGATACGCAAACAAGAGAGGTCCTATCAACAAATGCCATTGTGATCCCTGTTCCACTACAAACTTTCTAAGCATGGCCTTTAGGGTCCCATTAAATCGTTCCACCAACCCATTGGCCTCTGGGTGATAAACGGAGGTCTTTAGGGGTTTGACTTTGAGAATAGACCACATCTTTTGCAGGACTCTACTCATGAAAGAGGTGCCCTGATCTGTAATAACCTCTCATGGAAACCCCACCCTCGCGAAAATTGCCAACAACTCCTGAGCCACCCTACTTGCTTGCATGGATCGTAAAGGGACTGCCTCTGGGTAACGGGTAGCATAATCCACCATCACCAAAATAAACCGATGGCCTGCTGCAGACTTCCCCAGAGGCCCTACAAAATCAATGCCCACCCTTGTAAAGGGTTCGTCTATGATGGGCATAGGAATCAGAGGCCCGGCGGGAGCTCCCCTTCTTTGGGTCATCTGACATCGGGGACAAGAGGCACACCAGTCTTTCACCTCTTTCCACACCCCAGGCCAATAAAACCTCTGCAAAATGCGACTTGTAGTTTTATCCACACCCAGGTGTCCCGCCAGAGGAATGTCATGAGCTAAGGAAAACACCGCAGGACGTAGTGGTCGGGGCACCAATATTTGCCAGTGTGCCGCCTCTCCTTCCTTCATCTGTTGAACCCTATACAGTAAATTATTTTTAAAAACAAAGTAAGGTCCCTTCTTTCCCCTTTCCTCTTCTGGAACCGCTTGCTTAAGCGCTTCCTGTAAGGTCGCATCATTTTGCTGCCAAAAGGCCACTTGCTCTCTATTAACCCTGGCGATATCTACCCCTTCTGCCCTGACCTCTGCCGCAGCGTAAGCCTCCTCCTTCTGGATTAATTCCCGCCAGTTGGGCCAATCCCGCCCTAGGAGCATTTCTCTTCCCATTGAGGGTACCACCCCCACCCTCATTTTTCGCTCCATTTTTCCAACTCTCACCCTCACCCTGGTGGTAAAATAGGTTTTCACCTCCCCATGGATACATTTCACCGCCACCTGGGGACCATCCGCCTTTCCTGATACTCCCCTTACCAAGGTGTGGCTACAGCCCGAGTCAGCTAGGGCTTGAACTCTCTGTCCATTGACCCAGGCTGTGACCACCCGAGCATCCCTACCTATCACATCCCTACTTACCTGGGCCGCTTCCCAGGCGTCTCCCCAAGCACACTCCATGAGAGGACAGTCCTTCTTAATGTGGCCCTCCATCCCACAGGTGAAGCAGTTGATTGGACGCCGGGAACCTTCCTGGGCACCCAACATCAACGGTCTTCGGGCAGGGTTAGTTGGTTTGCCTCCCTCTACTCCTCCTTTCAAACCTTTGCTCGCGGTCCCCTCGTCTCCAAATCCGTCTCCCGGCGACATTCCCCGATGTTCTGGTGGTCTTCCCCCGGCAACTCTAGTTCCCCGCGCTACCTTTGGTTCTACCGGTCCCCGAGGGTTCCCTAATTCGGCCTCATCAGCCCCTGCAAAGGCCTCCATCAAAGCCACAGCCTCTTCCAAAGCCACAGCCTCTCCCAACTGCGGCTGTCATTGGTAAGGCATTAATAAATTGCTCAACCATCACCATTTCAGCCACCTCTGGCGCCGATCGCACCGCCGGCTTCAGCCATCTCAAACCGCTGGCTCTAACCTTTTGCCCCAGGGCACGCGGATGCATGCCCAGAGTCCACTTTAACTCGCGTAGTCGGCGCCTATAAGTCTCCTCCGAGATATTGAGAGTAGTCAAAATGGCCTCTTTAACTTTCTCATAAGAAGAGGCTTCCTCGGGGCTAAGGTATCCACTATCTCCTGGGCAGGCCCCGTAAGACATGGGGTGACTATAAGAGCCCATTGTTCCTTAGGCCACTTGGCAGCTATGGCCACCCTCTCGAAAGCATGTAAAAATGCCTCCGGATCATCATTAGGGCCCATCTTTACCAATCTTATTGGGGCTGGGGCCCCTACCAGCAACTCCAAGGTAGGCTTTTCCCCCTCCCTTGGGAGCCTCATCGCCTCAGCCATCTGCGTTACCAACTGCTGATGTGTCACCTGTTGGGCTGCAAACATTTGCTCCATCAACTGCACCTGGTGAGCGTTCACACTCCGCAACAACTTTTCCTGTTGGTCAGCCAACCATGCAAACCAAGACTCACTGGGTCCTGTAGCCCCACCTTGTACCTGAGATCCCACTTCTGACACCAATGTCGTGGGGCCACAAGGAACTCCTCCCACTCCATGCTTCTTGGAGGTATCCATTTCGACGAAAGAAAGGGCAGACCACTTAAGATGTATGCTCGGTACCTTTTAATCAACCCAGAAGCTCATTCACCAAACAGTGACTCTCCTTCGGCCAGTGTTCCTCTCTCCCCTCGAGCTCCAGTACTTATCGCTTCTCTTTCTCTTTCCCTTCCCCTGTCCGCCTCACCGAGCCTTCTTCCGCATTTTTCCCTCTCCCCGAACGCCTCCTCCTTTTCCCTTTTATCCCTGGGCCCCTCCCTCCTGGGCCTTGCTTCCCTTTCTTATTTTCCAGGTGTCGTTAGACCTTGTAATTCCCTTCTCTGGCTCCCTGCTCTTTCCCTCATTAACCCTTGCTTTCCCGAACAACCCTCTTCCATGGGCCAGCCTTCCTTCACTTTATCACACTCCCACATATTTTGGTGTAATTTTACTCAATATGACTTGTAAACAGGATCTTGGCCAATGCTTATAACTGGATGGAAACCTCTATACAATGTATCACTGATGGTTTGAGAAGTTGTGGCCTTGCACTCTAATGGAAAAGTTACCTCAACAGGTTCATCTTTCAAGAAATGAACATTATAAAAATGCTTTTGTTATAGATCAATGTTCATTTATTTATTTTATTAACAGAAAATAGAGACAATTTTGCTTCACCTGGTTCTCATGTTGAACTTTGGAATGATATTGGAATGATATATAACTTTGAAGAGTAGAACAATGCATATCAGTTTTTAATATACAATGTTTAAGCTTCATCTACAGACTTATTGTATAACTAAAGAGTATTGTTTGGTAGCAAATTTCATTTAATTACTTTAACAATTTTTTTATTTGTCAAAGTTAATATAATCTTAATAAAAAGTATTTTTTTATTTTAAAAATTAATTCACCTCCTCCTATCCCTGCTGTATCTGACCTTTTATCATACATTTAAGATATTTTATTTTTGTTTGTTCTTTTAAGTTAATGCTAAATTTTGCGACAATTAAGTCTGAAATCATGGGAATGTTTTGGCTGTTATGCACTGCATAAAGGCTGTAGATGTGGGTTGTTTGAACAGAGGCTCCATGTTCAGACCTTGCATTCATGAACTAAACTAGATTCCTTCTCATACCCTCTAACATTTTGCAGATGAAAACTGGAATGCATGAGGATAAGTAATATCAAAATCTGGTCATGATGGCAAAAAATATTTGGAAGAATACACAAGCTAGAAGGCTACAGCAGTTTGCTTTTGCCTGGACCTACTAGGAAGGGCAAGATTCTACCTCCTCCTCTCCTTTCCCACCTTCTATGTTAACTGAACAAACTACTTTGTGGTTGAAACTCAGTTTGCTGCAATTGAAGTAAGCTGAGAACTAAGAGAAAGTGGGAGGATGGGAGGGAAACTGGGGCATTTTAAAAGCAGCTGAAAAAGTGGGACAGCAGAGGATTAATCAGGACTGCCTTTCAGATTGGGATAGTTGGTTCTTATGCCCTCTGCCATTAAAATTAGTGGTACAAGAAATGTGAAAGTTGCAAATAGATATAATAGTATAGAACCATTGAAATCATCTAGATAAAAGCATCTGCTTTGTTAGCTTAGGAAACTAACTCTGGTGAAAGGCACCTTGAATATTGACAAAAGTATTGTATCATAATGACAGACATGCCCTTCTGCTTTCCCTAGCATTATTTGTTGTATAAAGAGTAAGCAAATCTATAGCTCTTAAGATAAATTGCCAAGGTTTCTTCTGAATAGTTATCAGCATAATGAAATGTGATCTACCAGTAATTACATGTTTTATAAGTAAAGACAAAAATGGAAATAGCGACTGCTGCTGTAAATGAAATGCCTCCTCTCACCCACAAAAAGAGCTAGCACTTTCCAAAGCTGATGGAAATTCAGAAAGAGAAGAAATTATGCAGAACAATCCATGAGTATAAGTCAGTGGTCTTGGGACTACACTTTGTCATCTTCTCAATCTTTGCTTGCCCCAGAAATAAGTTCCTGAACTGTGGAATAGGGCTTGTGGACACTTTCTGGCTGCCTCTGAGTCTTTGTGAGCATTTTTACTGAATATGTGCCAATTCCTTTGGCCTCTGGAATGCTTGCAAAAGCTTGACCTCCAAGGAGCATGCCCTGGCTTCCTTGTTTGTTCCTTCCAGTGACTCATCCTACTGGTTATATAATGAGGAACCACCACCACCACCCCCCCAGGTAAAAACAGGACAGTGAATTGACCAGCACCATAGAGCAAAAGCTCAATTGGATCATACAGATATTATAGACAATATAATAAAAATTCAGCTGAGAACTCAATGCTTGGCAAGAGATTGTGCCTTGCTTGTGGTTTTTGCCAGTGCATTAGCCACTTCTGAAATAGTAGCTCTTATAACGGATAAGATCAGAGCTTGGGAATTTTAACTTTTTGTTCTGCAACTCCTGCAGTCCTCCAGTTTGCATAGACAGTGACTGTGCTGGAATTATGGGAGCTGGAGTCCACAAAAGTAACATTTCCAATCTCAGGATAAGATGGATCTTTAAAGAGAAGATGGACCTGATCAAGAGGCAGTTACTATGCTCCCAGAAATTTGTAGCCTACTAGCTGTATCTACTTTATTTATTTACAATATCTCTTTACAGCATAGTGGATGTACTGGCATGATCTTAATTCATGTAGAGTTGCCCCTCCATTTTCACAGGGGATCTTACTCCGAACTCCCCTGCAAAAATGGAAAATTGGCATTATTCAAGCTCCATTGGCTTAAATGATAGCACACCCATTTTTTCCATTGTCTCCCTCCCTGCCCACGAATGGGCGAGACCATGGACTCCAAGTCCACAAAAACGAAGAGAGAGAGAGAGAGAGAGAGAGAGAGAGAGAGAGAGAGAGAGATCATAGCGTGGAAATTTAGGGCTGTAACTATGAGGAAGGAGGGCAAAATGAAATCATTTACATCAGTTTAAAAATTCTGCCCTCCCGATGTACTTTTCCTTTAGTTTCGAAATTTCTAGCCTTGTAAAGTGAGACATACAAAATCATTCACACCTAGAACTCCCCTGCATGCTTTGCTTTAACAAGAAGGACCTAATACACAAATTTCATTTCAGGGGACAGATTTCTTATAGGGGTGGTTGCATCTTCATTTTATCCTCACCATGGCTACACCCCTATTCCAGCCTGAAGCCCTGATGGGTCAACAGCAATTGAAAAATCTAGAGATTCCAAGTTCTAACCCCAGCATCTCCTGAAGTCCAGTTAGCTTTACCAATTGGGGGGTGGTGGAGGTGGATGTAGCAGCTAATAGCTCACCATGTTGCAAGAAAGGAATGGAACTCTACATCTACATCCCCTTCTCTCCACCTCTGTTTGTGAAACGTGGAGGGTCTTTAGGTAGTATATAATCATACCAGTTGGAGTAGGAGTTGCTGGAAACAAAGTCCTGCAAAGGGGAAATTAGCATTTAAAGATGGTGCCTTTCAGTGTCTTAAAATAGGTGGTAACGCCATTATAATAACCACACACACGGGTTTTTGTCCTGTCCCCAGTCTGCTAGTTTATATTCTGTCATGTTTGAATACCATCAATCAGCTACGTGGCATTGTGTTAAATTACTGCATCCCTTAAGATATATTGCAATTCTGTGCAAAAAGTGAGATTCTTTGTTTTCCATATTTCTTTCTTTTTTGCTAATTTTTCATGAAAGAACAATTCTAAAAGCAGGTGGTGTTGAATAGAGAGAGAAAATGAAAAAGAAAGGTTGCCTTTTGAATTAGATTCTAAACCTCTTGGCTTAGGTTAGTAAATTCCACATTGACTTTAGGGATTCCATTGCAGGAGGAAAACTAAGGCCAATGTAAACATCTGGCACAATTGCAAAGCACATGATCTGTAGCAGGAAAATATCAATCAAGCAAAGAAAAGAAAATCACTGAAATAGCAGTTGCCATTTCAGCCTTTTCATTGTAAAGTACCTTGCAATTTTTGGCCTTGTTTATGCAATCTCATATGTGCTCTCTCATGTAATTTCTTTTGTTAAAGCCCAGAAGTCGTTTCCCTGGGCTTGTGAGCTGGCTGTGCTGTGCTGGAAATTAATAAGGAATACAATCCTTTACTGGCAAACAAGTAGACTGGAAGACTCCCTTCTGCCTTCAAATTAGACACACAGTTTACAGGCTGTATCTAAGCCAAAGAAGAATAAACTTTTGATTAGTGTTAGAATGAAATTAAGAGAACTATATTTAGGTTGTAATCCAGTCTCGCAAGTCCACCAGGAATATTATGCACTGTGCTACAGGAAGAATATCATTGACAGTAGTCTGAAACTTATTCAGAATACTTGCATAATCCTTTTTCTTTTTCTGCATTGGGTTGAAGGATGCTTTCTGGTGGTTCTTAATCGATGGGAGCAGAAAAAGGTTCACCAAATACATTGAGTTGAGATTTAGAAGAATGAATTTCTTAACTGGAAGAAAGTTTCAGTTTTCTTGTAGGTGTATTGAGAAAGGTGAGTTATAACCAGCAGCTAGATTACTTTCCTGTGGTGTATTGAATGATAACGAGGAAATTGAAATAGCAATAGCAAGTACATTTCTATACTGCTTATCAGTGCATTTAAGCACTCCCTAAGCAGTTTACAGGATGTAAGCTAATTGCCCCAACAAACTGGGCATTCATTTTAGCAACCTCGGAAGGATGCAAGGCTGAGTCAGCTATGAGCCCCTGGCTGGTATTGAACTCACAACCTTGTGGTTTGTGAGTGAGTGGCTGTAGTACAGGCATTTAACCACTGTGCCACCAGAATTCCCATATTTTGGATCAAATATTGATCAGAACAGAGATTGCAGTCATGATAGTAGAAGAAGACTAGGATTTGGAAGGGAAGCTGTGAAAGAGCTGGACAAGACCCTAAAGTGTAAAGATATAACTCTGAACACGAAAGTGGGGATCATCCAAGCCATTGTATTTCCCATCACCATATTGAGAGGTGGATAGTGAAGAAAGCTGACAGAAGGAAAATCAACTCATTTTGAGCTGTGATACTGGAGAAGAGTGCTGAGAATACTGTGGATAGCCAAGAAAACAAACCAATGGATTCTAGGACTTCCCAGAACTCTTCCCAGAAGCCATGATGACTAAATTGAGGTTGTTCATACTTTGGCCATATCATGAGACGGCATGAATAATTGGAAAAGACAAGGATGCTAGAAAAAGTGGAGGGCAGTAGAAAGAGAGGAAGACCACATGTCAGGTGCTTGGACTCAGTCAGAGAGGCCATGGACATAAGTCTGCTAGACTTGAACACAGCAGCAGAAGCAGCAGAGGACAGGGAGTCTTGAAGATGGTATGGTCTAGTTTGCTGCTATACAGTTATTGCTTGCTGTACAATTGGGAGTTGGAAGGGAGGTTCCTAGCCTTCCTTCACCACCATCACTTTACTCAAATGGAATTTGAAAAGGGCCTCCACTTAACTGGGAGGCATTTCCATATGGAGCAAGATTTCTGATTTTCTTGGGTTCTTGTTGAGATGGAGAGCAGTTTTCATGGCCCTGTCTTGTGTCACCCACAGTGCAACAAATTGTATTATTATTGAGTACATACTTTGAATGTTGCTTGACTTGTATAGGTCTTTAAGCTGCCTTGTCAGAAGTGCTTGATTGTGCCTTCCTGCATGGCAGGGGGTTGGACAGGATGGCTCTTTTGCTCTCTTCCAACTCTACAGTTCTGTGATTCAAACCTTATCTCAAAAATAGGGTTACCACCTTGGCTAGCTCCTTCGGAGTTTAAGCTAAAACCTAGTTCTGATGCATAAGTAGGAGGCAAGGTAGAAGGGTGTTAAGAAAAGAAAAGAAGGTTTACAGTGATTTTTAGACTAAGGGCAGATCAGTTTGCATTTCACAACTAACTCATAAGATACTAGATACAGTGGGCCCTTGGTGTCCTTTGGGGTTTGGATTCAGGACCCCCTGTGAATAGCAGGATCTGTGGATGTTCAAGTCCCATTATATACAATGGCATAGTAAAATGGTGTCTCTTATATAAAATGTCAAAATCAAGTTTTGCTATTTGGATTTTTAAAAAAATATATATTTTCAAGCCATGGATGGTTGAATCCATGGGTGCAGAATCTGTGGATACAGAGGGGTTACTGTATTCAGTTGTGCTCTGATCCAAAGTTCGTAGCAAATTATATCATTGATATATTTATCAGTAATTGTCAGAAATAGATTTGTGTTTTATTGTTTCTTCTAATGGCTGACATCCTCTTGGTTCATCCCATTCAGCCAGTTGTTGCATGGTGAGTCAACATGTAGATAATGGGTTCATAAGTTCATAAATAAATAAGGCTTCAAGTTCTTAAAACTCAAAAAATCTTTATTAAGAAACTGTAGATCTAGCCCAGTGACATTTATTGTTAGAACTGACTAGCAAATGCTACAAGTGTCCAATTAAACTACACAAAAATTTTAAAATTCAGGTAGGCTTAATTCTTATTCATTATAATTAATAAGCAGATTTCTCCACAATTTCTCTTACCACCCTCTTTCTTTCTTGTTACAATGAAATTCTTTCACAGAAAGTATCTTGAAGAGACTTGGCTTATGCCTGCCTCGCTTCCAGTTTTATCTCAGCACCTGGGTATGAGATCGCCCTGAGTTAGCAATGCCAGCTTTATAGCCTTTATATACACATGATCCCCAATATTTTATAGCAGTTAAGTTGGGTATGTAATTCCTGACATTTGTGGGTTTTGTATTTTGTTTTATATTGCTGCCTGGCCAACACTGCTACCCTGAATAAATAGTCATTTGAATTTTCTATTTCCTTATCTTTCCCCCATGTGTCCATTTCAAATAATAATAATAATAATAATAATAATAACAACCAACAACAACGACAACAACCAACAACAACAACCTTGTTTCTGACTGAAATCCATATTCCCAACTGCACCAAAAACTATTTCCAAGTGCACCTTTTATTTTCCCACGGCACAAAATAGTTCCAGCTGTACATTAGAATAATGCCTGCTGAGTGTGCTATTGCAAGTTCATCACCAGCTCTGACCTTTTTCCTAGCTCTCAGCTTTACACTTGAACATGAAGTGGCAAAACTGTGTATGGTGGAATTCTTTCCTTGTTTTTGCTTTTGTTTTTAGTTCTCACAACTATCTGTCCACAGCACTGTGCTAACCTGGCAGGAGTTCACTGATGGCTGTTTTTATGCAGAGCCTAGGACAAAAGTCACCACATTGATACTGTGCAGTAAACGTAACCTTGACATAGTGGCAATAGGATTCTGGCACCTGAGTGTATGAGCTGCTGTGCCATTCTAGAAGCTGCCCTGCCGATATACATTACGGGACTGTGATGTAAGAATGATGTGAAAATTATTCAGTGAGACAAATTATTTAAAGACATGTCACTCAGATGGCATGCAAACTCAAACATCACTATAATCTGCAAATTAAATTTTCCCTATCTGAGGATTTGGGGCCTGTCAGCCTTAGATAGCGTGCAATGATATTTCATACTGCTACTTTGAATGCCATGTGACCCTTTTGCTCTCACTCCCTTCCCATCTTCATTCAGATGTTATTTCATAAAATGCGAGGGAGGTAAAAAGGTCTAATATGATGTGCCATTTAGAGAAGTGCTCATTAGTCTGCTCTGGAGTGGCTTGGAAGAATGATCAGGGTGTAACTTCACCTTTGCTGTCCTTATTATATAGGAGATGAGGGAAAAAATCACTTTCTGCCCATTGTGTCCTAGCTTTCTGCAGCATCTGCCATGGTCAAAGTTAGAGAGCGGTTGTTAGTATAAGACTGTACTAAGATAATATGCATCATGGTAAAAGCTACTGAAAGGCTGCTGCAGCATCTCTCAGTCACTTAGATGAGAACACATAAACTGATAATGACGTTCTGCCAATGACAAAATTGGACCAAACTCTGATGCTCATAAGATTTGGTTTCCTTGTGCCTTTGAGGAGGACCACCCAATGGGTATCAAGATGAAGCTGAAATTGTATTGTTAAGTGCCTGGTGAATATTTCAGGAGTCTTTTTCACAAAAATGTTTTTAAAAGAAGGGGTTGATTTAGGGGGCAGCGCATAGGCCCATTGGGGTGTACAGGTGGCATGTGAATTGTATTTTGCCATCTCTAAGTTTAGGCAATGACAGCTTTTGAATACAGTGGGTCTACTTCAGAGTTGTTCTGTAAGTGAACCTGGTTTTACTCTTAGAGGATTGTGGACATGTCACGAAGCATTTTCTAAAACCAGCAACTCAGAATTATGAACATAGTAGTTTTTAGTCCTGGTGTGTTAGACATTTGTACATTTAAATATTTTCCCTTCCTTTTCATTGACTAGAAGTCTTTCCAAGAAGATGATTATTCCAGAGAAACAGATGAGGTAATGGACCTTTTGTCTATCTGTGTTGTTCAGATATGTATGGCAAACTGCTTATGTGAGATATTTTTTGGTGACATTTACAGTAAGAACCACTTATCATATTATAGGCAGATAATTTTACTCAGTCTATAAATCTGTATTATTATGGATAAGTAAAAATTTGCCTGTCCTATTTCTTAGCACTACGGAGAACTAAATATTCAATACTGGCAGCTGTGTAAAAGGCATAAAGTTTTTGATATGATCAATGTGGTAGGATGCTCCTCTGTCATACTTTCTCATCCTTT
This sequence comes from Phrynosoma blainvillii, assembly GCA_026167975.1. NCBI lineage: Eukaryota > Metazoa > Chordata > Lepidosauria > Squamata > Phrynosomatidae > Phrynosoma > Phrynosoma blainvillii. The sequence continues at coordinate 11,477,025 of JANUYF010000005.1, forward strand.
TATTGGTTAAGGTTTATCTCCGCTATAGTATGGAATTTGAGAGTGACAATTTTACTCACCAAGACAGGACCCATGGGTGTGTCACGGACATTTTGAATATGCTTTCAATACAGGTACATTACCACTAGATGTCAGTATGATCTTATTTGTCCAACTAGTGGTACAAACTAGCAGTGTAACACAGTATGGGGATGTATGTAACAGAATATAGAGAGTAGTAAGGTGTATTCCAGTATCTGCATTGGAGCATTGGGCCAGGACTCTGCAGATCACAGTTGCCATTTTTGCTCAGCCATGGAAACCCATTGGGTGATCTTGGGCAAGCCATACTCTTTTTCCCTCAAAGGAGGGCAAAAGCAAACACTTCTGAATAAATCTTGTCAAGAAATGCTATGATAGTGTTGCCATAAGTCAGAAATCACTTAAAGACATACAGCAACAACTAGGTGTGTACACTAAGCAGCCGTCCAAGCCCTAAGACCTATGAGAAAGTTCTCTGTCATTCATTTTCTGCAGTAAAATGAGTGAAATGCTCCAGTTTAACATAACTGTGCAGAGTGAAGCTTCTTTTTTTTTTTTAAATCACACGTCAGTTTAAAAGTTTAAAAACCCAACGAGTTTTCTTTGGTTGCCTCATGAGGATCCTTCCTTCTGCAGAACTTCTGTTTTGAGAGAATCAGCAAGTCATATGAACTGGCCACAAGATTACTGTTTCCATATTTATACAGCATCAAAGGCTTTGTGGCTACTATGCTGTATCAGTAATATAATGGGAGCCAACAGCATTTCTTAATTGGAATGACAAATCAATGAATCTACATGGAATCTCTGGGTTAAGAGAGGATGGAGTCAAAATAAATCTTATTGTAGAGGAGCTAACACCAATCTACAATTCTAAAACGAACAGTTGTATAGCATCTTCATTAAAACCACTGAATACTGCTGACTCTTATGTTTTCAAAGGGAGACTAGCTTTTGCTTCTCAGCCTAGTGTAATCAAAAACTTGTTTTGCACTTTGCATGAGTTGACTTAACATTGTCGTGCCTGCACTCTGTCTTATGTTTAGTATAAAGTTGGGACTACGGGACTCTATGATGACAAGAAGCATTTTTTCTCGTATTCTATCTCCTCCCTTATTTTTGTTTTTTCGAGAGCATGTGGCCCAAAGAAGAGTACTAGGGAATTTGAAAATTTGCTTACAATTTTTGATCTATTACTTGCCACGATTAATGTATTCTACTTCAGTTTCCTGTGAGTTTCTGTAAAAGTCTCCTAATGGGCCAGCATGAGTTACTTGCAACCCGTATAATTGACACAGGGGCAAGGTGCCCGAGACTTTCCTGAGGATCAATAACAAGCAAGAGCTAAGCCTGGGTGGTTCTGCAGCTGTCAGGGTCGTACCAGCTGGAACAGACACAGGAAGCTGGAAGAAAGGTGCCAGCGTGGAATTAGCTACCAGCATGAGAAATGTTGCATGCCAAGTGACTGTGATCGTTCCATAAGGTTGTATTTGTGAACATTACAGTGAAACAGATCTTGAAAATAATATCTTATAAAGAATAAGGTTGCTTGTAACAAATCATTATTTTTTATTTGATTTATATCCTGCCTTGCCCCCCAAATGGGATTCATTTTGTTACTTTGGTGGTGGCGGGATAATGGAGGCCAGCAGCATTTCTTTAGTTGCATTACATAAGAACTGGAATCCTATTGGTGACATATAACTTGGAGATGCATGCCCATGACTGCATTCACACTGCAGAAATAATCTGGTTTGACACCACTTTAACTGCCACGGCTCCATGGTATTGAATCTGGGAACTGTTACTTTGTGAGACATCTAGCCACCTCTCTCAGAGAGCTCTGGTGGCACAACAAACTCAACAGTAGGAGGAACTTCCTGACAGCGAGAGCTGTTCAAGAGCGGAACACACTCCCTTGGAGTGTGGTGGAGTCTCCTTCTTTGGAGGTCTTTAAACAGAGTCTGGATGGCCATCTGTCAGGGATGCTTTGATTTTGGGTTCCTGCATGGCAGGGGATTGGATTGGATGGCCCTTGTGGTCTCTTCCAACCCTGTGATTCTATGATTCTATACCCTTCCTAGAATTCCATTGCATTGAGCCATGGCAACTAAAGTGGCGTCAAAGTGGATTATTTCTGCAGTGAGGATGTAGCCCATGCCCTCTTTTTTTAAAAAAGGCACTGTGGAAGGAAGTATTCAGTACCTCCTTGTACAATATTCCCCTTTCCAGAAACTGCCAAGACCCTGGAGGATACTGTCACAGCCTTTTACTGACTCAGGGGAAAGGGTCAGAGGCACTATGGCAGCAACTATCAGCAGCAAAGAGATCTGAGGGAGGCCTCCCAGGTCCCCAGCAAGTCTCCAGTTCTCTTTCCCCAGCCAGGTGCTGCTTGGCTGTCTCCTGCCTTCCTACCCTCTGTCTAATAAGTGGGCATGACAGCTTGCTCTGGGTACTATGAATTTGTCTTTTAGAGGATGGGAGAACTGTGGAACTGTGGAGGCAGAATGCTACTCTCTACCTGCATGATGCAAGATGCCAGCCAAAGATTCTCAAATTTATTAACCATTTTTTGGCCCTGGTCATTGTTACTCGTATACACATTGGGGACAACAAGGATTGCTGCTGCCCAACTTATTCAATACCCCACACCACCATCTTTTTCTTCTTCTTTAATGCAAAGTCCTTCCCAAGCAGAATCCTCTCTGCTGTTCTGCTCCCATGCTGCTCTGGCTCTTGACTTTTGTAATAGAATAGAATAGAATAGAATAATGCAATGGATGTGACTTCTTCTAATTGTTCAGTCTCAGAGTATGCCAGGAAGTGTGGTTGTCAGTTGGCTGCAGATCTCAGTGTGGTACATCTGCACTGTAGAAATAATGCAGTTTGACACCACTTGAATGACCATGGCTCCATCCTACAGAATCCTGGGAGTTGTCATTTTGTGAGGCACAGGTAGTCTTTGTTAGAGAGGGCTAAAGACTGTGCAAAACTACAAATCCCAGGATTCCATCAAATGAAGATACAGCACTTAAAGTGGTATCAAACTACAGTCGTCCCTCCTGATTCCAGGCCACCACCACCCCGCAAATTGGGAAAATCGCAAATATCCAAGCCCCATTGATTTTAGTGGTGGTGCGTGCCCACGTGCGCCATTTTATGCCTCCTCACTTGCCATCTGCGAAGGACCAAGACCGCGGACTCCAAGTCTGCATATGGAGAAGGACAAGTGTACATTATTTTATACAGTGTTGATGCACCCTGAGTGATATGACATGGTTTTTCTCCTTTCTAGATGAGGATGGAGTTGGACAACAATGCAGTGACCAATGTACACGTTTCAAGAGGGAAATAGAGGAATTTTCCACTACCACTTTGTACAAAGTAAAAAAAAATATATATAATTCACCCAATAACTCAACAAGGCACATAATGAGTAACATGAGTTACGATTGTTTCTCCTCATGATAATGAGAATGAGTTACCCTTTTGCCTTTGTAAGACATTACAGAACAAATTCCTTTTAAAAAAAGATCTTAAAAGATCCGCATTGAAATGTGAACACATAAGTTGGCCTAAATCCAGTAATTGGTCCCAATAAAGCAGAAACCTATTGGATCCACAGAAACTTGGTATATCACTCCTTATGTCAGTGTCATTAATTCAATGGCTCTGCTGCAATTGGAGCCTGTCTTTGGATATGGCCAACAATCCGGGGGCAATTTTCTGTCCCAGGACCCTTTGGAGGCCATACAGACTGCCAAAACACCTGTAGGAGCTATTTTATAGTGGAATGGACTGTCTTGGAGAATGGGGAATTGTCCATCTTTGGAGGTTTTTAAGTGGAGGGTGGATGGGCATATTTCAGGAGTGTTGTAGTTTATTGATTCCATGAGTCTAAGAGACCAGTAATGATGGGTTGAGGGTGATACTGAGAAGAAAGCATTGTGGGAGAAGTGTCTGCAAGGGATTCTTCCTCAAATAAGTAGTATTAGTAGTAGTAAACTGGATCCAAATTTAGTCTTCTAGGTCATGTTGAAACCAGTGAGACTTTGGGCCTTTGCAGACTGCCAGAAATAGTGCACATTAAATTGAGACACTGCCCTGGCTCAGTGCTAGGGAATCATGGGAACTGTAATTTATTGTGGCACCAGAGCTCTCTGACAGAGAAGGCTCAATGTCCCAGAAAAAAATACAATTCCCATGACTCCCTAGCACTGAGCCAGGGCAGTGCCTCAATTTAATGTGCACTATTTCTGGCAGTCTGCAAAGGCCCTTTAGTTCCTCATGGCTAACATTTAAGCCCATTGGTCCTAGTGGCTCTATTCTACTAAATCTTGTTCTAACCCAATATGACTCATTAAAACAGTTGAACTTGTGAGGAGTCCAACTAATGAAAATCACTAAAATCAAATGTTGTGTGAATACCTGAAGTTAATGAACATAATGGAGTATTAATGAGAAGGTTTATTAATGCATCATTTAATTAGCGCCACATTCTTGCCAAGTACTTTGCAAAACATTGGATTTGTGTTTTGTGTGGTCCCTGCCCAGTGGGTCTGCTAATATGGTTGCAGAGGAAAGAAATGGAAAGGGCTTTTGAATGAGATAAAGAAGTAGCAAGAAATAAACAAGAGACCTTAGGAGAGTACACAGAATGGGGAATCAATCATGATCTTGGAAAGGCTTTGCAAAAGAAGTGAATAAGGATGAAAATGGTCCTGAAGGGGCAGAGTTGGAAACAACTGTCTTGGCCGTTAGAGAGAAATACATGAAAGAATATAAGGGATTAGGAATTGAAGATACAAAGATGTCATTGGATTGAATCTCTGGACCAGATAAGTTTTGATCCATTCCCAAGCCCATAATGGTAGCTCCTAGAATTGCAAAAGCAGGTGGTATAATGAATGCATACATAGGGGAAAGACTAATGCAAGATATGCCTCTTTAACACATTTTATTAAGTTGAGTTGCATTGTGTATTTTCTGTTCTAAAGCAAAAAACACTTAGTAAAAAAAAAGTTGTTAAAAATAGCAGTACCTGTGAAAAAAAATGAGTATGACTTTGTACGCCTGGATAAATGTTTATTAGATGTCTGCTCCACCATCTTGAGTTAGATTTCTAGGCTGGCAAACTGAGTAGGAGGCAGTAACTAGGCAATCACTATAAATACTCACTGCCCTTCTCAGGTGTAAGTATTTCATGCATGTTCACTAAGCTTAAAAAACTAACTATTCTGGGCTTTCTCTTGTCACCATGGAATAGTCCAGGTAATATCGTTTCTGAGTAGGATAGTGTGTGTGTTTTTGTGTGATGCTTTCTTGTGTGTAGTTTTAGGAAGAGTCTCCAATAGTCTCAGATGGTTCTGTGCTCCTCTTCTAATCTCAGTGTTGGATTTATTGATTTTTTGTGTATGTGTATGTGGTAAAGTTTAATCTTTGGGATTTCATGCTCCTTAATCTTCCAGCCAAAGTGGTCAGATCCTTGTAGATTGTTTTCAAAAACACACCACAGATGTGTACATGCAAAGTGAACTAAACTACAGATGGGTGCATGCAAGTTCTTTGGAGTACACCGAGTAGTGATTGATGCTAAGTTGGGGAACCTAGAAGTAAGTTTATGTGTATAGGAGAGGATGTTGAGCTCAAAATGTTGAGGAATCATTGCTGTCTTTCATTATTTCCTTCATAAATGAAACGAGACCATTTGGTATACAGTTGTGATGCTGCAAAACAACTGCTCTCGATTCAATTGAAAGCCAAAATGGTGGGAAACTATCATGGCATTGTTAGGTCCAAAACACACTGCAGGAAAAATACAGTTTGAGACCACTTTAACTGTCCTGGCTCAGTGCTAGGGAATCCTGGGAATTGTACTTTATTGTGGCCCCAGAGCTCTCTGACAAGGAAGGCTCAATGTCACAAAACTACACTTCTCAGAACTCCCTAACATTGAGCCAGGGCAGTTAAAGGAGTCTCAAACTGGATTATTTTTCCAGTGTGTTTTGGAGCTTAGTTTTTCTCCCATCTTCACCATGATGTAGAAACCATTTTAAGCCCAAAACAGTAGTAATGATAAGACCTAAACTATTATAGGAGCCTTCTTGTTATAGTATAATACATTTTGTAGAGGTCTAACACTCAAATCACAAAACTAGTGAAAAAGTGGCTTTTTATTTCAAAAGTTATCAGCAGATTTATTCAGCTTTGCAGATAAAGCCATTCATGCAGCTTAGCCATAGAAATGGTTTCAAGTGACCCTATCCAAACATACAGCAGCTAGTGGCATACAGATAGCCATTTAAAAAAAGAAAGAAAAGAAAGACAGAAATAATCTGCTTTCTTCCAGGTGACATAACTTCCTCTGCCTAGCTGCCCAGAGGCAATTCTTTCTTGAACTGGAAGAGATTGCTAAATCAGAATGGTGGTATCTATGGTTGTAGGTAAACCAAAAGAGTGAACTACAGAATGAGGAAAGCACTGGTAGGATGTGCTAACTTCGGAGTAGCCTTTTTTTTTGACAGGATCACCACATTCATACATTTCACAATGGTGCAATGTGTAGCATTTCTGTTCAAATTATTGTAATTATTTCTAGCTTCACACTTGTGAATATATAGCTAAGCATGCACACATTTTATGTGGATCTGTCTTCTTTTTCGATTGTGTACCATATTTGCTCTTTATTGGACATATATAAGTGGCCATCCAGAATAATTTAGCTTATTTATTTATTTGTTCAATGTATTTTTCAACTTTTTGCCAGAAGGAGGGAGGGAGGGAGGGAGGGAAGGAAGGAAGGAAGGAAGGAAGGAAGGAAGGAAGGAAGGAAGGAGACAAAACAGGAGTAAAGTTCAAATGAAAGCTAAAGCAACCATCTGATAGGGCTGATTATAAAAGCACAATTGAAAATAAGGAAAAACATCCTCCTGATTTACTTAACTGACTAGTAGCTTGCATTGGGACAGTGAATCAACAATGGGTTCCAGATCAAAGTTTAAACAAGCCATTGGAGCTGCTGAACTATATATCCTGATTAAAGTCAGAACTAAATCCCACAGTAGATTCACCACCCCATTGAATTGGGAGCAACTTACTAGAGGCCAGTTTTCATTGTGTTGGTCAGGGATACACAGAAGGAAAATCTAATTTTACTGGTTGATCTCTGATGATCTGCGTAAATCAGCAAGAACTTGTGCCTCTTTAGGTTTTTGTGGGTTTTTCAGACTGTGAGGCCGTGTTCTACAAGAATGTATTCCTGACGTTTCACCTGCATCTGTGGCTGGCATCTTCCGAGAATGGTGGCATGGAAGTGTGTGGGGTATATATACTGTGCAGCCCTTGGTTGAAAGCCTTTGACTTCACATTTAACAAAGTTGTGTGTGTGTTGTGTGCCTTCAAATCATTTATGACTTGTGGTAACCCTAGGTCAATCCTATCATGGGCTTTTCTTGGCACAATTTCTTCAGGGAAGGTTTGCCATTGCCTTCCTCTGAGGATGAGAGTATGTGACTCCCCCACGATCACCCAGTGGGTATCATGGCCATACTGGGAATCAAACTCTAGTCACCAGTCATAGTCCAACACTCAAATCACTACACCATGCTGGCTTTGGTGTTTAAAAACAGCATTGTCAAAATGACTCCCCTCTAGGGATGTAAATCCCTGTTTTATCCTTTCATGAGAAGACAAGTAACATCCTTGCTCTGGAGGAAATGAAGATTTTCCAAGTATTTCTATGTTGCACAGTGTTGAGGGGATTCTTCTGCACAGTATTTTCCCAGTACTTGCATGTTCCATAGTGTTGAGAGTATTCTTCAGCACAGAAATACACTTTTTTCCTGTGCAAAAACAATTTTATGCATGAATTATGTTGTGTGCCACTGAAAACATTCATTTTTGTTGTGTGCCTTCAAGTTATTTCTGTCTTATGGTGACCCATGGAATTTTCTGGGCAAGATTTGTCAGAGAAGGTTTGCCATAGCCTTCATCTGAGGTTGAGAGAGTGCGTCTTGCCCAAGGTCACCCAGTGGCTTTTAATGACCGAGCAGGGATTTCAATTCTGGTTTCCCAGAGTTCAGCCTTCAAACCACTACACCATGCTGGCCCATAAACAAACGTCTTCTAAAGGGATAATATTTTGTTTGCATAGAAAAACAAATACATTTCTGTGAAGAATAATTTTCCAGAAGATTTTACAAAGTGCAAATACTGGGGGTAAACTTCACAGAACTTTCACTGCCTCTTTATTCATCATAACAAGGTTTCTGAAGTGTCAGGAAACCCTTTTCCCAGCTGGGAAATGGAAGAAGCAAATATTCTTTCCATCTTTTCTTCCTTCCTATCCTAAAGAAAACAAATCCAAATGGAGAATACTCAAGATGATTTAAAAAAATTGAAAAAGAGATTAATTCAGTTTTGATTTTCAAAACAAATTTCTGGATTCAGAGTTATTGAATTTTAAGATTGGCTTAGATGCAAGTTTAATGGAAGGAAGTATACACCCACTGATGTTCAGTCCCATAGATTTTAATAAGTCTAGTTTAACTGTGATTGTGTCTGGATCTAACATATTGTATCAAGTGTGTGGACTTGCAGTTTGTGTGAAATTTGGGCAAACATAACATAATTAAATTATATGCTACAAGCATTTTGGAGTTGATCCAACATGTTTTAAAAACTGAACAAAAAGTGAATCCAAAAGGTGCATAAAAATTGGGCTTGATACTGCTACAAAGTTCACAATTTTAAAATAACTTAGAAGTTTGTACCAGTATCAAAATCCATTTCCACTATCTTTGAGGGAAATCAAATATTCAAGTGCATGAAAAAGTACAGTGAGAAATGTGATAACCAGTAATTAAAGATAAAATATTTCTATTTTCTCTATAAAGCAGCAACTTAAATGTCACCACAAAAATTACAGAGTAAGACCAACTGAAGTAAATTTAGTCTCATGTGAAATGTATCAACCCTGTGCAAACTAAAATAGAGCATTGTCACGTTTACAAAATATGTTTTTATTAGCTATAATAGCACAACAGGACCAGAATTCTCAAAGACACCAGTAACAAAAAATGACCACTTCTGCCCTGTACAAAATGTATTCAGACATCTCAATGCTATCTTTCATCGAGTTCACTCAGAACTAACGTATCTGACATGTACTAATGCATGTGTTCAGGCTGATACAGAAATGCATATTTCTGAATAAAGTGTGTGAAAATGATTCAGAGACCATGCACGCTATGACACATCACTGAAACAGATTCACTTTCTTCTTTGTCTGCCTCACTGTGGTAACTTAAGATCATAGGATTGCAGAGTTGGAAGAGCCCCCAGGGTCATCCGGTTGGACCCCTTACCATGCAGGAATACACAATCAAAACACTTCCAAAATATGGCCATCCAGTCTCTGCTTAAAAAACTAAAAAAAGGAGACTCCACTACACTCTGAGGCAGCATGTTCCACAGTCTTATTCCCAGGGGTCCCCGGACTTTTTGATCCGGGGGCCGGTTCGCTGGCCCCCAGGTCTTCCAGGGGGTCGGAGACGCACGCGCACGCATGCGCACGACTCCGGATGCCATTTTGTGTTGCAAAATGGCGTCCAGAGTCATGCGCATGCATGTGTTGCTGCACGCGCATGCGCATGTGACGCCGCACACATGCGCACGACTCTGGACGCCATTTTGGAAGACAAAATGGCATCCAGCAGCGGGCGCAAGTGGTGGTGGCAGGACCGGCCACAGGCCGGTAGGAAGGCCTCGACAGGCTGGGTCCAGCCCGCGGGCCGTAGTTTGGGGACCCCTGCTCAAGAGGTACTTCCTAATGTTTAGAGAAGTACAGGATTTCTTTGCCAGTAGTTTGAATCCATTGTTCCATGTCCTAGTCTCTGGAGCAGCAGAAAACAAGCTTGCTCCATCCTCTGTACAACATCCCTTCAGATATTTAAACACAGCTATCATGTCTCCCCTTAACCTTCTCTTCTCCAGGCTAAACACCAGCTCCCTAAGCTGTTCCTCATAGGACATGGTTTCCAGACCTTTCACCATCTTGGTCACCCTCCTCTGCTCCAGCTTGTCAATATCCTTCTGGAATTGTGCTGCCCAGAAGTGGACATAGTATTCCAGATGAGGCCTGATCAAAGCAAAATACAGTGGTACCATTACTTCTCTCCATCTAGACACTACACTCTCATTGATACAGCCTAGGATCATATTGGCACATTTAGCTGCTGCATCACACTGTTGACTCATGTTCAGCTTGTGATCTACTAAGGCTCCCAGATCTTTTTTACATATACTGTTGTCAAGCCAGGTGTTACCCACCCTATATCTAAGCCTTTTATTTTTTTTCTGCCTCATTATAGTACCATGCCATAAGATGAAAGGAGGGTAGCTGCTTAATATGAAAACTATTAGATAGAAGCCTCAGTTATTGTTGAATTTGTTTCCTTCACTGGTACTATGTCTACCAAGTTGATAGCAATGTACACTGAGTATTCTTTTAGTCTCTTGCATGTATGTTCTTAAACAACTTTCATTGTTTCTCTTCTGGGCATCTTACACTCATATCATAAAAACAGAGCTTGAAAAGTAACTTTTGATTTTTAAAAAGCCACTAGTTATGGTACCAGGCCCACAACAACTAATTAGTTATCACTGTGATTACATTTTAAGAATACACTGTATATACTCATGTATAAGGCTAGAAATTTAGATCAAAAAATTGACCCAAAAATCCTGAATCGATTTATCAATGTAAGTACTGTACTTTAACTCGTATTTTTTTTTTTAAAGAGCCATCCCCTGGTAAAAGGGAAGAGTATAATCTGTCCTGGAAGCACTCTACTCTCTCATCCATCCAGCCTTTACTATGAGTACAAACAGTTACGCGTGTTGGGTTTTTTAAGTTCTTTGGCATTGTTTTCCTTGGCTTCATCCTTTAATCCTTTGTTATATGCCCCTACATTTTACCCTCGATTTATCCATCTGTCATATGAATCTGCCCAAGATCTGCCCTCGACTTATACATGAGGTTGACTTATAGTTGAGTATATATGGTAACTCTTTATGCGAAGGGAGAGGAAGGGGAAGGGAAGGAGGAAAAGAGGGTAAGAAATATATTATCTGAATAAATTGAAAAATTTGGAAAAAAAGCTCAAGGAGTCAACTGTGAAACTCGACACAAGAAGCATCACAGAAGAGAAGACTAATAATTGTTTTGTTGTAGGTTTAGCTTTATGGAAGTATTATGTAATTATTTTGTATATATCAACATTTGGAGAGTTAAGGGGAAATTTTCCCAGGAGCTAATGTAATGATATAATATATTATATTATATTTTTTATTATTTTTATTGGAATTGGGACTATATTAATAAAAATATATTTTTAAAAAGAATATAACACTTTACTACCTTCTTCCTCAGCATTAGCAACAATAATTTACTTGGTCTTTTTAAAATGGAATGCTACAAGCTCCTCTCTTGTGATAATGCACCTTCTGTCTATCTTGTTGTCACCTGATCACCAAAAAGAGAGCAAAATGGTTCATTGACACTACACAATTATAGCAATATATTCCAGTTTAACTGCCAAGGCAACAACCTATGGAATCCTGGAATATGGAGTTGATGAGGCACTAGAGCTCTTTGTTTAGGAATCCTCAATGTCCCTCCTATACTCCATATCCCAAGATTCCATAGGATGGAAACATGGCAGTTAACATAGACTCATTGTGCTATGAGTGTGTAGTGTGAAATTGTCACAGATCATAGAATGAAGCAGCACTTGAATCCAATGATGTTCCCCTTCCACTGTTTAGTATGGCCACTAAACTATAACAGTTACATTTCAAAGGACTGAAGTTATCCTCTGGTAAGTTGCAATTGTGATGTAACTCAGTTAGACCATAGTTACTGGACATACGTCAGTAAACAGAGGGCGTTTTCATACTACCCTCCCTAAAGCCGGGTGGAGCCAGGTGGAGCCATTCCGGAACGGGCCATGCCGCTGATTCCAGAATGGCTCCGGCGGCGGCAGGCTAATTCCTGTTGGACACCCGGAATTACCTTTAAGCCGCAGAAGCCGGAGTTAGCGTTGGTTCGGCCGGAATGAGGCCGGACTTACGGCTCCGTGCATTTGAACACACGGAGCAAGAAGCCGGACGGACGCAGGGATGGCACCGGAAGGGGCGGGGTTTGCCGCCGCACGTGTGTGAACAAGCTGGAAATGGAGCCGGAGTGGGGCCGGACGGAGGCCGGCTAGCGTCCTCCAAAAGCCCCGTGTGAAAACGTCCAGTAACTAATTGCCAGTAACTAACTACTGATTAATTCTGTGCTTTCCACTCCTTGGGAACAAACTTAAACTTCTTTGAACTACTACTATATACTTTGAACTACTACTTTATTATGGGCAAGAAACCGTCTTCATAACCCACACTCTAGAATGGAAGGTTACTGTGTAGCCAAATAATTGGTTCATTAATTCAGATCAATAACTTGAACTACTTTAAGTCTAGTTTAAGGCAACAGACCATCAAAATAGCAGCCTTATAATTTATTTTAGTGGAATAGTACTTTTTACCCACCTGAGAACCAACTCCCTGCATCCCAGAAGCCTGGCAAGAAGCTTCCTGATACTATGGAAGGGAAACCATGTGACAGGTGGATACCTCAGTGTAGCTGTCAAAGGGGAAAATGGGGTGAGCTAATCTCTTTCTCTGACAGTGCCAGGGACTCATTCATTTATTACAGTGTCTCAATTCTCCGCTGATCCCTTGTTTTGACATGTATTAATTATACAAGGTGTGTAGCTGCATTTGCCACAGGTGCAATGCTCGGATGTGAAGTGGCAGCAGATGTTGGAATTGCTGGGAGAGGGACAGGAGTTAACATAACAGGTGAAAAAAAATCTTGTTCATCCTTCATTGTTCACTTAAGGTATATACACATCACACTGCTGACCTTGTCCAGATGGCTGTGAAAGAGCCTGTGGAGACAACACAGAAAGTCAGAGCCCAACAATTTGATAAAGGATGCAAGTGGCACAGACCATTCTCTTACTAGTGACTTTCCATTAAATATGTTTGGCTTTACTTTAAAACAGACTCAAATGTTTGCTTATAGAATTCAGTGTCAAATATTTTCCTGCAATGAAGAGCCATGCTGCACAACCAGCAGCATTGTATGATGTATCTCACATTGGGTATTATCACTGGAAAGAACATTCCAATGTCAAAAGACATTATTCTTTATTCTTATTTGTTGTAACCTGCCTCAATCCGCAGGGAGAGGCAGGCTATAAATAAAATGTATTATTATTATTATTATTATTATTATTATTATTATTATAGAACCAAAAGAAAAAAAGAAAAACAATGTTGTGTAGCCTTTTGTCCTGCTTTTGATATGCAGGGAGTTTTCATGTAATGAGAGAATTTAAAAACAAGAACTTCTGTTTTGGCTTTTAAAATGAGTTATATGGGGAGACATTATGGCCATTTTATGGAAGTGTCTCTTATTCTATGGAAGCTGTTTCTATGCGGCAAACAGTTCTTGTACAGTACTTCTAAGAAACAAAGACATAAGGTACTACATACATATATGAGAAACAAAGACACAAGTTCTTGGTCCTGATGATTATCAGAACTAGGGGACATGTAAGGCAGAATGCCTTTAAAGAAGAAAATCATATTTCTGCAACGTGCTGGGCCTCAATAAATTCAAGTACTTGGAGAATCTTAGACCAGAATCTTCATGATCAAAGTGGCCTAACCATGTATGGATGGGAAAGCTGGACAGTGAAGGAAGAAGACAGAAAGAAAATCAACTCATCCAAGATGTGGTGCTGGAGAAGGTTACTTAGGATACTGTGGACAGTCAAAAAGACAAATAAATGTCTTCTTGAACACACTGAACAGATCAGACCAGATTTCTCCTTGGAAGCCAAGATGATCAAGTTAAGGCTATCATACTTTGGTCACATAATGAGAAGGCATGGATCACTAGAAAAAAAACAATAATGCTAAGAAAGGTAGAGAGTAGGAGAAGGAGGGGAAGACCATGGACCAGGTGAATGGACTCAATCAGAGGTTACTGGCATGGGCTTGCAGGACCTGAGCAGAGAAGTGGAAGATAGAGATACTTGGAGATGTCTCATCCACAGGGTTGCCATGAGTCAGAATCAACAACTGTTGGCTGTATTTCAGAGGAAGGAACTGGCAAAGCCACCTCTGAGTATTCCTTTCCTAAGAAAATCATATGAAATCCATGGGATAGCCTTAAGTCGACAAGCGACCTGAAGGGACACACGCGTGCACATACACACAGACAACTAGGGATTATGGTAGCATAACTATTGTTTCTAACATGGTGTAAAGATGGGTTTGCTATGCCAGTATGGGTTTGCCATGCTGCAGAATGGCTTCCAGATGATGCCTGGGTGTATTTCTGCTCCCCTGTCACTATTCCTTTGCATTTTTGCTTTCTGTCTTCACTACATTTCCTTCACTGTCTTAGTCTTCTGTGTAAGTACACTGGCAGAACATTATGCTCTGCCACCTTCAGACAGGCATTCAGTCTTAGTCTCTGTTCATTCTGTGGTAAACATACTTCTTCAAGTGAAGCCTGAAAAAATGCTCACATTTCTGAGATGTGTTGCTGAGATGTGCTAGGCTTCACTACATTTAGACACATTTTCAGAATCCGTTTCTCTCCCCCCCCCCCCCATGTAAATTAGAGATGGTAACCTACATCTTTCATGTGTCCCTCCTGGTGTTTGTTGACTTCATCTGCCATCTGCTAGCATGGCCAAATGTGAAAGACTAACAACAGCTGGAGGGCCACACATTTTCCATTTGCTCATGTACAGTGCTTCAGTACATGGAACAGGTGACTTTTGCCCTGTCCTATGAGAACTCCATGCAGATATCTCACAGTGTACTAATGCTAATTCATATCTCTGCTGATATTGGAGCCATCAGCAAATACTACTTTTATGCAATGCTATCTGACCCACACAAACCTCCCCAAGGTTTGCAATCTGCAGATCGGATTTCTTGATGCCACCATCATTAGAGGCATGTTTGGGGAGGACACACAAGAAGGGCCTTCTTTGAAGTATGTTTGGAAACTCCAGCTGGTCCAAAGAGCTTCAGCCAGACTGTTACAGATATCACACAATGCCTCTGTTGAAACAGCTTCACTGGCTGCCACTTTGTTTCTGGGCCCAATTCAGAGTGCTGGTTATGACCTATAAAGGCCTATATGGCTCAGGTCCAGGCTATTTGGCAGACTGTATCTCCCTGTAGCAATCTGCCCGAGCTCTGAGATCCTCAGGAGAGGCCCTTCTTTCAGTCCTGCCACCATCACAAGCACGGTTGATGGGGATGCGGAGAGGGCTTTCTTGGTGGCTGCCCCTAGACTCTGGAACTCACTTCCCAGGAAGGCCAGAATGGCCTGCTTTTTGTTGTCCTTCTGCTAAGGTTCAGACAGGCATTTAAAACAGATTTTTAAAAAAAACAACAACACAACAACAACACATCCTGAGGGTGTTGTATTATTTTAAAGTGTGGTTTTAAAGTGCTTTTGTCTTTTTAAATTGTATTCTATTTCTAAACAAATCATCTGTTTTAATACAGCAGTATTTTAATTCCTTTTTAATTGTCATTGTTGTAAGTTTTTAATTGTACTGTGTTTTTGGACTGTAAACTGCTTTGAATCCCAATTTTGGGGCAAAAGTGGGGTACAAATAATAATAATAATAGGCTAATCCCAAGCCAGTCTGTGGAACTCCTGCCTTCCTAAAGTCCTTTCTAATTCAAAAGAATGACAATCACGCTGCCCTCCAGATTCTGTTAAGCTGCAGCTCCCAGCATTCCTCACCATTGGCCATGCTGACTGGGGTTGCTAGGGGTTGAAGTCCAGCAACCTCTGCAGGGTCACAGGATTCCCATCCTTCTATTAAGGCAGTCTTTGTCAATGGACAGGAAGATAAGAAAATTACTTTTAATGAGTGCCTGATATATATTTTTAAATTAATATTTTAATTCCCTTTTGGAAATGTCTTTAAATTAATTGTATTTTAATATTTAAACTGTTTATTACTGTCTTAAAATTATAACATAGTATGTTTTTATGAGTTGTTAACTGCCCATGAGTCGACTCTGACTCATGGTGACCCTCTGAATGAGTCACCTCCAAGACCTTCTCTCTTCCACTGCACTGCTTATGCCCTGTGAATTCAGGCCCATGACCTGCCTGTCATCTGGTGGGTAGTCTTCCTCTCTTTCTGCTACCTCTAACTTTACTAGCATTGTTGTCTTTTCTAGTGAGTCGTGTCTTCTCATGATAGAGCCAAAGCACAGCAGCCTCAGTTTTGTCATCTTCCAAGAAGATGTTCTAGGACACATTTGTTTTATCTTTTTGTGGGTCCACAGTATTCTAGCACTGTTCTCCAGTACCACATCTCAAATGAGTTGATTTTCTTCCTTTCAGCTTTCTTTACTGTCCTGATCTTACATGGTGATGGGGAACAGAATGGATTGGATGATTATAACTTTAGTGTTCATTTGTATATCTTTACACTTTAGGATCTTGTCTAGTTCTTTCATGGCTGTCCTTCCCATTTCTAGTCTTCTTGTTTCTTGACTGCAGTCACCATTCTTATCAATGTCTGACCCAAAGTACAGGAACTATTTAACTATTTCCATTTCCTCATTATCTAGGTTGAAGTGATGTAAATACTCCATGGTTTCTACAGGTATCTGTTTTTATTCATGTTGTAAGTCTCTGTGGTTTCTGGTCTAGCAGAAAGACAAGATAAAAATCAAGATGAATAAGTCAGTAATACTAAACTTCTAGTAGGCCATGTGAGGTTTCCATCATGGTTCTAAAAGATGCATGGTATACCTTTTCTGGAAGTTGTTATTAGTAGTGGTGCAAATGTTTGAAAATACTGACCTTGCAATTTAAATTACCCAACTCTCAGTACTACATGCCTTTCTATTAAAAAGTGAGCTCTGTCAACCTTGAAAATGGCTTTCTGCTCATAAAGTAAAATCAAGAATATGATGGATTTAAATGCCTGTTTTGTGCTTACTCAGTCCAGTTTCTGAGCCAAATACTCAGAAAAGACAGCTGCTGTGCCGGCACATGTTCATTGCATGCTGAAATTAACTCAATATTTTAAAAAAAAGAGGGTGAGAGTAATGCATATGGAGGGACATTGCAGAATAATAGACTTGAGCAATCAATTTGACCAAGAATTTCAGCATCTCAGCTGTGCACCAAGAATAGGGATGCATCATGAAATGCAACAACTACATTGCAAATCATACTATCTGGCTGCTACAGGGAGAAGGGAGGCTATGTCTGACTGTTAGCAAAAACAAAAACTCCTTGCCTAGTAAAGAGCAACCCTAGATGACAAATTATGCCAGACAGCATATTACTGACTGGCTGATAGGAGTGTACAGCAACCTGACAGTGCAGCTCACACCAGTCTACTGAGATGCATAATCAAGACCCCCTCCTAAATTTAGCAGCAGACATTATAGCCACTTCCTGGTCTGTTGCGATACCTACATTTATTTTGGTAGATGTATTTTTGAGTCTTTTCCCTCCACCCAGGTCATGGCTTGCAAGAGATCTGTTCCACAGGGGTCCTCAACCCAGTCCTCTCTTATGAAGAACTCATATTTTTAAGTTCTTATGATCTATTTAAATGGATTAGGTTTATGCATTCAGGAGAGTTAGGGCCACTGATGGCTACACACCAGGATGGCTATAAATTGCCTCTAGTAACAGAGGCAGTATATCTCTGAATATCAGTTGCTGGAGAGCATGAGGTGAAGAGTATAGTTGCACCCATGTTGTGCTTGTAGGCTTCATTGGCCACTGTGTGACAATAATGTTGGACTAGACAGGTTCAATCTGGCATGGCTCGGGTTTTCTAACATCATGCCATTTACTATCAGTACAGTCTTCACAGTCCAGTTCCCACATCAAATAGCCCCAATCTGATGGGGATTTGTACCTCTTGAGGGAACCCATACTGTCACTTATCTGGTAGAGAATTCTACATGAATTGTAGGTCCCTCTCCCTAGGCAGCTGCTGCCATTTGTCTGATGGGAAATATCGCTGTAATTGTCTCATTCCTTGGTGTTTCCTTTCCTGTGCCCCACTTGCCAAGTGGCACTGAAAGGATGTAAACTGCAACAGAGCACTCATTATGAGTCACATTAGAACTCCTGGAAAAAGAATAATTCTCCTGTCCAAACATTTGCCTTTGCCATTCACCAGCCAATTTACTAAGGAGTTTGCCATTCCTAGTAATTATAACTACTGTATTCAAGCGCAAATTATACATGACATAGAAGGGAGAGGGTTAAGTTGGCCTTTTCCATTCCATGGTCTCTGCTTTTGTTCATAGCTTCTGCTCCCTGCCCCATTTTTGAAAAAAGAAATGATAGAAGGAATCATGTAGTTGGCATCAGAGGACTAAACTTACAGTGTTCTCTGCATGGTTTGTAAGTGCAATAATTCTGTGAGTTTATTTTGATTTATCTGCTCATAAATTCCAGGCAGAATTTCACAAGTTGCAGTAAATTGTGGCTCATTCTGAATCCTGCTGCTGAAACTTGGCTTAAAGTAGAATTCTAGTAAAATTTCCTCTTAGCTGTAACCACTGTCTTTTAGTAACAATGAAGCAAGCATTTCCAGTGCATGCTCACAGGTTTCTAAAGATTGTAAATACTGAACACTGTAATATAACTTTTGGATTTATAAATCCAGCATACACTTGACTGGAGAGTGTTGTTGTTGTTGTTGTCGCCGTGTGCCTTCAAGTCATTTTTGACTTGTGGCAACCCTATCATGGGGTTTTCTTGGCAAGATTCTTGGGGGGGGGGTGCCATTGCCATCCTCTGATGAAAGAGTGTGACTTGCCCAAGATCACCCAGTAGGTTTACATGGCTGAACTGGTATTTGAATCCTGGTCTTCAGAGTCATAGAGTTATAGTCCAACACTCAAACCACTACACCACACTGGCTCACAGGCAGATAGTGTTCCTTTGCTGTATTTAAGACTTTAGAGAGGAGTTGTTATTTTCTTGTTGCTTTTCTGGGATCTGTAGGATCTATGCAGTGCACTTAATGGTCTCAGAACACATTAAGGTTGCCACCAGGAAGTGATGATAGTACTCTTACTATGGTGAGTGACCCCTGTAGAAATGATAATGTGATCTAGTCACATGCCATTAGAATCTACCCAACTTTCACACTCTATGAAATTACCAGGGAAAGATGACACATTTGGGTGTGCACAAGTAGTATGCTCTTACTCACACACACACACGCACACACACACATGCATGTGCACACGCACACACACACACACACACATACACACACTGGAAAAAGGCTCTGCATGGTTTCTTTAAAAGGAGGCACAACACAGCGTCTTATTCCATGTGATTAAGCCTAAGTGAATGAGCATAATAGAAGGATAGTTTATCAGAGGTGCCTGCTCAGCATTTGTCCCTATTGATTCTTTATTGCAAATGCCGGGAGTTTCAATTGGCATTGCTGAGCTCCACTCTGTGCACATTCTCGTACAAGGCTGGCTAGAGCATGCGCAGGTCTAGTCTTCAACTGGCTGAGGAGGTGGGAGTTGGAGGGGAGAGAGGAGTACCACATCCCAGTCTTCCAGCTCTGAGCTGCCAGTTCCTGGTTGCCAAGCAGTTATTGTTTCTGTGATGATTGCGGAGGCTGTTGCTAATTGAAGAAGCCCTCTCAGCATCCTCCTTTCTCTTCTTCAAGATCTCATTTAAATTTTAGAGAAAAAAAAAGAAAGAGAGAGAGAGAGAGGAAAGCAGAAGGGATCAGAAGGGTGGACTATATTTTGGTGGCATTAAATTTTAATTGGGAAGGGGGATGTGGAAAAGGAGCTGCTTTCTCAGCTGGTGATGAAGTGATGGACTAGCTACTCCTCTGTATTCCTTTAGCTTTGGTGGCTTGAGAAAACAGTTGAACGCTCTCTCTTACTCCCTCTCTCTCTTTCGCATGCACGGACACACAATCAAACACATACCCAGGCGTGTGAAATCCTGTTTTCCCACTGCAGTGGGCACAAGTAGGTGAACATGACTACAGCTAAGGACCCAAGTGCTTCAGGGAAATCCGTCCAACAACAGGAACAGGTAATGCTGTTGACTTTCTTTGTAGAGGACAGGTGTAGAATTGTCTGCCTTGTGTGTGTGTGTCTGTCAGTTTGCTTGCTGGCTTGCCTTTCCTCTTCTGACAATGTAGGACTGTTTCCAAATGAGTCACCAAGTCAGTGCTGTTGCCTCGGAGCTGTAGTTGACTATAAATACATGCATGTATAAATTGGCTGTTTCCACTGTGTTGATATTACAATTTTAGTTTCATTGTGTTCCTATGTGGGGTGGGACCGAATCGTTTACCGGGTGATGATGTTTTCAACCAGGTCAGAAGGGGACCATGGGAGAGTCCCTTCATATTGGATGACTCCACTGGGGCATTTAAAACTTGCTTATAAGGGATGCCTGTCCTAACAACTTTATGCTTCACTCCAGTTGTGCCTAAAATGACAGGAGCAGGGTTCATCTGTTTGACTTGTGCCAGTGACATTACATTCTAACATCATTGCTCTGCTCTGTCTCCGTCTCCATCTCTTAACAAATTGTGAGCAGTATGGTCATTTTAGGCTCTGGATTTCAATGGTCTTGTGCATGTTCCCTTCTTTTTAGATGGCAGTGTGTACTTCAATCCACAGTTAATCCTGCTGTGGTTTGGGGGGCCTCCTGTACCACTGGATGAATAGGTTCCCAGATGTCTGCCCCAAAGTTTTACCCTGACAGCACCACTGGTTGTGAACAGCTACAGAGATACACTATTCCATGCAGAGACAATCTGATTTCCCCTTTTGGGGAAATCACTGAATATGACCATGCACAACCTTCTGTGGTCTTTCTCCTCATACATTTAGCAGGGTTTACTACTTCTCTTGCCCTCACCCCTGGCCTTGCTCTCGAAAAAACACAGAAACCTGGCATACAGATGTGTACCAAGTGAAGCCTTTTCTGACCACTTATCTCAGTGTTTAGCTTCATCTCTTTAATTTCTGTATGTCAGTGTTTCCCCTCCCCCTTAAATATGCACGTGCACCACCAGTAAAAAGAAAAAAAGAAAAACATGCCAACCACCTTTAGAATCACCTCTGCACCTTTTACATAAGAATGGCTGATTGATTTTCTGGTCCTGTTTATAAAACGTGTGTTTTCCATTTGGACTTCCCTTTCACTGGAAGTCAAGCTCCCTGCTGCTAAAGGAATAGCTGTTTCATTGGGCCTGAGTAAGAGGTGATATGTAGAAATGATTGGCTGAGATATAGATGTAGCTAAAGACTACAAAATAGAATAGAATAGAATAGAATAAGAGATGTTCCTGTACATTAGCTTAGCAGATTTTTTTCTCACCTCACTCAACAAGCCCTTTTCCACCTCACTCCCTGTACCTACATTTATCAGTATCCACTGAAAAGTAAATGATCTCCTTCAGATTTCCCATTTTTGGCTTCATTGACACATAATGTTAAACCATAGTTTGGCATTATGATAAGGAACCTTGCCTTGGTTTGCCTCCCTGTTTTCATGCATTACCTTCATCTTCTCTTCTCTTTTTCCTCCAGTACAGCCATGAGAAGGAAATCAGAAGCTTCTGCTTCCATTTCAGTTTAACCACAATGTCAGATGTTGTCTGAACACAGAACTGTGTTTAGTCACCAGTGTTACAATGGAACAAGACAGCACTATAAACTTTTGTATTGCTTTTGGCTAACTTCATCTAACCATGCCTCCAATCAGGTTAATTATAGTTTGAATTCAGATGACACAGAAAATTGTGGTTAATCTAAAATAGAAGATAATATTTCTGAAATATTCTTTGTGACTATACCGGAGGAGTGAGAAAAGTGCACTAGTTCTCCTTTTCCTACTGGTAAACTGTGGTTTATTGTTAACATCAAAAGTAGTCTGTTCTTACTTAAAGTGATTGTAACACTGCCTCTTTAGTCATTAGCTGGGACAGTGCAGGAGACTAATTAAAAGAGATCTCCCAAGATGCAAATTAATTCCTGAAATAGGTTTCCTCTGGCTCATTGTGCTGAGAATTGCATTCATCTTCTCCCTCACTCTCATTTTCTTTGCATGTATGTATGTTTAAAGGAAGGTGGGAAGGGCAGATGGCTAATTCCTCCCTAGATGCAATGCAATCAGAAATAGCACAAAAGGCTATGCCTGCTCAGGGTGACATTTTATTAAAGGGGATAAAAACCTGATCAGCTTTTCTGCTTAGGTATGAAGTAACACACTCCCCACCCCCATCTCCAACATATACTCTTTAAATTCACAGGGGCTGGGGGCATATCCACACTGCAGAAATAATGCAGTTTGACACCACTTTAACTGTCATGGCTCCATCCAGTGGGACCCTGGGATTTGTAGTTTGGTGAAGTATTCAGCCTGGTCTTTAAGAGCCTCTAGGGCCTCACCAAACTACAGATCCCAGGATTCTGTAGGATAGAGTCATGGCAATTAAAGTGGTGTCGACTGCTTTATTTCTGCAGTTTAGGCACACCCTCTCTTTTCCTTTAAAATGGCTTCCTTCCTCTCTTCAAAGATTGATTATTTATGGTTTGGGCACAATGTTTTCTATAGATAAAGCATGCCCCTAAAGGTGTGCACTTAAGATTAATATTCTTGTGGCTTACAGTCTTGGGTTCCTAGGTCTTTGCAACTTTTCTGTGGGTACCTGCTGGTTAATAGTCCTTCCTGTTGAAAGTGTTGTGAATGAGCTGCTACCCAAAGTGACTCAAGACATATTGGACTGTACTCCCACCGTACTCTTAGTTTTAGCATCCTATCTGTTCCAGTTTCTGAGGAGTGCTGTGTCAGTGTAAAGCTTCCATCTACTATGAAGACTCAGCACTCACCACTTTTCCTGTTTCTTTGCAGCAAACCAAGGGGATAGCCTCCTTGTGAGAGCGTTGATTTCCCAAGAAAGCTGAAAGAAACTCTTTATGTAAGTTATTGCTCTTACATAAGGAAGCTCCCTTTCTCCCCTCCCTCTCTCTTTCTTTAATTTTTTATGGAGGAGGTTCTGGCAGTACTGTGCCTCCACATGGAGGCTGAAACCCTATGGGGCGTTAAGTCTTGTCAAAATAGGTAAGCTCTCCAAGGACAGATTAGATTGGACTGGAGGAGAGAGCTATTGTTGAGATTCTTAAATGGAAAAATGCTTCATAATTGCTGGAGAGACAATTCTGCCCACATGTTCAGAACAGCAGTGTTGAGAACTTACATTGTTTCAGCTATAACATTTCTCTAATAAAGATGTACAAAGCATGCATCAATGCATACATACCAATGAAATATTGGTTTCAGAAACTATTGAGAGCTTTCTTTTTGAATTGCTCTGTACTCCTCCCCAAAAAGAAAACAAAAATATTGGGGGAGTGGCACTGTAGTAGGAGATGATGATGATGATGATGATGATGATAGTGAAGAAGAAGAAGAAGAAGAAGAAGAAGATGGCAACCCTATGGAGAACCTACTTTGAATATATCATGTAGTTTGGAGAGGTCTCCAGTTTGGTAATTGCTTATGAAGTTTGTGTATGTTTGTTTCCTATATTGGAATTTTGGGCTTTGATCCAATATTTGATCCCAGCTAGAGTAGGCCCAATGAAAATGAGAACCTGGCAAAGCAGCACTTATGTAAATTCCACAGAGTCAACCATCTTCTCTAGTTGGGAACGTGGGTTGGATTTAGGTCATGACATTCTTCCTTTTTAGCAAAATTACAAAAAAAGAAAACAGGAATCACTTGCCATATAATGGAAGGCGAAAGTGCTTCTTTTGCTGAGGATTTTGCTGTGCTGCGCCTTTAGCAGCAGCTGTTACTGTCACAGAATATAGTTAATGTTTCCTTGTGCTGACATTGCTGTGAGACTGAGGCATTCCAGCTTGCTGAAGCATAATTGTTCTTTCTATGATGCTAAAGCAAAAACTTCCATTTCTCAAATGTTTTTGTATTGAAATTTTTGATCTGTCTTGTGTGTCCGTGTGTCTTGTATGCCTTCAGGTTGTTCCTGAGTAATGGTGACCCTAAGGTGACCATGTCATGGGATTTACTTAGCAAAATTTGTTCAGAGGAGGCTTGTCATTGCCTTCCCCTGAGGCTGAGAGCATGTGGCTTGCCCAAGGTCCCCCAGTGGGTTTCATAGCCAAGCTGGGAATGGAACCCTAGTCGCCAGGGTTGTAGTGCAACACTGAAACCACTATACCACATTGGCTCTTTGATCTGTCTTTGTACCTAGAAAAGAAAATGTTCACTGAACTACAATGATATGAAGCTCCAGTTGACTGTGATTACCAGTTTAAATCTTAGTCAGACTGCAGAGTTTTTGGGGCTTCTTTTTTACTTAACTTGGACAGAATATTAAGATAGCAAATAGCATTGCATAAAGAGTTGGGAATACTGATCATGGAGCAATCCTCTCCCAGGAGAGTTGAGGATTATGCCTTTTCCCCCTACAGATTTCAAGAATTAATAATGTATGTGGTTTTTGAACTGGTACAGACCCTCTGGCAGAAGAGCAAAAACCAAATGCAACAGGTTATCAGTGTATGCCCACTGTTCGTTCTGTGTTGAGTCTCAAGAGCCCACAACTTGTAGCCAGTCCAGGTTAAAACTTTCATTGTATCTTCCTCCTCTAATCTTTGCTTCTCAAGGTGCTCAGGGTATTCATTTGGTTTAATATTTGATTAAAGCCTCTTTCTCTTGATGGAAAAAATATTCAGAGTGGCTAACATTTATTCAGACATACTCAAACATTATCACAGAAATCTTATTTGACTTGTTTGCATATAGCACTGAATTAGGGGGCAGGAACACCTTAGGCCTATGGATCTAATCTAGCTTCCATCTTCAGATTTGCCCTGCGAGAGTTTCCAGTGGATTCTCCTACACTACCAGTTGAAAGGCAGATTGAAACAGGGATGGGAACCAGTTGAGGGAGGCAGCTGGAAAGTAGCCTGTGTGTTCAGTGAGGTACACAACTCTCCCCTTCTCTCTGTATGGAGAAACAAGGTTTCTTTCCTAATTGCTTGCCTTCTTGTTGCTTACATGATGCATCCCTGTACCACTTGTCTTCTCAGTTAGGAGAGCAGGCGGGATAGGGAGGGAAAGTCTATGCAGAGAGAGACCTCAACAGTATGACTCTCTCTCCATGAAGAACCTGGCTGACTATCCCACCATTCTCCTTTCTGGTTGAGAAGACAATAGAAAGGTAGTGGAATCAACATGGTTCCCCTGGTCATAGAATCATAGAGTTACCATAGAAGAGACCTCAAGGGCCATCAAGTCTAACTCCTCTGCCATGCAGGAATACACAATCAAATCACCCCCAACCCATCCAGCCTCTGTTTAAAAACCTCCAAAGAAGGAGACTTCAGAGAGAACACAGGGATTTCCCCTCCATTCCAGTTACCTTCTGGCCATTGGATTGGTGCCAGAGCACAGGCTCACCAAAATGATTCCATGTCCCAGAACTAAGCCATTGTTTGACACAGTGTCCATGAACAGCAGTGAGAGTTGGTCTTATGAACAAACCACCCCTCTCTCCTCTTCTAACATTCTGAATATGGCTCACATTAACAATGATTTAGGAAAACAAGCCTATTTCAGGCAATGGTTAATAGTGTGTTCTCCATACCTGTTTTGTTGCATTAACTAGGAGTGTTAACATGAGATAAGATATGTGTTACCATAGTTAGTTGAAAATGGAAGACAAGTTTCTGATCTTCTAGCAGCTCTGCTGGAAGAAGAGTGGAGGTAGCTTATGAGCCCAAATCTCAGGCATGTAATACTTAGCTGTGGTTTAGCGTTATGTACAAACTAGACAAATAAATTTTAAACATGTAATTCCCTTCCAACTTCAGGGTAACTGCCTTCCAACCTCTGGGTTTTTAATGAAAATAAAAAGGCTAGTTAGAGGCCAAACAAAATAAAACAAACACACATTTTCCTTTTTTTAAAAATGGCTTTGCAAATAGGAGTCTATTTGGTTTGGCCTCCATCTACTGGCCTTTTCAGTTTGGGTTAAAAACCCAGAGGTTAGAAGGGAGGTGCCTGTCTCTTTCTCTCTTTCCATTTTGGTAGATGCTGCCAAATTTCAACTACTATTCAACTACTGTTTATTTCCTTTGTGGTTATAGAAGAAAGCCATAGTGCAGAGGTGTGAACTTAAATCCTCAAAGCCAGTGTAGCTCATAACACGATTTACTGTGGTTGACTACATCTGACTTCTTCCTTCCTTCCCTAGACACTCCATTATTGTTATTACACATAATTTGGGTTGTGTGTGTGTGTGAGAGAGAGAGAGAGAGCAGGGCAGAGGTTGTGGCTTAGGATGGCCTTGACACACGAATGCCCTGCCACACATGCAGTTTGCACTACTGTACATTGTATGTTGACGTTGTACATAAATAGAAAAATTGTGTGGGTTAAAAATGTCAGCAACTGTGCAGTCAAAAATGTACAGTGAAAAATATGACTCACTTGCCTCCAGTTTGTTGTATTGCATCAAAGACATTATCAAGGGCTTTTGCTGAATCACTTGGCCTAGGCCAGACCAGTTTAGAAGCAGCTGGTAACCTCAGTCACTCATAGAAATTGTGAAGTCACCATCTCTCCTCTTGGCAACAATAGGGCTCCTCTTGAACATTGGCCTGAAAAATCTTTCCCTCCCAGAGGTGAATCGCTGCTTGTGAGCACTGTGGTCCTTTGCCAAACCTATATCCTGCTTTTGAATCTCTTCTAATGTAGTTATGGAACAACAAGATGAATCTCCTCCTGGAGGTGTTGACATTCAGAAAGCAAACAAGGAGAAAGACATAAAGGCCGGTTTGAAAACTGGCCATAATAGTTAACAAAAGGACCAGTGAAGTGAAGTGAAAATCATAACCTTAAAAAAAAAATACTTTTAGTGCACGACAAACCCCAAGAGCCAGAAATCTGCCACTACTTCATGGTCTGGTGAAGTTCTTCCAGTCATCACTTCAGAGTCCAAGGACTCCTGTTGGCACTGTGCCAGCAGTTATAATTTTTCCAGGGTTGCATGGTTGTTTGCAAGAAAAGATAGACAAAATCTGCCAGCCCTGAGCATCCTCTTTTTCCAGTGACTTATTTCCTTCACAGCTGCTGCACCCAGAGCCCCTTTTTTCCTCCTAGGTATTTGGGTTCACTTGTGTGTGTTGCTTCAAGCAACCTGTTGACTTCCATCAAACCCATGAATTTTACAGGGTTTTCTTAGGCGAGGAATACTCAGAGGTGGTTTTGCCAGTTCTTTCCTCTGAAATATACTCTACAGCACTTGATATTCCCTGGCGGTCTTCCAGTAGTAGTAACCAAAGTTGACCCCTTCCAAAATCAGATGGGATCTGGTGCCTTTAGGATATTTAGGCCTTTTGGTTCATTTATTCCAGTGTAATACACCCACAGAGTCTGGTCCATGTCTTTACTCTTGGTAGACCCAAAGACTCCTCTAGAATCTGTTCTTGAGAAACAGGGTCCACTCTTTTAAACTCTGTCAGTTTCTTCCCAAGGGAATGGAACTGAGGGCACCAAAAATCACAGCAGGATTCTTCAAACTCTCAGAAATAATGTTTGCTGCTTTCTTTCTTAAAAAAAGGTTTTTATTAGTTAACTGTCAAATCTAGTCCACATACATGCCTCCTGGATATTGTCTTCTTTTGCAAGTGATGCTCCCACTTAAAAAAACCTAGCTCCTGTTAATGGTAGGAAGCAAATAATTCATACTTGTTTACACGTGTACAAAGCTGAGAAGCAATGTAAAACATACTTGCATGCAGGCTAGACAATCACACCACAGGCAGGGATGGTCACATTAAATGGAGAGCATCTGGAGTGTTCACTTATATTAGGGCAAGAGTTCCACAAAGTGGACTATATATTTTTTAAAAACTCTGTTTTTTGCTTACAGAACATTAGCTTTCTCCTTCATGGCAGGCTACACTAGGTCCTCTATCCAGCTTTCAGTGTATGGGTTTCTATTTCAGCAAGATGATGTGCTTGGCTAGAGGGACTGCTTTTAAAATCTGCATTCAGTGTTCCTTCTTATTCTGGTGACAGGTGACTTAACAGTATGTTATACAGGTTGAGTATCCTTTATCCAGAAATCCAAAATACTCCAAAATTGTCCACATTGGTGGCTGAGATAGTGACACCTTTGCTTTCTGATGGTTCAGTGTACACAAATTTTGTTTCATGCACAAAATTAATAAAAATATTGTGTATAAAATTATCTCCAAGCTATGTGTATTAGATATATATGAAACATAAATGAATTTCATGTTTAAACTTGGGTCCCATCTCCAGGTTATCTCATTATGTATGTGCAAGTATTCCAGAATCCAAAAAAATCTGAAATCCAAAACACTTTTGGTCCCAAGCATTTTGGATAAAGGACATTCAACTTGTATGTGGAAAAGTTGACACTGTGTTTAATAGAGAGTTGGAATGTCTGTCAGGTTGGATCTTTGCTCAGCCTGACTCAAAGTTGCTTCTCTTTCCAAAATTACTCAATTTCTCTGCTTTTGCAGGTAGACTCCACCTAGAACAGGAATGTCACCAGTCTGAATAGGCATCTTCTGGCTCTGATTGAACTATCCATGATGCTCCTTTACTGGCCTGAACTCTTACTTTGTTCTGTTTCTCCCTATAGCTGGAATAGTGCTGGCTCATTCAGCCCAAACACTGATAGAGAAAAAGTTGGGTTGGATTTCATAGTTGCTCCTCATTGATTGAGTCCTTGGCAGTATGCATCTATCCTTTTCTTTTCCAGCGTAGCGTTATGTGGGTCCAGTGCAAAAGTAGAACTCAGTGAAGTTTTATCTAATTAGTGTTATCTAACCCACTTCTTCCAAGTATTAGTTTCTTGCAACCTAGAGAAATTTCTAGGAAATGTTACATTGCTAAATTCTCCAGTAAGAGCTTCCAAGTTAGTGAGTTGCTAACAAGCATTGTGTAATGTGTGTGTGTGTGTGCCTTCATGTCTCCTGTTGACTTATACTGACCTCATGAACTTCAAAGAGTTTTCTTAGGCAAGGAATACTCAGAAATGGTTTGCCAGATCAGAAATAGTATTTCTGCCATTGCCAGAAGTGCAATCTATCAATAGCTGGTGCCCCCCCCACACACACACCTCTGCAGTTTTTATAGGTAGAACATAATAATAGTATCATGTTAGATAAAGGATATGCAGAGATGAATTACCTTGGGACCATGCAGAAGCAGAGTTTATGCACTGGCCCCTGGTTGTGCCATGCTATGACCATTTGCACTGCCTTGGTCCTTGGTCAGCAGGAGATCAAGGTAATAGGAAAAGAGAAATTGCAGTTCAGGGATACCTGAATTAACAATGCCTCTGACAAAGAAGATCCTTTTACAGAGTCTTTTTTATGCCTGCACAACCACCCCTTTTCCTTCTTGTTTTCTGTCTAGCTTGACACATTTAAGAGGATGGTGAAAGAGGATTGGAGAAAAATGACAGTGTGTTTATGGTAAACCATGCAATAAAGCTTGAGCTGGGGAAAAATGGGACCCTGCTGTAAGTGATCCTACTGTTGCTGGATATGCCTGCCTCCAGAATCTCAGCAAAACAAAGAAAGGGGGCAAGCAGATAAGCCTGCCTCACCAGCTACTCCCAGCTTAGGTATATAAGTTTGGCCACCAAAATTTAATTCACAAGGCTGGTGAAAGGAAAAAAGTCCCTAGAAACATTGTGAAAGGAGCTTTCAGATGGTCTCTAGATGGTTCAAAATGTTTATATGACTTGGATGCTTTATTTCATATGTGCTTATTACTAGTTCTGTGGGGGGATGTTTGCTGAAACATGTTGAACCTCTCTTCTTTTTTGTAGTGTAGGGAGCTGTTGGGGGATGCAGACCGGCACTTTACGCCGGCCTGGAAGTGGAATTGGGGTGGGGTGGCCAGCGACTCTGCCCCGATGCCGCATGCCCAACTGCATGGCGCATGGCATCATGGTGCCCTCTTGGCGCAGCGTGACTGCACGCTGCGCCAAAAGGACACAAAAGAGCCACGGCGCTGGCTCTAAGGGCAGCTTTTTGCCGCCCTAAAAAGGAGCAGCATTTGCCCACTCTTTTGAGGGCAGCAAAAAGGAGGATTGGGGCCGCAGCTTGTGGGTGCCGTGGCCTTGATCTACTACTCCCAGGGGTGGCACAGAGCCGCCCCTTACGGGCTGTCTGCATTGGCCCTATTCCTATTGTCTCCATGTCATTTCTGCCTCTGGTACCACATTTTCTGTTAAAGAAGTAATACCCAGGAACACATCTATTTAATAACTGAGATATTCCTGTACAATTGCCCAAGTGGTTAAGGATGTACCATTGGAGGGTCATACCTTTTGAGGTCCATTCCTTTAAAAAAAAGGATTGTTCTCCAAGGATTGTTATGCTCTCATGGCCAGATATGCCCTGCTTGTAATCTTCATTCCTCTGTTACCCTGAGCTACTCAAAGGTTTTCTCCTTACTTATGACTCTCTTCATTTTCACTCACTGCTTATTTTATTTTAAACTCCTTAGGGGCAGTAAACTGACTTTAGTTTATTATATATTGTATACTGATGCCTATACAAATAATAAGAAATTGGAATCCTTGCATTAAGCCTTGGTACATTTGCTGCTGAGGCTGGGCCATAAGATGCTTATTTCCATTGTATTATATGATGAAAGTGAATATGCAGTTAGCAGTTGATTTATTGTTGATATAGTTCTGCAGAGATACCATGATAAATGCAGAGTTGACTGTTTGTGAATGCATGCTGTGCTTATTATGCACAGCCCATCGCCTAGCTTTAATTTAGTGTAATCGGAAACTGTTGCCTCATCTTTTATAGTGAAACGATTCCAGTAGAAAGATTTAATTAGCATATATTCCATTACATGGTTTGATTTGAATATATTGACTGTTCAGATTTGGACATTGCCATTTTGAATATCTATTAATCAAAAATGTGTATATGTATTATTTGTAAATACTGGAACAAATAAGACTGTGCGTATGTGTGTGTGTGTGTGTGTTTAAGAATAATAATAACCATGAGCCATCTTTTGTTTATTAAAACAGTAGAGTGAGAGTGGATCAATATGACCATCATGCCAAAGTACTGCTTACTGGAACCTATAGATTCAAGTCATGTTTTCCAGTGAACTCGACTTCTGCCCATGCAAAAGGACATCCCTGTTTCTCTCCCTTAGATTTTGTGTTACTGCCACTCACAGCATTCCACACTGCTAGCTAGGACTGCTGGGAATTGCAGTCCAAAAACATCTGGAGGGCTGCACAATTTCCATTCCTGCTCTAGAAGGTCCTTCAGTGTTCCTGGGGTGATCAAGAAATTGTGTAGGAGGAAGCTGCAAGAGGTAGGGCAGTCTGTCCTGGTGTCAGTTTCCATTCCCTGGCAGATAATGTACATTTTTAAAATATTAAAATATTATTAAACAGCTTCGATAACAGGCAGCATCCAGCAATGCAAAGGATATTTGTGGACAACTGAAATTTTGCGGCATTATGCACAACACAATTTTGTACTAATCTGCACAGAAGCCAGCTCCATTTAATTCGATGGGAATTACTCCCAACTAAGCATAGATGGGATTTCAGCTTGAACAACCTTTTGCATATCCTATTGCATCAATAAGTAAAATGAAAGTGTACAGTAATTACTTCCTTTTGAGGAAGAGATTTGCTTTTCTCGTTGTCAGGATATTATTTGTCCATAGTCTTGTATCCCTTGAATGTACATTGCAGTCCCCATTAAAAATGAGAGAAGGAATCTTCCTTCTTTTTTCCTCCACTATAGTGTGGTTAATGAAAAGTTCAACATGCTGTCATTTCTTAGAATGATGATCTTCTGAAAGTAAAGGCTTAGAGATTAATCTCTACGAAACTTAATCAGTGCAAGATTCAGGAGAATTACATCCAGTTCTTCCGTGGTCTTTTTCTCTTAAGGTGTAATGGAAGGTTTTACATGGTTCATAATGATGCTAGCCTTTACTGTCAAATTTTTTAAAGCTAGAAATTTCTTTTTTTTTAAAAAAAAAAAAACCCCTTCATATACACACTGAAATGCCTAGGTGAAACTAAATTTACAAGCCAGGAAAATCCAAGGAGAAATTGTTTGAAATATTTTTTAGAAGTATTTAGCACATAAGGCTTGTCCATTAGTGAAATGTTTATTGATCAGTGAACCTTTTTGACTTTCACTATAGGGAAGGACGAATATTTCTTAGCTTGCCATTATTGTTTTAAACACTGAAATGCCTCTCGGAAGCACGGACTCATTAAAAGACACAGTACTCCTTCAACAGTCTTATATTAGACAGATGGTTAAAGGTGGCTAAATAATTAGTAGTTGTCAGCATTTTGGTAGTGCTTGTCTTATGGAGTCATAAATTAAATAACAAAGGTTTTTGGAAGAGGTAAATATCAACAATAAACAGTGAGGGTTGTTGACCAAGTCTACAAAAGCTTATGCTACAATTTCTTTTGCACAGTTAGTCTCAAACATGCTACAAGATCCCTTCTCAGAGTGAGAGTTGTTTTCTTGGGGGTATCATAGATCTTTCAGGTAATAGCAAATACCCTTCCACTTAGTAGAGAAGTGGGGTTATCACTTTTCTTTCGCCACAGAACCACCGGTGGTTTTCATCCTAATTTCTTAGAAACTCTCATCATAATCCTGTGCATGGTCCCACAAAAGTAAGTCCCATTGTGCTCAGTGTGGCTTATTCCCAGATAAGTACTGCAGTGTTACCAATACTGATATTATTGCAACTTCAAAAGGATATTGGTATGTTGATGAGAAGATTAATAATAATTGCAAATAAGCTCCTTGGAGAGACATTTTGTTTACTATACCTTGGCCAGGATCTGATTTAAAGCCAGGTGGAGGGTGAAATAATATCAGTCTCTTTATGCAGAAGTCCAGAAGGCTGATGTTTGTCTGCCAGGCAATAGTGTGATGGAGCATTCTGGACAATTGGTGGCCATTAAGACTGTGTGCGTAAGAGCTGTGTTTAGTGTTGTCTGGCAGCTGTTGCCCTGAGTACCTGGGTATTGGATACCTCCTTGTGCAATGCCAAAAAGGAACTTACATGAGCATAACCCCATTTATACTAAGATATGGCACCCGGAAGATTTAAGTCATTGAATGTAAACAACCTTGACATGAATTGAATATAGATTATTACTTGCGTTGGTCTATACCGCTAAATTTTGTGTTAATATAGCATCACTAGGAATAAAGAGATTAAATAAATAAAGGAATAAAGAGATATCAGACCCCAAGAGTGAATTCAGCTACCTAAGAATTGGTTTGAGAATGCAAATCCAAGTTCATTATGTTAGCAAGAAAGAGTTACTACTGTGGAAAATAAAAAGTCTTAATGCATGGTATTTTTGGAAAATGTTATTATGCTGTGTTAGAATGGCCAAGTACAAAGAGCCACTTATGCAAGTGAAGGAGAGAAAAAACAGACATGATAAGAAAAGTTTGGGTTTTACAGCTTCCCAACAGGACAAACCTACAAACAAGTTAACTGCAAATGCTTTCATTTTACTATTGACAGTTGCATGATTATTCATAATGCTGTTTTTATTCATAAAGGATAGAAATTTAGTGTATCTCAGCAGAGCTAAGCATTTAGAATCATAGATTCATAAGCTGAAGAGTCCACAAGGACCATCCAGTCCAACCCTACTTTCATGCAGGAATACATAACCAAAGCACCCCTGACAGATGGCCATCCTGCCTCTGTTTTTAAAAACCTCCAGTGATGAAGACCCCACCAAACTTGGAGGCAGCGTATTCCAGTGTTGAACAGATCGTACTGTTAGGAAGTTCTTCTTAACATTGAGGTGGAATCTCTTTTCCTATAGTTTGCATCCATTGCTCTGTGTCCTAGTCTCTAGAGCAGCAGAGAACAAGCCTGCTCCATCCTCAATATGACATCCCTTTAAATATTTAAATGTGGCTATCATGTCACCTCTTAACCTTCTCTTCTCTAGGCTAAACATACCCAATTCCCTAAGCTGCTTCTCATAGGGCATGGTTTCCAGACCTTTCACCATTTTGGTTGGCCTCATCTGGACACGCTTGCTAAATAGATGTTATCTAATAATCACTTTTTGTCTCTGCCTGTGTAAGGCAAAACATGGAATAATTGGGGCACGTGAAGGCGTAAAAGCTGAAAGACCCAAACTAACGCCATATTTCTGGGGCTGCCAACCAGTACTGCATTGTTTAATATATTTCATTCATTCCAGTAGTCTGGAATTCTAGTTTGTCCATTTTAATTCTTTTCTCAAATGGTGACAGGGAATCATGACTAAATGGATACAAGGTGTGCTTAGAAATGTCACCATAGGTTGAAGATGTGTTATCAACCTACACATAGGGTATACTCATGAATTTTTTTATAGGGTTAATCCCCACATTGGACCAGAAGAGCCTAGAAGAGCCCTCCTTGACCTAGTTTTGACCAGATATATTGAACACCATATTGATGTCCATGTTGTTTGAGGATTATGGCTGTCAACAGTCTCCTCTAAGGGGTTCAAGATTGGGGAAAGCTGGCCTACAGGATGTTGTTCTTGTTGTTGTTTGCCTTCAAGTAGTTTCTGACTTATGGTGACTCTAAGATGAACCTATCATGGAGTTTTCTTGGCAAGATTTGTTCAGAGGGGGGGGGGGTTATATCATTGCAAGTCTTTGAGGCTGTGAGAGTGTGATTTGCCCAAGGTCACCCAATGGGTTCTATGGCTCAGTAGGGATTTGAACCCTGGTCTCCAGAGTCATAGTCCAACACTCAAACTGCTGTGCCATGCTGGCTCACCTACAGGATCTAGGGGTAGCAAATTAACTCTGTAATAGATTCCTGAGGGGGAGATTTTTAGTTAGAACTTGCAGGCATAGGTGCATTAGAACAGCTTGAAGTGAGCAGCCTTGGGACTGCAAGAATCTAGCACAGGCTTTTACTTTAAGGCAAAAATTGCTATGTCTGACCTGAATAACTCAGAGGAATGAAATGGGCTGGTTATCATTCCTGCCTCTTGAAGTTTCTTAAAACAGGGAAGCCATTTGGGACCTACTGAAATAAGTATCCAGATATTTGACTGTGAGTTTTAATGTGCATGCACCAAATACACATATCTGGTTGTTTGTCTGCCTTATTACTAATCCTATTTTAAAACAACAACACCCTCTCTCTCTCTCTCTCTCTCTCTCTCTCTCTCTCTCTCTCTCTCATTTTTACCTTCATCATATATATCTTATATGTTAAGGGAGGAACAGTTGCACCATAATGCAGTTAGCAGCTGGTACTCTAATGGTCCTCATCATAGCTAAAGCCTGGTTCCCAAAAAATATGTGTTATGATGGGGAAAGTATATGATGGTATGAGGCCTGCCTCAACTAAAGGATGCAGAGATTTAATATTATGATTTCCCAAAGGTAAAGAACACAGGTGTTTTATGTTTGTTTATTTTAGTGGGAGAAAGATCTTAGACTATACCCACCTATTCCCAGAAGTATTTTCCAGTAAAATTCATGGGTTGAATCCAGATTTTCTCACTCTCTTGCTTTAACAGTACTTGATCTATAAAATAAGAAATGCAGGGGAATCGATATAGCGATGAAGCTAGATTGCGGTTTGACTTATATATTCAGAGAGAATCTGTTCCCTCTAAGAGTTTGGGCATTGAAAACAAGTCTTAAAGCTAGCAAGCTTAGTATGTTCCAACTTCAACCCAGCCATTGAACAATTACTTGTTACCTTAACAAACACCCTTAAAGGTACATATGAGACCTTGCCCAAAATGTTGGTGGTTCCAGCAATGTCTCTAAATCCCTAA
The DNA here is from genome assembly GCA_026167975.1 of Phrynosoma blainvillii. Lineage (NCBI taxonomy): Eukaryota > Metazoa > Chordata > Lepidosauria > Squamata > Phrynosomatidae > Phrynosoma > Phrynosoma blainvillii. Next base: position 11,513,087 of record JANUYF010000005.1, read on the forward strand.
ACCCCTGAAATTTAGAAACAGTTTGCAAGAACTGCAATAATCTCTTGGATACCCTTTTACGTTATACTTTATATGAAGGCCATGTGCATTACTAGGGGTGTGTAGAGGGTTCAGAACATCTCAGAAACGGAGTACTTCCCAGTGTGGAATTGTACCACTACCCCTTTCTGTGGGTAAACCAGGACTCCCAGAGACTCAAGATCTTGGGAAGAACCCAGTCCCACCTGAGTCCAAAAGACTGCAGGAATAATCCAGTTTGAGACTGCTTTAACTGCCCTGACTCTGTGACAGGGAACTCTATTTTGTAAGACATTTAGCCTTCTCTGTCAGAGAGCTCTGGTGCCCAATAAACTACAATTCCCAAGATTCCCTAGCACTAAGCCAGGGCAGTTAAAGCGGTGTCACAATGGATTATTTCAGTGCATTTTGGATCTTGGAGACTGAAGGTCCTGGGAAAAACCCACCTGGAGGTGGCAAGAAGGCCAGCAGGGATGCTGTTGGCATGCCATGGTGAACTTTTAGAGGCTTTTCTCATCACCAAATGACCCCTTCAAGACTTCTGAACAAGGCGGGTAGACTACAATAACCTGGTATACAGACAGACCCTTCAGCTGCCCAGTCTGCCAGCCATTGGCAGCAAATAGACTTTCTCTTCTGTAGCAGCCCAATCTACTCCTGAGGGTCCATTGGCCTGGCTGCTCTGAGCCTAGGGGTAACTGCAGGAGTTGCTGCACTGGGGTGGTATCGACCCTAGTGATGCCACTGATGAAGGCACCCCATTCTGCCCAAGTTGGAGCAGTGGGGTTATAAGGGAGTGCAGGGAGTTTGGCCCACACCAGGTAACACCCCAGAACAAGAGTGACAACTGGTCAGGCCTCCTCTTGCACCCCTCACTGCCGCTGCAAGTCGGACGACGTGGTAGTACTGAGGGAGAGGACCTCCAACTCACTGGCAGTGAATAGGACAATGCAGTGGCACTGAAGGAGAGAGCCAGGCGTGCCACCTCCTGATGCCTTACCCCTCAGGAGCCCCCCCACCCCACTGGGCAGGGATGCCACTAGGTTGGAGAAAGGCTACTGGCCATAATGGATCATTGGCCTTAACCCACTAAATATCTTGTCATCTATAGCTGTAACATATCAATTTGAGAAGATTTGGTTGTTAATAATGCAGAGAAAACCAATTTGTGTGCATAGGGTAATGTTGGACACAAGCTGCTAATAGATAAAGCTAACAGCTGGATGGGTTACACACCAGAGAGTTAGGTTGCTCTTCTCCTTCCAGCTGAGACAAACTGGAACTGTAAATATTTCATACACAAGAGAGACATGGGCCGAGTGTTCCAGTTTATTAACTGCAAAGTGGCATGCCTGCTACGCTGATTCCTGAAAGTCACAGGATTGCTACAAACAGGCCTGCCTATTTCTTTCACCCCAGATTTGCCATACTTTCTGGTGTTGAATCAAAATGTTTTCCTTGATTATAAGAATTCTGAGTGAAGAAAAAGAATCAACGTTTTCCAAACTTGCTATCAAATCTTCTCACCTCCCTCTTCCTAGTGAACCTCAGAAACCTTTCTGCTTGTTTACTACTAAAAAAATTTTAAAAAATAAAATGAAAGCTGATGACCTAAGGAATGTGACTGTAAGCGAAATTGCTCTGTTCATATATTGCTGTTATATACCATTTTTGATTAAATGGTTGACTGCTAAATCAACAATAGACTAAACCTATAGATCATTCTTTTTTTATTTTTTATTATTGCTCTGACATTTTCCATGCAACTTGAGAATAACCAAACAAGGATTAGTACATGGCTTCATGCCATTAGAAAATTGAACTGGATTTGTTAGGTTTTGTGTTTGTTTTTAAAAAGCTTCACTAACTTGGCCATTCCAACTGATTAAAGCAATGATCCAACTCTTCTGACAGAGAATCTTATATGTCTTTGAATATTCAGAGATAAAAGAAGGAAAATGTAAGTTCACAGAAAAATGTTAGTGATCCGTTATGATTTTCCCATATACGTTAAATTTGCAGCCCACATAGATCTGGTCTCCATGGAAATATGTATGCAAGATATAAGATACAGTTAGCCCTCCGTATCTGCGGGCTTGCCATCTGTGGATTTGAGCATCCACGGATGGTAAGCCTGCGTGGGGGGCGGGGCAGTAGAAGGGGCGAAAGAGGCAGGAAATATATGAGGAGGAGGAAGGAAGAGGAGGAGGAGGTGGCAGTGGTGGGGTGAAGAGGAAGCAGTGGGGGAGAAAAGAAGGAGGAAGTTTCCCGGGGTCTTCCGGCCCTTTACTCACTTGCAAACCCATTCCTGCAAGGGAGCCCATTCTGCAAGGGGGCCAGGTGCTCTGAAGGGATCAGCAGATCCCCTTAAACCCCTTCAGCCCTGAGTTGGAAAGTGGGATGGCCATCAAGGGGGTTTCTCCTCTGGTCCCCCACCCCTTTTGGGTTTTTTTTCTGGGGGGGGTGTCTTCTGACAGACTCAAGATGGCGAGGCTTCAGAACCAGATCACCCACACCCTACCTTGTAGTTGAGGGACCCCATCATCCCCATCCAGGCAAAGTCCCCTTTGGGGTACGATGCCCCCTCCTTGCCTAGCCCTGATCTGGAGCCATTTCCTGACTGGATCCAGTGCAACCAGTGTTGGGCTAAAGGAGCTCTGTGCTCCCTGGACTGGGGGACAGGGTTGGGGGGTCAGGGGGGTCCAATCTAGCCAGGGACCACTGGAGAGGAGGAAGATGAGGAAAAGGAGGAAGAGGAGGCAGGAGATGGAGGGGGCGAAGAGGAAGGGGCAGGAGACAGCAGGGACAAAGAGGAGGAGGAAAAGAAGACAGCCCATTGCCGCCCGCCACAATGACAGTGGTGAAGTAGGCTTCAGGGGTGCTGGGATGCCCAAGTCTCATTGTCCTCAATGGTGGCACAATCATGTGGCTGCGCCACCATTGAGGACAATGGGACTTGAGCATGCACAGATTTTGGTATCCGTGCGAAGATCCTGAATGGATCCCCCGCAGATACCGAAGACTCACTGTACTTAGCTTTTGCTTTAAAAAAAACAAAAAAACACCCTAATCTCTTCTTTAAATTTTGTAAGTTACTTTGGAGGGAGAAAGGCAGGGTATAGGTAGAATAAACAAATAAATAAACAAATAGGCAAATACAGGATCCAGGCCAAATCTATCATGGACTATGGTAAAGTCTCTCCTCTGCAAAACACATATACACAGACAAAAACAGTAGGTGTTTGTGATTGTACGAGATGAGAAAATAAGCTAGTATGTTAGAAGCAAGGTAGGCATTTTATAAGCTGTATATAGATAGATCTCCATATAAGGATACAGACATTTCCATACAATAAAGCAGAGTTGTCATAAACTCTGTCTAATAACACCTAACTTTGGCCTAATGCAGACCCAGGAAGCCATTGGAGATTGGACAAATCAACAATCCTTGCTAAATCTTCTGGAACTCTGTTAGCAAGTTGCTGTTCTGTGCTGCATACAACAAGATATCAAAGAGCCAGGTCATCCCAAGATAGCAGTGGTGAATGGTGGCAGCAGAGAGTAAAATCATCAGATGATGCTGCCTGCTCAACATCGGGGTTGTTGCTATGTCTGGTACAAAGGAGGCAGATAGGTTCAGGAAATCAGAGCATTTTTTAAATGGAATAGAGGAACAGCAAGTGAAAATTACGACATTGAGTTGCACTAAGATAGTAACCTTAGTTACTTCAACAGCAGTTGAAGAGGAGAGCAAAGAATAGGGAAAACAGAAATTGAGGCAGTGCAGACAGAATCTAGGGAACTGTATATCCCAAAAGAATCTGTGAGGGACAGGTTCCAAGAGAGGAGGCTATTCCTTCATTGCTCCAGTTGTTTCCATAGTACAGCTTGGCATCCCACTGAAGGGCAGTAACTGGAAGTCCTTTCATTGGAAGGGTTTATGTGAATGCCTAATCTACATTGGTGAAACAACTTGGAAAGGATTCAACAGATAATTGCTTTAGAGAAGCATTCCAGTGGAGGAGAGCAGCTTTAGCATCTCCTTGCCATGGGGGTCAGAATCACAGCTTCCTTGATTTAAGGTGGAGAAAGCTGCACAGAGGATTGTCACCCTAGGTTCTTTAGCACCAAGCTAGAGTGATAGGAGAGATTCTACCTCAAAGTGGCACAGAAGAAAAGCATTTTCTTGTCATGACAATCTGGCCATACCTTGGACTGTTTTCTGGGTACAAGTAGGCTACTTTCAAACTCTTTGTGGTTTGCAAGGAAAAGATGGTATCCAGTCTTCAGGAAAGCTTTCAGTAGATGCACCTCTTGACACACAAATTCCAGCTAAAGGGGAGTGGGGAAACCTGACTCAGAACCAAGCTAAGCTAAGTTCAGTGGACAAAGAAAACAGATATATTCAGGATGGATAATCATATCTATTTCCTGCTACTTCCAGCTCTCTGGAAAACTGTAGGCTGTCTGTGCTTTCCAGTGTCAGAGATATGAGTTTAATAGCACTTTTCATTGTAATGTAACCTTTTTAACAGCTTTTGCACTGCAAAGACATGCTAGCTTATGGAATAAAAGCAGAAAGTCTTGTGTATGGTTGTAAATATTTGAGTGTTTCATCATCACATCCAAGAATGAATAATCTCCACAGTTTCCTCCCCACTGCAGGAGGAAATGACTGTTTCTGTGCAGTTTTTCCCCTTACATTTTCACACGTCTTTTGGGAAGAAATTATGTGTAGGAATACATACTGGGTGAGAATTTGCATCAGGACACATAGCTACCATGTGAGAGCTCCATTGTCATAGTTGCACCTCCCCGTGCTTTTGTTGTTTTTGCTGTTGTCTGCCTTACCCCTTCAAAAAAATCTACCTTTTCTACAATGCAGCCTACCAATAGATGCATTTGTGGAAGTGACTGGAAGACAGTCCATCAAAGCTTTTATCAAATAAGACATGCTAAAATTACAGTTGCCCAAGACTTTGTTGGCATTGCTGGGACACAGCAAAAAGAAACCACCTAGAAATCAGTAAGGAAGGGTGACTTTCCTGAAAGACCCCTTTTCTCTATGTTGATGGTATATTTATGCTCAAATTCACATTATAATTCTCCATAAACCAAAGAAGAATATATATATAAAGCTAGCAAAAACATGCTTAGTTATATGAAGTTTGACTCAAGCTGACCAATTCACTTCAAAAGCTGGTCAGGGGACAGTAACAAAGTGCTATGGTATTTGTCCGAGGTAGCAGATGAAAGAAGGTTGCAAACAGAATCTTGATTCTGAATCAATAAATTATAGTGACCAGATTGTACTTCTGCCTCATTTTAGTGCTCAAGAAGCATGGGGCATTTTGAATGGGCAGCTCATCTTCTGCCTCTTATTGACAGGCAAGGACAATCCAAATGGGGAAAAAAACTAATTAATCATTGCTTCTCCTTAACCTTTTCTGTAGACGCATTGGTTTGACATTTGAATTCCACTGCACAATGTTAATTTGCATAGAGTATATTTAATAGGAAAAAAAGTTCAGTCCAACAGCTAGACTGGTAGCTTGGAATGCTAAAGATAGCACTTAGAGCTATCCACTTTAATGACCTTGGAGAGAGATAGCTCTGACGTTTTCTCACTTGCCACTAAAAAGCAACTTCAGACCTCTTTTGCACTGCTTGTGTCCTTCGGGATTGAAAGTGGAAGAGAAAGCAAATACAAGTATTAGCCATACTGGCTTGGAGATTCTGGGAGCCAAAAAGTATATTTTCCAAGCTTTGGTTATAACTATTGCAAGGGTTACATTCACATTTTGGATTGATTTAAACAAGATCAGTTTCAGGCTTCAGGTTCAAGAAAATTGATGATGATGATGATGATGATGATGATGATGATGCCACTCATGATCCCAGTAAAAATTTAGAATGCCTTATGGAATAATACAGTCCATGTTGACAGCAACCTAGGTTTCTGGACCTCATAGATTCATGGAACCATATAAAAATGCAATAGAAAAAATATGTTAAATAGCCAGGAATATAAATTAGAATAATAGAATCAATTAATTATTTTATTTCTTGTGATTGCAAATATGAAATAACAATAGCTCCCACCTTCAAAGACATCTGATGTCTTTAAGCAGCATACCTAGTCTATATGGGCTGAAAGCTTGGGTACTGGGTGGTCTTTTGCCCATCTGAAATCACCAAAGTGCAGCATGTGGACAGAATCCATGGATAAAGAATCCTTTGGATGCTGAACTGAGTGTGTCAGAATTCTCATAAGGCAGAATATTATTTCTTTTTGCTCTGTGCCAGGAGTGCTGAAGATTGAGCACAAGACTGAGCATCAGCATAACTCCACTAACTATTCATTTTAGCACCATCAGAAAGGCGATGGAGTGTGTGCTTTGCATGAAGAAGGTACCAAGTTAAAATCTTGTCAGCTTTGGTAGGGAAAACCATAACCTATCTAAAACCCTGAAGACCCACTGCCGATCAGTGCCAACAATATTCTATGTAGACCAATGGCCTGGCTCATTATACAGCACCTTTCTATGTTCACCACACCTTCCTATGTTCACCACCAGTCATGGCTGCTAATACTCTTACATGGGTCTTCTATTCATCATCAGCCTCTTTATATGGTATAGTTGGCCCTGCATATCCACAGATTCTTTATCCATGGATTCAATCACCCACGGCTTGGGGAGAGGCATTATTTACTATACTATTGCATTTAATGAGCATCCACAGATTTGGTATCCACAATGGGTTCTGGAACCAAACCCCAGCAGATACCAAGGGCTCACTGTAGATTATCAGTTTGACCCAGTCAACATCATCATCCCTTCAATGCAGTGCCAGTTTTTTTAACACATTTTGGACCGACTTTTCTGCCAAAACAGATGATTCTAGTTTTTCTTATTAAACACTCTAAAGTTCAGAGTAACTACTTTGTGTCTGCTGGACTGAAGGTTATAATTTGCTGTGCTTCTGGAAATAGTAATCTCATGAGATTGCCTATGTTTCAAAGTCTTTTGATATCTTTTTGACGAGGGCTTTTCTTAGCTTTTGCTAGTACAGCATACAAAGTGTACAATTTCAGCTTCTCTCGGGGAATTAGCAATCCTATCTCTCTTGGACTAATAGTGTTGGTATAGCATTGGTCCAGTATAATAATAAAATAGGCTATTGTGAATTAAATTGCTTCTCTCTGAGGACTAGGTAATATATCTCTTTGTTACATGTATACCTGCTAGGTAATTATGGAGCTTTAGTGCCACATTAACTGGCAAAATGTGCATGCATTAGTTTTCAAACTATAGCGTGTGGAAAGCTGAGAAATTCTGGGAAGGAGGAAAGAGTAAGCACTCAATAGCAAAATAATAATAATAAGAATTGCAATGATGGTGATGATAATGAAGTAGTAGTGACATTGTACATGGAACATGCCACATTATCTGATGATGGTCTTTCACTAGATTCTTGGATAGAATCCAAATCACTGATTGTCAAAAACTCTTAGTAGGCTGTGAAACCAAGAGACAGGCCACAACTGATTATTCTTGAAATCTTACCTCCTTTGACTGCAATGTGGCATTAATTGTATTCCAATATCCAGATAGTTAGGGGGGATCTCTGAGGTTCTCTTGCTCTTTGTGCAACTTCTGGAAGAGAGTGAGCATAGAGATCAAAGTGAAGGAACCTGTCCTGAAGGTAATATGCTGAAATCCAAAGACTGCATAGTCCAACGTTACATGTTTAATCTCTCCAATGAAGGAAACTGTATATGTTGGGATGTTTAAACCAAAGGACTGTGGCAACTGTTTTGTTTTGCTGGCCTGTTGGTTTTCATTGAGTGTGCCAGACCTGCACAGATGTCCAGGACCATCCACCCTAAGATCATAAGAGTCCTACTGGATCAAACCCAGAGCCCCTTCTAGTCCATCATTCTGTTCATACAGGGGTCTCTGTGAAACCCACAAGCATGACATGAGCTCAACAGCACCCTCCCACCAACTGGCTCATCAGCAACTGGGATTGAGAGTCATTGCACATGATACTGGCAAGTTGTAGCAAAGGGAAATGTGAGCGATTCTGGCACAAAGCTATTCTACCAGCCCTGCAGGAGGGCAAGCTCTGCCAGGTTCTTTCCTGAGCAGTCTCATCCAAGTAGAGGGAACCACTGCTTGCTCATTAGCACTGTTTCAAAATCTGGAATGAAATCTGAATTTGGAAAAATTAGCAATGAGAATGCATTACAGACATAGAACAGAGGTACAACAAGTTGAATTTTTTATAAATCTTGCCCAGTACTATAGTTCTCTTTAAAAGTGCCCTTTTGGGATCAGAGGTAGCCATCTTTCCTGTTGTTGGCTTGTTCTTGTTATGTGGCTTCAAACTTAACAGGGTTTTCTTGGTAAAGTTTATTATACAAAGGTGGTTTTCCATTGCCTTCTTCTGAGGCTGAAAGAATGTGATTTGGCCAAGGTCATCTATGGGTTTCCATGGCTGACTGGGAATTCAAACACTGATCTCTCAGAATCCTAGATCAACACTCAAAACACTACAGCTGACAGGCTAGGCTATCATCTGCTACCCAATACTCATTCCTCCTACTTATTCTTCTTTACCTCCTTCCTTGAGATGCCAGATTAACAATTCCTCTCCAAAGAAGATGTCAAATGAACAACTCATTTATTTAATGTTAAGCTACATATCAAGCTTTTCAATTGCTAATATATTTCTGTGTGTGCTTTCAAGTCACCTGTCAACATATGGTGACCACATGAATACTCATGTGGTTTGCCAGTTCCTTCCTCTGAAATACAGCCTTCAGCATTTGGTATTTTTTGGCAGTCTCCCATCCAAGTACTAACCAGAAGATCAGATGGGACCTGGTGCCTTTAGGGTATTTAGGCCCCAGATTTATTTCTGTCCATTCCTTTTAGTAATGCAATACAGTACTTGAATTGTGGCCCATTCCCTTCCTTCTGTGAATCAAACTGATTATAATTATTAGTGTTTTTTAGATTTCATATATCTTTTTCTTACCTGTCCCTCTAATTGGAACTCCTAAATAATTGCTAATCAGATCGTAGCAAGAGTTGATGTAATTGGCAACGGTCACTTGAAAGGTCAGAGTAATGAAAGTCTAGGATTTCATGGAACAACCTCTGTAATGATATCATTCACAAAAGAAAAAATGGAATGAACTATTAATTATAAGCAGTTTGCCATGAATGATGCATATTATGCATAGTGCTTTTGCCAATTCAGGTTTGTTTGTAGCAGTAAGAAGAGGAATTAATTCTTCACTGCCAAATCTTCCTCATCATGTTTGCATTGGAGAAAGAGAAAAAACATGAAGGAAGCATGTTACAATGTAGTTCTCTTCCTGGCTCCATTTCTGCCTTAATGGTTTACCTCAACGTGTTGGAATCATGGCCCATCTGGTGGCAAGATTCTTGAAAGCACGCAATAACAAATACTTGCATAAGGTCTTATCATGGAGTTTTTTTGGTAAGTGGGTTTTCCATGGCTGAGTGGGGATTAGAACCCTGGCCTCCAGAGTCATAGTCCAGCTCTCAAACCACTCCACCAGACTGGCTCCCTTCTACAAGTATAATGGCAAGCAGGTTGGATCAGAAGACTTTCTGGCTACCTCTCCACAACAAGGTGCACAATGATCACATCAGTACTGAGCTCCATAGTGGTCCTGCAGAGTTCCCAGTGATTCTGTAATCATTTTGCATCCAGCTATTGGGAGATAACTAAATTATTTTCCAGTCCTGTTTGCTACAAAGCACAAAAAATGGCCTTACGTCAGGGGTAGGCAACCTTTTTGAGCTGGGGGCTGGGTCAGACAATCGGGGGCCTGAAGCACCAAAAATAAATAAATAAATAAATAAATAAAAATTAAAAAAATATGCATGCACACTCTCTCAGTCCCAGAAAAGCCATGGCAAAACCCCTGTGGAGATTTTGCCAAGAAAACTCCAAGAACAAGTAATAACAACAATAATCAATATCATCATGGTGGCCGGTGTCGGTGGCGTCGGCAGGACCGGCCTGGGGCCGGTCCCAAGGCCCCAGGGGACCGCATCCGCCCCCCCTCCCCGGGTCTTAGGTTGCCTACCCCTGCCTTGCGTGATGGCTTCAGGGACTTTACAGGGGGAGGATATATGGCTCATCCTGGCACAGGTCCACATGCAGATATTCATGCTGTGCTGAGGGCATGTTGAATTGAGGCCAGAATCTGTCCTACTCTTCTCCTTTCATAAGATAGTAGTCATCAGGGGATGCCTGCCTTCATGCTTCAGCTGCAACTGGGTGTGAATGGAAGTCATGGAAGGCAACGTGGAGGTAAAAATGCAGTTTACCACTCTGCACAGCTGGAATGTACCGGTAGTTGCAATCCTCTTGCCATTTTTAGAGCCCTTCTCAAGCAGTCTTCTGTATAAGCAAGAGTTGGTGGAAAGTTACTTTTATTTAAATAAATACATTTCTTGGACCACAGCTCCCAGAATTCCTCCAAACAGCATGACATGCTGGCAAAGTATTTTCTCTCCAAACAAAAAACAACAACAACAACAACAATGGGGCTACCCTTGTGCCTGGTTCGCATGCGGCTACCCTTGTGCCTGGTTCGGAAATTACAGCTGGTACAGAACATGGCAGCCAGACTTGTTTCAGGAACATCTCGGAGGGAACATATTACACCGGTTTTGAAGTCCCTCCACTGGCTGCCTATCAGCTTCCGAACCCAGTACAAGGTGTTGGTTATTACCTTTAAAGCCCTAAATGGCTTGGGTCCAGACTATCTCAAGGACCGCCTCCTCCCGTATAATCCTCCCCGCACCCTCCGGTCCTCTGGGAGGAATCTGTTGCAGCCTCAAAAAACGAGGCTGGTGACAACCTCCCAGAGGGCATTTTCGGTAGTTGCCCCCAAACTGTGGAATGGCCTGCCGGAGGAGATCTGTCAATTGTCATCACTTGACAGCTTCAAGAAAGCTGTCAAGATGGATCTCTTCCGGCAGGCCTTCCCGGATTAATCAAATTTACCAGCTCTGGCTCCAGAATCTCTCTCCGAGATTCTCCCCTTTATGTGACCAGGTTCATATGAGCCAGTGCTTATACATCGCCAGCATTTTTTTGTTTGTATTGTTGTCTTTTTTGTATGGAGGAATCTACCTCTTTTATACTTTATTTTAATTTGGAATTGGTTTAATAATTTTTTAAGGGGGGGAGGGGGAGGAAATTATTCTTAATTGTTTGTTGTGATTTTATGATGTAAGCCGCCCCGATTGCGCTCAGAGGGGCGGGGTATTAAATAAAAATTATTATTATTATTATTATTATTATTATTATTATTATTACTACAACAAAACCTCAGGGCCAGATCATTTTGAAGGCTCTGTTCAGACCTAAATACATTTGCTAGACCTAAATTTTTATTTTATTATTTATTTACATCTTGCCTTTCTCCTGAGTCAGGATGACTGATCAGTCAGTGGTTTAACTCTGTTTGGAACTAGCAATCAGGTACAGACCTTAACTGTATGAATTAGAAATGTTTCACATTTCATGTAGAGGAGAGAGAAGGAAAGGGAGAAAGAGAGACAGTTCCACCAGTAATTACGTGTCACAGTTCATCAAATGACTGGATTATTTAAAATGCATCCAGCAGAGAAAGGGATACAGCTGGAGCTACTCAGCCTGGCTATTAGTAACAACGCTGTACCTTTAGTGCCATTGATTTCTTTACTCATAGTTTCTTTCCCATCTTTCTTTTATAAATTACCAAGAGCTTATTTTTCTTCCATGGAATCATGCAGATAGGTTCAGGATATTCTATCCTTCCAGCCTTGCATCAGTTGCTGGGTATTTCTCCCCACTCTCACCCTCATCCTGTTTTTAATCAATATAGCTACATTACCAGTCTGACTTAATGGTAACCAGTGTCTCCTTTTGATACAGTGCTAGCCAAATAGTGAAAGAACAGAAATGGTGATATTTCATTTTAGAGAAAATTCCTGTCTTGAGGACGTATCTGTAGTGCTCCATTTTCTCCTTAGTTCAAAGAATTCACAAAATGTCCATCCAACATTTCATACATGAAAAGACAGTCATTTTTGTGTACTTGAAACAGTCCTAGGCTGCATCCACACTGCTAAATAATCTGGTTTGACACCACTTTAATGGTCATGGCTCAATGCTATAGAATTCTGGGAATAGAACTGGTCCTAAGTGTTTTGGATAAGAGATAACCTGCATTCTAAAATATTAAACATTATAAAAATAACCTGTACTTGTATAATTTACACATGATGGTGATATCCAATTCATGCACTACCCCTTAAATGTGCTAGTGTGGGTGGTGGCAAGCACATGAAAATGGTTATAAGCTTGGTTACTATGCAGGACACAAAGTTTTGAGACAAAATGCGACTCAGAGCTAGCAGATTTTGTGCACCTTCCATCACCACCACTTCTGGGAAATGTACAACTGCTGGGGTAGTGCACCAGCATAGTTCCAGCCCACCTCTTTGCCTAATGTTCTTCTAGGATTATGGTTTCTGCTGCTTCAAACATTGTAGGCCATTCTTTCCCACTCATCGCACCAGGGATGTGCAGCTGGAGTCATGGAGTTGAAGATGGAAGCAATTTTGGGTGGAGCCAGATTTTGTATAATCTATAGAAAAGGGATACAGTGACTCAAATGGTTAAGACGCTGACTCTTTTGAGTGCAAGATGAGCAGGTTGGCAGTTCAAGGCCCGAGCACTGCATGATGGGGTGAGCTCCCATCACTAGTCCCAGCTTCTGCCAACCTAGCAGTTTGAAAGCATGCAAATGCAAGTAGATAAATAGGTACCACGTCTCAGTAGGAACGTAAACAGCATTCTGTGCAATCATGCTGGCCACGTGATCACAGAGTAATCTCTGAGAATGCTGGCTCTTTGGCTTAGTAACAGAGATGTGCACCACTCCCTATGGTCAGACATGACTTGACAACCTTGTCAACAGTGAAGACCTTTACCTTCTACCTATAATCTATAGAAATAATACAGTTTGACACCACTTTAAGTGCTGTAGCTCTATCATATGGAATTATGGGATCTGTAGTTTTACAGGGCCTATAGCATTCTTTGGCAAAGAATGCTGGTGCTTCACAAAACTACAAATCCCATGATTCTTTAGGATGGAGCCATGGCAGTTAAAGTGGTGTCAGGCTCCATTATTTCTGCAGTGTTGATGCACTTTGAGTTTGACAGAAAAATGAAGGAGTTAGCGTCAGAACTGAAGGTTTGGTGTACTGACTCCACAGCACTGCTTAGCACTTTGCTCTTTCTCCTGGGTCCTTTTGGGCAGAATATTCTTTAGATTACTTGCCAAGGGTTTCATTTCATTTCCACTTACCGCTTGTGTGCCTTGGTTCCAGGATCTGGATGGTCAACATGGGAGAGAAGTTTCCATCAGAGATGTTCCCTTGGGCAGCCTCATTGTGTTGGCCTCAGGGGTGCTCAGTTTGCCAAACCGATGCATGAGAAGAGGAAGTGATAAGGTGCCAAGGTTGGGCACAGTTTTGTGCTGAGCATTTCTTTCAAGTGCAAAAAGAGAACCCACCTCCTTTCTCTCCCCAGTGTGTTTCCAAATGGTGAGCTTCTTTTTCATCTTCATAAGGGGGTTCTCCTCTGTTACCGCTGCACTTCCAATGCATCCTTCCCACATCCGCCTTCATCTTCCCACCATCCAGCTCCCCTACCTTCTCCCTGTGGGGTTATCCTTTGAGTCAAGGCTATTTCATTTTCTTCCAGCATCGGTCACAGCATTCTCTTGGATGATCAGTTACACGATTATGACAAAGGTGGGACGTCTCCCATGTCAGCCCTTTGCTAAAAACAACAGAGGTCTTGATAACATTAAATTAAAATGTATATGATACAACTTGGCTGGAGGGAGGAGGAAATGTTCCCACAGGCAGCACATCCTTTAGAAGAGTTCTTTTGGCCAAAAAGAGAGAGAAAAGTAATTCAAAATGTCTCTGCCTCCTTGCCACTGATTAACCGAGGAATGTGCATGGTCCAAACAGCAATGAGTAGGGCACAAGTGACTGTACACAATGGGGCATTATTGGCATTGTGGAATCGTCCTGCCGAGTTGGCACAAATGGGACATTGTCCCTATCAGAAACGGAGAAGCATTTGTCCAGCAGAGCAGTGGGAAAGAAGGGAAGGAGGGGAAAAGACAGGGGGGAGGAAAGGTACTGCAGAACAAGGCTTTTAGGCACAATACGTAATCAGCCAAGAGAGAATGATGCTGCGGGAGGTCTTATTAGAAAAATATAAAAATAAATTGGAACAATTTTTAAAGGATGAGTCATAAAAGAAACCCTTTGTGCTAGTAGCTGTGCAAGGTTAGCATTCCCTCTTTAAAGATATATATATATATAATTTTCACTTTTATCTGGAAATCATTGAAACTCCAACTAAGATTTGTTTTGTTTTCTCCATTGTCAAGGATTCTGGTATAAATGGAAAGAGGATGAAAGTCAAAATGTATTCAGCCAAGAGTCTATGGCACCACTTTCTCTATGACATGTTGCTACCTGGACACAAAGCTTTTTTGTTGTCTGCCGCCATGGGTGGGCATGCATTAGGATTAAATATGAGACACCCTTGCATTGTGTGACTAAGGGGCTTTTTTAACTCTCTAAATTCTCCAATGAGAAGTCTAATGGTTTGTGCAGTATAGAAACACTCCCATTGCAATAGGAGTGCTTGTGCATATGGAGTCAAGTGCATCCCCCCTCTAAAAAAACACACAGAGAGCCAAGGAGCACAGAATGGAATGAAAGTGAAATAAAATTAAAAGTTTTATGTTTGCTATTGTTATGTGTCTTCAAGTCATTTCCATCTTATGGCGACCCTAAGGCAAACCTGTCATGGGGTTTTCCTGGCAAGTTTCTTCAGAGGGGGTTTGCCATTGCTGGAGAATGTGAGTTACCCAAGATCACCCAGAGGGTTTATATGGCTGAGCCGTACGTCATTAGGATTGATTGAAAAATGGCAAGAGACAACTACCCCCATACATTTCATTCACTGAGACCCTCTATTTTCTCTCTCTGTCTATCTTTCCCTCCTCTCTTTCTCTCTGTCTTGTCTCAACCAATGAAATCTGTGGGAGAAAATATGGGGTATTTATATCCAAGAAGCACAAATCAACCCACTTTGAATCCCATTGTGGGAGAAAGGCGGGATATAAATATATCCTTGAAATAAATAAATAAATAAATAAATAAATAAATATTTCTATACCTATACTGATAATTGCTAATGGAATTTAAATTTGATTTCCTGGACTTTGAGGATCTCCCAGTAGAGGGGTCTGTCTTTTTGAATACCCCTCTGTGCCATCTGAAGTGAGGAGAACAACCACAACATCTGGACAAAATGCAGGCCTATGACTAAAATAATAATAATAATAATAATAATAACAATAATAATAATAATAAATTTTTATTTATATCCCGCCCCTCTACAACTCAATCATTATTTTCTCTCCCTCTCCTCTATGGTTTTTAACACCTTTGCCCGTTGAAGAAGCCACTGTGCCTGTTGAAGAAGCCTGTTGAAGAAGCCACAGGAGCTTCGAAAGCTTGCAACATGTATATAAAAAAAGTATCACTGTTTTCTAGATTTTGGAGATGTTATTGTATATTGATACTGATATTAATATTGATATTAATACATATCTATATTCACTGGGTGAACTTGGGCAAATCGCAGGCTCTCAGCCTTAGAGAAAGGCAAAGGCAAATCCCCTCTGAAGAAATCTTGCCAAGAAAACCCTATGACAGGTCCACCTTAGCATCAGCATAAGTCAGAAATGACTGGAAGGCGCACAACAACAATAGATAAAGATATGAATAAAAATAAACAAAACTGGTGCAGAGCCATTGGTTGAAACTCAGGGACATTGTTGGCCACTTTTCAGGTAAAAAAAGATGCAGAATGTCTACCTATAGATCTAGCCTTGTGTAGATTTTGCAACAAACATGACTCTTCAGGGGACTAAATACTAAATGAGTATTAGTATTTGTGGAAGAATGTGGTTTTCTGGACTCGGGAAACTGTGATACTGGTTGCTCCTGGAGTAAACAAAGCTTGAACTAGGAAGGATCAGGTTTCTGTGACTGTAAATGTGTCTGCTTGTCACAATAGACAAGGTAAACAGTAGCTACCTCCAGAATCACTTACTAAACATGCGTGAACAGCAAAACAGAGAGAAAATAGGAGTGCAGATAATCCTGCCTCACTATCTACTCTATCCAACAAGAAGCATAGATCTATAAGTATGGCAACCAAAATTGAAATCATTAGAAATGTGGAGACTGGTGAAGGAAAAAATAATCTCTGGATGCATTTTGGAAGAAGCTTTCAAGTGATCTCTGGAAGGTTCCAAAATATTTTTGGTTTATTTATGCAAGGCTTACCTGATACAGGAGTTTCACTTCACATGTGTATATTGCTAGTTTTGATAAAACATTTGCCTATTATTATTATTATTATCCCTCTTTTCCCCCAAACTGGAATTCAAAGCAGTTTGCAATTTAAAAGAATACAATTAAAAACATAGAACAGTGAGCATTAAATAGAATTGAACTGTTACAGTATTAAAACACATCATTCATTAAAAGAATAAAATGCAGTTTTTAAGAAAAGATAAATGCACTTTGAAAATGTACAATTAAAACATTACAACATTTGCAGCCTTCTTTAAAGACTTTCTGCTTTAAAAACCTGTCTGAGTAAAATGTCTTAGCCTGCCGATGGAAGGACAACAAGGAGGGGAGCATTCTGGAAGGGAATTCCAAAGTCTAGGGCCAGCCATGGAGAAGGTCCACTCTTTTTTGTGGTGTTGGTATGTATATCTATTCTTTGCCTGTTATTTCTGCTACTGGTACCCATTTTTGAGGTTGCAGAAATAATGTCCAGGAACACATCTGTTTTGTTAACTGAGCTATACCTCTGTCTGTCTGTATGGTGGCTACCATATTGTCATATGGCAGAACTTAGGTGCACATATGGGAGGAATAGCAGAAGAATTTTCACTGGTGAAGCCTTTTATGACTGACCACAACCCAGGCACAAAATGAAACAATATTAATTATAGGCTGCATCCGCACTGCAGAAATAATATGGCTTGACATAACTGCTGAGTGAGCCATAATAACTGCCATGGCTCAGTGTTATCGAATTCTGCGACTTGTAGTTTGTTGTGGCATCAGAGCGCCCTGATAAGGAAAGCTAATTATCTCACAAAACTACCATTCCCAGAATTCCATAGCATTGAGCCATGGCAGTTAAAGTGGTATCAAACCAGATTATATCTGGAGTGCAGATGCAGCCTTAAATGGCTGCTGAGTGAGCCATAATAACTAATCGGCGATAAAGCTAAATTTAATCATAGTATTTACTATCACCACTATTCCTGATTATTATTATTGTTATTACTATTTTCTGCTGCTATAAAACCTCATCAGCCACTGCTGCCTAATTTTGATGCTGGCACCGCTTTGTTAAAGTATAATTTTTTGCTTATTCAAAGTCTACTGAAGGACAAAATTAGAATAATGAATGTTTTGTTTGTTATTACAGCAAGGAAACAGCAGACAGATATTCTATATATTCCCAACATTATGATACTGCCAGGGAAACATAATATTACCCAACATTAGCATAGAAATAGCTTTGTTTTCTATTACTTGAAATAGTTTTTTTCTTGCTCCTGCTTTGTCATTCCGCTGTCAGGAGGAAGGCAACAAGCCTTCAGAGTGAATTGACCCCTATGGAAAGGTCTGACAAATAGGGCTTGAAATATGCACATAATAAAAGCCTTTGAGCTCACATATTTCAGTAGTTCCAAGGTGTGTATTTTTTGTAAAATGCAGGAAATAATAAAGAAAATGAAATGCCCAATTGACTATACTCTTTCTTTGTTATATTAAAAGAAAGGAAAAAATAGCACGTATGGGAAGCAGATTCCACTCTTCAGCCTGAGTGTTTGCTTTTAGGTTGCATCTGCACTGCAGAAATAATCCAGTTTGACATCACTTTGACATGCCTCATTGCTATGGAATCCAGGGGTTTGTCATTTGATGTGGCACCAGAGCTCTCTGACAGAGAAGGCTTAATGTTCCACAAAATGACAAATCCCAGAATTCCATAGCATTGAGTCATGAAAGTCAAAGTGTCAAACGGGATTAGTTCTGCAATGCGGGTGTGCTGTAGGTGAGGAGAAAAAATTGGCTTCCACCTTCCCTCTAACTCCCACACTTGCTGTAGGGACTAATCCGACTTCATTTATTTACTCACACTACACACAAAGTGATGACACTTCAGTCCTACCTGCCTCCATGTTGTCTGTTGGGGTACTGCTCTAGTGCATTTTGGAAAGTCACGCAGTGGTGGTCAAGGAAGATGAGATGACATGGTCAAGGGGGGAGTCTGCCTTGGAGGAATTGGGGTCCTCAAAGCCTAGGTACTCTGGCAAGGCTGTCTTGTGATGCCCTGTGACATAGGACTAGTGGTATGCCAAGGGATCTTATAGCACTTTTGAGACTCTGTGTGAAAGGAGTTGTAGCATGAGCTGTCGTAGACTTGGTCTTATGCTTAAGCTATAGTAATAGCAATAGCAAGTATATTTCTATACTGCTTATCAGTGAACTAGCACTCCCTAAGTGGTTTACAGTAAGCCAATTGCCCCCAACAAGCTGGATCCTCATTTTACAGACCTACGAAAGGATGGAAGGCTGAGTGGACCTTGGAGCCCTCCTCTAGGATCAGTTGTTGCTGCAGTACTAGCATTTAACCACTGCATTTCTGGGGCTCCTTTAAGCTATGACATCTTTTGCACAGTTAGTCTCAAAGGTGCTACAAGATCCCTTTGCATCCTGATATTCCCGACTTAACATAGCTAAGTGGAGTCTCCTTCTTTGGAGATCTTTAAACAGAGGCTGGATGACCATCAGCTAGGTATGCTCTGATTGAAAGTTCCTGCATGGATGGCCCTTGGGGTCCCTTCTAACTCTATGATTCTATGAACTGTATCTCTGAATAGGAGTAGCAGGTTTCCAAGTTTGGAAAGGGGGGGGGCTTTTTCAAACCAGACTTTCAAGAGTCCCAAAGATTTGCGGGAGTTCCCTCACACACACTGACACTGAAACAGATAAGGACTGGAGAAATAGGATGCTTTATTAAGATAATGGTTTTAACTCAAGAGGCAGCATAGTGCAACAGTTTTAGTGCTGGACAAGAACTCTGAGAGACCAGGGTTCAATCCCTGCTTGGCCATAGAAGTGCACTGGGTGACCTTGGGCAAGTCATAGATTCTCAGCCTCAGAGGAAGACAAAGGAAATTTTGCCAAGAAAACCCTGTGATAGGTGGTAGGAAACCCTGTGATGGGAAAACTCCATGATAGGATTGCCATAGGGTTGCCATAAGTTGGAAGCAACTTGATAGAACACAGCAACACAACAACAAATGGATATAATTGCTGCATTTGATGTTATTGTTAGCAACCATTGTTGTTTGCTGCCTAGAAAGACACACTATAAATTAATAGTAAGCAAATAATCAATAAACCAGCTGTTTATTTGCAGCTTATTGAGATGGTCATGTTAGAACATCAAATCTTGTATGATTTGAAAACCCTTCAAGAAACTCTTTTGCCAAGAACTGGGAGAAATGGGTGCATATCTCCACATTAGGAGAAGGAATAAATAGCTTTTATGGCATTTCTGTCACTGTGTTTAGCACAGCAGTCAGGTACACTAACAATGGTTTTGTTAGCCTGTAAACTGGTATTTGGTTCGTGCTGCTTTTGTATTTCTAGGGTTCCACATGCTGAGCCGTAATGACAGCAAGTCTGTTTTCCCAGAGCAAAATTCTTGCTGGGATCAGCTGAATGTTTCGATACCGAGATCAGAACAATTTCCCCCTTTTTTTGTCTTCCTTTAACAATATAAAAGAAAAAGAAACAGTGAAGCAAAAGCCTGGAAACAATTTCCCCAAAGCAGTCGGATGAAATCTCAAAACATTTGAAACTCCTCCATGTCAAACCAGGGTTGTGGAAAGAATTGTGTATCTTGAACACATTCACTGCCACAAGCTAAGATATGTACTTCTCAGCAAGAGCTCCTTTCCTTAACTTGGGGCCTTTACAGACTGCCAGAAATAATGCAACTTGAGTCCACTTTAACTGTCCTGGCTTAGTGCTAGGGAATCATGAACCATTAAGCCTTCTTTGTCAGAGAGCTCTGGTGCCACAATCAACTACAGTTCCCATGATTCCCTAGCACTGAGCCAGGGTAGTTAAAGTAGACTCAAGTTGCATTATTTCTGGCAGTCTGTAAAGGCCCTTGGTCTTCTCCGGATGTGTTGGATTTCATCTCCTGCTATCCTCCAGACAGTTATGGAAGGAGGTCATTTAGAGAGTCTTTTTTTTTTTTACTAGTTTGTTTATTCATTACACTTATGCGCCACCTTTCCTCTAATGATCTCTGTTATCTCTACATCACTCTTCTCCTCCCCACTTTATCCTCATAACAACTCTATAGGGAGATCAGACTACTCCCCCCCGAGAAACCCTACATAAATGTAATAGTTAAAGGGTGTGTGTGTATGTGCCTTCAAGTCATTTCACTGACTCTACTCCAATTGGCCCAAGTAATTGAACATGTGCGTGTGTCTGCCTTCAAGTCCCCTGTTACCTTATGAGAGTCCCATGCCTTTCATAGGTTTTTCTTAGGCAAGGAATACTCAAAGGTGATTTTGCCCATTCTTTCCTCTGAAATATAGCATACAGCACCTGGGATTCATTGACAAGTTTCCCAGCCAGGGCTGATGCTGCCTAGCTTCCAAGTTCAGACAGGATCTGGTGCCTTTGGGGTATGGAGTAAGGTCCCCATATCTCAGGGCCAGAAGTCTCTTCTCCAATTCTCAGAGTAAGGAGGAGAAATCATAGAGTGAGAAAGCTGACTTGAAAATATGTGTGTATATCCCTCTCTCTCAATGTGGTTGGCACATATTGTATCCTGATTAAAGACATAACAAGGGGACGTAATATCACCAGAATTGCTTCCTGTGGCATCAGAAAGGGTGAGCCCCTGAGTCTCAGGTTTTGACATGGAAATCTCAGGGCCTGGGATAGGCCTGACTTGACAAGTCTATTGCAGTGAGACTTGAATCTGGAATCTAGACTCCAATCCCAAATTCTCATTTAGAACACACTGGTCTTTCCTCAAAGGCATCCCTTTGCTGCACTGTGTATTTTACACAGATTCACACATACTAAAATTGCAGGCCCTCCTGCTCTATCACTCCTGGACTGTTAGAGGACATCTGGAGGATGTCTCACCCCTCCTGTAGATCAAGGGAATACGGTTATAGATTGTGTTATTATTAAGGAGTATATAGGTGCTCCAATTTTGCCTACCTGTGGCAGCTTGCTTGATGGTCTGGTTCTATGTGCTTGGATAACTGACAGGTGAAATACTCTAGGCTAACAATGTTAGCATCATGCCACCCCATACTCCCCCCCCAGGCAATATAATAATGGTAATAACAATAATCGGACACTCTGCAGTTGCAGTGTGTAATTAAACTAAAATAGCCTTTCATTTCCCTAGATAAGAGCAGTGGCAATAATGTAGCCCTCCCCACATCTCATTAGGAAAAAATGAATTAAAAAGAGAGGGTGTCATTTCCATTGATGTGGCAATTAGAAATCTGCCAAACATTTGGAAACTGCAATTAATGCCCAACTATTCTCTGTGGTTATTCTTATTTAGTATCACATAAATATATCCCACTGGGATGTGTGTGTGTTTGAGAGAGTAGAAGGTCTATAAAATGCCAATTATCTCTACTGAATCGGGCTTGCTTACATTTTAAAAAATATTTAATTGGATTTTTAAAAGATGAATACAAAGAAGTGGGTGGAAGAAAGAAAGAAGGAAAAGGGGGAAAGGGGGAGGAGATTGTGTAAGGCTATCGATGTATATAACAAATGCTGACCAGGCACCCAAATATATTTCTTGGAGCTGATACCTATAAATTATAGGTTCAGGGGTATGCAAATGGATCTTGTAGAGAAGGGGTCCCCAAACTATGGCCTGCGGGCCGAACCTGGCCCATTGAGGCCTTTTGACTGGCACGTGGCCAGTCCTGCCGCTGCCGCCACACCACTGCCACCTTTCTCACGCATGCCCGTGACTGTACCCATTTTTAGTTCCAAAATGGTGCTCGGTGTCGTGCACTTGCGCGCGCAACTCCAACCACTTTTTTTTTTTTTTTACTTAAGCCCTCCAATGAGCAGGGGGACAGCGAACCAGCCCCCGGCTCAAAAAGTGTGGGGACCTCTGTGAGCCTTTGAGAAGCTAGTAGCCTGAGCTTTCATAGACATGAGTCTGCTTCCTCAGATGTCAGTCTGTGAAAGCTCATGCTACCATCTTCTTTCTTTCAGTTAGTCTCAAAGGTGCTACAAGATCCCTTTGCATACTGATTTTCCAGACTAACACAGCTATGTCTTGGAGGTTATTGGGTAATTAAAACTGCAAGATCTTCTGACAATTGACTGATGACCTACCAGTCCTGCATAAAAAATATTTGCCAACTCCATATCATCTAGAATTCTATCACTTTTGCATTTTAGCTCACCTGTTGGTTGACAGCAATCTATTTTTGCAGTCTCTTCTGGGTAGGGGAAAAAGAGACTGGCACTAACAGACCACCATGTATTGCTGGTTGACTGAATACAGATTAATATGGAAGACTCGGCTAGATGTACCCATTTAGCTGCTGTTTCATACCACTTCTTTTGGTGGACAACAGATCTCTTTAAGGAGATTATCACACACGGCTTTTAAATTATGATTATAGTTGTAAAATAGCACCTTTGATGATACTTATCACACAACCTATAGCTGCTGTGCATGCCAAGGGTGGTTAGGGTATCCCTTTTCATTGGTGAGGGAAACCCATCAATTGCTCCTGTTCATACTGCAGTCCCAGTAGTCCTGTGTGAAACTTTGTTGCTGGAGCACTTGCAATATTGCAGTCATGTGGTGTCACAGTCTCCTTCTCTCCTCCAACTCCCCCTTGTCATTTGCAAGCAGCCTGATTCCCCCTTTTTGTATTTAATTTATTTTATTTTTAAACTTAAATTGTATTACCAGAGCTGCAGAACTGCATTTTAAAAAGTAAATAATAAAAAGAAAGAAAGGCACACTGGGTTGGGCATAGACAGGGTGATCAGATGTCTTCATTTTCCAGAACGTGTCCTATATTTCAGTTTCCTGTCCAGGAGGAATTTCAAAATGTCCTCCATTTTGAGCATGACAAAGAAGCATGAATTTATATTTTTATGAGGGTTTTCAGCATTTATTCTGTAATGTCCTACATTTTCCTTAAATGCCCTACATTTTCAAGTACCTTGTCTTCCTTTGTGGTTATGACATCTGGTCACCCTGGGCATAGGGCAAGGAGGCGAGGTTAAGGGGAGTACACAAGAGAGTGCGATGGCAGCAATAGCCCTGGTTCTTCAATAGACAAAATGTGTGTTAATGACTGCTCACAAATTGATATGTTTGCATTTTCATTAATTAGCGCAGCTGCAGGAAGAATTGAGCTATTGTAATAATGTCCTAGGTCATATTGTGTAAAATGGGAATAGCCTAATATCTGTAAACATGAGAGGTATAGAGATGGAAAAGAGGTCCTCTTTCAGTTGCTGTGTGGATGCTTGTGGAGCACTTTGAAGCCTCTTGAAGAAACTCACAATTTAAAGACTGGGTTTCTTGCATTTCTCAGTTCAAAAGACTGGTAGGATAGACTGAGGCTATGTTTTCCATTCCTTTAAACTCTCATTAAAACAGTAGAAATGTCACCAGTCCTGTACAATTGTTCACCACCACCACTGCAACTTCACAAAGTAGGTGCAGTTCTTTGAAGGCCTAGCAAGGTTCAAGATGCTGCTGAAGTTAGATGTTACATATCAAAATGACAGTGCTGGCGCACCTGAAAGATTTCCCTTGACTTTTCCATATCAAATGCCACTCTTCTTCTAAAAGACAATGGATGTAAGGGAAAGCTGGGACACCCAGAGAAAAGAGCACAGTGCAGGGTTGGGTTTGCTACATTTTGTAAGGGACACTCATGATGTTGGTGTGCAGAGCAATGCTGACATGAAAGTGTAGATTTAGGGAGAATGACACTCTGCTTAAACTTATACAGTCTCAAAAGGCAAAATACTCTGAAAAGCTCTTATTTAATCAAGACTTGTTTCTCCAACACATTGAACTGGCTCATGATTTTTCATATGTGTCAGTGTTTACTGTCACAAATGGCCTTTTTCTCTGGAGGACACAGCAATGGCAGTCAGGATGGAAGCCCCCACCAGCAACAGTTCCATGGATGGCAGCCTCAGGTTGGCAGCGACCAGCAAGGGGTCCCTCCACGAGACCGAGATAGCAGAGGTGGGTTTCCAAGCAGTCCCCAGGTGCCCCACCCGCTCTACACCTGGGCTGCGTCATTTCCCGCCGGCTTGGCTCGCCGTCCCTTGGCAGGACAAGCCCTTGCAAAGTGTCCAGAGAGACCGCAATACAAGCACAGGCCCTCCCGTCTCCTCTGCTCCTTCTCCGTCCCTGACAGCCATGGCCGAGCTCCTCCCAACTGCATTGGCTCCACTGATGTCCCAGGAGCAGCGGCCTCAGGAACAACCGCAAGAGAGGACGGCACTGACTTAGAAGGAGACGGAAGGCCAGCGTGTCGAGCCTCCTTTTGGGCTGTCAAGCGGCAGTCCAGGCGGATGGCCTGGGCAATCAAGGCTGACAAGGTCTGTGGTGGTTCCGAGCGGGCCAGCTCATCCAGAATGACTGCTGACAGACCATGCCGAAACGCAGTCTGCAAGGCACTGGCTCCCCAATTCACATCCTGTGCGAGGAGGCGAAAGGCCATGGAGTAGTCCGCTACTGAGCCCTGGCCTTGTTTCAGGGTCAAAAGCCTGTGTCCCGCAGTCTCAGTCTTCACAGGGCCCCCCCACGTCTCTTTAAACTCACGTTCAAAGGCTTGCCAGTCAGCCAGCACTGGGCTCTGGGCATTCAGGTAGGGCGTTGCCCATTTAAGAGCGGGACCAGCCAACAGTCCAATGACAAAAGCCACCTTATGAGAGTCACTAGGGAAATCTGCCTCCCTGATTCAAAAATGCAGCTGGCAGCTAGCCAAGAAGCCATCCAACAAAGTTCGGTCCCCAGAAAATTTTTCAGGCAGGGCAGTCAGGCATTTAACCCTGGGCCTGGGCTGGGGGGGTGCAGGCGGCTGAGGATTTGCCTGGAGTTCTGAGACCACCTGTGTAAGCATTGCAACTTGAGCAACTAGCTTTTGATTCTGCTCCAAGAGCTCTTTGATTAAGGCTCCCTCCACCATCCTGTAGCAGCTTAGATTATGGCCAAGACTTATTCTGTCCTCAACTACAGCCAGCCTCAGTTCCCACAGCTGCTAGGGATGGAAAGGGTGAGCTGCAAACAGCAAGGCCAGCCACAAACCTTCCTGTAGTTGAAGCACCAGCAAAGCAGAGTCCAGAAATCAGCGTCAGTCAGTCTAAGGTCAGGGCAGGCAGCAATCAGCAAAGGTCCAGTCCGGTCCAAGGTCAAGGCAACAGAGTTCCACAAGGCAAGAGCGAGAGGCACAAAGCATGAAACAAGGAGCCACACTGACCGTAGTCTCCCAAGGAAACTACAATAAATCTTGGCACTGAGGAAGCCTCTTGCAACTGTTTAAATAGTCAAATCCTACCTCAGTGCCAGCTGAGGCTTGTTCAGCAGCTGCTTTTCAGCTAGTCTCCTGGACCTGCGACTGCCAGCACTCTCAGCTCTCCTCTGCCTAAAGGAAGGCACTGGCTCTGCTGTATCCTCCTGCTTCTCCCCACTAGGCAGCTGAGCCTCCAAGGAAGGAGCACTAGGACCTGGCTGCTCTGGGGCTGGGAGAACCGGGCTTGGCTCAGACAGAGCAGAATGAGAGCCAGGTGAAGCCTGTATCTCTTCCTGCTCTGGGGCTGGGAGAGCAGAATGAGAACCAGGTGGAGCCTGCATTTCTTCCTTCTCTGGAGGAGACCCATCCTCCTCCTCGTCCTCCTCAGGGCTGACCATGACAGTTCCCTGCCCTCAAGCTTACAATCTAAATAAGACATGAAACACAAGGAAAAGGGAATGAGAATGGGGGATGGGATTAATACAGCGAAGGCTGCCAGTTTTTCTCTCCCTTTGGAGGCCATAGCAGTAGCAGTTGGGAAGACTGTTCTTCAACTCGTGGGCTAAGGCAAGATGGAACTGAGCCTGCCTGATCTTCTTTTTCTCTGGAAGACACAGCAATGGCAGTCAAAATGGATGAATGGCTGTTCCTCGACTGGTGGGTGAAGGCAAGATTGAACTAGGCTTGCCTGTTCTTCTCACCCTTTGGAGACCATAGCATAGCAGTTGGGATGGAGGGAAGGCTGTTCCCACCTGCTGGGCCAAGGCAAGATGGAACTAGGCCTACCTCTTCTTTTCTTCCTCTGAAGACCACAGCAATGGTAGTTGAGATGGAGAAACAGCCATTCCTGTGCTGGTGGGTGAAGGCAAGAGGGAATTGGGTCTGTCTGTTCTTCTCTGTCTCTGGAGAAAGACATGACAAGATGGAACCAGGCCTACCTGTTCTTCTCTCCCATTGGAGGCCACAGCATTGGCATTTGGGATGGTAGGGGGGCGGCTATTTCTCAGCTGCTGGGCCAGGCATTTACTTGACTCTAGCTAACAGTAGGGCTGGCCCAATCTAAGTTCTGCATGTGATTCTGTCCCAGGTGTCTAATGCAGGATGTTGCTATTACTTTGCCAACTTGAACTATTCCAATGCCACCGCAGTCACTTTCCTTGATGGAATTTGGTTGTTTACAGCTAAACAAGATTTACTTACCCATTGTTTTCCAAGTCCAATGACTGATAAACAAGAAAATTTTGCTTGCACAAAAGCAGTTTGCCACTGTGTGAGGTAAGTAGGTGGATGCCTGTACAATCAGTGCATCTAAGTATGAATAATTTAGCTATTCTTCATCTGAACATTTGTTTAAAGATCTAAGCACATTTACAGGAGCGCACCAATTTTTCTTCATGCTGTTTTATGCCGGCTGCTAACAGTGAGGAATTGTTATGTGTCTCAAATGGAGCTACTGCTCTACTGGAGATAAGCTTGCATTTAGTCAAATGGACTGGTTTTAGAAGCATTAGCATTTATCTGCAGCAAATATGTTCTGTATTCATATTGTTCTTATGGCACCTTGAAAAATCAGCTGGTAATGGGTAATTAGCTAGACATGTTAAGCTTTGTAGTGAAGGGTGGACTGGCATTGCATGTGAGCAGATGGCTCTTAATGCTAATGTGTGACTGACTGTTTAACTGTAAAGCAAATGCTGAGATGGATTATTTCCTATGGCTGTTTCTGCAATGGGGGGGGGGGCAGAGCATAGAATGACTGATTAGGCACCCTAGGAAATATTGTAAGCCAGTGCCCAGCATTGTAATAAATTGATTTTAATCACACTGATATTTGAAAAGCAGTTTCAAAACATATAGGAAAACAGTGGCTTTGTTTTGTGAACAGACTTGATTGCTTATTTATTTGTAATTAGGATACTTATTTTTATTTGTAATTTTATATCAACATGAAGTAGTAAGCAGTAAACAATAACTGATTGAGACTGGAAGATAGGGGCTTGTACTAAAAAGCAGGACATAATGGCACCAGAACCAATGACAAGCTGTGCCCTACAGCATCAGGGCAAGAAAAGTTCCAGGGAAACTTTTCCATATTGACTAATCTTCCACTTCTGCTATTTTATGTTTGAAGAAAATAGCAAGAAATTTTATACAGGTTCAGTCTTCCTTATCCAGAATTCTGAAATATTCCAAAAACCAACACTTTTTCATGAGTGACTCCTTTTTCAGATAGTGACACCTTTTCCTTTTGATAGTTCAATGTATACAAACTTTGTTTCATCCACATATTAACAATATTGTATAAAATTACTTTCAGGCTATGTGTATATGAAACATTAATGACTTTTGTGTTTAGACTTGGGACCTTCTCCATGATATCTCATTAGGTAAAGGTAAAGGTAAAGGTAAAGGTAAAGGTTTTCCCTTGACATTAATGTCTAGTCATAAAGGTATTCCCAAACCAACCAACCCTGAAATCTAAAACATCTCTCATCCCAAGTATTTTGGGTAAGGGAGACTTAAGCTGTATTCATTTTCAAAGGCATGTTTAGCCAGTCTTTCTGGAAAAAGACCTTTCGGGTATGCAAAATATAAAAATTGTGATAAAGTTACATGGCATCATCATAAGTAGTGTTTTTAAAATTTCCAAGAAAAACAAAAGTTCCAAACACAAAAGTGAGCAGCAAAACTTTAAAATGCAAGTCATTCTAGTAAAAGCACAGCCTTTCAAAGTCCACTGAAAGTAGTTTGATTGCCAAGACAGAGGCAGCACACCATGTATGTCTTGCAAGAAATTCCACAGAGTAGCAATAGCAATAACATTTCTATATTGCTTATCAGTGCACTTAAGCATTCCCTAAGCAGTTTACAATGTGTAATCCCATTGCCCCCAACAAACTGGGTATTCATTTTAGCGACCTTGGAAGGATGCAAGCCTGAGTCGAGCTTGAGCCCCTGGCTGGTATTGAACTCACAACCTTACAGTTTGTGAGTGAGTGGCTGCAGTATAAGCATTTATCCACTGCACCACCAGGAGTCCTTAGAAACTAGTGCTTGCCAATCTAACCAGCCTTAAAGGCAGGCCAACTATTAGGGTCTCCATCTGATATGAATCTCAAGAAATGGGCAGGTTCATCCAGACATAAGCATCCCTTCAAATAATACTGTAGACCCCAAAGATATTCTCATGTGCATACTCATTTTACAGCAAAGTTGTGAATCATGTGGCCCTTCAGATGTTATTAAATGTCTCATCATCAGCTCTCCTGGATAGGGCTGGTGGGAGATGTATTTAAGGAACATCTGGAGGCTGCATAATTTGCATTGCTGCTTTACAAGCTAGTAGGGATTACATACTCTACAACACGTACATTTCCCTGTCTATTGCAGGACACAATGGACAGTGGGAAAGAAACTATTTATCAGAGAACTTTTGTCTGTTCCTCAATAAGCTTTTAAGAATCCTCCAGAGTTCTCTAGAAGCTATATCCAGAACAACTCTTTTGTTTGTTTGTTTGTTTACTGTATTTATATCCCACTCTTCAGGCTCTGAGAGTAGCTTACAGATAGTTAATTAGAAGGATTCTCTGCCCTGGGGCTTACAATCTAAAAAGACATGACACAAAAGGAGAAGAGGATGGCAGTGCCAAAGGGGATCAAGTCCAACTGTTCTTCTCTCCCTCTAAGCCTTGGACCATGGCAGATGGACTGGAGGGGGGAGGGCTCTTCTTAATTTAGGCCAGGACTGATGGAGCTGGGCCTACCTTTCACTCCCTCTGAGGCTGGATGATGTCAGAATTCTTTTAAGAATGCCATTCACATAATGCACACACAGACACACACAGGTTGAGTATTCCTTATCTGAAATGCTTGGGAGCAGAAGTGTTTTGGATTTCAGATTCCCCCCCCCCCCCCAGATTTTGGAATGGTTGCATATACATAATAAATTATCTTGAAGCTGAGGTCCAAGTCTAAACATGCAGTTCATTTATGTTTTGTATCTAGCTTGTACACATAGCCTGAAGGCAATGTTATGCACAATAATACTCTTGTGCATGACACCAAGGTTGTATACATCGAACCATCGGAAAGCAAAGATGTTGCTATCTCAGTCAGCCATGTGGATAATTTTGGATTATGGAGTATCTTGGATTTTGGAATTCCAGAAAAGGTGTACTCACCCTCTGTATTTGTGTATAAGTGTATAAGGACGTTATCACGCGTGGGCCAGAAAGCGGAAATAAAAGTGGAAATGAGGCATCCCGAAAATAAACGGGAAATAACCCTCGTTTCCGCATACATCATTACCTTCATCGCGCATTTACAGTAAGTGTATCAAACGTCCACACACAAGAGAAAAAAAAACGTAAATGTAGCCGAAATGAGCCTCCTGCACATGCGCAGAGAGAGGAATGCTCGCGGGAACCATGGCAACAGTGGGGAAATGCACCACAATACGTATTTGGTTATCAGACCTACGGTAAATGCGAAATGATTCCCGTCGCGCAGTTGCAATTCCTGAAGAAACTGAAATTCAAAAGATCTCAGTTCTTTCCACTTTCTGTCAGGGTTCTGTTGAGGTTCTGTGCGACGTCGTGTGGAGACACGGGCAAATAATCCGGATTCGTTCGCCATTTCGTTTGGATTCTGTTTGGATTGAGCCCCGTGTGATAACGTCCTAAGATAGATAGATAGTAAGTAGATGCTGCCAACCAGCTCACATTACTTAGGTCCAAAACACATTGCAGAAATAACACAGTTTGAGATCACTTTAACTGCTCTGGCTCAATGCTAGGGAATTCTGGGAACTGGAGTTTTCTGAGACATTTAACCATCCTTGTCAGAGAGTTCTGGTGCCACAATAAACTAGAGTTCCCAAGATTCGCTAACACTGAGCCAGGGCAGTTAAAGCAGTTTTAAACTGCATTATTTCTTCAGTGTGTTTTGGACCTTAAGAGTTTTATCTCACTATGCAATGCATAATACTTTTTAACACTTTGGGCCCTCAAACTCTTTGTACATGTTTACAATGAACCATAAATGTAGATCAATACATCAGTGTCTGTAATCTCAGTGAGTATTTTTAGAGGTGATAAACTTCTCTCTGTGAATCCAGCTGACAAGGGGCTGCCTTGAAAGCTGGGCATCTGCTTGTTGGATATCAGAATTCAGTGGAAGATAGGGGACATCGTCCCCTTCCACTGCAGCTCTCCAAACATGCCCAAAAACTGCTGCAGAGGTTTAGGACACTCAATGGAGATGGTTTTAGGTAGCTCCAAGATCTGCAGGAGGGAAGGGAGGGAAGGAAGGAAGGAAGTTCCATGAGATATATCAGTATCATACTGCATTTATACCATGGTTTGCTGGGGATTACAGAAATGGTACTTGTTTGATGGGAACTGTCTGCTATTTGTTTTTGGCAAAGAGACAAAAAAGAGGAGCTTCTATACTTCTTTTTAGCTTTCCTTGGTGGTGACCTCTGTGTGGCAAGCAGCCTCTTTGTGAAGGATCCTCTGGTCTAGTTTGCCCCCTATTCTGACCATTGGAGCATTCTGGCCAGGAGACAGTATAAAGGACTTCCTATTCCAACTGAACCTTTCTTGAGCCACAGAATGTTCCTGAGCATTGATGTATTTATGGTTGCATAATCTTCTGTCCTTGTTTCTAGTTTCATCCTTCACGCTGTCTCCTCATTTGTCCTTCAGTCCGGACTACTGGTTTGTCCCTATAGTTTCTGATTCCTACATCAAACCCTCCAACTGTTCTGATTTGGCAAGGACAATCCTGATTTGGCAGGGATGTTAATTAAAAGAACAAAGCACCAAAATCAAATGCAAAAACCTGGCAGATTGTAACCCTTCTTAAGAACTCTAATCTTTAAAAAAAAATGGCAGTGAGTTGTGTAAGAACAGACCTTTCATACATTCTCATGGGGAAGTTTAAAAAGTCAAATCAAAAATAAATCCTTCCACAATTCTAAGACTATTTATGGTTTATGTTTCCATAGTTCTGTTTAATGCCATTCTAAATTGTGGTATTTGATTTAGCATAACTTTCCATAAAGAATAGGTAAAAGTGATTTTTTTTTTTTTTTTTTTTTGTCAGCAATAAAAGCATCAGATATCTTAGCTTTAGCATAGTGCAAGTACTTCAGGTGCTGCTTTTCTGAAATTTAGCTAACTGGTTGTTATTCTGTGCTGTCTCAGAGGAAGGCAAAAGCAAACCATCACTTCTAACCTATGGCGGCCCTACGACAAACCTATCACAGGATTTTCTGAGCAAGATTTATTCAGTGATGGTTTGCTTTTGCCTTCCTCTGAGACTGAGTGGTCATTCAGACATTGTGTTGTTGTTGCTTTTAGCACAACGATGCAAATCATCTCACTCACATAGGGCCTTTGCAGACTGCCAAAAATAGTGCAAACTGAGGCCATTTTAACTGCCCTGACTCAATGCTAGGGAATCATGGGAAGTATAGTTTATTGTGGCACCAGAGCTCTCTGACAGAGAAGGCTCAATGTCTCAGAAAAAAATACAGTTCCCATGATTCCCTAGCACTGAGCCAGGACAGATAAAGTGGACCCAATTTGCACTATTTCTGGCAGTCTGCAAAGGCCCATAGTTCAGGTTTGTTATTCACACTATGGAACCACATTGATGCACATCTCTGCGTGTTTGGTTGCCCACACATGCAAGCATTTGAATAAAAATTGAGTTGTCTATACAAACGCATTCAGAACATGTTCAAGGCATGCAGCGTTTTATCCAAGGTCTATTGGGATCTATTCGCATTGGTTATTCACACTACCAACAATGCAAATCTTTTTTAAAAAACTGGGAGGAAACCCCAATATCGATTGTTCTGGATTAAGTGGGGTTTTTGGCAGCCCTCTCAAAAAACAAACAAAAAAACAACACCCTTAATCAGGTGCATTTGGGATGCGTGTGAACAATGGAGATTCATCCTGGATTATTTTCACAATGTGAATAACCCCTGAGTGTGACTTGCCCAAGGTTACCCCGGAGGTTTCAGTGGCTGCCTGGAGACTCAAACCTTGGTCTCTCAGAGTCCAGCCCTCAAGCCACTATACCACACTGACTCTTAGTAGAACACTAATACTGAATGCATAAAGGCCCAGGTTTACTTCCTATCATTTCCAGTTAGGGCTGTATGAAAGTCTCTTGACTGAACTTGCTTCTGTTCAGTATCAGCAAAACTGGGCTAGATGGATCAATGAGCTGATTCATTATAAAGCAGCATCCTTTAATCCCTCATTGTCTGTGGGGTCGTCAATATGAGCCAAAAGGCCCATGTTCTCCCCAGCCTCGCGTTGCACTGGGCTGGGATCGGGTCCAGATCTGGCAGATCAGATGTGGATCCAGTGGATCTGGCCTGGTATCCTGGGGCAAAGGGGCCTTAATCCAAGTCAGTATGATCCACTGTTTGCCACAGAGTTTCTCCAAAAGTCCATGGCAAACCCCATGCAGACCAGATAGCCCCTGCACCCCATACTTTACCACTGCAGCTAGTGAGAAGCCTCCCATCTCTCCACCTCTGATGTTGAAACAGGGTGCCTGGCTGCACCCATGTATTGACCCATATTAAAGCCCCTTTGCCCTGGAATCTGGCTAGATCCACTGGATCCATGTCCAGGGCTAATGGCCTCCATCTTCCAAACAAGATGATGCAAGGTGAAGAGGGGAACAAGGGGGGGGGAAGTCCCTCTATCTGCTCTGCCCTTCTTTTATAAAATGTTTGCACATCTCCCATTTAGTTAAAAGCGTAGTGTAGTTGTGTCTTTTTTGAATAAACAAAAAAGACCCCAGTAGTTTATCTTGTCATTGTGGGGATAACTATGGCTACAGATATCTATGAAGTTATTGTGATCTAGGCAGTTTTATTTTCAGTACCTTTGTTAATCAGCCTTAATTGAGTTTGCCATTCCCATTGCTACAGCATGCTGAGTTGTCATTCTCACTGAGCTATGACCCACTATGACATAAGATTTCTTCATAGTTAGTCATCACTGCAGCTGGCAAGAGTGCTTTGATTTGGGGGGGAAAAGTGAAACAGTAAATCAAAGAAACAGGAATCTGTGAAATGGTTGCTTTCCCAAACCGTATTAGTCAATTTTTCAGCATATGTACTTGGGAGGATTAATATCCTTTGAACTCATTGTGTCTTACTTTTGATTAGACATGCACAGGACTTTTAATCTCAGCTTCCCCCCCCTTAAAATATGGTAAAGGCATCCCTTCCAAATGTACCAATTTAAAAGGGACAATCCTGATTAATCCTCTGTCATCCCACTTTTTCAGCTATTTTAAAAATGTCCCATTTTCTCTTCTTCTCTATCAACCTTCTGTTTGTCCTCAGTTTATTTCAGTTGCTGCAAACTGAATTCGAAGTGCAAAGGTAATTGGAACTAAATTACCTCTGCACTAAAGAGAGGATGTGGCAGAACAATGCCCTTCCTTGTAGTTTTAGGCAAAAGCAAACTGCTGCAGCCTTTCCTAGCTTGTACATTCTTCCTCATTGATGACGTTTGCCATCTTGGCATTATGTGTCCTGCCTCCCTTTTTTTAAAACTGTGAAATTTTGGAGGGTATGCACAGGACACCTTTTAGACCTTGAGTTTGCTTTTAAAGGATCTTTGAGTTTTTGCAGGATGTACCATTCTTATTTATTTTCCCCATTAGTAGAATTTATCACCTACTAATTCAAACAATCCATTTTTCTTGGGGGGAAATGCCTTTTGAATGATCACTGTCAATATTAATTGTAACCTTGATCTCATCACAGATTAGTCCCCATTAGTGTACATATGAATTTAGGACTTCCGTGCTTACTGATTTATTTGTTTGTTTATGTCTCAGTGTATATCATACTCGAAACATCATTTGACATTTTACTGCTGATTTGCTTACAAGTGACCTTGTGGCCATTATTTTGCAGTCACTAGAGCTCTTAAAGTATTTCCCAGCTGGAAACAGAAGTATGGATATTTAAGTCATTTTGGAAATTTGTGTGTTGTGTAGATGGATTGTAGATTCTGTAGCAAGTGCTCAGTTCTTCACAAGGTTCATGGCATCTTCACCCTCAGTATCTAATTTATGTGGACATGTCAATAAATTATTTAGAACAGCATTCTTGCTGGTGTTAGCAAATCTGGATTGACTTTGAAAATCATTGGAAATCTTGGCAGATTTTCAGCAGCTCTTCATATTTGTGAGTAAAAGGAGATAGTATGGCCCTGGTTTTTCACCCAAGGCTGTTTACTGGGGCCGGTCCAAAGGCCTCGGGGGGGCGCATCTGGCCCCCGGGCCTTAGGTTGCCTACCCCTGAGTAAGAGTAAATGTGCAATGGAAAGGAATGATTATAATTTTTAGAAAGGAAAAAAAAGAGAGAATGTCTGCACTTAAGGCTGCTGCCACCCTGCAGAAATAATGCCGTTTGACAACACATTAACTGCCATAGCTCCATCCTATGGAATCCTAGAATTTGTAGTTTGTTGTGGTACCAAAGCTCTCTGATAGAGAAGGCTAAATATCTCACAAAATTCAAAATCCCAGAATTTCATAGCATTGAGCCATGGCAGTTAAAGCAGTGTCAAACTGCATTAATTCTGCAGTGTAGATGCAGTTTAAGAGAAGTTTTGTGAGATGAGACTGAAGGCCTGTCTTATTAACCTCTTCTCTATAGTGGCCAACCAGAAATTTCCAGGGCATGACCACAGTAGCCCTCTCCTACTATTGCTTGAGCTTGGAAAAATTATATTCTGAACTTCCTTGTTGTCCAGGTAACCCTACAAATGAGAAACCTCTAACAGATGCTATTAGTAAGAGACGTGCTAAAGTCTTAGAAACTCAGGGCCATGGTTTCCTTTAATGAGTCAATCCACCTGTAACAACATTGTCTTCTTTTCCAACTGCTTTCAACCTTCCATAGTGTCATTTCATTGAGTCATGTTTTCTACTGAACCATATTTTCTTATGATATGTCCAAAGTACAATAGCTTCAGTTTAGTTGTTTTGGCTTTTCGTGGGAATTCAGGTTCAATTTGTTCTTGTATTCATTGATTTGTCTTTTTGGTGGTTCAAGGTATCCATAAATCTCTCCTCAGCACCACATTTCAAATGAGTTGATTTTTTGTTTGTTTGTTTCTTATCAAGTTTTCTTCACTGTCTACCTTCCATAGTCATATAAAGGTAAAGGTAAAGATTCCCCCTTGACATGAATGTCTAGTCGTAACTGACTGTAGGGTTTTATTTGATATATAGAAATAAAATAATACTATGATATTGACCCAGACTTTGGTATTTAATTATGTATGTTTACCACCGTGGATCTTGTTTAGGTCCTTCGTAGCTTCTTTTCCAGTCTTAGTCCTCTTCTGATTTCTTGCCTTCAGTCTCCTAATTGATGATGGAGCCAAGTTACAGAAAATATTTTTAAAATGTAATGTCTTCATCATCAACTTTAAAATTATGTAGATCTTCTGTGTTAATGTGGGATTTGCTGGGTTGTTTGTTTGTTTGTTTTTGAGAGCCAGAGTGGTGTAGTGGTTTGGGTGTAGGACTATGATACTGGGGGACCAGGGTTCAAATTCTTGCTCCACCATGGAAACCTACGGAATGACCTTGAGCATGTCTACTGTCGTTTCCAGCAGCTTGCTGCTGTTGTTGTTGTGTTCCTAAGTCATTTCCAGATTATGGAAACTCTAAGATCATGGGGTTTTCTTGGCAAGATTTTTCAGAGGGGGGTTGTCTTTGCATTCCTCTGCAGCTGAGAGAATGTGACTTGCTCAAGGTCACACTGTCAGTTTCCATGGCTGAATGGGGATTCAATCCCATCTCCAAAATATCTCATTATGTATATGCAAATATTCCAAAATCTGAAATCCAAAATACTTCTGGTCCCAAGCATTCCGTATAAGGGAGACTCAACCTGTATATAGTTTTTAAAAGAGATTAGACAACTCTATTAAGGATAAGGCTATCAGTGACCAGTCATAGTGGCTGCTATGTCTTTCAGTATCAGTTGCTGGGGAGCATGAACAGTATGGCATTCATGTGGCTGGCTTCATAAAGAAAATTAATGCAGGATTAGATAGGTCTTTGGTCTGATCCAAAATGGCTCTTGCAGTCTTATGACAACATGGTTCCTCTTTGATCATAAATAGCATGCTTATGCATATTGGGAAAGGGCTACTGAATCTGTCTGGCAAGAATGGGAAACAGGATGCTGGATTCCATATACTACATCACTATACACACATATGCACCCCCCACCCCCGCCAAAGCATTCTCTTTGATAAATAATATTTCAGAGGAACGTGACATGAGATATTGAATTATTTGGTTTACATCCACTATGCATCGTGAAAATCTGCTGAAAGGTTATGCAAGTTTATTTTTACCACAACCTCTTTATATAAAACATTTATGATTAATTTTAATAAAGCCTAA
Organism: Phrynosoma blainvillii; assembly: GCA_026167975.1. Lineage (NCBI taxonomy): Eukaryota > Metazoa > Chordata > Lepidosauria > Squamata > Phrynosomatidae > Phrynosoma > Phrynosoma blainvillii. Next base: position 11,550,378 of record JANUYF010000005.1, read on the forward strand.
CTGAATTTCATAAAAGGGATTAAATCTTTGAAGCTTTGAAATGTAACATGCTAATGATTAGGACAGGCTAGATTAATGTAATTTACCCTAATTCTTGACTAAACGGTAGCACAAAGCATTTTCTAATAGCATCATTTTGCATGTTTCTCTCCTCCTCCTTTTTCGGCTTTTCTTTCTTTTTTTCTGATGTGGCAGTGGCATATGATGTGAAAGCACATAATTTGAGAAGGGTTCAAACATCTTTTAAGCAAATCAACTGTAATGCATTCTTTGTGTTCAGTTTATAGACCCTGAACACTTGGAAGGAAACCAGTGTAAATAGATAGCCCTTTATCATCCATGAGGATGAGGATGCAAAGGGCTCTTATATCACCTTTGAGACTAACTGTGTGAAACAAGCTGTAGCATAAGCTTTTGTAGATTTGATCTACTTCCTCCAATGGACTACTTCCATCTACTTCCAAGCAGACTTTGGGCCTTTGCAGACTTCCAGAAATAGTGCAAATTGAGGCCACTTTAAGGGTTACGGTTAGTGCTAGGGAATCATGGGAATTGTTGTTGTTTTTTCTGAGACATTGAGCCTTCTCTGTCAGAGAGCTCTGGTGCCACAATAAAATACAGTTCCCATGATTCCCTAACCCTAACCCTTAAAGTGGACTCAATTTGCACTATTTCTAGCAGTCTGCAAAGGCCCTTTATCTAATTCCTCTGAAATTATATTACAACTTCTTTTACACAGTCTCAAAGGTGCTACAAGAGCCCTTTACCTGCTGATATTCCAGAGTCACATGGCTATGGTTCTGAAAATTGACAAAAATCCTGTAAAGACATAAGTAATGGATATTTTCATCAAGAATCTTAGTTCTAATAAAATTGTTTTCCATTCCAGCAAGTATCTACGTTTCAGGTGTCAATTGATCAGGTTACCCCATACCTCTGCCTTTTAAAGGCTTGCAGTGGCTCTGGAAAAACCTGCTTTTCTATTTAAGACTGGTGAAACAGTTGTGTGGATGTAAACCAGTTAACCAGTTCCCACAGTGTTAAAAAAATAAGCAATTGCAGAAACTATTTGTTTTTTAAAATTATTTTTAGCCATTTTAAGTATGGAAATTTCTCATGAATTCTTGACTATGAAACATAATGCCGCCCCGTCTACTGAGAAAAGAGGATTTTTAAATTTTCTTTTCTTTCCAGAGATGCACTGCATTAGGGATTTTAGAAAGCTACTGTTAAAAAGAAATCCATTACAGTTAAAGTTTTGAAGGCCTCTCAGAGTAGTTGTATCATTGTAGTGGTACAAAACACATCCACTTCATTCTTACCTTAACACACACAAGAAAGGCTTCAATAAAGGATGAGACACAGCACAGGACAGCATTTGAACCAGGTGATATCCCTCTTTTGTATTCCTGAAATTGTAATAGTAACTTTAAAAACTACAAAAAGAATAAACGTATCTCTTCTTCAGTTGCAAATCTAATATTGTCATTATTTATTTTACTTATGTGGAGAAGACTGAATTACAAATAACCAACTACTTATAACTAGTTGCTTCCAACCTCTGATATTAAGAAGCATGACACTTTCTCTGCAACATTCAAAAGGCTATTACATTCAACATTCTTCTTGGTGTGGCTTCTGCAGAATAAATTAGAATGACCGCTTCCATAATAAATCATATATCACAAGGATATATGGGTTAATATCAGGATTGATTTTCCACTGATTGATAACTGATAAGTCATTTTGGCATGGGCTGCAGTACCAAATCTTAATACCACCCCTCCCCAGTAATAAGATGAAGGATTTTGATGAGGTTGTTTAACTATTTATAACTACTCATTAGAGCAAAGTAGGCAAAGATATTAAAAATTCATTCATTTGCACTGTTCTGCCTACTGCCCAGTCCACAATGGAATAATTTATGGTATCCATATTGACTTGTTTGATTTACTCTGGACAACATAACCCATACCCTGAACTGGGCATCGTGCGGATTCATCCCTTACCACTGTGCCTTAATCTGAGCTCTTTATGCTATCCTCATATTTCTCTTTGTTTGTTTGCTACTGTCCTGGATGTGGCAGTATTGGAAAGGGTCAACAGAGCTTCTTCCACAAGGCCACATTTTCCAAAATTGGCATCCTTATTTTTTTTTAAAAAAATTGCACTTCTCATCATCCCTAACCAATGGGTTTGCTCATAGAGCCATCTAACTATGGTATATTCAACTCAGCTGCTTAAATTAGCATAGCTCTTTCCAGTTATATGGTTATATCAGCCAACTATAAATCACTCTGTTCAGCCTTAATGAACAGCCTCTTTTAATGCTGTAAACATTATGTATTTATTGTTCGAAGAAATTGTTGAGCATACTGCTTGGGAATTCTTTCTTTTTTTTCTTCCCCATCTGCATAATCCTTCCAAAAATTTCTAATAGAATAACATTGTTATATGTGATTTATTTTAGAGGATTAAGAAAAGTAGTAAAATCCAATACCACATCGATTCTGGCAACTTGATGCAATAAAGCTTTATGAGATGTTAATGTGCTAGTTGTATGCGTGGAGGCCTTAATTTGTGTTCCTGCACAAGTTACATGTTTCAAAGTGCTTTCTGGTTTTTCAGTTGCTATGGCAAAACACTGTGAATAGTTTGAGGAACATCATCTCTCTTGGCACAAAAGTGTTTAAGGTGCCTCAGATTTACTATCTCAATGAACTCAATGCAAAAGAAGGGTAGGCTAGGTGCATAAATGTTCCCTGTAATCATGATTGCATGAAGTATGATTGCTATCATAGCCATCAGACTTCCAGCCTTAAGAAAATGTACTGACTACAGGTGAGCTAAAGCCAAACTTTACTGTTCCTTCCTTGGGTTACCTTATCCAGCTATCACAGTGCATAGGAAAGAAGGCACCAGGTCTACAAGCTATACAATTTTACGTCCTATGGCACTTAACAATACTTGCTAAGTCAACTGAATTTATAAACTGTGTCAGACAACTACAGACATACCTCAGGCAAAGCCTAGACTTAGGTTGCTGCCACACTGCAGAATTAATGCAGTTTGGCATTGTTTTAACTGACATTGTTTAACTTATGGAATCCTGGTATTTGTAGTTTGTTGTGGCATCAGAGGTCTCTGACAGAAAAGGCTAGATATCTCACAAAACTACAAATCTCAGGATTCCATAGCATTGAGCCATGGCAGTTAAAGCAGTGTCAATCTGCACTGATTGTGCAGTGTAGATGCAGTCTAAAGAAGCTCCTTCTTACAAAATCTTTTTATGCCTGACCAGGCTCCCCTTTACCTTCATCACACATTTGGGAGGTTGGTCAATGAGAGTTGTAGAAACATAGCAATAAGTCTGCAGTAAATTATACAAACAAGTATGAGCTTGGAAAGAGTGAGATTCTGTCCTATTCAGTCCCACTGTTGCTTGTGTGCCTGCCTACAACAGACAAACTAACAGGACCTGCCTTCAGAATCTAAGTATGGGTGAACAGCAAGACAGAGACAAGACACAAGGAGATAAACCTGCCTCACTAGCTACCCCCAGCAAGTTAAAATGACAAAGCATAGATCTTTAAGATTGATTCCCAAAATGAAAATCTTAAGAAAAATGAAAGTTGGTGAAAGAAAACAAATATCCCTAGATGAATTGTGGAGGAAGCTTTCGAATGTTCTCTCAAATGTTCGACATATTTTTGGTTCCTTATGACCTGGTAGTTTCATTTCACTCATGCATATTGTTAGTTATTCAGGGGAAACTTTGCTGATACATATTGACTTCCTCTTCTTTTTTGTGATGTAAGAACCCATTCCTATTCTTTCCGTTAGTTCTGCCTCTGGTACCAAATTAAGGAAGTAATGCCCAGGAATATATCTGCTTTGTTCACTGTGTATAGGAATGGAATGAATATTGGGGGAAAATATTCAAATGGTTTTAAAAAACACCATGTTTTCTGAATGTTGAGAAACTCTGATGAGAAGAATCTTGGACTGATAAGAATCTTCACCATTGAGGACTTAATCTGCACAGAAAATACTGTGCATGGGTATTTATTCTACGTAAAAATCACAGATGGGTGATTTGCATAGAAAATAGCATTTTGTGCACATAAAATAATAGTTTCTGTGCAGGAATTAATATTTATGTATTGAAATATTCTTTTCCTTGTAGAAAATGTCATTTTCTGCCAGAAAATGCTGTTTTCTGCAATAACAACAACCACCACATGTGAATGTTGTGTTGAATAAGTCCCAATTTGCAAATAGCCTTTAAAAACTATGTGGTTTTCTAAGACTTTCTTGCAGCAGGATGAAAGTGGCTGAAATTGCTCATTGCTACCTTAGTAAAGAGTTACATCCCCAGAGTTGTATTTGATTGGACAGTGAATCTATGTTTCTATTTGATCTATAATGGTCAACTCATGTAGATGAGTTGCACCAAAATGCTCCTGTCTATGAATAATGAGTGTGTAAATATACATCCTCCATATATCAACCTTTCAGAAGTGACTTTATCAGAACCTGGAGAAGTTACTTTTTTGGACTCCCACCCAACATAGCCAGAGCCATCATGCATGCAGAATTTGGAAAAAATTACCTTTTGGTGTGAAAGCTTCCCCAAATCCTCAGCCAGGATGGCAGATTCTGGGAGGTATTGTCCAAAAATATAATGTTTCCATATTTTGATCCACTTCCCTTATTACTCTTTTTATATGCCACATCCACTTGCATACACCCTCCTTGTGCCTTTATTTTCCCAACTTTCCCCCCATTCTTTCTAGTTGCTCTTCATTTGAAAAAAGGGTCTTGGCACCATAAGCAACTTATTTTCCTTGCTGTTGTGGCTACATGTCATAGCTTCAAAGGTCATGTAAGTCTACCTTTAGCCTGGGGCAGAGGCATTAGATCTGCTGAAAAGTGGGCAAGAAATAGTGCCATTTGCCAGAGCACCTTGTTATTGCCCAGGGCTGAGAAGACAGTCAAGTAGCTACTTGCAACTCTCTCTAGACTGCCTTACTGTATATTATGCCATGTTTTCTTCAATGTCACAGTCTCAACCCTTCCACAGGCTACCTGGCACCAAGTGCAAGAACACAGATGAGTCTAAAGTGAGTGTTAGAACATCTCTGGGTCAAAACTCTCCCCTATAGCTACTGAACATTCAATTCTACAGCCAGGATTCCTGCCCTGCCAGTTTTCCTCCTGAGACCAGTGTTTTTAAATAATTGATTGCATAAGTATTAAGCTGAAACCAAACATGGTGTTCATTCGTGCAGCACAAAAGGAGCTAATGAAATATAAAGAGGTTGGATCTACCTCTGAAAGATAATGGAAAAAGGAAAAGTAACACCCAGTAGTATTCTTCAAGTGGAGTTCATCTGTTCCATCCTCTCTTGGCAAAGCTTGTGAAAAAGTGCTGATTGTCTGCTGTAGTGACAGATGATTAAGTGGAGCTGCCAACTCACATTATTTGAAGCTGGGACTTTATGTCTCCCACCCCAGTACCTCTATAGATAGGATGCTGGTTTTGCTGCTGAACTGGGATGCAAAAACCAGACATATTTCTAGGCACAATGGATTGTTTTTATCTTTTCCTTTAAATTCAGAAGAGACTCTCATGGGACAAATAGTTTTTGAGAGTGTGACCAAACATCAGTTTTTTTGTGTTACAGCTGATGATAATGAAAGTAAATTATGCCTGCCCCCCCCCCCAATATCTATGGCATCACTCAGTTGCTTTATGTTAGCTAAGCATACAGTGTCAGCTGTTAGCCAGGTGTTTATGGAAGCTGAAGTATCTGGAGTGCACCAGATCAGGGATGGCTGATATTCACATGAAGGAAGAGAAGATGGTGATGGTCATGATGAAGAAGAAGAGGACAACAGCATTAAGGATGGATGATTTATAGCAATTTTTTTTAAAAATGCATACAAGTACAATTTTCTTGCATCTCCACTAAACATGCATGGAGGGGCTGAGAGAAGGTACAGGTGCAACCCTGATACCAATGTGCAAAGTGTTTAAATTATATTTTTTATTAAACACCAAGCAAGCAAACATATACAAATTTTCCATATCTCAAAGAAATACAAGGAAACATTTGAAAAAGTCTAACAATAGCCAGAACTAACTAAAAACTAACACAAACTAGAGTTTATCACAAGGGGGAAATTGGAAGTTTAATAGGGCAAGATCCCATGATTCTCCCGCAAATTAAGCATAATTACACAATTGGTTTTCACATGACGTCGTGTTCAAGGTGATATTATCCCATGAATAACTCATCATTATTGTGCAAACGTGCTAATGGTTTTCACACGATATCTAGGTGAAACGTTATTAAAGTGTCATTATCCCATGAATAGCCAGGCAAGAAACAACAGCAAATCATTCACAGGATTTTCCTGTGAATGTCTTTTTCCCTGGTTATTCACAGGATAATGGCATTTGTGTTAACCTCATTTTAATTATGTTTTAATGTCAGTTACACAATTTTGATGGGTTAATCACTGTTTAAAATCCCAATTTCCCCCGTGTGATAAACTACTATCACACAACATATTTAAAACTAAACAACAACAACAACAACAACAGGGAAACTAAGGCTTCCGGCATACCTCTCTGTGGTTCTTTTACATTAATTAACCAACTCCCTTTAGTTTATTCAAATATTAGTGTATTATTTAAAAAATAACATCTATCATGTTACTAATAAAAATCTTTTTCAAGGACTTAGTAAAAATATAAAACATTTTAAAAATAAATCCCTCTACTCTGTATATCAATCATCTGTAAACCTTTAGATTTACATAATAATTTAAGTTTGCTATAATAGAACCTACCTTATTTTCTATATATCCAATCAACATCTTCCACTCTTTCTTAAATTTATACAAAATTTTCTCATGTATTAACATAGTTTATCCATCTGTTCTAGATGATATAATAACAACCAATTTTCTCGTGAAGGGACTGTCAGCTTCTTCCATCTTTGTGCATTTTGTGCAATTGTCATATATTATATCCATGAGTCTCCAAATGATCATAAAAAGTCCTAATAAAAATAACTCAGGATTCAACTGAAGTTTAATTTTCAGGATATCTTCAATCAGTTTATGTACTTGAGTCCAAAAGTATTTAGCTCTTTCAGAAGGCCACCACATATGCTGAAAGTTCTATCATTTTTCTGACATTTTGAACTAATGTACAAAATTGATGGGTATGTCAATATAAAGATACATATGTCAAGAATCCTAAAATGATGACAAAGTCTAGTCAATCCTGTACACTCGTTTCTCCACATTCGCTGGGGTTAGGGGCACAGGACCCCCGCGAATGTGGAAAAACCACAAATAACAAAAACACTATGTTATTACCTGAGAGAATACCTCCCTAGGAAACTCTAGGTCCTCCAGTGCACCTCTGTGGTCAACATCTGCCAGACACTGAGCATAAAATTGCACTGGAGGAGCTACAAAGGCCTAGTGGTGTGTTTTCTCTAGGAATCTCTAGGTCCTTCAGTGTGACTTTTGGTTAAAGTTGACCATGGAGTTGCATTGGAGGACCTAGATATTCCTAGAGACATCATATTAATAAAATCCATGACTAATCAAATCCACAAAAGTCAAAGCCACAAATGTGGAGGGACGAGTGTCTTCTGTTTAGAACTGATGGTAATGACTAATCAGTTAGCAATACATACTCAGCTAAATCTTGTAGCATAGCACCTTCCTCATCATTCTTGGATGTTTACAAGCTTCTAACCCAGCTTAGCCTAGAAGGACAACATATGGTTAGCCTCTGGACATATGGCTGGCAAAGATCTAAGTGGTAAACATGAGTGGACTATACCACTTAATCTGGACTCACAGGATCTAATGTTCCTACTGCATTGTTGTGTGTCTGCAAGTCATTTCTAATTTATGGCAACCCTGAGATAGGTTTCTTTAGGCATAACTTGTTCAGAGGGGGTTTGCCCTTGTTTTCCTTTGAGGATGAGAGAATATGACTTGCTCAAGGTCACCCAGTGGATTTCCATGGATGAGTAAGAATTTGAACCCTGGTCTCCCAGTGTCCTAGTCCAATACTCAAATATGCTACACCACTCTGGCTCTCTTCATTCTACACAGCCACACCAAAAGAAACCTGTGCATATAGAAAACAAGCATGTCAGGAGAATATGCTAGAAGTCTTTTTCCTAATGCAAAAATTTCCCAAATTTCTGAAAATTTCAGGTCTTCCAAAATTTCTGGCCTTCATATTGCATTATGGGCCCCATGGTCGCAAGGAATTTGTGAAGGGTTACCTCCCCCCGTTTTTGCTTTTTCTTTAGAAACTTGTGTTGTGGTTGTAAGAAGAACTGTGGTTTTTCATCTATGCCAGCTGATTCCAGGATGTACATGTACTTACCACTTTCCTACTCTACTTTGGGTGTCTCATTAAGGAGATTACTGCGTAAAAAAGATCATGCCAGTGCACCTTTCTATTATTGAAGGTATAATTGCATGTATTACTTGATAATCTGAACATGTAAAACTGCTGAAGTCAATTATCACAGCATGAGTCCTTACAGATCAGTTCTTGTGATCACCATCTACTGGAATTACTTGGGAAATACAACCAAGCAAAGTGAAATGAGAACCCCACCAGGGAATTACCTAATACCTATAAGGTTATATATAGCACATTATTTATGAAATGTACTCATGCAAGCACACATACAAATACCAATTTGGCAAAAATGCAAAGCAATATCTAATATATCTAAATCAAGCTAATTTTATTAGTCTTGTCTGTGTGAATGTGTTTTTGTGCGGATTAGTCCTGGAATTGTTGGCGCATAAATAAAGCAGCTAGCTTATCACTAGAAGATAAGCAATACTAATAAAAGTATCAGTTTCTCACATTCTCTGAAGTGGGGTGATTTACAGCACTGTTCTCGTGTGACACATTTTCTAGCATGGATGGAAAGCCTGTGGTCCTTCAGATCTTATTAGACTATCTCGATGCTCTATTGTCAGTTTCATCATCTCAGACCAGAGATTCTACCTGAACATTAGGAAAAACGTTCTGGCAGTGAGAGCTGTTTGAAAGTGGAATGCATTGCCTCTGGTGGGGTGGAATCTCCTTCTTTGGAGGTTTTTGCACAGAGGATGGATGGCCATCTGTCGGGAGTGCTTTGACTCTGTGTTCCTACATGGCAGAGGATTGGACTGGAAGATCCTTGTGGTGTCCTCCAACTCCTGGATTCTATGACCATTTGCCATGGTGATGGGAGTTGAAGATGCTCAAAAACATCTGGTGAGCCAAAGATTGCTCATTCCTGACTTCTAACAATTTATGGATGAAAACAGGGGCATGCTTGCTTTGTTGTCATTGCTGTATGCCTTCAAGTCATTTCTGTCTTATGGTGACCCTAAGGCAAACCTACCATGGGGTTTTCTTGGCAGGATTTCCTCAGAGGAGATTCACCATTGCCTCCCTCTGAAGCTAGGAGAGGGTCACTTGCTAAAGGTCACCCAATGGGTTTCCATGGCTGAATGGGGAATTGAATCTTATTTTCCAGAATTGTAGTCCAATGTTCAAACCACAACACCATGCTGGGTCTCCTATTAGCATCCTTTTATAGTGCCAAGTAGGCCATTCACACTATGAAATTATAGCAATATCATTCTACTTTAACTGCCATGGCTCCATCCTGTGGAATCCTGAGACTGGCAGTTCAGGGACAAATATTTAGAATTCTCATCCCACTTTAGTGCCTATCTCAGGGACCGGCAACCTTTTTGAGACCTGGGCCGGTCTCCACTAGCCCAGGTCTCGGCTGGGCCAAGGGGGGGGGGGGTAATGACGGCGCTACTAACCCGCGCGCGCGCCCCCCACGAGTCCCCTTACCCAGGGCGGACTCCTGCCACCGCCTCCTCCTCCTCCTCCTCCGCTGCCGCTGGCTCCTCCTCCTCCTCTCCTCCGCGACCGCCGCCGCCGCTGGCTCCTCATCCTCCTCCTCCTCCTCCTCCGCTGGCCCCTCATCCTCCGTCGCCGCTGCCGCCTCCTCCGCGACCGCCGCTTCCACCGCCGCCGCGGAGCCCGCTTTTGGCAGAGCGGGACGCGGCCTGCATTTTGGTCCAAAATGCAGGCCGCTTCGCGTTTGCGCATGCGCAGGATTTGCGCATGCGCAAACGCGACGCGGCCTGCATTTTGGACCAAAATGCAGGCCGCGTCCCGCTCTGCCAAAAGCGGGCTCCGCGGCGGCGGTGGAAACGGCGGTCGCGGAGGAGGAGGAGGAGGCAGAGGCGGCGGAGGAGGAGGAGGAGGAAGCAGAGGTGGCAGCGGTGGTGGTGGCGGCGGTGGAGGAGGGGGAGGCAGAGGTGGCGGCGGTGATGGCGGTGGCAGCGGCAGCGGTGGAGGAGGAGGAGGAGGAGGGGGAGGCAGAGGTGGCGGCGGTGATGGCGGTGGCGGCGGCAGCGGTGGCGGTGGCGGTGGAGGAGGAGGAGGAGGAGGAGGCAGAGGTGGTGGCGGTGGCGGCGGTGGGGGAGGAGGAGGAGGAGGAGGATCCAGCGGCGGCGGAGCCAGAGGCGGCATCGGAGGTGGCGGCGCCTCTGCCGCCGCCTCCACTGCTTCCACCGCCGCTGCCTCCACCAACGGCCGGTGTTGGGTGGCGCGCGACTGCGCGCGCCGCGGCCGGCATTTTTTTCTCCAAAATGCCGGCCGCGACGTGTTTGCACATGCGCAAATCCTGCGCATGCGCAAACGCGTCGCGGCCGCCATTTTGGAGAAAAAAATGTCGGCCGCGGCACGCGCGGTCGCGCGCCGACCAAAACAAGCGGCGGAGGTGCCGCGGCGGCGGCGGCGGCGGCGGCAGGGGTCCGCCTGGGCCTGCAAATACGGCGTCCTGGGCCGGAACCGGCCCGGGGGCCGTAGGTTGCCGAGCCCTGGCCTATCTAAACTACAAACCCATGGGACAGAACCATGGCAGGTAAAGTGGAGTAATAGTGCTGTAATTGTGTAGGTAGATATGTTGGAAGATTTTTGCATTCTGTCTTAGATAGATAGGGATTACCTGCTTACAGACTCCTCGCTGTCTTTCTCTCATTCAAACTTAGGTCACTCCTTTGGGACTAACAGACTTTGGAGTTTATCGCACTATTAAATCACCCAGCTTACCTCTCCTGAGTTGAATTTTAATGTGTTCTGCTGCATGTGTTTTGTCGCTGGATCCACCAGTGGAGTCCAGCCCGGCTGCAGCCTGGGTCCCAGGAGTGCTTCTCCAGCTGCTTTTCAAGGTTGGGAGTGCTCCTGGGATCCGGGCTGCAGCAGGGCTGGACTCCACCGGCAGATTTGGTGGCAAAATGAGCACTATAGGACCTGGCTGCCTCCTGAATTAAAATTCAACTCGGGAGAGGTAAGTCGTTTTTTTTTTAGCGGTGTGATAAGCTCCTTTCTCTCTCAAGATTTTCAATTGAACTGTTCCCATCTTCCTGCTCTTAACTTTGTTTGGAAAGATGGTGAGATAAATATTTCTCTTTACCTGAACTAGTTAGATTAGGTTATAACCTTTTATGTAACTATAGATTAAAGCCATTGTTTTAAACTACAAACTATATGTTTGTTTTTGGAGTCGATTTCAGTTCTTAGGGAAGCATAGTTAGGCAAAGGCACATCTCTACGACTCTGCTAATTTAAAGCCAGACTATAACAGGCTTGGCTTTCATATTTTTGATATTTAAATATTTTTGTTTCCTTACCAAAGGCTAAAACCTTAGAAAACTTAATTTACCCTACAGGATGGGAACAAGGATAACTGCCCAAACCCTACCTACTCCCATTGTCTTCATTCTTGCATATTGTGGAAATTTCATCTCTGTTAACCTTTTATTCATCTACTGTGGAATAGCTTGTGTTGCAATGATTTAAAAGAGGATGATATCTTTTTTGCTTAAAGATATTATGGGAGAAGATAATTGTCCTACAGTAGCTTATCAACAACTATTTAAAATGTATCTCAAGAGCTTCTGGCTGTGAAATGGCAGGCTGTGCACTGCATGAATCTCTAGTGTCCATGTGCATTAGGTAGAAAATTCAGTCACACACCAATGTAGAGATTTAACTACTATGGATAAGAAGCTGAAATGAAAGGAATGACAATTAGTATTTAGCTAGTAACTCACACTAACTTTTAGAGCAAAGCAATCCAGAAAGATGGGGAAAAGCAGACTGACTTGCCAGGCATTAGGTTTAAACCCACAAATTAAAAAAAACAAACACTGTCTTTTTACCTGAGAGAATACCTCTCTAGGAATCTGTAGGTCCTCCAGTGCAACTGTATGGTCAACATCCTCTGGAGTGGCATTGGAGGACTTACCAATGCGTAGAGAAGTGTTTTCTCTGGGAATCTCTAGGTCCTCCATTGTGACTCCATGGTCAACTTCCAGCAGAGTCATGCTGGAGGACCTAGAGATTGCTAGAGAGAACATATTCCTCAAATCTGTGGATAATCAAATCCACAGAAGTCAAAGCTGCAAATGCCGAGATCTGACTGTACTAAGTCCCAGCATGTTCTGTAACAATTCCTCCCTAATGAGAAGCATAAGGATTGCAGTCTTAGTTCTGTTTGTGTTTTTAGAGATGCTCATTTTTGCTTGCTTCCTGCCAGAAGCAGCTGGTGACTCCATTTTCAATAGAAAATGGTCAGTTTCTGCTGAGGTTTAAAACTCTGTTTTTTGTTGTTGTTGTTTTGGAGGATAGTGTCCAGTGCCATGGATAGCCCCATTAAAGTTCAGGTTAAAGCCCAGATTGGATTCACTGTCCCAGCCACCATTGCTTCGTAAACAGTTTTGCTCTGGTACTGTTGGCAATCAATGAAGTCAGTTTGGTCTTTTCTCTGGATGGTTTTAGAAATGGCGGGCATGAAATTAAAATTCTTCTAAATTCATTGTTGTAAGAAGTGCAGTAGCTCCATGCCTTCCACACATTTCCTTACATTGTTCAATACACATGCCAGTGCTACTCCTTATCCCTTTTACAGATACAAAAATATCATTTGAAGTGCCTCAAAGAGCACATCCAGGAACACTTTCAAGAATCAAAGTTTCAGTAGGTCATGTACACAGAGAAGGACTGAAGAATGAAAAACACTTGTCTAAGGGCATATTTCATTTTTTTATTATTATTAAATATTTTTATTATTTTCCAAAGAAAAAGACGAACAAATTTTAGCATATATTCAATAAACAATAAACAATAAGTAATAATAATAAAAAATTAAATTAAATTTTTGCATCTGGTTATACTTGTTTGTTGTTATACATACACACACAAAATAAATAAATAAATAAATAAATAAATAAATAAATTATAAATTAGAATTGCAATCATATCAAAACATGTATATCTTAGTTTTTCTTAATCATATTTTTCCAACATTTTTCTTCTGTTTCTTCTTTTTCTGTGTCTTCTTCTTTTTGTTTCTGTTCTTCAAGGGCATATTTCTATAGGGTCTACTCAGATGTAATCCACACTGATTTCAATGGGATTTAGGCTGCATCTACACTGCAGGATTAATGCAGTTTGACACGACTTTAACTGCCATGACACAATGTTATGAAATTCTGAGATTTGTAGTTTTGTGAGATATTTAATCTTCTCTGTCAGAGACCTCTGGTGCCACAACAATCTACAAATCCCATAGGAATGAGCCATGGCAGTTAAAGCAGTGTCAAACTGCATTTTCTGCAGTTTGGCAGCAACCATAGTCCCAGGCAAGATTGTATAACATTTCAGCCTAAGGGCTTCATTGAGTTGCTGTCAACATTATGATTCTGTCACGGCTGCCCTCCAAAAAAATAAAAAATAAAAAATGATAACACTTATAGGAGTGTGCTGTCACTCTTCCTGTTTGAATGACAGCTGTATAATGACAGCAGCATGCTCTTGACATGAATCAACCTCTTGATGTTTGGGGCCTTTTAAGGCCATGTGCTCACAGCACTGCCATTAATATCAGTGGCTGCTGAAGGTTTTACAAGAATGGGACAGCTATTTCTCTAACATATAAAGAAGATTTTTGATTCAGCCCTGTGGGACTTCAGATCTACACAGAGCATGTGAAGTGTCTTTCTGCGATCATTTCTTCATGCAGTGCAGTTAGCAATGTGAATGTTTTCAAAGACCTTGGAATGTTGATTATTTTCCACTTGGTATCTTCAGTTTGGAAGAAATGATCATATCAATGTGTATGGCTCATGAAATTTGCATCTGGGCACACAACATCCCTCGAATTATGCTAAGAGAGCTCAGGAGTAAAGTACTGAGTGATGCTTATCTCTCCACTGGGAAAATGCTGGGAAAATGAGAAGAAAGATATGAAAGCGTGGACAGTGTTGATTCTCATCCATTTTTTCCCTGTACCTGCAGGGGAAAAGATATAATATTGAATACCAAAGTCAGGATTGTCTATATCATAATATTTCCAGTATTATGTATTGTTGTGAAAGCAGGACAGTGAAGAAAATCAATAGGAACAAAATCAACTCATTGGAAACGTGGTGCTGGAGGATAGTCCTGTGGATGCCATGGACTGCAGTAGTATAAAGACAAATTAATGGGTCTTAAAGCTAATCAGACCTGATCTCTCCTGTATCCTGAGAAGGCAGGACTGATTAGAAAAGACAGTAATGCTTGGAAAGGCGGAAAGTACAGGAAAAGATATCACAGATGGATATATTCAATCGAGGAATCCACAGCCCTGAGCATACAGGACTTAACCAGGTCTGTTGGTAACAGAGGTCTTTCATTCATAGCTTTGCCATAAGTCAAAGTTGCTGTGATGGCAATTAACAACAACAAACCCCAGGAGAAAAGAATTAGAAACCCATCTTACATTAAACATTCATTTTAAAATGAGCAAACAAACAAACAAGGAATGGCTGTAAAAGGCAATTCATTATTGAACAAGATCATACCTCAGTGTTACATGCTAACAATACCACACTACACTGATACAGTGCTATTATTCCACATTTACTACTATGTCTGCCTCCTATGGCATTCTGGAGTTTGTTGTTTAGTAAAGCCTAAAAACTCTCTGGTTAAGAATTCCCTTTCCTAAACTGCAAATCTCAGTATTTCACAGGAGGCAGTCATAGCAGTAAAAATAGAATAATAGCACTATAGCAGTGTAGTGTGGTATTGCATGCAGAATCACACTTTAATTGTGCAATGCAACCTTTGTGTTGATTGGCAATGTCGTACAAGTCAATCAAGACACCAGATGTGAAAATAAATGCAAAATGCCCATGCAACCATTCTTGATGTCCATTGTTGTTTTTTTCATTCACATCCATGTGCAATGCCCCCGATGCATAACTTTACTTCTAGACTTTGAAATGAATGTGAATATTCTGCATTGGCAAAAAGGTCTAAACACCTTCATGGGGAAACTTATTCATAGATCAGATATGTTTATTTCTCAAGGTGAGTGACAAGAATCATCATTAAGTTACCTGGGTCTGGTCACAACATTTCAGTGCCATTAAAAAACATTAAACTGACAAGCATTTAATATTAGGGGTGAGGGTGTTCACAATTTTAGTTTTCTTTCTCTTTTTTCCTGACCAAGTGTTATGGACTATCTGAAACATAATAAGCGAGGTAATAATTTAAACCCCTTTCCTGCCAATCCACCTTGCAGGACAGCAAGTTACCACCAGTAGATCTACTCTAGTTGGGACTAGCAATAGGTGTCTGGATTGTATCATCTCCAGGAGATGAAGCAGGGAGAGACCATGCCTCAGGGCTTGTGTACCCTGTGAGAAAATGCTGAAATCATATCGAAAACTGGTGCTGGCAGTCTTCACAATGGATGACTATGGTACCTCCAGAGGGATACCACAATTTTGGGGCCATCTTTGATCCAAACTAAGCAAAGTCAAAGAAAATCTTCCAAAATAGGAGTTATCTTGGATTCTTTTTGTGTGTGGACAGCTGGATCAGGTCTGATTTGGTGTGATCCATTGTCCACAAGAGCCATGCCATTCCCCTTCCCCACACTGAGCACCTCAAGGAAAGGTGACAGTCTGTTTTCAGAGCCACCACTGCTGCTTTCTTACAGGCAGGAGCGCAATGTAAAGCCTGCCTGGCATGCTAGTGTTTCTGCTGAGGTCAGATTACTTGTGAGATCAACAGGGAGGTAGAGCAAGCCTCTCTTGAGGATCACATGGCAGGCTGCCCCATTCCGACCAAAGTGGAAACAATGGTATGCTAGGCAACCTCTTGCAGAAGCTGCTTAGCAAGTGAGGCTGCAGTGGCAACAGTGGTACTGAGGAGGAAGGGCTAGCTGGGTTGTCATGATGTCAGTTTGGCTGGCCCCATGTGCATAACAATGTGGTATCGCACCGGTTTCAGCCCAATGTATGTGGTCACCATCATGATTAGTCTGGAGCCTGTCTGGGGCATAATGCTCTAGACTGGCCCCAGATTAAGCAGTCAGTGTAGATGTGCCCTCAGAGAACAGATGCTCAGAAGCAACCATTTCAGACAGCTGGTCTGTTTTTACAAAAATGCTTCTTGTCTGGTTTTGTTACTCCTTGATCAGGTAAACAGATAGCAACACAATTGAAAGATTGTGATCAATAGTCTTTCTTCACAATTCCACTCAGGTACATTGCTGTCCTTTGTCTGCCTAGGGAGCATGAAGATAACAATGTAAGAGGTGGGATGATACTGTCAGGTTGCAATAGTAAAGTCTATCCCAAAGACTGTGCCAGGACTGGGGCACAAACAATAGTCCCCTGAAAGATTTTTATGTACCTGTTATTTGCCTTTAAAAAAGTATATGTCCCATAGTCATAATAAAAACCCTGCAGGATCCATTAATAAAACATTAACAATCCAGAAACTTGGTAAAAATAATACAAATAAAATATAAACTAAGTTATACTGTCATCTGGTATATGTATAGTAGAGATACTCAAGATGGAAGACTTAAATTGTGTAAGAAATAAATATTTAACTGTCTGACTATTTATAAGGCCAAATAAAAATCTGATAATTATTTAAGCCAATATTTCCATCCAAGACAAAACTGAGATGTATGATCTTTTGTGCCATATTGATCTGCTGAATTTAAATGTATTTAAAGGTGCATAATATTGGTGCAGTGGTTTGAGCACTGGACTAGGACTCTGGAGACTGGAGTTCAATTCCCAGCTCAGTGATCGAAACCTGCTGGTGACCTTGAGCAAGTCACACTCTCTCAGCCTCATGGGAAGGCAGTGGCAAACATCCTCTGAACAAATCTTAGCAAGAAAACCTCATGATAGTTTCACTGCCTTAGAGTCCCAGAAATCAGAAATGACTTGGAGGCACACAACATGCATACACACACACACACACACACACACACACAATATTGTATAGGATTAGGCTGAAAGACTTGTAAAAGACTTGCTGTACGCCGCCCCGATTGCCTAGCAGAGGGGCGGGATATAAATAAAAAGTATTATTATTATTATTATTATTATTATTATTATTATTATTAAAGTGGAGGGGTGGGGAAGAATATGCATTGTCCATGCTGTGAAACTTTTAATAAAATATGTGTGGCTGTGGTCAAATTGCACCACCTGCCTTTAGTAAAACCAATAAATAATTTTCAAATAATGGGTGCCTTTGAATGGAAGACTGTCCTCTGTGAAGTGTAGGACCTTATCCAAAGTGTTAGTAAGACCCATTGTAGAACATATGGTCCTTGTTGTTGTCTACTTTATTTGTTTCAGGACAAAGACGTTCCTAAATATAATCATTAATATTCTACATTGGCCACTTATGTATGTATAACTAAGCAAAATCTCCTGGCTGGATCTTCCCAGTCCAGGTCAGCAACCAGCAGCCCCATTGCATGAAGCTGATCTGTTCAGCTGCTGATCAGGGATCAGTGGGGATAATGTTTCCAGCTTCTTCCCACCATTGAGTGGGGCTGCTACAAGGAATTGTGACAAGGGACTTGCTTCTGATTGTTGTAGCCTCACTCAATGCTGGGAGGTGGCTGGAAACATCCTCCTCCTCGCACTCCACTCAGCAGCTGAACAGACCTCCTTCATTCATTGTGGCTGCTGCATGTTAAGGTAGGCTGGAGGCACTACTAGTGAGTACAGAGCAGTTATGGATATGTAACTCTGAGTTACAAATCCATAACTGCAATAAAGAAGATCAGCCCACATACTTATTTGGAGAAACCTCTCAGACACCTAATCACTCTAGAAATGTTGCTCATCTGATTTAGATCCTTTTCAATTAGAAGTAGATACCAGTCTAGCTGGAAGATCATGAAAAATGACAGGTTACCATTTCTTTCTTTCTTTACATACAGTCTGATTCAATGTGTACCTCAACTCAATGGAAAAGGAGATCATAGTCTCTAGACTTCAGTAGACTCTTCAGGGAGCATCTTCTATTCCAAATGCCAATGGCACCACATACGTAGTTACTCTTCATTTACAGCTGACATATTAAAGTTTTTAACAGCCAAAGCCATATCTTTACATTTCTTCTCCTGGCAGAATCCTGAGATAAGTAACGTTCAGGGGCTGGATGGGCTTTTTAAACATCAGGCAAGGAGAAATTACAGTTAGACCAATTTGTACAACTGACTACTTCTACTAAGCCCTTCAACAGTTTGCTATTTGGTTTTGTACCTACCATCCTGGGTACAAATGTGGAATTATTGCAAATGGAAAAGCATAATTTAGTAATATCTGAAGATCTGTGAATATTTTTGCCTCCAGCTAATGGAAGGGGGGTGGGGTGATACAAGTATGATATATGTCAAGAAACCACATTCGGAGGACAGAAATGAGGGAGACCATTGGGACAGTTGGTGAAATCTGAAGGTACAAAATCCCTTCTCTGGGATTCAGAATATTCCAAAATTCAAAATTCTCCACATGGGTGGGTGAGATAGTGACACCTTCCCTTTCTGACAGTTCAATGTTCATACTTTGTTAAAATTATTTTAAATATTGTATATAAAATTACCTTTGCACTATGTGTGTCAAGTGTATAAAAACATGAATCAATTTCATGTTTAGATTTGAGTCGCATCCACAAGACTCAAAGCCAAAATTTCCAAAATTCATAACACTTCTGGTCCTGAGCATTTTTAATAAGGGAGACTCAGATTGTATTACATAAATAGCATGATTTTCAACTCAATTATCTGTCTAGATCCATATTGTGTCCAAGCTACTTCTACTACAGAGGGCAATCCTACATAGAGCACTAGGTAATAGTCTAGTCTGAAAGTAATAACTAGCCAATCCACAACCAGCAGAAAGTAGATAGTAAATTGATAATACTACTGCAACAGTTCTGTCTAGTTTAAATATGATCTCCTTTCAATAAGAAGTGCAAAAGCTGTTGAACACAGAAATATGCTTACACACATTCAGCCATCATACAGCCAACCCTCAAGTGATTTCAGCCAAAGTACTTGGATTTAAACTGAT
Organism: Phrynosoma blainvillii; assembly: GCA_026167975.1. NCBI lineage: Eukaryota > Metazoa > Chordata > Lepidosauria > Squamata > Phrynosomatidae > Phrynosoma > Phrynosoma blainvillii. Next base: position 11,569,896 of record JANUYF010000005.1, read on the forward strand.
TTAATCCCATTTGAAACTGGTGGGATTAAATTAGTCTCAACCTAATACTTCCTCTTCAATGGCTATGGATTGGGTTTTTAGAGAAGCAGGAAATAATACCTGAGTCTCTTCTGTCCAACAAAATTGGAAGGATCAAGAGAAAGGCAGACATTTAACAGGTGTTCTGTACTTGGAAAGTCCATTTACCCAAAGAAAATAATGCAGTAAATGGATTAGGTAAAGGGCTAATTGCTTTCCTTGACTCTTCTGCTGGAGAGAAATCAAAGGATGCCTGCAATATATTTTAGCTTTGTTATTGGTTGTTGTTGTTGTTTTTGTTGTTGTAGTAGTTGTTTTTTGGAAACAGGTATAGCATATTTATGCCCCTCATCCTCCCATTATGTAAGTGCCGGCAATTTCCATAAAACTGCCCATTTTGTGTTACTGCAATGTGTCACACTGGAGCGGCAGAGGGTGTTAATGGGACAGAGGCTGCATCTGCACTGCAAAAATAATCGAGTTTAACACCACTTCGACTACCATGACTCAATGCTATAGATTTATGGAAATTGTAGATTGTTGTGGCACCAGAGCGTTCTGACAGCGAAGGTAAAATGTGTCACATAACTACAACTCCCAGAAGGCCTGCAATTTTAGTATGTGTAAATCTAATGTGTAAAGTGCACAATACAGCAAAGGGATCCCTTTGAGCAAGGTTAGGCAACCTTTCCCCTTTAAGGGCCAAGGGACTTCAGCTCCCAGAATCCCAGGAGCTATTGGCCAACATGGGACTATTGGCCAACATGGCTGAGGCTTCTGGGAGCTGAAGTCCCTCAGCCCTTAAAGGGGAAAGGTTGCCTACCCCTGCCTTTGAGGAAGGACCAATGTGTTCTGAATAACAACTTGGGAGATTCAGGAGTCTTTCCGAAATAAGATTGCTAGGTCAGGTCCCAAGATTTCAATGCCAAAACCTGAGACCTAGAGATGACCCCTTCTGATGTCATAAGAAGCAGTTTTTGTGATATTACGGCCCCATGTGAGGTCATCAAGCAGGATACAATAGGCACCAACCACATTCAGAAAGAGAGATTCACAGAAATATTCCATTTTGACACCACTTTAACTGCCATGGCTCCACTGTACTACCACAACAAACTATCATTCCCAGTACTCCATAACCTTGAGCCATGGCAGTTAAGGTAGTATCAAACTGGATTATTTCTGCAGTGCAGATGCAGCCAGGGTCTATTAAAAGTGGCTCTGAGAATTTACTTATTCATTTATTTTTATTTTATTTATTATTTAGCTTAATATTCTACCCTTCAAATACAGTAACAGGTGGAGAAAGAGAGAGGGAGAGATTTCTAATTATGGATTAACATCATCCTTCAATTCTTTTTATTATCAAAGAACATCAAGTATCGTACATGTTGTCACTGCTGTTTTCTCTGCACACACCAGTGAGCATTACAATTTTGTGTAATTTTAGTTAAATTCTTTTCTTCTTCTTTCTTAAAGGAAATTGGAAGCTTCTCTCCATAGCATGAGAGACTAATTTGCAAAAGAGCAATGATCTTTCATTGATTTTTTTTAAAAAAAACACAACTCACAAAAGGCAATGGTAGCCTCTTCAGTCACTTTCAGCTGCTGGGTAAAAAAGAAAACCAGAGCCTTCAGATCATGATGTCATGTTTATTCTGTTTCTCTGTGTCCTGAAGACCCTTTGCTTCTATGTCATTTTGTCAGTTCATTAGATTAATATCCCACCTTTCACCCAAACTGAGAGGTAAGCTCATAACACAATTAAAAACAGATGCAGATAGAAACACTGAGAGGTTACAATATTAAAATGCAGTTAGATGAACCAAAATCCCAAATTTTGTCACAACCTGGTAGCAAGAAAGCTCTCTCTTACATACCCAGCAAATGTGCCTGTGAGGATCTTGGGATGGTGAAGATGTCCTCCTCCAAAGATCTCAGAGCCCAAGAGTCTCCTATGAGAGCATACATTCATTCCAATGGCCCGACATTCAATGGCCTTTCATTCATATCATGTTCATCACTTCGGGCTGTAAATGCATTACCTTCATTTTCCATGCACCAACAAAAATTTTCAGCTGATATCATCACTCTTCTAAAGATTCACAAAAGCAAAACAGCTTTTTCTCAGCACTTAGGAGAAGGGAAAGGCAAGTTGATGTGAATTATTGTGTCACTGCTGATTGGCTCTATTGGAAAATAACATAATATGTTCACAAGAGAAATTATTTATTTTCTGCTTCACAGTGTCATAAAAGTTGCTTTCTGGAAATGAACAATAACAACAAAATAAAACCAATTAAAAAAGAGACCAAAGAGAGGACTTGTAAGGTTTGACCACAGAGGCTTGGCAAGGTGTCATATCTGTTTAAAAGGTACTAAATTTCTCTAGGAAGTTGGAATTCTATCAATATATGGTCATGGGAATGGTAAAGTCTAATGAGGTAAAAGATCTCTTTCAAATTATTAGTGATTAATAGCTGCTTAACTAGAGAGCACTGGATATCAAGGTTAAACTATAATTCAATATTTACATCTGGACTTGCTTCCAAGTCCAAATAGTTGGTATCATGTATGCCATAGAAATGCCATAAAGTTAACTTGAGTTGCTCTCTTAGCTTCTGTCAAGCAAACTTTGACAATATCCCAATGGGGAAATCTCACAGTAGAGGGAGAAAGAACTTGATAAGTGCAGTTCTTGAACTTGAGTAAAGGTTTGTCTGTATTGCCAAGACCCTGTATTGTCTGCACAGTCCAAATAAAACATCCTCCTCCTATCCTCTCAATGGGGAATCCAGATGATGCATAGACCACGCCCTGGCTCTGGTTCGAATGACATCCAGCCAGTTCATCACTGGAATACCTCCCTTATAACAGATTTCAAAAACTTACTTTTTGTTCCAGTTGCAGAGTCCTCTGCTGCAAAGTTGGGCAGCTGTTTGCATGCATGTCCCTCTGTGTTGCCCAATGCAGCTGCTATTCAACTTTGTTCTAACAATGATGACATAGTGGGACATAGGGCGTTTTCACATGGGGCTTTAGGCAGACGCAATCCTACCTCCGTCCGGCCCCAGTCCGGCTCCTTTGCAAATTTTTCAGACGACGTCGCAGCAAGCCCCGCCCCATCCAGTGCCATCCCCGGTGCTAGCCGGCGTCAGTCTGGGTCCTTGCTCCGTGTGTTCACACGACGTCGCAGCAAGCCCCGCCCCATCCAGCGCCATCCCCAGCGCTGGGCGGCATCATCCCCGGTCTTTGTAATTCATTTTTTTAAAAGGAATTAAGTTGCTGCTGCCGGAAGCAATCAAGAGCCATTCCGGAATGCTGCTGCTTTCACCTCCGGAATGGCTCTTGATTGCTTCCAGGCGGCTTTGGACCCATGCGTGTGAAAACGTCCATAAATGCAAACAACTGCCTGCCATCACAGCAGAGGTTACTAATGGGAATTATGTGTTTGTCCTTACAGTGAATTGTGAGGCTGAGTGATGCCCTTGTTTTGCAGGCCTCTCCAAGAGTTCTCCTGTACCCCAATGAGCCCTCTTCCTTCCTGGTTTGTTTAATATGTCTACCTCCAGGGAAAAGCAAGAATGAAATGCTAGCAGCAAAAGCCATTTTCAGCTCTACCCTATAGAGTCTCTTTAAGTATCACTTAAATCTACAATGAATTTTGCCAACACCAAATTTCACTTATGTTGTGAGAGGTATCATTGCACCATTTGGGGTCTTCCTGCTGTTACTCCAAAGAAGCCCCCCTAGGTGAGATTGATTGTTCAGATCCTGAACAGATGAGCGTAGTTTGCCTTTAGACTGATGCTGCAAGTCTAGCTCTGAACTCTGTGTCCCTATACAGCTGAAGAACAGAGATAAGGACAAAGTTGTTTGTTACAGATGAAGGCTGGTGTATTTGCATTTCCTGAGCTTTCTAGTGATATCTTCTGGAGAACCTCTGCATTTTTATTTTATTTTTTTGTACCTAGAGGTCCGCCTTGGTGAGGAAAATGTGAATGTTGCAAAAATGCTTTAGATTATTATTCATGAACCTTTGTGAGAGGGAAGAGATACAGTCCAACAGCCAAACCTATCTGCGCAACCAGCAGTAATACTCAGACTAGAGTCGGCAACTGCATTGAGGGCCAATGTTTTCCCTATTCCATACCCATTGCAGGCCACACCACCACATTTAGGGCTGAAAATCAGCTGAAAATCAGAAGCAGCAGTCACTTCCAATGCTGATCTCTTGGTATGCACGCACATTTGGGAGGCAACTTATGAGGGAGGGAGGTTTAAGAAATGGAGACCTCCAGGAACAGCAGTTGATCCCTGTGGGGGGCTTTTTTCACTCCTCCAAATTAAAAAAAAAAGGGATCCAGAGGCTTTGGGAGATCAGGACTTGGTGGCACCACCACCCTAGCGAGATTTCTCCCACCTACCCCAATGTAGAATCATCAGTTAATTTATATATCTTTATTTTTACATCTATATATTTTCCTTACATTTTATTAAACAGGACTTGAACAGTAATGGCTATAGTTCCAAGGATTTTCTTCCAAACTCTTGCTTTCCATGAGCTACGCAATGTCTTCTGTGAGCCAAAGACTATTCTGAGCCTTTGTGGATCACAGGTTTAGAGCTCAACCTAATGGTCTGTTGAGGTGCAGCCACATGCTGTGATATTCTGAAAAGAAATACATATATGTAAGCAAATATGTTTTTTAAAAAAACAATCAGATTACTGGTGACTGATAGCTGCATTTTCCATCTTTGATTTACTTATTTGTGTGAAAGTTTAAAGGGCAAATGGAAGCTAAGTCAGTGAGAGACATATATTGTGGCAATTGAAGTGGCAGATTTTTGGCAGACTGGAGATATACATGCCAGTAATGATTTTGTTGACAGTCTCCTTTCATGAAGGCTTTCCTGACTTCATTTCGTATACACTGGTTCATTCAGGAAGATGTGCCATCTTGGATCCTATTAATAACTGCTGTAACATTAAAACTCAAGCGTTAGGTTTTGTGTTGGAAAGTATAGCACAGAGGAAGCAGGTACTGGTGAGCAGGTGCATTATATGTCCTTTTCCAAGGAAATATTCAGGGCAAATTTGAATTTTTGGTTTCTTTTTTTTTTTTTTTTTTAAATTGCAGGGTACGGATGTAACAATGTCATTCTCAAGGTTTAATAGTGGTTGTTTGTGCATGTCACATTCAGAGCCAGCATGAAGCTTTTATATAAACAGGACAAAGTGAATCAAAAGAAAATAGGGAGGATGTGCAACAAGATTTACAGGAGTTTTTGATTAATTTGCAAATGCCATGCAGGCTTTGCTTTAATTCTTCCTCATTACAGAAAACACAAAGCAAAAGACAGATATTATTTGAGAGCTTTTCTTGCTGATTATGTATGTATTGCTAATGCTTTGTTAGGAGTGCGAAATTGGTGCACTCAGTCTCCGCATCCCACCCAGGCTTAATAACCACACTGGCTCTAGCATTATCAATATTAAAACAAAGTGGTTGCTTCAGAATTTAAAGCTTAACAGTCGTTCGCCTGAGCTGTTTCCCCCTCTTTAGATTTTGTATAATTGGACTGAGTCGACAAATGACAATGGTTCTCCCCACCCCATATTTTATAGAGTTTAAATTCTCTCCCCTCAAAAGCCTATCTAGATACCTCCAGGTTGACAAGAAGTGGGCAGGTGGGCTGGGGACTCTCAAGGAAACAGCTATAAGCATAAGGACATAGGCTGATCCCTACTGTGGGGGGGGGGGAAGCAGACGGGCGGTCGTGGGCCGCCCCGGGAAGCTGCGCCGCGGGACCGAGGTATCCCCACACCTCAGCCCGTGGCGCAGCTTTGCCGCCCCTGGAAGGAGCGCTAAAATAGCAGTCCTTCCACAAGTCACCAAAGGTGCGCCGCAAAAGGCTGGTGGCGCACCTTCGGCGACTCTTCCGCTGCAGCGTGTGCAAACGCCGCGGTGGGAAGACATCGTCGGAGCCCCAGCCGTGCGGAGGGGTCAGCGCTCCGACGATGCCTTTGGGAAGGGGTTGGTGCACCCACCGTGCGGCTGCCCCTCCCCTTCCTTGCCCCCAAAACGGCCCTTTTAGCCGTCTGCTTCCCCCCTGGGTCAGCCAAAGGGCTATTTAATCTAGCATGTTGTTTCTCATAGGAGAAACAGGAAACCTCAGGAAACCTCCACAGCCCTTCCTACAGAAATTCTCGCTGTTTTACTCCTTGCCGTATTTCTTGTTGTTTTTATGATGTTTTTATTTATATGATGTTTTAATTGAATGTCTAATTTAATATCTTTTTAAAGGGGTGTGGGTATTGAGTGTGAATTTTATACGATGTAATTTTTTATCATCTGTAAGCCACCTCGATTGGTTTCAGAGGGATGGGATATTAAATAAAAATTATTATTATTATTATTATTATTATTATTATTATTATTATTATTATTATTATTCATAGTGGCCAACCACAAGCCCACAGCTGAACAAGAGGGCAGTAGTCCTTGCTTGTTTCCCAAGCAAAGGAAATGGCATGGCATGTTACCGCATTTCTTGGAGTCCAACCATCATGACTAGTAGCTGTTGATATCTCCATCTTCTATACTGTTTCCTAATTATTGACTTAGAGATGGTCTGGGCTTCCCATAGGAGTCCTTGGAGTGTTATACCCCTTGCGCACACACACACACACACACAATCAAAAATATTTTTGCCTTTGATTCTCCAAGGGGACCTGGAGGATAATTTTGTCCTGGGCTATTTAAGTAAATAGTAAAAAATAAAATGTAGAGGCCTTTTCTACAACCAGACGTGACTTATAGGCTGTTGTTTTGTTTTGTTTTGTCTGAGCAAGATAATAATAATAATAATAATAATAATAATAATAATAATTTATATCCTGCTTATTGACAGACAATCCAAGCGGCTTACAATAAAACCCGTGTAACATATCTCAAAAAGAAAAACCAACCCACCTCCTTAAAATAGTATTAAATAATACGTAGTTAAAATAGCATTATCAATAAACGCAATGCAGGTGCCAGAGGTAATCCACAAGGTGCAGATTCTCCACTCCTTACTGAAAGCCATGTAAGTTATAGTTGCTGCTATTGTTCTGTACTTCCAAGTCATGTTTGACTGATGGTGACCCTACGATGAACATATCATAGGGTTTTCTTGGCAAGTTTCTTCAGAGGGGGTTTGCCATTGCTATCCTCTGAGGCTGAGAGTGTGTGACTTGTCTCAGGTCACCCAATGGCTTTTTATGCTTAAGTAGGGAATCAAACCCTGATCTCCAGGGTCGTACTCTAACACTCAAACCACTACACCATGCTGGCTCTAGCATCCATAAACAAATTTGTAGAGAAAACAAAATGTTGTAAGAGACAGTACCTGCTCTTGTCTGTTCTAGAAATTTAGCAGCACCAACAGTGTTTTCTCTAGATGATTTTAGACCTGGGATTTAGTGGTCTTACACAAGCCCACTTATACAGTGCCCATAGGCACTGTTTGTGTTACTTTAGTTGTGAAGCATGTAAATAACATTCCATGCCTCCCCAACGTGCGGCTACTCTTGTTTTTACCAGTCTTTTACCTCAAATACCTTCAAGATCTGGTCTTCCAGTCAATTTGTCACTTTTCTAGTGATCATTCTTAGCTAGGCTGGTCTTTGGACAACTGATGGACAGTTTGCCTTCTGGGCTGTACATGAATTTTTAAAAGCCTTTCAGAACCTACCGTATGTTACACTCCACTAGCACAGACTTCAAGAATCCCCAGATCAGCTCCACAACATGATGAATTTCTGGTGCAGGGCTTTCTTGAAGAATTGCATCTCTATTCCTCTCACAAAGTACAGGGGAAACCCAACTCTCTCTGCCAACCCATACTTAAAAAAAAAATAAGCTGAGCATTTTGTGTTTTTCGTTTTAAAACCACATAAATCATACTGTTGTCACAACTACAAGAATAAAATGGTGTTTGTGTCTGCTGCCCTGATGTCAAATGCATTTTATTTGGGAACAAGCACCATGTTGTTATTGAAAGGACAACATATTTTAAAAGTAGAAATAAATGAGTACAGTGGTACCTCTACTTACGAAATTAATTTGTTCCGACAGCCATTTTGTAAGTAGAAAATTTTGTAAGTAGAAGCAAATTTAACATTGAAATGCCCTAATCCGTTCCAGGCCCCCAGATTCAAGCTACAACTCAATACAAATGTATAATACAGGGTTATTTCATTAAGTACTTCTAATACAAACATGTTACATTAACCTTTTCTGCATCGCCAAAAATACAATCCTGGAGATCAAAAGCCAAAAATATCACAAGTCAAAAATATACAGTCCTGAATATCAGAAGCCACAGAAGCCAAAAATACAGTCCTGGAGTTCAAAAGCCAAAAATATCAGAAGCCAAAAATACAGTCCTGGAGATCAGAAGCCACAAATATCACAAGCCAAAAAGCCACAAGCCACAAGCCACAAGTCCTACCTTCCTGGATCTCAGAAGCCACCAATTTCGCTAGCCACACTTCCTCTCCTCTTTTGCAAGCCCAAACAGTGCTGCCTAGCTGAATTTCGCTAGGCAAACACTTCCTCTTTCGCTAGTCAATACAGTACTGCTTTGCTAGATTTCGCTAACCAATGGCATGCCACGAAATTTGGAGAGCAGCTCTTTTGCGCCAATTTCGTAAGTTGGAACGCTTTCTTAAGTCGAAGCAAATTTTTTCGGGAGGCGCGTTTCGTAAGTCGAATTTTTCGGTAGAAGAAGCATTCGTAAGTAGAGGTACTACTGTATCTGCAATTACATACTTGCCCAGCCACCCACCTCCTATGATGGAGGAAAAGTAGGAAGAACAAGAAGAAGATCCACCACAAGGCTTTAGTGAGGAACATCAACCTCCAGTGGGTCCTGGCATACTAATGCCAGTCCAGGTGGTGATGCTAGCCCATTTGCTGCTGTTCCTAACAGCGGCTCCTCTCTGGGTGGTTCTTTTCAGGACACACTGAGTTGGAAAAACCTGGATTTTGGCCCTGGTTGTTGCCCAGTTCAGAATCGATGCAGTTTGACACCACCTTAACTGCCATGGCTCAATCCTAAGGAATACTGGGAATTGAAATATGTTGTGGAACCAGAGCTCTCTGACAGAGAAGGTTAAATGTCTCTAAAAAACTACAAATCCCAGAATTCCATAGCATTGAGCCATGGCATCTTAATTACTGTCAAACTATAGTAGTTCCGCAGTGCAGATGTAGCTCCTGAAGTCCAACCTGAGTTGCATCATATGACCCCAGGTGATGAGACATGGAGAGACATCATCTATATTTTTTGGTCTCTAGTTTTCCCTCATTTTGTATGAGCATATACACTATTATCACTTTACTGTTTATTCTCTTTCTAAATAATAAAATGCCCCAAACATACTATCTCTCCTTGTAGGTTATTTTGGCTCCCCTTTAATACATCTCTTCCAGTTCTGCAGAATCTGTTTTGAGATGTGGCAGTGTGGAATACCATAGATTGGTGGAACACTAGCATTACTATATTAGCAATCTTATTTTTGATCTCTTTCCTAATGATCTCTAGCATGGAATTTGGGCTTTTTCACAGTTGCTGCACATTGAGGTCAGTGAGTTTTTCTTTTTATGCAGCTATCCAGCATGACCGCAACAATCTTTCAGACATCTTTTGACAATCTTGGCTCAAGGTTGGGAGGATCTTAGTTCATCATCGTCATCAACAACAACAACAACAATTTATTTCTATAATTTATTTCTTATCAACACCTTCCCAAAACTCAAGGCCAGGGTACAGTATAGATTAAAACACATAAAACTATATTAACACATTAAGTTAAAGCACATAAACATAAGACATATTAAGCATTTAGCTTTGCTGAAAAACCTCTTGTGAGCCAATATTCATACACGCCAACATTTCACAGATGAAAACAAGGATTATATGTGGCCAAGCAGTATTAGAGTGTAGTCAAGATAACAAAAAATATTAATGAGAAAGAGCACATACACTAGGAGAGGCTGCAGCAGTTTAGTATTGCTTGAGCCCTCTGGGAAGGGCAAAATTATGCCAACTCCTATCATGTCCCCCTATTTAATTAATTGATGCCAAGGTACTTTGGCACTTTGAACTCCATTTGCAACAACTGAAGAAAACTGAGGACAAAGGGAGGAAGTAGGAGAAACTAGGACATTTTAAAAAGCTGAAAAAGTGGGACAACAAAGGGTTAATTGGAACTTGTCTTTCCAAATCAGGACCCCTGGAGGATATGCAGTGTTTTCTATTATAGGATGAGTCTCCTTTATCTCGAATTCAAAAATCCAAAATATTCTAAAATCCAAATTATCCACATGAGTTGCTGAGATAGTGATCCCTTTGCTTTCTGATGACTCAGTGTACACAAACTTTGTTTCATTTACAAAGTTATTAAAAATGTTGTGTATAAAATTACCTTCAGGCTATGTGTATAAGGTATATACAAAACATAAATGAATTTCAGGTTTATTCTTGGGTCTCATCTCCAAGGTATCTCATATATATGTCAGTATTCCAAAATGTGAAAAACTCTTAAATCCAAAACACTTCTAGTCCCAGGCATTTCAGATAAGGGAGATGCAACCTGTAGTACAATATCTGGTACATAATTAACAAGTGTGACAAATGATTTCCTAGAGAGAGATTAGAAGAGAAAAGCAAATGACAATGGAACTTGAAATTGCATTGAACATTTCAGATTAGTTTTCACAAGCAGGATTTTCTTTCAGGCGCTTAGGGTTGACACATTTAAATTCTGCTACATATTACAACACAATACATCCCATTCTGAACATATGAGCCAGGATGTCAGACAAGGTGTGCACAGGATCATCATGGAACACAATGTAAAGGATCCACAAGGATGCAAATCATTCTGACCTAGGCCTCCTATTTCATACTGATTTTGACATTGCAAATGTCGCGGACAAAAAACCCACTGAGATTCTTCATTTTTGCTTTCTAGCTCCTGAGACTGTAGATGTGAATGTTGCGGCTTTTTAAAATCCCACCTCCTAAACATGAGGGGTTGAAGCAAGAAGGACAATTTAAACAAACTCAGAGGCAAAAAGAAAGTGTCTCAAGCATTGCAGGAAAGGCTGCACATTTATTGGAATCTCATGGCTTGTGAGATGTTCACCAGAATATTAATGAACCCTTACAAAAGCATATAAATAATCGTTCAACCAATTGCACTTTCTCAGAGGTTGCACATGTATGGTCCCTAGTACAAGAGATAGTACAAAACAATGGCAGAAAATGGTCCCTAGTACAACCAGTGGCTCTGCAAGTACACACTTAAATCTCTCTCCCACTTTTGACTTATTGGGTGGAGAGTTTACTGACCCTTGCACATATATTGCAAAACTGTTAGGTTCAGCATAACTGCACTGGCGTGTCTTTGGGATATGGCAAAAGTGGCAGATAGAATATACCCTCCAAAATTTCACAGATGAAAACTGGGACACATGTGGTCAAGTAACATTAGAAAGTGGTTGGGGTGGCAACAGTTATGAATGAGGAAGGACACACAAGCCATGAAAGGGTACGGTAACCTACTTTTGAACTTAGCTTGCTGCAAATGAGAGAACCAAAGGTGAAAGGGGGAATGTGGGAGGAGGAGAGAGAAACTGGGATGTTTTAAAAGTGCATGCAGGAAGTGGGATGACAGAGTGAGAATTGTATTGGGACTCTCTGTGGCAAATCTGGACAGTGGAGGGTATGGTAGGCTCTTGGATCTCTTGCAGTTTTCCATTGCATTGTGCCTCCTCAATATGCAAGCGGAGAAGTATCATTGATTTGAAATGTCCCAAACTCTGTGAATGCAGAAAGTTTGCAAGCTGAAGAGAGGAGCTGCAGGTTTTTCTGTGAGAAAGATTTCTCCCTGATTCATTCTGTGGCAATTCCATCACTGTAGCACAGGCTTCCCTGAATGTTTCATGCAGCATCACAATTTATGACTGAACTTGTTTAACCTAGAGCAAAGAATCCTAAGGAGGAAGCAGGGTGCAGCAATCTGACAGAAGATGGAGAGCAGATGAGGGCATGATTTAATGAATTAATCAGTGGTAATCATGAAATTGAGATGAAAGGCATAAATCTTGCAAAAGATTCTTGAGTCATGGAAATTATTTTAAGCACCTGTACTGGCCTTCTAATTTCTTCCTGCTGGAACAAAAGGTGATTAGACACCAGCTTCACGTGCTCAAAATATATGCACTGTTGGTTTTATAATGTGTTGTCACCTTCTCTACCCATGGCAAATGGCCTGTGGAACATAAAGAAGAAATGTATAGTGTATCTTTTCAGCATTCATAAAGGGTAGATGGGAAAATAATTTGAGCTATACTGTTTAAGCAGTTCGACCACATATTTCTTAGCAGCAGTAGATTATAATCTTTCCCCCAAGACTTTGTTTAACAAATATCTTACCCAGCAAAGAACTGGATTCTGTAAATCTTACTTATGAATAACAGCATGGCTTGCTGGGTTCATATGCAAATGCACATTTTTTAAAATAAGATTAGTTCATTTACTCTGCAGTTTTCTGCTCTAAGGAAAAAAGACATGAACATCTGTCCGGGCTTCTTGTTTTTAATAATGGAATTATAGTTACAATGCAGTCCTGCTGTTGCACTGGAACACTCTGACATTTCCAAGGCCCTGCTGTGCTCTTGAAGCATGATACAAATGAGGGGGAAATTGTATTTGCTGATATTGTTAGTTGATTTTATCATGTCTCTCCTGACACTAATGGGGAGAAATTAATTTTGACCACCTCTAGACTTACTCTATATAGTTTTCCATGCTAGGAACATAAATCTTGTGGCTCTACTAGAATGTCCCTTACTCTTCCCATATCATATCCCTCACCTTCCTTTTTTAAATCCAGCTCCAACATTGGAGTTCTAGGATCTGTTGTCTATTGTTGGAAACCAAAAAGCTCCAGAAATCTAGTGCCCACTGGAACTCCAAACATCTGCATCTCTCCAGCATTAGATCAGCAGTATTGGAAAAACAATGTGGGAGAGTTCAAAGATATAGCTGCTTTAGTCTGTAGAATCAGTATGTAGAGAGATCTTGTAGCACCTTTGAGACTAACTGAAATAAAGGAATTGACAGCATGAGCTTTCGTAGACTTCAGTCTACTTCCTCAGATGCCCTATATGCATCTGAGGAAGTAGAATGAAGTCTATGAAAGCTCATGCTGCCAACTTCTTTATTTCAATTAGTGTCAAAAGTGCTACAGGATCTCTCTACAATGTAGGAGATGTGAGGGGTGAAATATTTTTTTTGACCAAGGTGCATGGAAAGAAAGGATACATCTGAACTGTAGAAATAATGTAGCTTGACACCACATTAACTTCCATGACGCCATCCTACAGAATCTTGTGAGTTGTAGTTTTGTGAGGCACCAGTACTTTTTAGCAGAGAAAGCTAAAGACCTTGTAAAACCACAAATCACAAGATTCCGTAGGATGATGCTACAGCACTTAAAATGGTTTCAAAGTGCATTATTTTTACAGTGCAGATGCGCCCAAAGATGGAAAGAGCCAGTATGGTTTGGTTGGTTGAGTGCTGGCAGAAGAGGGTTTGAATTCCTGCTTGGCCATGGAAACTCAGTACTACTACTTCTTCCTCTTCATTGGTGCTCTTGGAAAAGTGACTCTCTCACCCTTAGAAGAAAGCTATGGCAAACCCCCTTTGACTGAACCTTGCCTCCCACTCCCCAAAAAACCTGTGATAGGTTGGCTTGAGGGTCACCGTAAATCAGACAATACTTGAGTGTGCACAACAACAATAAGGTCCTTATTGACACTGCAGAAATAATGCAATTTGACATTTCTTTAACTGCCATGGCTCAGTAGTATGCAATCCTGGTATTTGTAATTTGTTGTGGTAATAAAGTTAATTCCTTAAGTTTTCACCTTGCCGGGTGAGTTTACAAGAGCTGTTGTGCGTTTTTGAAGACATGTTTGCATTTGGGAACTTTGAGAAAATTTATATGTACAAAAAGCATTGGTTTTGCCCCCAAAACAAGAAGGAAACCCCACCTTTTCCCTCAAAAAGCACAGCTCTCTATGTAATATTTGCAAAAAGCAGCAACCCTTTGATGATATAATAATAATAATAATAATAATAATAATAAGCAACAACAACAACAATCTCATCTTGCTCTCTTTTTCTCTCTCTGAAAATGTGTAAGCATTCTTTATATCTAGGGACATGAATTGGCCACCTGTGGCTGGCCTCCTGTAGTTTCTGATACAAAGCTAAGCATTGAGAGTGAATATCTTTCTTTAGAATTCTTGAAAAATGACTCTCTTCCTACCAATGCCTTTAAACTTTCAAAACAGACAAGGCTTCCATAAGACAGCAACCTTAGTTGAGCGTTTCTCTGCATGAGAGAGCCCCGAGTTGAGATTTCTTGCACATTTCACATTTCCTTAAGAATGTTGTGCCTAGATACCTAGTCAAAACATGGATGCTTCATTGAGCAAGTGGGTAATCTGATTTACTATGCAACACAGGAGGGACATTTAGTGGCAGATCCCATACTGCAGTACTAAAAAAGGTGTAATCAGTTTACAGATTACATAAATACATGTTTCACATTTAAAATAGAATTTTCCCCAGTCTATGACAACATTTGCAGTCTATTTTAAACAGCATGGGGGGGATGGCTCGGTGAAGATTTCTTTGTAAGACTAAACAGATAAGAAGTTTGTTACAAATGTCCCCAGCAGAAAAGTTAGCTCCTTCTCCCCACCATAAATGTAGTGTGGTATTACTTAATACATCTAGTGCTTGGAAATGGGTCCTCTAGCAATGGGCCTTTCCTCTGGAAAGGTTACAGAAACATGGCATTAGACTTGTGTGTTAGGCACCTTGGCTTGCTTCCTCTGTCTGACATCAAAGCTATCAATAGCAAGTAGCAAGTACATTTCTGTCCCACTTAACAGTGCACTTAAGCACTCCCTAAGTGGTCTACAATGCGTAAGCTAATTGTCCCCAACAAGCTAGGTACTCATTTTAGCGACCTCAGAAGGATGCAAGCCTGAGTTGAGCCTGAACCCCTGGCTGGTTTTGAACTCACAACTTTGTGGCTTGCGAGTGAGTGGCTGCAGTACAGGCATTTAACCACTGCTCCACCAGGGCTCAATGTCAGGAAGAGCTGTCTAAAGCCACCGTTCTTTTTAAAAATCAGAATCTCTGTTTTGTGAATTTTGCAGTTCTGATTTTTAAAAAATGAAATAGATTTAACCCGGTCTGCTCACCTCTACCCTATGTGATTAGGAGAGCAACTGTATTGCAGTTGGCTGTATCCATGCTTCGGCTGTATCCATGCTACAGAAATAATACAGGCTGCCACCATTTTAACTGATAATCTGAAAGCTATGGAATCCTGGAATTTGTAGTTTGTTGTAGCACCAGAGCTCACTGACAGAGACAGTGAAATAACCTACAAAAATACAGACCCAGAATTCCATAGCATTGAACCATGGCAGTTAAAGCGGTGTCAAACTGCCTTACTTCTGCAGTGTAGATGCAACCCTAGAATTACAGAAGAGGTGCCCTGAGTTTCTGAGCCCAGTAATTTATTTTCTGTGCCAGAAGGGAAATTCTTTTGCACAAAAGTACACTCCAAGTGATCTAATGTTTTCTGCATTTCAGGAGATATCATTTCCAACGTTAGGTGGGCAAATGTATTGCTATTGTTAAGCATTTTTCAGTCTAATCATCTTACAGAACTACTTCAATTCACCCAGCAACCTATCTGTCCATCCTGTTCCATTTTTTTGTTCACTACCAACCTAGCCAAACCTGTCACTTCTTTTTTCAAGATGCACCCGAAATTTAGAAAGCTGTTGCAGCCTTGGTATTTAAACGATAGCTCTACTTATGCTAATTGGTGTTTAGATTTGGCTCTTGGCTCTCGCCTTTGTTTAATGTTCCTCTTTTTTGCTGTTTTTTAGGAGCTGGTGGGGAGCAATCCTCCTCAAAGGAACTGGAAAGGAATTGCAATTGCATTACTTGTTATTCTGGTTATTTGCTCCTTGATCGTCACTTCGGTTATCTTGCTGACACCAGGTATTTGTATAACCTTTAGCTTTAGCTGCTGCTGTAATTTCATTGTCTATGGACATTCATTTTAAAAAGGCAGATGATTGATTGAACTGAACTTGACTGGTAGATCAATCAGGTGGAGAAAAATCTTTCTGCCATTGTTTTGTACTCTCTTAATCTTGATGGCTGGCATGCTTGTTTTTTAAAATGCTGCTGAACATGTTCATGAATGCTCAAGGTAAAAAGAAGTAGTAGATAATGTGTTATTGTACAGGTGAACATCCACATCCTGCATAGACTGTAACTTGAAAAAAAGAGATCAATTAAGCATCTCTTGCCACCCTGGACACACCTGATGGGTCCGGTCTCATTAGTGTTTGGATGAGAGACCACCAGAAAATGCCAGGGATCTCAAATTAGGAAAAAACATCATGCCTGAAACTCTGGAGAGCCACATCCCATCAAAGATGACAGTACTAGTCTAGATGAACCAATGAGCTGACTCAGTATAAGGCACCTCCCTCCCTCTGTATAGGAGTGTAGGCTAGTCTATGGAGCCTCTAAACATGGCAGATTGATAGTGAAGCCCAAGTTTCCATAGTATAATGATTGTGGTACTGAACCCAACCAATCAACGTAGTGGTCTGATTTAATATCAAGTAGCTGCATTAAATATAATTTAATACAAAGTCAGCCTTACCAGGATTCGGTTCATTAGGATGAGTTAGACTTCAGTTAGTTGTGATTAACAAGTTCATTCCATTTCAACAACTTTAGTCTAAGTAGGACTGACATTCGGTTTAGTCCAGGAGTGGACAACTGTGCAGGGATGGGAGAGGGTCATTTTCCCCACATTGTGCCTGCCTGGTGGGCCTCCATGGCATGTTTCAGTGTACCCAAAGTGATGCATCATGACTTTCAGTCACCATTTGGATGATTCCCCCCCCTCCCACTTTCCCCTATGTTTTTGGGAGATTTGGGGGCCTTTGGAGAGTTAGGGGAAGCAACATGGTGGCTAATTTGGGGGCAAATCATCACCCGAAGCTTAGCACCAAAAAAAATTAAATGGGGAGCCTGAGGGCATCTGGAAGCATTTGAGCACAGGAAGATGTATTATAGCTGGTCAGACTATTGGTCAAACTATTTGTCAGACTAGTCAGACTGACAGCAGCTCTCCAGGTCTTTTGAAGCATCTTTTCCCTGATTCCTTCTTACTAGAAACACAGAGGATGAAAACAGAGAACCTTTTGCAGACAATGCATGTGCTGTACCACTGAGCTGCACCATCTAAATGGTAAACAAAAGGTCTGCTTGCTCTGATCCCTTCAATTTGGGCTGTTCAAGGTTCTTCCCCCCCCCCCCCCATCAGTTAGCTTCTAAGAAATGTTGATTTTTCTTGCCAAACATGTTGTCCCACACAATTTCACCATTTTTAAAAAAATTTGCCCCTATGGGGCTTTCTTTAAACAAAAAGTAAAATTAGAGTTGATTTCTCTTTTAAAAATGTCTGCACTGGGCTGAAGCTTAGGGCTTGGGCAATACCATGGCAAAATCACCCTCCATCTAGAAGATTTGAGAGAGTATTTTTGACCCATTTTTAAAAGTAATACATTTCAGGCTGGGGGAGTGTTGTAAAGGGGGGGTGCAGTCCTCCATTCGTGGTCTAGACAGAAATTCCACTTACATTTTAGTACTACATATCATGTGTTATACTTCCTAGAAGCTAATTAGAACTCAACATGTTTCACTTCCTATTGAAAGAAAGGCCCTTCCTGGAGGGCAAGAGGTAGGGAAAATGGAATTGTGTGTGGGAAAGTTTTGGCAAGAAAAATGGTGAAGAATTCACTTCGGGTAATTTTTTTTTTAAGGGTCCCCCTGACAGCCCTGGAAATGTCTGCGTAGGGTTGCAAGTGGCCCATAGGCCAAACTCTTCCCACCCCTGATCTTGACTATTCTTGTTCTTATTTTGAAGTTTCCAACAGCAGAGGTTTAGTGCAAGGGTTGGCCAGAAGTCAGAGATTTTATTTGTAACACTGTTAGACAGAAGTGTTACGAATAATTCATACTATGACGCATTACTGACTGTTTGACTCCCCAGAACTTCTGTTTTTAGGAACTAACCAAGAGCATGTCAAAAAAAAGTTGCCATTCTATCCAGTACTTATTATTGTGTTTAGCTAGACTCCGGAGAGATCCTACAACAATGGAGTGTGACAAAATGACAAAGAAAAATACGATATATCACAATTATAGATGAAACAATAACTTTGATGTGTGTCAGAATCACCACTAATACTTTTCAATGAAAATAGCATGTTAGTGTATTTACGGTGGATTTGATCCAATTCAGAAGAGCAGATCAGTCATCTATTGAGGCATTGGCAGAGGGTTAGGTTTTCAAAATCCGACTGCAAGATGTTGTTATTGAGGACAGGTAGAGCTTAGATTACTTTGACAGCATGAAGAACTGATTTTATGAACAAATCTGTACATTTCCAGCAAATATGTTGAATGGGTACATCATTAAATTAAATTAAAGAATCTTAAGGGGAGTGCAGGTGGGCGGCACAGAGCCACCCCAAGAAGTGGCGGATCGGGGCTGCAGCAACCCCATGCCGTGGCCCGATCCTCCCTTTTGCTGTTTCGAAAAGAGTGGCCCTAAGAGCTGGCGCACAGCTTTTCAGTGCCCTTTCTGGTGCAGCATGTCAGAACGCTGCACCAGGAGGGCGTCCTGATGCTGCGCGCCATGCGTAGTGCTGTGCGGCGTCAGAATGGCGTCGGCGTGGGGTTGGGGCTGCCAGCATGTGGCTGCCCCGCCCCAACTTTGCCTCCAGGTCGGTCCTTTGGGCTGGTCTTCAGAGGCCCTTACTTCACCATTGGGGAAAGATTAGTATTCTCTGCCGAAGCAGAAGGCTACTTTTTGGGGAGCCCAAAAAGCAGAAGGCTACTTTTTGGGGAGCCCAAGATACACCAAGTGGTGTACTCATCTCTGTTTTCCATCAGAAAAGAATGTCTAGGAAACTCAAGAGGAACAGCAGAAGGAAGGAGACATGCCCCATCCACAGCATCTGCCACCTAAGGCAGATCATAGAATCATAGAATTGGAAGAGACCTCAAAGGCCTTGCAGTCCAACCCCCTGACTTGCTAGAATATACAATCAAAACATTCCTGAAAGATATCCATCCAGCCTCTGTTTAAAAACCTCCAAAGAAGGAAACTTCACCACTCTCTGAGACTCCACGTTCTACTGTCAAACAGCTCTTACCATCCGGAAGTTCTTCCTAATGTTTAGGTGGAATCTCTTTTCCTGTAGCTTGAATGCATTGCTCCATGTCCTTGTCTCTGGAGATGTTTTGTGGGTTGTAATTTTAGTTTCCAGGGTGTTAACCCTTTTAAAGGTAAACTAAAATATGCAGGTATGAAAGTTAAAACTTTTTAGAGTTCACTTTCATCAGCAGAGCAGCAAAAAACATGGGTCAGACTACAGTCGCCCCCCGTTCTTGCGGATTTGGGATCTGCATCCCTCGCCTATCCATGGGCATTGAATGGAGGGGGACAAAATGGGGTGCGTGCTTCCATTCAAGCCTATGGGACTTGAATATATGCGATTTTCCGTTCTCATGGGGGGGGGGGTCCAGAATGGATCCCCTGCAAGAACAGAGGGTCAACTGTATTTATTCTAAACCTGCCTTCCTAAAAATAAAGACTAAGGGTGTGAACAGACTGCCAGAAATAATCCATCTTGAGACCACTTTAACTGCCCTGGCTCAGTGCTAGGGAATCATGGGAACTGTAGTTTATTGTGGCACCAGAGCTCTCTGACAGAGAAGGCTCAGTGTCCCAGAAAAAACACAATTCCCATGATTCCCTAGCATTGGGCCAGGACAGTTAAAGTGGCGTCAAGCTGGATTATTTCTTGCAGTCTGCTCAGGCCCTAACTCAAAGAATGACAAACATGTAGTTTGTGGTTTAAAAACAAACAATAATGACTTTAATAGATATTTACACAACAAGCTAAAACCTGATCCAAGTGGAGTTTATAAAGCAGGATGAGAGATGTTAACCTCCCTCAGAGGTTAACATGGGAAGGTGACGACCAACCTGTTCACTGGATAGGATATTGGTTTTAATTATAGGGATTATGGGGGGTTTATTGTTGAGGGGGCATTGTTGTGATGATTTTATGTATTGTATTTTTATACTTTTATATTATCTGTAATCCCGCCTCGATCCGCAGGGAGAGGCGGGAAAATACAAATAAAAATTATTATTATTATTATTATTATTATTATTATTATTTATTACTGTGACAGATAGCTGACTGCAGCTACTCTTTGGCAGTTCAGAATGTTCCGAGAGTCAGTTAAACTGCCACTTATGATTGACAGCTAGAATGAGAGGAGGAGGGGGTGAAGTCCTGCCTAACTAAAGAGGAACAGGCGAATGCAAAACCTAAATTTTTCCAACATGTTTCCCTCTTCCTGATGGTAGAGCAGCATTCACTTCATCCAAATGAAGGGATTCCACAGGATCCTACATGCAAGGCATTCACTCTTTTTGCTCTCTGGCTAGGCCAACTCTAGCATGTGAGCAGAGAGGTTTGACTGAGGTCTTCCTGCCTACTCACTGGCATATTTTCCCCACATTGTGCCTGCCTGGTGGGCCACCCTGGCGTGTTTCAGTGTACCCAAAGTAATGCACTATGACTTTCAGACACCATTTGGATGATTTCCCCCCCCCCACTTTCCCCTATGTTTTGGGGAGATTTGGGGGCCTTTGGTAGTGATGCTCTTGATGCTGTGGCATCCTGTTTTCATTTCCAGCGTCTTCAGTAACATTTTTCTTTCTTGAGTATGTTAAGCTTATCGCTTGGCACTTACAAGAACGGGAAAGGAAAGGAATGGAATGGAATGGAATGGAATGGAATGGAATGGAATGGGGCAAAAATGTATGTTACTGGATAGGAGAATGCCATCGATGGCGCTAGGAGTCCTCAAGGCATTCCCCAGCCATTCCTGGCAGCCGATTTTGAAGAACAATTTTGAACTGTCCTTCAAAAATCAGCTGCCAGGAATGGCTGGGGAATGCCTTAGAAACTCCCGGCAGCATTGGCGCCGTTCTCCTGTCCAGTAACATGTGTTTTTGCCCTGTTCTGTTCCATTCCTTTCCGTTCCCGTTCCTTAAGTGCCGTGCGATAAGCTTATGTGTGTGCTACTGACACAGTAAGTCTTAGGAATGAGCCATTAGAATTTAGTACCAAGTGGAAGCCTGTGTGCCTGTTAATGAAAGAAACCTGAATCTTAAGTGGCTCAAGTACCTTGGGACCAGTGAAGTAAAAAGCCATTTTCTCCTCCATTAATTGGCTTATTGGAGTCTGTTTATGGCATCTCTAAACAGGGATGTGTTTTGCCTGCATAACAGGTTAATACTAATGAATGGAAAACGGTACTTAGTACCATAAAGCATCCTTGTTACTTATATATAAACATACTGGTTTTAAATGCTTTGCCCAAAGACTTTGGGCCTTTATAGACTGCCAGAAATAACAGAGCTTGAGGCCACTTTAACTGTCCTGGCTCAGTATTAGAGAATCATGAGAACTGTATTTTTTTCTGGGACATTGAGCCTTTTCTGCCAGAGAGCTCTGGTGCCACAATAATTCCTTAGCACTGAGCCAGGACAGTTAAAGTGGCCTCAAGCGGCATCATTTCTGACAGTCTGTAAAGGCCCTTAGTCCCATTGGATTTAATCAAGCTCATTTAAAAAAAACACTGTATTTTGGGTTGTTGGTGTGTGCCTTCAAGTCATTTCCAATTTATGGTGACCCTAACACAAGCCTATCATGCAGGGTTGTTTTTTTGTTTTTTTGTTTGTTTGTTTGTTTGTTTTTTGGCAAGATTTCTTCAGAAGAGATTTGTCTTTGTCTTCCTCTGAAGCTGAGAGAGTGTGAATTGCCCAAGGCAACACTGTGGAAGTGGAGTTACGGATGTCATGCCATGCAGATGCACATGTGTCCACAATTTGGATGAAATGTGCATTCACCTTTGTGCATTTGTTTACACATCTGGATGCTTACTCAGTTGCATAACATTACAATTCAAGAGTTGCATAGACCAAACAATGTGCAACTCCACATGCAACTCCAGTGTAGGAATTTGTCCCTTGTCTAATTTAACCAGCGCTTGCAAATGTTACTTTGGAAGACTACAAATTCCATGCTGGTTTGATGGATTCTTGGAGTCTTCATTCCAAAAAAGCTAACTTTTCCAAATCTGAATGAGATTAACCATGGATCTCCTATTGGAAAGGTGTTATCTTTAGTGGTGCTGGAACCATGTTTGAAACATTCATTTTCTGTTGTGCATCCTTTGACTTCTTGCTTAAAAAATGGTTTTATAACCACAGGAGTGAAAGTATAAAGGGTGGTGTAGGAAGCAGTGTGGAGCAGAGGCAGCCAGCTTTGAGAAAATAAGAGTGTAATCTGTCTCTACCCGCACCGTCTTGCTATGAAAACATCTGGGCCCTTCAGAATTCTGGGCATACAATCAGATTTTGACAGTCAAAGTGTAAATTGATTTCCCCCACTTCTGTTGACTTATCCTTAACAGATGTGAATGTTAGCTAGAATCCATACATCATGCAATTTTTGCTTTGAGAAAGATTCAATGTGCATTAAAAAAATTACCAGATGCAAAAAATATAGTTGCATGGTGGTCATATAAAAACAATAATTGCCACTGCTGTGCCTAATCCATTTTTAATCATAAAATATGTGTCTGGAGAGATGAAGTGTAAACTCATATATTACAGAATAAAACTGGAGCTCCTTGAAGCACTAAGAGCAGCCATTTGCCCATAATGAAAATGATTATTAATATTTATAATCCATTGTGCCCCAGTTCTTAAATTCCGTCTGCTTGCCTGGCTGCCATTTGAAATGAATGAGTCGCACTTCAGTATGCCATACAAATTTCAAAGAAACCACCTCCATCTATTCATTGTGTTCTGAAAGTCCTCCAGTTTCCAGAACCCCCTGGCCAGTATGGTCAATGATCACACTAGTTGGGAGATTCTGGGAAATAGCCCAAAAATATTTCCAAGCTCTGACAGCACAGACTTCAGGCTTGCGGGATTTGCATTACTAGAGTATAAAGATGTGGGTTGGGAATGAGGGGTACACTGAAATCCTAAAACAGGGCAGAACAATGCCTGATTCAAGAGGTTTTGCTGCCTGAGGCAAATGAGAAAACGGCATTTCTCCTGAGTTTGACATACAAAATACAAATGAACTGGCAGGTGGATATTACTTCATACCCTTTCACAGATGAGAACTGAGGCATGTAAGGCCAAGCAATATCAGAGTGTGGTCAAAAAGACAAAAGTTATTAATGAGGAAAGATGCACAGACTAGACATTTGCTTTTGTCTGAGACTACAAGGAAGGGCAAGTTTCTGCCCCCTCTCTTTCCTGATGAGTTAACTGAGTATAAACTATTTTTGCACTTTGAACTAAGTTTGCAGCAACTGAAGTAAGGTGGGGGACAAAGGGAGAAAGTGGGAGGAGAAGAGAAAAAGCATCTAAAAAGCAGGAAAACAGGATTAATCGGGACTGTCTCTGCCAAATAAGAACATCCAGAGGGCATTTATCTGGAATAGTGGGGAACACTGGATAGCGTCCTCACCACTCCAAATATAACAGATATTTTGGAGTGCAGGACAGGCTGTGGGTCTCAGGAGGAACAGCCTCCTACATCTGCCACCTGAGGCAGTTGCCTCACTCTGACTAATCATAGGGCCACAGCCCTGCCTCTCAACACAGCCAATAAAGTTGTTTTCGGTACTAGAGTTAAACTCAGACTCCTTGCACTTAATTTCTGTTGCTTTGAAAAAGAGGCATTTTTTTTTTGTCGGCTTGTTTCATTTCAGTGGCCTACAAAGAAGCCCTTTTTGCAGTTGCTTTTCTCAAGCAATTGGTGTTGAAAAATTGCTGAGCATCACAGTGTTGCTCCTCTACTGCAAGTAACTCAGAAATCTTGGAAATGTTTTCTTCGTAAGATATCATTAGGGAACAATGATAGAAGATGGCTTATTTTTAAACAAAATCTTCTGCTGTTTTATATATGCCTTTTTTTGCTAAAGACAAGAGTAGGTGCTGCTGTGAAAAGGGAACAAATTAGAGCACAAAGGGTTACCTTTTGGGGCTACAGCCCACAAAATCTATACTGGCTGAGGAGTTTAAGCAGTTCTCATCAAATATAAATTTCCCAAGCTGATGGACAGATGGAGGCACTGAACCAACCTTGTTTCCACCATTCCATCAACCCTAACCTTGCACAACTCTGCTGGACCAATAGAATTAATTTCACTGCCATGCTGGTTGGTCTTTGGTCAATAAACATGATAAATGATAACACGGAATTTGTGAGATATGGAACAATAATGTGTGTTTTTCTGCACTTCTGAATGTTTTCCAGTTGAAGATAATAGTCAGTCTCAAAAGAAGAAGATTACAGTAGAAGATCTGTTCTCTGATGACTTCAAAATTCATGACCCAGAAGCTAAATGGATAAGTGGTATGTCTTGTAATCAGATTCAAATATAAGTTCTTTCACCATTTGTATTATCTGTTTTTGAAACTCTACTCTCTCCCTATTCGTGCTGCATTTCACTTTGTTGTTGTTTTTTACTTGTGCCAGTTTCTCCAAATTTAAGATACTTTCTGTTAAGTCAAAACTGTAGTCCATGTAATCTAGGGCTGTGTGCTCATAACTGGTAGCTATTTTTTCTGGGGTGAAGTAGATATCATTTCCTAGGGTTTTTTAATTAGAGATACCAAGCTATTGAAGCTGGGGCAGTAATCCATTCATTTATTTTTAGTATTAAATAGGCCACACCTTCATTCAAACGTGTATTTCAAGGCAAATCAAATATCATTTGTTTTCATGACAAATGTCATTAAAATCACCATTAACCATAACTTCAGTACAGTTATATATACTGAAAGGCATAAAAACTATTTCAGCCAGCTGAATACTGGATGCTGCATACTGAAATCACTGTTAAGTGCTACCCACTTTGCACCAAAATAAAGGGGTGGACTGTTAGATTTAGCGCAAGTAGATCTGGATTCATAATTTCTGTTGAGTTATGAAGTCTGCTATCTGCCTTTGGAGCATCTGTTATTTTTCTTGTCCAACCTACCTTGCAGGCCCCTTCTGAGGAAAGTAATGAGGAAACCCTCACTACTCTGATTTCCTTGGTGGAAGGGGCAGGATAGACAAATGTGGTAAATACACATGCCCATGTTAGTGCAAGAGGTGGATGATTTCTTGGGACCAATTAGGAAGATTCAGAGGTGAATGAGGGTCAGAAGATGGGTGAATATACAAGGAATCTGTCTAGATTCAGACCTCTGCTCTAGAATATGCTGCCTCCTGGTAATGTAATAGGAACGTAATTGTAGTTTTGCTAAATTTCCCTGTAAAGGCAGATTGGCTGAATTAGAGGCAGATGATATTATGGTAACTCGAAAGCCAAAAAGGGAACTACTTGGGCTTTTTAAAATGTCATTTTTTGGTTTTTATTTTTCAAAAAAAGCATTCTCCAGTTCCTCAAACAGGATTCTTTTCAAGCAGATAGGTGAAGCATTGTTAGGAAACAGGAAAACTCTCCCTGTCATGCAGAAGCTTTCTTATGTTCTTAGCAGCCTATCTTAAGGCCTTAGCAGACTGCCAGAAATAGTGCACATTAAATTGAGGCACTGCCCTGGCTCAGTGCTAGGGAATCATGGGAATTGTATTTTTTTCTGGGACATTGAGCCTTCTCTGTCAGAGAGCTCTGGTGCCACAATAAATTACAGTTCCCATGACTCCCTAGCACTGAGCCAGGGCAGTGCCTCAATTTAATGTGCACTATTTCTGGCAGTCTGCTTAGGCCCTTAGTCTATAAATTTCTTTAAATTGTACCAGAATTAGTGCACAGAGGATCTGAAGTCATGGAAAGCTACCATTGCAACTGAAAATTCAATCTGAATACACAGAATGATTTTGGCTACATTTCAACATATTGCATTGAAGAACCTTGCAGAGCTGTTTCTCTGTTATGAATCTCAGAACTTGCCGGGTTTGGTAGTTTTCCGCCTGCCTGGACTCAGACTGCAGATTACTGTCATAATGCTCTAGAAAGAAGTCTCTGGGAAGAAGTATGGGAAAACAGCTCACAAGATATAACAATTTTGTGTAAAAGGCTTGCTGCATGGATGTGCTGAAGGATCATGGCTTTAGCTCTCCCTTTGATCCAATTTGAGACCTCTTTAATTGCTGTAGCTCAATGCTATGGAATTCTGGGGGCTGTGGTTTTGTGACACATTTAGCCTTCTCTGTCAGAGTGTTCTGAAGCTACAATTTCCAGAATTCCATAGCACTGAGCCATGGCAAAGTGGTGCCAAACTGGATTATTTCTGCAGTGTGGATGCAGCCTAAGAACAGGTATATCAGTAGATTGCAAGCCAACAAGGCATTTTAATGTAGATACGTTCATCAAAAAAATATGGTTGAGTACATAATAAAATAGAGTCTGTGTAATATCTCTGTAAATAAACCATATGAAATGGATTTATATTTATATTAGTGCTCTTAGCTTTTATTTTGTAATGCCCTACATTTTTCTTATTGTCTTGCATTTTGTGGTGCCTTGTTATGCACTTATGAACAGGTAAGGTGGGAAGCCTGGACCACCCAGCAGAATAGGTGGGAATAATACAGATCCAGGAACATGCCATTTCTCCCATAAAGGACAGAAAAAATGTCTGGGAGCAATTTAGAGAATAACAAATAGGAGATGTGTAGGCATTTACTTTTTGCATGCCCTTTCTCTAGTCTGGATTGCAGCCTCAAATGGCCACTTTTCCTTAATAAAGGGTAAAGGATTTTTATCCAGAGCGCTATATAAGGGACAGTTTTGTTCTTGTATTCTCTTTGGGGGGGGGGGTTTGAGCTGTGCATCCAGTGAGGTTAGTGGAAAGAAACTCATTGACTGGGATTTGGTTCAGGATGAGAAGACTGATCAGGCACTGAAAAAGATCTATCATGAACTGTCACTGGGAAAGCCATTAAATAAATGTCAAGCGGCTCTTTGAACTGAATGGCTTGGCCTTTCACTGATGCTTTATATTGTGATGTTTCAGATGCTGATTCCAGTTACTTTTGGAATAAAAGCTCAAAGAGTGTCTCCACAGTATAGAATTGCATTCTGTCCAATTTGTGAGCCCTGTATTACAGAGATAGGCACCCTTGCTGAAACATATTAAAATGTCATCCTTTTCTTCAGAGGTCATCAGAACAATTCTGCAGACTTAATTAATTCTTGCATCGCTCCTGTGGGGCAGGCAAATATTATTATTGCACTCATTTTACAGCTGGATAAACAACAAAACAGAGTGATGAATCTTTAAGGTCACCGGCAAGACAGTAGGTGATTTGGGAATACAATATGGTGTGCCAGTCTCCTAGGCCCTGACATAATCTAGCACACTGTTTGGTCTCCAACAGATTTCGTTGCCCTTCTATTCTTTTCCATTCTTGGGTCTTTTTACAGACTGTCTGGAAAAGAGAAAGCCTTAATACACAAGAACCTACTGCTGGGGACCATGTAGTAATGTGTACTGGTGGATGAATTAAAACCATTTTATATTTTCAAGAAGATAATTTAAAATGATGCTATTGTTTCCTGACCTTTTCTTGAAAACACCCAATTCTTTAGTAAGGATGGACATCCATTTTGGACATGTTGCCTTTACAGCCAGATATAATGTGTCCCTAAAACTGCAATGCAGGTTTACAAAAAAAATCAAGAAAAAAAATCAGATGTGTCTGAATAGCCAGTATAAGACCAAAGTGTATGACTAGTGTCTGGTCTTGGAGATTGGAGGTCTAAATATTGATCCATATGGGAAACACAGGTGAGTCTTTTGGTCAGTGGGTCATTGTGAGCAAAAAAGCATATATTTCTCTAGATCAGGGAGGACTGGGGACATTATTGCCACATATTTGGGGCCCTGGGGCCATTTTAGATCCAGAAGAGGCCTTTTTCTAAAGTAGAAAGGGGCTTCTAGGTCACCCCCCCAAAAAAAGATCAGTCCAAGACCTAAAATGAACTGAGGGGGATGTCCCACAAAATGTAGTAAAAAAGTCCTTATGCTCCTACAAGGTTTTTTGGGGAAATGATATTTATTTATTTATTTATTTATTTATTTATTTTTGTGGGAGACAGCAATTGAATATTTTTTTCCATTTTTAAAAGAAAAATATTCTTTCCATCCTGAGTGTTCAGGAGAATTTTAACCTGTGTCTCCTATATTCAGTGAAATCATTACAGCCAGTGAATTACTCAAGCTCTCTCTTTTTTTTAATGTACTACTTACTAATGAAATTATGAAGACAACTGTGAAGGCTCTTTTACGGATCAATATGGAGCTTAATGGACCTGAAACCTTGATTGTTCTCATTGTCTGTGAACCTGTGCTCAACATCCTGTCACAGTCTAGTGTGATCAAGAAACTGTATACGATTGATCAGGGACACTATCTCAATGGAAGATGGCACCTATTTAAACAGGATTAATCATTTATGTGGCAATGGCAAAGAGGCCTGCCTAAGATGCCAGAGAGAAGCTGCCAGTCAGAGTAAGCAGTTCTTGACGATACAGCCATAGGGATGTGATAATCTCTCATTCTTGTTGTGTTTCCCTGAAATGCATCTACAATCCCCCATCCCCCATTCTTGTTGTTTTGGGGGACTGTGAGACTTTCTTCTGGCTTAGAAATTCATGCCAGTCTTTCTATCATAGAATCATAGAGTTGGAAGAGACCACAAGGGCCATCCAGTCCAACCCCCTGTCATGCAGGAATATACTACTAAAGTACCCCCAACAGATGGCCATGCAGCCTCTGTTTAAAGACCTCCAAAGAAGGAGATTCCACCATTCTCCGAGGGAGTGTGTTCCACTGTCGAACAGCTCTCACTGTCAGGACGTTCCTCCTAATGTTTAGGTGGAATCTCTTTTCCTGTAGCTTGCATCTCTTGTTCTGGGTCCTATTCTCTGGAGCAGCAGAAAACAAGCTTGCTCCATCCTCATTATGACATCTCTTCAAATGTTTAAACAGGACTATCATATCACCTCTTAACCTTCTCTTCTCCGGGCTAAACATACCCAGCTCCCTAAGTCGCTACTCAAAGGACATGGTTTCCAGACCCTTCACCATTTTAGTTGCCCTCCTTTGGACACGTTCCAGCTTGTCAACATCCCGTTTTTGAATTGTGGCACCCAACTGGTCACTTCTCTCCAAGATGAAGAGGAGCCATTGCTGAGCACCCTTTGGTGCTATATACCTTTCTTCACATATTTGTTGTGTTGCTATCTGCCCACATCAATTTTGGCTCATGGTGACCCTGTGCTTGAATTTCCAAGGTTCCCTATCATCGACTGCCCTGCTCAGGTCCTGGAGGCTCAGGCCCATGCCTGAGTCTAACCATCTGGTGTATGGACTTCCTCTCTTTCTTTTGCCTTCTACTTTTCCCAGCATCATTGTCTTTTCTAATGAGTCATGTCTTCTCATGATGTGGCCAAAGTATGACAGTCTCAATTTAGTCATCCTGGCTTCCAAGAATTCCAGCTTGATCTGTTCTAGGACCCATTTGTTTGTCTTCTTGGCTTCCATGGTATCTTCAGCACTCTTCTCCAGCACCACGTATCAAATGAGTTGATTTTCCTTCTATCAGCTTTCTTAACTGTCCAACTCTTGTGCCCATACTTTGTGATGAGTAATACAATGGCTTGGACTGTCCTCACTTTAGTGTTCAGTGTTGTTTCGTAGCACTTTAAGATCTCATCTACTTTTACAGCTGGCCTTCCCATTCCTAGTCTGCTTCTCATTTCTTGACTTCAGCCTCTGTTCTGGTCTATATTTGATCCAAAACTGACTATTTCAGTTTTCTCATTGTCTAAGATGAATTCTCGTAGCTTTTCCATGGTCATTATATTTTTAACATTCAACCTATCTTGGCATTTTTCTCATAGACCTTCTTCAGTAATTGTTCCAGGTCTTTATTGGTTTCTGCTAGTTAACATGTAAGGGTTTTTAATATATACTTTTTCCTCTACATACACACTTTTATAAACATTTTTCCTAGTGGTGAAAGCATTGCATGTACATTTTTCAACGCAATGCATTCTAAGTTGTGACCATTTATTTCATATAATTTTTAAAAGGCGGTGGAAAGATAAAATGTTGCTTGTAGTTTCTTCCTGACGATGGCAAGATGAAAGATATGTGCACTTTTTATTGATAGACTCTGAGATCACAAACTGGATAAAATTGTTTGAACATTTGGTTAATGTGAATTTCTTTTCCATCCCTAAATGGAAACTTAGCTTGATTTAGTATAAGGCAATGTTTGATGGAGTGCCAAGCTATGCAGATTCTTAATTACTAAGGTCAAGGACCAAGATCAAGTTCACTGTATATTGTTGTTTTGATTGTAAATAAGGTGATTTGTTTTGCATTCCTTATGTAATACTGTCCTGAGATTGACAGTAGATTTATTGCACTCTACTGATAAAGCCACTGAAGCTTCCAGTGAAGCTCAGATATGTGGGTGGGACATGAATTATTTATAGTTTACTCTGCATATTTACTTAAAGAACCTTTGTAGAAAAGTTCTAATACCTTCTAGATATTTTTTTAAGAAAATGAACTGGCAGGCAGAGACCATATTTTTTTCACTCAAGATATTCTTCCAATCATGAAGTATATATAGACTTTATCTGTAAATTAGAAGTCAGCTCCCAGTATCCTCTGTGAAGAAATACTTGTTGACATCATTTATTTCTTAAATTCATTTGCAGTCCCCTGCTTTCATGGAACTCAAGGCAGCCTACCTGGCATTTCTAAGGGGTCTCCCATCCAGACACAAGACATGGGATGGCATTCTATTGGTTAGTCCCAAGTAGAGCAGACCTATTCAATAAGTTGTTGAATGATAAGTCAAGATGTAGGTAAATCCCATTGATTCAATGAGGGCCTTTGCAGACTGCCAGAAATAGTGCACATTAAATTGAGGCACTGCCCTGGCTCAGTGCTAGGGAATCATGGGAACTGTAATTTATTGTGGCACCAGAGCTCTCTGACAGAGAAGGCTCAATGTCCCAGAAAAAAATACAATTCCCATGATTCCCTAGCACTGAGCCAGGGCAGTGCCTCAATTTAATGTGCACTATTTCTGGCAGTCTGCAAAGGCCCTGAGTCTACTCTAGTCAAAATTAACAACAGGATTTATGCTTATCTTCAGCAAGGAGGCTGCAGCAGATGCCCTCAAATTATGCCCTTGAATATGCGTTGAGTCAACTGTACTAGGCTATGTATTGTAAAGCTGTTTTCTCCAGAAACTAGGATGTGACTTCTGGGTTTTGCAGTACTTCCAGCAGTACCTGGCAAATGCCGAACAACTCTCAACAGTGTGACAATTTATTTATTTACTTCATTTTTATGCTGCTTTTGTCCCGGAGTAGGACCCAAGGCAGCTCACCGAAAGAATCAATTAAAAACCTAACAATACAATTAAAATAATTAAAAATCAACACAGTAAAATAATATAAACTCATTTGTAAGGCATACAAAAGTTTGTTTTAAAAAAAATAAAGCAAACCCTCCCCCCCCCCCATAAAACTAGTGTATCTGCAATTTATTGGAGACAAGTTATATCCTTCATCTTCTTCCTTTAGGAGAGGATAGAATCAGGTGTAATTTTGTTTGCTTTACCATTCCTTTGTATTTGCAAAACTTTCACAATCTTAGGTCTGGAATGTACTGAGAAGGTTTTAACAGAACCAGCCTGAGATCCTTGCTGCCTGAGGCAAAGAACAAAACTGCACCCCATACCTGTTCCATGAACAAAAACTGAACCTTGGGTATTAAATTGAATCTGGGGTGGGGAGATAAACTTGTTACAACCCTATTCCCAGGGTCCTATTCTCGATTGCATCTGAAAGCAGCATCTTAGATCAGGAGGGATAGGGCACACGTAACACCCTCAGCAGTGATCCCCAAAACTGTGTTTTCCCCTCCCAATATCTGCTGCCTGAAGCAACAAACAATCACAGGCCACCCCTGATTGTCAAGCCCATCTCTTCTTTGTTAAGCTAGAGACGGGCCACTTCTGTATAATCTTCCCTCTGTTGACTTGATTGGTGTTCATATGGCAATGCGCCATAAGCAAAATGTGAAAAAAAGTTGTGCTTAGTGAATTCTGCACAGATTGTCCCACCACCCTCACAGATACACCTGTAGAAAAACAGGAGGGGGACTTCTCCGTGGCTGCTCCCAGACTCTGGAACTTCCTTCCTAGGGAGAACAGACTGGCAGCCTCTGTACTGTCCTTTAGCAGGCTGGTAAAGATCTTCTCGTTCCAATAGGCCTTGAAGTTTTTTTTTTAATGCAGTAGTTTCCAGCCTTTGATACTCTGGATAATTTGGACTTCAGCTCCCATAATTCCTGACTGTTGATCAAGCTGGCAGGGGCTTCTGGGAACTGAAGTCCAAAACAAATGGAGGACCAAAGATTGGGAACCACTGTTTTAGGGGAATTGGGTCATGAATGACTTGCTGGATTTTAATCATCATTATCACCATCATCATCATTGTCCAGGTGATCAAAGTGAGCAAATCAAACTCCACACTTCTACAAGAAAAGGAGGAGGAGATTGTAAAGGAAAGGGGTGATACAAGAGTGAAGATTTTTAAGGGATATAGAGATATGGTGAATGAACGGGAAAGAATGAACGTGTTCCAGGTGGAGGGAAAGGTATATAAGATGAACAAATATACATTACGACTTTAAATAGTAAACATAGTAATGGTAATATGTATAACAATTATGTTTATGTTTTAAGTAAAGATGGATGGATTGATTGATTATTTAAATAAAAAAATTTTTTAAAAAAAGTGAGTAAATCAAACTCCACACTTCTACCAGTGGAAAGGTCACCCTGTCTAGCAAGTTGGATAGTGAGGACACTGGCAAAGCCAGATAAATTTCTTCCTGAACCCACAGCTAATCAATAATTAAACTTCTGCAAAAAGACAAGGACTAAACAAATAACCCTATACTTTTACCCCAGCGAGGGTGTTGAATTATTCAAATATCCAGAAAACACTTGGGTAGAGAAATTTCACATATTTAGAAAGCAAATGTTTCCCTGCTAAGAGGGAAAAGAAAGCAAACAACAGTTCTGCCTAGCTCTGCTCCCTGATCTTTTGAGTCCTTTTCCCCACTGCCTTGTAAAGGAAGGGGTGTTTTTTTTTTTTTTCTTGCAAAGCTGTTCAGCTTAGATACAAGACCCAAAAAAGAGAATGTCTGACCTTGGGTCAAGGAGCTGCATTTGAAAATCTGTTGTTTCCACTGACTCTATAGTTCCCTTGGTCCTCTGTGTAGAGATCAGTGGGGAACCAGCCTAATCCATTGGAGCTTAAGAATGTCACATGGACAGAACCATCACTCTTTAAACCATCCATGTAGAAATACCACCAGAGTGCCTTTTGTGGGGATTTTGCCTTTACCTAAAATTTAACAATCTCAGCTGTCAGCCTGTTGACCTCACTGTTGTCAGCCTAGTGATGTACAAGTCTGTATGGTACATGAAAGTCACAGTAACAGATCAAAAGTAGTCTAGCCTGTTGCAATTTTTTTAGAAATGGAGAGCCAGAATTCTTTACCACATTTGTGTTGGTCCTGCCTTGAAAGTCACCAAATTCTGTAAATGTTGGGGGGGGGTGTATTTAAATGTTAGGGTTTTTTTGTTGTTGGATGGGTGGATTTATGTTGATGTATGATATTATTGTATAGTAGTTTTGTATGTGGTTAAAGTATTTATGTTGTTTGTGTAGTAATGTTATTTTTTAAAATAAAATAAATAAAAAATAAATCTTTAATATAAGAGAAATGATACATTAAAATGTGATTACAGGGAAAATAAGTATGGTGACTATACTAATAGGAAGTACTAAGAAAAAGAAGAAGTTGAAGAAACAGATAACAACAATTCTCAAGTCACAGCAGGATAAATAAGATACAAGGAATATAATAAGGAGAATTTACGTTTTCTATTTATGTATTTTTTTTTTAAAAAAAGAAAGTCACCAAATTCTGACAAAGTTTACTGATGAATCTGGGTACTTCTGTAGATCATACTTTGGCATTAGGTGTGGGGTTGAAACAAAATTCATATAGTGCCGGGGCAAGTTCCTAAACTATTTCAGTACCCTATGACTGTTCTGATCACAAAGGATCTCTGTGATTACGTTGTTCTATTCCATGCCTGTGAATAGTCAATGAAGAACAGCAACAGCATGGGAAAGAACTGCTTGGAAAAGTTATCTTTTTTGGACCACAGCTCTTAGAATCCTGCAGCCAACTGGACCATACTACTGGGGAATTGGGAGAGGGTGGATTGTAGTTGAAAAAAAGCTCTAGTTCCAAAGGAGATCTCAAATGATAGTATTTTAATATAGTTACTGGGACAACATGGAAGTTCCCCATGGATAAAAGTTTTTGCAGTAATTACTTCACAGTCCCAACAACTAGACTCTAAATCAGATTGTCCTGTATTTGTGCTCAAGTGCTTGGATTGAATGAGCAGAATCTAGCCAAAGGGCAAGCTTTGAAAGGTCAGATGAATGTGGTGACTGGTGAAGGGACTCAACTGTAAGGAAAAAAATGTGACTGGACAAACTACAAACAGAGTGATCCTTGTAGGCATGTGTGTGTGTGTGTGTGTGTGTGTGTGTGTGTGTGTGAGCCAAATGTGATGCAGGAGAAAATGCCTGGCCACCTTCCTGGTTGACCTCCTTGAGATTGAGATGTTTTGCATACAGACCACTAGGATCTGCATTGGATCTGTGGTCCTTGCATCTTACAAGCACAGTGTAAAGGTCTAGATCCACTCTTCTACTCCTAAACCAAAGGGGCAACAGTGAGTCATGTTATGGATTCTATTATTTCTTATCCAAATCAGATCCCAATTTAAATGGCCTTTCCAATAAGACTTGCAATAATCTCTTCTCCCCATTCTCTCCACCTCACATTTGTTTATTTCAGCGCTATCGGGTTCTTTTACAGAGTGACAGGCACATTTCTTTGCAATGTGGTGGCACAAGCTTAATTCTGTCTTTCCCAATGCCATAATCTTTTCAAGATCAAACAGAACAGCTCCATCTTTACAGCAATCAATTGCATACAAAAGAAGACTTTCTTTCTCTTTCATCTTTTGGAATTGCAACATTTAGATCTTTTGCATAGTGGCACCTCAACCGTGATGGTTTTGTTGTTAACTGCCCTCAAGTTGATCTCGAGCCATGGCAACCCTATGGATGAGATATCTCCAGGACCTTCTGTCCTCCACTGCTCTGCTTAAATCCTGCAGCCCCTTAATACCCGTGACCTTCTTAATAGAGTCCATCCATCTGGCATGTGGACTTCCGCTCTTCGAACTTCCCTCCACCTTCCCCAGAATTATTGTCTTTTCTAATGAGTCTTCTCTTCTAATGATGTGTCCAAAGTACAACAGCCTCAGTTTGGTTATCTTGGCTTCCAGGAGGTTTCTGGTTGGATCCGCTCTAGGACCCATTTGTTTGTTCATTTGGCTGTCCATGGAATTCTCAGCACTCTCCTCCAGCATCACATCTCAAATGAATTGATTTTCTTCTTCTCATCTTTCTTAACTCTCACATCCATACGTGGTAATAGGGAATATAATGGCTTCTAGGATTCTGACTTTTGTGCCAAGTTGTATATCTTTGCATTTTAGGATCTTTCATAGCCACCCTCCCCATTCTTAGTCTTCTTCTGATTTCCTGACTGCAGTCCCCAATTCTATCAATATTTGATCCCAGGTATGACAATTCTTTTACTATTTCTATTTCTTCATAGTCTAGGTTGAACTTGTGAATGTCCTCGGTCGTCATTATTTTTGTTTTCTTGATGTTCAACATTAAGCCAGCTTTAGATCTTTCTTCTTTAATCTTCCTTAGTTCCAGGTCTGTGAAGTTTTCTGCTAGTACTATGGTGTCATCTGCATATTTTAGATTGTTGATATTCCTTCCTCCTATTTTCACTCCCCCTTCTTCTGTGTCCAAGCCTACATTTGTTTTTTAAAAAATGGTACTGTGATGGTAATATTAAGAAAACAGTTTAGATTGCAACGTAGTCTGCAATCCTGTACAGATTTAGCAAGGACTATATTTTGTTGAATTCAGTGATCCTTACACAATTGCAAGCATGGCATTGGAGCAAAAGTGAGATAATAATAATCTTCCAAGTACTGTTATATCCCAATGGAATCCCTTGATTCTTCTCTCTTTCCTGTGTATTTAAATACATCTAGGTCAAGCTAAGGATGGGGTCTAAATTCCATTGATTCAAATTTCAGTATAAACCAGTGGCCATGTTCATTGTTTTAGTTTCTTTATTGTTTTTATCTTTATTTATTTCATTTATATGCCACCTTTATCCCTGGAGGGACCCAAGGTGGCTCACAGAAAGTTATAAAAGGTTCTCCCTGAATATCCACACTTCAACATTGAACCATGTCTTACAAACTGGGCTTCCCACACTTGTAATATACCCGACAGCTCTGCTGAAAGATCCCTGAAAACAGCAATATGGGGGTGGAGTGTCTTCACAACATAATGTAGTGATGCTATGTTTTTACTGTGTCTGCCAAGATGACACAGTATCTTGCTATTGCTGCATGCTTTCAAAGTCAGCCTCTTTTTATAAAGGATGACAGCGGGGGTGAAAATGGTGTTTGATGTTGACACTTGAAAGATGTAGCCCACACACGGGATTATCTGCTATGGAAACATAAAATCAGCCTTGGAGTTTAACAAAGTGATTCAAGGTATTCTCCCCACACCAACCAACTTTTTTCTTCCGTAAGTATCTCTCTTTTTTAAATCTCCCTATCATTTTCTGCATCCATCCATCCCTCTCTCGAAATGTGTGAGTGACTTGGTAAAATAAACTATAATAACAAAAGTACAGTATAAGGTACTAGTGCAATAGCCATATGATGAGCCCCAGTTGCTGGATGGTGCACTTCTTCCTGTTGTCCATTCTTCTGAATTATTCCAATAGATTTTGGGAGGATTAGCATCCCAGCACTTTCCCATTGCTTCTTGCCTCCCATGCTTACATCCGCTCTGCGTAATGTGAAGACAAGCCCTCTGCTAACAAAATTTACAATAAATCTGTTAGGGACGATGTCCTAGAATGGGTCTCCTGCCCAGTTCCCCTGACAGCCACCATTCTGCACTTAACTGATTAAAGGCTTGAGTTATTTTTGTGTTTACATTCTCATCTTCATCTGATTTCTTTTTAATAGTGTATCCAGTCTGCATATCTTCCAGTTTCTGGAAGAATCATGTACAAAGCTTACTTTATAAAACACCAATTCTAGCTCCCTGTGCTTGTCTGTTTTTTCTTCCATCTAAATCATGGCTTTCCTCATCTCTGTTTCCCATATTTCTATGGCTGTGCCTTCTCACTAGGCATCTGTGACCTTGGATATTCACTCTTCTTTCTACTGTGCCTCCCTTCTGGAAAACGAAACAAACAAGTAAACCAAAGCTGAGGATTCATCTATTTACTTCCCTCTCTCATTGGCTTTTTGTTTTATTACAGAAAACCTTAATGGGTTCTAGTTGACTTTTCCTCCCATACTATTCATATATTCCCTCCCTTTTTCCCCCTTATTAGTTTGCACGTTTATGGCTAAGCATGCTGTCATTAGCAAAATTACTCTTCTAGGCTCAGTGCTACTTCCATGTGGAGGGAGTAACCATGGAAGCAGCCCTTCTAGCATCTAGGGACAGGTCACTCCTATCTTTCTGGTTGCTCCCATGCAGCAGCAGCAGCAGCAGCAATGTGTTAAGAAGCAAGTTGCTGTTCTTCTAATCTTCACCACTGATGCTTCCTCCACCTGACAAGATGCTTTTCCTTGCTGTGGGCCAGGTCACCATTGCCACCTTCTTTCACTTCTTTCCTTTCACTTTCTCCACCTAGTGGGGCTGAACCAGGTGAAAAGGGGGGGGGGGAGTGGATTAAAATATCTCATGGCTCACTATTTAGGAACTGCCAGGATAAGGCTTTTAGCAGATGATGGTGGTGATGATGAGGATAGTGATATGTTCTTTAGTGAAAACATTTTCCTGCAACACCTAGTGATGTTTAAGCACTCAATAAGGAATAAATAGTAGGAATTAGACAGTCATTCCTACTTTATGATAAGCCCATACATTTTAAGCACCTGTAATAATTATCTTCAAATTAATTTGAAAGGGGTCATTGCTGTAATGTTTTACAGAGCTTGGGCTGCATTCAGATTTCTTTGAGCAATAAAAAAAAGCATACATGCTATTAAGAAAGCAGGGAAAAAGACTGAGAGGAGGAGGCTGGGTTAAACATATGAGATTGGTCCCCCATTAATGTTGGAAAGGGGCAGGTGAGACGAAGGTAAGAACTAAGTGCAAAGAACTAAGAATCTAAGTTAAAATATGTAATAAAAATGTAGAACTCAGCCACTACTTGAAAAGCAGCTGGCTAGAGCCATTTGACTGGCCATGCGTGTAAACCAGAGCCTGTGTTGTAGCTGGGTGACAAGGAAGCTAACATGAAATTCAGGCAGTCAGCTGTAAAGACGGCTGGTTCTCCAGAGCAGACAAAGTGCATCTGATAGACAGTGACCTTGAATGTAATCTGGGATGAAGGGAAGGGGGAAACAGTGAAAGCCCACGCCTGCCAATTTTTCTAGAGAAACCTTCCAGCCTCTCTGCTGGAGCTTGTCAGAAGGTGGGCCCTGGGTGAGCTTTTATAATGTGAGGGAAATTTTACTGTTCTCTTTTGGCATCCTTTGTTCTTCCCTCTCCATCTGCTGTATGGATAAATAGCCTCCAGACCCATTTTTTCACTTTCTAGGAGATAGAGTTATTTATTGTTTAAAAATATTTAAAATGAAAATAGTTTCCCTGGACCCAAACTTGAAAAAGATTCATTGTGAGGGCACTTGTCATTGTGTACTTTCAAGTACACCAAGGGTATAGTCACCATTTTTTCTATAAGGCTAATCCCTACATTGGACTAGAAATAGCCTACAAAAGCCTCCCTTAACCTGGTACTGCCCAGACACATCGGACTACAAGCTCTGTCATCATTGGTGTCCATGTTGATTGAGGGTCATGGCTATTGACAACAGCCTCATCTAGAGGGTTCCAAGTTGGGGAAAGCTGGTCCACAGGATCAGGTGGTGGTGGTGGTGGTGTGCCTTCAAGTTATGGCGACCCTAAGGTGAACCTATCAATGTGTTTTCTTGGCAGTATTTGTCTAGAAGCAAGTTTGTCTCCCACTGAGGCTGAGAGAGTGAGACTCACCCAAGGTCACCCACTGGGTTTTCATGGTTGTAAAAAAGACAGAGCCTTCTCAGTGGCTGCCCCAGACTCTGGAACTCCCATCCTAGTGAGGCTACAATGTCTCCTTCCTTAGTTTCCTTCCATTGGCAGAAGAAGACTTTTTTAAAAAAAAATTCCAACAGGCGTTTAGAACTGAAAATTATAAAGGAAAGACTTCCAATGTGAAGTCGTAGGCTTTCATGGCCGGCATCCATAGTTTTTTTTTGTGGGGTTTTTCGGGCTGTGTGGCCATGTTCTGAAAGAGTTTCTTTCTGACGTTTCGCCAGCATCTGTGGCTAGCATCTTCAGAGAAAACTGAAATGGAAAAGCCTGGTTGTATATATACTGTGAAACCCTGGGTAGGGAGGAGTGGTTCCCAGGTGAACTGTGTGTTCTGTGTTGAATAGGTATTGTTCTGTGTGATGGCATCGCTTCAGGCTATGCAATCCAGGATATGTCTGCTGTTCCCATGTAAACTGTGTATTGTTCTGTGTTGAATAGGTGTTGTTCTGGTGTTAATGGCATGGCTTCCAGGTGAGGAATGCAATCAAGGAGATTGTCTGCTGTTGTCTGCTGACCCTGGTTGGTCTTCCCTTTGCATTTGCTGAGTGCAGATTTTCTTATTTTGTAGGACTGGTAGCCATATCTTGTTTACTTTAAGAGTTTCTTCTTTCCTGTTGAAGTTATCTAAGTGTTTATGGATTTCGATGGCTTCCCTGTGCATTCCATAAACACTTAGATAACTTCAACAGGAAAGAAGAAACTCTAAAAGTAAACAAGATATGGCTACCAGTCCTACAAAATAAGAAAATCTGCACTCAGCAAATGCAAAGGGAAGACCAACCAGGGTCAGCAGACAACAGCAGACAATCTCCTTGATTGCATTCCTCACCTGGAAGCCATGCCATTAACACCAGAACAACACCTA
Organism: Phrynosoma blainvillii; assembly: GCA_026167975.1. NCBI lineage: Eukaryota > Metazoa > Chordata > Lepidosauria > Squamata > Phrynosomatidae > Phrynosoma > Phrynosoma blainvillii. Next base: position 11,610,466 of record JANUYF010000005.1, read on the forward strand.
TTCAACACAGAATAATACACAGTTTACATGGGAACAGCAGACATATCCTGGATTGCATAGCCTGAAGCGATGCCATCACACAGAACAATACCTATTCAACACAGAACACACAGCCCGAAAAAACCCACAAAAAAACTATAAAGGAAAGAGCTTTTATGGAAGTGCGACAGTATTTTAAATTGTCCTGTTTTGAATTACTTTTTATCCATTTGTTAATTTTAATTGTTTTAATATTGTTAAGGGAGCAGATTATGTGATTCATCATTTTTAAGGGAAAATAGGAAAGAGGTAAAGAGAAGGTGGAAGAGAAGGAAAGCATGAGAGAGAAAAAAGACAGGAGAAGGAACAAGAATGACGAAGAGGGGGAAAGATGGGTTAAGCAAGAGAAGTTCTAAAGGTGAAAGAAGGTTTTCAGACTTGCAATGATTAGGAAAAAAGATAAAAATAGCATGAAGGTGTAGGTAATGGTATGTATATAATTGCCTTGTATTTTTCTTTTTGTGTATGTTTGTTTCAAATGGTGTGTGTTGTAGTGAAATCCTTTTAGTTTATAAAAAATATTTGAAAATAATAATTTAATCTGTTCTAATGCTGACTTTTTAATATGTTTTAAACTATATTATGATCATTTTAATTTGTAAGCCACCTTGAGTCCCAATCTTGGGGAAAGGCTGAGGTATAAATAAAGAAGAAGAGGAAGAAGTTTATTTTTATGATGATGATGAATGTGTGATTCATATGAACGTTATACGTTTCATATATTTTATATTTATGTGGAAGTATATAAGCCACCCATTTGAATTTTCTTCTTAATCAAAGTGAGTCACAAAAAGATTTAAATGTAAAAAAATACATACATGTGGAAACTCCTAACAGAATTGCTTTTACGTATTCAATCAATACCATTTAAAACAAGCTCATTTATAATTGCGTTGATTTTGTTCTTAACATTTGCAACTGTCATGAGGAGGCAAGGAAAAGGGTTAGAAACAGGCAAGCTATATTTCATGAGTTACTTGTGCTTGTCAACTATCCATAGAACCATTTAACATTTTTATAGCACCAACAGTGTGCAATACAGAAGAGAGAAATGACACAATACTTCCATAGAGGGTTTATATTTTATGTTGCCATAGAGAGCTTACAGGTAACAGGTGAGATATCAGGGCCTGACAAATGTGTAATAGGAATGAAGTAAAGGACAGCAAAACATTGGCAGTAGTATAGGAAAGGTTACACTAGAATGGCTTTTCTTTTATATGTTGTTATCTTTGCTCTCTGCAAGATTTCACAGTGACAATCCTATAAGGCAAGAATAGGGGTCATGCAGCCCTCCAGATGTTGTTGGACTGCAGTTGCCAGCATTACTTTTCACTGCCTATGCTGATTAAGACTGTTGGCAATTGCAGTCCACAACATCTGGAGCACTGCATGGTTCTTGCTCTTGCCATACAACTTGGTTATAATCCTGTGCACACTTACCTTGGTACATGTACCATCAGAGAGATTGTCTATGAGTAGACTTTCTTACAATTGCACTATAACATTTGTTTCACCATCAAGGTAGCTGTCCATAACAGAGGACAGGAGATACCAATGTGCATAGAAGGTTTCATTTTAGGACTGTATAATTTTATTGATGTAAAAGTTACCTTAATTTGAGAATGTTTAAATCACTCATAAGAGAAGAAAAGAGAGTATTTGTAAAACTTCAAATGACAGTCTTATTATCTTATTGGCAGGTGAAATGCTACAAGAAGTTGATATACAGTTGCTCCTCCATTTTCATGGGGGATCCATTCTGGAAAACCACAGAGATTCAAGCCCCATAGGCTTGAATGGGGGGAGGGCATTTTATTTCCCTCAGTTTCCTGCCCGCAAACGGGAGAGGGACACGGAGTTGAAGTCCGCGAAAACAGAGGGGCAACTGTAATCTGAAATATTGGTTTCCAACCTTGGACTACCAGATGTTGTTAGACTACAACTTCCATTATCCATACCAATGTGGCCTATGGTCAGGGATGATGTGAGTTGTAGGTCAATAATATCTGGGAACTGATCTAAAAAGAAAGAAGTGTGTTTCATCCTTTGAACTATTTTTACCTTCATGCAAATCTAACTGTTAAACTGATGTTTTACTCAGTTTAATCAACCAACAGCACAGTCCTGTGTGAGTCTCCTCAGAAGTAAATTCTGGTAAATCCACTAAGTTCTCCTGCAACCTAATGTCATGGCCAGCCATGAGGAGGACTTGGAGGATGAGGAGGAGGATGGGTCTCCTCCAGAGAAGGAAGAGATACAGGCTCCACCTGGCTCTCATTCTGCTCTGCCTGAGCCAAGCCCTGTTCTCCCAGCCCCAGAGCAGCCAGGTCCTAGTGCTACTCCTATGGAGGCTCAGCTGCCTAGTGGGGAGAAGCAGGAGGATACAGCAGAGCCAGTGCCTTCCTTTAGGCAGAGGAGAGCTGAGAGTGCTGGCGTTCACAGGTCCATGAGGCTGGCTGAAAAGCAGCTGCTGAACAAGCCTCAGCTGGCACTGAGGTAGGATTTGGCTATTTAAACATCTGCAAAAGGCTTCCTCAGTGTCAAGACTTATTGTAGTTTCCTTGTGAGACTATGGTCGGTATGGCTCCTTGTTTCCTGCTTTGTGCCTCTTGCTTCTTGCCTTGTGGAACCCTGTTGCCTTGACCTCGGACTGGACTGCTGTTGATTGCTGCCTGCCCTGACCTTAGACCGACTGACTTCGAATTCTGGACTCTGCTTTGTTTGTGCTTCAACTACAGGAAGGTTTGTAGCTGGCTCTGCTGTTTGTTGCTCATCCTCACCATCCCTAGCAGCAGTTGTTGGAACTGAGGCTGGCTGTAGTCCAGGACACCTAATGCTACAGTCCTAAGCATACTCTCCTGTGAGTACATTCCATTCATAGAATCATAGAATCTTGGAGTTGGAAGAGACCACAAGGGCCATCTAATCCAAGCCCTTGCCATGCAGGAATACACAACTATAGTACTCCTGAAAGATGTCCCTCTGGCCTCTGTTTAAAAACTTCTGAAGCTGAAAAGTCCTCCAGCATCTGAGGCAATCTTCCACTTTCAAACAGTTTTTACAGTAGAAATGTTCACGTTTCCAGTGTTCACATGGAATTTCTTTTCTTCTAATTGAAATTCACTGGTTCGTGTGGTAGTTTCTGGAGCAGCAAAAAACATGCTTACTCCAATGTCCACATGACATCCCTTCAGATAGTTAAAGATGGCTATCATGTCACCTCTTAAGCTTCTCTTCTCCAACCTAAACATATCCATCTTATTAAGTTGCTCCTCCTAAAGTTTGGTTTCCAGATCTCTGGTCATCTTGACCACCCTTCTGTGGAAACATTCCAGCCTATCAACATTCTTAACAAAATGAGGACCAGTATCTGAGTAAATGTGCAAAAGATTGCTTTCTTTTACTGAGTAATAGCCCTAACTTGGCTTTCTCATTTATGTTCAGTTAATCAATTGATTCCCACCCAGAGCCTTAAGCTATACCACTTGAAAAGAGTTTTTCCATCTTTTCTATCAAGCTACACATCAAAACTTTCTTAGCTTTGAGCCTGAAATTCCTTTCAATAATATCTGGGAACTGATCTAAAAAGAAAAAAGGGTGTCCTTTACTACACCTGTTTTCATGCTATACCCTACAGAGCAGCAGAAGCATATAACTGACTGAGATCAATCAGTGGCAGTTTGGGCATCTTAACCACCAAGTGACTGGAAGTGCGTATCTGTTAACAACTTCGAAAAGGTTAAAGGGAATAGCAAAACTGTACTGGAAAGTTCAGGAGAACAAAAAGGGTGGCAGCCGCATATGTGTCTGTGTGTGTGATTTTCATCGTTGCCAGACTGAAGTAACGGATTTCACAGCAATGAATATTTTGCTGGAGTATAAACTGTCAAGATGATGGGACATCGAACTATGTGAGCTGAACATGATCTTGAATGAGGTTGCATTTCATATGATGGGCTGTTGATCTTTCTACAAGAAATCATAACTGAGTGATAACATAATGATAAAACGGTGCAGTGAGAAACAACTGACAGGCAGAGGCATAATCAACCACCACATTGTCAACCTGAACATGTATAAAAACTGATGATATAAATAGATTTTTTAAAGTGTGGACATATTGGGAAATAATAGAGATGAAAGGAAACATAATTATTTCTACACAAGAGGTACCAGTGAAGGCTCATCTGAAATAGTCTGGGTCCTAAAGATTACTGAGTTATGTGATCAAGTGCACAAAGAAAAAAAGAAAGGTAGAGAGGAGAATTTTCTACGAAGTAGTAATTCAATTAACTAAATAAATTTAAAAATAATTATTGTGGCTACATCAGCAATGCAGAAATAGTTTTTGTGGGTTTTTCAGGCTGTGTGGCCATGTTCTAGAAGAGTTTCTTTCTGATGTTTCGCCAGCATCTGTGGCTGGCATCTTCAGAGAATGCTGGAATGGAAGAGAGTGGGTCTATATATACTGTGAGACTCTCGCAGTATATATAGACCCACTCTCTTCCATTCCAGCATTCTCTGAAGATGCCAGCCATAGATGCTGGCAAAAAGTCAGAAAGATACTCTTCTAGAACATGGCCACACAGCCCAGAAAACCCACAAAAAACTATGGATGCCGGCCATGAAAGCCTACGACTTCACAATGCAGAAATAATCCAGGTTGACACCAGTTTCCCTGCCGTGGCTCAATGCTATGGAATCCTGGGATTTGTAGGTTTGTGAGATATAGCCTTCTCTGTCAGAGTGCTCTGGTGTCACAACAAACTACAATTCCCAAAATTCCATAGCACTGAGCCATGGCAGTGAAATTGGTGTCAACCTGGATTATTTCTGCATTGCCGATGCAGCCTTTATGGCGAATTCATACTATATTTTTTTATTTTATGGTGAATCCATATAATCACCTATAAGATATTGTTGAACAGCAGTTCTTATCCATTGGCTATGCTGGCAGAGGACAAAAGTTGGAGTCCAGTAGCATCTGAATAAACCCAGATTATCACCTGTATGGTAAAATGTGGGAATCATACAGCCCTTTAGATGCTGTTGGACTGTACACCCTAGCATTCTTCATCAGTGGCTGTGCTGGGTAGGATTGCTGGGAGTTGCAATTCAACAACATTTGGAAAGCCATATGATTCCCACCACTGTGTTAAATAGTATTTTTGCCATGGAAGATCCCGTTAAACTTTATGCTTGGCATGAAAAGCCAGGTTAGACCTTGCAATTGGCTGATACACTGAATCTTCACAGATAAGGAAAAGCAGACTTGAATTATTTGACATGTTTGCAATAAGCATTGTGGAAAAGTAGGGTACACTAGCTGGCTTTCTCTTTCTTTCACACCTAAGTGTATTTCACCAGCAGAGAGCCAGTATGCCAAGCAGTTTGAGTGATGGATTACAACTCATAGAATCTTAGCGTTAGAAGAGACCACAAGGGCCATCCTGTCCAACCTCCTGCCATGCAGGGATACACAAGCAAAGCACTCCTGACAGATGGCCATCCAGCCACTGTTTAAAAACTTCCAAAGAAGGAAACTCCATCACACTCCAAGGCAGAGCATTCCACTGTCAAGCAGCTCATTAGGAAGTTCTTCCTGATGTTGAGGTGGGATCTATTTTTCTGTAGCTTGCATCCATTGCTCCATGTCTAAGTCTCTGGAGCAGAAAAAACAAGCTTGCTCCAGCTTCAACATGACATCCCTTCAGATATTTAAACAGGTCTATCACATCACCTCTTAACCTTCTCTTCTCCAGGCTGAACATACCCAGCTCCCTATCCCTCTCCTCATAGGGCATGGTTTCCAGACCTTTCACCATTTTGGTCACCCTCCTCTGGACATGCTCCAGCTTGTCCACATCCTTCTTGAAACTCTGGATATCAGAGTTTGATTCCCCACTCAGCCATGGAAACCCACTGGGTGACACATTCTCAGCTCCAGAAAACCCCATGATAGGTTTGCCTTAGGATCATGATAAGTCAGAAATGACTTGAAAGCACACAACAGCAACAGCAACAATAGTTTCCCCAGCACTCTCAGTTTACTTGATGCATTACAGTGGAGTTTCAGTAATAGAGAAGACACAAGAGTGCCCTTGGATTGGAAGGAAGGTGTTCTCTTTCAGTTTGTATAACATACATGTGTGATTTTTTTTAATGGTGTAAAAACATAACCACATCCAGACACATTAAAACAAAGAATGCTTAAAGTTATTTCTTACATAATAAAGCACACAAAACCATGTTATGCTGGCTTAATGTCCCAATGTAATAAGATGTTCATTGTTTAGGTAAATTACAGCAAATCACCTATTTATAGAGATCTTCCTTCCTTCCAATTTCACATTAGAAAAAGAGAGAGAGAGACAGAGAGAGAGAGAGCAGTGTAGATCGCTGTACAAATAAGACAAACAAGAGATAATGACCCATAATGTCAGCAGGTTTTTTAAAAGATATTGCAGGTGTCTCCTGGCATTAAAAGCCCTGTTCATAATGTTCTAAGCAGGCTGTTGCCTATTCTAGTCCTCCTTCTCATACTGATAATCTGGAAGCAGAAGAAACCCCAAACCCAGACCCTAAATATATAGGCACAATCCATAGGATCAGGAACTTTTCACGTGAGAGCCAATGTGGTGTAATGATTTCAGCATGGGCTGTTTTTCTCAGCTCCAGGGCTCCCAGGAGTCAAGAAACCATTGGCCCCAAATGTCCTCCAGCAGAGGACATGGGGGCATTTTTGCCACACTTTGCCACTTTGTTGTTGTTGTGTGCTTTCAAGTCGTTTCTGACTAATGGCAACCATAAGGCGAAACTGTCACAGAGTTTTCTTGCCAGGTTTCTTCAGAGTGGGTTTGCCATTGCCATCCTTTGAGGGTGAGAGAGTGTGACATGCCCATGGTCACCCAGGGAGCTGACACGGCCAGGCCATGTAAATTGAATCCTAGTCTCCAGAGTCATAGTCCAGCGCTCAAAGCACTCCTCCACACTAGCTCTGTAAACATGCCTCTCCTGGACCTTAAATGGTCCAAGGGGGTCTAAAAACACATCAGAATTACTGGGGGGGGGGGGGGACACCAGATTTTTGTAGGTGTAATGCAATATCCTGGGGGGCTTATGCAGTTCCCCAGCCTCCCACAGTTTCTCATTCCTGGTTTTGGATGTTGGACTGGGACATAGAAGAGCCAGCTTTATTATACAGTCAGCCCTTCATAGTCACCGATTTTTTTATCCATGGATTCAACCATCCATAAGCAAACTAGGCATCACTTGGAATACTGTGTCCAGTTTGAGGAAGCATAGTTCAAAAAGGATGATGAGAAGTTGGAGCGTGTCCAGAGGAGGGCAACCAAAATGACTAAGGGTCTGGAAACCGTGCCCTATGAGGAGAGACTTGGGGAGCTGGGTATGTTTAGCCTGGAGAAGAGAAGGTTAGGAGGTGATATGATAGCCCTGTTTAAATATTAGAAGGGATGTCATATTGAGGAGGGTGCTAGCTTGTTTTCTGCTGCTCCAGGGAACTGGACCCAGAACAATGGATGTGAGCTACAGGAAAAAAGATTCCCCCTCAACATTGGGAAGAATCTAAGACAGTAAGAGCTGTTTGACAGTGGAACACGTTGCCTGGGAGTATGGTGGAGTCTCTTTTTTTGGAGGTTGTTAAACAGAGTTTGTCAGCAGTGCTTTGATTGTGTATTCCTGTTTATTAAGTGTTTTAACTCATGTTGTTTGTTAATTGTTGTTGTCCCCTGCCTCAATCCATGGGGAGAGGGAGGTAAGAAATAATAATGATGATAATAATAATAATAATAATAATGCCATTATGGTAAGACATAGAGTAGTTTGGGCAAATGTTAAGGAGATGGTATTCATGAGACCCAGGTTTGAGCATTGGAGTATGACTCTGGAGAGCAGGGTTCATATCCCCGCTCAGCCATGGAAATCCACTGGGTGACCTTAGTCAAATCACACTCTCAGCCTCAGCGAAAAGCAATGGCAAATCCCCTCTGAAGACACTTACCAAAAAAACTCAGTCATAGGGTCATCATAAGTCAGAAAGAACTTGAAGGCAAACAGCACAACAACACATTAATCAGGTGCTGGAGAATCTGCATCCATGATACTTTTATTCTCAGAATTCTTAATGGGAAAGGAGCCACATTATCTTTGAAAAGGGCATCATTTTGTTTTTGAGCCAGAGGCGTCAAGGTATGCTACAATGTTGGAAAAGAATGGGAAATGTGAAAGAAAGGAACTAAGGAGCTATGTATGATTCTTCCCTGGCAGTTTTGGGAGTCCTTTGTCCTGCGCTACCTTGCCACAGGCTAGGGTTCTCTGGAGAAAGCGTTGGTATAGACATGGCCTAAGGCCAAATTGCATCTCCAGACTTATAAATAAGGGAGAGGAAATCTTTTTTGCTTTATTCCGTTTGTAAAGGCAAACTGAATTAATAAATCCTTGTAGCTGAACTCTATTGCTCCTTGCCACCATGTCCCTTTCTTTCTTGGTTTTTGCTCATTAGCTTGCTTATTTATCTTTCAATAATTTCTATCCCACCTTCCGGTATTGTGACGCATTCAAGCACTGTTTATTTTCACCTACAGTACTTACACCTTTCTAAATAAATAAATAAATAAATAAATTCTGTGTTCCTCTCACCTCCTCCTCCTTTCCCCTGTTTTCAGCGCTTAATACAATTTCTGCAAGCTGTATTCAAAGTGCCAAAGTCCTTTGAATTCAATTAACTCAGCAAGAGGGAGAGGAAGGGACAGAATCATGCCTCTCCCCCTTGTTTGTGTGTTGCACTGGCACAAAAGACACAAGACGCCTCTTTTGGGTTTAAACTTTTATTTAGCTGTACAGGGTCTATTGATAACCAATAAACAATAACAAATTTGTCAAGTGTGTAAGTGAAGGTGTAACCACCCGAGTGGGTAGTCCTTCACCGCACGTGACAAAACAAACAATAATAACAACAAATTTACAAACCCCTCCCCCCGGAAATGATGTCATATTTCATCATATGACGTCGTGCAATTTTATGACATGCCTTAAATGCATACGTCATTTCCTTTAAATTTGTTTTATGCCAATTTTTCTCCCAATTTTTAATTAGCCAGATTAAATTATTCTGTGGGGTGGGGGTCATTCTTCATTGACACGTTGACCACACTCCAATGTTGTTCAGCCACATGTGCCATTGTTTTCATCTGTGAAATGTCGGAGGACATATCCTCAGTTCTTTCTAAGGCAGGAGTGGGCAAAATGAAACCTGTGGACCACATGAGGTTTCCAGGCTATTTTTGGTACCCCTAAGAGTTCCCATTCCTCCACCTCCCCCCACCCAGAACCTTGGACAATGTTTAGCCCGATGTGCTATTGGACATTTTGTTGCATTCCCCCATCTACACACAACCTTTTTAAAAGTCCTTTGGAGCCCTTCCCTTGGTCTGTACAAGCCATTCTTCAAAACAGGAAGGTACTGGAGCAGAACAAGAAGTGATCGCTTCCTGGTTGGTGTTTTTAAGTCCATTAATTTTTATTTGGGTATTTAAGATGCAGCCTTTCTCCCAGAGTGGGACTCAAGGAGGCTTATAGTAGGAAACCAGTTGAAATCCACAGTGCAGTTTTAAAAACAATGAAAATAACTACAATTAAAACAATATAAAATTATTTAAAAACATTAAAAAGTTTTTTAAAAAAATATAACTCATACACTGCAATTTTTTTTTAAAAAAAAAAATCCTCTGTGGTGCATTTACATATTACATGCCTGCTGAAACAAAAAAGGATTTAGCCAGCTAGAAAATAGAGAGCAGTGAAGGACCAGCCTAGCTTCTTGTGGAAGCGAGATCCAGAGGTGGGAGCATCCACTGAGAAGGGCCTCCCTTGTGTCCTCACCAACCTGAATCTGAGATGGTGGTGGGATCAAGAGAAAGCATTCCCTTGTAAATCTTATGATCTTTCCAGGTTAGTATGGGGAGACATGGTCTTTCAGATAGTCTGGACCTAAGCTGTATAGGGCTTTATAGGTCATGACCAGCACTTTGAATTGTGCCCTGAAATGAACTAGTAACAATTGAAGTGGGGTGTTTTTTTTTAACCATCACTGTCTGCTCAAACACCTCGGCCAACATGTCTGGAAAACTGCCCATTTGGGGAAAGCTCCAAAAAATGGAGGAAAGACTCCTAAAAATAAAACCTGTTCAATTATATTTTGTCACTGATCTGCATTTCTTTTCTTCTTTCCATAGCCTCCAGTCAACATGTACACTCACACTTAAATACCTGGTTTGTTAAAGATTATTAAGGACTGGTTTTAATATGGAATGATATGTTAATTTCAGATAGATTGGCTATCAGTCACTGGACCAAAAATGGAGAATTTTTTAGCAGCCATTCCACTGCCTAATGAATTTTAATGCCCTAAAATAGCCAATTAAAGCATAGAAATAATTTCAAAATTAATCAGGCAGTCCCTGAAGTTTAACCATATCCAAAAAAAATATAACTAGCTCATAATTAAAAGGAACTGATAAACCTTTTTCTCCCCAGACTCTGATTAAGACAATCCAGTTCTACAGAATACTTGCTCCAAGTGGCAATGAAAACTGCTATGAGTGATTTGCTCACATTGACATACAGACTGGGAGAAGATGGAGGGCAAAATTGTTTCATCCCTGGGGTTTCCAGATTCGCAGAGAGAACCCACTGACTGCACTGCCAGCTCCCACAATGGTCCAACAACTATTGCACAGTCCTGTGTGCCTCCTGCTGCTGCAAGAAGCTGCTAAAACAGAGCATTTGTGGCTACAAGCCATGCCACAAATTTGGTAGCTGCCAATTGCCTCCCTTGTCCTACCAGGCTGCCAGCCTATTGGATCAGCCACATGTCTGGCCACTTGATTGCACAATCAATTGGCTGCCTTTTCGGCACATTGATATGTCCAGTGATGCATTACCACAGAATGATCATGGAGACGCCCTGTACATCCTTTCTCCCTCTTCCCCCCATGGTCCCCATCAGACTGTCCAATCTGTTAACATTTTTATTAAATCCATTGTATTGTTGCTTTTGTATTGTTGTCATTTCACTTCATGGGCTGTGCAAAGGATCGAGGGTGCAGTTGACCATTCGTGCACTTGTATGATCAATTTGTGGGTGTACGGCAAAAAAAATTATGGCCAAAAATGGTGCCCATAGCTCACCTCGCCTAGGGCACCTGCTCCTACCTTTTCTACTGCTCGCCTAGCCCCTCTCCCCATCTCTGCAACAGCACACAGCCTGCACACTAGTGCAATAGGAGCCCTGGTGATGCATTGGTTAAACTGCAGCCACAATGTTGTAAGATCGCAGGAATTCCAAGGTCGACTCAGCCTTCCATACTTTCGTAGGTTGGTAAAATGAGTACCCAGCTTGTTGGGGGCAATTGGCTTACAGATTGTAAATGGCTTAGCGAGTGCTCAGTTCACTATTAAGCAATATAGAAATGTAAATGCTATTGCTATTGCAATAATTTGCTTTTTCTGACTTGAACCAGAGCAAATTGGGATGGGGTTTTTTGAGATGACTTCAGTTTGTTTTCCTCCTGTTTTGGCCATGTGCATCATCTAAACAGGTAGGTTTCAAAACAGGGTGGGTTCATTTCTTTCAGCCTGTATGTACACTCCCACAATGTTTTTTCCTTTTGTTGCTATGGAAAAGAAGCTCCTGAGAAATCTGGAGCTAGCGGTCTTATTGGTACAGATGAAAATCCTTTCTTGTCTTGTTCTTTTTTCTGAGACCTGAAAACCATCATTCTTCACCTACATGATGGCAAGATATTTTCTATTAGTCTCAAAAAGGTTTTTGCACTTTTGATGGCTATTTTGGCACAAAGTATATAAATTGCAAAAAAAATAATAATAAAAAAATATGTAAACCTAAATAAAAAAAAAACCTGCTGTCTTGTAGCATAAACCTTTAAAGATTAGGAGCATCAGTTACTTGCATATTTTTGATCCATCAGCCAGTTCTTCTGTGTTTGTTCTGTGTGTATATCTTTGTTTTAAAAAGGGAATATATAGTCATTTTGGCTTTGCCATATTATTATCTGCATAGAAAATGATGTCTCCTGTAGAGATTATGCTGTTTTCATCACAAAACACCACAGAAGAAATCCCAAACTGCAAAGTCTCATCAGTCCAGGATTCCCCTCATTAGGGTTTCCCAACATTAGTAAAACACAAGGTTTTTTTTAATATTTTTGAAGAATCTTTCCCTTTTTAGTACCAGCACTTCAAAAGTCAGCACTACAACAGTGTCTAAAAATGCTTGGCTTGGCATGAAGGATTTTTCTGAAGCCCAGCCATTGTTTAGGTATTGCCTTCTAAGAAGACAAGACAAGAAGCAAAAGAAGAGACAGTGATCCCCCCCCCCCCCCCCGCTTTCTAGTATTATTTGGCTGTTTCTAATTTTCTTTAGATAAATATTGGTTGCTACTATTATAAAGGAATAGAAAGTAACATTTTTGGAGGCAGGTATCACCTAACCACTTGGATAAACTACTGCAATAGATACTTCATTATTCTTTGTGAGAATGTTCTTAGTCACAGAGAACAATTTTGCTGAAAGACGAGGTTTATGAAGAAGAAAACGAAATATTTTGGTTCATACTGGTTTCCAAAGAGCCAGTGTAGTTAGATTGTTATGACCTAAGTGGAAACCCAAATTCAGAGCCTCTCAGTGCATAAATAAATTTATTTGATGGATGTTACAATCATGGGTCTTTCTGCCACCCACCTGAATGAAATCCAGGATGAATGGAAGCCAAGAATTGCTTGAAAGAATAGGTTTTTCTTTTCCTTTTTCTCTTCTTTTTATTCTTAACTTGTCTTCCATTTACCAGTAGTCTTCTCCCATCCATATTTGTACTGTTAAGCACTCTGAGTGTAGCAGTTTATAAATACTCTAAATAAATCAATATAGCTGGGTCTACAATAAACTATTGTGGTGAACACTACTCTCATTTAGGGTTCCAGCCAGCCAGCCAAACAGTTGCCTTCTGTTAGGTTACTCCATTCATTCTCCTTCTCTCCTAATTCTTCCAACATGAAACCATCATTCTGTGGCTACAGAGTATGCTCAATTCTCACTGGGCTGTCTTTAAAGGTTGGAGGCACAGGCAGAGGTGTACAGAGCTTGAGGCTAGAATTCAGAGATATATGCATGTTAGTGTGAAATATCAGTATATAAAGGGATCTTGTAACACCTTTGAGACTAAGGGGCTGTACAGACTGGGCAAAAGGGCCAACCTGGGGGTGGAGTGGGGGTGTCACCATCATGCCACCCACCCATCCAGACACCAAGCGGCATCAGGGTACTCCCTTGGCATAGCATACGCACACTCTGCGCCAAAGGAGCACCGAAAAGCCGCCACCATGGGGTGGTTTTTTGCTGCTCTAAAAAGGAATGGCATTTACCAGCTCTTTTTAGAGCAGCAAATCACCAGATCGGGGCTGCGGTGTATGGTTGCCACAGCCCCGATCCAGCAAGAAAAAGGGCCATGTGTTCAGCCCCTAACTGAGCGAAAGATGTTGTAGTATAAGCTTTCATATACTTGGGCCTAATCTCCACTTCAGAAATAACACTGCTTTAATATCCATGGCACAATGCTATGGAATTTGGGAATGTGTTGTTTTGTGATATATTTTGCCTTCTCTGTCAGAGTAGCCATGGCACTTAAAGCAGTGTCAAACTGCATTATTTCTGCAATGCAGATTAGATCTGGGTCTACGCCCTCAGATGCATGGAGTCATCTATCTGAAGAAGTAGACCAAACCTATGAAAGTTTATGCTACAACATCTGTCACTCAGAAGGGTACTACAAAATTCCTTTTACAACCTTGACACTGTTTGAAACCTGATGATTCTTTACTCTTATAAGTGGGTAGTGCTATTTTGGTGACACACAGAGAAGATAAGTAGGTTTTTAATAGATATGATCAACACATTTTGAATTTTAGCATTAACGTTTCTACAGGATTAAACTATTATTTGATTAAATGAGCTACAATACTGAGCGACAAACAAATTTTTACAATTTCTCATTGCACAGCCAGTTCTTTATCCAAAGCCATTTTTAATTTTACATTCTTGTGGACAAGTGATTTCAATTAGTTAAAAGCAACTTGGAAGGTGAGGCAAGGTCTTCTTTGCACAAAGGTCTTCTGAAGGTGTTCTGCAGCATACTCTGCATAAAGTTCCTTATCTACCCAGGAAACTGAATTCTGAAGACCTTAGCCATCAGACCTTTGCTGGAATCCATGTGGAAGGATAAAGAGAATGCGAGAAATGGGTTTTGGTGGGTGGATGACAAATGAATTTTTAAAACATTATATAGCTATTTCCTTCTTTCTCGTGCTCAAATTGGGACAAAGATAAGGCAAAGGCATGAAATAGAGGATTTTTAAAAATCTGTATTCTGGTAAAGTCCTTTTTTATTAGTGTAGTAATATTGAATTAATTTAAATTCCATTTTTCAATGTCCTTAATTGTTTAAGCATCTTTCTTTCAGTGTAAATGCAAAGTGGAGTTATATATTTTGTCTTATTAACAACTAATGTGTTAATTGTTAATTAACACATTAATCAATGTGTTAAGATAACCCCTCTTCCAACATCATCGTCATCATTTTTGTTATTATCCTGCCCTTCTCCCAGGAGGGACTCAGGGCAGCTTCCAACATTAAAAAAACAATACAATTAAAAACATACAAAAATAGTACATTAAAACAGGATTAAATAAACTACAATAAAATAAACTACAATAATTAAAACAAATTACATACCAATATATCAAATACATTAAGAAGATAAAAATATATAAAATACATTAAAACAATATAGCACCCCAGGCCGTTCTTTAAAAGCTTTGTTTTGAATGCCTGTCTGAAAAAGAAAGTTTTCGCCTGTTGGTGAAAGGCCATTAAGAAAGAGGCCATTATGGTCTCCCTGGGAAGGGAGTTCCAGAGTCTAGGGCAGCTATGGAAAAGGTCCTCTTTCATGTCCCCACCAACTGTGTTTGTGATGGTGGTGGGATGAAGACAAGGGCCTCCCCTGAGGATCTCAGAGCCCCGGCCGGCTCATAGAAGGAGATACGGTCTGCCAAAATCCTGGACCTGAGCCATATAGGGCTTTATAGCTCATCATGAGCACTTTGAATTGTGCCTGGAAACAAACTGGCAACCAATGGAACTGTTTCAACAGTTGTATGATATCTGTAATCTGCCCCTGTTAGCAGGCTGGCTGCAATTCTTTGGACCAGCTGAAGTTTCTAAACACTCTTCAGAGGCAGCCCCAAGTACAGCGCATTACAGTAGTCCAAACGGGATGTATCCAAGACATGGCCCACTGAGGCCAGATTCAGCATCTCAAGGAACAGATGCAGTTGGTTCACAAGTTTTAAATGTGCAAAAGCACTCCTTGTCACAGCAGAGACCTGGGCCTCCAGATTCAAAGCTGAGTCTAGGAGTACCCCCAGACTGTGAACCTGCATCTTCATGGGGAGTGTGACCCCATCTAACACAGACTGGATCCCTATTCCCTGATCTGCCTTCTGACTGACCAGGAGCACCTCTGTGTCTTATCTGGATTAGTTTCAACTTGTTTGCCCTCATGCAATCCATTACTGATGACAGACACTGGTTTAGGACCAGGACAGGACTAACTCTATGGTTCTATGATTCTAATCCTTTCTCACTAAATTTCTCATTTATGTGCCAGGAAACATTACCCTTCTTGTCTGCATGCGCAAAAGCATTTCCCATGAGTGCATGAGAGTTTTATCAAGTAGTTCCCTAGAAACCAAAAGTGAGAAAGACAGATGAGACAAGGGATTTCAGGATATCCTCCATATCCACTGGAATAAACAGCTCTTTTACTATAAGTTGGGGCATTTGAGGCATTGTTACAACTGAAAATAGTCTCCTATAAAAATTGGAAACATTATAAAATGAGATTCAGTGATGACCTTTATCAGTTCTGATGACAGCTATAAATCAGACTGAAATTCTCATCAGCCTGCTGGACAGAATTCATTACAGACAAAGATTGCTGCATTATTTTCTGCCTTTGATTGAGAGACGCCCTATTAAAATGAATACAGCTTCAATAATATGAATCACACATTTCAAAATACAAACGGAGGCCTATTACTCATTGATCCTTAAGGCGACAATGATTACAGAACTTGGAGACCAGCAAAGCCTCATTGTGTTTTGCTTTGGGTCACAAAGCCGATCAATTTCGTCTTCTTTAAAGCAAACCAATTTGCTCTTCATTAAATTTCAACCCTTTGCTGATGACACATATTGACTGTAGCAGCAAAATCTACAGCCCCATCAGATCAATGCTTGTTTACGTTTTCCTCCATGTCTTTTCTTCCTTTTAAGATGGTGTGGGGTGTTTGGTCTGAACTTCTTGAGGACAGTGAAATCCATGGGAGATGGTTTAATTATTTCACTCCTAACATGCATAGATCCAACTGCTGTGGTGATAAATATGCTACTTGATTGCTTCTGTGCTTATAATATGCTTATTCTTATGCCCAGAGCATGGAAAAATTACTTGGGGGAGGATTACAGCTTCTAGAATTCTCCAACCATGATAGAACCTAGCTGTTTTGCCTGGGGGATCCTGGGATTCATAGTCCAAAGAAGTAAATTCGCCAAGTTTTGCTTATACCTTGGAAGCTGTATGTGTGGTGACCAATTTAATGTTATACAGTATCAGACCCTGATTCCATTTTGGGTGTAGTTTAATGATGTGTCGATACCTGTACTCTCATTTTATTCTGACTGTTAAAGCTTCTTTTTTCACAACAGTGATACAGCAGTTTAATGCTACTTTAGTTGCTGTGGCTTTTCCTTAGAACTGAAAAATCTAGTAAAGGGCTAAGAATTCTTTTTAGAGCTATCTCACTCCATCTCACAGAATTACAGCTCTCAGTTTGGTGGGAGGAGGGTTGAGAGAAAAATAAGTTTGGTCTGTAGTGTGAATATTTCTTTAACCCTTCACTGAACAAGTTCAATCTTCACATGAGTCCTAGACAGAAGTGCATCTTTGCACCAAATTAATAAATATAGAATTTGAATGATTGCAGTTGCCACAGTCAATTCCAAGTATCTTCTCATTTCATTTCATTTTCACCATGTACTGACAGTAAAACAACCAGGTAAAATTGGAAATAGGACCTTGAGAGTGATTTTAAAGTGGACAATTTAGGATTCATGCTTTTGCTTTCTGGTAGGAAAGAAGACTAGTAATATGTCCAACAGTATGGGTGCTATGGATGTAATGATGAAAACTCACCCTCCAATTAAAATAAATGAGGTGTTGATAGAGAGAAAGGTCAGACAAACAACCTGGAACAAATCCAGTTTCAGCTTAAGGGCATGAACTAAATGTGCAAAATGTATTTTCTCTTTTAATGCATAGCATGATATGAGAAGCTTAAAAGTGGAGATTGTGGAGTGCAAAATAGTGACAGCTGATGGGCATGTTATTTCATACCTTCCAACTATCCTGATTTGGAAGAAATGGAGGGGTTATCTGCACACGCTAAAAGAAATGATCCCACTACATTTCAAAATCTACCTGTTCAGATTACTCATGTGGCTGAATCGAAGAAAATGGACCCAAGCACCACTCCTGTGCTTAACATCAGAGCAACAAACATCCCAGTTTGCTTCTTTCCAAGGAGGAAAGTGCAAGCTATTGCACTACTGTGCAGACTGTGTGCCAGTGTGGAATTGGTCAGGAGTAGATGAACTGGCCCAGGTGAGCCACCAGCACCATTGCTGGCCAGAATTTTTTGTCACCTGCCTGTGAATTAATTGCACATGCACATGAATGGGCAGCTACACCATCGATCCATTTGCACACCCCATGGAGCAAAATAATGACAAACATGTCAGGTAACCAACAATACAATGGATTTAATAAAAACTTAAGAAACTGGCCAGTCCAATTGTGGATTATGAAGGACAGGGGATAAAAGGGGATATATACTGGGAGCATCATGTTTGTACTATGCCAATGCGTCACTGCATGCATCTATGTGCTGTACAGGCACTCAATCCACTATACAATTGAAAGGCCGGTCACACAGGGTGTCCAATGTGCTGGTGGCTGGGTGGGACGGGGGGTAGTTGGCAGCTGCTGATGGAGCATCCATACATTCGTGCACATGCATTTGCAACAAACAGGAAAAAATAATGGTTGGGCATGGCTTGTTTTGGTGGGTCCATCATCGCAGAGAGAGGGAGACAGTGCAGACTGCACATCAGTTGTCAGGCCATTGTGGGGGCTAGCAGTGCAGTCAGCCAACTTTTTCTCTCTGGCTGCTCCCAGCCAGCTTCAACCAATCCTCTATCATCCCTCCTTTTCAGCTGCTTTTAAAATTTATCCTTTCTGTCTTCTCTCACTTTGTCCGTTTACTTCAGTTGCTGAAAATTGAGTTCAGGGTGCAAAAACAGTTTGCATTCAGTTAACTCAGCTGTGGGGGGAAAGGAGTGGAGGGGGCAAAACATTGGCCTTCCCTGTAGACTCAGGCAAAAGCAAATTGCTGCAGCCTTTCCTGGCTTCCTACATTTGTTATTTCTCATTAATATTTTTTTTTATCATGATCATAGCCTGATGTTGCTTGGCCACACATATTCTGGTTTCCATCTGTGAAATGTTGGAGGTTATGACCCATACACCCCCAGTTGACTTCACATCTAAGAGGAGCTTTGAACTCAGTTTCTTCAGTTTGAATCAAGCAATCTAACTATTATACCATGGTTAGAGGAATTATATAGCATCATATAATTAGATGGCTGAAAGTTTTCCTTGCTCAATTAGAAGACATTTTTAATATTTACCTCTTGGGTTCAATATGACACCTTTTTTTAAAAAATGAAAATTGAATATGATTCCAGATGTATTTTTGTTACATTGAATGCTTGTCAAATGAAAATTTAATATGATTGTGCCCTAATTTTAACATTAATTTTTAATTTAAACATAGGTAGACCCAGATTTAAATCCTCACTGGATGATATTGGACTCAGAATATATTTCTGTAAAATATTTCCACTCCATAGATTTTGATTCAGGGTAGTATGATTGATGGTTTCTTCATAAAACACACACACACACACACACACACACAATGTCCACACAGATAATTAACTTTTAAACACCACCTTATTTATACCTTTCCTTATTGGCCCTCCAAGGATTTGTTACTTCATGGCAGTGAATAATGTGGATTTAACTGTCTCTTAACACATAGGCAGGTACTTATTTTATTACAAAAATAAGTAAGGTCAAAAGGAAGTCAGACTGGCTCTTTTCCTTCTGAACTCTCAGGCAGCTAAAATTTCAGTTGGCCTTTCTTTTAAATTAGATGTGACTGCTCTTGATGTCTTAATAATCTACTGTTTCAAATTAATTTTGAGGGATGATTTTAGTCTGTTTGAAGCATTTCAATTCATGTATTTATGCTGCAAATGTTTTCATTCATAATATATAGCCTTAGGGACCCTAATGGATTGAGAAGCAATCCACAAAAGTTTGAAAGAAAGAAATGAAATGAAATGGCATGGTTAGGGACTGATAGATGCATATATATTATTCCCAAGTTTTCCAAGAAAAAACTGCAATCTAAATTAGTAATTACTGGGAAATGTAGCCTTGCTTGGTTTAATATTGTTGATGTTGTTTATGACTTGAATGGAATGAAATTTGGAGCGGCCATACGTACAGGTCTTATAATTTGTTTCATACCATGTTCCATACAAAATGGACCCAAAATAGTAATTTTAAGGGAAAGGCTATCAATCCAAAATATTCATGTAAATTTTCAGGATGTCTGCCTACATGTAAATATCAAGTTTGGTTAAAATCACATCATGAAATCTGAAAGTGTTTGAGAGGTACCTGTGGCAGCTGGTAGACTGGTTCCATAGGCCTACAACAGTATTCATTTTGTTCCCATTAGATAATAGTTCATATTTGGAGACTTTGTGATTAAACAAATTGATTTTTTCAGCATAATAGTCAAACAAACAGAGAAACATTGGAACACACTGCCTTGGAGAGTGGTGGAGTCTCCATCGCTGGAGGTTTTTCAACAGAGGCTGGATGGTCATCTGTCAGGAGTGCTTTGATTGTGGGTTCCTGCATGGCAGAATGACATTGGGCTAGATGGCCCCTGTAGGCTCTTCCAACTCTATGATTCTATAATTTTAAATTATAGTATAGTATAATACTAACTCTGGAATAAAGACCATGGTTTCATGTAGGATTGTAAGGACTCTTCAATAAACTTCAAAAATAAATGTTACTATTCACAGGGAGTTATGTGTTTTAAAGGAAAACTGCTGTTTCTCAAGGCTTCCAGGAGCTGCAATTCACCTATTGCTGATGGGCAATTATTATTTTCCCCAGGGGAGAGTCTATGGGAGCACAAAAATTGGCTATAGAGTGTCAGGAGTCCCACAGGCCATGTGTTGTCTCCACCTGACTAAGGACGTTATCACACGTGGGCCAGAAAGCGAAAATAAAGTGGAAATGAGGCATTCCGAAAATAAACGGGAAATAATAATTCCGCAAACGTCATTACCTTAATTGCGAATTTACAGTAATCGCATTAAACGTCCACACACAAGCGAAAAAAGCCCGTAAATGTACTAGAAATGAGCCTCTTGCACATGCGCAGATAGAGGAATGCTCGCTGGAACCATGGCAACAGCAGGGAAATGCTCCCAAATGTGCATTTGGTTATCACATTATGGTAAATTCGAAATTACCTTAATTGCGCATTTGCATTTCCTCCAAAGAACCGAATTTCAAAAGATCTCATTTCTGTCCACTTTCTGTCCACTTTCTGTCCAGTTTCTGTGCGACGTCGTATGAAAACACGGGCCACTAATCCGGTTTCGGTCGGGATTTTGTGTGGATTTTCTGTGGATTTGGCCCCGTGTGATAACGTCCGTAGTCCAGTTTGTTTGTTGACTTTATTGCCTGCCTTTCTCCCATGTTGTGATTCATTTTGACTACTCTGGCTGGCAGTAGCTGTCCAGAGGTTTCTTTGGTTTGTTTAACTGGGAAAGCCAGGAATTGAATTGGGGGCTATTTATTTTGAAAAATACATCCTCCACCTCTGAGCTGTGGTCTCATCAATGACATCTCGTGTTTTTCATGTCATTGGGGTAATAACTTCACTCTGGGTTTTAGTCAGACCTTTAAGGAACTATACAAGGAGTTGAATCTATTTGGGGGAGATCATTCAGCACCTTGGATAGCTCTTTTAAATGTCATAGGGGCTCAACAGACAGCCCCAAAGGAGTGGCTTCTTGGTGCAACACCTGCACGCTGTGGCCCTGATCTGGTGATTTGCCAGCTCAAAAAGGAGCAGCAAAATACCGCTCCTTTATAGAATGGCAAAAAGCCACCCTTGCCACCACAGCAGCTTTCTGCCATTTCTTCGGTGCAGCACGTCTAAATGCTGCACCACAGAAATGGTGTAATGCTTGCTGTGCCCCCACTCCACTCCGATATTGGCCCTTTCTGCCAGTCTGTAGAGGCCCTAAGACTATAACCAGAGTGGATTTACTATCCCCACTGATATGGAATATCAGATGCCAAAGGCTCCCATTTACCATTTTTTCTTAAGCACACTAAATGGGTTAGATTTTTTTTTATACGTATTTACATGGTTGTTTTGTTTTTTGCTCCTCTTTCAGATACAGAATTCATTTACAGAAACAGAAATGGTTCAGTGATAGTGCACAACGTTGAAACGAATGACTCCACTGTGTTAATAGAGAACAAGATAATTGTAAGTACCTTTTAAAAAAACACGGGATGTATAATTTCAGTTGTCTTGGCTCTTGGACCATAAAGAAGAAGGTTGTTTGAAAGTACTCCTTGTGCCTGAAGAAGTTGAAAGACTTTTTTAAAAATATTCTAGTCTAAATTATAGTAGATAATGCAAAAAAAAAACAAACAAACAAAAAAAACGGACCTTTCAATAGGTCTAGAGTTCTAATTCCAGAGTATGCCTGGCTGTAATCAGGTCAGCCAGGATTTACTGTCACTTTTTCTAATACAGTTCTTAGGAAAATATCCATGCTGACTGTGGGATTTAGGAAGTGGTAGTATTACAAATAGGAAGTTTTCCAAGCTCTGTTTTAAAATCCGTGAATAACCTGGCAGCTGGAAAACAGGAAAGATCTCCAAGGTCCAAAACACACAGCAGAAATAATGCAGCTTGACATCGATTTAACTGCTCTGGCTCAATGCTAGGGAAATGTAAATGGTATTGCTATTGCTATTGATGGGACAGCGTGCTCTACAACACCAGAGGGATCTGCCTAGATAGGGGGCTCTCTCAGGACATGTCATGGGGCATACATTACTGTCAATCCAACTGGGGCCTCATTCTAAGAGAGGGAAGCACATGGGAGTTTCTGGCAGCTGCCCTTGCAGTCTCCAAACACTGGGCACCTGGGATAGTTCCCTCACTCTGTCTTCCTAATGGTAGGGCTAATCCTACCTGGAAGCAATGTGAACTTCACAGTTGTGCCTGCCAGCCCCTGGGCTCAACCTAGAGCCTCAAGGCAGGAGAGAATCAAACTCAGAGGATATGTGCCATTCTCCAGTACTTTCAGTGACAAGTCAGATGGGCTTCTCCTTTGCTGCAGAATAGACCCAGGGCAACTTGGCCTTCCTTCAACTCCACCCTCTCCCTGGTAAATCACAATATGCCTGAAAAGGGAAATGTCCAAGGTTTGGACATATTTAATGTGTAGAACATTCCATGAACAAATATAGATGTCTTCTTGTCTGGAAAATACATGTTGATTTCCTCTAAGCTTTTTTATATATAACGGGCACTGTATCTTATGAAATATCTATAGTCTGGACTAGTTCCTATATCCTATCTATCATAATCCTGTGCCAGTGCCTCACACAGTCCAGCGGTGGTTCCCAATCTTTGGTCTTCTAGATATTTTGGACTTCATCTCCCATAATTCCTGACTGTTGGCCAGGGTGGCTGGGATTGAAACAAATGGAGGAACAAAGGTTAGGAACCACTGCATTACAGGTATCCATATCTTCGGGAACAGTATGACTCAGAATCCTTATCTCTTGAAATTTGCAATCAAAATGTGTATATATATATATATATATATATATATATATATATATATGCACACATATATACACACCTTTGGCTTCTTTAAAATATGTAACATCAATTTCTATTAGAAATCACATATGTTAGTAATAGTGCCTCTTTTAACTCACCTAGAATAGTGTGTATACTTCATCATAGTTGATAAGAGTGGTCAAGATGTAAAGAATCTAGAGGGAAATTAGTATGTTTGGGCTGGAGAAGCCTACAGTGTTATAATCTGTAGTGAGCTTTTTTTTCCTGCTTCTCCAGAGGATACAATCCAATGGATTCAAATTATCATAGAATCATAGAGTTGGAAGAGACCACAAGGGCCATCCAGTCCAACCCCCTGTCATGCAGGAATACACTACTAAAGTACCCCCAACAGATGGCCATCCAGCCTCTACTTAAAGACTTCCAAAGAAGGAGACTCCACCATTCTCCTAGGGAGTGTGTCCCACTGTCGAACAGCTCTTACTGTTAGGAAGTTCCTCCTAATGTTGGGGTGGAATCTCTTTTCCTGAAGCCTGCATCCATTGTTCTCTGAAGAAGCAGAAAACAAGCGTGCTCCCTCCTCAATATGATATCCCTTCAAATATTTAAACAGGGATATCATATCACCTCTTAACCATCTCTTCTCCAGGCTAAATAGCATCTTTACAGGAAAGCAAATTCACTCTAAACATTAGGAAGAACATCCTGATGGTAAAGGCATGGAACAGACTACCATAGAAGGTGATGGCCTCTCTTTCCATGGAGGTTTCTTATAGAAGATAGCTGTCTCTCACTGGTGCTTTAGCTATGGATTCCTGTTGGACTAGATAGGGGCCTTGCTTAGGTCCCTTCTGTGTTTTCAGTATTAGGACAAGTCTGTCATATGCATCTGAAAATACTTGTGTGGAAATGCCTTGTGATCATGTTGTCCAATTTTTGAATTTCAAATGTATGCCTATTTATTAAGAAATGTTTATTTGGCTTATTGGTTTCTAGGTGTCTATAAAGGCTATTCGCTATGAAGTTTCACCAGACAGACAATATGGACTTTTCGCATATGATATTGTGCCGGTAAGTAAACAGACTACATAAGAGGCAAATAATTAATCGTATCTTTTTAATTTGATAGGATGGATATAGCTTTATTCATCATTTTATGCAAATATTCCTACATACAAGATAAACATTGATGCTTAAGAATGTAGGCCTTGTTCAGACTCAATGTTAGATAATAACTCCATGATTGCTTTGACTTTTAGGAGGAATCTGCATAAAGAGAGGAGATGGTAGCAAAGTTGTAACAAAGATGTCATGGATGCTAGTTAAAATGAGGGAAAGTGTAATAACAGGAGAGGAGATGTATGATATCCAGAGCCTGGAGCTGTAGTCCAAAAAAGTAGTCTTGCCACCTCTGTTAGTCTGGGGCCTGGCAGTCTCCATGCTGGAAGATATTTAATTTTAAAATGTGCCGTTTCCTAAAGTCTCAGAAGCTCATTTTTCCCCCCCCCAGCAAGATACTACAAATCAGCATATATTATAGTGTGTCACACAGATTTAGCTGCTGGCTGCTATAAACTCTAGAGATTATTATGTCCCAACCATACCAAGAAATCCAAGTAAGTTGGCAGTGGAAATAGATACATTATCACCATCTGTTCCAATATTAGGGACAAATACAGTAGACATTGGAGGAAAAACTTGGTGCTCCTAAGAGGGAGCATATGCCATCACTGGCTATTTTACTGCCAGCATTTATATACTGTGTTGAAATGAAATCCATATATTTCCCAAGTGGCTCATACTGCCACCTAGCAGATGCAAAGGATATATACCAAAGTTCTGTAGACATAGAGACTGTACAGTTGTGTAGGTGTATCTTTGCTATGATTTCTAGACTTCCTCTCTGTATAATTTTACTATAATCTCCCTAGTAATCCTCTTTACCCAATTACCCTATATATTTAAACTGAAATTGAATGTTGTTGTCTTCAGGTCCTGAAAGAACACATTAATTATACTATTTCCATCCCTACTGCTAGAATTAAAGATGGATTCTTGGCATTTATTACTGTTAGACCCAGATCTTCAGGTGTCTAGGAAATTAAAACAGAAGGACTGAATCTAATCTTGGTGCCAGTGCATATAAAATTTCACATTTTTTTAAAAAAAAAGATAAATCTAGGTTAAGTGAATCTTTGAAATGCTTGGTAAAATCTTTGACAGTGAGGTGAAGCAGAATTCCAGTGGTCAGGAGGAGGGCCCTGAAAAGTTATTTCTGGGGACTACAAAATCCAGCGTTCCTCCACCAGCATGGCCATGGCGATTGGAGAATTCTGGCAAGTTTGGTCCAAGCCCTGCTCAGAGGTAGAATTTATAACCTTTCACTTGGTCATTGTTCATCTCCTATTCTCACAAAGGTAGAACAAATTAAACAAATATATGCATAAACGATTCAGTCTGCATAATCCACAGAGACTGCAACATTTCAGAGAGATAAAGACAGGTTCAACTTAGTTTGGAGCAGAATTCTCTCTTTCTCTCTCTCTTTAGCTTAGGACTTTATCACATGAGGTTAGAAAAGTGAAATTTTGACAAGATAAAAGCACCTTTGGCCAATACCTATCACACAATGTCATGTCCATCCTGCTGCTGCCTTACGTTCCATTTGATACTGTAGTGCACATTTTCATTGATGGGCAAAACCCATCAATAGGCTTTCAGTCTTGCTGCTATTCTATTACTGCCGTCACGTGATAGGTCCTTTCCACTGCAGTTCTGCTTCTCAGGCAGTCATGTGGTGTGAATGGATATGATTCTGCTCCTCTCCCTTCTCCCCCTTGCAGAAATTGTGGCTGCCAACTGCTTCTCAAAGCCAGTTCATGTGTGCATATTTACAAAGCAGCAGGTTGGCTCAGGGACGATTGCTTGTTTTTTGCCATGTTCATGAAAGGAGCTATTTGGCCTTGGGGAAAACAGATCACAGGGCCATGGATTACCAAAGCACTATAGATCATGTCCTTAGACCCATCCACAAAGTCTTCTTTCAGTTTTAATTCATTAGAGTGTGCATAGAGAAAGCCCCTATGTCTGCATTCATATATGGAGATCCAGGACACAGCTAGCTGCTTTACTGCCATTCCTGTACCCACTGTACATCTCAAGAATGATCAACAAGAGTAACTGACAACATACACAGGCACACATCTTATTAAAACTAAAAAAAGGCTTGGTTGGCAGCAGGCAGTGTTATGGCTTGGTTGTATCTGTGTGAAAGACAGGTAAATACCAGGTTTATGAAATGAAAGCTACCAGCATGGGGCTTTCAGCAGAGGGATACCATCATCTCAGTGGGTTACAGTAACCGCAAGTGTAATTCTTCAATTTTGATGGTAAGCATGGCAGTGGGATGTTTGTTATTTAGGCCATCCATCATGGAGATAAGTCATTGCTGCCAAGTCTCCAGTCTTTAGAATAAGAAAGGAGCAACCAGGAATTAATTTGGAAATGAAGAGATATGGCAACTTATACCTGCCTGTGATGACCTGCCATGATTTGGTCATAAAGAAAGTATCCAATCAATATTTTTAGATGTTCATTATGTTTTACACTTCTTATTGTGCTTCCTGTGTTTTATCAATTAATCAGTTAATTGGCAGAAAAATTGATTGGCTAAAAACATTCTCCCTTTAATTTAGCAAGAGTTTTCTGTGTTGACTTCATTTAATTTTAATGCAACAGCTTGACATGCAAGCAATACCTGCTGAAATTCCTCTTCTACACAGACATTAAAGAGACACAGCCTCATCTCATCTCGCAACCTTAGTAGGTGGAGTTTGTGGGACAAGCAATGCCTGCTGCTATTCCCTCTTCTAAAGGTACAGCAAGCCTGTCCTGCTTGTCAGCAGGCAGCCCTAACTGGAGTACACTGTGTCCCATCATTCTCTTCCTTGATGTCTTCCCTGATCTTCTCCCTCATACTTTCCAACACTGCTTTCTTATGAGGTTGCTTTCCTGTGGGACTTCATCTGTGGTCTTCCACATATGAGAACAGTATACTACAGAAGCACAGGGGTGGTTCTCTATGGTTGTACCCTGTTTGTAAAAAGCCCTACCTTGGGAAGCACTGCCTGTGCCCATGCTGTGGTCATTCTTGTCACGGTGAGGATGAGGCGTGAATGTGGCTTTCAGTATCTCTGCCAGACTTTGAGATACCCTTTGAAATCAGGAAGCATAAACCGGACAGTTCACAGCGAAGGGATTTATTTACAGAGGATAAGGAGTTGCTATTTACAAGTGCAGAACAAAGTTCAAGGATGGAAGCAAACACTCTGACTTCCTCCTCAAATCAACACAGAGCTGTACTAGAACTCTCACTAACACCAACTGTACTGACTCTCCACAATTCAACAGACCCACAACTACTGACCCACTTTAGTTTACATTAGGTTCAGACTCATATACCTTTGTCTGATGCAACCTCAGTGCAAGGTTGTTCATGGATTACATCATTGCACATTACATCATCTTGCTGAGTCATATATACACAGGTGCAATCCAATATACATTTAGGTGTCTGGCCCCTTCAAGGATATTTATCACCAGATGTCCTGGCCTAGTCACACATTCCACACACACATAATGACTGTGCAGTTCTACAGATCTAATTTCATATCATATTATGGTGACAATTCTGCTGTCATTCTTCAGGATTTAATTTATTCCACCCCTCACACAAAGAAAGTACATGAACATGGTTTTAAAACCTTTATTCTGTTGAATTGTTTAGCACAGGTTGAGTCTCCCTTGTCCAAAACACTTGTGACCAGAAGTCTTTTGGATTTTGGAGGGGTTTTTTTTGGGGGGGGGGGGATTTTGGAATATACGTAAATTTGCATATACGTACATAATGAAATATCTTGGAGATAGGACCCAAGTGTGAAAACAAGATTAATGTATGTTTCACTTATGCATGTATAATAATAATAATAATAATAATAATAATAATAAAATTTATTTATATCCTGCCCATTGGTAATCCAATCCGGGCGGCTTACAATTAAAACATACGGTACAGGATAAACATACTATAAAGCAAACCCTCTCCCCCTTAAAACAGAATTAAATCAAGACAATTTAAAAACAATATAAAAGCAACAGTTGAAGTTAAAATATAATCATCCAGCCCAGTGACTCCCTAAGCCTGGTGCAACGATCCTCCCATCACTTGATGGGACCACGTGAGGATCGTCTCTTCAATAGCTGTTAATCTGAGGCTGGAGGCCTGATCTGGTATAGCTAGTCTGGAAAGGCCTGCCGGAAGAGATCCGTCTTGACCGCCTTTTTGAAGCTGTCTAAAGATGTTAAAAGACGGATCTCGTCCGGCAGGCCATTCCAGAGCTTAGGCGCAATAACTGAGAACGCCCCCCGGGAGGTAGCCACAAGCCTCGATTTCTGAGGCTGTAGCAAATTCCTCCCGGAGGATCGAAGAGCGCGGGGAGGATTGTACGGGAGCAGGGGGTCCCTGAGATAGCTTGGACCCAAGCCATTTAGGGCTTTAAAGGTGATAACCAACACCTTGTACCTGGCCCGGAAGCTGATAGGCAGCCAGTGGAGGGACCTCAAAACCGGAGTGATGTAGCCTGAAGGTAATATCATACAATATTTTAAATAACTTTGTGCATGAAAACAGGGCATGCCAGTACATGGCATAAAACATGCCAGAATAAAAGTCGACCATATAGCGAGTACAAACTGTCATAGGACTTGTTGCCTCCACTTGTATTTGTGTCAAATGCTTATAGCTACTGTCTTGTTTTGCAAAAACAAGTTTAAAATTTCATGTGTTTCAACCACCCTTTCCCCAGAAATGCTATTGGGGGGGGGGGCAGAAACAACAATTAAGAATATAACTCAACTTTATAAACCAAAACCTTTTATGAATGCAGGCTGCAGTCCACAAAAGCTTGCTCCAAGTAACACCCATTAGTCCTTAAGGCTCCTTGTTATTTTTACTTTTATAATGACAAAATGAGCAGCTTCAATTGTAGTGTATCACTCTTACAAGAAAAGTCCAGCCAAAGCAATCTTCCTTTTTATTGCCCTTATTCAATCTCTTGTTTTGGCTGCAGATTTGGATTGGTATATTAGGTGGCACGAATGTATGAAGTTTTTATAATTTAACACAAATGCATGTTGTGGAGAATTTCAAAGTACAGTCAATTCCTGCACTGTTCAGACCAGTCCTGAATTGCTGGCAGCTCCTATTAAAACCATGGATTATTTGGGGACAATATTACCCAGTGTTTGTTGAACTAAGACTTCACTGTCTTGAAGGGTTTGCTCAACCCTTTATATTGTATGCTTGCAGGATCTCTTGCCAAAGAACTCTCAAATGTTGGTACAGGAGGAAGGTTTTGAGCCATATTTTTTTTCTCTGACTTTTAATGTTTTTTTTTTAATATATAGATCAGAAACTGAATTTTAAACTGAACAGATAAAGACATTTTAATATTACATATCAGTGGTGTCACTAGGGTTAATGTGCAGTAACTCATGATGTCACTCACACACACACACACACACACCCGATTGATCTCCTCCCATACACGCCATACAGAATCTTTGGTCATGCTTTTTGTGCTGATGTTACTCATAAATCGTAATTCCCATATACTGTATCACTGAATGTAATGACAATAGTTGTGGCATAAACAACTAGCAAAATTAAAATTATACCTTTAAATTACAATATTGTATGCACAGCCTAAATGTATTTACATGTATGCTGTTCCATGCAGTTAAAGTGAATTTTTGGTAAGATGTGTTTTTAAAAGAAATTTTTAAAAGAATTTTTTTTTTAAAAAAAAATTAAATTTAACATGTACCATTTAATTTTTAAATAAACCTGGGGCAACTCCTTTCTTTTTCCACTGAGCCTGGCCCCACTCACACCATCTCTTCTGTCTTTAAAGGGATGCAGGCAAATGCTACAGCCCATTTCGGCCAAAAGGTAGATGTTTGGGTAGTAGTGGTATTACTCCCCTACTTGATGCAGTCTGCCTCCCACAACCCCTTGACAAGAAAATTAAAAGATTATTTTTAAATGGCTTATGTTCTTTGTTTCTAATTTGGCAGTCTGTTACGGTTATTGTTAGATAGCTAATTAATAAATAAATAAGTAAAGAAATGCAAGGTTTCTTTAAGACCACAGGTAAGCCACAGAGACTTCCAGGACTGCTACTTACCTCATCATTTATTTTGTGTTAAATGCAGTGTGACTGCATATTGATGGAAAACTGCAAAGAATTAATCAGTGCTTAATTGAAATTAGCCCAGTTACTGCCTGGAAAGAATTTATTTGAGGACTATATCTAAGACATCTTCTATAATGGTTCAAGTCTTTGCTTGTACTCAAAGCTAAGGGGATGTGGTGGCTTAGTGGTTAGGATGCCAGTTCTGATGATCGGAAGATTGGAAGTTTGGCAGTTGGAGCCCAAAGTGCTGCATGATGGGGTGAGTTTCTGTCACTAGTCCCAGCTTCTGCCAACCTAGCAGTTCAAAAGCATGCAAATGCAAGTAGATAAATAGGTACCACTTCTCAGTGGGAAGGTAACAGTGTTTGGTGCAGTCATGCTGGCTACATGACCACCAGAGCAGTCCTCGGAAAACACTGGCTCTTTGGCTTAGAAACGGAGATGAGCACCACCCCCTACAGTTGGTTACGACTAGACATTCATGTCAAGGGACTACCTTTATCCTTGTACTCAAAGCTAAGTTCCCCTGAAGTCACTGGACACTTACTTCAGGATGACTGTAAAAGCATCAGATCCTGCTTTAAGCAAATCCACAGGGCAGATCTTGTAGAATTTACTTATATATATATATATATATAAACTAGGTGGTCCCTCTGTTTTCTGAATCCCTCACCAAAAAACAAAACAAAAACAAAACCACATATACAAAACCGCTGTCACTTCTGTTTGCCATTATGAGAGGGACTCTGAAAAAGAAGAGAGATATTTTGGCATGCTGGGGAGGGTCCATGCCCCAGAAGAGGACACCTGGGAGGGGAATTTGCACCTATGTGCTGTAAGGTTGCCCAGTCCTGGTCTAGCAGGGGCAGGAAATGTGACAATATCAAGAGGAAGAGTAAAAAAAGGGAATGCAGGGCTGCTGTAGCCTTCTTAATCTCCAGTGCCCTTTCATACTTCAGTTGTAGTGCTGTGGTTCCACTAACTGTCAAGGCTGTATCCTATGGGACCCTGGGGTTTGTAGTTTTGTCAGGCACTAGAACTCTCTGGTTGAGAATTTTGAATGCACTTCCCTAACATACCAAGCAGTTAAAATGGAATCACGGTGCTACAATTGTGTACCATGAAACGGTTTTGAGTTATGATCTGGCAGCCCTACCAGGTAAAGAAATGCATAGGAGCCCTCAGAGAGGGAGTTCCTTAAATCAGGCTTTTCCACTTTTCCATAGCCATTTTCCTGGTCACTAGTGGCAGGGGAAAATTGTGTGTGTGTGTATATATATATATATATATATATGACGTGAAGCTTGGTAGAAATGGGTAGCTCCTCTTCCACAGGCTGGAAATGACTAGCCAAAAGACTGGAATGATGGACTAATAAATTCAGGCATAGTAGGTGTTGTGCATGTGTTTCAATGTCTAAATGAGGTAATTATGTTCTCTTGAAGTGCTTCTCCCAGTAATAAAATACCCTAATCTCTACTTTTCGGTACTGCTGAGCTAAATCTCCTAAACCCCCTCTCCATTTTAAAGGAGGGATTTGTTCTTCTGTGAAAAGGGGTCAATTCTGTTCCTTTTGGGGGAGAGAAACAGCCACATTTCATCAGACTGTTCAATCTGGGATGGTTTGGAAATGCCAAGCCCTGCCTCCACTCTTGCTTTTTAACATGTGAAAAACAGATCTTACAACCCTGCTCTGTTTTTTTGTCCTAATGGCCAAGGAGATTTTGTAAGGAATCTTTTGATTGCTTTTTCACCTGCAGAGCACAAGACAAGGGGCTATTTTTCTAAGCATCAGGTAGCAACGCTGGCTGCTCTTTTCTCTACATGACATTTGTGCAAAGGGAGTGAAAGACAGGAAAGACTGTAGACAGGTGCACAGGAGGAGAGCTGGGACTGATTTCCTTTTCTATGTGTAGTTTGATAAAGGTGGCAGCCATTGGCTTTGCACACATTTGGTCTCCGAGTAAGCAAGAAAAACCACAGGGCAACTGACCTGCCATGTCACGTATTAGGCTGCCATTTCAGGTAGACACTTGGAAACTAGGCTCTTTTACATAGCTCTGGGAAATTGCTTTCTGGCAGCAATATGGTTGCTGTTTTGGTACCATATAAAAACATGGTTGTTCATAAAAGCTTGGGGGCGGGGCTGATTGGTTTTACAAATATCCTAATATGCATATAGTTTCAATTTATTTTAAACTACAGTACAACCCCTGCATCCATGGGACTGGTACCTGTGGTTTCACTTACCCACATCCAAAAAAATACATTCTCTCTAGGCATTTTCTAGGTCCTCCAGCATGATTCTGTGGTATGCCTTCGGTGGAAGTTGACCATAGAGTTGCACTAAAGGACCTAGAAATGTCTATAGAGGTGGTCTGTCTTGGAATCTCTAGATATTCCAGCATGACTCTATGGGCAGCTTCTACCAGAAATCATCCATTGCAATAGGGGTTCACTATTATCCATGGTTTCCCATTTCCACAGTAAATCCGGGAACGTATCCCCAGTGGAAACAGGGGTCATACTGTATTGTAACCCTTTTGTATCTCTCTTCTTTTTCAGAGTCTTTTTAATTTGTTAATTGTTTGATTTTTTTAGCCTTTTAAAATGATTTTAATTAGTTAGTTTTATTGTTTTAAATTTGCTAGATCGGTTTTATAGTACATCGCCCTAAGATTTCAAAGGGCAAGATATCAATATTTTAATAAATAAATAATAAATGCAATCACAGCTGGTGGTGAATCTGTTCCAAATTTTGCATAGCTTCAAAGGAGCTGGCCAAAGGCTGAACCTACTTTGGAGGGACAGGTCACCTAGGGTGACCAAAGGTCCTTCTTTTCTTGGAAATATCCAACATTTCAACTTTATGTCCAGAAGTCTGGGAGGAATGGCAAAATGTACTCTATCTTGAGCCATAGAACCTGTCCTTGTGTCATCCCAACAGGCAAGCAGGAGGTAGCACAATAGATTCATTATTACCCAGCCTGCTGCAAAGCACTTGTTAATTGCAGGCTTTGGAGAAGACTGTTGCTGACCATGTGCTGGGTTTCTTTGGTTTTTTTTCTGACAGTGGTATGAAAAGGAAAGGAGGATCTGGGTTGTTGAAGCAGATCAGTGGCACCAAGGAAAGGGGAGGAAAGTGTGCAATTTGGGTTGAGGAATAACCAGGATGGATGAGAGAGTAAATGGGAAAACTGCAAATGAAAGGAATAATTTGAATGTAGATTAAGTCAAGGGTTTGTTGCTAGTAAAGTACAATTTTAAGCATTTATTTTGCTCAGAGCTCTGTAAGTAAGTATATTGCAAGGTATTTGAACAAAGATAAGTTCATCAGAAAAATATGACTTGAGTACATAATAAAATGTAGTACATGTAATATAACAGTAAATAAACCATATGAAATGAATTTTTATTTATATTAGTGTTTTTAGCTTTTATTTGGTAATGTCCTTCATTTTTCTTGAATGTCCAGCATTGTGTGGCATCTTGTCCTCCTTTGAGGTTATGATATCTGGTCACCCTAAGGCAGGAGTAGGCAACCTTTCCCCTTTAAGGGCAGAGGGACTTCAGCTCCCAGAATCCCAGGAGCTATTGGCCAACACACAATTATGCAGTCGAGTTGCCTACCCCTGCACTACACCATGCTGGCTCTCACAGTACTTGCTTACATGTATGCAAAATAGAGAGAAGCTTCACAGTTAAATTGATGTGGCATAAACATACAAGGCATGTTTTGTCCATGGTATGTGTTTTATTGCAGCTTCCCTCATTTATTCAAGGAAAAGCAAAATAGCATTTTTTTTGAAAAGCACAAAGTCCTCCACTCCATCTTTTTAGTCACCCTGTTACTGCCAATATTTCAATTCCATTGGAACTAACACAGTGCTGTGAGAGACAGGTGGCTAAGTGACGAAAGTGTGCCTTTGTAATTGCTTGGCATATCCATCCTATGCTGGAGAAGACAGTACCAGTTGGCAGACTGAATGAAGGCCCTCGTAGAGCTTAGTTTGAGTATGCTCAGTGCCTGTAGTTCAGATTGCCTCTGCAAGGACTTAAAAGCATGGAATACACTGCAAGCTAAACCCTATTTCAAGGGATTATTCCAAATATTGTCCCTTAGAAGCAGAAGGGTTGTACCTGTACAGTTTCAGCTGGAGTCTATTTTTGCCCATTGATTAAACATATATGCCACCTTTTTGCAAAAGAGGCAGGGGGGGGAGAAAATGGCAGCCAAGGAGTAACAACACTAATTTTTTAAAATTGAAATACAGTTAAAAGAGATTAAAAACACATTAGTGTTAGGAAAGGCAATAGCATCTGACCTGTCTTAAAGCCCCTTTAACAGCAGCCCTGTTTAAATGCCAAAAACTGGTGTGAATAAAAAGATATTTGCTTGTTAAGAGGAAAAACAAAGGCTGAGATGCTACATTGTGCTTCTGTAGGGTAAATCTACACTCATAAAACTGCATGGTGGCTGCACTACTCCATCCGTCCGCTGAACACTGATGTTTTGCAACCCATTACATATCTCCTAAGATGCTTGCTGATTGTCCCATTTTGCAATAGGAGAAGCACAGCTGCTGTTTCTGCAATCCCAATGAATGAAGTGGTACATGGAAGGCATTGCCAAATCGTTACATGCCGTCTGAAACTGTGCAACTGCATGTGAAGTGTTTGCACTTCTGGAAGTTTTTCACACAACCATAAACTGAGTACATTTGTTATGCAATGGCCAAACAATTATAATTGCATGCATAAAAGTACTTACTCAGATGTATAACACTGAGTGGATTTCATTCAATAGAGAGGGGGTCAGCTTAGCTTCCCATGGGAAAAAAGAGCTTAGGAATAGCCATTGATTAGGAACAGCCATTGAGAAAACCATATCTTGTGTCCACATCAAACATCCTCCACAAGATGGGCCTCCATGAATAGTTCCTCCATGAACATGTCCAAGCTTGACAAGCTTGTATAGGTGAATGCAGCTTCTCAGATTTCCTGCTCCAAAGCTGATTAGGGCTTTATAGCATAATGAGCATGCTAAACTGTTGTAAATTGGGACAGACTGATAGCCAGTGAAGCAGATGAATAACGAAGTAATATACTTGTAACCCAGCCTGGTCAACACTCTGGTTGTGATATTTTGGATTAGCTGATGGTTTTAGGCAGTTTTCAAATGCAGCCCAATGTAGAGTGCATCACAGTACTGCAGAGGGGATGTAACTAAGCCATATGTCACTATGGGTAGAACCAACATTTAAAATAAATGTGGGGGCTGTGGCTGTGGCTTGCAGGGTACCTCTGGTCTCTAGGGAAATGTTAGGGACCAGTTGGACACGCTCTTTCCAGTTACTGCAGTTGTTTGAACTGACCAAGGTGGTCTTGGATGTGGCACTGAGGATCCCTAGCCTTGTGGCCAGGAAACCTGTGTTCATGTCAGGCTGCCTTACCAGGGATGGCTCAACATTCAAGGTTGCCATTACAAATATAGGCCAGTTTATACTCTGGATACATTTTCTCACCTGGACAGGGTGATCTGAGAATGCAGTGAGTGAGTGAGATTTGGACTCATGTTGACCTACTAGGATAGTCTATGCTCAAAGACTTTAGGGATTTTCTAGCAGACTAGTATTCTGTCAAAGCTCCGAGGAACATAGGATTCTGCCTTGTACTGAATCCAGGGGCATCACTAGGAGGAACAGAGAGTACATACCACAGCAGGCGATACTCTAAGCAGGGATGACACCATTGTTCTCCAAACATCTGTCTTTGGGCAGAAACATGCTATGTCCCTTTAAAACACTGAAGAAAAAGTGTGGAACAATAGATGACAAAATGATACATATTTTAAATTGACAGATTATATTAGATGCATGATAGAAATATATATGGCAAAAATAAGAAAATGTAAATTAGTTGGGAGTATTGTGGATTACGAAGATTAACTATCCAGTTAGGCTAAGATAAAATAGGAGTGAGAAAGCTAGCCTTAATTTACTTTTTAAAGGGCTGTATACAGGCAAAAATAGAGTTAAATGGTTATAGATTATGATTTCCTTTATTCTATTTTTTATATAAACAGTTGGCCCTCTGTTTTCACAGGAGATCCATTCCCCCCCCCCATTGAGACTTGCCAATATTCAAGCCCCATAGGCTTGAATGGGGCACGCCCCCACGGGGGCACACGGGCACATGCCATGGAAGCATGTCCCATTGATCTTAACAGAGGTCGCCCCTCCATGAATATTCAAAACTGCAGAGCTCATGTCCATGAGAACGGAGGGGTGACTGTAAGAGTTAAAATTTAGATCATTAGTATATGGTATCTATGGTATTGGAGAATAACTATGTTTCATGATAGCTAAATAAAGGAAGAAGAAGAAGAACAATAAAATACTGAAGAGATCGTGTGAATTGGGTGAGGCTCAGTGGGAGGAGAAAGAAGAGGCTTAGTGGGGAAAGAAAGGAGAGGGTTTTTTAAAGTTAATTTTAAAATCTTACCAAATGTTCACTTTAGCCACATGAAACATTTAGGCTGTGTATTGTAATTTAAAGGTATAGTTTTAATTTTAATTTTGCTAGTTGTTTATGTCAAAACTATTACCATTACATTCAGTGATATATGGGAATTAGGATTTATGATTAGCATCAGTATAAAAAACATTAGTAGGGATTCTGTATGATGTTGTATGGGAGGAGATCACAATGCGGGGTGGGTGACACATTGAGATACCACACCTGGAGATGCCAAACTCCACTGTAGCAACTCAACTGACTGGATCAAACCATTGGTCCATCAGACACTATACTGTCAGTTCTGACTGGCATCAACCATCTAAGTGTTTAGGTAGGATTCTAATCTGATGATCCTTGGTATTCACTGGTGGTTTGCCACCCAAGTAGCAACCAGGTCAGATCTTGCTTAATTTTCAAAAGCAGGTGACACTTCTGGTGTTCAGAGCAGCATGGTGACATTGGATGTGTTCAGGGTAGTCTATGGAATGAAGAGATTACTCCAACCATTAATACCCTGGCATCCTGAGCCACTTGTGGAGCATGCTTCAGTTCAGCTTCTTTATTTACTGGGAATCCAATTAAGTGAAATGAAGTAATTAAACAATAACAAAAAATTCAGAGTCCTGAAGATAACCTATGCAGACAGATGGACTGGGGAACATAATCCTACTAATTTCCTGTATCGTACAGTGGCATTCAATACTGTTGCCCATCGTGGTGCACTTTAGTAAAGAGCATCTATAGATCACAATCTTTGCATAGTGAGCTGAGATTTCAATGCTGAGAGTGTGTTGAAACCTCTTGAGATGTGGCCGTGCAGAAAAAGAACCCAAAATTTATTTAGAGATACATACATTTGCACAGTTTGAGAGGAGGAGAAAATAGATTCATGTGAAATATCTGCCACCAAAGCTGTAGAAAGACCTATTAATGATGACAGGTGGTAAGGGAGCTCCTCACAGTCTGTCATCATCAAAAAAAGAAACGGGCTACATGAATTGCTAAGAAAGGCCTTACGTGAAGGTTGTTTGTACTGTTATAAGTCACAGAAATTGTGCAGCAAGAAGGGTGGGGAGGATGAAACTGCAGCATGAAGGTTTGGGAAAACAAAAGGTTGTAGAAACCATTACAATAGATCTCACCAAATCTTCTCCAGGTTTAATTGATGAAACCACAAAGGAATTTGAGCCACTGAAAATCCCAAACAAAACCTAGTTGCCCTCCAATATACTTAAAATTATTTGTCTAGCTCTTGATTTATTCTATATGAAGAGAAAGTTCCTCCTGGAATTACATTTTTATTTGTTTGTTTGTTTGTTTGTTTGTTTAAAAAATGGGCCCTACCTCTGAATTTTCAGGGTTCTCATTTGAAAACAATAAATAACAAAAGCCCCAAAATAGGCAGGTGGAATAAATGTACTATTAGAAAATTAATTATCCTCTTCTGCCTAATAGTTGTTAAACTGCCATCTACTGTACAGATCAGTTTCATCTTTGGCCATTGAAGAAAGTGGATGCTTAAATCTTTTGTTCTTGATATATATTTTTAAATTTTGTTTGTTAATCAGAGATTACACACACACATGAAAATGATAATGCGCTAACTGGAAGGATCCCCTTTGCAGAAGGATCCAGATCCTTAAGGAGCCACATGGCACTGAAGATCCTAGTGCTTGGTGGGAGAAGATGACAGAAGCCTCTCCTGAAGAGGCAAGGAATTCAGTTCCAGGTTCATGGGATGAGCAAGGGCCTCATCTCAACCCAAGAAAGCAGTGGGGGGGGGAGACATAGAAAGGGGCAAACTAAAGGCTTAGGTCAAGGATCTAATAAGTCAAAAGCCTATTCCTACTAGTCAACAAGTCAGTTAAGAGCAGAAGGTTCTACAGCCAAGGTCAAAACAGTCTTTAGTCAAACAAACCAGCAGAGCAGATCTATTTCAGGACATGGATGATTGATTGCAGAAAACAGTGTGCAGCTAGGTATGGCAATTACAAGTCCAAGTTGTTGTCAAGAACTTGAAGGATCCAGTTCTCATACCCAGCCATAGCTCATATAAAAGCCGTAGAGCTGTACATTTCCCTGTGAGGAAAGCCCTACTCAAAATGATTCTTCTTGTTTCTGAGACCTTTCTTGCACCTAAGCACTTCTGACAGTCTTGAGTTAAGCCTTTGCCTTCTCTTGGTGTCACTGCTATGGACTGGAAAGGAGTCAGTCTCCAGATATGTGGAGTGTAACAACCTGTATCACTGAGGATCCTGGGTTTGAGTAGAGATCCAGTTCTTGATCCATTTCAGTGCTCAGGATGTTTGAGCTCCTATTTGATGGAGGAGTCTTCCAACAAGGACATGGCCTCTAGAGACAAACAAACAAACAAACAAACAAACACCTGTCTGTGAGAGACTGGAGAGTCTTTCCAGGAGGGCTATCTAAAGTTAAGCTCTGGGTGGAGCCCAGGTAGCAAAGAATATCTGTATTTTTGTAATTATTTTTTGATTCCTTGGTATTACTGAACTAGATCTATGTTTGACCCTGCTTGGGGACTAGATTTGCTTGATCTCTGGCTGGACTTAACTGGTTTGACCCTTGCACTGTCCTTTGATCATCCTCATCTGATTCCCTTGCTTGACTTTGCTAGCTTGTTCCCTGTGGTGAATATTGACCTTGTCTCTGGCATTGCCCATGCTGGAATGGAATAGCTTGTTCATGGTTGTGGGGAGTGTAGACTTTAGACTTTTGGGACATAGCTGCAGGAACCTGCCTGACCCAAAGGAGAATAGTGTGGCTCAGCAAACTGCAATTATGTCCAATGATGTCAGAGTTGCCCATAGGATATAGGTGCTTTGGACAGCTGTAATGTTGGAAGTTCTGCCATTGCTTTCTATGCTGGAAGACTGCTCTGTGTGTCTTTATACACAAGAAAAGAAAAAGAAATTGAATACAGTTGGCCTTCTGTATCTATGAATTCTTTGTCTATATGGATTCAACCATTCATGGCTTGCAAAAATTCACAGATATAGATATAATATGTTCCAAAAAGCAAACCTTGATTTTGCAGTTTTATATACGGGACCATTTTACTATGCTGTTGTATTTAATGGGATTTGAGCATCCACAGATTTTTGTATCCACAGGGAGTTCTCGAACCAAACCCCAGGAGATACTAAGGGCCCACAGTAATATCACTGTTGTGCCTATATTTTGCAAGCTTTTGTTCTTCTCAGAAGGATACATTGAAAAGGAGTGATATTTATGTCTAGGTTCCCCCCTGCCCTGAAAAATAATATTGTTTAGTTCCCATATAACTGGATCTTTTTGAGAGTGTTTCTTGTTCTTTAGATGGCCCATTTGTCTCATTAACAACTATCTGAAATGTGAGGACTGAGCACCTTGGCAATTAGAAGTCTGAGTGTTTCCATGACCACAGGCTTTGTTTGACATGATAGCATGCCACAAGTGGTAAAAAGGAACAGCATTCTAAGGTCTCCACACAGAAGTGAAGCAATTATTTCCCTGTTGTTCCAAATCAGTTAATCCACTTCAGCATGTATTCTCAAGAACAGATGCTGAAGGACAGGTTGGGGAGCAGAGAGGGGAAAGGGGTGGGTGGGTGAAATGGAATATGTTTTCATTTCTGGCTAAAGGATTGGACAACCTCAGCCATTTAAGGCTGTGCAACTCAGTCAAAGGCTGCTGCCACACTTCGGAATGAATGCAGTTTGACACCACTTTAACTGTCATGGCTCTGTCCTATGGAATCCTGGGATTTGTTGTGGCACCAGAGCTCTCTAACAGAAAAGGCTAAATATCTCACAAAACTACAAATCTAAGAATTCCGTAGCATTGAGCCATGGTGGCTGAAGTGGTGCCAGACTGCATTTATTCTACAACGTAGATGCAGCTACAGAT
The DNA here is from genome assembly GCA_026167975.1 of Phrynosoma blainvillii. Classification (NCBI taxonomy): domain Eukaryota; kingdom Metazoa; phylum Chordata; class Lepidosauria; order Squamata; family Phrynosomatidae; genus Phrynosoma; species Phrynosoma blainvillii. The sequence goes on from JANUYF010000005.1 coordinate 11,651,389, forward strand.
TTTTTTTTAATTTTAACAATTTTATTGAAAGATTAATACAAAAACATAAAAATACATAAACTCAAATCCATAAACATACATACATAGACACAACTACATCAACATAGATAGAACATATAAATACGACAAAAAAAAGCTACAGAAATTTAATTAAAGCTTGTTCAAATACATTTCTCTGTAATTTTTTTTCTCATTTAAAGCTGGATACATATCCAACCTTAAGTGAGAAAAAAATTAACAGAAAACATTTTAATTACACAGGTTTTACATTTGCCTTCCAACACAAATACAATTTGCATTTTTTGATATTTTAGTGGCCCCTTTGTATCTGCTGGGGTTTGGTTCCTGGACTCCCCATGGATACCAAAATCCATGGATGCTCAAGTCTCATTAAAATCAATAGCATAGTGAAATGGCATGCCTTATATAAAATAGCAAAAACAAGGTTTATTTTTTAGAATTTATATTATTTTTGAATATTTTCAGGCCGTGGATGCTTGGATATGGAAGACCAGCTGTACCATATAATCCCATACCATTCAGCAGTCACTATGTTACCTTATTCCCAATATTTTGCATATAGGGTTCCAATTTCTACCTCCCTTTTTCTGAGCTGCCAAGTTTCAAAACAAATTCAGGATAGTCTTCAAATAGGACAGACCTCTTCCTACTCTAGTTTAAGCTCTATTGTCATATGCCTGAAGGTAAATAAATGAAAAATCCAAATTTAGTTTCATGTCAGTAGATAATTTGCATTGCAATAGATGAACATCTTCTAGTCTGTTTTTTCCTAGACTGTGAAAATATTTCATCAGTATTTCCATATCAAAGAGATACCAGATCATCTATTTTAGGATAGTGGAGACTGGAGGAAAATATACCATCTGTGTGCATGTGCACAAGCCTGCTTATTTAAAGCATATATGAGCATTATACAGAAACCATTTATAGGAGTCTAATGTGTGTCCTACAGGACCCGAGCAAGGTAGTTGAGGACAGGGAGTCTTGGAGATGTCTCATGCACAGGGTCATCGTGAGTCACAGTTGACCTGAGGGCAGCTAACAACTACAACAATGTCTGTTCAGATATTTGTGAAAGAAATACTGTCCAGATAATGAAATATAGGTCTTTTTTTTTTTTTTTGGTGACAAGATACATTGGGGCCCTTAGTGTCTGCTGGGGTTTGGTTCCAGGAGCCTCTGTGGATACCAAAACCCATGGATGCTCAAGTCCCATGATATAAAATGGTGTACTAAAATGATGTCCCTTGTATAAAATGGCAAAATTGAGGTTTGCTTTTTGGATTTATTTTTATATATATTTTCAAGTTGTGGATGATTGGATCTGTGGAAGTAGAATCCGTGGATATAGAGGGCTGATTATAGTTGATTTATAGGTTGCTTCAAGAGTATCATCCAATTTTCCTTACCCAGTTTGTTCAAAATGATCCATGCCAAGGAGTTCAAGCATTGCCATTTGATTTCCCAAAAGTTTACCTTTGCATTTTTTAAATATATTCATTTCTTGCAGTATATGTATCTTAACCAAGTAAATGGAACTGAGAGCAAATCAAGCCTGAACTCTCTCCAGAAGCAAAAATGACTAAACTGAGGTTGGTAAACTTTGGACATATCATGAGATAACCAAAGAAGGCAATGACAAACTCCCTCTAAATAAACCATTCCAAGAAAATCCCATTATAGAGTTACCTTAGGGTCTCCATTAGTCAGAAACAACTTGAACATGGCTAACAACAACAATATGAACCACTGGAAAATATTATAATACTTAGTAAAGGGGAAGACAGTAGGAAAAGAGAAAGACTACATTGCAGATGGATTGATGCAATCAAAGAAGCCATGGTGCTGAATCTTCAAGACCTGAGCAGGACTATTGGTGAGAGATAGGTCTCTTGGAAGGCTCTCATTTTTATGGTTTCCATAATGACAAAAAAAAATCTATCCTGAGATCATGGAATTCAGGACAGAATGTTTAGGTATAAATTTTCAAATCGTTTGAGTGCTAGCTAGCTTTTGATTGTAAGGTTGCTTCCTTATCATTCCATCTCCAAAGTCACCTAACCACCCAAAATAAGAGAGGTGAACTTGTATCTTTTCAAACTGAGAAATCTCTGTTAGAGGCCAGTCTTTTAATTGTCCAAAATAACAGTTCTGAGAGTTCTCTGAGAATCCACTTTAACTTTATTTCTATGTCCTTAGATTAAGTGGTTACATATAGTTTGCATGACCAATGCTTGCTTGTCTGGTGATAGATCACTCCAGACAGATTGATTCTATACTCTGATGTTGTTTTAAGTATGTCTCTAAATATCTTTTGAATTTAATAGTCTTTTTTAATACTCTAATTTAAGAGCCAGTGTGGTGCAGTGGTTTGAGCATTGGACTATGACTCTGGAGACCAGGTTCAAATTCCCATTCAACCATGGGAACCCACTAGGTGACCTTGGGCAAATCACATTCTCTCAGCCTCAGAGGAAGGCAAATGCAAACCCTCTCTCAACAAATCTTGCCAAGAAAACCCCATGATAGGTTTGCCTTAGTTGTTTTATAGCAGAAGATACACAACAACAATTATAATTTAATATAATAATTTGATTAGTTGTTTTATAGCATCACAGCTTTTTGTCTGTATGTAGAGAGATATTTTGGTACCTTTGAGAGTAACTGAAATAAAGAAGTTGGCAGCTTGGTCTTTCATAGACTTCAGTCTATTTCCTCAGATTCATATATAGATGCAGAGGAAGTAGATTGAAGTCTATGGACGTTTTCACATGGGGCTTTTGGAGGACACTAGCCGGCCTCCGTCCGGCCCCACTCTGGCTCCATTTCCAGCGTGTTCACACACGCGCGGCGGCAAACCCCGCCCCTTCCGGTGCCATCCCTGCGTCCGTCTGGCTTCTTGCTCCGTGTGTTCAGACGCACAGAGCCGTAAGTCCGGCCTCACTCCAGCCAAAAGACCTGTAACTCGGCTTCTGCGGCTTAAAGGTAATTCCGGGTGTCAAAAGGAATTAGCCTGCCGGCGGCGGAGCCATTCCGGAATCGGCAGCACGACCCGTTCCGGAATGGCTCCACCCGGCTTTAGGGAGGGTAGTGTGAAAACGTCCTATGAAAGCTCCTGCTGCCAAGTTCTTTATTTCTGTTAGTCTCAAAGGTGCTACAAGATCTCTCCACTTACTGATTCTACAGACTAACACGCCTGTATCTTTCAGTACAACCAGCTTTTTGTTAGTTTTCTTTAAAAGTTATACCTGTTTTAGTTTGTACCTATATTTCATCTTCTTGTGAATCACTTAGAGTCCCAATTCTGCAGAAATGTGAGAAACTAAAACGAAACTGTATGAAACTCACTAATATCAGCCAACTGAAATTATGTTTGTTTAATGTAACATGTTTTATCATCTTACTGAAGAACTCAGTGGAACTAGGATCCTAGTTGATGACTTGCAAATGCTCCTCTCTCTCTTCCCACATGTTTGCAATGCCAAGTCTAATATATTATATTTGATACTGTTTCTTGTGGACTTTCTGAATTAATATTGGGTCAAATATTTCAGTTCTGTGCAACCTATCGTAAATTAGTACCTATGACATTAAACAACAAGGTCAGATCTCAGGTTTAAAAGCCAGGGTTAAGCCACTAAGCTTTCACACAACTGCCAGGAAAGGGCATTTTGACTCTCTCTCCAATACTAGAAAATAAGTGAAGCCTGGGTGTGGATGGGATATTTCCCTGTTGTGCCTAGTTATAGCCATGCACCCTGTCTCTGGCAGACCAAGGTGTCCTCATTAATGGTTGTTCCAATTTTAGCTGTTGCTGGAAGCTTGTTCCCCCAGTATAAGCTAAGACCTGGTATCCATAGTGATGACACAGAGCATCTGGAGCGAGAGGACTTGTCAAACGCTCTAATAAGGTGTAAGGTGGAAAGAATACACAACAGTGATAGTAGTGTGTTAATTCACTCTGTGACTGGGCAAAATTGGTTTGCCTCTCTTATTTTCCTCTTGCAAATACAATTAAATGCAACACAAGTACCTTTACATAGATTATTTTCTCCATGCTAGGTTTGTTGTGATTACAGGCTTCTTGACACTTTACATTACTAATCCCCCCTTTTCTCATTTTAATTGCAATCTGCAGATGTACCGGCACTCGTATACAGCTTTTTATGTCCTCAGAAAACTGCCTAATGGGTAAGTGATGTCATGCCGTATCTGCATTTTAAGCACAAGTGTTTGTTATTCTATTTTAGCTGTGTGCATTGAACAGTCCTATGCAATGCCGCTGTGCGTTCTGTTACTTTATCCATTGACCATATCTTGAAAATTGACAGGCCCTATAATGAAATAATAGGCTTCCCTTGAAATGAGTACATATTGAGCAGGGGTAGGCAACCTGTCCCCTTTAAGGGCCAAGGGACTTCAGCTCCCAGAAACCTCAGCCATGTTGGCCAATAGTCCCATGTTGGCCAGTAGCTCTTGGGATTCTGGGAGTTGAAGTCCCTCAGCCCTTAAAGGGGAAATGTTGCCTACCCCTGATTTTGAGTTTCACTTTAACAGCCTTATATGACTCCCAGCTAATCCACATGCCCTTCTTAATCACACTTTTTTGTTTCAAGAACTTAAGAAGAGCATTGCTGAGTTCAAGATTTGAAAAATTTACTTTTTGGGGCTTCAACTCCCATAATCCCCAAGGTGGCATATGCAGTGGCCATGTTGGCTGGGGGATTCTAGATGTTGTAGTCCAAAAATAACTTTTTGTGAGCTTTGGATCAAAGGTTTGTCTACTTCAGCATTCTGTTTTCCACCATGGATGTGCACATGGAAACTCACTTTCCAGTGCCTGGCATATAGAGGCATGTTGTCTCTATCCCAGTGGTCAGATACAGCCATCGTGGCTAGCTGATAGCTTTATTCAACTTTAATTTCTCGAGTCCTCTTTCCGACTATCTATGTTGGTGGCCATCACCACATTTTGTGCCAGCACATTCCATAATTAACTTTGTGTTGCAATGGTGGCTGGTGACTTTCATATCAGTGAAGTAGTGAATCTGCTGTGGATTTTAGTATGAACTCTAAATGTAAGATACTGGGCTTTACCCCCAAAATAAGTTCAGTGCCTTAGGTAACTCCTTCTAAGGCCTTGTCTACATAGGCCAAAATGCCCACTCACCCCCATTCAGGTGGCATCCTGTTCAGACTACACATGGCCCAAACTCCAGTTCTGATGTGAACAGATGGGATAATGTTCAGAACCAAGGCGTAACACTTTTAAAAGGAATTTTAAAAAACATATCTCTTATTCCTGATCTTCCCAAAAGATCCAGATTATTTCCTTTCAAGGCTGGAGTGGCTGTCTGCATAGACATCCCAATGAGCCCACCTGCATGTCTTCTGCTCTTGCCAGTTGTTCACTCTGAGATCAGAACAAGGCATTAAGGCTGCATTCACACTGCAAAAATAATCCAGTTTGACACCACTTTAACTGCCATGCCTCAATGCTATGGAAATTTGGGGACTGTAGTTTTATGAAACATTTATCCTCCTCTGTCAGAGAGCTCTGGTCCCACAACAAACTACAGTTCCCAGGATTACATATAATGGAAACATGGCAGTTAAAGCAGTGGATGCAGCCCCAGTAATGTAATCTTCACTGAGTGCCTTGTTCTGACTTCAGAAGTGAGCAACTGGCAACAGCAGCAGATGCGCCAAGTGGGTCAGTGGGATGGGATGCCCATGTAATGGAGAGAGGTCAGGGCAGGTGTTCCCAGAGAATCCTAGTGAGAGCAAGCAAGGCCCAAGTCTGAGCTAAAACTGGAATTACCAGCCCATTATTATAATATGGAAACTGCTGAGCAACACTGTTGTGGCTTGTGAACAAGTAGTTTGTTTTGTTTTGCTGTTTTGTTTGGATTTTGGAGCACTTGTTACTAGTGTTTTGGGTGAGCTGTTCATTTTGCAGCATTATATTGGTGTAAGGAGGGAATGCATGGTTCTGTTGGCATGGTTAGGATTGGACTTAGTTCACAAATGGTTCCTCATGCTGACATTCCTTGCATCATTTCTGCCCACATAGAGGTTTTCTAGGAGCAAATGACAGAGATGCAGAGCTGATACAGCCTCCAACTGTCCTGATTTGGCAGGAACAGTCTTGATTAATCCCCTGTAGATCCAGCTGCTTTTAAAATGTCCAAGTTTATCTCTCGTCCTCCCACTTTCCTCTTTCATCTTCAAGTTATTTCAGTTGCTACAAACTGAGTTCAAAGTGCAAACATAGTTTGCACTCAATTAGCAGAGAAGAGAGGAGAAAAGGGGGTGCAATATTGCCTTCCCAGTAGGCTCAGGCAAAAGCAAAGTACTCTGTGTATTCTTCCTCATGAATAACCATTGTCATCTTGACCACACTCTTAATGTTGCTTGGTCACACATGACCCAATTTTCATTTGTGAAATGTTGGAGAGTGTGAGGACTGAGGCAGATCAGGCTTCTAAGGCCTGCAGGATCTGCCTTGGTTTCTCCACACCTTGGAAACATGCACCAAGACATCATTCAGTATACCCATCCTTGGTCTCATTCCCAAGGGCAAGCAAAGGAAGTGGGGCCAGAATTCCTGCATGTGAACTTTAAAAAGACAGACCTGTTTTGGTCATTTGTGAGCAAAGCACTTGTAAATCTGGTTGGCAGAGTCTCCTTTTTTCAGGCAAGATAGCCTTGTAATCTGCCTTGATGGCCAAGGCTAAAGGCGGGGTATAAATTATTATTATTATTATTATTATTATTATTATTATTATTATTACATTTCTGTGTTCATATAGAACATATAGCTGTGTTCATTACATTTCTACATTACATCTATATTTCTATATTTCTGGTGGTGCAGTGGTTAAATGCTGGTACTGCAGCCACAAGGTTGTGAGTTTGATCCCAGGGCTCCAAGGTCCACTCAGCCTTCTATCCTTTCATAGGTCAGTAAAATGAGTGCACAGTTTATTGGGAGCAATTGACTTACACATTGTAGACCGCTTAGGGAGTGCTGAGTGCACTGATAAGCGGTATAGAAATGTACATGCTATTGCTATTCTTTGTAAGAGGGGGACACAAACCATGAAAATCCAGATGTTTTGCCAGTAAGTCCCATCAGCCCCTGTTACCGTGGCCAGTGATAAAGGATTATTAACAAAGGATAAAGAATTATGGGGCAAAAACAAAGGATTATGTCTATCCCTTTTGTGTCAAATGATTTTTCAAGAACAGAGATTGCTCTATAATGGGTCCCCCCCCTTTTACTTTCTAGGGTTATCCAGCGAAGATCACTGGGACTCAGTTAGGTGAGCAAAAAGAAATACTTCCCTATTCACTGCATAATTAAATTATGGAATTAAGCACTACTAAAACATGCCATTGGCCACTATCTTAAATGGCTTTAAAATGGATTGGAAAAATCATGCATAGAAAATAGATTTGTCGATGACTGTTAGCCATAACACCTCTGTCTGTTGACTATGGGGGGTTGCAGACTGCCAGAAATAGTGCAAATTGAGTCCACTTTTAGGGTTAGGGTTAGGGGATCATGGGAACTGTATTTTATTGTGGCACCAGAGCTCTCTGACAGAGAAGGCTCAATGTCCCAGAAAAAAAACCAATTCCCATGATTCCCTAGCACTAACCCTAATCCTAAAAGTGGATGCAATTTGCACTATTTCTGGCCATCTGCCAGCGCACAGAAGCTTTTGAATATACACTCACAAATAACATTTCAAACATAGGGTCCCAAATGTTGCAGGGGATACTCATGGTGGTCTTGCTTGTCACAGGCTAGAAGTCCATGATGTGCTCTGTATTTTCCCCATGATAGCCACTTGCTTTTATGGGCCAAACAACAGGCCTTAATATCTAGTCTCTTTTTCACTTATTGCCATGTCTTGTTTCCACTCTCTTTGAATCCCTCTCGCCAAATCTATTTTTCTCTTGCTCTACCATCCATCTTAAAGACTAGTTTACCTGAAAAGCAAGATCATATGGTAAAACTGATCATTGTGGATTGGGCCAGTTCAGGCTGCAAAGAGAAGACTTGCAGATTTAGGTGACTTGCCAATGGGTGATGGGGAAACTTCCTGAATATAGGAGTACAGTCGGGCATATAAATATGAAGACTTTAAAGAAGCTGGTAAAACATTCAGATGCAGAACCTTCCTTTCTCCAAGGTCTGACTTCGACCAGCCAATGATATTTCTGACCAGAAGAAGGTGCACAGAAACCATTACTTGTATCTGCAACCAAGGCCAAATTCTGGCAAAATATGTATGTATGTACATGCATATTTTAGGGAAACATGTGTATTTTTTTTAGAGGGGGGGGTTAATACAAACAAATCAGAGCAAATGTTTGTGTTTCTTAAATCACAAATTGAAGTAGAAACAAAACAGAGCAAAATTATGAATGTAAACCTGACGGAGACCAGAAGCAGAACTCAAATTGTCCAATAATTTATTTATCCATTCCCACATTTGATGTAGCATAAAATGGCTCCCACAGTTTTAAGAATCCAGTGGCATCACAAGGATTGGCACCAACCAGTGCAGTTACTCATGATATTACCTCCCCATTGACCTCCTCCCATATGACACCATATGGAATCCTTGGTGGGGAGAAAAATTGTACTAATGTTACTCATAAATCATAATTCCAGTATATCACTGAATGTAATGGCAATAGTTGTGATAGAAGAAACTATCAAAATTAAGATTATATCTTTCACTTAAAATATCATATGCGCAGCCAGAATATATTTGCATTCAGATTGTTCATGAGATTAAAGTGAAAATTTGGTAAGATGTGATGTTTTCCAAGAAAATCTAAAAAGAACTTTAAAAAATAAATTAATTAAAATTTAACTTTTAAAAAACTGTTTCCTCTCTTTTCTCCTCCCCCTGAGCCTTTCCCCACTCACACCATCTCTTCCACAGAGCTCTAGCATTTTAAAGGGATGCAGGTGAACATCACAGTCCGTTTTGTTTGGGTATCAGTGATATCACACACCCCAAAGGTGTCACCTGGTGTGTACTCCCTCTCAATGATGCCCCTGGTTGCCTCTATTGTTTTAATATAATTTAACTTATTTTTGATAGAAGTTTTCAGCATCTGGATAAATTGTGTATGTTGTTACAAAACACACACACATGCCCTAACATGCATGTTATAGATGTGACACCTGTCAGGGATGATGGGAGTTGTAGCTCTACACCTCTGGCTCTAACTCACCACCTTGTTATGCAGCAGAGCTGACCAGCTTTGATCAGTGGTTGATGCTTCTTTCCCAAGCAGCAGAGTTTCAGAGAATAGGCTGAAGACCCTGACAAACTCTCCAAGCCTTCTCTCTCTTCTTCCTGAGATGTCTCCAAACTTCTCCAGGATTCTTCTGGTTCTTGTATCTTCCCTCAAGACACCAGACAACTCAGTAGTCTTATATAAAAGATCTACTTTATTCTACTATATACATAAATACTATATGCCCTACAAATCACAATCTCTACACTTCAAAATATCTCCAAAACTACTCCAACCCTACAACACACTACTCCACACTATGCATTGGCAAACATTGCACTTATAGCCATTGTTAGTCACCACCCACCAGTCAGTTTCCACCCAGTGGGCGTGTACATTCATTTTGATTGGTTTACATAGATCATCCCATACTTAAGACCAACCCAAGTATTTCATCATTTTACCTTGACTACTTAATGAATCCCAGGTGTTTGCAATCTATAACAGGTGTTTTCAATATACACTCTATAACTTTGTCCTTGGCTCTCAAGGCTTCCAAATTACATTATCCTTTTCACCTGTGTAGCTTCATGATTGTTCCTGCTTAGTCACTGTGACTGTCACATACATATTTTATTTCTATTACTGTATGTCCCATGTTGCATGGCTTCTTTCTGCAAACCATATCATCCCTTTGCAGTCTGTGAGATTTCCAGCAATTTGAGTGAAACTTTAAGGTTCAAGCAGCCACATTACCCAGAAGACCACCTTTTATTATTCTTATTTTGCAGAGGGGTGACCTGTTAATGCCCATGTTTTCAGCAGCAGATGTTCGCCTTAGGAACTTATTAGGAGAGCCCAAAACAAGGACTCTGGGCACCTGTGTCCATCTTCTTATTTGCATTTTTGTTTGGTTGCTGAGGAAAGTCATGCTGCACTACACTGTCATCTAGTGGACTCTCCTCTTACTGTAATTTCCAACACTCAAATAAGATGATAATTTTCAGTGGCATTACTGTGTACTTTTGAATTACATGAAATGTATCTTTAAGGCCAAAAAAAAAAAAGGGGGGGGGAGACCTGTGCATTTCAAAAGTTTGCAAACATCTGCTTTGGTTTCCATGAAAACTGACTCTGATGATATTATTTTGACTGAAGGCTTAATGAAACACAGTTGTCTTAATACCGTCAAGGTGGTATTATGAAAATTGTGTGCTTTCAAATAGTTTCCAACATATGGTGACCCCCAAAACAAACCTATCATAGGGTTTTCTCGGCAAGATTTCTTCAGAGCAGGTTTGCTGTTACCTTCCTGTGAGGCTGAGAGAGTGGGACTTGTCCAAGGACATCTAGCAGGTTTCCATGGACAAGCAGGAATTTCAACCCTGGTTTCTCAGAATCCTAGTCTAACACCCAAACCACTGCACCATGCTGGTTCTCATTGGGGGGTTGCAGACTGCCAGAAATAGTGCAAATTGAGTCCACTTTAAGGGTTAGGGTTAGAGTTAGAGTTAGGGAATCATGGGAACTGTATTTTATTGTGGCACCAGAGCTCTCTGACAGAGAAGGCTCAATGTCTCAGGAAAAAAACAATTCCCATGATTCCCTAGCACTAACCCTAACCCTAAAAGTGGACTCAATTTGCACTATTTCTGGCAGTCTTCAACCCCCCATTATGAAGTTATCTCTAGGACATGGCAAGCTATAGTTACCACTATAACACAGAGGATAGAGATCACAAGCTTCTCCCAGTTTCCATCCATCTTCTTGCAAGCATCCCGAAAAACAAATGCTCAACATATGAATGTTAAGCTAAAACCAGAAGCTGAGCTGAAATTGACACAATACAGAGACCATACTAGTACACATAATCCACTACAATCTATCTCTCTTTCGATGCTTGCTTTTTGCCTGGAATGCCTATTGTGTTCCTGCACAGGACTAATAATAAGAATTTTTACAACCAAGGTTCTTTTTACCCCTCACATTTCAGTGCCACAATGGTTTTTTAAGAGTAGCTCACAACAAAATATAATAAATTATGTAACAGGCAGGATAAAGCAGCCAGTTTAACAACAGTATAGTGGAATGTATAAGCAAAACACAAAGATCAGCAATGCTCAGACACAGTTTGAAAAGGTTTCAAAGGCTGAGAAAGTAAAATAAAAGGTCTTCTCTATCAGAGTTACAAAAAATGGTCTGCCTGCATGGATATCCCTCCAGACCATCTTAACTCAGAACACTAACAACATCTTAACAATGTGGGCAGTGTGGGAATTTTATAAGGGCCAAAAGTTGTGACAATTTTTTAAATCTTCTTCCTATAGACAAACATAGGCTCCTGTTCTGGTCTATGATCTGCAGGTTGTGATGCATGTTCTCCCTTTCTTTAGGAACTTAGGCAGCATAATGTTTGACTGCACTGTGATCTGATCAGTAAAAGCAAGAATAGCCACAAACCTCTCTTGGGAACCTGGATGAGGAATGGAAGAGGATTTTGTTTCAGTTCATTTTTGATAAGAATTCACCAAAATTGACAACACTCTTCATAATAAAGATGGAAATCACTTGAGGCTTTAAAAACTTCAAATGTGGGAGAATCAGGAGCTGGCAATTCTTCTTGTCCCTATCTTGAACAATAAGATTATTCTGCATTTAAAAAAGAAAAAGGGGAAAAAAGGCAATAATCTAGAATTGTCATTTATCACTTCGAAATCTATTTTCCCATGCAACCCTTCCATGACTTGTCTCATCTAAATGTTTTGTTCTCTTGGTACTGAACCACCTCAGAGTTAGAACCTGGAAATGCTTTTTAGACTACAACATCCATTTTGCCCAGCCAGCATGACCACTGTTTGCAACAGCTTAAAAACTGTGTCAAAATCTGTCTTTATTTTGATTATTAGCATGTCAGAAAGGAGGGCATCTGTCATTATACAAGGTAATTTATACATTGTGACCTGTACTTAATGCAGGGCTACTCTGACTTTAAAGGACCCAACATGGCATGGCTAAATAAATCCAAAAGAGATTGCTTAACTTGCTAACAATTGTATAACTTAGAGAATAATACATTCATTCTGTCAAGGACATTTTTGTCAGTTCTCAAATCTTGGCATTATGCCACTGAATGATATTTTCTGAGTCACCATTTCAGATTGTTCCATGATTATCAATTCTGGCAACCTTGAAAATTCTCTGTGTATTTTCTTCTTCTTCTTTTCTTATTTTGCTCTGTGAGTCTTTTTCCTTGTACCTCTGTGCATCTCCCAGGAAATATTTCTTTGGTCTGTTTTTCTCATTTGCAAATGTTGAAATAAGCAAGTCACATAACTTTCTTTTTTAACAAGGGTTTTTCTTTCTGCCAGATAACCTTTTCATGTTTTAGAAATGTGTGTTCTCTCACCTCTCACCACTTACATGAATTTCTTCCTGTCGTGTCTTCTCTGTACCCTCTTTGTGGTCATTACATGGCAGGACTTCTTATAACTGTAAGAATATAAGGATGGCTTCCTTCAGCCATCTCACAACTATGCCTCTATCCCTCTGACAAAGTCATACTTGAGTAGACTAAAGAAGCATCTAAAGTAGCTCACCAGATGTCTATGGGAAACCCATCAGAAGGCAATAAACACAATATCACCTCTTTACCTCTGTGCTCCTCATCAACTGGTCTATGTTGTTTCTACTACAGAAGAAACTATTTATTTATTTATTTATTTATGGGAATCCCAAAATGAGATTCAAGGCCACTTACAATAATTTAAAAAGGAAAAAACCAAAAAACTGGAAAACACATATTCACAGTAGAAGAGTAAAAGGAACCACAGTCCTGCATGCTGTGTAATGGCCCCAAAACTTTATTATCTTACAAAGCCCAACGTGTTTTGGCCTTGTCACCAATTGGCTTTCTTTAGGGCTATTATAAAATAAATAAAAGAGAACACATATATTATGAATGAATTACCAAATATTATAAATGAACTTGACTTTGGGGGATTCTAATTAGCTCAATTAATCAACTCTGGGGTCTTTATCCCTATTTATATGAAGGTAGCTAGGAACAAGATTTGCAGAGACAAAGCGTTTCAAACTAATTGTTGAATTTATTGGGGAAATACACACACATGTTAAAGACAACTTTTCATTCACTCATATGCCCAATACGGAATAAAAATATTAGTTGTGGATATAGACAAAAGGCCTTCTAATGGGTGATAATTGCCAGAATGAGGCTGATCCTTATGATGAGTTGATGCCTTGTAGACCCAAGCCACATGGAACGCGATGGGAGAAGCGGCTGAGGGTCGGAGCTAAGTCAAAATTAAGAGTGATGTGAGGGACACCCGGATTTCAAACTAGCATACTAAACAAGGGATTTTCAGCCTTTAAATAGACCTGATCTAAGGCTAAAGCGAAAGTTGTTGCTGTACTACAAAGGGTTCTCAGATTTCCATAGCAAAGATTACTTTGATATAGATAGCTGGGGGGGGGGGGGGAGGTGTTGATGGTCTTCTCTTTGAACCTTGCCAGAAGACATCCTGTGGCTGTAAATCACCTTAATCTCCCATGTAGATTTTGATTAAAATGTAATTCAAACTGTTTCAAAGTAGGGTGGCTTAATGAAAGAAATTCCCCCATCAAAAGAAATGCCAGTTTTTATCTGCTGATTTATACAGAGGCACATTTATAAAATACTATACTTTCAACAGAAATACATCTCATACTTGGGAAATCTGTGTCCATTGTGCCTGCTCATTTCACTGTCAAGGCACTAAGCATTGATGGACAAAGTCAAGGCTTCTGCCTCTCACTTCTTAATGGTCATTATTCAAAAATTGGGCTGGACATCACTTCAATTACATCAGGGATGGGAATCATGCAGCTTTCCAGATGTTGTAGTACCCACTTACCACCGTTCCTCACATTGGCTATGCTGATTAGGACTGCTGGGATTTGCTGTCTAACTTCTGGAGGGCAACACGATTCTTATATGAAATAGAGAATGACTTTGGGTAGATGACTTGTCCCTGTAAAGTAGGGCACATGGCTTGATCAGCACCAATTCACCATTATGGGCACTTTTTGACCAACAGTATACCTATCAGCCAGCGTGGCATATGGACATATGAATGTTGGACTAGAACTCTGAAGACCAGGGTCCAAATCCTGGCTCGGCCATGTAAACCCACTGGGTGACCTTGGGCAAGTCACACTCAGCCTCAGAGGATAGCAGTGGCAAACCCCCTCTGAAGAAGCTTGCCAAGAAAACCCCATGATAGGGTTGCGATAAGTTGGAAACTACTTGAAGGTACACAACAACAAATACCTATCAGGTAGAAATGACTGGCCTGCCATAGTTAGAATAGTTCAAAAATATATTTTCATTCTTCCCTTTCCTGCTTATTAATATCTATTGTAAAATTGAAGAGAGAGGGTAAATAAATCCCTGACAGACCTTTGTCCATAGACACCTGTCACCAAAAGCCAGTTGGCTGAATTATCTCAGAAGTTCATACCTTTTGCACAATGACATTAGTCATTATACCCAAAATATCCTGGCAGAATGGAATGCAAATTAATTAAACAATTCCTTCCTGGATAAAGGGAGAAAATGATAAATCCTCTTGAACATAAGAGCTTGTTGGAAACATTTGCCCGAATTTAATAATGCAATGGCATTTGAAGACCACATCCCAAATCCTTGTTTACCTGCCATTGCTCTTCAAATGAGACCGCAAGGGAAAGCTCAGAGAAAGAAGGGAGATAAGCTTTTGTCAGCTAAATTGGAGCCTTGGAAAAGATGCTGTGCTTAATAAAATGTCAGAAGCAAGAATGGAGACAGAAGAGTCAACAAGTACCACGCATGATGGAGAGTACCTATTGATTTCTGAAACAGTTGAGATCCAGGGATTGTTATTTTAAGAGTCTTAAGATGATTTAAAAAAAAAAAAAGTCCTACTCATTTAATCAACAATCTGTGTCCTTCATCTTCACCTCTTTGTTAGAAGATGAAATGGAAGACAGGACCTCATTTTCACTGCTGCTAATGTTTTAGGAGATGACATTTTGTTAGTTGAAGCCTTTCTGTCCATTCCTAATGGATAAGGGGCACTTGCCAAAATTTCATCTTGTGCTTATGCAAGGAAAAAATGTTTTTGTGTTTGTGTGTGTACACGCACACACATGTGGGCAAGAGCACAATCTTGCTCTGCATCTGGCCAAACTATATATCTTCTTTGCTGACTGTCTGGGTCCATCCTAGATGCCTGTTTAAGAATGGAGTTGTTAAAGTTCTGAGAGGATGGATAATTCATTTCATGAGCAGTGCATAAGAGCAAACTTTTATTTTGTTTTGTCCAGGGGTGTAGACTCTGTATTGAATTCAACATTGGATTCACCTCTCAAAGCAATTAAAATGGTTGTCTTCTTTTATTTTAACTGTTTGGAAGAACAGCATGGAAATAGGGATGGATTAATCTGTAGTTGCATTATTTTTAAAGCACAAATTTCTTCCATCCCATATCTACAGCTGCACGTGGATCTTCATTTTTAAAATTGACTCAAAAATTCATACAAAATTTTGCACACACACACACATATACACTATATATTCCAAACTCATTCTCTCTCCTCCCACAATATATAGCTTCTTGTATGCCATTTCTGCTAAAGTACACATTTTGTATATTACACTACACAATTGCAGTTTGATACCACTAACTCTCAGGGGTCCATCATGTGGAATTCTGGGATTTGTAGTTTGGTGATCTGTCAAAGAGGTCTAAAGCCTCACCAAATTATAAATTCCAATATTCTGTAGGATAGAGTCATGGCAGTCAAAGTGGTATCAAACTGCTTTATTTCTGCAATGTGGAAACACCCCAAATTTCAAATTGCAGGATTCAATATGATGGAGCTGTGGCAGATAAAGTAGTATCACATTTTTATAACTATACTTTCTAAGCAAATATATCTGTGTGCTCTCCTTTCAAGAATGGGTATAAAGAGTCAATCCCCTCCTTTCAACCTTGAGTTTGTGAATGTCAAAGAGCAACAGGCAGAGAAATACCCTGAACTCCTTTTTACTGCAGCAGCTCCTTGACATTCACGGACCTAGTGTTGAAAAGAAGGACTACAAAAGAAAAAAAAATGGAAATGTTGGAAGGAGCAGAAAGCAGTGCAGAGGATTTCACTTTAGTGGCTCAGGCAGAGAATAGAATTTTTCCATCCCTGCCCATGAGATTTCACACTTATGCCATTATCAACCTGGTTTTCAGGTTTTTACAGTAATTATAAAAATGGTATTTCCCTGCTCTAGAGACAAACAAAATGTTATATACATCATAGAAAATAATACCTCTTCACCTACCATCCCTCAGCTCTCCTACAAATGATTTTCTCCTGCCAGGCTTTTCAACTTACACAACCAACCAGATGTGCAAAAGATATTGCTCTTCTTCACAATGAGACCAGTAAACCATTGCTACCTGCAGCCATGCCACCACTGTAAAATGCATGACTTCATGAATTCCACAGTGTGACTGCTCACGATATTAAATTTGCTCTTTCATCTGTGGTTGTTTGCAAAGCCATGTAGACTTTGGAAGTCAACTAGAAAGGCTTTGTAGACTTGCTTCATCTACAGACATCAGAATCATAGATTTATAGAGTTGGAAGGAACTTCTAGGGCAGGGGTAGGCAACCTTTCCCCTTTAAGGGCCGAGGGACTTTAGCTCCCAGAAGCCTCAGCCATGTTGGCCAATAGTCCCATGTTGGCCAGTAGCTCCTGGGATTCTGGGAGCTGAAGTCCCTTGGCCCTTAAAGGGGAAAGGTTGCCTACCCCTGCTCTAGGGTCATCAACTCCAACTCCCTGACATGCAGGAATACACAATCAAAGCATCTCTGACAGATGGCCATCCAGCCTCTGTTTAAAAACTTCCAAAGAAGAAGACCCCACCACACTCTGAGGGAGTGTGTCCCCTGTCGAACAGCTCTTACTGTTAGGAAGTTCCTCCTAATGTTGAGGTGGAATCCCTTTTCCTGTAGGTTGAATCCATTGCTCTGTGTCCGAGGGCCTTTGCAGACTGCCAGAAATAGTGCAAATTGAGTCCAATTTAAATTGAGGCACTGCCCTGGTTCAGTGCTAGGGAATCATGGGAACTGTAATTTATTGTGGCACCAGAGCTCTCTGACAGAGAAGGCTCAATGTCTCAGAAAAAAAATACAATTCTCATGATTCCCTAGCACTGAGCCAGGTCAGTGCCTCAATTTAAAGTGGACTCAATTTGCACTATTTCTGGCAGTCTGCAAAGGCCCCTAGTCTCTGGAGCAGCAGAAAACAAGCTTGCTCCATCCTCAATATGACATCCCTTCAACTATTTAAACAGGGCTATCAGAAGCTGACCAGGAGCAAATCAATAGCCAACATTATTATTTCCATCTTTAAAAATAGATTGCAGGGAGTCACTAAAAGCAAAGGAAAAAAATTTAATTGTGGCAGAATTATTGCAGGAACAAAGGCATATTGCTGGGGGAAGGGTGTTTGTTCTACCATCTTATGTTTTCCCTTCTCAGTTATCAAAGTAGGTTTGTGCCACAGGTTCTTGTTGTAACAGAATCTTGCATTTCTGAAAGAGGATGCAGTGAATGGAACTGACAGGGCCTGTCTATTACATGCTCTGGATGATTGCTTATAATCGTGCTGCGTTCCTTCTCCAAAGTCTTTGTTACATGTCTAAACACAGCACAACTGGTTTATTTAGAAAGATGGTGGGACTGTCTGGGCCATTTTCATTGTAACATTTCTGTCAAATGGGAAACACCTTTGCTTACAAGGTTGTTTTATTTACCTGGGAAATGATACCTGCCTGCTTTAAAAGCCTGTTGAGGATGGAAGCATGGGTTGTCCCTTTCCCTGTTTTGCTTGTCCTTCTGTAACACTAAAACCAGATGCAAAGCGAGACGTCATGAATATAAGCCATCTGCTTTTAAAAAGCAGGTGGACCAACTGTGGAGTGTCTTCCATGATGGTGTTTAGGTACTTTAGAAATAGTTTTAATGTAGATTAATGGGGATGTTTCTCTTTACTTAAGCTTCACTTAAGTTTTTACTGACCAAAGCTTAGAAATCAGAAAGCCTGACTAGGCAATATCGGCTATATTTTGTCAATCCATGCATAGTCTCCAACATTTTGCAGAGGAAAACTGCAACATGTGTGGCCAAGCAGCATCAGTGTGTGATCCAGATTGGAAAAGTTATTAAAAATGAAGGACGGACAAGCTAGTTGAGGATACAGCCGTTTGCTTTTGCCTGAACCCACTGGGAAGGGCAAGATTCTGTCCTCTCTCCTCTGCTGAGTTATTTGAGTGCAAGCTACCTTTCCACTTTGAACTCAATTTGCAGCAGTTAAAGTAAGCTAAGGGGAAAGTGGGAAGAGGAAAGAGAAGCTAGGACATTTCAGAAGCAGATGAAAAGTGAGACAAGAGGTGATTAATCTAGACCAGGGGTAAACAACCTTTCCCCTTTAAGGGCCGAGGGACTTCAGCTCCCAGAAGCCTCAGCTATGTTGGCCAATAGTTCCATGTTGGCCAATAGCTCATGGGATTCTGGGAGCTGAAGTCCCTCGGCCCCTAAAGGGGAAAGGTTGCCTACCCCTGATCTAGACTGTCCCTTCCAAAGCAGGACGGTAGGAAAGTATGCTTATGAGAGCTATCTAGTTAGTTTCAGCAGTGGGTCTAACCTCCAGAAGGCTGCTGTTCTGACACAGCAAGCTCATTGCTGGCTCTTCCCATTGCAATGTTTTTCCTACAGTGTTTTTACTGTGGTTGTGAAGGGCATTTTCTCATTTGAACAAGGATTGTATGCCATTCTTAGAAAACCACATTTAAAAAAACCCAAAAAACCTCCCACTTTTCTCCAGTATGAGCTGCTGTTCCAATGGCAGAGAGAGTGGGGTAGGATGAGGGTGCTTTCATCTGCCTTCCCTTTCAAGGATGCGATTCTGTGATCCACCCTTTCCCTTTTGTTTAGGGACAAAGGAAATAATTTAAAGAAGAGCTGCTTTAAGAAATGGGGCAATGGAGGAGGTATTTTTCACTCTTTCTACTCGGGTTAAATATGGGGTACTTTTCATCTCTATGTCATGAAAAGCTTTACTGGTATGTCGATATGTCAGGCTACTATTAAAGTCAGACAGTTTGGGAGAGAAGAGTGCCTCTGCTTCTGGTAAACAATTATACTCGCCTCCTGTTCTACAGCCATTGTATTTGGAGTAGGTGCATGGATTAAGCATGCGAGAGTCAGCTGCTGTGCAGTGAGCCATCATAGTGCATTACTTATTCTCCATTCAGCTGAGCTTTCTTATTGAGAAATTTGGCTAAATGTACAAAAAGAGGGTGGTGGCATATAGTTTCATGTCCACATCCTCCAAACTGGAATTTAGACTCTTGGATACTATTGATTCTACAAAGGTTCTGCTGCCTATGGAACAAGTCATGATGGCATTTTAACATCCTATTCAATCTGATTTGCAGGCTCACTGCACTAGCATGATTTATATATTTGGAACATATATTGATGTTGGTATTGTGTACCTTCAGGTCATTTCTAATGTATGGCAATCCCATCATGGGGTTTTCTTGGCAAGTTTCTTCAATGGTTTGCCATTGCCATCCTCTGAGGCTGAGAGAGTGCAATTTGCCCAGGGTCGCCAGTGGGTTACATGGCCGAGCTTGGATTCTAATTCTGTTCTCCAGAGTCATAGTCCAATGCTCAAACCACAACACCATGCTGGCAGATACTACATCTGAAAAGTGATTTTGTGCATTCAGGCAATCAGGAGAGTTTGCTTGGTTTTTTAAAAGTTCAGATGTCACCCAATGCTTTTTAATGTAGTAGCGGGAGGACATGCTTCAGGGCTTAGAGAGACGTTTTTGATTCCTCTGAGATTGTGGAAGGCCATATTATTGAGGGTGTGTGATCCCCAAGGGTTACACCAGACAGCCCCTGCCCAGAGGTGAATGTATTTCATGGATTGCTCAGTTTCGACTCCTGATATAGATTATTGATTGCACTGCCTAATTTCTGTTCCCAAATCCGATTTCCTACACTCACTGGTAACAACTCTTATTTGGAAAGAGTGGACAGAAAAAAAAATCTTTGGAAAAGGAGCTGTGTCAGATCAGTATTCAGGAGACAGTACAAATAGTATTCCACTCTCCAGTTAATTTACATATCAGATGCAAAGGAAACTGAAGAGATGCCAAAGTTCTTTGCCTTTTGAATTAGTCTCTCTCAGTAATGGAGAAAAACATGATCAGTTGGTGTGTTAATGGAATCATAAGGCCTTTCTTCCTGCACGACTTCACCACCCATCACCAGTCTTCAATGTGAATATTGAGAATAAGTGCTAATAATGTTAAAAGAGGTTCATAATCAGAAAATAATATAATCTAAAATAAAGATAACACAGAGAATGTGAGCCATTTTTGTAAAGGAACTCCTAGGGTTGTTGTGAGAATAAAATGAAGTGAGGAGCTATTCCAGCTGCTCCCTGGAAGGAAGGACAGAATGCAAATTATAATATTAGGGAATGTTGTTGTTGTTGCAACCCTGAGGTGTCTCTCTCAGTAATGGTTTTCTTGGCAAGTTTTGTTCAGAGGGGGTTTGCCATTGCCATCCTCTGAGGCTCTGGGGAATAGTACATGGTAAACAACCATGTCTTCCTAAGTGCAATTTGGGAAGCTTCACTTTCACTTATAAAGAGATGCTTGTGTACTCCTCCATGTTTCTCTTATTGTTAAAGAGGTAAGCTTGTACAAAGACAACTAGAGATGGGGGCAATATTTGGAATTGCACAATGGTTTAAAAGACATGTTTCTTGACTGTTGAAAAGTGCTGCAAAGATGACTCCTGGAAATATTTGAAGACCTACTTGCAGCGAGAAGAAAATTGGTAAAATTACTCATCACTTCCTTTAAGAAGGAAATTAGTGAAGAATTATATGCCTATATGCAATGGCAGGAGTAGCTGGCATGGCATAGTACAGGGGTAGGCAACCTAAGGCCCGGGGGCCGGATGCGGCTCCCCGAGGCCTTTGGATTGGCCCCAGGCCGGTCCTGCCGCCGCCGCTGCCCCCCGCCATGATGATATTGATTATTGTTATTACTTGTTCTTGGGGTTTTCTTGGCAAAATCTCCACAGGGGTTTTGCCACGGCTTTTCTGGGGCTGAGAGAGTGTGCATTTATTTATTTATTTAATATTTATTTATTTATTTATTTATTTATTTATTTAATTTTGGTGCTTCGGCCCCCACAATTGTCGGAGGGACAGCAACCTGGCCCCCGGCTCAAAAAGGTTGCCTACCTCTGGCGTAGTGGCTTGAGTTTTGGACTACAACTCTGGAGACCAGAGTTCAGTTCCCTGCTTGGCCATGAAACCCATAGGGCAAGTCACAGCACCAAAATACTAAGTGGGTCCTTGGTATCTGCTGGGGTTTGGTTCCAGGACCCCCCCCCCATAGATACTAAATACTCAAGTCCCATTGTATACAATGGTGGAAATATTTTCAAGCCATACATGGTTGAATCTGTGGATGTAGAATCTGTTGGTATGGAAGGCCAACATTACTGTAATTCTATACCTCATTTCCTGGGAAGAAGGCCCATTGCATTAATTTGGGGCTTGCTTTTGACTAAACATAGAGAGTACAGGCTGGACTCCTACGTATGCCAGCCCCATTGGATACAGTTGAGAGTTATATCTGAGTAAACTTGCCTAGGGTTGACCTTGATATGCTGTATTTATGAGGAAATTCTAGGAATTTAAATGGATGAGTGTCAGGTGAGTCTGTTGCAGCCATTATGAAGTATTGCATTTATCTACACAAAAATGCATCTCAGGTTTTCTACTGCAACTTGAATTATCACTGTTATGAAGTGGGATCAAATGGATGACACAAAATTCACATCATCAGCCAGAATCCAAAGGATTTTACAACTTGTTCCATTTTTCCTTATACAGCTGCCCCTCTGTTTTTTGCAGACTCGGATCCGTGTCCCTCGCTTATGTGCAAGGGACAAATGGACGGCCCCCGCACCTCCATTCAAGCCTATGGGGCTTGAATATGCATAGGTTTCCATTTTTGTGGAGGGGTCCAGAACGGATCCCCCACAAAAACAGAGAGACAACTGTATCTGTGTTCCTTAAAAAACATGGCTCCACCTCTTTCTCAACACAACAAGCTGTATTATGTACAGCTCTTCAAAGGGAAGCCAGTAAAAACAAATATTTGCATGTCTGGATGCATGCAGACAGCCTAAAGTTAGTCCTATAGTGTGATGTAGTAGAAAATGGTCTGTGACTAAACATTTTTTCAAAAATTTATTTGCAGGGAACCTCAAAATCTTTATCCTCCTGAAGTTAGCAACACAAAGCTTCAGTATGCCGGATGGGGACCTAAAGGACAACAGTTGGTAAGAAAACTCTTAAGTGTAAAGGGGTCATTTGTTACCAACACAATTACACATGTGAATAGCATTTTCTATTGGCTTTTCCAGTTCCTGATATGTTAACAGGAAGAAAAGGGAAAGTGAGTGCATATGTTTGAAGCAGTTGACTATGGTGGAGTTAGCTATCTCCAGCTTTGTGGATCTGTTTTGTTTTGTTTTTATCTGAAGTTCCAGCTCTGGTGCATAAGATATACAGTACTATTAAAAGAAAATAACTCTGAGCTCAAGACTTTATTTTGAATACCAAAATTGAACAGAGAGTATTGTCCATCCACACGGTATTCTGCTTCTTATTGCTCCAGTACTATTAATACAGTACTTTTAAAAGAAAATAACTCTGAGCTGAAGACTTTATTTTGAGTACCAAAATTGAACAGAGGGTACTGTCCATCCACATGGTATTCTGCTTCTTATTGCTCCAAGCTTTCTTCGTTTCAGCTTCATGCTGCTTTTGCTATTGTTTACAATATGCGAATCAGAAATCCTTGCTGATCTATTGCAACTTATGCAGAGATCTCTCAGTAGATTGTTGTTGTGGTGATGGTTATTATTACAGTTGGCCCTCCACATTTGCGGCTTTGACTTTTGCGGATTTGATTATTATTGAAGAGATTAATAATTTTTTATTAATATGTTCTCTCTAGGAATCTCTAGGTCCTACAGTACAATTCTGCTGGAAGTTTACCACAGAATTGTGTTGAAGAACCTAGAAGTTCCTTGAGAAAACACTTCTCTAAGCATTTATAGGTCCTCTAGCATGATTCTATGATCAACCTCTGGCAGATGTTGACCATAGAGTTGCATTGGAGGACCTGGAGATTCCTAGAGAGGTGTTTAGTCAGGTAAAAAGAATACTGGGTTTTTTATATGCGGTTTTTCAACATTCATGGTGGTCCTTCACACCTAAGCCCAGCAAATGTGGCGGGACCACTGTATTAGTTATTTTATTTCCTTATATCCCACCTTTCTCCCAATATACAGACTCAAGGCAGCTAACAGCAAATTTAAAACAGTACAATTTAAAAACAATACAAAAGCAAAAAAATTATAAATTTAAAATTAAAAAAACGTTTAAACAATTTAAACAGTTAAAACAATTACACAGTAAAATAGTAAAATGTATTAAAAACTATATACACATCTTGGTCATGTTAGACGGAAGTTGCTAGACACAAAAAGTGGGTCTGTCATAACTCATTGTGGTATCATGGTACCAGCTTCAAGATTTAACAGAGGGTTTTGGGTTGTTGCCCAAAATGTAATGGTGAGTTTCAAGTCAAAATTCCATACAGACAGTTTCACTTATAGTTCATCAGGACATAGTTTTTAAAAGTGTAAAAAAGCAAGAAAAGTATTTTCTGAGACATTGCTGGTAAGATTCATTAGGTCCAAAGTGGGGAAGTTAAGGTGAGACATGGATCCCCATTTAACCCTTTGGACATATTAGCTACGGATCTGTGCAGCATTGGACACAATTCAGCTAGAAAAGAGATGATGACTAAGGCACTGCTTCTAAGATCCCTGTGAGTTTCCCTCCCCCCAAAAAAAGGTAAAATATTTGGGTGGATTATTTTTCCCCAAAAGGGAAAATGTGGAAGCAGATTTTCTGATGCCCTGCTGGCAAGGGTTCTGAAGTGAAAAGTGGTAGGTGGTGGGAAAACTGGTGGTCCTGTGAACCCCTTTTTGGGGTTCACCCGAGGCGGCACCATCACACTTCAACTAGTAAGAATAAAAGAAGAACTATCCACAATCAGAGGAGCTGTCCACACTGCAGAAATAATCCAGTTTGATGACCATGGCTCCATGCTATGGAATTCTGGAAATTGGAGTTTTCTGAGACATTTATGCTTCTCTGTCAGAAGCTCTGGTGCCACAATGAACTACAAATCCCAGAATTCCACAGCACTGAGCCATAGCAATTAAAGTGGTGTCAAATTGGATTATTTTTGCACTGCAGATGCAGCCAGAACAAAGTCCAGGTCTGACCAAATTACCAATCCAATATACAATGAATAAAGAACTGGGCACAGGAAGCCCAGAAGTAGAATAAGGGTGCATATTGCACCCTCTATCTCACATTCTCCAGCAGATGATATACAGAGGAGCAGGGCCTCTGTTTCTGGATGTGAGAGATCACCATCCTGATTAGTAGTCACTGGGTGCATCTACACTGCAGAAATAATGTTGTTTGACACTACCTTAAGTGGGGTAGATCCATTCTATTGAAACCTGGGATTTGTTGCTTTATTATTATTATTACTACTACAGTTTATTTATATAGCACTGTAGATTTACACAGCACTGTACATACAGTCAATAAAATAGATAAAAATAGATAAAAAGTCTGCCGAGGGCGTACGTTCTACAAAATAATAAAATAATACATATTAATACAAAGAAGGAAACAAATTAAAAACATCAAATAATCATCATGCAATGCCTGTGAACGCTTCCCTGAACAGTATAGTCTTTAACTCAGCTTTGAAGCTGGTTAAAGAAGTGATGCCCTGCGCTCGTGGGGGAAGGAGGTTCCAGGAATGAGGGGCAGCAAGTGAAAAGGGATGGATCTGGGACGGATCAGTAAAAATCCTAGGCTGAGACAGCAGACCTTGACTACCAGAATGGAGGGCACGAGTGGGACAGTAGGGGGGGGAAAGCTCTGATAAATAAGGAGGGGACATGCAGGGCTTTAAAAGTCAACAACAGAAGCATATACTGAATATAGAAAGGGAGAGGGAGCCAGTGAAGGGATGACAATAAAGGAGAAATATGGTCGAAACGGTGAGCAGAAGTGACAATGCATGCAGCAGAATGCTGGACCGAAATTAAAGGACGAAGGTCTTTACAAGGTGTTTAGCCTTCTCTGCCAAAGCATGCTGGTTCTTCACAAACCTTCAAATTCCAGGATTCTCTAGGATGAAGCCATGGCAGTTAAGGTTGTGTCAAACTCTATTATTTTTACAGTGTACATGCACCAATGACAACTATAATCTCTGCATAAACCTGCCAATCTGTTTCCAGCAGTGCTGGCCAAGTGCTTCTGGAAAATCCACAACAAGGTTGTATTCAATAAAATTATTTATTTATTGAATTTATATTCTGCCTTTCTTCCCAATATGGGATTCCCTGTTATTTCTCCTCTAGGAGTTGATATTCCAAAGTCTATTGCCTATGAAAACAGAGGTTCGGCAATTACCAGGTCAGAAGTACCAGGAGTCCCACAGGGTTCTGTCCTGGGCCCAATGCTTTTCAACATCTTTATTGATGACTTTAGAAGGCATACTTATCAAATTTGCAGATGACACCAAATTAGTAAGAGAAGCTAATACCCCAGTGGATAGGATCAAAATTCACGAAGACTTGAATAGATTAAAAAGCTTGGCCAAAGCTAACAAAATGGATTTCTACACGGAGAAATGTACTTAGGGCAGAAAAACGAAATGCATAGATATAGGATGGAGGACACCTGGCTTAATGAGACTACTTGTGAAAGGCATCTAGGCGTCCTAGTAGACCACAGGTTGAACAGTGCAATGCAGCAGCTAAAAAGGCCAATGCAATCAATAGAAGTATAGTGTCTAGATCAAGGGAAGTAATAGTGCCATTCTATTCTGCTTTGGTCAGGCCCACCTGGAATACTGGGTCCAGTTCTGGGTCCCACAATTCAAGAAGGATGTTGACAAACTGGAGCATGTCCAGAGGAGGGTGACCAAAATGGTGAAGGGTCTGGAAACTATACCTTATGAGGAAAGACTTAGGGAGCTGTGTATATTTAGTCTGGAGAAGAGATGGTTAAGGGGTGATATGATAGCCCTGTTTAAGTATTTGAAGGGGTGTCACATTGAGGATGGAGCAAGCTTATTTTCTGCTGCTCCAGAGACTAGAACATGGAACGGATGCAAGCTGCAGGAAAAGAGATTCCACCTCAACATTAGGAGGAACTTCCTGACAGCAAGAGCTGTTCGAAAGTGGAACACTCCCCCTCAGAGAATGGTGGAGTCTCCTTTCTTAGATGTCTTTAAACAGAGGTTGGGTGGCCATCTGTCGGGGATGCTTTGATTGTGAGTTCCTGCATGGCAGGGGGTTAGACTGGATGGCCCTTGTGGTCTCTTCCAACTCTATGATTTTATCATTCTATAGTAATTATATTCTGATAGGGGGCCTTTTTAAACATCACAATAAGTATATTAACACGAATGGCTTCAAAACACATCCTCTTTCTGCAAACAAAGCAAGCAATTCCATGGCTTCTGTTTCATGACAACAGTGCAGGGTTTGAATGTCTCTTTCTTGTGTGGGAAGCTAAGGAGCCAGAGACCAACAGAGAATAAAGAATAATATTTGTGTAGACTGACAATTTGAGGGTGGACTGTGATGCTGGCAGTACAATATATTGAGTTTGTCATGGGGTCTGTTTCTTTGTGTTTGCCATGATCATTTGCTAAGACAGTGTTGCATTATGCAATTCTATATGCAATAAAGTACTTGTACCATGACCAGAAACAGCCTCCAGGAGCACACTGAAAAAATGGAGGGAGGGAATGCGATCAAATGGTTTTGTTGATTTTCAGCTTTGTTTGTTTTTGCTTTGTGCAAAAGATATAGAGTCACTTAACAGCCTTACAGCTGCATGAATGATCAATAAGCGTTCATCGCCCTGGCATGGCAGGATGGAAAATTGTATACTAGGTAACCTCATCTTGTTCCCCATCACCTCCACTCACAATTTAGATGGAGACAATTGGATACACTGCATCCTGTAACAGGCACTCCTATTATGTAGCATTGTACTTGCTTTGGGAAGTGTCCCAGCTTGAGGCAAAGAACACTGGAGGAAAGCAGACGCTACCAACAGATTTGCTGTATTTATGCTTTTCATTCTGTACAGGTTGCTTCAGGTTAGCTTTCCTATGTGCACCAGCATAGAGAATTGGGAAAATTCCCTTTTTCAGATGACAGTGCAACATGAAACTATTGAGTATGATCACTGGGCCTGGCCAGTATGCCACATGAACGGTGCCTCCTAGAACATAGCTCTGGAGGATTTAGAGATTTCTCATGTAAAAAAGGAAATGTTCTCAGCCCTGTGGTTTATTTTCCTAAGTGTTGGTTTACCAGTATTCTGCTTTCTGTTCATTCTTTCCACATCTACTTGTCAGCCACGGAAGCTGTGTTGCATGAACAAGGCCAGTTTCTAGAGGGTACTATTCACAAAGAGCAATGGCCAGGCTCAGTGATCACACCCAGTTGTTCCTTGTGAACTCCTATTGCATGGGAAGATTAGTGGGCATGGTGACTGGCAAGGACGTTTGTCCACTCTTCCTGAAGTTTGCAATGATGAGGTCCTGATGGAGCTTCCTGCTATCATTTCAGGGTTCCTGGAAAATATCTGAATTCCTTTCATGTGCTTGTACTAAACTGGATTTGATTACAATTGTCCTGCAACATTTGTGGCTTTGACTTTTGAGGATTTGAGGATTTGCGGTTTTGATTAATATGTACTCTCTAGGAATCTCCAGGTCCTCCAGCATAATTCTGCCAGAAGTTGACCATAGAGTTGTACAGGAGAACTTAGAAGTTCCTAGAGAAAGCACTTCCCTAGGCATTTGTAGGTTCTCCCCGATGATTCTATGATCAACCTCTGGCAGAGGTTGACCATAGAGTTGCACTGGGGGACCTGGAAATTCCTACAGAGGCTTTTTCTTAGGTAAAAAGAACAGTGGTTTTTTATTTGCAGTTTTTCCACATTCACAGGGGTCCTTCACCCCTAACCCAATGAATGTGGAGGGACCACTGTGTTAGTGTTAGTTTGCAAGGATGGAGAGATCTAGATGGGCAAAAGCCATGGTAGAAAGCCATGTAACTGCCTCCATTTCAGCTTTATTAGATTGCTTTTAAATTGACTGATAGTTGGCATGGTATAGTGTTATCAGTGTTGGACTGTGACTCTGGAGACTAGGGTTCGAATTCTTTTTAAATGACAGTTGACATTTCTCACAGTTTCCTCTTTTAGCTGCTCCATGGATGTAAAAATTTCAAAAGTGCTGCTGCTGCTGCTGCTGCTGCTTCTCCTCCTCCTCCTCCTCCTCCTCCTCTTCTTCATTTTAGTTATTTATATCCCACTTTTTTCCAAGCCATGACTCAAGACAGCTTACAAAAATTAAAATAGATACATATTAAAGTTTGCATCATTAAAACTTGCCAAAAATTCAATTATAATTAAATTATCAACAGAACTATAAGCAATTTAAGGGCATTCCCATTTCAAAAACAATACATAAAGAGATAAGACTGCACATTGTTAAAAGGAGGGATACCACTGTGGCCTTTTAGCAATATGCTCTGCTCTGACCTGCTCATGTTCCTAAAAATGTTTGCAATGAGCTCCTTGCATGCATAGCAATGTGCATAGAGTGTGCATAAGAGTGCTCACACAGCAGGAATCATTTGGAGCAGGAATGGGGGATGATGTGAACCTTCCCATTTTGTTGGGCTGCAGATACCCTCACCATTGGCTATGCTGGCTAGGTCTGATGGGAGTTGCATTCCAACAACATCTGGTGGTCCACTTGTTTCTCCACCTCTTCTGCAGGAAGAATCTGTGACCATACAGACAGAACCTACATGAAGAAGATGTTTTCACCCATAGGCAGAGGATGCAGTCTGTCATGACAGTGGTCTGATATCCCCCCCCCATGCTGACATGTGTTCACTGCAGATAGATGAACATCTGTATAAGAAGTAACGTTCAACCATATCAACACCGTGTGGCTCCGCCTGTCTCAGTACTGTATGTTCACACTGGTGAATATTCTTTAAAGATGGAAGAAGGGATCCCCCATAGTGTTGTTGCTTTTGAACGGGAGACACCAAGGATTGCTCATGGACTGATGATCACCCCTCCTTCCATATTCCAACTGCCATTACTGTGGTCTTTGAGGGAGAGAAGATTAGCTAGGCACAGCTCTATCATTCCTAGTACCCTAGTGGCTGGTGAACGGGGAAGGAGAGCAGCCAGAAGCTGATGGAATTTAATTTTCACCCCACCATTCCCATTTAGAGAGCCAGCATGGTGTAGTGGTTTGAGCCTTGGACTACGACTTTGGAAACCAGAGGACCATTGACATGTCAATCAGTGGTTAAAAACTGTGGAGAACTAAGTGCAAATTGTTATTTGACACAACTGCTAATTGTATTTTGCTGACTTGAGCTCAGGGCTGTGGATGTCACTTTGCTTTCAGGAAGTTGATCCAAACAAAGGGGAAGAACATTTTCAGAGCTGGAACGGTGGCTCTTAGGTTGCTGGGTTTTTTTACTCCAGCTGGCTTTTTGATGTGTGCATAAATATAAACCTGGCAGGTGTGTTTGTTTTTTAGCATGGCTTCACAGAGCCTGCACCATTAATTTTTCATGGTATTATTCTCATATATCTTTTATCGTTTACAGTGACGTCTGAGTCAATATTAAGCTGTAGCCTGGCATGCATAATTGGGTTGGTTTAGGGGACTTGGAGAAAGCAGGAAACCGTGGCAGTATCATATCGTGAACAGCTGTATCCGTCTTGCTTGAAGGAACCATGAAGAGGATGAGTTATAAAAATAACAGACAGGAAAGGTGAAGTACACAGGGCAAGGAGTCTCATAATGGCCATCTGGTACTTAGAGAAGACGTAAAGAACTGGGAATCTTGATTCATTCATTCCAAACCCTGAATATTTGTAACATAATAAGGATGTTGATTGGTTGGTTGATGTTGAATTCATTTATATCCAGCCTTTCTCCCAATAATGAGACTCAAGTTAATAAATAAAAGCTGCTGAAAGGTCCAGCAGGACCAACAGGGACACATTCTCTCTATCAAGTTCATTGTTTATGTCATTCACCATGGTGACCAAGCTGCCTCTGTCTCATACCCACACCTAAAATCAGACTGAAATAATGTGCCTTATCCAACCCCCAGAGTTGAGAAGCCAACACATGCTCTAGTACAGGGGTAGGCAACCTTTCCCCTTTAAGGGCCAAGGGACCTCAGCTCCCAGAAGCCTCAGCCATGTTGGCCAATAGTCCCATGTTGGTGAATAGCTCCTGGGATTCTGGGAACTGAAGTCCCTCGGCCCTTAAAGGGGAAAGGTTGCCTACCCCTGCTCTAGTACCTTGCCTCAAAATGTACAGAAGGATCCAGGGAAGGCTTTTTCTATAAGAGATCTTACCACAACCTCTTTCAGGCATGTAGAGGTAAAGTCAGAAAAGCTAAAGTGCAAAATGAACTCAGGCTTGCTAGAGAGGTTAAGAACAACAAAAAGGGCTTTTGGGGTATGTCCGTAGCAAAAGGAAGAAGAAGGAAATGGTAGGGCCACTGAGCAGAGAAGATGGAAAAATTCTAACAGGGGACAGAGGAAAGACAGAACTACTCAACACTTTCTTTGCTTCAGTCTTCTCAGAAAAAGAAAAGGGTGCTTAACCTGAGGGAAATGGAGCAGAGGACACAATAGGTGAAATGCAGCACAGAATAAGTAAAGAGGTAGTACAGGAATACCTGGTTGACCTAAATGAATATAAGTCTCCAGGAACAGATGAACTACATCCAAGGGTATTAAAAGAATTGGCAAATGTAATATCGGAGTCATTAGCAATAATATTTGAGAACTCCTGGAGAACAAGAGAAGTCCCAGCAGACTGGAGGAGGGAAAACATCATCCTCATCTTGAAAAAGGGAAAAAAGAGGATCCCAACAATTATCGTCCAGTTAGTCTGACATCAATAGCAGGAAAGATTCTGGAGCAGATCATTAAACAGAGTGTCTGTGAACATTTAGAAGGGAATGCTATAATCACAAAAGGTCAACATGGGTTTCAGAGAAACAGTTAATGCCAGACATATCTGATCTCTTTTTTTGATAGAATTACCAGCTTGGTAGGTGAAGGGA
Organism: Phrynosoma blainvillii; assembly: GCA_026167975.1. Taxonomy (NCBI): domain Eukaryota; kingdom Metazoa; phylum Chordata; class Lepidosauria; order Squamata; family Phrynosomatidae; genus Phrynosoma; species Phrynosoma blainvillii. Next base: position 11,683,111 of record JANUYF010000005.1, read on the forward strand.
ATGCTGTGGATATAGCATATCTCAATTTCAGTAAGGGCTTTGACATGGTTTCCCATGACATTCTGGCAAACAAGCTAATAAAATGTGAGCTACACAAGGTAACTGCTACATGGATGTGTAATTGGTTGATCAGCCGAACCCAAAGGGTGCTCAACAATGGCTCCTTTTCAGCCTGGAGAGAATGACTAGTGGGGTGCCACAGGGTTCTGTCCTGGGCCCAGTGCTATTCAACATCTTGACATTCAACTAATATATAGGATGGGGAACATCTGTATGAAAGGAATCTAGGAGTCCTAGTAAACCACAAGTTGAACATGAGTCAACAGTGTGATGTGGCAGCTAAAAAGGCCAATGTGATTTTAGGCTGCATCAAGAGACGTATAGTGTCTTGATCAAGGGAAGTAATAGTGCCACTGTATTCTGCTCTGGTCAGGCCCACCTCGAATACTGTGCCCAGTTCTGGGCACCACAATTCAAAAAGGATGTTGAGAAACTGCAATGTGTCCAAAGGAAGGTGACTAAAATGACGAAGGGTCCGGAAACCATGTCCGATGAGGAACAACATAGGGAGCCGGGTATGTTTAGCCTAGAAGAGAGATGGTTAAGAGGTGATATGATAGCCCTGTTTAAGTATTTGAAAGGGTGTCATACTGAGGAGGGAGCTGGCTTATTTTCTGCTGCTCCAGAGAATAGGACCTGAGCAATGGATGCAAGCTACAGGAAAAGAGATTCCACCTCAACCTTAGGAGGCACTTCCTGATAGTAAGGGCTGTTTCAGAGAGTGATAGAGTCTCCTTCTTTTGAGATTTTTAAACAGAGGCTGGATGACCATCTGTCGGGTATGCTTTGATTGAGAGTTCCTGCATGGCAGGGGGTTGGACTGGATGGCCCTTGAGGTCTTTTCCAACTCTATGAGTCTATGTTGGGACCCTGTCTTGTAAAGAGGCATTAATCAATTCCCTTACCCAGTCAGCAAGTCCTCCTGTGGCCTGTTTAATAATCCAGGAAAGGCAAGGGTCTAATACACATGTGATGCTTGTCACCTCTCATACTGTCCACATCCTTGGACTGCAAAATTGAAAAGTAACCATGAAGATTGGACAAGCAGGGGTCAACATTACATCCACCAGACCTGTATCTACTCTGACATTTTCTTTTAACCCAACTCAAAGAAAGCTAAATAGAAACAATGTTAAAGACTCTATGGATCAGGGAGTTGATCTGTACATAAAGAAATAAATGGATGCAGTTTTCTAGGAGATTATAGGATTTCAAACTACAAGTAGGAAATAACATGCATGGAATGCACTTCTGCATCAAAAATTCTGTCAGTACCGTGCGATATAGAGGAGTCCACTCAGAGCTCTAACTATCAGTTACCTTATAATAATGACTAGTGCATAACTACCTTATATTATGAAATAAAGTAGACAAGAACCATGTCTTTCCCATTGCTGTATAACTGTAACTATTTTAAATTGCCTTAGTAGTTACAAGGAATATGCGGCCTCATTACTTACAGATGGTTTGTATGATAGTCCAGCAATTTCTATTATTCTGATGTGGTTTAATGTAATTAAAATGTAATTGTATTAATTATTTCCCAATACTCAGAAAGTGCAGAATAACTTTTTAAAGCAGTTATATTGGGAACTAATTACTTTGGGGAGGGATCGTCTTGGAAGTAGAACTAATAACTATGAAACACTTTTTTTCCAAGTTCTGGCCAAACTTTAATTCAGAATAAAAAGCACAATCAGGGTTCCTGTTAAAGGCCACGTTTAAGGGCCAACCTCAATTTAAGGGCCAACCTCAATCCTGATATGGTAGCTTTCTAAATGCAGAGAGTTTTTATATCACCTCCACTCTTAAATAATATGAGTCCCAGGAGTACAGTACCAAAGACATGTTCTCCTAGAATCACAGAAATCAAAAAGCTGGAAGGGGTCCGATGGGCATTGAGTCTAACATCTTGCTCAGTGCAGGATCTCCAGCTAAAACATCCTCAGCAAGTAGGTTCCAGCCTTTTTTAGAAGACACCCAGAGAAGAAGACCACACCACCTTTCTAGGCAATTGGTTTCATTGCCAAACCACTCTTATTGCAAAGAGTGTCCTTCTAATGTTCAATCAAAATCTCCTCTCCTGTAACGTAAAACCATTAGACCTGGTCCTAGCCTACGGGGCAGCAGAGAACAGGCCTGGCCTTTCCTCTCTGGAACAGCGCTTGAGGTATTTCAAGAGTGCAATCATGTCAGTCTTCACTGAGCTGAACAAGCCCAGCTCCTTCAACCTGCCCTCAGATGTTTTGTTTTCCATACCTCTTATCATCCTTATTGCCCTCCTCTGAACCCACACAAGCCATGAGGTACATCTATCAGTACATTAATGTATATAGTCAGTAGTATTGCTGGAGTGGGGGGAAGCTTGTGGAATATCCACTAACACAGAAACATGGTTGTTAAATATAGGTGGCCATTGATTTGTATGACTGTCCGATCCATTCTTGCATGCTGTCGGAAACCCTACATCTTCCCATACCTTAAAAACCTTGACTTGGACTTGTCACATCATTCTGCCAAAGATTTGTAGCATGAATCCCAGGTTCTTAATTATTTATGCTAACCATGAAACTTTGTTCTCTTCTGATTCTATTATATAATAAAATATTATCAATGAAGCAGTATGTATCATTTCACATGAAGAAATCTAATTTACAGTGAAGCCCTACATAAGCATCAGTTATATTGGGTTACAGAATACAAGATAATCCATCATGCGGAACTTAAAAGCACAATCAGGGTTCCTGTTAAAGGCCACATTTACTGATGCATACATTAGGTAATATAACAAGGCAGTTATCATTTAAAATAACTACTTTAGAAGTCTAGGCACCGAATTCTATCAAACCACAGTTCTATTTGGAGATGTTAAAAGCCTCTTTTCAGTTCTGTAAAGCACTTGAAATGTGCTGCAAGATTTCTTTAAAATTGACTAAATTCTTGTGGCTGTTTGTTGTAAACCTCAGTGTATAGTTCTTCAGGGGAGACGTGTCCCTTTCTGGGTTGGAGAAGTAATTTTTAAAATATATATAAATGTGCAATAGAGTTTATTTGTAATGCTCAGATTATTTGAGTCATTACTCATAAGAAGTTTCACTATAGTAATATTTTGAAAATAGATGGGAAATGTCGGCATGAAATATTTTTTTTCTTTGGCCTTTGGTCTGAGAGGGGGAATTCTGGAATTAGAGCTCCAGGTCAGGCAATTGTATAAAATTGTTCCCATTATATTTTCTGTGTGTCTTTTGGGTTTAACAGCTCAAAATAGTTGCAGAAAAAGTTTGAAATCATGGGCCAGATATCACTCCAGGTAGGGTTCAGAACTCTGGATAGGTCTTTTAAAATTCAGACTAAAACTTGGAGCAGATTCAGCACTCCTCTGGTATCAGAATAATCAGGTTGCACTTTATTTTCTTTTTTTTACAGATGGTATGCATTGATCTTCTTCCCCCTTGCAAAAACAAAAACAAAAAACCCAACTTCAAGCCAATATGTTTGCTTTCTTAATTTGCTAAATTACAACAGAAGTGTTATTAAGAGGAGAGGGTATGAGGATAGGTGGGAAGTTACAGTGGGCAGACTAGGGTAGCCAGGATTTCAAAACAGCAAAAGAGGACAATCCTGTCTGTTACCAGGCCAGCTTAAGATTGGCCGGGACACAAGAGGTAGACCTATATAAGGGCCACCTCAAGTCTAATGAGAGGAGAGATGCAACATTAGAGATCTCACAAAAACATGGGACTCTTTGAAGAGATTCTCCTCTTGCAAGGTTTAATGCAGGTATTATATGGTGTCAGTAAATGTGGCTGTTAATATGAATATTGATTGTACTTTTAAGTTACGCATGATGGGTTTTCTCGTATTTTGTCACGCAGTATCACTGATGCTTATGCAAAATAGGTTTTCTTCGTGTGAAATGCTACAGTTCCATGGACTTGCATGCCACACACCACAGTCGCTTAGGCCTGGAGAAGTAAAAGCAGGCAGTGGATGAACCCCCTGTAGCATTTGTTATGTAGTTTGAGGCCATTTTGCTGTATACCGAATATAGGGTCAGTATGTGGTGTGTGTGGCCAGCTCCCACTCTTCCATTTATACTAGATAGGAAAATAGGGAATTTGGGGCAGGTCTGCCTGGCTGGTTGGAAAGAAATAGGAAGAGTGGTGCCAAACTAGCTGTAATCCCAGCAGGCAGCCCCTAAGCATTTGGCCCATAAACCATGATTGTTGCATATCAAATGCTCAGGGAATGCCCTGGCATCCACTCTCAGCAAATCAAGGCGTATAGGTTTTTAGGCATCCAGTATGTCCCCAGTACCAGACTTCAAACCTCTGAATACACAGTGTCATGTATAAAACAGCATCCCTAGGACCCCTATGGTAGGCACATCTTCAGCCATCCATGCCTTAATACATATAGAAATAAGCCATAGGTCAGTGGTTAGGGTATTTGCACTGCTGATATCAGTTTCCAAGCTCAGTTATAGATACTTCCACTTAAGACTACAGTCCATGGTTCTTAAAAGTGCTGAGAATGGTTATAGATCTAAACAGACATTTATCTATTTTGTCCCCCGGCTCTCTTTGGGTTAAATAGAAAGCTCCAGTGCTTGTTTCACATAAGCAAAAGTGTGATGAACACAGAGTTGCTCCTTCAAATTGTCTTCAGGTCTTGGAAATAGGGGGTGCACCTACATTGTAGGAATAATGCAATTTGACGCCAGTTCAAATGCTGTAGCTCCAGCCTATAGAATCCTGGGATTTGTAGCTTTGCAAGGTCTTTAACCTTCTCTGCCAAAGAGTGCTGGTACCAGAGAAAATTATAGATTTTAGGATTATATAGGATGAGGTCAAAATGCATTATTTCTTCAGTGCAGATGCACCCAGGCTCAAGGTGATGCAGATGAAAGACCTCACCATGATACCAGTACACTTGAAAGTTTTGGGGGACAGATAAAGAGCTTGGAAACATTACTTTGTTGGACTAGCATGCCCAGAATTTCACAAGTACCATGGCCACTGGTTGTTTTGGTTGGGAATGTCAGGTGTGATAATCCAAATAGTAAAGTTTCCAAGTTTGGATTTTACTGGGCTAGACAAGGTAGGGTGATTTGCTCTAAGAGCAGATCTACACATTCAGGAAGACCTACAGTGCACTTCTATTGTGATATGTACCTCTTAAAAATGGAGGAGGGGAGGTTGCATGTTGTAATGATCTTTTTCAAAGGAAACTCCTTGTATGTAGAGGATTCTAATGTAACTTTCTTCCTTTCTTTATGATGAACAACTGGTGTTGCCAGGGAAAATAACTAAGGGGGGGGGGGGGAGAGAACATTTAGACATGTTATTTCCCATTCAAGGAAATGAAGTCTCAGAAAAATCAGAATATGATATTGGTTTCCCTAGGTAGCTCCTGGAAGAGAACATAATATAAATACCATTACTGTACTGTTTTTCTTGACATGGTTTGGCATATTTAACAAGAAAAACGACTGGTGCAGACATAACCTAATTCCCACAGAGCTTGTCTTGAATACAAATAATTGCCACAAATCTCATTTGCCAGTTTCCAGAAGCAGAGCTACCCATACCAATATCTTTTTTCTTATTAATATATGGCCACCCTAATAAGGAAATTGAACCTGTTTTGCTTCTGTTCTTTATCCATAATGCTGTTTTAAATGTATGTGCCTTGTTAGGCTCTGTCTTCATTAATGTAAGTATATAAGTATGTATTTTCTGTATTAAGAATGGGGAGAGTCTAACCCATGGGCAACACATGGCCTCCAAGGCCATTTTTTTCATATTGGGAGGTATTAAAAAGGATTTAAAAGCTCAAAATACCATCTCGTACCCTCTGAAGTATATAGGACAAAGCAATTTTAACTTGTTTCTCCCTCTCCCGCCAACCAGCTCTTTTAGACACTCTCTGGGACCTAGGACAACCTGGAGAAAATCTTCCCACAACCTTGGAAATCATGGGTGTACATTTTGAATGAATGATTTTTCAAAAAAAAAAAAATGTTACATACCCTCCAAGTGTCCTAATTTGGTAGGGACTGTCCCAATTAATGCTTTGCCATCCTGCTTTTTCAGTTGGTTTTACAATGTCCCAGTTTCCCCCCTTAATGAAGTTTAAAGCAGAAAAGTAATTTACATTCAGTTAAGGCAGCGGTTCTCAAATAGTGGGGCGGGCCCCCCAGGGGGGGCGCGAGGCTCCATAAAGGGGGACCCGTTACGGCTGGAGAGAGGGAGATTGTCCCAGCACAGCCCCAGTAGCTCTATTGGCCAAACCCGCCCATGTGATCGCGCGGGGGGGCGCGAAATGTTTTCTTCTTTCCTAGGGGGGGGGCGTGACAGAAAATAATGGAGAAACACTGAGTTAGGGAGAGGAGCAGGTAGAGTCTTACCTTTCTGAAAACAAGATTTTATAGGGGGTTAGTCAGGAATCAGCTAGCTAACCTAAAATAGGAATCTCTTGGAATAGGCACAAGCCTTCTCACTAACTGGGCTAACTGGGATCTAGCATACTGGCTGAACTGCTATGTTCACATGGTGCCTCTGTTTCAGATCTTATTGTGTCTGTTTTCATTGAGTACGTCAGGAATATGCCTCACCTGTTCACCAAGATTTCTCAAAAATGATGCCAAGGGGTTCAGAGAGTTTCTTCAGTACTTTGGGTTACAGTTCATCTGGCCCTGCAGATTTGAAATCACAAACTGACAAACTCACTTTCGATACTGATTTGCAATCCACATTTCTTGCCAAGCTCTCTGCTGCTGCATGGAAGCACACCGTTGTCTTTTGGGGGTTTGTCTTTGCCTATAGCCAGTCCCAGCTCATTTTAAGCTTTAGCTTTCCTTATACTATAAGGTATTCCTTATACTATTTTAGTATAATGTATTCCTTATACTATTCCTTCAAGCTTGGGCTACACATTTGTATTTTTTCTTAGTGAGTTGTCCTTCCTGCCATTCTATATACATAGTCCTTTTTCTCCCTTTCCTCCTTGAGTTTGCTGTGAGTCCTCATTGGATTTTTCAGATATTTCCCATTCTTCTTCTTCTTCCTTGGGATTATTTGTGACTGTGCTTTTTGCAACTCATTCTTCAAGAACACTCATCCATGCTGGGTGTCTTTTTACTTTAACATGTCTAGCCATGGCATTCCACCTAGTGATTTCCTGAAGTTGCTAAAAATCAGCTTTCCTGAACTCTAAGATCTATGTCTCACTATGGGTGCATCTACACTGTTGAAATAATGCAGTTTGACACCACTTTAACAGCCATGGTTCCATCCTACAGAATCCTGGAATTTTGTAGTTTTGTCAGAAACCAGCACCTCTTTTACTTTCTCCTGCACCAGTCATTCACTTTTGATATCTTCCTGTCATTCACCGGCAGAATTGGGAAGAATACTACCTGTGCCTCAAACCCCTTCAGCTTCCTGCCCAAAGCTTCATAGTCAGAGGTGATTTGCTCAAAGATGTTCTTGGCTGTATCATTAATACCCACAAGAATAAGGAGAATAAGGAGAAGGGGGTATTGATCTGTGTTCCCTATTAGTTTTGACAAGTAGTCAGTGACATTTTGCCCAGATATGTGCTCCAAGAAGATAGCACACTTCCCATTTCATCTTGTCAGGCTGGCACACAGATGCCTCTATACTACTGAACAATGAGTCCCCAGGCACCAGCATCTTTCTTTTCTTCTTGTTATGGTTGATGGTTACCTTGACTCCTTCCCTGGCATGTGGTATCCCTGGTTGCTGATTTCCTGGTTGAACATCTTCACTGCTGCTATCCTCCTGAAGATGTAAGATATGATTGCTTAGTTGGAGAGGTTCTGAATCCCTTCTTTATGCTGCTACTATCAAATACTTTTCTCCAGGGTGCTTCCTCACTGTTACATGGCTCTTCGTTTTCCTTCACAGTTTCTTTCTGCTGGTTTTGTATTATCAATTCTCCCTGTATTCTGCCCAGGAAATCTTTCTGCTCTGTGATGCATTGAAGAGACACAAAACATTGCTGTAGTGCACTTCCAAGAGAGCAACCAGTTTGCACTTGCCGCAGGTGTAGTTGGTGATGTTTTCTGGCAAGAAGACACACATTGCACGTACATTGCAGCAGACAATTATGGGTCCTTCTATCTCCAACTCTGCAATTATTTCTCACTGCTTGCTTTTCTCTGCAGAATTGCATTGCTTCTCAGGTTTTCCCATATTCCTTGAAACTTTCTTCTGAGACAGCTCTGCCATTCCCATAAAGTTTAGCAGTATCGATCCAGTTGTTCCAGGGCTACCGCAGCATTGCCTCTGGGCTAGGCAGCAATCTGTGCTTCCCCAACAAAAGGAGTAAAAGGAATTATTGCAAAGCAGTTCAATTAACTGGAAAATTACAGGCTCCCACTTTTCCTTCTGTTTCCAAAATGATATACATGCTGTCTATCAATTATCACTATACGATTAAAGTTCTGTTATACCACTTTAACTGCCATGGCTGCATTCTGTGGAATAATAGGGTTTGTAGTTTGATGAAGCACCTGAAAATTTTAAATGGCCCTCCTTAAATGGCAAACCCCATGATTCCATAGGATGGAACCATGCCAGTTAAAGTGGAATAATAGCATTGTAATTGTGTAATCTCAGTGGACTCCAGGTATGAGGGAGTAACCTCATCATATTTATAAGGTTATACCACAGTTATAATACTATTTGGGGAAGGGAAAAAGCATCTCCCATTTCTTGTGAAAAAGTGTGAGATCCAGCTTGTGAACAGGCTTTGTCAATTTCATTTTTGCTATGGAAAGCGAGGAAATGAATTTGACAAGCTCATTCACAGCCCTTTGGGAACACTGCCTCTGCATGAAAACTAGATGGATAGATCATATGTATAACTAATGCATTATTGCAATTTTAGCTTCACACAGAAGCATACTAAAATGTATGATAGACACATCTCATCACAGTTTTCCTGTGTGATGGAGGGTTATGGTCTTTCTGGGTTTTGTTGTATTTTTAATGCATTGTTTGTTTGTGAGCATTGCCTCCTTTTATGCTTGCTGGGCAGTTCTGGGAGGGACAGAACTGTGGGACAGGCTGCACTTGCCTGCACCAGATTGAGAGAGCCAACAACAACCCAGGGTTACAACAACCCTGTGAGGTAGGTTACAGTGAGATGTGGTTAACTGTCCAAGGTCTTTGTTGTTGCTGAGTTGGGTTCCATATTCCAGTGAACCTTTTAGTCCAAGTTATTGCCACTGGAAAAGGTTATCCAAGACCACATGAAGAAAAGAAAGGGAATCTGAATGCTTAATTGTTCATCTAAACTTTCTTTTCAAGCTTGACTGCTCCTTGCTTCCTCAGATTGTGTGTGTGTGTGTGTGTGTTGTGCCTTCATGTCATTTCTGACCCTAAGGCAACCCTATCATGGGGATTTCTTGCAAAATTTGTTCAGAGGAGATTTGCCATTGCCTTCCCTGGAGGCTGAGAGGCTGTGACTTGCCCAAGGTCACCCAGTGGGTTTCATGGCTGAGCTGGGAATTGAACCCTGGTCTTCAGAGTCATAGTCCAACACTCAAACCACTAAGTCACACAGATTGCTATCCCTCCCTTCCATCCTGAATTATTATTATTATAATTATTATTATTAAAGTTTATTTCTAAAGCGCTGTCAATGTACACAGTGCTGTACAAAGAGGTAATCAAAGCATTAAAATAAATAAAAACCTGCCAAAGGCATACAATCTAAAAATACAAAAACAATAGGTAAAATAAAAATTAATTAAAAGCAGGGAACAATTAAAATCAAGATCTGTTTAGGGTGGGTAAACTGCATTCTCTCACACATGGAGTCAAACAAGGTAATACATTTGTCATGCTTTTAGATGTTATTCCTCGGGTGGTAAAAGACATCTGTTTGCCATAGTACTTGATTTTCCTTACCTCTATATTTGGATTTATCATAATTTGTTTTGTGATTGTCTGTAGTAAGTTAAACAAGGGCTTAATTTGCAAGTCTGATTGTTGAGGCAATATTTGTGAAGAAATGTCATTATGGGAAAGGAAATTGGTTAACCATGTATAATGTACATCTACTGTACTTTGATTCATTGAGATCCCACAGTCTGAAACAGCTGCCCTATTTATTTTTTCAGTGTTAAGAAGTAGACCAAATTATGCCTGGATCCCTTCCCCCCTGAAATGAATGCAGATACCTATGCAAACACAACAACTCCTACATATACACTGCAACTTACATGGGACTCTGATTTTGGGACATTGTATAACCATTCCATATATAATTTGTGAAGCATGTTGAATGAGTATTTCATATGAAGTACTTTGACCTCTCCATGGCTTCTGAAAATCTAATTTTCCTCTCTGCCATGGAATAATTTTAAAACAACTCCACCTCTGGATCCATAACATTTTTATCCATTTATATTTGTTTTTTTAAATCTAAAAGTATCTGACTGAAAATAACATTATTATTCATCTTGCATATATTTTCATGAAAATCTGCAGGTGGTGCTCACTTCATTGACTGTTCCTCCATATAGGGGGGGGGGGGGGGAATCCTGCACCAACAGAAACTGGGTATCAGGTTTCATATCTAGATATTTTCTTAGAATCTAGTTTGCTACATGGAAAGATTTAGGAGAGGTATGATTCATGCATTAGTGGTCTGAAATTGTATAACCCAAACAGTGACCTATGATTTCAGTTGGAGGTAGGCCATGCCAGTAATGTGATTTGATAATACCCATCTATACAGATTGCAACATGTGGTATGATAATCACAGTTCAAGAAGGATATTGACAAGATGGAATGTGTCCAGAGATGGACAACAAAGATGACAAAAGGTCTGGAAACCAAGCCTTATGAGGAATGACTTTGGGAGCTGAGTATACTTAGCTTGGAGAAGAGAAGATTGAGAGATGATATGCTAGCCATCTTTAAATCTCTGAAGGGATGTCATATAGAAGACAGACTGAGCTTGTTTTTCTGCTGCTCCAGAGGACATGGAGCAATGGATTAGAATGACAGGAAAAGAGATTCCACCTAAATATTAGGAAGAATTTCCTGATGGTAAGAGATATGTGGATATGTGGCCTCAGAGTGTAATGGAGTCTCCTTCTTTGAAGTTTTTAAAGAGAGGATGGATGACCAGCTGTCAGGAGTACACAATGGGACACCATATTTTCAACTGGGAACAGAGCACCCATGGCTTTCCATTTCCCTCTGTTCTGGATTGCCAGTGCCCTGTTGCTCTGTTGGAGGCCATTGCTCCCCTCTTGTTGCAATGTTATTGGGCAAGGGCAGCCTGTCTCACAAAAAAGTTGTACTGTTACACATCACAACCAAACAGTGGCCACACTGCTGAATCATAGAATTGGAAGAGACCTCAAGGGTCATCCAGTCCAACCCCATTTTGCTATGCAGGAATACACAATCAAATCACTTCCAATGGGTGACGATCCAGCCTCAGTTTAAAGACCTCCAAAGGAGGAGACTCCACCACACTCCAAAGGAGTGCATCCCACTGTCAAACAACTCTTTACTGTCAGGAAGTTCTTCCTAATGTTGAGTTAGAATCTCTTTTCTTGTTTGCATCCACTGTTTTTATCCATTGCTCTGTGTCTTATTCTCTGGAGCAGCAGAAAACAAACTTGCTCCATGCTCAGTATGACACCCCTTCAAATCCTTAAACAGGGCTATCATATCACCTCTTAACCTTCTCTTCTCCAGGCTAAACGTACGCAGCTCCCTGAGTGACTCATATAGCAGTGACAGCAAACCTTTTAGGCATTGAGTGCCCAAACTAAATGGCCTTCCTGCACCAGATGTTACCCCATGCCAGAGGCAGGACTTCTGGGAGAACGAGACTTCTGGGGCAGGACTTCCACCCTATGGGGTGGCACATCTGGGGGAACGGGACTTCTGGGGGGGACTTCTGCCCTATGAGCGGGGGATTTCTCCCCCCCCCCCCCCCCCGCATCTTTCCAAGCCTTGAGCTGCCTCTCTGGAGACAGCTGAAGTCCCAGGGGGAGGAGGAACAGGCATGCGCCTATTCCTCCTCCTGCCCCTGCACCTTCCCAGGCTTTCTTCCTTCATTTTTTTTTTTATTTATTAAAAAAACATAAAAAATCCATTTAAAATATTTTCTTAGTCATTTTTACAGTACGTTTACCCATAATTCAAACTTCTCAATAGTTCTTTGAAAGTAAGTACATTTTTTTCCCATTTTGCATACATCATTTCTGTATCTCTTACTTCTGTCATCATCGCAAATCCAGTTCATTTACACAATCTTAATAACTACTTAGCTGCTTTATTCCCATTTTCTATTTACATATTCTTCCACTGGAGCCCACTCTTCCTCAACCAATTCCACATTCTCATTATTCAATAACCTTGTCAATTTATCCATTTCCTTCATCTCTGACAGTTTCAATAACCATTCATCTATCGTTGGAGTTGTCTCCTGTTTCCATTTGGAGGCTATTAGTATTCTTGCTGCCGAGACCATATAAAGTATTACTCTCCAATATTTTCTAGTTATATCCGGTTCTAATTTGTATGTCATATTTAATAGATATAATTCTGGATATAGTTCAAATCTGTTTTTGAGTATATCTTCCATCACCATATGTATTTTTTCCCAATACATTTTCATTTTGGGACATCTCCACCAGACGTGATACCAAGATCCAACATTGCGTTTACATTTCCAACATTCGTTCATTTGCAGTTTATAAATTTTTGCCATTCTAGCAGGGGTGAGGTACCATCTTTGTTCCATTTTCCATTGATTTTCTCTTATATCTTGAGAACAAGTGAATTTTCTTGTCATTTTCCTTGCTTTCTCCCAATGATCTACCATTATTGTCCTACCAATATCTGTTGCCCACTTGATCATATTATCTGATATTATTTCTTTTTCTTGCTTTTGACACATTAATATTTTATATAATTTACTTATCCTCTTCTCTCTTGTCCCCATCCAAATTTTATCTATGTCTTTCAATTATTCTTCCACCCCTTGCAGTTTAGTATCCATTTTAAATCTTTCCTTTATTTGGGTATATAACAACCAGTGCATTTTATCATCTAAATGTTGGATCTCAGACATGGCTTTTAATTCCAATTGGTTTCCAGTCTTTTCCAATATCTCTTTATATTTTAACCAAATTCGAAGGGCTGTCCATCTTCCAAAAAAAGCTTCGTGTGGTGAAGTCCATAAAGGTATTTTAGTATATATTGTTTTTTTCACTTCTTTCCAAGTTTTAAGTAAGCTTCTTCTTATTACATGATGCTGAAATTCTTTATGAACTCTATCCTTATCATAACATAGATATCCATGCCATCCGAATCTATTGTTAAATCCCTCCAAATTCAATATATCCTGGTCTTCTAATGTTATCCATTCGGATAGCCAATCTAAGACGTTCGCTTTGTGGTAGAGTTCCAAATCTGGTACATTCCTCCCTCCATCTTTACTTTGTCTTGTCATTGTTAGCCAATTGATTCTCGCTTTTTTATTTTCCCAAATAAATTTCCTCAGGTCTTTTTGCCACTCCTGAAATATTTGCCTGTTATGTATTATAGGGATGTTCTGAAATAAAAAATTTAATTTGGGTAAAATCATCATTTTTGTCGTCTCAATTCTTCCTGATAATGATAGCTGGATTTTACTCCAATTTATCATATCTTTCTTAATTTCTCTCCATTTTAGTTTATAATTGTTATCAAATAAGTCTACATTCCTTTTGGATATCCATATCCCCAAATATTTAGTTTTATTTACAACCTTACAATGCGTCTCTTCTGCTAATTCTGTTTCTTCTTTTTTTGTCATGTTTTTAGTAATTATTACTGTTTTGTCATAATTTATTTTAAATCCAGCCTTATTCCCAAAGTCTTCTATCGTTCTGAACGTTTCCTTTACATTTTCTATTGGGTCCTCCAATATCAATACCACGTCATCAGCAAAAGCACGTAGCTTATATTCTTTTCCTTTAATCTTCATTCCTCTGATGTTTGGGTTTCCCCTTATCTGATTTAGTAATGTCTCCAACACCATTATGAAAAGAAGAGGTGATAACGGGCATCCCTGACGCGTCCCTTTGCCGATAGTAATTCTTTGTGATTTGTTTCCATTTATCACTAGGCTTGCTGATTGCTCACTATATATTTCTTTAATCCAATTACAAAATTTATCTCCCAACTTCATTTTTTCACATATTTTTGTCATAAAAGTCCAATTTACATTATCAAAAGCTTTCTCTGCATCCAAAAATATAAGTCCCAATTTTTTATCATTATTTTTTTCATAATATTCAATCACGTCTACTATTGTTCTTATATTATCCTTTAAATATCTTTGAGGTAAAAATCTCGACTGTTCTTTTTTAATTATTTGTGAAAGTATTTTTTTTTAGTCGTTCTGCCATTATTAATGCAAATATTTTGTAGTCTGTGTTTAACAAAGATATCGGTCTGTAATTCTTAGCTCGCAATTCATCTCTTCCCTCTTTATGAATCAGTATTATGTTTGCATTCTTCCAGGTATCAGGAATTCCATCTTTTATTATCCAATTAAATGTATCACACAATGGTTTTTTCAATTCCTCTATGAATGTCTTGTAATAAACAGCCGTATATCCATCTGGTCCTGGAGCCTTATCCAATTTCAGCTTTTTTATTGCTTGTTCCACCTCTTCTTCAGTAAAGTCCTTATTTAATCTTTCTCTTTGATCCTCTGTTATTTCTGGTACATCTTGTCTATTTATATACTTTTGAGTTTCCAAAGATTCTATATCATCTTTCCCATATAGCTTTGTGAAATATTTATAAAAAATATCTTGAATTTCTTGCTGAGTATGGACTACTTTGTTATCATTCTGTATCTTTGTTATTAGTCTCTTTTCCTTTTCTTTTTTTAATCTATAAGCTAACCATTTGCCAGATTTATTTGCAAATTCAAAATATTTTTGTCGTACAAATTTCATCTTTTTTGCAATTTCTTCTGATAATCTTTTATCCAATTGATTCCTTAAAAATTTCAATTGTTTATCTTTCTTATCACTTGTAGGGTCTGCTATTAATTGTTCCTCAAGGCGCTTAATTTTATCTTCCATAAATTTAAATTCTTGTTCTCTTTGTCTTTTTAACTCAGCAGCTCTGGAAATTAGTATTCCTCGTATTACTGCTTTACTGGCATCCCAGATCATTTTTGCTTTAATCAATGTTTTGTTGTTAATCTCAAAATATTCTCTAATGCTTGTACTCAATTTTGTCACAAATTTTTTGTCTTTTAAAAGGTAGTCATTTAACTTCCATTCCATTTTTTTCAATGATTTGTTTAAAGTTAATACAATTGCATTATGATCCGATATTGTTCTTGATAAAAATTTCCATCTCTTTTATTTTAGTCTTCATATTGGTAGAAGTAAGAAACATATCAATTCGCGAGTGTGATTTATAAGATTCTGAAAAAAAAGTAAATCCTTTACTTTTTGGGTATAAGTCAGTCCATACATCTGTTAAGCTTAATTGTTCCACTAAGTCAAAAAAAGATGTCGGGAGTTTCCCTTGATTCTGTTTGATTTTCTTTTTTGAGGTCCTGTCCATCTTAGGATTTATTACCCCGTTCCAGTCTCCCAATAAGATTAAATTATGTTCGTCTTGATGTACTCTTAAAATTTCATCCTTTAAATTTGCATAAAAAGAGGTTTGCCTTTCTTTGGGACTGTATATACATACTAAAAGGTATTTCCCTTCCTCTGTTTGTACTTCCACGCCCAAATAGTGTCCTTTTTGATCCTTAAATAATTCAGTCGCTTTGTAGCTTTTTTGAATATATAATACAATTCCAGCTTTCCTTTTCTCATTTGTAGATGTGAACATCTGTCCTAGTTTCTTATTTTCTAAATATTTTATCTCATTTCTTCTAATTTTGGTTTCCTGTAAACAAATAATTTGCAGCCTCTGTTTTCATAATAAATGAAATGTTTTACTCCTTTTATGTTTTGAATTCAGTCCTTTTATATTCCATGAAATAATTTTCATAGCCATTTCTGTTTTGTTTTATAAATTTAAATAATGCTATTTTAAATTCCAGCTGTATCGTAAAGTTGGCCTTCCTCTTCATCATCATCTACTTGACCTCTATCCTGCCTTTCCTCTTCTTCACTTATGTCACTGTCCAGTTTCCCTTGTAGATCCTCTTCAGTATATAACGCACATGCCCCTTGTTCCTGCAATTTTCCCGCCAATTCCTGTTGGCTTTCTAATTTTGTTCTATACCTGGTCTTCATCTTTCCTTCCTTCAATGGTTCATTCGACTCTCCAGTTTGTTCTTGTTTCTTCGATTTCAGTTTCTTCAAAAATTCTCTAGCTTTTTCTACTGTGTTAATTCTGTAGCGCCTTTGTCTATATGTCAAGGACAAGCCTTCCATTCTATCCCACGCGAAACGTATTCCTCTTTTCACCAGCTCCTGCGTTAAAAATTTGTAATCTTGACGTCTTCAAAGTATTGCCATTGGTACGTCCTTGTAAATTTTAACTAATTTCCCTTCTATCCAAAATTCTTTATTATAGCTAGCTTGTAATATTAGCTCTTTTGTTCTTATTCTAGTGAATGTTATGATTAAATCCCTGGGCATATTTTTTTCTTTTGCTGTTTTAGAATTCACACGGAATATCGTATCTGTTTCTCTCCTTATTTCCTCTTGAGTTATCTCAGTGAGCTCTGCCAGGGCTGCGGTTATTATTCCAAATAAATCTTTATTAATAGATTCTGGTGCTCCTCTAAGTTTAAGGCTCTTTTCTCTATGACGGACCTCTTGCAACAAGTTTATATTACTTTCTTTCTTTTGCTGTTCCATCAATTCTGCTGTTGTATTCTTTAGTTCTTTTGATGTTTCTTTTAATTCTTCCACTTCTCCTCTTATTCCCTCTATTTCATCTGTTATTTTACTTAGTTTAGTTCCAAATTCCAATAATTCCTTATGTAGTTCCTCTCTGGTTTCCTTTCTTGATTGTTCCAGTTCCACCTTTATTTCCGTTCTAACTTCCTCTCTCATTTTCTGGAAAGCCTCCAGCAATGACTGCATTGGATCCGGTTTTCCAGTTGTGTCCATAGATGCTCTCCTTTGAGTGTTGCTAGTTGGGGGGGTGGGTGGTTTTTTTGCTCCTGAAGCCATGTTATTAAGGACTCAGCAATATATAACAGTGTTCTTAATACAGTCAGTTAATAAAACAAATTGCTTATCTAACAAGATATAAATCACTATAATTCACTATAACTTGCTTTTAACCTATGCTTAAAATAGAAGGTTCAAGAAAAACCAGGAAGATCACAAGATTAATATGTATATTAGAATTTACACTTCCTTCTTCTATTTCTTCTAAAAAAAATTTATATAAATTTTTAAAATTTAAATATAATATGTATTCTATATAATTAATATTAAAAAGAAGATAACTGAAGCAAAGTCAGTAATATTATCTGTTAAAACCTTTGATTTCAGTGACTTAATCTCCAACACCAATCCCCAAATAGGTTCTTATCTATAAGTTATTTGTATTCTTTCCAAATTAAGTATTAAATTCTTCTACTTCACAAAACTTCCCAGGCTTTCATCTGTCGCTGGAGGAAGCTGAAGGCCTGGGACAGCTGGAAGGAGGAGGAACAGGCGTGTGCCTTTTCTACCTCTTCCCCATTCTGCATGCCAGGGAAACCGGCTTTGTGTGCCTTCAAACCTATGGTGTGGTCCCAATGGCACAGCCTATGATTCTGTTCACCTCCTGGGAATGTAATTGTTGTACTATGCCACAGTTCTAAACAGCACAATTGTAAGTTAGTTTAGGGTGTCATAAATTCCCAACTGGATGCTAGCCATTAATGTTCTGTAAAGTGGAATGCTGTAGGGAAAGAGGAAAACCACATTATAGATGGAATGATTCAAGAAAGGAAACCATGGCCCTGAGTTTCTACAGGGCTGTTGATGACCAGGGCTCTTGGAAGTTTCTCATTCATAGTTACTATGAGTCATAGGTGACTAAATGGCAAATAACAACAATGTCTTGTTGCAGAATCTGAACACAAATAGTCTTATAAGCATATGGACACAAATGACCTACAAGCATTCATTGGCACTGACACATCAACTGCTCCATATAATTTACACAAGTTTTAGCCACTTGTCATGTGCACCTTTCTTGTTTTTAAAAACAAAATACAGCTATAACAAAAAATCCTCCAACAAACCTATTGGTTTTTGCCCCTGCAATGCAGCTTTACCCTCACCCATGATGAGATAAAAAAATACCCCATGTCATTTTCCCACAAACCGTGAGGCAGGAAAACATTTTAACTCTTATGGGAGTCAAAATATAAGAGGAATATACATCAAACCCTAACGGATCCTAACCACAAATTTATCCCTAATCCTGAATACATGAAATTCTCACTTAAGACAAAAAAAAAATACTCACTACTCATCTACATTACTCACAAACAAAGGTTTTGTCTTTCCCTAAATCCTGGCACATGAGAGATAAACTGTTAGCTGCATCCCACTTGAAGGAAAGTACAGGAAAGATATTGGAATATCTAATCTTCCCTGCCATGCAACAGTAATTTTTTTCAAAAAATGTCCATCTCTGTTCAAAGTGAAAGGGAGGAAGTATGGGAAATAATGTACTATTATGCAACATGCATAAAATGATGAGAACTAAATGCCTCTTAAATTTTATGTTGCCTGTAATTCATATAAAATATGGGCCAGTTCCAAGAATTAAAGCTATTTGGGGAGATGTCTGTCTTATTTCTTTTTAATGTCAAAACTATCAAATCTTGTTATAATGTCAGAAGCGTATTTCCTGGAACAAATCAAATGTCTTTGTCATGGGTAATTTGGGTATCCTGGACAATGTAAATCCATTTATTCTGAGTGGAGAGTGAAAGTTCAAATGTGTGTTTGTGTGTGGTTGTAATATTATCAAATTATGACCATGCAGCCTCTTCCATGGTTCGACACCCCCCCCCCCCCGCTTTAAGGCTTCATGGGTAGGCTGAAGGACACTGTTGATGGGGGGGGGGATTTATTTATTATTTTAGTTACTTAATATATTTCCTGCTGCATATTTTAAGTTTTCTAGCCAGCATACAATAAAATATATATATTTTATTGTAAGCTTATGGTACAGTCAGTTGAAAATTTAAAATGTAGGACCATACAATTTGTAATAAAAATAATTGAAACATTCTAAAAATGTATTAAACAATTGCATAGTTTAAAAAGTCACAGTTAAAACAATATAAATGCATGTATGTTTTTGCACTAGGTGAAGTCATTGAGCCCTAAGGCTTTTATTGAAAGCCAAGTTTTAATGTAGCACCAATGAGAGTAGCACAGATGCCTATTGGGTCACAAAAGAGAGGACATTCCACTGTGGAGGAAGTCCTCTCCCAGCAAATGAATTGCTGTTGGGTTGCACGGGGGACCCCTCCAGCTGATGTCACGTTGACTCCCTGACTTTGGAAAACTTACTTTTTGGATTAAAAATCCCAGATTCCCCATGCCAGTAATTGAGGGAGTTGTAGTCCAAACCAGTCATTTCCCCAAGCTCTGGGGCTACTCTATGAGTTATGGGAACCTTTCCCTGAAAACTGTGGAGCTAGTTAAAACCCAGGCTCCACTGTGCAAAACTTGGAAAGTGGGAGGAGGAGAACCTTCCCACCAACTCCTACCCAATCCATTACTAGGGTTTTGGGGGGAGAAGCAAAGTGTTCCATGTTCTCCCTACTCCCCCTTTTTGAAGTAATCTGCTAGCAAGTTGCATGTGCAGGCATCCCTCCTGATTCGCGGGAGATCCGTTCCAGAAAAAACCTGCGAATCTGAAGAAACTCAAATATTGAAGTCCCCATTGGTTACAATGTGGGGTGCTCCTGCGCACGTGCCATTTTGTCCCTCCCTGCTTGCCATCCACGAATGAGCAAGACCACAGACTCCAAGTCCATGAACAGGGAGGGACACCTGTACTATTTCATATTATCCATTGAGTCTGGAAACCAATGCTCAGGTTGACATCTTTGAGCACACAGCTTTCCCCACCTGTCCTCCCTCCAGATGTGCCAGACCACTATCAGACAACATGGCCATTGTAGTAGCCCAACACAACTGGAGAGAATCAGCATCACATATCCATGCACATATACAATTATATACATATTCATGGAGTCCCTGTGAAGTCAGTGAAGATTATAAAGAGAAACACACAATCAAATGAGTAGAGGACTACAACCTTAGATAACTGAATTTAGGCAAAAAATTGTCAATTAAGACCTAAGGAGAGTTCTGCTGGCTCAGAGCAAAGGCCTACATTAGATACGGCTGATTTTGTGCCACTTGAGTTACCATTCCAACTCCTTGGATTTTTCCAAGTGGTCACATTCTCTTCTCCATGACACCATCAGTGGGTAGTTTCCAAACTCTTGTACAAAATTTTCCCCATCTTAAAAGGTTGAAATGCCTCCCCAAAGACTTGCCTGCTTGCTTAAGAGCTGTAACTAAAATTCTACCCATTTGAATTTGTCTTCACCCAGCACTGGAATATGATCCCTGAAAATTTATCAGAAATTAAATATGGCCTGCAGATGTTAAGAGGTTCACCATGCTTGGCCTATATAGTCCAGAATCCTGTCATCTGTTGTAGTAGTAGGAAGAGGAGGAGGGAGAGGAAAGGTTGCTAGATCTCAAAGCCTGGTCCAGAGTCTCCAGTTTTCTTGGCTTATACCCAGTTGGGAGATTTGGGTGCATATTCTCCAATTTTCATGGGGTCATCTTTGAGCAAGAAAAGCCTGTGTGTAAATCTCCATTTGACCTAGTAGAACAGCAGCTTGCTACAATTGGCAAGGCTTAATTGATTGCACAGATTATTGAAAGGGTTTATTAGTTATTGTCCTCTTTCCCTCCCAGTCATGGGGGGGGGGCAGGGCTCACCTACTATTCTGCACTGTATCCACTTTCTGTCTATAAGCAAGTAGGCTAGATTAAATGTTCCTTCTCCCAAAGTAGATGAGAAAGAATTGTCCCCTCATCTCCTCTTGATTTAGGAACAGCCCCTTTAGCTAAGATTTCTGCTTTAATATCTCCTACTGCGTATTGTAAGATCTCTGGCAAGCTTATGGTACAATCAGTTGAACAATTTAAAATATAGGACCATACAGTGTTCCCTGCCTCCCTCTGTGTTTGTGTGTTTGAATGAGAAGCTGTAAGCAACTGTGGTTGATATTTAATGGAAAACACTTAAGGAAATCACTAAGAGCTGCTCCTAGGAGTGCATCTACACTGTAGAAATAATGTAGTTTGAGATCACGTCATGTTCTAGCTCCATCCTATGGAATTCTGGGATTTGTAGTTTTACAAGGACTTTAGCCTTCTTTGCTAAAAGTGCTAGTGCTTCAGGATTTTGTAGGATGGAGCCATGGCAGGTAAAATGGTGTCAATCTGCATTATTTCTATAGTGTAGATGCATCCTAGGTCTCAGGTTTTGGACTAGAAACATCAGCGCTTAGGATGACCCTGAACTAGCAACCTAGTAGTATTAGTAGTATTCACCTTATTTATATCCAATTTCTTTTCCCTAGTACTGGGAGTCAAGGGTGTAACCAGTTACCTGTGGACACTCCTCAAGTCCATGAAGACTAGCCATTTCTTGCTTTTATGTTCCATCTATTGCCAGCATTCAACCCAATGCTGCCTTTTGCATGCAAAGCATGTGCTTTCCAGCTGAGCTACCGTATATAGTCCCCTCCCTTGACTCTTGAGCTTAGTTTTATTCTTTGTTTCACACTATATTTTCAATGTCTCACATAACTCCACACAGATTTGAAATGTGTACAATAGAACAACATTAACTTTTATATATATATATATATATATATATATATATATATATATATATATATATATATATTCATATATATATATATATATATATTCATTTTAGCCATAGGCTAATTCATCCAAACAGCTGCTGAAATTAAATGAGGATCTTTACTTGCTTTGGGATCCGTTCCTTTTTCTCTGGTTGAAACATACATGCCCACTCGCACTGAGTTGACACCTGAACAGAAAGCAAATTTCATTTCCCCCTGCTGCCTTTTTATAAGCATGATGCAGGAAATTGGTGCATGAGACTGGAGCAGAGATTTAACATTATTCTGAGCACCTTTAGATGTATAAAATCTGCATTTTTAATTATTGAAGGTCATAAATAATGTTCCTTTTAAATCTCAGTGTTTTCAGGCTGCTCTGTCTATTTCACATACTCTTAAGAATTATAGAATAAATTAATCAGAGGTGTTTTAAGATGCAGAAATGTTGTTTGTAAAATGAATGCAAATTTTTGGCAGTAACAGAGAAATCTAAAGAATAGACTGGTTGCTGTTGATACTAGGAATCAGTGGCTTAAATCTAATCACTAGCCCTAAGCAGAGTAGCCTCACTGAATCAATTGAACTTACGTAAGTGTTGATTTGCCAAGTTGCCATCGATTGATCTTCTCTCCCTGGGATTAGCAACTGGATTTAGGCTCCAGCATTCAGTCAGAGATAAAGTGAACATTACGGGCGAATATTTGAAATTACAGGCTGTTAAATTATCCATTGGATTCTGTGTTTTTCTTTAAAAAAATGTTTTGGCAGTTTCAATATTTTGCCCAGAACAGGGTTGCCATATCCCAGTCCCTCATATCTGGATATCTAATTTGCATGGTATGGAAATTATTATAATTGTGCATTTTATTAATTTGCATTCTGGTTATGCAAATTCAACACATTAATCATTGCACTTTTGCTATCATTATGTTTCAACCTCAGTACCAATGCCAAGCTAAAAGCGTTTTTTTCTTCTCTCCCCCCCCCCCCCCAAGTTGGTGTAAAGAGAAGGAAATTTCCAAGCAGCCCCAGAGAGTAAAGGGACTTCTTTTGGAAGCGAAATCCACCATGCTGCCTAGCTGTAGGCTCAAGCCACAAACACAATCACCACACAACACAAGGCTGTTTCTGCTTGCCTCTTTTCCTTTTCTGCCTTCTGGGCCTGTATTGCCACTTATTCTTTCAGAAAGAATAAGTGGCAATACTATGGCTATGCAGTAGCAACTGAAGCTTGCAGGGGGGCGGATGAGACTCCTGACAGTGCAAGTCTTCTTGCATGATTTCCTGCCTCATCCCCTCTGCCACATTTTAATCTACTGACCTGCAATGAAGGAGAAATCCATGATTTACTACTTCAACTGGCCCAGCCAGCTGGGATTTTCCAGGTTTGCCGGGACAAATGGCAACCCTGGCCTAAAAGAAACAGACCAAACCCTAAATGCCTCTGCAACAATGAAAGCTGTGAGACAGAGATGGGTGCAATGCAACACTCTTCATGTTGCTGAACTAGAGTTCCTATCATTCGTCACCACTGGCTATACTGGCTAGTGCTGATGTGCATTGTAGACATGCAGCATCTAGGGGGCTGCATTTTGCCCATCCCTACTTTAGTACCTTTAAACATTAGCAAATTAATGGCATATAACAGTGTTTCCCAAATATGTGGCTCACCAATTGTTGTTGGCTATGCTGGTGGAGCCTTCTGGAATGTAAACTTCCAGCAAAATCTGGGGAATGGATGGGTGCGGTTACTTTCATATACCCTCCAACATTTTACAAGTGAAAACTGGGACAAGTATAGCACAGTAACATCAAAGCATGGTCTAGATGACAACATTTATTTAATGGAGAAGAACATACAAACTGGAAAAGGCTGCAGCAATTGGCTTTTGCCTGAGTCTACAGGGAAGGGCAAATTTCTACCCCTCTTCTTCTCTCCACCCTGCTGAAGTTTGCAACAACTGAAGTAAACTGAGAATAAAAGACAAAAGTGGGAGGAGGAGAAAGAAACTGGGACATTTTAAGAGCAGCTGAAAATGTGGAATGACAGAGGATTAATGGAGACTGTCCCTGCCAAACTGAGGCAGTTTTAGGGTATGCTTTCAATAATGCTTTGGTTGTGACAGTAATGATCCCCCTGCCCCCAGGCAACAGTAGTATTCAGCACAAAGCAACAGATTCACAAAAACTGTAAAATTCACAGACATCTTTCTTTTCAACTTTTTTTGTCTTGGTCCTCATTTTGCTAAGTATCAGATAGAAATTCATTTGGCTTATTTTTTTTGTCGTTCCCTAGAGAGACAAAACTGTAGCAGAAGAGTGCTACTTTTATTTCATTTTATTGTTAGATTTTCTTCCCAACAGCTTTGTACTGCTGGGGGGGGGAGCAGTATTTTTTTTTTAATCGTCTTTCTAACTTTTTAACTGACCTGTTATAGTTGTGTTTTAATGGATTTGTTTTAAACTTTTAGATTGCATCTCATTTTGCTTTGCATTTCATTGTTGCTTGCTACCCTGAAGGGGGAAACAATTCTGTCTTTTCTTTTCTTCTTTCCTTTCTTCCTTTAAAATTTCATTTCATTTTTAGCAGTGCTAGCTGGAAAACTCTGGAAGTTATAGTTCATCAAGTTGCTTTTCCAGACTCTGATTTTAGCCAAAAAGGATGTAAATTTAATGAAAAAATACGAGAAATAAATGCATGTTGCTGTTCTTTTTTAAAGGGGGTTGCTCTGACTGTAGTTATATCTTCTCATTCATTTCTATACTATACGTTGTTATTATTAGAAATTATTGAGAATTTGTATGAAGCTTCTAAGGCAGCCTGGAAAAATAAATACAATTTTCTGATCAAAGGGTAAGGACAGAGGGTAGACTATATTCCTTCGGGGACCACTAGCTAATCTTTGCTGGGCAACCTACTTCTGGGAGAGAAGTTTCAAGAATGTGGAATAGATACAGTGATACTTATGTAACCGAGGTTTATCCCCAGTATTTTCCCCTGAGATCTTAGCACTCACATATTGTCAGAGGCAAAAGATGAGTCCATTGGCATGGAAGCACTGAATCAACAGTCTCTTGTACTGTTCTTCTACAGCTGCTCTGTAGTTTATATGGGAGCTGTCCTGGTGCTGAAATACTGTTGTGAATTGGACCCAGAGTCTGGAGCAGCTATAGGAGAGGCAGATGTAAAACTAAGAGTGGGTTCTCCATCCCCATAGAAATAGATTTCACAGCTGCCCCTGCATAGTGATTTTCTTGTATAAATGTTTTCTGGAATGACCTTTCCATTTTCCCTGGACATTTTAATCTTAAGACCTTTCACTGCTTCCAGGTCTGCTGTATTAATATTTTTGCTTCAAGGTAAATAAAAATACTGTCAATATTTTATCTAGTTGCATTATTTATTTACCTTTTTTACACTGTGATTTTTATTCTAGTTTGGCTTTTTACTTTTTTAAAAAAATATGGTTTAAAAGAGCTGCTTCAGGATCTTTTATTGGGCAACCACTTTTAATACATACCTGCTGGAAACTTAAGGATCTGAACTTAGGTCTCTCCCCAAGCCTTTCTCCTCAGTTACTCAAGCAATAGAGAATCTGTGGCTCTCCAGATGTTTGTGAACAGCAACTGCCCTCATCCTGTGCCATTTGCTAGGCAAGGGCTGATGGAAATTGCCATCTAGCAACATCTGGAGTGCTGCACCTTCCCTACTCCTGACCTCCAACCTGATACTTTCTATTAATCTGGATGTGCCAGTGGTCCACCAAGAACTTTCAATTATTGTTGTTGTTGTTGTTGTTAGATGTTTTAATGCAATTATTGTTTGTACTTTAACTTTTTATCATTAAGTTTTAACTTGTTTTTGCTTTTGTGAGCTTTTATCTTGAAGTGATAAAGGCTCATGCTGGAGAATTTTTTCTTCTGTGCAACTATTAATGGTATAGGAATCTTCTCACCCACTGTACCTCCTAATAGAGGACCAATGGCCATAGTCCCATCAACAGAGCTTGAAAAAGTTACCTTTTAGATACAGCTTCTAGATTTCATAGGCAGCATGATCATTGGCCCTGTGCTCTTAACACTAATCAAAGGCAGAATTTCCCAAAAATGTTGCTTCTAATATTATCAGGGTAGGTGCTTCTGTCATGAGATGTGTGCATAACCATGTTGGCCATGCTGACTGGGAAGATTGCTGGATTATAATCTCAAAAGGTAATTTTTCCAGGCTTTCTGTCCATTAGCACAAGAATGATCACAATGCTACTGAGTACTTTATATTTTGCTGTTAAGCCTTCCATGTTGATCACAGTCACAAAATGATTCTCTCCTACATTTCTGTGTAGATATTTATCTTTGAGAACAACATCTACTACTGTGCCCATGTGGGGAAGCAAGCCATCCGTGTGGTCTCCACTGGAAAAGACAAAGTTATTTTCAATGGACTCAGCGACTGGCTGTATGAAGGTAGGATGGAGAATTTAAAATCACTGCCAGATCCAGAATAATTCTGAGCAGCTTGACCTGTTGTCAGTTCACATACACACATGCATACATATACATAGAGGATATTTAACAAGATACAGTTGGCCCTCCATATCCACAGATTCTTTATCCATGGAATCAAACATTGAAAATATATATATATACATATATATATATATATATATATATATTCCCCCAAACAAACCTTGATTTTGCAATTTTATATACGGATCACCATTTGTCTGAGAAACACTTTTGTAACTACAGAGGACAAGAATGGGTGGGGAAGAAAATCCCAGTTCGACTGGTGCTGGTTGCTGTTGGATCTCTACCCTTCATTCCCTTCATCTCCATGCCCACAAGTTTTGCATTTTTATGGCTATTCATACAGTCTGATTATAAAGGTTCTTCCTGGGCACTGGTTCACTCCATGCATCTGAGGAAGTAGACCAAGTCTACAAAAGCTTATGCTACAACATTTTTTGCTCAGTTAGTCTCAAAGTTGCTACAGTATCTCATTGCATACTAATTTCCATCTACCGTAGTTTCCTGTTATAGAGGTGACCATTCTTGAAAGAAAAAAAAAAAGAACCATCCCATAGCTTGACTTTATGGATATATTGTTAATAAATCTTCCAAATGTGTTTTGAAGGCCAATGTGATAAATCATATATATTTTTCTTTCTTTGGGGAGGTTCCAAGTGTTAAAATATTGGCAGCCATGTTTTTCAAAGAATATGTTAGAATTGAAAAGTCATTCTAAGAAAGTCTTGCTGTTTCCACAAAATCTCCAGCAGTGAAGGCTGCAGTTGCTGACTAAAAATTATTTTCCTATCAAAAAGATTTTGACATATGTGGGAAAATGTATGAAAAATTCATAATGATGTGACCTTTCTCAGTAAGCTTCCACGTACTGTAATTGGACAGCATGACTGATGAGGTACTACAGGATGCTAGAGCTGAATGCTAATTTTTAGCAATCACTATTTAATAACTAATTCATTTTCATTTAGCTCCACAGTGACCAACCTCTCCCTCAAACACGTACACATACTCATGGGCTCAGGGACTGGTAACACAAAAATATGTAATATCAAATGATGACACCAAAGCCTGCAATCATTGGGAGTAATGGATGAAAAGAGAAGACGATGAAAGGAGGGTGAACTATTATCAATTTTGGCAGATTTAGATCATGCCCTTTCTCCCAGAGAGTTCAGGCAAGCATGCATAGGATTAGGTTGTTTTATCTAACTTGGGTTAGTTTGAAATATGGTGACTAGCTCAGGGTTCTGCTGAGCGGCTTAAGCCATGCTTCTGCCCATTACATCACACTTGCGCTACCAATCTGCCCTTTCCTTTCACATAATAATCAAACATTAGAATTACAGTCGCCCCTCCATTTTTGCAGACTTCAAATCTGTGTCCCTCGCATATACGTGATGGACAAACAGAGCAGAACTAAATGGGGTGTGCACCCATGGCACATGTGCACACCCGTGGGCACACACTGTCTTTCAAGCCTATAAGGCTTGAATATTGGCGAAATTCCATTTTTACGGGGTGTGTGTGTGTGTCCAGAATGCATTGCCCGCAAAAATGGAGGGCTGACTGTATAAGGCAGGGGTAGGCAACCTAAGGCCCGGGGTCCGAATGCAGCCCCCTGAGGCCTTTGGACCGACCCCAGGCCGGTCCTGCCGCCGCCGCCACCCGCCATGATGATATTGATTATTGTTGTTATTACTTGTTCTTGGGGGTTTCTTGGCAAAATCTCCACAGGGGTTTTGCCATGGCTTTTCTGGGGCTGAGAGAGTGTGCATGCATTTTTTTAAAAAAATTAATTTTTTAAAAAAAATTAATATTTATTTATTTATTTATTTATTTATTTATGGTGCTTCGCCCGCCCCCCCCATTGCCTGAGGGACAGCAACCTGGCCCCCAGCTCAAAAAGGTTGCCTACCCCTGGTATAAGGGATCTTGTAGGTCACCCAGTCTAACCCACTGTTCAGTGCAAGATCTACAATGCAAGAGGTAACTATACTGGCTGGCTATCCAACCTCTGCTTAAATCCCTGCAAGAAATAGGTGGTGGCTCCCATTCAGTGGGCTGTAGAATCCGCTCCAGGTTTTAATTTGGACATTAAAAGAGCTCTTGAAAGTGCTTAATCTTCAGTTCAGTTTCTTAAATAGTTCCTTTAATGATTGGGTTTAAACATGGAGTGGATTAATGACCCCTCTAACACCGGAGCCACCAGACTCCATGGCACAAATCTGTGAAGCCTCTTCCACCCTGAAGTTTCCATTCATTTCAGATAGGTTTTTAGGGGCTACATTCCAGTGGCGGGTGGAGACCAAGGCAATAGTGGGCAAACCGGAAATATTTAAGCTTAAAGCTCTTATGGTCTGTAACTACGTCTTAGAGAGCCACCATTGGACCACAGCCCTGGAGACTAGGGTTTGATTCCCTGCTCAGTCATTGAAACCCACTGGGTGACCTTGGGTAAGTCACACACTTTCAGCCCCAGAAAATCCTGTAATAGGTTTCCCTTAGGGTCACCATAAGTTGGAAATGACTTGAAGGCACACAACAACAAACAAAGTCTTAGGATAGGCATTTCAGCATTTTAGAATATGGGGGAAGTACAAAAACTAGGAAACATCCCAATGATAGTGTTGTTGGAAAATAGGCATGGCCATCTGGTTGGTTTGTGAGGTGAAAAGAGTTGTTGTGTAGAAGGGGAAACTTCAGCAGGTGGAGCTTGGATGACAAGCAACACCTGCTTAAATTCCATTTTCAGAACAGTTATTAAAGGTACAGGAGCTCTGTCCTGTTTTTTGCCTGACACCTCACCCATTAGGGGAACTTGTGATGTTTGGATTTAACCCCCAGGAGAGCTAGATTCAGCATCAGGACCTGACATTCTCCATCCCTGGTCCATCAGCTCCCAAGGCAGTGTGTCCCAAAGTTGAACAACTCTTATTATTAAAGTTTCTCCTGATGCTTATCCAAAATCCTTTTCCTTGCCATTTCTACATATGGGTTCTTGTTGATTGGCTATCATGCAAGAGCATCTTCTGTAGGTTTCCTCTGACATTTGACTTGAATCACCCTACCATAGGGCTGTAAAACTTTGCTTCTCTCATCTATTGCTTGCATTTTTGCATGCACCCTTAAGCAATGAAAGATGTGGCATATAGTTACTAAATGAGAATGACAGTTTCCCCCCCCCCCATTTTCCCCATGATTTGTTTACATTTTTGAAAGATTTTGTGAAAAATTCATTTGCACAAAAAATGGAGATATATATATATATATATATATATATATATATATATATATATATTGCCAATAGTGTATTCTGCACAAAATAATGCTGTTGTTGTTGTTGTTGTTGTTGTTGTTGTTGTTGTTGTTTTTGCAGGGGGGTGCTTTTTCAATTTAAAAAACCCCCAAGATTTTTGAGCAAATTATTTTTTTTTCATATTAAAAACGTCCCAAAATGTGAAAAATCTTGTGGTGGTTCCCTATTTTTCCAACAGGACATCGCAATGTGTTGAGACACTTTTTTTCATTGAGGATGATAACAAAATTGAGAGTATCCTTTAAGTTACAGTATGGGCATACATTGCCCATTTCCTCCTTCAAATTCCTAAATAGCTGGAAGCAAGTTTGGGTTAAATCACATTTTGTATTCTAATATTTGTTAACTTTTTGTTTGCTTTATTTCAAAGTTTCCTTGGTGAGTGACAAACTCCCCTCTTAAACTGTCCTGTTCATAGCAAACTGCTGACAGAGAGAAATCAGTATGGTGATGTGTTTAGAGGGCAGAGGCTAAGAGAACAATGTTGCTGATGCTTTGCTGACACCTCTTTGTATTCCATTACTGGAATGCTCAGGATGTTCTCTTTGACTTTGACTTCCGAGCCAGTGCTTTATGAGAAACAGAACGAAATCATGGAACCCTGAGATCTAATATTAGCGATAGAAAGAATTTGAAAAAAAATATTTGAAAAGTGGTCCAAAATGTGGGAAATATGAGAAAGATTTGGCATATCGCTACCAAATTAATAAGTAATATATGGGGTGACTTAGGCTGCATCCATATTGCAGAAATAATCCAGGTTGATACCACTTTAACTGCCATGGGTCAATGCTATGGAATTCTGGGAACTATAGTTTTGCAAGACATTTAGCCTTCTCTATCAGAGAGCTCTGGTACCACAGCAAACTACAGTTCTCAGAATTCCAATGCATTGAGACATAGCAATGATGCAGTGCAGATGGAGCATTAGTAATGGTAAGTGGTAAATTCTGAATAGATACCAGATGTTAATTAACTATGTATTATCGTGACATTTTGCTTGGATGTCATTGGCTGAGATCACTTAGTAGCGGAATATGGCACTAATATGAAGCAACAAAAATGAGAAGCAAAGGGGTTAAATTCATGCTGGGAACACTTACAAACTAGCACACTTCACAGCTAGCTTCTGAAAGAAATAGGATGTACCTGTTGATCCTGGGTTTGATTTGGGAATCTGTACATCTAGCAAAAAAAATAAGAGTGTTGTGCATGTTTAGTTGAACATCTAAATGTTTAAACCAGGGATGAGCAACCCATGGTCCTCTAGAATCCAGTGTCTACATATTTGTAGAATACAGTTCACCTCATCCCTAACCAATACATGCAATGATGAGGAATGATAGGAAACAACGGACAACTGGAGGCCATAAGATGCCTATTCTTGGCATAAATAAGAACCCTCCTTCTCATGCAACAAATTAATC
Source organism: Phrynosoma blainvillii (assembly GCA_026167975.1). Lineage (NCBI taxonomy): Eukaryota > Metazoa > Chordata > Lepidosauria > Squamata > Phrynosomatidae > Phrynosoma > Phrynosoma blainvillii. The sequence continues at coordinate 11,714,390 of JANUYF010000005.1, forward strand.
CTGGGGTTATGCTTCCATCTTTGAGATGACATGGCACCTCTGCAATCCACAAGTTTGACATCAGTGTCTCCCAAGAGAAAACCTACACATGTAGGTCTCTATGTGAATAGGCTTCCATGAAAGCTGAAACCTTATATATAAGAAAGTGCATAAAGAGAGATATGTTAAGATAACATTGATAGACAATGTAAGATAGGTAGGATAGATAGGAAGAAAGATGGCACATTGGCATCACAGCACTGTGATGCTGTGTAAAATATATTGAGAGTGCATCTACACTGTAGAAATAAAACAGTTTGACACCACTTTAAGCATTGTAGCCTCATCTGATGAAATTCTAGGATTTGTAGTTTTACAGGGTCTTCAGCCTTCTCTGCCAAAGAGTGCCTCACTAAACTACAAAACCCAGGATTCTATAGGATAGAGTTACAGCAGTTAAAGTGGTATCAAGCTGTATTATTGTAGTAGATGCACCTTTATATATTTATTTGTGTATTTACACACTTCTATCCTGCCCTTTATCACAGGATCTTATAGGTTTCCACAGATGTCAGAAAGGCTACTTTTGAGGACTACACCCCCCAGAGTCCTCCCAGCCAGCGTAGCCAGTAGCCATACTGCCTGGGGGATTCTGGTAGTTGTAGTCCACAAAAGGAACTTTTTTCAAGATCTGGTTTCCTTTTAATCCAAAACTCTACCAATTCAATGTTTGCTTTCTTGATCTGCCAGTGGCCATGAATTTGCACTCTAGTATTTGTGCTTGTTTATACTTCTGTCATTTTAGCAAGTGTCTGCAGTGGGATGGCTTATGTTTAGCCTTCTTCCCATTTGTGTCAGCACTGCAGTCTCTATTATCAGTGAGTATGAGAGCCAGCATGGTGTAGTGGTTTAAGCATTGGACTATAGCTCTGGAGACCAGGGTTCGAATCCAGGCTTGGCCATGTAAATCCACAGAGTGATCTTGGGCTCTTTCAGCCTCAGAGGCTGGCAATGGCAAACCCCCCACTGAAGAAACCTTCCAAGAAGACCCTATGACAGGTTTGCCTTCAGGGCACCATAAGCTGGAAACAACCTGAAGGCACACAGCAACAGCAAATGCTGAGATGGAGCATACAGGAGCAGCTGCACAGGGAAGGCTGTGGCTATTTCATCATCCAGTTCTTAATGTTTGTGTTGTGGTGTGCGAACAAAGTAACTGCAACCACTAGCATAGTTATTGCTGTGGTTGGTAATCTGCTTTATTGTTTTCCCCCCCTAAAATGTGATGCAATTTGAAGATTATAGCTCGAAGCTCCCATTCCCACCCCCAAGAGGCTAGTGGTAAATATTGTGCTTGCAAAGATCCCAGCTTTTCTTTTCTTTTTTGATCAGATTTATTTTGCATGGGTGGATTAGACTTTTCAAATTATGGTTCTAGCAACCCCACCTTGGTGACATAGTAAATCAGGAAGGGAGAAGACAAACCTCAAACAGGAGGAAGTTGATTTTTCCCTGACCATTTCTTGGAGTATGAGTACTTTTGTTACCATAAAGAAAACAAATTCTACTATTAATCAGGCACCCCACCCACCTGCCTGCCACTTGCATTTCTTTTTTAAATCCAAAAAGCGGATTTAAGGCCGTTTTATGTTTAAAATGCAAGAATTTATTGCATCCAGGCTTAGCTTCAAACCACCCCACTCACTCAATAAATCTACCAAAGGGTAAACTTTCTCCAAGGTATTATGCTGAACTGTTGACTCTTGATGATACGGAGGACCAAAAATATATTCAAATCAATCAGCACTGATGTTGTAGCATAATCTACTTAGTGAATTTAGCTGGAAGGTTGCAGGCTGGGGAATAGATTGGTCATAACATGAAAAGCTAGATTAAGCATGGTTTTTGAAGCTCAAAGAAACATTAGCATTGCATTTGCAGAGTGTGATCTAACTTTTCTGCTTTCATAGCAGCGTCCTTTGAGTTTTTAGTGCAAACAAAGAAGTAACTGCAACAGAAGAGAGGGCAAAGGTCTCAAACCACCTGTGGTGGAGTCAATTCCAGATCTCTGTTTCTTTACATCAACACTGGGAAGTCCTTAACATTGCTGTTTCCTGTTCTTGTCTTGCTGCTGCCAACCTTCTTTGGAAGACTTGGGATCTAGCTGCAAACTATCCAGCCTAGTGAGAAGATCACATACTCAAGAACTTGAATTGTATGTAAAATTATATCCAGCTTTGTTAATAAAAAAAGATAGTCCAGCAGCAAATTTGGAAAAGTTACTATTTTGGGCTACAGCTCTCAGAATTTGCAATCTGGAATTTGTAGTCCAATGGCTAAATTCTATTGGGAGTCCTAACTAGAGCAGGTGGATTCAATCAGTGGGGTTTACTGAGGTGTTGACTCACATTCAGTGACTGATGCAATGAGTCCAATATAGTTCAATCAAATCTAGACTAACCAAAAGGATTCAGGCCCCAAAAATAACTCTTCTGAGCTCTGGTACTTCAGACTCCAAACAGACACCCAACCTGACTGACAGACAGGGCAGGGCAAAGGCATTTTCCTACCTTAGGGGATGAATGAAATGATATTCCTTTATGTGCTATCTGTAGAACTTGAGAAGAGATGGAAATAATTGCTGATATTCTACATCTGCTGCATAGTTACGTATGTGCAACTAAGTAATGTTTTCTGACCAGATTGTCCTTCAAGCCGACATTAATAGCCAGCAGCCACATTGGATGAAGAATATCTGTTTAGCTGCAAATCAGGATGCAAGGAAGATGACATTTCCAGCCCCCAACAGTCAATCTTCGCAGCCTTGTTTGCTGGGGGTCGAGGTGTGCTTGGGGGGAATTTACATGTCTTACAATATAGTCTTATTGACTATGGAGCAGTTAGAGATCCATAATTCTAGGCTATGAGTCCATAAGTGCAATTCAGAATGCCAGCCAATATTTGCTGGTGTTGTTTTTTACCTTTTCTGGTTGGGGGAAAAAAGGATGCGCAACATTCTGGAGATCTTGCACCCACCCACCCAAAATAGAGCAATGGCAAGATTTTTTGCATCTTTGGAAGTCCTCTGAAACTGTGTGCTCAAAAACAACAGTATGTTATGGATGGAAAACATGTTTGGAAAAAGGGCAGAGCAACCTTGCATATTTCCATGCCAAAAAAAAAAATTTGCCTTAAAGATAGCAATTAAAATTTTTGCAGAAATCATATACTCACACATGGTGTAGGGAGACAATGGAAGTTATTTGTACCGGCATTCAGAGATAAAATAAGTTTTATATCACTAAATGCTGAGCAATGTAACAGCTGGATCTTATTGCACTGCTGGCAGTGAGTGGAGTTCTCCACTTTAGGTGAAGGCAGCAGGATGGTATAGGAAGTGCAAAACAAGTTTTTTTGTGCTAAGGGAGGTGTGTGTATGTGTGTGTTGTGTTGTGTGCCATGTGCCTTCAAGTCATTTCTAACTTATGGTGACCCTAAGGTGAACCTATCATGGAGGCGGGGGGGTTGGCAAGATTTGTTCAGAGGAGGTTTGCCATTGCCTTCCCCTGAGGTTGGGAGCGTGTGACTTGCCCAAGGCCACCCAGTGGGTTTTGTGGCTGAGCAGGGAATTGAACCCTGGTCTGCAGAGTTGTAGTCCAACACTCAAACCACTAAGCCATGAGTTATTTGAACTTCAGGACAAGTGAGGTTTTCTTTTATTTTTGTTGACTGCATAATGGGAAGGAAGGTGATATGGAGATGAGTGGTTGCAATGTGAGCACATGGCTGTATTCTGGTAAATGACTCAAAATAACCCCAGAAACAGTGGAGTCATGTGGCCTTCCAGATGTTGTTGGACTGCAACTTCTAGCAGTCCTAGCCAACATAGCCAGTGATGAGGAATCCTAGGAGTTGTAGTTCAACCATTTCTTCAGAGCTGCATGATTCCCACCGCTGCTTCTATAAAGCACTGCACGCTAGTGGGATCTTGTCAGTCTGCTGATGAATGCCCCATGCAATGGCTTCACTAGGGAATGTGGGGGGTGCGGACTGCTAAGGGCGGGGTGACACCACTTCTCCTCAAATACCTACCTTTTGGCAGAAACAGGCTGTGGCATTCATCTGTATCTCTTTAAAATGCTTTAAAAGATGGTGGGAGTGGGGTGAGGCTCAATGAGAGGAGAAAGGAGAGGCCCCAGAACTTTTTAAATTAAAATTAAAATTTAATTTTGTTAAATTTAAAAATTATTTTTAAATTTTCTTTTAAAACATCACATTTTAACCAAATCTTCATGATGTATAAGTAAATACATTTAGGCTGTGCATATGCTATTGTGATTTGGAAGTATAAAATTAATTGTTTTATATCACAATTATTAGCGTTCAGCGTTACATTCAGTGGAATATTGGAATTATGATTTATGAGTAACATTAGTGCACAAAAGCATTACTAAGGATTCTGTATGGTGGGAAATGGGAGGAGGCCAATGGTGTGTGGCGGGGTGACACCATGAGTTACCACACCAGGTGACACCAACACTAGGGATGCCACTGTCCCCATGCAGTGGTGTTCCCACGCAGGGTGACACCCGGTGCAGGGAGTGGGGCTTCTGGAGATAGGGTTTCTGGACCTGGACTTCTGGCGGGCTTCCAGGGTGGGGAGGGTGCATGGGAGTGTGGCACCCCCACGGGGCTGGGAAGAGCCAGCATGGCCCCAAAAGCACTTGTTGGGGCCTAGGGAAGCCAGCATGGGGCTGGGGAAAGCCAGCACAACCCAAAAGCACCAGGGCAGGGCCTAGGAAGGCCAGCGCGGGGCTGAGTGAAGCTGCTGTGACCCCAAAAGCACTTGTGCAGGGCCTAGGGAAGCTGGCAAGGAGCTGAGGGAAGCCGACAGGGCCCTGAAAGCACCCAGGTGGGGCCTAGGGAAACTGTTGCGGGGCTGGGGAGAGCCAACACAGCCCTAAAAGCACCAGAGCACAGCAGAGTAATAATAATAATAATAATAATAATAATAATAATAATAATAATATCCCGCCCCTCTGCAGAGTAGCAGCTGTGCATGCCAAAACAAGGGCGGTGGAACCGACCTGGTTTCACCCCTTCTGGGGTCACCCAATGTGGCCCGCACCCCACCCCCGCCCAGTGAAGCTACTGCCCCACTCAGTCTCCATTTGGAAAGGGCAGCAAGGTATGTAATCCTGTGTGTATTTCCGTTCAACATACACACAAACTTCCATGCACAGTTTGCACAATATTATGTAAACTGTGGCCTACAAATTTTGCACTTGGCCCAGAAAATGCTTGTGAATCTTAGCTTTACTGCCTGTCTCCAAACAACCACTGTTGCCTGAGTGTTGGCAAGATATAGAGTTGTTTGCTGCCCCTTATTACAAGGAATGCCCTTACCTCAGGGCTGGAAATGTCCCCTATTTGAGGGTTGGAAAACTTTTCGTTTTATATAGACTGAACAAAGTGCCAAATGTATTTATGAAATGTGTACATCATGCAATTTATGAATGTGGACAATTTTAATTGTGGACAATTAGACAAATACTTGATTATGGGGGGTTGCAGACTGCCAGAAATAGTGCAAATTGAGTCCACTTTTAGGGTTAGGGTTAGTGCTATGGAATCATGGGAACTGTATTTTATTGTGGCACCAGAGCTCTCTGACAGAGAAGGCTCAATGTCTCGGGGGGGGGGGGGGGGACAATTCCCATGATTCCCTAGCACAAACCCTAACCCTAAAAGTGGAGTCAATTTGCACTATTTCTGGCAGTCTGCAACCTCCCTAAGTTAACTGAAATCAATATTTTCATCTAGTACTTAGGTAGAACACAAACATGTTAAGCTATTTCCTGACTGTCAACTTTACATCTCATGAATTTTGACTATCTCTTACTGTTATTTTGAACAAAACTAGCAACATGTTACTTTCCCAGTTGCTCCCATCCTCTCCTTCAAGTGAGGCACATCATGTTAAGACCTCTTCTAGAACCATTATTCTACTCAGCATCGTTTTTACTACATTTTCCTATAATATGTTTTACACTGCAGGCTGTTAAGGAGTTGATAATTCTTCAGTTTTTGAAAACATACAAGCACCCCAGAGAAAGTAGGAGCTTGCCAGAAGAGAAAGAGCTAACAGTTAAAACAGTCAGAGATTGATTTTAGCTGCTTTATAGGTGACTTGTTGCTTGCTAAAAATTAATAGATCTATTGAAAGAGAAGGGAAGGTTTACTTCCAGAATGTAGCCCCAAAATGCAAAGATTTAATGTCGGCAATAGCAGCAGCATGTTAAAAGGCACAAAGAAAATACTGATCTTAAAATGGGGCACAACAGCTATTTTTCTATGTGCAATGAAGCAGCACCAGAAGATACAGCTGGTTATGGCTTTGTATGTAAATCCATGCTTGTTCTGTTCTTTCGCACAACAATGAGGAACTGCAAAAAATTCTTCCCCTCTTGTGGTATGGTAAGATATTTTCTACCAGTTTCTGAGAATCATTATTGTAGAAATGGCATAAATTGCATAGATCATATAGCTAATCTATGGCAGCCACTGCCTCATTGCATGAAGTTTTACAAATGAGAAGCCTCTTATGGATTGTTTGCATCTTTTTAAACATTCTTGTTGAGTGTTGCTGAGATATAAAAGGTCTGGAAATGAACAGATCTGCCACAGATCTGCAGAAATAAAGCAATTTGATACCACTTTAAACTGTCATAGCTCCATCCTCAGGAATCCTGTGATTTGTAGCTTTGTGAGGTATTCAGCCTGGTCTGTCAGAGAGCTCTGGTGCCTCACCAAACTACAAATCCCAGGATTCAGTAAGATAGAGTCATGACAGTTAAAGTGGTATCAAACAGCTTTGTTTTTGCAGTGTGGATATAACCCTAGCTCTCTGGAAAGTGTTTGAGGAAGCTATGTTTGTTTAGCCTGGAAAAGCAAAACCAGAGAGGTGATATTAAGTTCCTAGAGTGGAACACACTGTTGTTGTCGATTGATGTCAAGTCATCTTCAGCTTATGGCAACCCTATGAATGAGAAACCTCTAAGACAATTCCCATCAACAGGACCTGCAAACCCAAGGCTTGATTGAATCAATCCATCTGTAATGTGCCTTTGCTCTGTTCTGAATGCCTCCCAAGAGACCAACCACTTTTGGAGTATTGCGCTTTATGAAAAACTTTCAGCCAAGCTTAAAGCAATAGATAGATCTGATAAATATGACCTATTTATAATTGCTGTGTACCTTCAAGTCATTTCCAACTTCTAGCAACCCCTAAATAAAAGCTACCAGGTTTTTTTTCTTGGCAAAATTTGTTCAGAGCAAATTTGCCTTTCTCTTCCTCTGAGAAAGTATGACTTACACAAGGTCATCCAGTGGATTTCCATGGCTAAGTAGGGTTTTGAACCTTGGTCTCTAGAGCCATAGTCCAATGCTCAAACCACTATATATCACATTGTCTCTTTGGTGAATTTATAGCTATCTTTAAATATCTTTGTGGATGTCATGTAGATAATGGAGCAATTTGTTTTCTGCTGCTCCAGAGGGTAGGAGCCAAAACAATGGGATCAAATAACAAGGACATGCAGCCTAAGCATTGGGAAGAACCTCCTGATGGTAAGATCTATTCAGCAGTGAAATAGACTACCCCAGAAACTACTCTTTGTTGTAGGTTTTTATGGCCTCTTCTTAGGGGTTCTTTAGCAGTGAATTCCTGTATGACATATAAGGCCTTTACAATTCCTTCCAACTTTATGATTATATAAAGCCAAGACAAAGCATGTTTGTGCTTTGATTTGCAGATGGAAAAAGAACAGCAATTTTAATGAGGCAATCTGAGCAAAATTCAGAAACTTTTATCACCACTAGCCCACCCAAAAAAAGTCCTTATTATCTCATTCTTACACTGGAGGTGAGAAATCTTGTGGAAGTTAATAGGCTCCTTCATTGCGAATGAACCATGTAGTGAGATTTCTTCACATCTCTAATATTAGGCAGATATAGAAATATCCGTCCATTAACTGTCTCTTGCAGAACATAATTGGTTGAATCTCCCTTATTTGAAATGCTAGGGACCTAAAGTGTTTTGGATTTTTTTCAGATTTTGGAATATTTGCATATCCATAATGAGATAGCTTGGAGATGAGCCACAGGTCTAAACCCTGAACATGTAACCTTTCTATTTTATATGGTTTTAAGTTATAGCATGTCTCCCTGGGTCTATTGACTAAATAAAGATTGATTGATTGACAAGTCTAAATATAAAAGTCATTCATGTTTTGTATACACCTTATACACATAGCCTGAAGGTAATTTTATACATAATATTTTTAATAGTTTTGTTCATGAAACAAAACTTGTGCACATTGAACCATCAGAATACAGAGGTGTCACTATCTCAGCCACCTGTGTGGACAATTTAGGATTTTGGAGTATTTTAGATTTCAGAATTCCAGAGAAGGGATACTCAACCTGTACAACCAATATATATATATTGTCATATTAATCTCGGTGCCACATTGTGTCTCAGGCATCATTGCTGCATTACCTTTGGTCCTAGGTTATGAAGCCAAGGAAGTAAGAAAGAGAGATTACCATAGCAAGCAATGCCCTTTCCCATAGTCTCTTAATCCTTACTGTGTCAATGTCTCATATGTTGTTGCTATTTCATACCGTAACTTTCCAGTGACATCTGGTGGAGGAATTCAGAGACATCATCATATTAGTCTGGAATATCAGTATACAAAGGGATCTTGTAGCACCTTTAAGACTAACTGTGCAGAAAGAAGTTGTAGCATTAGCTTTTCTAGACTCAGTCTACTTCTTCAAATGCATGGAGATCTGGTAGAGGAGGCTAAGATGTCACTGTTTTGGTTGAATGTCTTAGAAGTGTGGAAAAAAATAAGATTAGATAAGTCATTTTTACTTATAATGAAATAAGGATATATGTTACTATTAATATTTATTTGTTCTTTTTTTTTAACTCAACTTTCCTTCAAGGAGTGAAGAAAGGCATTTTATCAACAAAACAATTGTATGAGATAGGAGTCTGGTGAAAAACCAGTGAGTTTAAGAGCTGAGTGGGATTTGCACCCAGCTCTTCCTAACCCTAATCATAAAGCCCTAATCATAAAGAAAGGAAATTATGCAGTTCTCCAAATGTTAAACTGAGATTTCCGGTATTCCTCACCACTGGCTATAATGGCTGGTGCTGCTGGGACATGAAGTCCGACAACATCTGGAGAGTTGCACAATTCCAAAACCTGACATAGAATGAAAGTAGGGAGCTCTTTCAGCATGAGGGCTAAATTCAAATTTCAGAGAAGTTCTCAGGAGCTGCATTCCATTGGCAGGTGCGGGTAAAGGCAAAACTATATGGTCAAAGTCGCTCACATATTTTACCTGAAAGATTCTGCTGCCAGTACCTGAGCCTCTGTTGAGACATTTTAGACTGCTGGAATGGAGAAAGTAATTCATGCAAATGCAAGGAAATCACCAAATTGTGTTATGGGGAAGTGGCTGGACAGTCTTGAGAACCCTGAAGAGCCTGATTGGGACCCCAGAAAACTCAGTCCCAGGACTTGAGATTCTCCATCACAAGAAGAAGCTGCAGGAAGTTTGCTTCCCCTCCTCAAAGAAATGGGGACTCCCAATGCCCATTGCCCTGGGATGAGAGAACCATTGGGAAGTACACTCTGGCTTCATCCATTGGCCAGAATAGTAAGGGGAGCGAAATATTGTCATGTGCCCATTGCTTCCAAGTTGCCATAAAATTGTCTGATTGGAAGACAGAAGGAACACATCAGGTGCAGGAAGGATGCAGCTGTTAGACTGCCATTCTCAGCTGCCCTACCCAACCTCACCAATGGTGAGGAACGCCATATCTAGAAGGCTGCATGATTCCCCCTTGTGTCATCTTCGTATCAAAAACATGCACTCAGCCCACTATCCTTATTTTACTATTTATTTAGCATGCTTTATTCCCATCATTCTATTGGAGAGGGGGGGAAATAGCTCTGGAGGAGAGAGTAAGGCTGCTCCCACACTGAAGAATGAGTGCAGTTTGACACCACTTTAACTGTCATGGCTCCATCCTATTGAATCCTGGGATTTGTAGTTTGATGTAGCACCAGAACTCTCTGACAGCGACAACTAAATATCTCACAAAACTACAAATCCCAGGATTCCATAGCATTTAGCCATGGCAGTTAAAGACGTGCCAAATTTCATTAACCTCCTTATGTTTCAGATTAATCAAGAAAAATATTTTTAAAATTGTTTCATAAAATTTCATCAAGACAGGAAAACAGGTCAGATGAAGAAGGTGTATCTTCACCATTTTCCTATAAGCGGGGAGGGCAATCCATTCCACAATCTGTGAACAACACAGGAGAAAATCCTTCCCCATTTTACAGAATCATAGAGTTGGAAGAGACCTCAAGGGCCATCCAGTCCAACTCCTTTTTACCATGCAAGAATACAAATCAAAGCACTCCCAACAGGTGGCCATCTGACCTCTGTTTAAAAACCTCCAAAGAAGGAGACTCTACCACATGCCAAGGCAGTATATTTCACTGTCGCTGTCAGGATGTTCTTCCTAATGTTGAGGTGGAATCTCTTTTCCTGTAGTTAGAATCCATTGCTTCAAATCCTATTCTCTGGAGCAACAGAAAACAAACTTACTCCACCTTCAGTATGACATTCTTCTAAGTAAGTTATCATATCACCTCTTAACCTTTCTTCTCCAGGCATCAGTTGTCCATCAGTTGGGTCTTTGTCCTTCTCACCCCTTGGGACACCCCTTGTCCTTCTCACCCCTCTGGGCTTAAATCCAGAGAGACCATTCCAAGAGTTTAGAAATGACACCTTGGGGACTACAGTGCCCAGTATCCACCTCTCCCCTTGCATGGCCACTGCCCATGCTGTCTGGCAGTCTGGGCACTGTAGTCCAACAAGGTTACTTTTCCACCCTCCAGCCATTTCACTATCCATCATTCAAAAGCAGGCAGGGCTGTTGGTCTGCACTTGCCTAAGTTCCAGCCTACCATCCTTTCAGCAAGTCCTCCCTTTCATGAGTAAGCATTGTAGTGCCAGGTCAGGAGGAACAAACAGATGTTTTCCCATCATTCTCTATGGCGGCAAGAGCATGCATCATTTGCTTGGAAGAATTTCAAGTAATATTTCAGCTGCAATCTGTCCCTGCTGGGTTTTTAAGTACCATTCAAGCTGCAAAAAAAAAAGCCATCCTCATTGAACACATACCCCTCATTAGGTTTACTGCAGCTTAAGTTTCATATTGTTGAAAGCTGGAACAATCTGTTCTTAACACTCAATGGCCCTTCTTCACTTGTTCTTTGAAATCACTGGGATCATTGTTCATTTAACAAGTGCTGGCAATCATGAGAAAATCTATGATGGTTGCCAGCAACGGAGAGGAGAGGTGAAGAGCACATTTGCATGTGTACCTTTGAAAAGCACCTACATTTGCACAGAGATCAGAGGTTACTTGTAATTGGATCCTTTCCCCAATAACTATGGTAGAAGTTCACTATATGGTATGATAGTAACTTAAGAAGTGATAAGTTAGCTGCGATGCTTTATAATTACTTTTATAGTTATGAAGTATGTCCTCATCACATGTTGGAGGTGGAATTTAGGTACATAAATCTTCATAAATTTTATTCTCACAGCTAAGAATGAATGAATCTACCATTCCTCTCCAGACTGTGCAAAAAACATTGAAAACTGCACAGTTTTTGGAGGCTATTTGCAGTTTAGGACTTATTCTGGGGGAGGGGGGCATGTGTTGATTTTTTTGCATGGAAACCTGCATTTTCTATGACAAAAAAACACAAAACCTTCCTACAGAGAAAACAGTATTTCTATGCAGAACATAACATTTCTGTGCAGAAAACTAGTTCCCTGAACACTAAACAATTTTCTGCACCAAAAAACAGAATAGAAAATAACATTTCTGTGCAGCATATGCTGTTTGCTGTGCAGGAAAAAATATTCAGTAGAAATCAGTTTTCTGAGCAAGAAATAAAATAAAACCCCATGTACATTTTTCAGTTTTCTGAGCAAGAAATAAAATAAAACCCCATGCACATTTTGAATGCAAAAGAAGTACCATACTCATTTATATATTTATTTAGTTACTTACTTCATTTACATGCTGCCTTTCTCCCAAAGTGAGACAGAAGGCAGCTCCCCATCAGGGTTTCCCAACACTTGAAAGCCCTGTTTTTAAATCATTTTTGGGATAGTGTTAAATAGTCCTTAAACAGAAATAATACCGTAAAGTTGTTTTTAAACTTGTGGCTATAACAGTAGCTAGAAACTGTTGGGACCTGTTACCAATAACAGTACTTTTTAAGGACTAATTTTCAAACTCGGTTGCATTCCAAAGCATATAATTAACTAAATTTATATAATCTAAGCCAGATATTACTTCTGTCATTGCTAAATGAGAAGCTAGTTGTAGACTTGTTAGACATTATAGCATTCTGTATATGCTCAGAGGTACTCTTCTTATGGATAGCAACCACAAGAGCACCCAAAGCAACAAACAATTTAATATTATTGGCTCAAAAGAAGAGGCAGTCTGTCCTAACAGTCTAACTTTGCAAAAAGATCTAATCTGTGTGTTTTCCATTAATCAACCTGAAAGAGCTACTACATAATGTTCCAGTTTTTGTAATCACTAATGCAATAAAAATCCCTGCTTGGCCTATCAACGTGCTATGACAAAAACCAGAAACAAATCTACCCCTTTACTGTGAGAATGACTGGGTGGTTGAAGAGCATTAAGGGGTAACTAATCTGCATTAAGTTATTTTCAGTATGCCCCATTAGATACAGTCCTGGAACTATTTATCCCCAGTTAAGCTACTTTGGAGTAAATGGCTTATGCGGGATTGAAGCCAAAGCTCAAGTTCCTTTCCAACAAACAGCTGAAAATGCCCTGGATTCACATATCCTGTTTTCTTGCTGAGACAGATGTGTGTGTTGGGGGGAGAGATTTCTTCTGGAGAGGTAATGACAGTGCTAATCTCCTCATCACCATGGTTTCATAGGCTATATTCTGAAGCCCACATTATTCTTGTGAAAAGATTTTTGAATGTTATATGCCACCTTGTGGTAGGATTTTAGCTTTTCCTCTTTCCTCCCCTTCAAAGTAATCCCAGTGCTATTATATTCAGATGCCTGTTATAAAGTAAAAAGGAGACTGGACATCTTTATCATAACATTTCTTGAGTTCTGCAGGCTGTCCTTTTGCTGGGTTTTAAATGAAATATTCAGTTTCTTTCCCCCCGAGTATGTCATCTGCAGCTTACTTTCTTCTGAACACACATCTCTAGCCAGGATTTTATCTGCTACAAAAAAAAAAATACTGTGTTACAATATATAACATACTATTTATAAGTGGTGGCCTTGTAGTTTGGAAATAGAAAACACCCAAAAGACTATCAAACTTGGAAATGTTACTCTTTTGGATGATATCTTCCAGAATTCTGTAGCCAACATAGCCATTCACCATGCTGGCTGAGAGATTTTGGGTACCGTTTTTAAAAAAAAAGATTTAAGCTCCAAGTTAAAGTAGATTCATGCAAAGTTCAACTGATGCAGGAAGTCCTTCTATATCCCCTCTTGCTAGGGCCACATCTTGTTGTTGTGTGCCTTCAAGTCATTTCTGACCTATGGCAACCCCAAGGCAAACCTGTCATGGGGTTTTCTTGGAAAGATTGGTTCAGAGGAAGTTTGTCATTGCCTTCCTCTGAGATGAGATGGCCCTCCAACCTCTGTTTAAAAACTTCATGAGAAGAAAAGAGTGCTGAGCTCTACTCCAGTCTGTTTTATTCCTGAACAGCCATTAGTGTCAGGAAGGTCTTCTTAACATCGAATCACAATCTCCATTCTTATAATTTGAATCCACTGGGTTGTGTCCTACCCACTGGAGCAGCAGAAAGCAAGTTTATTCCTCTGCTGGCTGAAACCAAAGGACCATTGAAGCTCCCATGCTGCTTCCCATAGCGATCAAATAGATGCCCGCCAGAAGCCCATAAACAGGGCACAAGGGCAATTTCCCTCTCCCAGTTTCATTCTCCCACATCTGATAATCCAGTGGCATATTCTAGGGGTGAGGGAACCTCTGAATCTCTGGGTATTTGGAATCTAAAGTGTTCTATCATTTACCATAGTATCTGGTGTTTGTGGGAGTTAAAATCCAAAACATCTGCAGGACCAAAGATTTCTAATTCCTACTATACACTGATAGTGATCTCACTCTCTCGTTGCAGATCTTTTACATAGCTAAAACAATATCACTTACACACAAGAGGGGAGGCATCGTGTGTCAGCAGTCTCAGAGGATGTCCAGGATTTGCCTGGGGGAGAGGGGGAAATAAGGAAAAAGAATGAAATGGGAAGACAAATGTCACATTATCCCATTCCTCACTGAGTACCCATAGAATGTTTCCTGATGGTTGAACAGGGGAAACTCCAGGGTGAAGAGCCTTGGAATGGAGTCTCCTGGAAAAGGGCATGACTTGCTGCAACTCTGCACAAACCCACTCCTCACCACAATTTATTCTTCTAGGTCACATTTTCTTGCTTACCTGTGACTCATAATATGACTCAGAATGTTTGTCAGGAAAAACAGTGATTGCCACACAAAAGCCGTTGAAAAACTGCTTTAATTTGGTAGATTAAACTGCTAACTACTAATTAGCTTTTCCAAGAGGATAAGCTGCCACTTACCGATTTATCCTGAAATTGATAGAAGTAGCTCCAATGCCCCTGTATACAGCCTCATCACATGCTTGCAGTGAGATATATTATTAAATACAGCATGTTGTAAGATCACCAAAGAGTTATGTTTCTTCCTAGTTCATCTAAGAGTAACATGAAATGGCAAAGAGAAAACAAAGAAGGTCCTTCTGGCAACAGAGGAGCTCATATTTCTGTTCTAAAATGCTTAGTTTTCTTCTTTCTCTCATGCATTACAAAGGGGAGGAATCCATATTAAAATTGGAGCTAGCATTCTCTGGAAACATAGATTTGCATGGGGTGGGGCTGATCTAATGGTGTTTTCCTGATACTATGTTTTCTTTGTAGTTTAAGCAGTTTAAGCAGAGGTGGTGAAGCTGGGAGCTGGTGGCTAAGTGATGGCACTGTCCACAGCCAATCTGTATTGTGCACAGCCACCTTCTCTGTCAACTATGCAGAACCACGTTCACTTGACTATACGACAGACAGCAGATGGAACCTAAACAAAATATAATTAATGCATTCCCCCAGTGGGACATTAGTAGTCTATCTTTCTCACATGCACACCCCACATCCAAGTTTCTGTCTCTGTTAAGTGAGGTAGAAAGCACATGCAAATATGCCTGCATTTGGAGCAGTTTGTGGCATGTGGCTTTAACCCATCATTCTAAAAACCAAAGTGCCACCTTGTGGTGAAATAATTTTCAAGTTGAGCCACAGCACCATGCCATGCCAATAGCATTTGCTATTTGAAAAGATTCCAGCTGGTAATAATCTTCTCTAATTAAGGCAGAATAATGCAAAATGCAAATAGCATGACTCCAATGAGAAATGGTTGTTAGACCAGACTGAGATCCAAGGTAAGTTTAAGCATTGGCTTACCATTGCAGTGCTGGATTTGTTGTGAGGAGGGTACCTAATTTTAATTCCAAGCTGTTTCTTCAGTTGTATTAAACATTTTTTTTAAGAGAAGTAAAAGGATCAAGGAATGAATACATTTGTGGCTGTGTGCATTTTTTAACATGACACCTTTTGTTGTCTTCCATAAATACCTAAACTCTACTTCTGACACCCATATTTTTCCAGGTAGTTTCAGATTCCTCACATTATAAAAGAGTATTTTATTATAGGTATATCAAAGGGTTCTTTCTTTGTTTTTGCATATTTATAGCCCCATCTTAACAAGTTGGTGCTGGAAGAGTATTTACTGTGTTTGTCATTTTCATAACAGTGGCTGAGTTAAAATTACATCTGAGCTTCACTGAGTTGACTGACACTTCCCAGCTTTTAAAAATAATCTTATATGTAAACATTCATTTCTTTGTCTATTTATTTAGTGTTTATTGATTTCTCAATCATAGATACCTCATCACCACCAAAGAATTATTACAGGAGTAATCGCTAAGAGGGCTATTGATCTTCAATCATTTTAGGTCTAGGGCATCACTATACACAGATTACACCAGGAAAGAAGCAACATTGGCCATAACCATCCCATGATGATGCTTATGGAAGCACTGTCACATGACGATGCCTCCAACCTGTAGCTGTGCCATCCCTGACCCATCCCTTTTCATTGATGGGGGAACCTGTCAATTACCTTAGCAAACACACCATTGCAGTTGTGCAATTGCCTGTCACATGGTGTTAGTGTGCCTTCGTCCCCATCCCCCATCCTCCTCGCTATTCCTGATAACTTTTACTACCTATAATTTTTCCCTATGTATTTTGTTTGTTTCTTTTGATGCAAATAGTTGCAGAGCTCTGGGATTGTATGGAAAAATAGGGAACTAAAAAGAAAAACCCTAAAAGGCATGCTGGGTAGGGCATAAGGCAGGAGTCGGAGTTAAGGGAGAGTCAGGAATAAAGCATGATGGGTCCCAGTCCCAGTGGCAAGAATGAGAGGCAGTGCAATGATGACTGCCTTGAGAATGGTATATTCCCATTTTATTTTAGTAGCATGACTGCTGCAAGAATGGAGCTCATGCAGAAGAATCCCTAGTGTCAATAGTTAAAGATCTGGCACCTTTAACAATGATGGAAAGGCTACTCCCATTTAAATAAACTTTCAAAATGGCTGTATCAGAAGACCATGCCAGAATGAGGTGCAACCATGGGATAGAGCCAGCCAGTTGAAGCTCATGAAATTCTCTGAGGGACAACCCACTGGAGAAAAATATATACACAGAGGCTGGTCTGTCAAAATGGTTAGATAGGGTTAGGTAGAAACAGAAGTAAGGCCAGCTAGGAAGAGAGGGATGGAGAAGATCTGGATAGGGTTTTCCAGATGTTCTCCATTCCCCTCTTTTTTCCAGGGCTGAGACTATAGAGAGAGTTCACAGAGAAGTAAGCAGACATCTCTATTAATGCCATGCTCTGTAACCTATTTTAGCAGCAATTAATACTCATTTTTATCTGGCCAGTTTTCCAATCCAGAGTATGTGCGTTCTGGAGGTGATATTTGAACCAAGGATTTCTTGATTCACAGCTCAGTCTTCCATCCACTATCCTCCTAGCACTCCGATGTCTAATAGATTGCCTTCCTCCTATGCACCTTGTGATGTCCCAGATCAATGTTCTTGAATTATTTCACCCATATGCAAATAGGTAAATGCTTGCAGACTACCAGAACACCTCTGTTCCTTCAGGATATCCTTAAAGCTTTAGCAGTTTTCAGAAGCACTCTTAGACCTTTATATATTAGCATTTTTTTTCGTCATCGGAATCAATCAATTTCAATTGATCTCTAACTTAAAATAGATGGAATATATGCTAGGTGGAATCCTATTGGTTACTCCCAGCTAAAGTAAACCAACTGAATCAATTGTTGGATGGGTGAATGGTGAGCCAATGTGTAGGTTAATCCAATGGGTCTACTTTAGTCAGAACTTTATCTTTAAATTGCATTGGATATAAGATATGTAAGGAAATGAATAAGTAAAGGGTTTCTAAGGGGGGAAGCAGACGGCTTAAAGAGCCGTTTTGGGGGCAGGGAAGGGGAGGGGCAGCCGCACGATGGGCGCTCCAACCCCTTCCCCAGGTCGTCCTTGGAGCAGCTGGCCCTCCGCATGGCCAGCGCTCCGAGGAGGACCTCCCGCTGCAGCGTCCATACACGCTGCAGCGGAAAAGTCGCCGAAGGTGCACCGGCAGCCTTTTGTGGTGCACCTTCAGCAACTTGTGGAAGGAGCGCCAATTTAGCGCTCCTTCCAGGGGCGGCGAAGCTGTGCCGTGGGGCCGAGGTGTGGGGATACCTCGGCCCCGCGGTGCAGCTTCCCGGGGCGGCCCATGGCCGCCCGTCTGCTCCCCCCCTTAGTGAATGATTCCAGTATACTTTGATTAAACTGCTAGTGGTCCCATTGTTAAGCTGATCAAGTCCCTTGTAAATGACAGCAGGTGTGAGGAGGCAGATTTCCTTATATGACCACCCCCAATATGAATATAATCAGGATCTCTGTCCCCACAGTTTTAGAACCAACAAACTCACATTGTATGTATATCCCAGTAGGTTTCTTTACATCTCATTCATGAAGCTTTGCTTGATTGATTTTGCATTGCCAAGGGAATAGAAACTACTGTTTCTCTGCTTTTCATTATAGCACACACACACAAAATGGAATTTTGAAAACAGCAAACAGATGTGGACAATATTGCAAACAGACACAAAAATAATATGGGAAACTAGCAGTGCATGGAGAAGGTTGAGCTGATTCCCACGTTGCAGTCCTTTTTTAAAAAAATATCAAAGCAAGGTAACAGAGAATGGAAATCATACTGCCACTAGGGAGATTGGGCAGAGAGATGACTGTAAGCAGCTGTAGCTACAATTCAGTGCATTGCTAAAAATGCTTAAATCTCAGTAAAATAAACAGAACATAGGTAACCTTAACTGTGTGCTGAATTACAGCCAGTTATTATGATTATTTTGAATGCACCAGTTATGGAGAATGAGCTGGAGTAAGAAGACAATCAGGGAGTAGAGAGACTCTCCAAGGTATTTGACTGCCTGAGGTGGAGTACCAAATGACACTCTTTGGCCAGCCAAATTGAGTTCTGTGGTACCTAAAATTAGCAAAGAAACAAGAGGAGAGGTTAGGCTCCTTCCGGAGTATTCTGGCCAGTGCAGACACCACTTGAGTCTACATCCACAGATGCATGGTGTAAACTAGTCCCTAGGAACAGATCTTTATATGCAGACTCTGTAGTTAGCCTAGAAATGCAAAACATGTGGGTATGGTGAGGTTTAGCATCACAAGAATGCTCTCCTGCAAGCCTTGGGCTCTTTTCTCTCCTCATTCACTTCCATTTTCACTTAACCATAGTTTAGTGTGTCTTCTACACTATGATTAATGATGGTTACTTGAAACAAGACAGTTTGATCAATTGTGGTTTGTTGTCAGCTTGTTTCCACTAACAGTTGGGAATTTATCTAGCTTGCTTTAATTTGGATGGCACAGCAAAATGCAGTTAGCTGAAACAGAAGGGAAAGCTTCTCTGCTCCTCTTTGTAAGCCACACGAGAAAGAGGTAAAAACATGCACACTCCAGATTCTCTGTACCTCATTTCTATACGCAGAGCTTAGGAGCCTTATCAGATTATTAAACAAATCCACCAGGTGAAAAGAAAAGACATGTTGTTTTTTTCTCCCTCCACATGTTTTTCTCTTCCATTCTCTTCCAACCATGGAAGAGGGTTATAAAAGTGTCGTAAAAGTGTCCCATTTGCCAAGCTGAAATAATCGGTTTGGCAAAAATGACGCTTTTACAATGCTCTTCCATGCTTTTACAACTGAAGAGCTTTTACAATGCTCTCCCATGCTTTTACAACTGCTGGGTTTGTTTAATAATGTGATAAGGCAGTAGGAAAAAGTTGCCTGCTTTACAATAAGGCGCAGAATCTCCCTGCAGGGGAGGGAATCCTTTATAACCCAGTTTATAACACTAAACATTGGTTTTAGTGTGAAACCCAAAACAGCACAAATAGAGAGGGAGAGACATCTCTGAAATCTATTTGTGATATAGCCAAGCTGGATTTGGGTTCAGATCAGGGGTGGGCAACTGTAAGGGACCAGTGTCCCTCTCAGACTTCCCAGTAGCCACACCAAGCCCAAATACCTGTGTTTTATTTTACATCCACTTCTCAAAATGGCAACAGGAAGAAATATGCCTTCATTTCCTCACACCATTTTGAGAGGTACTGAAGAGCAAAATGGAGGCACAGGACTCTGGGATCCTTGCGAGGGTGGGATTTTGGGATGTTTTTGTCTGTTTAGTGTCTTTTCTGTGTAATGTTAGGGTGAAAGTGGTCCAGAATTGCACCATTGCTGGAGTGGGGTGGGATGGGGTCCTTTAGGTGAGGGGTTGAGGGGGTCACAAGAGTTGGGGGTAGCATGCACCCCACAGGTTGCAATTTACTCATTCCTGTTTTAGAAACTATTAGAAAAAAAATAATCCATGAAATTAAGCAGGAGTTTGGGCAAAGGAAAAGTTCAATAAATTGTTGTTGTTGTGTGCCTTCAAGTTGTGTCCAACCCTAAGGGGTTTGCTTGGCAAGATTTGTTCAGAAGGGGCTTGCCCTTGCCTGCCTCTGAGGCTGCGAGAGTGTGACTTGCTCAAAGTCACCTCGTAGGTTTCCTTGGTTGAACGGGGATTAGAACCCTGGGCTCCTGAGTCCTAATCCAATACCTAAACCACTATACCATTCTGGCTGCTTTATTTAGATTAAACTTTGGTTTAAAAACAACTATTACGGTAAAAAGAGATCACACTGGTCCTGAGCAATTGCTCAGATTATACTTTGTAATGGCATACAGGCATTTCTATGAAAATTAATAATTATCAGGAACGGAAAAAGCAACTGGAATGCTTCCCTGCCCCCCAAATAGTAGCACCAGATTTCACTAAAAAACCCACTGATTTGGGATGTACCTTTGCATGCAAATGTCAACCTAATAAATACCTATTGCCTCATCATGTGAACTGCCATTCAGAACCACTGAAAGACGTGATCTAGCCATTACAGAGGCCCAGTGTTGTCTGTAATAAATATATCATGCACTACATCAAATCTGAGTGGCAGTTCATGCTAGATGAAAATTGCAAGGAGACTGGAAACTGCGTACACTGAAGGGAAACAGTCTTGTTTTTTCTTCCTTTTATAAGAGAGCACTCTTGATCCTGTTCAAAGGCAGATGAAGGGAAAAGGGGGAAATCAGATCTCATAATCTTACAGCAGGAAGGCTGGATTGGGCCAAACAATATTACGAGAGAGACAAAGGTAGGGCCTGACTGATTCAAAGATGAAATCTAAATATATTATCACCTGATGTAATTTGTAGAGATTGTGGAGAGTCATAGCTGCTGAATCCAGCAATGAACCCTAAAGTAGCCATGAACAATAATTTGTGACTTGGATGTCCAACCCTCTCGTTTTTGTTTGTTTTTTTGCAAACTGTGAGACAATTTATATAGCAGATTGTCTGAACAGCAGTGTTCATAGAGTTGCTGTAAATAGTTCCCTTCCTCATATCCTCCAACTGCCCCAATTTGTCAGGGACAGTCCCAATTCATCATCCCACTTTTTCAGCTGCTTTTATAATGTCCCAATTCCTTTCTCCTCTTCCCACTTTCCCTCATCATCTTTGGCTTAGTTCAGTCACTGTAAACTGCAGGCATAGTTTGCACTCAGTTGACCTGGGGGTTGAGAAAAGGAGGAGGTGAAATCTTTCTCTTCCCAGTAGGCTCAGGCAAAAGAAAACTGCTGCAGCCTATCATGGCATGGATGTGTGTTCTTTCTTATTAATAACATTTACCATCTAGACCACTCTCTGAAGTATCTTGGCCACATTTGTCACTGGTTTTCATCTTGCATTTTATAAAATGCTGGAGGGTATGGTCTTCCTCCTCCTTAGCTTTATGTACATTGTCCCTGTAATCATGACGACAGTCCTGCAAAGTAGACCAGTAGAGTCAGCCCTCTGTATCCATGGATTCTTTATCTACAGATTCAAGCCTCCATGGCTTGAAAATATTCAAAAAATGTCTAGATTCCAAAAAGCAAACCTTGATTTTGTCATTTTATATAAGGAACACCATTTTACTATCCATTGTATTTAATGGGACTTGAGTATCCATGGATTTTGGTATCCATGGGGGGCGGGTTTCCTGGAACCAAACCCCAATGGTTACCAAGGACCCATTGTATTATTATAACCATAGGGAGAACCAGTATGGTGTAATAGTTTGAGCATTGGACTATGACTCTGGAGATCAGGATTTGATTCCCCATTTGAACATAAAAGCCCACTGGGTGACTTTGGGCAAGCCATACTCTCTCAGCCTCCGAGGATGACAATGGCAAACCCTCTCTGAAGAAATTTGCCAAGAAAACCCTATGATAGGTTCGCCTTAGGATCGCCATAATTCAAAAATGACTTGGAGGCACACAACGATAACAACAAACAGCTGAAGGAGGATTGGGACTATAAAGCAACCATTTGCTAGAAGGAGCCCAAGTAACATTATGATTGGTATGGGATATGAATCAGCCATTTGTGGCTTATACTCTGAGGCACTAAAAAAAATAGATTGCCTTGCACAAGGGCACAATGATAATTAAGGATGACAGTGCATTTCCTAATTTCAACAAGCAGCTTGTCATAGTGGATTAATGCCAGGTGTGAAGTGACTCCCTGCTCTTCCTCTTCCTGACTGCAGATGAGATAGAACAGCCAAAGAAAAGAGGAGAAACAGCCAGTATCCCTTTTCCTGGAAGCAGAGGACAGTGAGGTTGCATTTCATGGGAAGTGTGCCATCAGAGGTGTCTATTTGCTCCCCCCCCCCCCCAGCAAATAGAGACCTCCGATGGCACACTTCCCATGAAGATTATTTGTATAGTTGTGCTAGCAAAAACAATGCCTGAATAAACCACATGTCTCGCACTACCCTCTGAAAGACATCCCCATCACTTTTAAATGCTTCTGCTCTTGCAAACCAACACAAGTAACTGTTAGAAGATTCGAACTTCTAACAGTTACTTGTATTGGTTTGCAAGAGCAGACACATTTTAAAATGATGGGGATGTCCAATTCAATTTAATTTATTCGGTTTTATGATGGGGATGTCTTTCAGAGGGTAGTGTGAGACTCGTGGTTTATTCAGGCTTTTTTTTTTGCTAGCACAACTATGCAAATAATCTCACACGTTCCGGCTTTGTTGTTCACACTATTTCATTATCGGAACTGTATCTCTGCACATCTCTCTAAGTTCTGTTGCTCACGCGTGTCAGCACTGAAAATAAAGATGGAGTCGATGATGCAGATCTATTCGAAAAACATTCAAGGCATGCAGAGTTTTATCCTGGTTTATCCCCGGTCTGTTCGCCTTGGGTATTCACACAACCAACAATGTGAATCTTTTAGGAAAACTTGGGAAAAGCCCTGATTTTGATTTCCCTTGGTTAAGTGGGTTTTTGGGTAGCCCCGCCCCCAAAAAAAACGTAATCGGATACATTCGAAAAGCATGTGAACAGCTAAGATTCAACCCACGTTCTATAGGGATTATTTTCACTGTCTGAATGTCCACTAAACAGATTGTCTCCCCATCACCACCAAAAAAGAGAGGAGGCTGAGTCATGATACCTTCAGAGCCAATTCTGTACTTCATTGAGAGATGATGAATTATGGAACTCCTTGTGGGAAGGAATTCTGCAGTTTCCAAAGATTAATTAAACATCAGTGTATAATGATACCAGTAATTGTTTTTAATGGATATTTTGTTCTGTTCTGTTTCTGTACTGTGCTTTTTTAAAAAAAATCATCTGGTAGATAGAAAAACAATGTATAAATACAGTTAAATGAGGAACTAAATGCCAGGTGATGATGTCAAACTCTGGCTCCATCAGCCCCCATTCTGTGACCAGCTCTGTCTCTGCAGTGCCATTTTGTGAGCTTCATGTCCAGCTCCCTTTCTGAAAGTCAAACTAAATTTCTAATCCATATTAGTAAATCTCCCCAAACTTGAATATGATGTTATATATTTAGCTGTCTCACTTAACACATTTGGAGTGGTTGCCTGACCTTAGGATGCAACAAAATGGCATTAATAGCCATGATGGCCATGAAAAGCTGTTGGGACAGTGGGGAGTGAGTCAACTTTTGAATACTGGCAGTAATGGAGGCTTAGGTGTCTGAAGGTGTTTAGCTGGAGCTAGCTAGACTGGAAAGAACAGATGGCTGTAGTTGCCCATTCTCTTTGTTGCTGGGATTTGTAGTTTTGTGAGAGATTTAGCCTTCTCTGTCAGAGAGCACTGGTACTACAACAACTTACAGATCCCTGGATTCTATAGCATTGAGCCATAGCAGTTAAAGCAGTATCAAATTACATTAAGTCTGCAGTGCGGATGCAACCTTAAACCAAGAGCAGATTCATACCCCACTGGCATATAAGCTACCAGTTACCACTGGTGCTCTTCCTTTCAAAGGAAACCAAACTATAATCCAAAGAGAGTTCAGTGACTGACTAGTCTCTGAGGTTTTTGCCTCCAATAACAGGTCAAAGAATCTGAAATTGACTCTATGAATACACAAACTCGGAGTGGCTGCAGCAGTTTTCTTCTGCATGAGTCTGCAGGGAAGGACAAGATTTGGCCAACTCATCTCCTAATTGAGTTAATGGAGTGCAAACTACTTTTGCACTTTGAACTCATTTACAATATTTGAAGTAAGCTGTGAATGAAGCAGAAAACTTGGAGGAGAAGAGAAAATCTGGAACATTTAAAAAGCAACTGAAAAAGTGGGATGATGGGAATAATCAGGACTGTTCCTGCCAAACCAGAGCAGCTGGAGGGTAAGTGTTCCTGGTATTGACTTCAGACATCACTGTGTTTGTCACATCCTTTATAGAAGTGGGACAGGAATTGCATGGCCCTCCAAATGCTGTTGGGCCTCAGCTCCCAAAATTCCTGACCACTGGCTATGCTGGATAGAGCTACTGGGAGCTGCAGTCCTAACAATGGCTGGAAGTCTATATAATTCTCACCCATCTGTAGATTAAATCACATTTCTGTTTGGCATATCAAGTTAGAAGGCAAGCACTGTGATGACAGCTGCAGTCTTAAGCTTGATCACTTGGGAACAAGCGCCATTGAACTCAAAGGAAAGCTGCAGTGGGTTTATTGTGGCATGTGCTAACTGCATTGTGGCATCTGTTTCATACTTTGGCAGGAAGGATGCTTGGGCTGGTTTATGCCTATTATCTCTTAACTTGTTGATTGGATTTATCATGTACTTGCTTCTGCCAAAGCCTAATGTATATAAAAGGCACTCAGAAACACTATGGCTTTCACAGCTTGCTTCATATTTCTGCAGACATGGGGTGTTAATTTTGAAAGTTTTTCACCACTGCACACCACTGCATCACAAAAGTGCCCCTACCAGAATTAGCTCTTTTATTAAGCAAAGTTGGGTGAGTGCCTCCTGTGGTATAGGGATGGTGGGGCAGTGGTGGGCTGTTGGAGGAGAAAGGCAGGAATCTGTATCTGTATCTGTGAAGATTGCTTTGTGACAGTACAGTCCTTTGTCCCATTGCCACCACTGATATCCGAGTCAACTTGCTGACATGGTATATTGCCCTGTTCCATTGCCGCCACTGATGTCAAAGTCAGCCATCAGTCTTGTTCACCTCTTTAGGGGAAATGGAAGAGAACAATTTTATCTTTTGCATTGGGTGGCACAATATCTTGGGCTCGTGCATTCCTACTGGGATGTTGAGACTGTGTTTTTGGATGGTAGACCCTCCAACTGTCCCAAATTTGGCAGACTCAGGGCCTTTGCAGACTGCCAGAAAAGTGCAAATTGAGTCCACTTTAACTGCCCTGGCTCAGTGCTAGAGAATCATGGGAACTGTATTTTTTTCTGAGACAATGAGCTTTCTCTGTCAGAGAGCTCTGGTGCCACAATAAACTACAGTTCCCATGATTCCCTAGCACTGAGTCAGGGCAGTTAAAGTGGACTCAGTTTGCACTATTTCTGGCAATCTGCAAAGGCAGTATCTCCCAATTAATCATCTGCCATCCAACTTTTCCAGCTACTTTTAAACTATCCCTGCTTCTGTCTCCTGCTCCCACTTTTCCCTCCTTCAGTAAACTGAAGCTTACTTCAGTTGCTGCAAGCTGAGTTCAAAATTTAAACGTAGGGGCAAAACAGACAGCCCTGAAGCAGCAGCTTAATGTCGCCACTTTGATTGCCAGATCAGGGCTGCAGCAACTGCATGCCACATCCCCAATCCAGCATTTTTCTGGCCCAAAAAGAAGCTGGGGAAAAAGCTGCCCTTTATTCTGCAATGGTGGCTTTTCCCCATTTCTGCATCACACAGCGTGTAAATGCCACGCTGCAGAAACGCCCTGACACTGCCTTCTGTGTGGTAAGTGGGGTGGCATGACACCAGCTTGAGGGTGGCATTGGGGTATCCACCATGTATCTGCCACACTACCACGCCACCCTGAAACTGGCTCTTTATGCCGGTTTGCTTTGTCCTTTAGTTTGCACTTATTCAACTCAAGCGTAGGTGGAGTCTTGCCCACCTACAGCAAAAGTAAACTGCTGCTTTCTCTCCTACTTTGGGTATTTCCTCCCCTTTTAAAGTTTTGTCACCTTGACTCCTGCTTTGATATTGC
Organism: Phrynosoma blainvillii; assembly: GCA_026167975.1. Lineage (NCBI taxonomy): Eukaryota > Metazoa > Chordata > Lepidosauria > Squamata > Phrynosomatidae > Phrynosoma > Phrynosoma blainvillii. The sequence goes on from JANUYF010000005.1 coordinate 11,740,820, forward strand.
TTGGCCACATGTGTCTTGATATTAATCTATGAAATGTTGGAGGATATAGAATGGGAGTAGTTTGATCTGCTGTCTTTTACAGTTTGACATGAATCTTCTGCTGGTATTGGTTACACAATTGCTCCTTTTTCACAAAGTCTTACCATGCATCAGTACCCTTTAAAGTCTCTGGCATTAAATAATATGTGAAGATGCCTTCTGGAAGCTGGATTAGAATCTCAAATGATCTTCTTTTGAAGTGCTTCATTAAGCCTGAGAGATCTGAAAAAGATGTTTGCAGAATAAAGTAATTTCTAATTAATGCTGAAGTGTCAAGGACTTGCCAGCCCTCTCATTTTATTCCCTTCAGACATTTAATTATTGAATCGTACCTGATATTTTTAACAAATGCTTGTAAAATCCTGCACTAAGAGCTCAGTCCTATATATGACTACTCAGATGTAATTGCAATTGAGTTTGATGAGTTTGATTCTAAGTACATATAATAGGAATTCAGCCTGGAAGTAAAGGTACAAAAAAAGGAACTAAAGAACAATCTAGAAACAGATTCTGTTTCCAGTCTTCTTCATATATGGTTAACTTGACTGAGGCCTTGTCTACACAGGCCAAAAGGCTCATTTCTCCCCTACTCCTGGTTCAGGTGCAGGCAGTCCAGACAGCGCAAATGTTTTTAAAATATTAATATATAAAAACATATTTGCTTGCTTATTTATTCATTTAATATACCTTCTTTTTCTCAGCCATTGGTCTCATGATGGCTTACAAATGTTAAAAGAGTTATTGATGCTGTCAGGGTTGCCCATCCAGGCTACAGCATAGCATAAGCAAGGCTAACTTTGGGCCTCTACAGTTTGGGCCGTTGCACACCAGCCACCTCAACCCCTCCCCGAAGACGTCCTGACGCCACACATCATTACACATGTGTCAGGACATCCTTCTGGTGCAGCCTTTTGATATGCTGTGCCAGAAGGGGCACCAAAGAGCCGCATGGCAGCTCTTAGGGTGCCCTTTTGCCGGCTCTGAAAGGAGCGGCATTTTGTCGCTCTTTTCTGGGCTGGCGAAAGGGAGGATTGGGGCCGACGCGTCCGGCAGCCTCAGCCCCGATCCTCCACTTCCCGGGGCGGTCCAGGGCTGCCCATCTGCATCCCCCCTTTAACATGGCGGAGGAAGCCTGGATCCCTTAAAGCATCATGTAAAAGTTAAAGTGAAATTTAGCAATCAATAGGATAAGATTAAGATGACCTTAACAGATTAGAGACCTAGGCCAAAACTAATACTTAGGCAGAGAAAACGAAATGCAAAGCTATAAAATGAGTGACACCTGGCTTGACAACAGTACATATGAAAGGGATCTAGGAGCCCCAGTAGACCACAAGCTGAACATGATTCAACAGTATGATGTGGCAGCTAGAAAAGCCAATGCAATTCTAGGCTGCATCAATAGAAATATAGTGTTTATTGGATCAAGGAAAGTAATAGTGCCACTCTATTCTGCTTTGGTCAGACCTCACCTGAAATATTATGTCCACTTCTGGGCACACAATTCAAAAGGAATGTTGACAAGTTGGAGCGTGTCCAGAGGAAGGTGACCAAAATGGTGAAAGGTCTAGAAACCATGCCCTAGGAGGAGCAGCTTAGAGAACTGGGTGTGTTTAGTCTGGGGAAAAGAAGGTTAAGAGGTGACATGATAGTTGTTGTTAAGTGCCTTGAGTGAACCTTGACTCATGGCAGCCCTGTGGATGAGACATCTCCAAGACCCCCCTGACCTCCATTGCTCTGCTCAAGTCCTGCAGGCTCAGACCCATGGCTTCCCTGGTTGAGTCTAGCCATCTGGTATGTGGTCTTCCTGTCTTTCTACTTCCCTCTAACTTTCCCAGCATCATTGTCTGATAGTCTCAATTTAGTCATCCTGGCTTCCAGAGAGAGTTCAGGCTTGATCTGTTCTAGACCCCATTTGTTTGTCTTGGCCATTCACGGTATCCTCAGCACTCTTCTCCACCACCACTTTTCAAATGAGTTGATTTTCTTCCTATAAGCTTTCATCACTGTCCAGGTCTCACATCCATATGTGGTAATGGGGAATTAAGAGGCTTGGATAATCCTTACTTTAGTATTGCATTTTAGGATCTTGTCTAGTTCTTTCATAGCTGCCCTTCTCAGACCTAGTCTCCTTCTGATTTCTTGACTGCACTCTCTGTTCTGATCAATGTTTGATCCGAGGTATGGGAACTCTTTGATTATTTCAATGTTCTCATTGTCTAGGAACATGGTATAACATGATATGACACAAGGGCTTGGAGCAAGCTTGTTTTCTGCTGCTCCAGAGACTAGGATGTAGAGCAATGGATTCAAAATACAGGAAAAGAGATTCCACCCAAACATTAGGAAGAGCTTCCAGACAGTAAGAGCTGTTTGACAGTGGTCATACACTGCCTCAGAGTATGGTGGAGGTTTTTCCTTCTTTAGAGATTTTTAAACAGAGTCTGGATGGCCATCTGTCAGGAATGCTTTGATTGTGTATTCCTGCATGGCAAGGGGTTGGACTGGTTGGCCCTTGTGGTCTCTGCCAACTCTATGATTCTAACCTACCACCAAAACAAATAAGAACCCTTCCTAACTTCCCTAGGAAGAGAGTTCCAAAGTGTGGGAGCAGCCACAGAGAATGCCTTGTCCTGTATTCCTATCAAGCATGTCTGTGAATGTGGTGGGATAGAGAGAAGTGCCTCTCCTTCAGATCTTAAAGCTTAAAGATTGACCTGGCTGAAATGGGAATATACATTCCATTAAATAGTCTGGTCCTACTTGGAAGATTGATGTCTGTGTCACATACTCCCTACCAGAAAATATAGTTTCAACTGTAAAAAAAATCTAAAATATACTTGCATTATAAAAACAAGCCTTTAGGTACTGCAGTCCTATGAAAGCTTACTCAGAAATAAATCATCCTTACTGTGTTTAATGGGGTATATTCCCAGATAATCAAATAAAGGTTTGCAGTCCAAAATGTAACTCTTCTAGCATTCTTTTTCCGAGGGGTTTTGCAGTTTTTGAAATCAACAAATGTGGATTCTTCATTTGGCCTGTCTTAATACTCTACTGTGTTGAAGTATTCCTTTGTGTAGTATAATATCAGTCTAATTAAGGTTGGAGAATCAGTATGTTCATAACAATAGATTCTACTGCAGTATTCTTTGTTAATTTCATTAACAACTCCTTCTGATGCACTACATATAGGCTGGGATTTTCCACCTCTCTGCTGAACATCCTTGTTAACTGCCCTTTTAGATCTCACTGCCTTCTTTTCCCCTCATCTTTTGTTTCTGTACAGAGGAGATCTTGAAGACTCACATTGCCCACTGGTGGTCCCCTGATGGCACAAGGTTGGCGTATGCAACCATCAATGACTCCAGAGTCCCTACAATGGAGATTCCCATGTTCACAGGCAGCCTTTACCCTAAAGTAGAAACCTATCATTACCCAAAGGTAGGTTTGACTTAAGTAATAGTGCTAGCTAACATTTCAGCTCTTCATTCCACCTCAAGAAGAAATTTACTCCTGTCATTGAAGAGTAGGTTGGCAGCTTTCAGCCAGAGGACTCTTTCTTCAGCTACCCCTAGACTGTGGAATGATCTGCCAGAAGAAATTTGAAAACTGAATACACTGTCCAAATTCAAAACAGCATTAAAGATCAGTCTCTTCCAGCAGGCTTATCCAGATGATTTTTAAATTGTGAATTTTAAATATGGATTGATTGTTTTAATATATGTGTGTTTTATGTATTCTCTTTTAAACTGATGCTGTGTGTTTTTTAACTGATGTGTGTATTAATCAGTTGTTGTTCCCTGCCTCAATCCATGGAGAAAGATGGGTAAGAAATAATTGATGATGTTGATGATGATGATGATGACGACGACAACGACAATAGCAGCAGCAAAACATAATCAACTGATTAACAAACAAGAACATGTAACTGATCATAATGAGGAAAAACATATTCAGTGAATCAATTGCAGCCCTAATAATCTCAGAGCCAAATAGCATTATCATCATGTATATTTCCCTGAAAAGCTGTTATCCTCAGCTCCTGGTTGAGCAAAAGACTAGTGAGGCAGAATTTAAGGTGGAAAGAAAGGGACTCTCTACCTGAAATTTTCCTCAACCCAGCACAAAACGCACTGTGTTTATGTGACTCTATGTGTGTGTGCATGCATGTGGATCCATAGAGTCACATAAACACAGTGCGTGCCTTCCTACCCATGAGAGAAGAGACATAGCGGCTTCAGGAAAGGGTACAGTCTATAAGACCATCTTTTGATGTGCTAATAGTAGGGTTGCATTCAGCAGCTTAGCTCTGAAGCTGAAAACTGAGCTAATTGGTAGGTGCTGTTCCCCATTCTTCTCACAATGAAGCATCTGTAATTGCTTTCTATTCAAAAAATAAATAGTAGCCAGTGGGGGATAACATGTAGTCTGACCCTTAGTTAAACCTGCATGTTAATTCAGTCCTCAAAGTTGTTATGCTCAGCATCAAAGTCCTAATTTGGTTATTCCAGGTTGTCTAAGGAAGCATCTACACTGTAGAAATAATGTAGTTTGACACCACTTATGCTTTCTCTGCCAAACAGTACTAGTGCCTCATGCACATACATATCCCAAGATTTAGTTGAATGGAGCCATGGCTCCTGTGGTTTCAAAACTGCATTATTTCTACAGTGTAGATGCACCATTGGATAGAAAATGGCTTGGATCCAAACTTAGTTGTACATAGAGCAGAGCCATTGAAATCAACAGGATTTGTTAGTCCAGTCCTAGGTCATTCCATAAACAAATGATTATTATTCCACCTTTGTTTTGTTTTTCTAGGTTGGAACAGAAAATCCAAGTATATCTTTACATGTCATTGGTTTGAATGGGCCTACTCATGATTTGGAAATGACTCCTCCTGATGATGCAAGAATGAGGTTTGTGTTGTGCTGCTATCAAAAGATAAGGATCTGAGAGTATAAAATATCACTACTATCTCCTTTGCTCTCTCCTACAGTTCCTAATTGTACTGTTTTTCCATTCTTTTTTTCCATCTTTTGAGTGCTGAATAACTTCAGCCATACAGATTTCTCATGGCATTTCTGACTGCCATTGGCTTGGTTTCTCTAATGCCATAGAGAAGCTTGCCCTGTTAGCTTGGGGGAGCTTAAATTGCTTGGAGTTGAAAATAGTTAGTAGCATTTAATAATAGCAGCAGTAGCAGTAATAGTAGCATGTGAATTATTATGGCTCAGAATAATGAGTTTCAAATGAATTTTTGAATGTCACTCTCAAGGTCTCAGGTAGAATGTGAAAATACTCCGTTCCTATTATTGGACTGTAGTTGCAATTTAAAAACAAAACATATTCAATCTGCTTACTGCACTCTTTAAACTAGTTATTTGTTATTAAATCTGTGTTGCATTCATCCTCCAAGGAGCTCACAATGGGTCTTCCATTTTATTCTAAATAGCAAAGCTCTTGAAAATGGAGTACACTATAGTCCAGGGGTAGGCAACCTTTCCCCTTTAAGGGCCGAGGGACTTCAGCTCCCAGAATCCCAGGAGCTATTGGCCAACATGGGACTATTGGCCAACATGGCTGAGGCTTCTGGGAGCTGAAGTCCCTCAGCCCTTAAAGGGGAAAGGTTGCTTACCCCTGCTATAGTCACCCTGAAACCTGTTTGGCTGTGCATATGCTCTCATATTCACTTTGTGGTCCTCACAATTTTCATACTGTTCTTTCCATTTTTCTAGCCAAAAATCTGTTAAGGAGAGAAAGGCTTAATAGCTATACAGTGCCTTTCATTTGCTAAGAGCTGTTCATCTGGAAGTACCTTTTCAGCAAGCTTAATTTTGAAACATATAACTTTACAAACTATTGGATTTCACATCATCATAACCTTATGGAAATGACACTAATATTCTTTAAAATCTCTGATCACCTCAGAGCTTTGGATACCCTCCAGGATAATGCAATCAATGAGTTTGTGCTGCCACATGCATCCAATGTATTGGTAAGGTTAATCATCTACGCTCTGTGGAGTATATTATAGATCTCAAATTAAATTAAATTTAACACATTCCAAACTCACCTTGAAGTCTATTGAGATGAGCTAGGTATTCAAAAGTAGCCATGTCCTAGAGCTATTTACAAAACCCAGAGTCAGGTAAATAACAAATCAGGGCCCAAGGGGGTGGTGGTGGTGAGTGGATTCATGTATGCTTAAGCCATAACCCTCAGCTACCATTAAAGGTTGAAATAGACTATAATCATAGGCTGAGCAAAGAACAGAGCCCACCTTCTTACAAAAAATACCTGGTAACCTTGAGTAGTTCTGGGTTTGTCATCTCTGATCCTTTCCTCTGTCTCATGACTGTCCTGCACCTTGGTCATTTATTCCATCCACTCCAAACCATATGACTCAGAAAGTAATACACAAGCATAAAGTTCATCCCATCTACAGTAGATGAATTGAATCAATTGGATTTACCAATGTGTTGGCTCACCATTCAGCAATTGGTTTGCCCATGACAGAACTAACCAGTAGCTCTGCCCATGACAGAACTAACTAAATAATAATAATAATAATATTAATAATAATAATAAGTTTTATTTATAACCCGCCCCTCTGCTCGGCAATCGGGGCGGCAAGTTAAAAATATGACAGTTAAAACATTCCAACATCCCACGCCCTCCATCCCCACACGCAAACCCTCCCACCCCTTAAAACTAAATTAAACTATTGTAAAATTAAAATCAATTTAATCATAAAATACAAAAACAGTTGGCAAAACTGGGATTCAGGCCATACATACCTTTGAACCTTTCACACATGGAAACCAGGAGATGTGTGGCCAAGCAACATCAGATTGTGGTCAAGGTGGAACACATTATATATGATGAAGAACACACAAGCTGGGAGAGGCTGCAGCAGTTTGATTTTGTCTGAGTCTACTGGGAAGGGCAAGACTCCATTTCCTCCTGTTCTCTCTTTCCTCATCTGCTGAGTTAATTGAATGCAAACTACTTTTTGTTCTTGGAACTCAGTCTGTAACAGTTGAAATAAGCTGAGGACAAAGTGGAAAAGTGGGCGGAAGAGAAAAACTGGAACATTTTAATAGAAACTGAAAAATGTGGGAAGACAAAACATTAATCTTAACACCCTACCAAATCAAGACATTTAGAAGTTATGCCAAATCAGTTGGAAGTTATTGCCATAATCGTGTGTTCTAACAACACAAACCATGTTATTTAGTCTAGTATAACCCTCAGAGCGTTTGGACTAAAAGTTACATAATTCCTCAGCAAACAAATGTGGTCTGTGGCAGTAATCCCAAAAATTAACTTCACAAGTTCTGATACATTTGTTGTAAAATTTACAATCCCTGGCTGTGAAATGTGATAGATTTGTTGAATAGGCATTGTTCAATCCCACATCCTATGCCTTGTGTCTGTTCAGATTGTTTGAACTTTATTCCAAGCTTTTTCATTGAGAGAGATATATACAGTGTCTCTGGAACAGTCTAAAGCAGGGATGGATGAAGTACAGCCCTTTGGTTGTTTGCTGAACTATAGCATCTCTCACCATTGATTATGCTTGGCTAGACATGATGGGAGTTGCAATTCAACAGCTTCTGGAAGGCCATACTTTGTACATTCCAGGTTTAAAGCATAAGGAATTGCGTTCAGTTTTCATAGCCATGACCAATATTTTCACCAAATACAGACACCATGCAGTATTGAAAAGCATTCTGTTTCCAGCTCCTTTGTTTCACTGTTGGGGGAGAGGTAAAAGGAGTTTCAGATAACAATTTGTCTTTTATCTCTCCCCCCGCCCCCGCCCCCATAGCACTAGCCTGTTGCTAAAAGAAAAAAAATCAATTGTTATTATGCACAAATTATAGTATTATTATTAGCAGTGCAACAGGCTATCCTCCTAGAAAATGTGCTGGTGCTGATCTGTAGCTTAAAAATTAGAAAGAAATATTGAAGGTGTTAATTTCCCAACACAGATTATGTGGCTCTGTCTGTCTTCAAATGCTGAGCATGAAGCTGATGAGTTCTTGTGCTAAACATTGCTAAAACCACAAAGTTAATATCTATTTTATTTTGCTGGATAATCAAATTGTCAGTGTTTCTGGCACCCTCCCTTCTCTGTATGCATGGTGAATCCTTTCCATAATGCCTGTTTTCTCCATTGAGGTAGTACATTAATCCCAATGAGAGCAACAGCTCCTTATGCATATTTTATAACAAACAAATGAACTCATAAAAATTTTATGGACTGTACACACTCTGAAAAGCCATTGTGTTATAATTATAAGTCAGAAAGACAGCTTTGACCCATGCATTCAACTTGAATATGTAAAATGCTGGGTGATCTGTCAGTCTTGCAGTGACTGGGCTTTTTCTTTATCTAGTCATTTTACCCCTTTCTCAACTTTTGGGAGCAGGAGCTTCTCCTTCTGTGCATCAAAGATTGAAACAGTAATGCTAAGCAAGATTCTTCCTAGCAGGTAGTATGGGGACTCAAACTCGGGTCGAAGGAAATAACACCCACCCACAAACCCACACAAAGAATCCCAGTCTTGTTAAAGGTTACACCATGCCATACTCATAGGATAGCTGCATATTTCTTTCAGATGGTGTGCTGTAAGAGCCAGCATGGTGTAGTGATATGAGCATTAGATTATGACTGGAAACCATGGTTCAGATCTCTGATGAACCATGGAAACCCACTAAATGACATTGGACAAGTCACAGTTTCTCAGGGTTCATCTACACTAGAAGTAATGCAGTTTAACATCAAATTTGGAATAGAGACTGTAGTCAAGAAATCGGAAGGCTAGGCAGAGGAAGGGAAGCTATGAAAGAACTAGACAAGATCTGAAAGAGTAAGGATATATAACTGAACACCAAAGTTAGAATTGTCCCAAGCCATCATGTATGGATGCGAGAACTAGACAGTGAAGAAAGCGGATTTTTTTTTTTAAATCATTTGAGATGTGGTGCTGGAGAAAAGTGGACTGCCAAAAAGACAAACAATTTGATCTTTGAACAGATCAAGCCTGAAATCTCCCTGGAAGCCAAGATGATCAAACTGTCATACTTTGGCCACATCATGAGAAGTCATGACTCATTAGAAAAGACAATAATGGTAGAAAAGGTGGAGGGGATCAGAAAGAGAGGAAGACTGCATGCTCAATGGATAGAGTCTATTAAGGAGGTCACAGGATAGAGTCTATTAAGGAGGTACAGGACCTATGTAGAGCTGTGGAGGACAGGAAGTCTTGGAGATGTCTCATCCACAGGGTTGCCATGAGTTAGGCAGGGGTAGGCAACCTTTCCCCTTTAAGGGCCAAGGGACTTCAACTCCCAGTATCCCAGGAGCTATTGGCCAACATGGGACTATTGGCCAACATGGCTGAGGCTTCTGGGAGCTGAAGTCCCTCGGCCCTTAAAGGGGAAAGGTTGCCTACACCTGATAGAGTCTACTCAAAGGCGGTTAACAAGAACAAAGTAGAACAAAAGGAAAGCCGCATATTAGATGGATACAGTCACCCCTCCATTTTCGCAGGGGATCCATTCCACACACCCCCATGAAAATGGAGATTCGTAAATATTCAAACCCCATAGGCTTGAATGGGGTGAACCCCTGTGGGCACGCACGGGGACACACCCCATTGATTTTCACACCCCACCATGAATATGCAAAACCGTGGACTTCCAAGTCTGCAAAAATGGTGGGCGACTGTAAATTCAATCAAGGAGGCTATGGCCTTCAGCCCGCAGGTCCTGAGCAGAACAGTTAAGGACAGGGGGGGTCAGAAATGTCTCACTCATGGGGTCGCCATGAGTCAAAGTTGACTCAGAATCAGTTAACAGCAACAACCTTTGGCCACAGAGGTTTGCTTTACTTTGCTTTACTTTTCTGTCTTTCTTTTCCCTGAGTCCTCTCACATGGCTTCCTCACAATCCCCAGTGCTCACTTGTTAATGAGCTTGTGGACATGACTGTCAGCTCTGACACAGATTTTATGCCATTTGGACCCAGACTGCATCATTCCAGAGCTTTGCACAATCCTGACATGCATTAAACATTAAACAGCAGCAGGAATACACAGAGACAAAAGGGATTCATGTGCAGTTGACCTGTGCATGACTTTACCTCTTCACCTTTTAAAGCAATAGGGGAGTGGAACTCACAGGGTCACAGGGCTAAGGCTTTTTGCTTATTAAAAATGCTGACATTGGCTGCTGCCACACTGTCAGAATTAATGCAGTTTGAGAGTAATGCACTTTGACATGGCAGTTTAACTGCTATGGCTCAATGGCATGGAATCCTGGGATTTGTAGTTTGTTGTGGCACCAGAGTTCTCTGACAGAGAAGGCTAAATATCCCACAAAACTACAGATCCCAGAATTTCGTAGCATTGAGCCATGGCAGTTAAAGCAATGTGAAACTACATTAACTCTACAGCGTAGATGCAGTCATCATATGCCACCCATTCTGCCATCCATCCACACACACACAGGTTTCTCTATCGCCTCTTAATGCTCTTCCAGATTGGTATAAAGAAGTGACAGCTCTCCAAGCAGAACTCCTAACTTGGTGCCAGGGATCCCTGGTTTCTGCTCCCTCATTATCGACGTGCAACTGCCCATAATTTAAAATTGTCCTTGTAAAATGTGGTGGGAAGGGGAAATGGAGAAGGCTCCATGACACAATAGGCAACTTCACCAGTCATCAGCCAGATCTCATGACAATGTTGGTACCTTGGCCAATCATCATTCAGATCCTTCAGTGCCTTTGCTCACCTTTTGGCTCAGTATATAAGACCTGAGGCCCAGGGTGCATCTACACTGTAAAAATAATGCAGTTTGACGCCACTTTAAATGCTATAGCTCCATCCTAAGGAATCCTGGGGTTTGTAGTTTGTTGTGGCAATAGAGCTCTCTGAGGGGTAAGGCTAAATGTCTCACAAAGCTACAGATCCCAGAGTTGCATAGCATTGAGCCAATGGCCGTTAAAGCGGTGTCAAACTGGATTAATGCTGCAGTGTGGTGGCAGACTAAGAATGTATAATGAAATTACCTAATGGCCATGTTGAATGTCTGGACTGCAGGAAATTGTGCTGACTGGGGAAGAGTCAAAATGAACGCTGATCTCAGCAAGACCAATGAGAATGATTTCACAATCCAATCTCTGGCCCTCAGGCCACCAGATGTTATCACTTTGTATACATACATGATGGATTCAGCACCATCCTACTGATGTTACATCTGGAAAATAAAATGTCATAGTGTCCTTTTACCTTGACTTTATTGTTTTCTTAAGTACATGTAAATATAGCACTCAAACATCCTTGTTTGTTTTTCAGGGAGTACTATATAACCATGGTGAAGTGGGCAACCAGTACCAAAGTGGCAGTAAACTGGCTAAACAGGGCACAGAATTTTTCTATCCTAACTCTCTGCGATGCAACCACAGGAGTCTGCACAAAGGTATATGTTTTTAAAAAATCTATTGCACTTAACAAAAAAAAGGTTATTAGAGTGGCTGACAGTATAATGAACATACAGTCGGCCCTCCGTTTTCATAGGGGATCCACTCTGGACCACCACCCCTGCAAAAACAGAGACTCGCCAATATTCAAGCCCCATAGGCTTGAATGGGGCATGTGCCTGCCAGCGCGCACCCTATTGAAGTTAAAGGAGGTCACCCTTCTGTGAATGTTTAAGTCTGAGGATCTCAAGTTCATGAGAACGGAGGGGCAACTGTAAAATTCAGAAGCTAAAAATGTTTAAATGCCCAAATATTTAAATACCAGTAGTTTTCCCTGCTGAGAACCAGTTTGACATAGTGGTTTGACTAGGACTCTGGAAGACCAGAATTCAAATCCCCACTTGGCTGTGGGAATCCAGTGAATGGTCTTGAGCAAGGTACCCTCTCTCAGCCTCAGGAAGGCAATGGCAACCTTCTTCTGAACAAGTCTTTCAAAAAAACCCTATGATAGGTTCACTTTTCCCTTTTTTCACTCCATAAGTTGGAAACAAGTTGAAGATACACAGCAGTAACAAGAACAAGAACAAGTTATGCCAGCAGTATATTTAATGAGTATAGTGGGCCCTCCACATTCGCTGGGGTTAGGAATACAGGGCCCCTGTGAAAGTGGAAAAAACACAAATAAAAAGACCACTATTTTTTAAACCTGAGAGAACATCTCTCTAAGAATCTCTAGGTCCGCCGGCACAAGTGTATGGTCAACATCCACCAGATGTTGACTTCAGAATTGTGTTGTAGGAGCTACAAATGCCTAGAGATGTGTTCGTTCTAGGAATCTCTAGGTCCTGTAGCATAACTGATCAGGGTTGACTCCTAAGTAAACATAATGAACACTACATTTATTTATTTTTTTATAGAATTTTATTTTAAAAAAAAAACATTAAAAAAACATTTAAAATATATTCTTAGTCATTTTTACAGTATGTTTGCCCATAATTCAAACTTCTCAATAGTTCTTTGAAAGTAAGTAATGTGATGATGACAGAAGTAAGAGATACAGAAATTATGTACGCAAAATGAACACTACATTTTTAGGTCATGTTGAACTCTCTCATCAAAATTGAGAATTAAAAATTATGCTACCTGGATTGTGCTGACAGAGATGTTTCCCATCACTGAAGTAGATTATAAGATACTCAGCACTCTCTTTTTGCATGGGATTACAGCCCTATAGAACAAACTGTGTGCACACTTGGTTCTTACAACATCACATAATGTTCTGTGGCTTTACACTCGTTTGCTCCTGGCCCCCATTGATTTCAGTTCAAGGAAGATAGAAAGGTGAACCCTCAAGTCTTAAGTCTGCCTGTTCGTGACAGGAGGTAACAGGCCAGCAGTAAATGTGGTCAGTTGTTTAACCAGGAGCAGAAATGGAGGGCAGGGTGTAGAGTGGTGCTCACATTGCCTACTTATAAAGCACGCTCTGACTGGTTCCTTTGTGTTTGCTAATCTACTGCTGAAATTGAGTCAAACAGCTTTCTGCCCCGATGAACCAGGTATAATAGATGTAAACTACAGTATAGTATTTTAATTATGTTGCTTCATTTCAGAAACATGAAGATGAGAGCACAGCCTGGCTGCATCGACAGGTAATATGGCTCTTTTCTTTTGAATCAATTTTTTTCCTGCTTTGCTTAATAAAAGAGAGTGGCTTCTGCACATTTTCAAAAGTACTAAAGCAGAACCACAAGGGTATAAGTTTTAAGAGATGCAAACTAAAGGTTTGGTAGTGATTAATGGTAACCTGAAGATTTGCCTGTTCAGTTTCTACTTATGAAACACTCCTCTCTGGTAAAATCCATTGTGTTTTGCCTGTGATGAGAGGAGATGCTGATGATGGAAATAAATAGGACCTTGAATTTATTTATTTATTTAATTCATTCATTCATTTCCCCACCTTTCAGCCAGGATGGGACCCAAGACAGAAAACAAAATATATCTGAAAAAATATTATAATAAAAAGAGTTATAAAACAATTGAGTACATTATTTTATTAAAAACTGCATTAATTTAAAACAGATTTAAAGCACTGAAAACATAGTAACAAGACTCTTAGTACAGTACCCTCCACACACACACATACACACACTTCTGCAACAACCAGTTAATAGGCAAAAGCCTGTTTAGATGAATAGGCAAAAGCCTGTTTAGATGAAAAGATCTTTGCCTGCTGCTGGGAAAAGGGCAGAGAGGTGGGCAGCCTAGCTTGTCTTAGGGCGCATCTACACTGTATGAATAATGCAGTCAGTAATTTACCACTGTAACTGCTATAGCTCCATCCTATGGAATCCTGGAATCTAGTTTTACAAGGTCTTTAGCTTTCTCTCTGCCAAAGAGTGTTAGTGCCACAGAAAACTACAAATCCCAGGATTCTATAGGTTGGAGCCATGGTAGTTAAAGTGGGATCCATGCATTATTTTTACAGTGTAGATGCCCCCTTACTGTGGAAATGAATTCCATATTAAACTGAATGGCTTGACTTGTGGAGCCAATTGTTAGGCAGCACTCATGTTGAGTGGGACCCTGAATTGACACTTAAACATGAATCTAGATTAAGCATAGGTAAAGTGCAAACTCCCAGAAGTTCCTGGACTGTAGTCCAAAGAAGTAACTTTTCCAAGCTCTGTACCTAGCCCTGAAAAGGGACAAGTGACCTAAACTGAAGTGCTTTGCATCTCCCTTTTTGGAGTCTAGAAAAGTGCCTTTGCCCATTGAAATACACTGGGTGGCTAATTGTGTTGCTACTCCAGCTTTCCACACTCATTCAACATTCCCCATTGCTCCCTGACCCCCATTTTTGCCCCTATGTTGCTAGAAACCAGTGAAGGAATCCTGCACTATTAATCACTCCAAAATTTAATGGCATTTGACACAGACACAAACTGCTTTCCTACAAAAGCCTATTGGAATTGCATTTGATAGCATGGCTATTCCAAGCTGCTCCATTTCACTAAGTGGGTGATTAATAGGTTATCTACCCCCTCTCTTTTTTCTTTCTTTCTTTTTTCTTTTTTCTTTTTTTTTACTCTTTCAAATTATCAAGCTATAATAGTCTTACAAATTACTGAGTCGTAGATTCCATAGATTTTCTCCCCCTTCCCTTTCTCTTAAGGTCAGAAGATAGATTCTGACCTTAAGTCGTAGATTCCATAGATTTTCTCCCCCTTCCCTTTCTCTTAAGGTCAGAAGATAATTTTCAGGATTGTTAGAACTAGGTCTGCTTTTTCAACAAAGCATAAATTTGATAACTGATCCATCAAAGCCAGTCCTAGGACGTGACTGCATGCGCTCTATTCTCGCCATAATCATGCTTGTTAACAAAAATGGGATTATACTTGTTTGTGAGCAGCCATTATAACATGTCTTCTCAGTCACATGACTGGGGCTGCTTCTGCCATTGCATTCTCTTCTCATCTCCCCTTTGACCCCATGTCTCTGCTCTCTGCCCTACCCATCATGCCTTTGGGGGGGGGTTCCACTTTTTCATGCAATTTTGGAGCTCTGCTACTGCGATTTAAGGTTTTCTTTAAAAAAAGAAAAAGAAAAATTTTAAAAATCAAAGGGAATCAGCCTCCTTGGGAATAGCAAGGAGTAGGAGCAGGGTAGAGGAGGAGACACTGATACCACATAACTGCCTTGGCAGCAATGTTTTGCACCTGGGGACAATTGGGAGCTCATGGATGGGTTTCCCCTGCCAATGGAAATGGATGCTCTGATTGGAGGCAGCATCATGCAATAAGTATAATCAGTGCTGCTTTTTCTCTAGCTCTAATCATGGTTTAAATGCCACACATGATAAAGTCCTTATCATCCTCAGACTGCAATAGTTTCTGCTCTTGCCTAAACAGTGTAGGAGAGATGGGATGGAGCCCTACTGGAACACTCTGTACTGGGGAGATTGGCTGGCTGGCTGGCTGAGGGTTTGCTGGCTGGGAGATTCTGGAAACTGTAATCCAAAAAGTAGCTTTCCTCTTCTCATCTAAGCTGGTTATTACTAAGCTGGCATAGGCTGTTCTACCTTGTGAAGAGATACATCTGTAGAACATAGCGCTGAGGTTCTTTTGTTAGGGGATTGGCACTGAATAGCACCCTCCCAAGTCCCTCTGAAGAAACTTACAAACAACAACAACACCCATGATAGATTTGCTTTAGAATTACCATAAGTCAAAAACCTGAAACAATAACAACCTCAACAATGACGTCATTTTGCTGTCTGAGACAGAGCAGCAAATAATGATGCCTAACCCAAATCCCATGGAACCATGGCAGTTAAAGTGATGTCAAACTGGATTAATTCTGCAGTGTGGATGCAGCTTCAGTTTCAAGTCTCCACTGAAAGTGGTTGTGTGACCTTGGCCCAATCTTGCTCTCAGGGTTCTTGTTGTTAGGATGATAAAGTGAAGCAGATGAGAGCCACACAGTCTGCTTTGAGCTCATTACAGGAAAGGCAGGCTATAAGTGTAACTAATAAATAATACGTAACAAATAAAATACATCAAGCATAAGAGGTTGGATACCACCAGGGTGTTGTACCATGTTCCATTCTGCATAGTGGTTAAAAAGACAGAAGCCTCTTTAACAAATATCTCTAGCTCCTGTTAAATAATGCAATTCATGCCATGTAATTTTCAGTAAAGCTGAGAGAATGGGGATCATTAGAAAACCCAGCACACCGTGACTCTGTGAATTAGGGAAACTTGCGCACAGAATTATCATGAAGCTTGTGCACCAAAGATCTATTGCCAGAGCTTAGCTAAAGAGAATCTTATTTTTTAATAGATAAAAAGTGGGACAGAGCCGGGTTCCTATTATTTCTGCAGATGAGATCATACATAGAGACCATGGAGAGGCAGAAGGCCAGACTGTTATCTCAAAATATCTTCTTATCTCCCTTTTAACCAGGGTTGCATACTATTTCTACAATTTTTTGTGGACTGTTTGGTTTTTTACTCCAAAAAAGTTACTTTACCATGGTCTGGTGTGCGGGAGAAATTGACAAATAATACCATACTCTGCAATATTCCACATATAAAAACCAGGGCATATGTGCCCTAGCAACTTCAAACTGTGATCAAGACAGCAAAAATTAATAATAACTAAGAACATGCAAGCTAGCAGAGGCTGCATCAGTATGCTTTTGCCAAATTATATTTAAAACTTCAGTTGAGCATTTAGAAATACAGTTTAGACATCCAAAGTCATAAAGGGAGCAAAGGAACCCTGAAAACATTAGACTCCTAATATGAACCATTTTCAGTTTCTCACTCTTTACGGTGCTAGAAATTCAGCAATTGAAGGAAATTTTAAATGGGGGGGGGGGAGAATATTATTGGGCAATAATGCCCTCATAGAGCGCCAGTGTGGCATAGTGGTTTGGGTGTTAGAGAACAGGATTCAAATCACACTCTCTCAGCCTCAGAGAAAGGCAAAGTCAAATCTCTTCTGAAGAATTCTTGCCAATAAAACCCCATGATAGGCAGATGGCTTTAAGCTATAGTCTGTGGCATAGTGGTTTGAACATTGGACTATGGCTCTGGAGAGCAGGGTTCAAATCCCAGCTGTGCCATGCAATCCACTGGGTGACCTTGGGTAAGTCGCACTCTCTCAGCCACAAAGTATGTCAATAGCAAACTCCCTCTGAAGAAACTTGCCAAGAAAACCCTGTGATAAGTTTGCGATAAGTCAGAAATGACTTGAAGGCAAACACACACACACACTGCCTTCATATTTGGAAGCTCAAATCTTGCCTTGAGTTCTGAACTATGGATAGTGCAAGTCATGGTGGAACATGATAAATGTTGATGTGTGTGCTGCCATCGAAACTGAATATGTTTTATGCAAGGAAGGCACACAGACAACTAAGTCTGGCTTGGTTGTTGCAGCCTACCAAGTAGCCTTTGGCAAAAAAGAAGTATTAAGCTGTAACCTCTTTCAATAGAAGCCTGTATTACAGATGCTTTCTAGCTGCTACAGAGAGAGTAGATCCATGTGTGTTTGATTTCTTTTGAATGTTCCAAAGGGATAATATCCTTGAAGATTAGAATGCTGCAGTGCCCCAAACCTCCTCAGGGTTCCTTCCTTTGTTAAGTGGTGCAAAGTCAAAAACCAAAAAAAAAGAACAACAACAAAAATCACAATCTCAAAGAATGGCATTTTCAACACAGAAGACATTTCAAGACAGCATTGCTTTGCTGGCTTGAAGGATCAGTCCGTTCACTTTGTAGTTCTTGAGCAACAACTACAGAAACCAGAAAAATGATTCTGCTTCCTGCCTAGTGTTGTGTGGGACTCTGGTGGATTTTGGGCAATGTGTATGACCTATTCTAGCAGAACAAAGTGTAGACAACTGCATTGGGGCCCACAGGTGATTCCCACCCCTCTAATGCCCCCCGTCACATTCCCCACAGCAAGTAACAATACCTGAATTTTCCACTACGCCCCTTCTCAAAATGGTGACAGAAAGTAACATCAAATTATTTCATGTCACCATTTTAATAATAAAAATAATAATAATAAATGATATTTATTATAATAATACATTTTATTTTTATACCGCCCTTTGGCGAACCAATCCAGGCGGTTTACAGCATTAAAAGCATACAACATAAACAATATATTTCCCTCTCCCCTCAAAAAGTTATTAAACTGTATATCAATTAAAATCACAATGAAAAATTAAAATAAAATCACAATAAAATCACAATAGCAAATTAAAAACAGAAAATAATGCAAACCAATTTGAGAGGAAATGGAGAGGAAAACAAAGTATGTGGCGTTCTGGGTTGCTGATGGAGTGGAGTATTTTTGCCTATTTTCAAGCATTTAAGGGGCTTTTTGCTTGGTCTGGGACATCACACATTTTTTTTTTAAAAAAATGAGGACTGGGGGCCTTTGGGAGACTGGTGGAGGACTTTAAGGTTTTATGGGGCTATGGGCAGCACTGAGCCTAACCCTGCAGTTTAAATAAGGTTGCCATACTGAAAACAGGAGACAGCTCCTTTATGTTTAATGATTGTTTCCATGAAAAATAGAATAATTCTTGTTTGTCACACCATGAGGGTGACCACATGTCCTCCTTTTCCAGGACATGCCCTACATTTCTACCTCCTATCCAGGAAGAATTCCAAAATATCCTCTATTTTGAACATGACTAAGAGACCCATTGAGTAGCACCATGTTTGCTGTTCCCCTTTGAGAAACACGTCTATTTGGCAGTCCTACTGTAGTCAAATAGGAGGATAGGATGGATAGGACAGGATAATAAAATTTAATAAAATAAAAAACAATAAAAGGATAATAAAATACAGTATATGCAAGACAGCTGTAAATGAACAATATGGCATGAATTTATATTACCATTTCTAGCTTTTATTTTTCTTGAATGTCCTGCATTTTGCAGTGTCATGTCATCCTTTGAGGATATGACACCTGGTCACCATGCACACAACCAAGTAGAGTGGGCCCTTGGTATCCACTGGGTTTTGGTTCCAGGACCTTCCGTGGATATCCAAATCTGTGGATGTTCAAGTCCCATTAAATACATTGGATAGTAAAATTGTGTCCTTTATATCAGATGGCAAAATCAAGGTTTGCTTTTTGGAATTTTATTATTATTATTATTATTATTATTATTATTATTATTATTATTATTATCCTGCCCCTCTGAGATCAATCAGGGCAGCTAACAAAGTTAAAAGTACAGTACATCCCAACCCTATCCCCACCCCCCTTAAAAGAATATTAAATCAAATAAAAGTTAAAAAGCCAAACAAAATAAGACTGCAGCAATTAGCTGCAACTGTAGTGATAACAATAAAAATAAAGAAAAACAAAGAAAAAGAAAAAAAATCTTTCTGGAATATTTCCAAACCATGAATCTGTGCATAAAAAAATCCATGGCTATTGGAGGGCTGACTGTAAGAAGCAAAACCTGATGAAATGTCCCCTTCTGCACAACCATCTCCAGTTTTCATTTTGATAACCCTAAAACCCCAACCAATTCCAAAAGCCAGTCCAAAGCAGCAAAGGTGGAGTGGAACTGAGTTCATATAGTGTGTGGAACTGACAGTGACCAAGCAAGGGAGGGTGAAAAAGCTGATGAAGCTACTACTTGGATTTGGGGCATCCCTAGCAGTAGAGGTAGGTATAGCTCCATCATGCCCTCCCTTCAGTTCCTCAAAACTGGTCAGATTTTTAAAAAGATCTTTGCCTGCCCAGGGAAAGCAAGCAAGAATGTGACTGTGTTAGTTTCCCTAGGGAAGGGCTTCTACAGCCTGGGGCAGCCACTGGGGAGGCTTCATCTTACATCTGCACTGGATGTGTCTGTGAAAGTATTGTGACTGAGAGGAGGGCCTCTTCTGAGGATCTTTTCTGCTTTTCTTTTTCTTTCTTAAAATAAAATTTCCTCTTTATTTTTCTTCTTCTTTACTTTGACCCAAAATTCCCAGCTGCTAAGCCCACACACACAGCTTCTTGTCATTTCTGGTAGTGCATAGAACTTTAATTTTTTTTTTTCTCTGAAGATGGCAGCCATAGATGCTGGCGAAACGTCAGAAAGAAACTCTTCTAGAACATGGCCACACAGCCCGAAAAACTCACAAAAGAACTTTAAATTGCTCATTATTGGTAATAGTGCTAGATTTAAGCTGAGCTTCTGGAAGTTCCATGGTTTGCCTTATATCTAACTGATGGAAGAAGGCCAAAGGAAGGAAATGATTGTGTTTTCAGCTTAAATGTTTTATTTAAAAAGCCTCTGGTATGTTTATACTGCTCACATCCATTTGCTACTTCTTGGCATTTGCAGAATGAGGAGCCTGTCTTCTCCAAAGATGGGAGGAAGTTCTTCTTTGTCCGAGCCATTCCTCAGGGAGGGCGAGGCGAATTCTACCATATTGCTATGTCTTCATCACAGGTGAGGCAACCTTTTATTGCTGCTAAATTCCTTTTGTAGGCACATGAGAAGTAATAATACGCAACATGTGAAGTCGTAGGCTTTCATGGCAGGCATCCATAGCTTTTTGTGGGTTTTTTGCAACATGGTTAGAATCCTATATGGCATGGCATAGCAGAGGATTTCCACCTATGGAACTTCACTACAGCTGGTTGTTCAACACTACCCAGACTTACTGTTGAGCTGCTGCAATGAAGAGGGTAGAGCAGCCTCCAATGGATCGTCCATGACTGGTAGTAGAGGTATTGGAGAAGCATCTATTGGGGCCCTGTAATCAGATCATCTATTGAGAAACTCTGGGATCCTCTGGAAGTCCTATTGGATGCTGTAATCATTTTCCACCATTTCCCATTTTCCAAAATGTAGACATAGCATCTTCTGTGATGCTCCCTACACAATTTCCATCAGCCACAGAACAGCCATGAATGGGCTTTAGTGGCTCAGTGATAATTTTTGGGATGGGGTAGGGCCTTTGATCATTATGGAGGGAGAAAAGGGGATACCAAACTCTGCAACAACCAAAAAAAATATACACAAGGATACAGTGAATGCATATGTCACTAATAGGATGCCAGACATTGGAAGTGTGGATGGCACATCACACATACAATATCCTTGAAGAATATGGACCAATTCAAGAGGGGTATTTTTGAGTCCGAAGTTTGTACACAAATGTCTTTTTTTTTCTTATGTGGTCTTGGGTTGGCGAATTGTCAGTGCAGTGAAGAGAGCTCTGAAAAGCATGTTAAAAGCAGAAAGTAATAAGGAGATAAGTTCTACGTGTTCAGATGTTCAACTGTTTATTCCTTTTAAAATAGCATTTTGAAATGTGTTGAGCTATTTTAAAAGGAATAAACAGTTGACCATCTGAGCACATAGAGCTTGTGTCATTGTCAGTGCAAGCAAGCAACAGAGATACCAAAGAGATTTAAATGGAAAAGCTGATTTATTGATCAGGAGAAGAGATGGATGGATATCACATGATTAAGAAAAAAAAATCCTGGTTTCCTAGAATATAAGTAGGGTTGGGTTGTTAACAGCCAACAGTGTGAGGAGTTTAATTGGATGGGAGAAACTGAGTTAGCAATGCAGTGAGTGTGCCTCATTTGGGTCAGAGTAGTGGGGGAGTTGTGCTTCAGTGTCGATTAGACTTGACTAGAAGAAAATAATTCCTCTTCATAATCATTCTGTTCCATCACCCCACCCCGCGCCCCAAATGAAAACCATTATGGTGATGTGATGCAAGTGCTAGAATCAGAGCAGGAAAGATGGCAAATTCTCACTGAAACTTTCAAGTCGACCTTGAACAAGTGAATTATTATTATTATTATTATTATTATTATTATTATTATCTTTTACTCTTTTTATCTTACATGGTTGTTAAGCAGGTAAGATGTATGTCACCTTCAGATCTTCGGAGGCAGGGTAGAGTTGAGGTTTGCAGGGTAGAGTTGAGGTTTGCCAGTTAGGGTTAGCTCATATGTCTCTCCCTCTACTACACTACCTTGCAAAGGCAAGTTTACAGCTGAAGATTTAAAATATTTAGAAAATAAAAATAATAACCACCTGTGGTTTACATAACTTTAAAACAGATGAAGAAAGTATTGAAATAGTTAAAGATTTTCATTAATCCTTAATCAGAATGTAGACTGCAGTCAAGAAAACTAAAGAAGAGGAAGACTTGGAAGGGTATTTATGAAGGAACTAGAGAAGATCCCCAAGTGTCAAGATATATCATTGAATGCCAAAATCAAAACTGTCCATGCCATCATATTTCTAATTTCTATGTATGTTTCTAAAGGATGGACAGTGAAGAAAACTGCTAAGAAGACAATCAACTCATCTGAAATGAGATGCTAGAGGAGAGTTCTGAGGACTGTCAATAAGAAAAATAAATGGGTCCAAGAGCAATACAGCCCTAAACTCTCCCTAGAAGCCAAGACAACTAATCAGAGACTGTTGTATGTTGGACATATCATGAGAAGATATGATTAACTAGAAAAGACAATAACATGTGGTAATGCAGAAGACAGTAGGGAGATAAGAAGATTATATTACAGATGGATAGACTCAATCAAGGAAGCCACAGCTTTGATTTTGGAGGACCTGAGCAGTACTGTTGATAACAGTATGACTTGGAAATCTCTCAGTCATAGAGTTGCCACAAATCAAAGTTGGCTTAATTTGTCTTTGCTACACTTAGGGACAGAGAAGAAATATATTTGGTTAACATTTTGATGCAAGCCTAATACATGCTTCCAAAATCAATGCACAAACTGAAACACTGCTACCATTCAGTATTCACATTTCTCAACATTTTGCAATAACATTCTCCAGTCCGAAAATTTGTACAAATAGTGCCAGTTAGGACAAAATGTGCCAGAAAATGGGAATGGCACTTCCAATTTTCTGGTTTGGTTCTCCCAATCAAGAATTACATCCTAAATGTGTATATTGGAGAAAAGCATACACCCAAATGCATACATTGATAAATAAAATGTAAGAAGGGGGAGATTTCAATATAGTCAGCAAAGTCCCATATGAAAATGGCTATGCAATGGGATATGTGCATGCAAACTTTCATGCAAACTTTTTTCAAAAGTGAAAGCTGGTGGGGAAATGAGGGGAAATGTACTTAAGACTGAGAAATGAAAGTAAAACTGACCAATGCATCCACCCCTTCCTTTGGGGTCTGAATCTGATTGTTTAATCCTACCTAGTGTAGATTCATTGAATCAACAAATTATGAGTTAATACATAGGTAAATTCAATTGATTCAATGACTCTGAACTAATTGGGACTAACCATAAGATGCAGTCCTTAAACAGCCTTTTCTTCTCCCCCAAGGGAGACTGTCTAAAACATAGTTTGAGAACTCCAGAATAGAGTTATATCGGGCATGCATTTCATTCCATTTACTTTTGTCACTTATACTCCCAGGATTTTGTCAGAAGGAAGAATAATAAATGAGTGTCTTATTTCTTTTTTTAACAAACTGTGGCAGAGGCATTTGGGAGAGCTTGCTTTGAAACAGAGGAAGAAGATCTGTTATGCTACAGAAGAAGCAGATCAGTATAGATAGACAAGACAGCCGGTATTTCTTTTTAAAATGCAGCTTTTCTTCAATTTTCCCGGCAGCCCAACAGCAGCAATGATAACTTACAGACCATCACGTCGGGTGACTGGGATGTGACCAAGATTTTGGGATATGATGAAAAGCAGCATAAAATGTAAGTAGTATCTGTTTATATTCAGTGACAAGAAATTTTTCACCTTTTTGAAGGACAGTGGTAACATCCATTGATGTTTGTCAGGGATATCCAAGCAGAGGAATTAGACCACTAAAGCACTTGGGAGGCTCAGGTGGTCATGCTGTGGACTGAGACCTAGACAATCAGGGTTGAAATATGGAAACTGAGCACCATTTACCTGGTTAAATATGAAGCTCTCATTGATGAACTGGACATAAGAATCCTGCAGCTATTACAAGGGGAAGCCAACAGTGAAAGTAATCACATGATCATATTATTTTATATGGATACTCTTTAATATCAAAACAAAAGGATACAAAATATTTCTTGTATATCTTGCATGGTCCTTTGACAGAGCTTGGAAGAAAATCCATTTTTGTTGGTTACAGCTCCCAGAATCATTAAGCCAGATGAGGATTTGGGGAGTTGCAGTCCCAAAAGGTAGCTTTTCCAAGCGCTTCCATTTCTGTGGTACTGGACATATTAGAAAGAAAGAGGACTTATATAAGCATGTACACTTTGCTACCTTAAAGTATGTAAAGGTATTCAACAATGCAAAGCTTTGTAATTAACACCAATATTTCTTTGGGGTGGGAGCTACCATTATGTATGCATGAAATTTTGGAAACGTATGTGTGTGTGTGTAGATATATAAATATCCATCCATGCATGGAGAACATCAGTGTAAAATCAGCACTATGGACAGCTGCTCTCTGTTCTTATTGCTTTTATAGCTACTGTAGAATATTAATAAGATTCTTTGTTCATGTCTTCCTGACAGCTGGGATGCAGCTTCTAATTTTCTGTGTTTAATTGCATGTAACTAAACATTTCCATATCTTTATGACAAGCATATCACATGTTCAACTGCAATTTTTTAGCCTGTTGCCTAAATGTGGTAGTTATAAATGTGGAAAATCTGCATAAGATCTTTGTTAAAAGAGATCATCAGCACCAGTGTCATTCATATATATCCTGGCCAACATAATGTTTGGGGAACTGTAGGAGCTATAGTCCCAAACAAAAATTTTAAAAGCTCTGCGTTGAATCCAAACTAATTTGAGTCATCATTTATTCCCAGTGAGATTAATCAATTTAAATTAGCACACAAAGGGATCGTGTAGGACAGGGGTAGGCAACCTTTCCCCTTTAAGGGCCGAGGGACTTCAGCTCCCAGAAGCCTCAGCCATGTTGGCCAATAGTCCCATGTTGGCCAATAGCTCCTGGTGAAGATTCTTTTGGCAGTGTGCTTTGTCTCTGAATTCCAGACTTTATGTTAATGATAGCTAACTGGTCCTAGTGATTTCAGGAGGAGTAAAGTGTCACCAACCTAGTTTGCATCCAACCCATAATTACAGGACTGGGTCTTGAAAGTGTGTTCTTTGTATTTGTGATGCCTTAGCTACTTTGCAGTGTTTGAGAAATACCTGTTGAAGAGTAACAATCAACATTGCAATCCTGCAGTTAGACAGCAACATCAAGCATGCTGTAGGATTCTGTGGAAGTACTGCTGTGCTGTTAGGCACATACCCTCTTAGAGGATTTCTCACTAAGCCAGCAGAAAGTTTTGCCGATAGTAGATGTGTTACTGGAAGTGCTTTGAAGTACTTCCATGTGGTTGGAAGTAAAAAGGAACTTGCTGGGGGCAGGTCAGTGTAACCTCAGATCTCCAAGGCTCAAAGCTCCTATGTCCCTCTGGCATAACCCCCAAGAAAGGATAAAACATGAGTATCTCCTGTCTTCACCATTTGTCCTGGTTGATAGGAGTTGGTAGGGCTTGAGCAGTGGCATTTCTTCCATCATAGAATCTTTTTGCTAACACCATAGATTGGTTTTAAAACTGTGTGCATGTCTTCAGTCTTGCAATCATGAGAACTGGATATCTCCTCTTAAAAAATATACAAAATAGAGTGATCTCGATTTTGAGTAAAGTCTAAAAGACTGGGAAGGTTGTTTCTTGTGTGTATGAAGCTTTTAGACATTTCATGAAATATCGTGAGTCACTAGAAAAAATAATAATCCTTGGCAAAGTGGAAGATAGTAAAAAAGAAAAAGAGGGAGACTACATTACTAGTTGATGGGCTCAATCAAAGAAGCCACAAGGAAGTTCACAAGATCTTAACATGGCTGCTAATAACAAGGTGACTTGGAGGTCTCTCATTTGTAGGATTGCCATAACTCAAAGCTGACTGGACAGCTGTCAGCAACAATGAAGCCTACGGGGCATATCTTTTCAACCTATGTATTGCAGAAAGTTTGACTCTTTCATTGCTTTGCGTTATTGTCTGTTAGATTTGTTTTATTGTCTCTTTACTGCTGCTTTTAGCTTGTTACTATGATTCTATGAATAGGAAATTTGCTTTTATGTTGGTAAGATGCTTTTCAGACACTTCCTTTTTGTAAGGGAAAAGTAGGGTAATTTTAAATAAATAAATGCCTGTGCAGGTGATGCAATTGAAAGAAATTTGGCTCCCAAAAAACTAATTATATTCCTCATGTTCCTTTTATTTTAGCTATTTCCTCAGCACAGAAGAGTTACCGAGGACGCGACATTTATACAAGTATGATTTATTTCAAGTGAAAAGGCTGTTCTCAGATTATATCCCTGAAACAGGCTGTTGCCAGTTCTTCTAACACCTAAGCGGATTCCCTGCAAAACAAGCCCAAAGCAAACACATGCAACTGTGTCATGGAAAGTGGATAAAAACTTTGCAGAAGTTTCCCAAAAATTTTGCTTTTGCTTTTGTTTCATTAGGATTGATTGTTGGGGTTGTTTGTTTCTGGAGAAAATGGTCAAAATTGGTATGGATTTTTTTTAAAGAAGAGGAACTTCATTATAAATGCTTTCAAAACAGGAAGAATTTCTGATTTTAGCTATCATTTCACAGTGGGCCCTTGGTATCCACTATAGATTGGTTCCAAGATTCCCTACCTCACCCCACCGTGGATACTAAAATCTGTGGATGCTCATTTTATGCAATGAGGTAGTAAAATTTTGATTTACATAAAATGGCAAAATCAAGGTTTGCTTTTTGGATTTTATATATATATATATATATATATATATATATTCAAGCTGTGGATGGTGGAATTCATGGATGCATGGATATGAGGGTCCAACTGTGGTCCTAACCACACTGCAGAAATAATCCAGTTTGAGACCCCTTTAACTGCTCTGACTCAATGCTAGGAAATTCTCGGAACTGTAGTTTTGTGAGACATTTAACCTTCTCTGCCAGAAAGCTCTGGTGCCACAATAGACTACAATTCCCAGACTAACTGAGAATACTGATATTGTAGACTAAAATGGCTGTGCTCCAAAACACACTGCAGAAATAATTCAGTTCAAGACCACTTTGGGCAGTACAGACTGGTGAAAAGAGCTGGCTTCCCAGTGGTGTGGGGGCATGGCATTCAGACAGCAGCATGGCTTCATGTCGCTGGGAAGCTGCACAGCTGATTGCATGTGCGGCGGCTTCACGGCATTTTTGCAGCGCAGCATTTACACACACTGCACCGTAGAAACCCAGAAAAAACACCACCGCTGCCATGGCAAAGGTGCATTTTTCCCAGCACAAAAAGGAGCAGCTTTCTGCCACTTCTTTTTGTGCTGGAAAAATGTGGGTTGGGGGATCCTTTGGGGCTGTCGCCCCTTTAACTGTCCCTTTAACTGTCCTGTTTCAGTGCTAGGGAATCCTGGGAATTGTAGTTTATTGTGGCACCAGAGCTCTCTGACAGAGAAGACTAAATGTCTTACAGAACTTCTCTCCCCAGGATTCTGTAGCACTGATCCAGGGCAGTTAAAGTGATCTCAAACTAGATTATTTCTGTGGTGTGCTTTGAACTTGTATTTCAGGCATTATGAACATTTGGTACTGCTATGCAATAAAACAAACTGATCAAAAGATTCCTGCAGTCTGTGCTGTAGCGCAAGAAGCTGATTAAATATTTTTAATAACCCAGTGTTCAACATGTTCATTTAATTAGACTAAAGAGTGTCTATCTGCCATGTATGTCTTCATACCTGTTACGATGATTAAATAGGGATGGTCAACTACCATTGTACTTTGCTTGTGAATCACCCAGAGGCATCTAGAAGCAGAATTCTGGTCTCAGTGGAGTGGCTATGATCCAGAAATGCAAACTGAAAACTGTTTGGCTTTCCACATTTGTGCTAGAGTAGTTGGTGGTTGAACTATATATGGCTCCTGGCTGCTGCAATGATGGATATATGCATTCTAAATTATTAGCTGCCACTCAGGGCCTTGGATCAGACTTTCAATTTATGTCTAGGGGAAATATTATCCATCAATTCCTTTTAGATCTGAAAATGCCAAGGGCTCAGAATTCCACTTCACAAAGTTCTATTTTGCCCTTCTAATGATGATGAAGATTATGGTGATCAAAGCATTTATATCTCAGGTAGCAAAAATAAAACAAATACCATTAATGCACTTAGGAGGATTTAAGCAAAACCATATTGAAACCCACTGTTAAAAAGCAATTGAACTATTCATAGAATTAATACAGTTTAAAGTAAATCCATTAAAAACCAATGGAGAAACATAAGCAAAAAAAAAAAAAAAGCACATTATTAAATGCTCTTGCAATCAGTTCCTAAAACTCTGCTAGAAAAGAAAAGTTTTCATTTGCTGACAAATGTGTTGCACACCATACCCATACTGAAAATATGAATTTCTACACTCTTCCTTTTTTAAGGAGGACATAAGGGACTGGAAGCAAACTTTTAATTTTAAAAAAGCAAAAAAGTAACTTTTCCCCCAACAAAAGATGTCCCAGTGGAAGCTGACAGCTCCATTACATCGAGGCAGTGAACCCATGCTAGAGTTTATAACAGCTACTTTGCATTTTATGACAAAATCCAAAATCCACAAAACAGTCTCCTGTATCCAAAAATCTTAGGACAAGAAATGTTTTGAAGTTTAGATGGGGGGGGGGGGATTTTGGAATATTTGCATATAAATAACCTTGGAAATGGGCCCCAAATCGACACATGAAATTCATATTTTTTTCATATACACCTTATAAACATAGCCTGAAGGTAAATTTATACATGATATTTTTAATAATTTTGTGCATGAAATAAAGTTTGTGTACACTGAATCATCAGAAAGCAAAAGTGTCACTATCTCAGCCACCCGCATGGACAATGTTGGGGTTTGGAGTATTTGGATTTTGGAATTCCAGATAAGGGATCATCATCCTGTAACTTTATCAGGCCAACTAAAAAAGGCCAGAAATACATCATGCAAGCTTTCGAAGCTCCACTGGCTTCTTCCTCAGTCAAAGGTGTTAAAAATCATACAGGAGAAGAAAAATAATGACATTAGAATCACAGGCCTACATTTTGTCTGCAGATGTTATACTGTTGTAAGTTAAGATAGTCTAGAACAGTGGTTTCCAAACTTTCATCATGCAGATGTTTTGGACTTTAGTCTCTAGAATTTTTGACACTTGGCCAAGTTGGTTGGGAATTCTGGAGCTGAAGTCCAAAAGACCTAGATGACCACAGTTTGGGAACCACTGGTCTAGAGGGATATCAATGCAAGACCCTCCAACTTTCTGTAAGGTTGACATCTCTCCCAAGCAGTTTCTCTCAAGAATTAACACTTGATAACCCCCAAAAAATATGCAAATAACTTGAATATATAGCTTTCTTGGCCATCAGAAATGAAGGAAGAAGACCTCAAACGCCCCTAAATCAACAAAGTCTTCCTTCCCTTCCATACAGGAAAGAATACCAAGGTGGTGGTAGGGAGGAAGAGAATCAGTATTTCATATTCTCTTCTAGGGGGCTTTAATACTGTTCCTCTCCTCTACAGGAGTGCAAGAGGAGTTTCTCTTTTGGCTGCCATTTGAGCATGAGGAATAATCTCAGAAGGCTCTGAAAGATTACCAATATAGTGGGGAAAGTCTACCATTTTCCAACAGAAGAGAATGCTACAACACCCACCAGTCAGGAAAAAGAGATTGACAGGATCTTCAATGGTAGGGGGAGTGTAAAGTAAGTCCAGAGCTTGGAAAAGCAACTTCCAGAATCCACATGGCCATACTTGATAGGGATAGTTGAAATGGTAGCCCAAAAAAGTAACTCTTCCAAGCTCTGGATTCTCCCAAGTAATATTGCAGAGTATCAGACAAAGGCTGAGATCCTTAGTTGCACATGTAGAACTACTCTACCTATCTCATCTCGACACCCTAAACTCACTGTTTAGCAGCTGCAGTGCTCCTTCTGTGGCCATAGTGTGTGTGGAGGAGAATGGGAGGGATTGGGAAAGCATCTGGCTATGTCCTCACAGCCAGATGCAGAATGAATGGATCATCCCTTGAGATCTTCTGGACATCTCAATGGATAATCTAATCATTCTATGTCTGGCTCCAAGAATATAACCAGTTGCTTCTCTAATCTTCCCACCCCACTTTCAAACAGTCACAGCACAGTCATGAATGAGCTGCAGCAGCTGAACAGTGATTCTGTGGGGAGGGGGAAACTTTGGTTGTTGCAGACTGTGAAAGAGAATACCAACTTCTACAAAGCCCCCTAAAGACACATGCAGCTAGAAGGTGAACTTATGCTGTGTATGTCACTAATAGGGTGTCAGTCAATGATATCATAGCCAGAGCTCCCTATAATCTTCAAATAGGTAAGCTGGGGGAAATCTAGATGCTGAGACCATCCCTGTTCAAGATCCTATAGTCAAGTAAATAAGTATGCCTATTAAACAGTCTAGGTTTCCCAATATTTATGCATATGTTATTTTGTTCTTTTTCAGTGCCAGCACAAAGGGGAACTTCAACAGGCAGTGTATCTCCTGTGATTTGATTCAAAACTGCACATACTTCAGTGCGTCCTTCAGCCATAACATGGCATATTTCATATTGACCTGTGAAGGTAGGCTTTATGCAGCATCCGGGAGATCACCATTATAAACCAAGCAAAGTGTGGAAAGGACAGGTTTATTACAAAACAGCACCAATAATTAATTAACATGCTGATGCTTTTAAATAGTGCAGTGCTTTGAAACATCTGGCAGACAGCCGGCCTGGAAAATTTGAATGAATTATGCTGTCACATACTTGTGTGGTATATGAAGGTAAAGGCTGTTAGTGGAAGTTTAACCACTGCACCACCAGGGCTCCTTACATACATACATACGTACATATACACATAATGAGATATCTTGGAGATGAGACCAGTTGTAAACACAAAATTAATGTTTCATATACACTTTATACACATAGCCTGATAATTTTATTCACAATATTTTTAATAATATTGTACATGAAACAAAGTTTGTGTACACTGAACCATCAGAAAGCAAAGATGTCACAATCTCAGCCACCCATGTGGATAATTTTGAATTTTGGAATACCAGTGTTTTGAATTTTGGCATTCTAGATAAGGGAAACTCTAGTATTATACTTGGGAGTAAATACTATTCAGTTCATTGGGACCTACTTGCCAGATAAAGTTGTTGCTGGCAGCACAGGGCCTGTTAACATGTAGCACTTGGATGTTTGCTCAGGGCAAGTCAAAACAGCTGTTTCTTCCTTATTCTTGCTCCATAACACTTGTTAGAACTTGTTAGAAATATATATGTATACACACACATATACACACATGCTGAAGGTTTAGACTGCCTGTCACTACAAATTCCTCATGCTTTGAAGTGTGTTCTGAACAGTTAACGTATTCTCATTTTACTTTATGGGAAATGCCTAGTTGCTATAGTTTGCATGACTTTAAGAATAATCTTTTCAGAAAACTAAAAAATGAAACATGCATATTATTTAGAACTGATTGACATATATTTTTGCATGATTTCCCCCAAAATTATATAGTTGCAGTAGTCCATTAGAAAAAAGCATACAGAATATGTAATGCCTCACACCATGCCTTTGGTGTAAACATCTGTTTTCACCTCTTTAATAATATATTTCCTTGAACATCAACTAGGGATGTATCATGTAACTCAAAATCTTGTATTTGACTTTGTGAACACTAGTTGGTCATAATCGATGTGTTTGCTTAACCAATATTTTTAATTTTGTTCTAATGAACCAAAATGTTTATCTGATTTCTATAAAAAATATACCATTTCTTCAGCTGCTGGTCTTCCCTAACACACACATGCACATGAACACACAACCCCCAACCAACTGCCTCGGCAGACAGCTAATAGAACCGTCCTCAAGGCAAGGAAGAAGAGGGGCAGCCGCACGCTCGGCGCCCCTTCCTCCTCCCGAGGTTGCCCTCGGAGCCGCCAGCCCTCCGCACGGCCGGCGCTCCGAGGGCAATCTCCCGCCGCACCGTCCGGACACGCTGTGGTGGAAAAGTCAGTGAAAGGAGCACTACTTTAGCGCTCCTTTCAGGGGCGGCGAAGGTGCGCCGCAGGATCAAGGCGTGGGGATGCCTCGGTCCCGCGGCGCACCTTCCCAAGGCGCCCTTGTGCCGTCAGTCTGCTTCTCCCCCAAGATGGGAAGTCATTATGGAAACCAACAGAATCTGTCACTTCTCTTTTCTAACAAGAGTTCCAGTTTATGTTTAAACATATGTAAACTGTGGTTAGTGCTAACTATGATAAGGAAATAAACCAACATCAAACCAGATTTTTGAAGTTGGCTTGTTTATCTAAAACATACATAAAATTAACCACAATTGAGTTCTGACATAAAAATAAATTAGTTTAGTAAAGGTAATTGAAAATGCAAGTGCATTTATGTAACAGTAAATCATAGTTCATCATTATGTCCAGGCCACAATGTCCAAAGAAGCTCTGAGCTGAGAAATACTAAACAGTATGCAAGTACCACAAAGTGCCCATCTGGTCCTGTGAACCTTGCCTGGGTATTGAAAAATCTCTTCTTACCCTCAATTTGTAGCTACACTTATAGTATAAACAAACCAAAATGGTGAAAGGTCTGGAAACCATGTCCTATGGGGAGCATCTTAGGGAGAAGAGAAGGTTAAAAGGTGACATGATAGCCATGTTTAAATATTTGGAAGGATCCATGGGTGTCAGTAGGGGGTGCGATAGATGTGGATCTCACCAGGTGACACCTTAAGGCAGGGTGACACCACTACTCCCCAAACATCTGCCTTTGAGCAGAAATGGGCTGTGGTGTTCATGTGCATCCCTTTAAAATGCTGGAGCTCAGCAGAAGAGATGGTGTGAGTAGGGCGAGACTCTGTGGCAGGGGAAAGTAGCAGTCTCAGGAATTTTTTAAAACAAATTTTAAAATTTTAATTTAAAAAAAATGTCTTTAAAAATAACGTCTTACCAAATTTTCACTTTAACCAAGTGGAACTATGTATAGGTAAATACATTTGGGCTTTGTAGATGATATTGTCACTTAAAGGTATAATTTTAATTTTGTTAGTTGTCTATGTCACAACTGTTGTCATTACATTCAGTGATATATTGGAATTAGGATTTATGACTAACATTAGTTCATAAACATTATTCAGGACTCTGTATTGTATGGTGTAAGAGGAGGTCAGTGGGGGTTGTGACACCATGACTTACCACACCAAGTGACACCAACCCTAGGGACGTCACTGAAAGGATGTCATGTAGAGGAATGAGCAAGCTTGTTTTCCTCTTGCTCCAGAGACTAGGGAGATTATCGCACGTCTTTAAAAAGGGTAAAACCGACCTTTGAAAAATGGCCGCCAAAGCGAGTTAAGGGGCCTGCATTGGAATGAGGATGCACTTGGATGATGATTTTTGGTCCAAAAGCTGTGTGATAAAATGAGGATGCAGCCCGAATTAGACTTCAATTTGGGAGGGGTAAGACCCTTTTTAAAGACGTGCAATAATCTCCTAGGACATGAAGCAAGGGATTCAAAGTAGAGGAAAAGACATTCCACTTAAACATTAAGAAGAACTTCCTGGTGGTGAGAACTGTTCAACAGTGGAATATGCTGCCTCAGAGTGTGGTGGAGTCTCCTTTTTGGAGGTTTTTAAACAGAGGCTGGATGGCCATCTGTCAGGGGTGCTTTGATTGTGTCTTCCTGCATGGAAGTTGGTTGTCCCTTGTGGTCTCTTCCAACTCTATGATTCTGTGATAAATTCAGAGGGACAAAGCGACACAGACAACATCCAGTTAGGGCTCAAGTGTCAAGCACAATGTATTGTTGCTTCAAGAAGCATGCAACTCAGAAACAGAACAAATTCCCCCCACTGTGTTCTAGATCAGAATCCATCCTCTACTTGAGGCAATGTTGCAGTTGTGTGCATGTTAAGCCACTGGATGAATGTTACCTACTCTGTCTGATATGATGCCCGCACCACCATCATGGCTGATTCTGATTATTGTGAAGTCGTAGGCTTTCATGGCTGGCATCCATAGTTTTTTGTGGGTTTTTCAGGCTGTGTGGCCATGTTCTAGAAGAGTTTCTTCAGCATCTGTGGATGGCATCTTCAGCCAGCCACATTCTGATTATTGTTTTTCTTCTCTTTTGTATATCCCTCTAGCTGGAGAATGTAATTAGTGCTAAGAGACAAATGGTGACCTTTGGTCACTTCTTGCAGCTTGGGAAGCTTCAATTAGCTTCTGATGTTTCAAAGGCAGGCCAGGCAAAAACACTGGGCTGCATTTTACATTATAATGCCTGTCTCTTACACATTTGCATTTGCTAACCCCTCTTTCTAGAGGCATAGGAGTTTTAATTCTGAAGGATGGATCCTGAGCCAATAGTACGGATGGTCCATACATCAAAACTCCACAAGGAGAAAAAAGAGTGCATTCACTTTTATCCAAGCATTACTGAAATGGACTCAGAACAGACTGGAAGTCTCTTGCACAACCTCTAGCTTCTCATGTGTAGTTCTTCCAGATAAATGTGGGGTACTAACTAGCTCACTTAATATTTTTTTTAAACGGAACATCTGTTCTGTCACCCTTTAATAGCACAGTTATTAAAGCAGACTGTGATTAATTTAAATTGTCACTTGTGTGGATGTCAGCATTACATTACTGCTTCCTCTAAGCCGACCAGTCATTTGTATGTTATAAAATATTTCATTGTAGTGTGAAGCATCATTAATTGAATATAAATTACACTTAATTGCTCACTGACAGACAAAAATAGGAAAGGGGGAAAAAGATTGGGAAGTAGGGAAAACCAAATTGGTGGTTTCCAGTTTACAATGACATTCACATGGCATGATGGTTTACTCCCATGGCTCCTAAATGGATGACTGGAGAAGAACAATTCCATTTGCTCTTCTAAATGGATGATTCGGCAGACTGAAATGGATCATTCTGTAGAAGAATGAAGACGATTCTGTAGAAGTCCCATTTACTTACCATACATGTAAATATTTACAAAAGGGTTATGGGAAGTGCAGGTACTGAGTCAAGCAAGTATTTATTATGAAGTTCTCCAATTGTATGGGGCTGAATGAAACAATATAGCAGCTTTCTGACTTTCTAGCTTAAAAGACATTTTTCAACACTGACTTGGCTGTCATTTTTGTTGAAATCTCTGGGATATGGACAAGGAAACACAGCCAAATAATTCAAAACATTGTTGCTGATGTCACTAGATTTTCAAATTATCAACAAGGGACAGTAGTACATGTAGAAAACCATTACCGCTCATTGACTAATATGGGCTTCAACTCCCATGTTTTTACTCATCTAAAAACACCCCTAGAACTGAACCTCCATGGATGGGAAGAGCCCACTGTATTTCTTCACAGAATGGGAGATGTAGTAGTGGCTGCCAACTTGGATGACTTTAAAAGTGAGGTAGACAAATTCATAGAGGGTAAAGCAATCCATGACCACTTCTCATGATGGCTATATACAGTCAGCCCTTCATATCTACAGATTCTGTATCCACAGATTTAACCATCCTAACCCTTGAAAATATTTTTTAAAAAAATAATAAACTCCAGAAAGCAAGCCTTGATTTTGCTATTTTATATAAGGGACACCATTTCACTCTGCCATTGTATACAATGGGATTTGAGCATACCCAGATTTTGATCTCCCCAGGAGGTCCTGGAACCAAGCCCCAGGAGACACCTAGGGCCCATTATATTACCTTCTATTGCCATTGCAGCAGCATGCCTCTGAATACCAGTTGCCTCATCTCCCATTGGTGGATATTGTGGGAAACAGGCTGAAGGGCAGTATCTTCACATATGAACCTGCTGAAGCATTAAGATCTGCAAGGGAGACGCTTCTTTCTATTCCACTGCTTCCATAGGTACAGTTAATGGGAACTCAGGACAAGACCTTCTCTGTGGCAGCTTCCACTCTTTGGAACTCTCACCCTAGGCAAGTTAAGATGGATTCTTCCTTATTGATCTTTGGGTGGAAGGTTAAGACCTTTCTTTTCCAGCAAGCCTTTGGAAATCGATTTTTAATATGAAAAGGGCTTTACAGTCATCCCTCCCCATTCACAGGGGATCCATTCCGGACCACCTCCCCCTGCAAAATAGAAAAAATGTGGATATTCAAGCCCCATTGACTATAATGGCTCCTGTGTGCCATTTTGTACCTCCTGGCTTACCGTCCACGGAAACAAAACTGCAAACGGGAAGTCCATGAATGGGGAGGGATGACTGTATATGGTACTGTACAGTTTTATTCCTTGTTTTAAAGTAAGATTTTTAATGGTTTTAATTGTGTTGTTGTTTAATAATTGTGTTGTTGTTTAATAATGTTTTAATGATACGTGTTTTTTTATAGGTTTTTGTAATTTTTGGGCTGTGAGGCTCTGTTCTAGAATAATGTATTCCTGACATTTCGCCTGCATCTGTGGCTGGCATCTTCAGAGAATCGTGGCATGGAGGTGTGTGGGGTATATTAAATAGACACTAATCCTCCTCACAGATATTTCCACCCAGAGGTCTTGCTTCAACAGAACAATACACAGATTTGCATGCTAATCCTCTCAACCAAGGGTTACACAGTATATATACCCCACACACCTCCATGCTACCATTCTCTGAAGATGCTAGCCACAGATGCAGGTGAATTGTCAGGAATACATTCTTCTAGAACATGCCCCTCACAGCCCAAAATACCCACAAAAACCTATGGATGCCGGCTGTGAAAGCCTTCAACTTCACATGTGTTTTTATTGTTTTCTCTGCCTTTTCATAAGTTGTCTTGAGCCACAGTTGGAGGAGAAGGTGGAATATAATAGGGGCAGTTGGAGTGATGGGAAATCTTTAACATGTGAAAGGAATCTGGGGGGGGGGGTGTTTTGTAAGAAATAGGCACTGGATTAGATAGACCTTGAGTCTGGCAGTAAGCAGTAGGACTGCTTATGTCCTTACACATCTTCACAAGAATCCTGTGAGGTAAGTCTAAAGAGATAGTGGCTTGTTAAGTACATCAACTGTTTTCCATAGCAATGTGGGGATTTAATCTTGTTTCTCCAAAAGTTAGGTCCCAAATTCTTAACATTAGCATCTACAAAAGAATACTGACAGTTGTTTGGGTTGCCAGACAGGAGAGGGGGTCATGTACCTTTAATGGTTGTGTAGAAGAGTATTTCAACCAGTAATGCTTATTATCTGATTGCATACAAACAACACCAACTGAATTCCCTCTTCTACACAGCCATTAAATGTATAAGAGTCAACTCCAGTTTTCACTCTGGCAACTGTTGCAGTTGTAGTTTCATTGTGCGCATGCAGATAATTGTGTTAGATGTGCTTTGTTTCTTCTCTTCCCAGAGCAATAGTTAACCAGCTTTTGTGGGGAGAAGGAGTGATTGTAAATCCTGTTTAATTTAGCTGTGTAAATTTGCTCTAAATCAGAGATGTGCATTTTGGCTCTGAGAGCAGCAAATGATACCGAGTCAGTAGTCACAAGGGTGGACATATATGTCTACACATACTCACATGTACAGATCCCAGCAATTTCCTCTCACTGGGAAGACATGGAAGGCCTTCTTTCTACTCCACATGAATCTCTAGGGGATGGTATGGAGAACTTCCCCCAGCAGTCCTAATACAGATGCTCTTTTCCCACTACATAAAAATGGTGGAAAATCAGCATGAGGAGTAGCGGGTGAGCACTTAGCTTATGGCCCATGGTCTTTAAGTTTTATACATTGCCCCTCAGTGGTGCAGTTCCCTTCAGAATCAATAAATGATGGTAACAACAGAGTCCCTATAGTCCTCCATGTAATAAAACTCAGGAAATCTGAAGATGGCACAGCACACATTCTGAGAACAGGAGGGAGGGGCAGTGTTTACTCTCAGCTTGATGAAAAACCTTGACTGAACTCATTATTCTAGAGCATTTAAGTGCAGATGTTCCCTTCCCTCAAGATTTAGAGCTTTAAGAAGAGCTGATTCTTTCACCTTCTGTGCCAGCTGGACTGGATATTAGATTTATTGTTTTCTGAATTCAGGGGACCTGCTTAACTTTGGACAAATGCTGCAGGGATATTTATAGTGGCAGGGAAAAGAACCCATTCAAAGACGGGGGAAAGATTCAGTGTTTATGATATATTATGCATGCTTAGTGTGAAGATCTGAAAAGCATTGGGTTTTCCACCTTTAGAAACATAAAGTATCAGCATATATCTCAATGGTTCCCAAACTTTGATTTTCCAGATGTTTGGGACTTCAGCTCTCAGAATTCTTGATTGTTGGCCAAGCTGGCTTTAGCCTCTTGGAGTGGATTTCAAAAGCATCGGAAGGGCCAAAGTTTGGAATCACTGGTGTAGATTATCACCATTAGGTAGATGATGAAGTGATCATTTATGTGATCTGCAGATTTTATAAGATGAGTGCTGAGACAACAACTTGCTTATTAATTGTTCATTTTTAAAATGAAGTATTTTGCCCTCTTTCTTATGAAGAGTGACTCCAATCCAGAAAATAAGGAACAAGAGAGGTTCATAAGAAGAGATTCATAAGAAGAATCCTGTAGCACCTTTGAGACTGAGATGAAGACATTTCTAGCATAAACTTTGTGTATTCAGTGGAGCCTCTGTGGACAGACACATATACCAAAGAGCATAAAGACATAAAGAGTAGTTAATGGGATAAAAGTGGGAAATAGGTTTTATGTACAAGACAAGTAGACTCAGATTTATGGGACTCTATACTGGTGGCCAAGACTAGACCAGGCACTGACTGTGGCACAGATCACAAATTACTCATATCAACAATAAGAGTAAGACTCAAGAAGAAAACAAAACCAGTGATTATAACAAAATATGATCTAAATAATATCTCAATAGAACTTACTGACAACATAAGAAGCAGATTCGCACTACTAAGCATAATAGACCGAGAACCAGAGGAACTATGGTCTGAAGCCAGGGACATAATAAAAGAAGAATGCAGACAGACACTTTCAATAAACAAAAAGAAAGAGAAAAAACTTTGTATGAAAGAAAGAACACTATAAGCAATAAAGAAAAGAAGAGAAGAGAAACAAAAGTGATATAGGAACAAACTAAGAATTATGAATGCAACAGTACAATGGTTTGTTGTGCAGAAAGATAAATAAAATTACTACAATGACCAATGCAGAGAAATAGACGACAACAACAAAAAGGGAAGAACAAGAGATCTATTTCACAAGATCCGTGAAATCAAAAGAAAATTCAAACCAAGGACTGGGATGCTCTATGACAATAAAAAAATAACATAATTCAAGACCAGGAAGGAATAAAAAGACATTGGATGCAATACACAGAAGAATTATACAAAAGAGATAACAAAATGAAGGACACATGGAAAGAAGAGCCATATGAAGATGAAGCCCAAATTCTAAAAAGCGAGGTGGAAACTGCAATAAGAGAAATAATGAAAAACAAATCACCAGGAACAGATGATATTCCAATTGAACTGCTGCAATCCACATTGACAGTCAACTCTAGTGATAACTAACATATGTCAACAGATATGGAAAACAAAATGATGGCCAACAGATTGGAAGTGATCAATATACATCCCCATCCACAAAAAGGGAGACATAGGAGACTGCAGCAACTATAGGACCATAGCATTGATCTCCCACGCAAGCAAAACCATGCTCAGAATTCTGCAACATAGATTCCAACCATACATGGAGAGAGAAATCCCAGAGATGCAAACAGGGGTCAGGAAAGGAGGAGGCACTAGGGACCACATTGCAAACATATGATGGCTAATGGAGCCCACCAGGGAATTCCAAAAGAAAATCAGCATGTGCTTTATAGACTATAGCAAACTCTTTGACTGCATAGATCATAAAAGGCTATGGAATGCCCTTAAAGACATGGGAGTGCCAACACATCTGATAGTCCTGATGAGGAATCTGTACTCAAGACAAGAAGCTATTGTCTGAACAGAACATGGAGAAACAGAATGGTTCCCAATCAGCAAGGGAGTCAGACAAGGCTGCATCTTAACACCCTGCTTGTTCAACTTATATGCAGAACATAATATAAGAAGAGCAAGCTTGGACACAGGAGGAGGAGGAGGAGGAGTGAAAATAGGATAGAATATCAACAATCTAAGATACGCAGATGGCACCACAGTACTAGCAGAAAATCTCACCGACCTGGAACACCTACTAAGGAAGATCAAAGAAGAAAGTGCAAAGGTGGGCTTAATGTTGAACATAAAGAAAACAAAAATAATGACCTCCAAGGACCTTCACAAGTTCAACCTAGACAATGAAGAAATAGAAATAGTAAAAGAATTCCCATACCTGGGATCAAATATTGATAGATATGGGGACTGCAGTCAGAAATCAGAAGAAGATTAAGAATGGGGAGGGTGGCTATGAAAGAACTAGAAAAGATTCTAAAATGCAAAAATATACAACTCAGAACAAATGTTAGAATCATACAAGCCATTGTATTCCCTATTACCATGTATGGATATGAGAGCTGGCCAGTTAAGAAAGATGATAGGAAGAAAATCAATTCATTTGAGATGTGGTGCTGGAGAAGAGAGTTGAGGATCCCGTGGAGAGCCAAAAGGACAAACAAGTGGGTCCTGGAGCAGATCAAACTGGAAATTTCCCTAGAAGCCAAGTTAACCAAACTGAGGCTGTCATACTTCAGACATATAATGAGAAGGGAGGACTCTTTGGAAAAAAACAATAATGCTGTGGAAGGTGGAGGCAAGTAGGAAGAGAGGAAGGCCACATGCCAGATGGATGGACTCTATAAAGGAGTTAACAGGTATTAATGGGTTGCAGGAATTAAGCAGAGCAGTGGAGGACAGAGGGACTTCTTAGAGATGGCTCATCCATAGGGTCACCATGGGTCGAGATGGACTCGAAGGCAGTTAACAACAACAACAACAACAACAACAAGGACTGCTAGCAAATGCCATGAAAATCTGTGTCTAGTGTTGACTCTGAACACACGGTGAACAGGACAGATCTTTTAATTAAAGCCGGCAGCTCTGAGATGCT
This sequence comes from Phrynosoma blainvillii, assembly GCA_026167975.1. Lineage (NCBI taxonomy): Eukaryota > Metazoa > Chordata > Lepidosauria > Squamata > Phrynosomatidae > Phrynosoma > Phrynosoma blainvillii. The sequence continues at coordinate 11,782,028 of JANUYF010000005.1, forward strand.
CCTGGTGCCTTTGTTTATTGGTTTGATAGTATGGCCTCCATATATGAACTTGCATGAATTTTCTTATAAATAATTCATGGGTTAGCAAATAAAGAGATCCTGCAAGCAGTACACTGAGGTGAGGGTTGTGGAGAGGACAGCTGTTGCCAATTATCACACCCCTCCAGCCCCCAGGCTTCTGAATCTTCCCCTTCCATCCCCACTGTCTGGCTGCTTGCAGCTGACCTTTTAAATCATTCATTATTATGGTTTAAGAGATACTCTGGTGGAAGCCAGCAGAAATCACTCCAGTTCTCACTCTGAGCAAGTGTGTGTGTGTGTGTGTGTATTCATTCACCTTCCTCTCTCACTGTTTCAGTTTGTCACATTTATAGCTGGCATTTTCTCTGTATTGGGAGGTGGTGTGGAATACTGATTATTCACTGCCATCATTTTCATTGGTCTTTCAGAAAGTAGGATGCTGTGCATTTTGGAAATTCAACTGGGTCTTTTTCTATAAAAGCATTTGACAGTTTGGGAAAAAATGTTACTGATTCAGAATCATGGATGTGCTGGTTCATTAAGATTTCTCATTGCTATTAATTTAACACTTGAAATGTCTAGAAGGTGTTGCAATGTTTACATAGTGCCCTCCCTTCACTAGAGGCAATAAAATATCCAGGGGGAAAATTGACAATATGACTATAATGTAGTGTTTTCTTTCCTGTCCTTTTTTTTTTGGGGGGGGGGAACCCTGAAAAATATATACATCAACACACACATGCACACTGTCGCATATGCAAAGGTAAGGAATAAATAACATGCTGTACTATACACATTCCAATAGTTCTTTTGTTGTTGTTGTGTGCTGTGAAGTCGTTTCCAACTTATGGCGACCCTAAGGCAACCTTATCATGGGTTTTTCTTGGCAAGGTTTGTTTAGAGGACTTTGCCATTGCCTTTCCTTGAGGCTGAGAGCATGTGACTTGCCCAGAGTCACCCAGTGGATTTTATGGCCGAACTGGGAATTGAACCCTCGTCTCCAGAGTTGCAATCCAACACTCAAACCACTATGCCATCCTGGCTCTCCATAAACACATATGCACACACACACATGCTATCTCATATGCAGAGGTAAGGAATAAATAAGATACCAGCTGTATCATATAAACTCCAGCAGCCGTAATTAGGGGTGAGGGGTGGAAATACTAAAGCTGCAGTTAAGACTGCTGACCAAGAAAAAATTACTTTTTTGGACTATGACTCCAGAATGTCTGAGTTGAATGGCCAGTAGCCATGTTTCTTGCAGTCAGTCTTCTGGGAGCTATATCCCTCAGAATAACTTTTCCAAAGTCAGCATATAAATCCTGTTCTATATCATGTTGTACAATGACCTGTTTGTTTTCCTGGTTCCATTGAAAGTGCTCACCTTTAGAGTCCATAACAGCCTAAAAGCTAGATACCTTCTCCCTTCTAAAGCTGTGCAAGCCTTCAGAGGCCCTGATCTACATCAGAACATCAGTAGGGAAGTAGCAGCCAGCAAGCTTGACTACTATTAGACACAGTGAGGCAGCTATCTCAAGCAGCAGAGGATGCCAGCATAGGCCATGTAAATAATGATGGTGGTGATTTACTTTTTGACTGGTAGGGTGGTGTGTCTTTTGGATTTTCACAGTTGCCAACATAACTTGATTGTCATTGTATACTTGCTAACATGACTTGAGGTTGGGGGTTCATGTGCTGTTGGCTGCTTTGTCTCAGGCACTAAAACATCTTAGGTCAGTCTTGGATTTGATCTGCACTGCAGAATTAATACAGTTTGACACCATTAAAACTGCCATGGCTCAATATTTGGGAATCCTTGGGTTTGTATTTGTTGTGACACTAGAGCTCTCTGACTAGCCAGGCTAAATAAAACTACAGATCCCAGAATTCAAACGCATTGAGTCATGGCAGTTAATGAGGTGTCAAACTCCATTATTTCTGCAGTGCAGATACAGCCTTATATGTCATTTTCTATTTATCCAGGAGATTGTGTCTTATGACTCTCAGTTAAATATCTATAAGAAATATTAACAAAAATCATTTGAGGATCTTCTTCTCTATAGTCTCCAGATTATATTTCATTCGCAGTCCATTTATCTCAGTGCAGAATACAAAAATCAGCTTGTTAATGAAGAGTGTTAACGGGGAAAGGGAATCAGAGTTACTCTATTAATCAGGCAAAAGAAATCCAGTCATCTTCCCTCACTAGCAGAACCGCATAAATGAAGAACTTGTCTGAAATGAAAAATGGAACAAATGTTAATAGTTTATTTTCTCTATAAAAGAAAGAGAAAGAGGGTTTTAAATGGACAGAAAGCTGAGACTACTTCAGTGACTTTAGTGGGGAAGATTGGAAGATTTATATCAGTACAGATGACAGCAGATTCTCCCCCTCCCCACTTAATACACTGAACTGTAGGCCTTCTTCCAACTGTAGGTATTATACTGGAGAAAATATGAAATGTTATGCTAATATTATGTGTTGATACTGTCATTTTAAAACCACAAACAATGCCAAAATAACAGAGGCTGCATCTTCATTGCAGAATTAATGCGGTTTGATACCCCCTTTAACTACCATGGCTCAGTGCTATAGAATCTGGGATTTGTAGTTTTGTGAGATATTTAGCCTACTTTGTCATGGCGTTCTGGTGCCATAACAAACTACAAGTCCCTGGATTCAATAGGATGGAGCCATGGCAGTGAAAGCAGTGTCAGATTGCTTTATTTCTACAGTGCAGATGCAGTCAGAGAAACAGAGTATCTTGCTTGTGAGTATATTTTAAATGGGCTGGGCTAGGGAAAGCTAATGTTTTATGAATATGCCATTGATCAAAAGTGAGGAGACCGGTCCTCCAAAAGGTGTTGGAAACTAAGCCCATCAGCCCCAACCAGCATACCCCATGATCATAGATTTGCCATTCAATGGTGTTCATCTCCTGTCATAGACTGACCAAAGTGACTGGTAATGGTTGTGTGTGCCACTTTATAATTATAAACTGACCTATTTGTATTTCAGCGTAGAGGGCTTGTATGACACTCAAATTCACAGGATACATTTTTGGTATAGTTTCTCTACTCACCCACCCCTGATTTGGAGTTTTGCAGAATTTTGTGAAGTACATCTGGTTAGGTGGAAATAATAAAGGTTACTCACCTTCTGAAATTTCCTCTTCTATAGAAAGGATAAAAGGTATCTGATCCCCATCCTCTCTTCTATCTGATCATGCCCAGATTATAGAAAAAGTAATTATGTGGATTAAACAACCCCCAACCTTTATTGGTGTAGGCACAGCTGACTGGAGTAGGAATCATTTATCTTCCTCTGGTGCATGAACACAGAGGGTATTGCCATCTACTGCACGCTCTCAAAATGTTCACGTCTCCTCCCGTGGTGTGTCTCCAGCTAATGGCATGAAAAAGAGAGAACCATGAAAACTTATTTGTGGCAGCAGATTTCACACCCCACATATCATGTTTAAGTCATCAAAGAGCTGCTCTAATGACTTTCTTGCCTGCGTTTTGAATTTGTGAGTAGGAAAATGTAATGCACCAAAGTTGCTCAGATAAAAGCAAGGCTGCTGGTGCATTTGTGTCACTCTGAGTGGATACAGATGTACATGCAAATCAAGACTTGCACTCTGTCATCAGTTTTCTTTTCACAAATCCCATGCATTGCAGTGCACTTGAAATATTGGTCACCAAATCAAATGCTAAATCACTAGTCTAATCTGCTCCATTCCTATTTCAATCAGATTTCTTTCTTTTTTTCCTTACTTTATTTTTATAGCAGCACATGCCTGTTTAATGAATAAAATGTGTTTTCACTGCCTCTCTCCCTTTTTAAAAACTCCATCCCTTCCCCCCCCCTTTTTTTAAGTTATTTTCCAAAAAAATGGCCACAAGAAGGAAGGGATTAGTGATGTCATTCATGGTTGGCTACTAGTAGAAATACACCTAACTCCTTCCCTGAACTTCCCTTGATGCTGGAAAGAAAATTGTGAGCTAAATGAAACACAGTAATATTACTTCTAATATAGGTCTTGAATTCAAAGACATAGCCATGCGAGTCTGAAAAATCAGTATGCAAAAGGATCTTGTAGCACCTTTGAGACTAACTGAAAGAAAGAACTTGGAAGCATGAACTTTCATAGACTTGAGCCTACTTCCTCAGATGGCAATGTTTGGAGAACATCTGAGGAAGTAGGCTCAAGTCTACAAAAGCTCATGCTACCAACTTCTTTGCTTTTAATAATGTAGGTCTAGAAATGCACACTTATTTTGACAGCAAAAGCACTACCTGAATTCTTCTACACCTTCCATCCTCTTCTCTGCCTGCTACATCAGCCTAGCCATGCTGGCTGGGTCTGATGGGGGTTGCAGTCCAGCATATCTGGAGTGCACTAGACTGGAGAAAACTCTTCTGTACTCTGTGTTAATTCTCCAGACCAGAGTTGCAACTTATTGATTAGTTCCAACAGAACTTTTGTTGGCTAATCCCAATTAAAGTACACATAAGTTAACTCCCGTTGTTTCAGTGGGTCTACGCTATTAGGGACTAACAATAGGATTTTGGTTGTTTTATTAATAAATTAAATATAATAGAATTTGAGTGGTTTGTTTAAAGCCATGCTTACATATATGTTCATCTTATATATGTAGTAATATATGCCTTTTCAAAAGTTTGTTTCCCTTTAACAACTTCAGTTATCCAAGATGTGTAAAGATGGAAATCCTTGTTTGGTGTAATTTGTGAGGTCTTTTAATGGTGTTTGTGCTAATTAAAATACTGACAAATCCAGGAAAATACATCAGGAAAGTTTGCCTGTCTCTCTGACCTGGTGGGACTGGTGGTGGCAGTGGTTTTTATTATTGCTATTGTTCTTTGTTGTGGTGATGGTTGTTTTCAGTAGAAGCTAAATATCCTTACATGGTGGGATGACATCTTCTTAGATGAGCCTTCTTGATTCTTATCCTTGGCCAGAATCAGACTCTAAAATATTATTTTAGTGGCATTATTCTTTTAATATAATGTCATTTTTTTTCCAGGTCCAAGAGTTCCAATGGTCACTGTCTACAATGTATCTGACAAACAAAGTAAGTAGAGGTCTCAAAGATGCCATTTCACATACATTTCAGTATTGAAGAGACGGAGACTTTAGAAAGAAAAAGTCTTACAGCAGAAACTGAAGGTGTTCTCTTAGATGTCTGTATAAATGGATCTAGTTGTGGGCAATTCAAGTTTCCTAAGGCTTCAGCCTTTGCTTAGGAAACAAAAATATTTAAACATCAAAAATGTCAAAGCCATGCCTGTTAGGGTCTAGCTTTAAATCACAAAGTTACAGAGAATGGTTCTTTGTCTAAGGATGCTTCTCTAAGAACTGAGACTGACTCAGAAACAACACAAGTAGCTTGCAGCTTAAACAAAAGTTTACTAATGGCTTGAATCTACATATGCATGGATGCTACATCCTAACCTAACTAATGAATAGTTCAGGTACAAGAAGAAATCTTTAACCATCTTTCCAAAGAAAGTTGAGAGAGACGGAGATGGGGGCAGAAGCAAGAGAATCTCTTTGTGAGATAAAACTCCCTAAAAGGAAGCTAGCTGAATCACATGGCTTGTTTATTGGGCTACAAAGGTATTTATTATCCTGTGATTCAGTTGGCTCTTATCATACATATAATTTGGTATGGTACTTGGAATTGTCTGTTAGAGAATTCTAGTTCACTTCCCCAAACTATAGCACTAGAGGTCTCTAGCAAAAAAAATTCTAACCAAACAACAGCTCCCAGAGTTTCATAGGATGGTGCTATGGCAGTTAAAGTGGTATCACATTGCAATAACAGTCTCCATTTAACCAGCCTAAAATACTTTGTGAAGTCGTAGGCTTTCATGGCTGGCATCCATAATTTTTTGTGGGTTTTTCGGGCTGTGTGGCCATGTTCTAGAAGAGTTTCTTTCTAAAATACTTTGCTAAGGGAAACAAAATAGAAAATAGTGCTTTCTATCCCCAGGACAAACTGCATTGTATCTAAACTTGGTAAAGTTTTTTTGTGAAAGAAAATGGCAAAGCCATCTCATTAAGCATGAAAAATGCAAAAGCTTGAATCTTTTTGATAGTTTTAGCAGCAGGTGACAAGTTCCTTCTTCCTTCTGTCTACCTAGTAGCATCAGTTTTTTTTTTAAATTTATATCCCACTTTTCTCCTATCACGGGCAAAGGCAGCTTACACCAGAGTAAAACCAGGTACAGCTAAAATCTTAATGCAGACATTTTAAAAAATTGACTAAACTATCCTGTGAAAAACACAAAGGCAAACCAGTTTTAAACCACCTTTAAAACATATTTAACAAAATAATAAATTCTCATCAGCACCTTTGAAGCGAATGTTGTTTGTTAATTGACTATGTTTGATTTGTCAAATTAACTGTTATCTGTTACATCTTTATTATTCTATATGAAATTAATAAACATAAAAAAGAAAGGGGTAAAAAAAGACCCTTCTGCTATATGAATCAAAATTGAAGAAGATTATAAGGATGGGGGGGGGGATTTTCATGATTTGTAAAACTGCAATGCACCTTCTGATTTCTCGATACAACCTGTTGTTCTCTCTGTTGTACACACATACAGACCAATTATTTTCCCTGAACTTGGGAACACTATTAGACATGACTACCAAAATATATTGAAGATTGGGAAACTTAAAGTTTTTCTTACACACACCGGTCTGCCATTTTTTGAAGTGAAAGCCAAATGTTTGCAAAAGATCCATGCACAGATCTGAAACAATGCTGTGGCTGTGGATGGCTCCTGCATTAATGGGCCAATGAATCCATTCTGGGTTTTTGTCTGAATTTTAAAGAAGGTATACAAGGTGCTCAACCTACAGTGGAGACATTGGATAAATCCTTTAAAGTTTAAAATGAAATCAGAGCAGACACAGACAAAGTGACACAGAAGCCACCAACTCAGTTGCATTTGAGCAAGGCCAGAGATGGAGGTTGGGGTTGGGGAAATTAAAATGTGTTTTTTGTGTGTGAAAGATATGTGGGTGAAGCCAGCACATAGATTTGCTGAACCACATCATTTTGCATCTGATTACCTTGTGCCTGGTCTGCCATGCATTAGGCAGCTCTCTCTTGGCTCAATGGATAAAGGAAGCCATTGTGAGAGCCTCTTGTTCATGAAGTTCTATTTATTTCATAATATGAGGCCACATTAAGGGAGTATTCTGCAATAATCAGATAATTGCAAATCCCACCCAATATTATGGTATGCTTACATTTAATTAAGAACGGGCTATTTGTACTGCACAGACAAGAGTTCCCAGCGGTCCTAAGGTAGGGAAGTGAATTGAGAATTCTCTGGGAGATATGTCAGTCTCTTCTTGTTTCCTCCACTCATCTCCTGCCTTTCTCTGAATGCAATTATATGAGCAAATAGAACGGATTTGTCGAGTCCCTGCGTGGCCAGCCTCTTTCTGCTGATAAAGCTAATTGTGCAAGCCGTAATTAAATGAGGATCCTAACATTTAACCAAACTTAATAGTCTGATGCTTTGGAGCTTTCGCAAGGGTTATGATTTCAATAAAGATGAGAGGAGGCTTTTCAGGAACCAGGCTGAATGTTCATTGAACCGTTAAACCCACTTGCTGAAATATCTATGAAAAAAGCTCATTAATTTGAATTGACAGGGCTTTGTAATGCAGCTTCTCCTTGTTTAATTCATTGGAGACAAACTTATGGGCCTAGGACATGATTGGAAGTCATGGCAAGTACACCAGTATACATCCCCCTCCCCAGTTTTTAGGCTAGTCCAAGCATATTCTTCTGTTCAGAGATGGATATACTTATACAGATTTAACTTGATGTAAACCCACACCCATTAATACCCAACTTGTTAATTCACTGACTTGACCACAGCACTCTACCTATCTTGATCCTTTGCTACATGCTCACAATTGCCACATGTTCACAGGAGCTACCAAATGAGCGGTTCTCCTTAATTCAGGATCCTTGCAAAGCATTAATTTTCTCCACTTTACACTGTAGATTCCCAGACTTACCGAATAGCCATGGAAACTTTTCATTCCCTCTTTTCCTGTCTAGCTAAATTAAGCTACAGCTGTACCAAATGCACTCTTACTTTCAAATGAAATGTGCCACTTTCACTAGACTACCTGTTTCTTCTTGAAATCCATAAAAATAGAGGGGCCATAAGTCCACAATGTATGTTGTGTTGATAATTTGGCCAGACAAAAGGCACAAAGTACATCATGTTATTTTTTGAAATTTTGGCTAAAGATTGGCCAGGAAGGTCTTCCAGAAGCTTCTTAAGAGACTCACAGCACTCTGCCTATGAAGTGGGTTGTAGACTTCTACAAGAGAGACACAACCCCAGATAACAACGGAAGTTATGATGTTATTGCCAGTGGAGAAGGAGCTCTTTTGACATTCCTTTTAATGCATTTGTTCCTGGTCTCCTTATGGCCCAAAAGGGTGTTCCCTCTTTATCTGCATTAACCTGCCCTCAAGACCATCTTAAACACCACCTCAAGCAAACATCCCAAGCAAGAAGCAGACCAGTGGCCCTAACGCTGTCACTTTTCTTTCCCTGCATGGTTCATTGCCATTTTTTCCTTGTGAAAAAGCCTGTGAGCTTTGAAAGCCAGCGTGATGTGTTTTGTGCCTTTTGGTTAGCCAGATAAACCTATCACCATAATGTGCATTTTGGATTTTGTTTCTCCTGTTCCTGTTGCTTTGCCCTTATTTCTGGAAAGGCCACAATGCACACACACCCTGGCTGTGTTTAAATATCTTGACATCCTGATCACATTTTTTTCTGGTCGGCAGAAGAAGAGGAATTGCTTTTTCTAGAACCTTCTGGGATTGCAGTTCACCTTTTGAATAGGTTTCAGGCACCCCTTTCATTGTTTAACATTTATTTTAAAAATTATCCGAAATACCTCTTTTTTTTCTTTGAGGCCTCTGGAGTGTCCTGGATCTGATACAGTTTCCCACTCTTGCTTTTCACTGTAGTTTACAGGATCAGAATGCTGTTGTATACTGCTAAATGGTCACCCTGATTTAGCTGGGTGCAGTGTTAAGCAGGAGGGGGCATATTAATGTCCTGATAAAATAAATGAAGAAAAGGAAATACAGGTAACAGGGGGAAAAGAAATTCACCTCCTTCACCAAAGTTCCATAGGCTGCATCCCTCTTGCTAGTTGTGAACATCTTTTGTGTTCAGTTCTCTGACAATTCCTGAATGCAATTATGTGTTAATGGGCTATATGTGTCCCCAAACAGTGATGGGTGTACATGTGAGGAGGCATGCTTTCATGAAGACAAGTGATCAACTGTTGAGGAAGTGGTGAAGAGGGATAGATTTAGTGACTCCACACATATACCATACTCATTGATTTTCTGAAAAATCTATATGTGTGCACAGTTAGGTTGGTGCTTAAGAATAGCATTGCACCAAAAATTCTTCTTTTGAGAAATGCCTCTGACAATACACCCCTGCTCAGGCATGGCCATGGTTTTCTAGTATTTAATTCTCTCTTTGTGCACATGTTGTTCTTGTATTGTTATTTTTTCTCAAAAACTAAAAAGGGGAGGACTCCCCGCTTAACCTCTCAATCTCTGTGGTTTGGTGTGTGTTTTCCCCCAATTTTCCATAATGCAGAATATAGTTAATCAATTTTTAATGAATTAAACCTATGAATGATTTGGGGCTTTTTTCCTACATTTTCTTTCCAGAATTGTTTGATTTAGAGTTAAATGAAAAAGTGCAGAAGACAGTAGCAGAAAGACAGATGCCCAAACGGGACTACGTAGATATGAAAATCCATGATTACAGTAAGTAAAATGCAGTTTATTATATATTAGGTAGTTATGTCTCTCCTTTTAATTTAAAAAAAAAAGCATATCCCATACAGGAACTTGATTGCCTTCCCCGAAATACATGTTACTTGGATTTTTTTAAAAAAAACAAAACAAAACTAGGCACAATAATTCAGAATTTGGAAGATTTACTTTATGGAGAGTTGTAGTTTTAAAAGCAGCTTTTCCAACCTTTGCATAAAATTCAATAATGTATATTAAAAAGAAACCTGCACTCAACATAATTATGGCACATTGTTTCCACTTTAACTGCCATGGAATCCTCAGATTTAGTTTAGGGAAGGGTACTTAGGATTCTCTGCCAGAGAGCTCCAGTACCTCCCCAAATTACAAACCCCAGGATCCCATTGGTTATAGTCATGGCAATTAAAATGGTATCATAGTGCTATAACAGTAGAGCACAAAAGCAGTCTTGGAACTGGTACATGCTAATTGAAAGAGTCAGGAATATAAACCAACAGTAACCGAACAAACATCTCCTGATGCCCTGCTCTGCTTCTGCTGTATAGGTTTGCTGAAGTCCCATCTATATCTCCATTGTTTTGCATATATTTCAAGGCCAGTGCCTGCCACATGGCTGGCTTGTTCTGGGACTGATGATACCAATCAGCTCCCCATTAGCCTGTCTGATGGAATAATTGATTAGGCAAAAGTATTGTGAAAAGTCTTTGACTGCATTGACCATGAAAGGCCATGGAACGCCCTTAAAGACATGGGCGTGCCAACACATCTGATAGTCTTGATGAGGAATCTATACTTAGGACAAGAAGCTACTGTCAGAACAGAACACAGAGAAACAGAATGATTTCCAATTGGCAAAGGGGTCAGACAAGGTTGCCTATCTGTTCAAATTATATGCAGAACATATTTTAAGAAAATCAGGCTTGGACAAAGAAGGAGGAGGAGTGAAAATAGGAGGAAGGATTACCAACAATCTAAGATATGCAGATGACACCATAATGCTAGCAGAAAACCTCACAGACCTGGAACACCTACCAAGGAAGATCAAAGAAGAAAGTGCAAATGTAGGCTTAAATGTTGAACATAAAGGGGGAAAAATGACCACCAAAGACCTTCACAAGTTCAGCCTAGACAATGAAGAAATAGAAATAGTAAAACAATTCCCATACATGGGATCAAACTTTGATAGAAATGGGGGCTGCAGTCAGGAAATCAGAAGAAGACCAAGAATGGGGAGGATGGCTATGAAAGAACTAGAAAAGATTCTAAAACACAAAGGGGGGTTGCAGACTGCCAGAAATAGTGTGAATTCAGTCCACTTTTAGGGTTAGGGTTAGAGTTAGGGAACCATGGGAACTGTATTTTATTGTGGCATCAGAGTTGTCTGACAGAGAAGGCTCAATGTCTCAGAAAAATAACAGTTCCCATGATTCCCTAGCACTAACCCTAACCCTAAAAGTGGACTGAATTCACACTATTTCTGGCAGTCTGCAACCCCCCCAAAGATATACAACTCAGCACAAAAGTCAGAATCATACAAGCCATTGTATTCCCTATTACCATGGATGGATGTGAGAGTTGGGCAGTTAAGAAAGAAGATAGGAGGAAAATCAATGCATTTGAGAGAATGTGGTGCTGGAAAGAGTGCTGAGGATCCCATGGACAGCCAACAAACAAATGGGTCCTAGAGCAGATCAAGCTGGAAATCTCCCTGGAAGCCAAAATGACCAAACGGAAGCTGTCATACTTCGGTCATTTTATAAGAAGAAATGACTCATTCAAAAGACAATAATGCTGGGAATGGTGGAGGGAAGTAGGAAGAGAGTAAGGCCACATGCCAGATGGGTGGACTCTATTAAGGAAATCACAGGTATTAAGGGGTTGCAGGAATTAAGCAGAGCAGTGAAGGACAAGAGGGTCTTGGAGATGTCTCATCCATAGGGTTGCCATGAGTCAAGATCAACTTGAGGGCAGTTAACAAACAACAACAAATTTTGAAAAGATTGCAAAGCAAACCACTTACATGTATTTGTTAATCTTGCTGTTAACAGCCCTGGAAATGCTGCTAAAAGCCATCTTTAATTGCCACACTTTGGGTAATTGGCAATGTGTTTAACATGCTGGAAACAAATGAAGTCAGGAAGGGCCTCCTACAGCAACATATTTATGTATGTGCGCCAAGAGGCACTCCAGGCAAAGCAAAGCCTGAGTTAATGTAGTTCTAGGGCACACATTTCTTCAACTGACAGTTCCTAGAAAATGGTCTCTTTGATTTGATCCATCCAATTACATCTTTTCACCAATATTTTATTCTGTGGGGCAAGGGAGGTCGCAATCAAACCCCTGGAGTTTAGAATGCACAGCAAGGACCCTTTGTTTTAAAAAAACCCTGCAGCAAGGAGGATTTTCTTCTGCCCACCGTGGGGCATTTTCATTTCACATTGCTTTTCTTTCTTCCTTTTTCTCTCTCCCCTGGGGCTGCAAAATTGTGGTTTGCAGCACTCTAGTATTCATCCCCCTGCTTAAAGGAGGGAATTATACGTATCAGCAGCTACTAATTATATGCTTGATACATGACTGAGCCTCTTATAGTGCCCTAGGTCTGGATTGCTTGTCATCTTGGATATTATAGTGCAGGCCTTGTGCTTTGGAAGCATACATTCTGTTGGCTTGTAATTTACCAGCCTATTTGGTCAAGCATTTTATTCCAACACATGCACAGTTCATACTGCTCTCTTCTCTTATTGCCTTTCTCTAGAATTGCTGATTCAAGTCTCCAAGCCAGCAGTCTTCACAGAAAACATGCACTACCCATTGCTTCTAGTTGTGTGAGTAATTTTATCTTATCCATGTTCTTGGTGTATGCAAACACCCAACAGAGATTACTCTTTCTAGCCATTCAGAGAAATGCCTCATATGAAGGTCAGAGCTTTGGAAAGTTAGGGCCTTTGCAGACTGCTAGAAATAGTGCAAATTGAGTCCACTTTAACTGCCCTGGCTCAGTGCTAGGGAATCATGGGAATTGTATTTTTTTTTCTGAGACACTGAGCCTTCTCTGTCAGAGAGCTCTGGTGCCACACAGTTCCCATGATTCCCTAGCACTGAGTCAGGGCAGTTACAGTGGACTCAATTTGCACTATTTCTGGCAGTCTGCAAAAGCCCTTAATTTTGTAGACTACAGCTGTGATTTTATATCACAATCTACAATGGCACACCCTAGCCAGTATCCTGATGCACATCAGGCTCTACGACTGTGAAACAATCCCTTGCTCAATATGCAAAGCAGCTTCATTTGAAACTGCTCAGTTCTATTTCTGGCAGATGTAAGTCCACTTACATAGACAAAACTCCCACACCGAATTCCAACCTACAACTCCCAGGTCTATCTAACCCAGTATTATCAACTCTGATTGGCAGCAACTCTCCAGGATTTCATCCAGAATTATTTCCTAGCCCTATTTGTGGTCCTTGATATTCCTTGCCTACTTTCTATTCAAATACTTACCATCCCTGTTTAGCTTCCAAAATCAGACGTGACCAGATGTATTCAGAATGGTGTAGTGTATGTGCTCCACCACTAAGAACATGTTGTTTTCCCTCCCCAGTGTAAGTCAGGGCAGACTCTGGCACATGTTGCTCACATTTCTGACCCCTATTCCCATTTTTAAACAGTTGCTGAATTGAGGTCCCTTCCCTTGTACATGATCTGAGTTGGTAAGTGTTACCTTTTTTTGGAGTACTGTTCCCAGCATCCCACACCAGCTAGGAAGCTGTAATCCCCAAAAGTAATGGCTGTAATTCAGCATGGAACCTACATCTTTGTATGTGGACTTACTTGCATGGGAATTAGAATTGAGTAGTGTCACAACATCCATATTCACCTAGAGGTGCCCATGATGTTATAACATACTGTACAAGTAAGTGTCTGTTGCACAATGGTAGCCAGTGGCATGACTGATGCGCCATGACCTTAATTTGCAGTGGGGCACCGATGCGCATGGGGACACCCCCAATGCACATCCTGAAACTGACTAGGAAGTTTCAAAGTGCAATAGGAATGTCCAGTGTGCATCAAAAGTTTCCAATATGTATCAAAAATACCCAGTGAGCATCAGAAATGTCCAATGCACAAGAGAGGTACCTGATGCTCATCAGAAGCACCTGGTGTGCATTGGATCACTCTTGCTGGTGCTGGGATGCAACCCATTTTGATTCACTGCTACATAGCTACAGATTCATAAAGTTACAAAGCATAAACTGTGGGTAGAATCTTGGTCACTATTTCTAAAGTCCGAGGCATCAACCTAAAGACATCTCAAAGACTGAGACAAAACAAACTATTTCATCACAAAGCCATTCACATTAGAGATGGGTGAGAATTTTATTTGGTTGGGATCTTGTGTTTGTGTGTGTGTGTGAGAGAGAGAGAGAGAGAGATAACTTTCCAACATTTGCGCATTTCTTCATCAGATTGATGGAAAGAATTTGAAATGTTATCCATTCACGTGTCTAAAGTCTGTCAATCCTTTTTTCTAATTAAATAGAATGTGGATAGAGATACAAATCTTCATGAATTCCACTTTTGCTGCCAAGGACAATTTTACCATTCTTCTCCTCACTTCAAGAAAGTTCTTTAAAAAAACTACATAGTTTTCAAAGTTTATTCCCATATTGGCACTTCTTCTGTGCCCAAAAATGCACTTGTGGAGGTTTTGCACAGAAAACAGGATTTCAAATCAAATTTCCTGCACAGAAAACAGCATTGTTGCAAGAAAATGGGGGTGTTTTTTTTCCCTATGGCAAATGCTGTTTTCTGTACAAAAATGCAGTTTTTATATAGAATGAATCCTAAACTACTAACCAGATGCAGTTTTTATATAGAATGAATCCTAAACTACTAACATTCTTACCTATTTAGGGTTATCTTTCTCAGAGTTTCCCAACACGATTTTCCAACTGTTATTCAAATATTCTCAAATAGTCTTTCAATCGCTGGATATGGGATGGTGAACTTTAAAGGAGCAATCCAAGGTGCTGGTTCTATTATGAGGATAGGGAAAGAGAACCTCGTATGATGGGTCCTTTACAGTTTTGAGGCCTAATAATAATAATTTGTGAGCACTGAAGTCTGGAGTCAACAGAAGAATGCAGTCTTTTCTAGGACCTCCTAGAATAGTGCAATAGTCCTAATCTGAATGGTTGCTTTGGCCAGCCTCTTCTAATTCTTCTTCAATGTAACCTTGAACCTGTGCAAAGCAGGTGTGATTAAAAAGAAAGAATATCAAAGGAGATTGCATTGGTGTTTTGGCTCCCTTTCTCTTTTCTTTCACTTTGTATGCTGAAGAGGGAGCAATGACATTGCTCAAGTATTCCAAAATGTCACCCTGAAGCTTGCTAGAAGGGAGGACAAAAGCTCTACCATGAAGCCTGCAGTTACATCACATCAGGATGATCTCTGGGGAAATGTGTTTCATTATACAAGTGCTTGAGGAAGATTGCTACTCATCAAGCTAACAACACTTGATTAGGCTGCCTCCGAATGAGGATGCACTGCTGGGTTGCACATTGAATAAATGCAAATCAGCAAAGTCACACATGAGGGGAAGGAAAGAAAACATACACATACAGCACAGAGCCAAACTGGAAGGGATTTCTTGCCTTACTAAGAGATGCCAAAAGGATAGGAGTGGAGTGATGATCTGTAGCTTTGATGCCTTTATGATCTTGTTCTATTCTGCTTGCAAACTAATCTGGCCAAATTCACTATCCTTTCTTGCAGCTCTTCCATGGTTACTTACTGGAATATGCATTTGGTTGTTGGCCAGTCAAAATATTTTGCTTCCTGGGGAAATGGACATGATAGCAGAGAAGGCAACTGGGGCAGAGGCAGAAACTAACTGGAGTAGCAGCTGAATCTTGTTTCGGCTCTGACTGTGGGATGGTCTCCTCCTTGTCCTTAGATGACAGCAGAATGGTTTAGAGCAGTCCTTCTCATGCTACTTGATATGGGGGACCAGCAATTATCTTTTTCCAGTGCACCAGGGATTGGTACCAAATTACAACTGTTTCTTTCATTCCTGGAAACTCTACATGAACTAACATCCAATGATTTCTGAACCAGCATCAATCAAGGGACTAGCAGTTTGAGTAGCACTGACTTGGAGTAGTGGTTTTCATATTCTAGTCCTTCACATGTTTGGGACATCGACTCCCAGAATTCCTGAGCATTGGCCATACTGTCTGGGACTTCTGGAAATGGAGGTCCAAAGCATCTGGAGGACCAGAACTTGAGAACCTCTGGTTTAAAGCAGTGCTGTTCTACATGGTGGTCCATGGACTGATGCTGGTCCATAGCAAGTTTCCAGAACAGAAAGAGACACTTGTAGTCAGTAGGAACAAATATGGTGCACTTTGGTGCGTGCAGGAGATCCTGATAAATGGAAGACTGCTATTCAAAGTGGTCCACAGCAAGTTTCCAAGAAACTATGCAAAGATGATGATGATGTAGAAATATGGCTTTGGTCTCTGATCCATTAGGGAAAATTACTGGTCTATCTCATCACATAGCTTGAGAAGCACTGGTTAGGAGTGTATAGGACAGGTCATGTGGCGCAGACAGGACTTTCCTCCATCCAAAGGAAAGACCAGGTGACTCAAGAGGATTGGTTGCCCTCTGAGGCAGTGGTCTCATTCTGTTTTAATCATGGTAGAGCCAGATTTGTTGGTAGTTGGCTTTTAGACTCCATTACAAGTGCTAGTTTAAGCTTTAAAGCCATAGATCAGATGGGAATCATAGGGGCCTGTATGTATGCAGAGCCAACAGATGCTGGAACTTGCAGTCAGACAACATTTGGTTGGCTACATGATTCCGAACTATGCCTGGTCCTGTGAGTATGTCTATTCAGTGGTTTCTCCACTGAGGGTTATTATAGAAGAGATGAGGACAGCCTTATTTGGTATGGCTCCATCCCTCCAAATCTATTTTCCCAAAATATCCAAAAGTCACTCTAAACTCATTTGCAGGAAGATTTGCCAGTTTGACCGGATCTTTTGTTTTCCTGCATCATGAATATAGATCAGGCTAGCTTCAATAGATGTACACATAACGTTAACAACAAATTCTCCTTAAAGTATTTGGCTTTCAGTATTAAAACATATGTGGTGAAATAAGAGGGAAAGTATCTTACAACATTTAGAAGAAGAGGAATTTCCTCTTAACCAGAGAGTGTCAGAATTTGCACAATATTTTATAAGAAGAACTACTACTAAATTTTAAAGCAAAATCTTTTAAAAGTAAATTTATTTAAACACTGGAATAGCACCAATATAAAAGAAATAGCCTTATAAAAGGAATGTCCAAAATATTTGCTTCTATAATTTAAAACGCACCATGAGCCCTTTTCTCTTTATGTATTAATTTAGATTGAGTTAAGTATCACCAGTTGTTAAAACCTACATGACCTCATACTGCAAGCAATATTTTATTATACACTGTGTTATAATGATGGTGTTTAAGGAGCTGTTTTGATAGACAGCTACATGCCTTTTATTGTAATTTGGTTTTGTTTCCTCCCTTGAGGCACTTTTCAGGGTGAAGGGAGATAACAATGAAAAATGATAGAATGAAATTACTTCTGACAATCATACCAGAGACACCATCCATTGTCTTTCAAAATCTGAAGTGAACCCAGTCATGTGCATTTTTCTTAGTATGGCCTATGGCTAGAGTTGTCCTAAACCTAAAGAAATTAAAACCTGACAGCTTGGCTTGACAAAGAAACATGTTAAGAATCACTCAACATTGTTTTTAATGTATCTGTGTGGTGGCATATGTGCAAATAAACAGATAAGCTTGGCTCATTAAAAAAATGACAATACGTGTTATGCAGCCACATGTAAAAAACTTAACACATTAAACAAACAGGGCAACTGGAAGATCTTGGGAGCTCTTACCTTCCAGAATTTCTGTATATAATAGGGATGTAAATCTTCACTAAGTTTCTTCTCAAAGGTAGTAATAATTTCCAACAATTTTCTTCCCACTGCAAGAAAGTATTTGAAAGCCACACAGTTTTCAAAGGCTATTTGCAATTCAAGACTTATTCTGCACAAAATTTCCACGTGGCTGTTTTGTACAGAAAGAACACATGATGATTTGCACCAAAAATAGCATTTTCTGTGCAGGAAATAACATTTTCTGTGAGGAAAATAATATTTCAGTGTAGAAATATTAATTCCTATGTAGAAAATGCTGTTTTCTGCATAGAAAATACTGTTTTCTGCATAGAAAATGCTGTTTTCTGGGCAACCCATCATGTGTGAAATTTTAGGCAGAATAAATCCCCAATTACAGCATATTCTACACAGGAGACAGCATTTTCTGTGCAGGAATTGATACTTCTGCGCTGAAATATTATTTTCCATGAAGAAAATGCTTTCTCCTACACAGAATGTGCTGTTTTCTGTGCACCAACAACCTCTTGTGAATTTTGTGCAGAATAGATGGTATCTCAAAATTATCTTTACAACTTCAATAGAACTGATAATTTAATAATTTTGATAATTTTCAGACACACTGTAAGTTCTGAACTGATTCTCGTCAGTTGAGGATTCCTCTTGTCAGGGTTTCTCATCATTGCAAAAGCATGTTTTTCAAACATTTATTGAATATTTTTTTAATATTCCCTCCATCCCAACTGTATAATCACCGGATGATAGGCTTTTGTGTCTCAGCCGATGAGATAGGCCCTCTGTCAACAGCTGTTATGGGTGAGCAAAAGTGCTTCTGCTCCTGGTGTGACTCAGAAGTAGAAAAATGGAACAGACGCTCACAAACATTAAGGAAGGAACATAGGGAACAGGTCAAATTATTTGCCCTGATAGTTCAGCAGTGTTTGCTCTGGCTGGAAATGGTGACTGTGGGGTCTCTGGGAGTGGCCCTTGTTTCATCACCTGCACCCAATCTTTTAACTGGAAATACCAGAGATTGAATTTAGAGTCTGTGTGCAAAGCATGTCAGTGTTAATGCCAGCTAGAGAGTTCAAAGAATTATAGTCCAAAAAAGGAACTTTTCAGAACTCTTCCTGTGTGTGCTTCACCGCTGAGCTATGGATCCTTCTATTGACATTGACTTGATTTGTTAACCATCCTCTGCTACCCATAGATATAAAATGGTGAGATTCCCTTGTTTTGTTCTTATTTTCAGTGATGGAACACCTGGCACACAGAGTGTAACAGACAAATTTGAAGTGAATTGGGAAAGTGTTGTGGTCAGTTCTCATGGTGCCATTGTAATGAAGTTTGATGGTCGTGGAAGTGGATTCCAAGGGACCAAGCTGCTGCATGACATTAAGAGGAAGCTGGGCCTTTTAGAAGAGAAGGACCAAACAGAAGCTGTCCGGTAAATGCCATGGTCCTTTTGCAACTGAATTCACTTTGTAATTGTATCTTTTCAACAATGACTGACATCTTGTTGGGTATTCACAGTCATTGTAAACTGATTTATGATTGTGTAATGGTGGACTGCAACATTGTGCAAGACTAGTATTCTCAGGAAGGAAGCAAAAGTATAGCAACACCACCAAGAGCATTGTGTCAATTGTGGCAATATGCCCATTGCACAATTGTCCCCATGCATAATGGGACATGTTGTAAAATGGGACACATAGCATTCCACTGTTTCATTTAGTACATCTTCACAGTGCTCCATTGGGCATCAACACAATTCACAAGCATGGTTGTGTTTCATGTCAGATAAGTTCCATTATCATGAAGTTCCTCATCGTAGCATTTGATCTCATCCAGGGTCTTTAAAATGGTTTGTTAAAACAAGACACTGGAAAAGCTATTTCTCTTAACTGCAACTCTCAGAATGCTGGAGGTTGTTTTTTGGGGAGGAGTTGCAGTCCAAAAAAATTTCGCCCCCAAAAATTATTTCTGCTTTTCATTAAGATAATGGGGGCAATACAAGATAAACTGATCAACTCAAACACAGAAGTAGGGAAACCAGGGAGCATTCTGGGAGCTTGCAGCTACAGAATCGATTTGAAGCTCTCTCTCCCTTATCAGGGATGACAAGGAAGAGCAGCAGGGAGAGTCCTCAGGGACAGTGCAGGGGGCCTTGGGACAGCTGCTGCTAAGCTTCAGAGGAGGAGTGTGGTGGTGGTGGGTGGGAACTCCTTCCTGAGGAGTACAGAAGCAGTGGTTTGTGGGCTGATAAGATGTTTAAGGAGGTGTGTTTCTTCCAGGAGAAGAAACACTTGACAACCTTGTCAACAGGGAATGCCTTTACCTTTACTTACCTTTAATACAGGAATACCTGGTTAATCTAAATGAATTTAAGTCTCCAGGACCAGATGAACTACATCCAAGGGCATTAAAAGAACTGGCAAAGGCAATCTCAGTGCCATTGGCAATAATCTTTGAGAACAGGAGAAGTCCCAACTGGAGAACAGGAGAAGTCCCAACAGACTAGAGCAGGGCAAACATTGTCCCCATCTTCAAAAAGGGGGAAAAAGAGGATCTTCCAGTAAAAAATTATCGTCCAGTTAGTCTGACATGAATACCAGGAAAGATTCTAGAGCAGATCATTAAACAGAGAGTCTTTGAGCATTTAGAAGGGAATGCCATAATCACAAGAAGTCAACATGGGTTTCAGAGAAACAAGTCGTGCCAGACAAATCTGATCTCTTTTTTTGATGGCATTACCATCTTGGTAGACGAAGGGAATGCTGTGGATATAGCATATCTTGATTTCAGTAAGGCCTTTGGCAAGGTTCCCCATGACGTTCTTGAAAACAAGCTAGTAAAATGTTGGCTAGACAATGCAACTGTTTTTTTTAACATTTGTTTATTATTCCATACATACCACATACAACAATCATTTAACATAGACTTCACATCACACAATACCTGCTACATACTACATTTCACACTTTACGTATAACCACAAAACTCTATTATAATCTTTTAAAATATAAAAAAACTTAACATAGCATACTTCCTGACTTCTACTCGTGAGTCATTTTAAAGCCTGATTTTTTCCACTTTAATTTTCTACTTATATATCAACATATATATATATATATATATATATATATATATATATATATATATACATGTATTCTGACTCCTCTATCTTATCCATCCATTTTTCTTGCTTCTCGAACTGTTTTAGTTGTCAATATCCATAATCTGTTTTATATCTTCTCATTTCTTGACTTCCTTTACATTTCTTATTCATTGTTTGCTGAACTTTTTCTATATTGTTGTTCTTATTTTGTTTCTGTGAAATCATTTGATGTACTGCGTTCAAATCTTGATGTTTTCAAATATTCCTTCATTTTTTCCCCATTCTTTTTCCATTTTTTGTAAGGGGCTATTACCATTAATTGTGTTAACTTGTCGTTTCCCATATATTCATACATTTTTCATTTCCATTCATTTAAGTCAGGTGTCTCATTCTTTTTCCAATATTTGGCATATATCACTCTAGCAGTCGTTTAATTTTTGTGGACTCTTTTTCAAATTTATTTGCAGAATCTTTGATATTTCATTATGAATTTGTGTCCAATATTTTTTGCTTCTGCACATGTCCACCACATGTGTAACACTGTGCCTTTCTCTTTCTTACATTTCCAACATCTGTCTTTATAGATATTATTTAACCTATCAGGTGTTAAGTACTTGTAATAATTCTCTTTTAATGCTGTTGCCAATGTATGTTTCAGTCTTCTTTTCCAATTTGTTTCCCATTCTGTTAATTGGATATTTTCTCCAATCTCTTGTGCCCATTTCATTATGGGTTCCTTGATTGTTTCTTTATCCATTTCGATCATAAGTATTGATTTGTAGATCTTTGATATCAGATTCTTATTTTCTGTTGTTTGTATCTTTTCCAATTCTGTTTCGGTTTTTGCATATCCTTGTATTTTATCCAACATGTATCTTTCTTTCTGTCTGTAAAGGAACCAATGCACCTTGTGTCCTTCTTTCAAGATTTCTTCATTACTTTTCAATCTGTAACTACCTCCTGACTGTCTTAGTAGGATATCCGAGTACTTTAGCCAGGGGCTTTCTGTTATTTTTTCTACGGAAGGCTTCTATGGATGGTGCCCACTGTGGGATACTTCTGTTTATGTGTCGTTTATATTTTTCCCACACTCTGTATAGTGCCTTTCTTATTACACAGTTACCAAACTCTCTATTAATCTTCATTTTATCATAAAACAAATAAGCGTGCCAGCCGAAATGGTTGTTAATAGCCTCTAGCTGTAAAAGTCTTAGATTTCTTAATAGCAGCCATTCTCTCAGCAATTCCAGGCAGCATGCATTGTAATACAGTTTCAAGTTTGGTAGTCCTAGTTCTCCTCTGGAAATGTCATCCTGGAGTAATTTGATTTTAATTCGTGGTTTTTTCCCTAGCCATATGAAGTTTGCAATATCTTTTTCCCATTCACGAAACAGTTTTTTGTTTGACAATACTGGGATGTTTGAAAGAGAAAAAGCAACTTTGGCAATACAGACATTTTCATTGTAGTCAGCCTTCCTATCAGGGATATCTTAATATTTTTCCATTTCACCATGTCTGCTTTTACTTCTTTCCATACCTTTACAGAGTTGTTTTTAAATAAATCTGTATTTTTTGTTGTTAATTATATTCCTAGATATTTCACCTTTTTTAAAAAATCTTAAATCTTTCTTTTTCTGACAGATTCATTGTTAATATTTTGGTTTTTTCTTTATGTATGTGGAATCGCTTCTCAGACAATGCAACTGTTAAATGGATTTGAAACTGGTTGCCCAGC
This sequence comes from Phrynosoma blainvillii, assembly GCA_026167975.1. NCBI lineage: Eukaryota > Metazoa > Chordata > Lepidosauria > Squamata > Phrynosomatidae > Phrynosoma > Phrynosoma blainvillii. The sequence goes on from JANUYF010000005.1 coordinate 11,804,731, forward strand.
CAAACCCAAGGGGGCATCAATGGCTCCTCTTCATCCTGGAGAGAAGTGACCAGTGGGGTGCCACAGTGCTAGTCCTGGGCCCAGTGCTATTCAACATCTTTATCAACAACTTGGATGAAAGAATAGGGGGCATGCTCACAAAATTTGCAGATGACACCAAATTAGGAGGAGTAGCTAATACCCCAGAAGACAGGATCAAAATTCAAAATGACCGTAATAGATTAGAAAGCTGAGCCAAAGCTAACAAAATGAATTTCAACACAGAGAAATGTAAGGTACTACACTTAGAGCAAAAAAATGAAATGCATAGATATAGGATGGGGGACACCTGGCTTAACAAAATTACTTGTGAAAGGGATCTAGGAGTCCAGGCAGACCACAAGTTGAACATGAGTCAACAGTGTGATGCATCAGCTAAAAAGGCCAATGCAATTTTAGGCTGCATCAATAGAAGTATAGTGTCTAGATCAGGGGTAGGCAACCTTTCCCCTTTAAGGGCCGAGGGACTTCAGCTCCCAAAATCCCAGGAGCTATTGGCCAACATGGGACTATTGGCCAACATGGCTGAGGCTTCTGGGAGCTGAAGTCCCTCGGCCCTTAAAGGGGAAAGGTTGCCTACCCTGGTCTAGATCAAGAGAAGTAATAGTGCCACTCTATTCTGCTTTGCTCAGGCCTCACCTCGAATACTGTGTCAAGTTCTGAGCACCACAATTCAAAAAGGATGTGGAGAAACTGGAGTGTGTCCAAAGAAGGGCAACTAAATTGGTGAAGGGTCTGGAAACCATGTCTTATGAGGAGAGACTTAGGGAACTGGGTATGTTTAGCCTGGAGAGGAACTTCCTGACAGTGAGAGCTGTTTGACTGTGGAACACACTCCCTCAGAGTGTAGTGGAGTCTCCTTCTTTGGAGATCTTTAAACAGAGGCTGGATGGCCATCTGTCAGGGATGCTTTGATTTAGAGTTCCTGCATGGCAGGGGGTTGAACTGGATGGCCCTTGTGATCTCTATGATTCTTTGATTCTATAAACTGCCTTTCTGGTGCCCAACATCTATTGGACTATAGTCCCCAATCTCCCCAGTTAGCATGGCTGGCTGGGCTTCGGCTGAAGGACATTGTGGTGCAAATACATATTGAGGTAGCCAGCTTGAAAAGGATGAGCACATGCTAATAAAGCCTGTGCTTTATGCAACTGATGCTTTTATATACTGAATTGAAATGTGGGCAGCATTAGCATTACTTTCTATCTGTAAGGCCACTCTAAGATAATTCAGTTGTCTTTGTTGTTGTTTTTTTCTTATAGAAAAATGCTGCAAAATACATTTATTGATAAGTCCCGAGTTGGTGTGTTTGGAAAGGTGAGTGCCTTTGCCATCTCTGCTTTCAGCTCTAGCTTGCTTAAGAATTGAGATCTGCATCTTGATGGATTGGCTGTGTCTAACCAAGATTTATTATAGTTCTCTTTTTAACAACAGTATGTTGCTTGTTGCTCCAGAGGATGAAAGCCCTGATGTTTTTAATCACAATGTCAACCAGCATTTTCTTGTAAATCCTGTCTTGGAAGAGCATAGTGATTGTTTCTCAGAAGGTGCTTAGAAATGAGAATTTTCCACCATCATTTTTTTTCCTTTTAATGCCAATTCCCAGCTAATATTTGTTCACCCTTTTGCAGCTTCTTGAATCATGGGAGAAGTTGATTCAAGCCTAGAAAATGTTTGCTGATTTCCATTTCAGGGGATGCTTGGCTGAAGCTCAGTGAAGGGAGAATAATTAATTTTAAACCAAGGATGATGGTGGTGGTGGTGGTGGTGGCAGTGATAGATGAATCTCTGTATGAATAAGGTAGAGAAGACCAACCACATCCCCAACTATTCAGGCTCTATTCTGCTCTTATAATGGAGTAGGGGTACTTAACTGCGATGGGGTGTCAATCGATTTTCTGCGGCTGGGACCCTGCACACCACACAGACTGTCCAAAATGCTAATACGGAAGAATTTAAAAAATTCTAGAACTCCATTTCTGGTTTGGGGGGGGGGGGGAGAGAAACTGGCTATGAGATTTTGCATCAGGAAACAAAGCTGTGGAGACACAACTTGCGCTTGATAACTATGGCTGCATCCACACTGCAGAAATAATCCAGTTTTGACACCACTTTACCTGCCATGGCTCAATGTTATGGAATTCTGGGAAAGGTAGCCTGTTGTGGCATCAGAGCCAAATACTATGTAAGCTGCATTGAGTCTCATCATTGGGAGAAAGGCAGGATATAAATTGATTAAATAATAATTAAAAATAATATCTCATGTTTATTGTAAACCATTCAGCAAGACTTCAGCTGCTTCTCAAAATGTCACCATTGCCTAGGCATCCCTCAACCTCCTGTTTATCCTCTTGCATTTCAGGATTATGGAGGCTACTTGAGCTCTTACATTCTTCTTTCGGGAGAAGAAAATAAGGAGCCACTCTTCCAGTGTGGTGCTGCTCTGTCACCACTGACAGACTTCAGATTATATGGTAAACACAATCCCATCAGACCAATGGATACAAGGACATCTATTCTGTGGCTCAGTGACTGCAGTCAGCAACTGCAAACATTACTACTGGGCTCTGGGAATCTAAGCTGTTGTTGCTTTTGCTTCAAGAACAAGCCCTTCTAGCCCTTAATGATTTTTTTTTTCTGAAGCACACAGACAATGAAATCTCAAGAGTGTGGGCATGGAAGCTGGGGATCCTTGGCTTGTGAGGAGTGGATGGACCTTTCTGTATCCTGTATAGCTTCACATACACCCCCGTGACTAGCAGAGGCAACATAAATAATATCCAACCCTGTGCTAGCTTGATACCTCTTGCCATTTTACCATACTCTGGTGTTGTTTGGCCATACATGTCCCAGCTTTCAACTGTGAATTGGTGGAGAGTATAAGATTGCCAGAGTAAAAACTGAAGATGACTCTTATACCTTTGTGTTTAAGAGGGAATTTCAGCAGGAATTGCTTGCCATGCAACCAGGTAATAACACCTGTTGAAGTTCCCTCTTCTACACAGCTGTTTTTCAAGGGTACAGGCGCTGTGTCCTGTTTTCAATCTAGCAGCCCTTGGCACTCATCTTTTCCACTCAGTCTTGTATAATTCACAGCCCAAAGTGGACTATACACTAGTTTCAGGTGTGTGTGTGTGTGTGTGTGTGCGTGTTCACGTTTTCCGTGTGCTTTCAAATCATTTCTGGTTTATGGTGATACTAAGGCAAACCTTATCATGGGATTTTCCTGTCAGGATTTGTTCAGAGGAGATTTACCATTACCTTCCCTTGAGGCCAAGGGCATGTGACTTGTCCAGAGCCACCCAATGGGTTTCATGGCCAAGCTAAGAATCGAACCCTTGGAATTGAATCCAGACTTATACTCCAGCCACTATGCCATGTTGGCTCCAGATCCTTAGATTCAAATACAGTGGGACTTTGGTATCCGTGGATGTGCCATCCACAGATTTAAGCATCTATGGATAGCAAAGCACAGATTAAGGAGTTTATCGCATTGCAGAATAAACCTATTTACCTTGCCGGTTTCAAGACAATTACAGAATGCAGTTGGGTGCTATCGTACGCACAATGCCGTGCCGGGCTGCATCCTGCCCAAAACTCACCTACAAGCCAGGCTCAGATGGCCGATTTGCAAAGTCGGGAGGTTCCTGACTTTGTAAATCAGCCAGCCACACACAGATTTTAGCTGGGTTTTAGGCAGGATGCAGCCGTGTGGTGGCATTGGTGGCATTTTGCGTGTGATAGTACCCAGCTGCATCCTGTAATCATCTTGAAACCGGTAGGGGTAAGTAGGTTTATTTTGTAATGCGATAAGCTCCTTAATCTGTCCAGATATTTTTCTTTTTAAAAAGAAGCAAAAAAAAAATCTCATCCTTTAAAAGCAAGAAAAACCAAAGAAGAAAGCTTTTGGTTTAATTCCTTTTCAAAACATTGTTATTATCTAGAGCTTTGGTATAATCCTAGTAATAGTACCTAACTTATTTTTCTTTGTTTCTTTCCAGCTTCAGCCTTTTCAGAAAGATATTTAGGATTACAAGGGATTGACAATAAAGCATATGAGGTAACGGCATGGATCACTCTGCTGGCAGCAGAAACATCTATTTTTAGGATTGATGAAAGATGCAGTTTAGCTTTTCAGTTTTGCCCTCTTGAGTACTGCTTGAGAGTTGAAAATGTAGAGAGAGTAGGCTAAGTTAAAACTCCTAGTCTTAAAAAGACATCTGTGGATTTTGGCATAGACCATGGGTTGTGTTGTTGTTGTTGTTGTTGTTGTTTCTATTCCGCCTTTTTCCAATTCCAGATAAAAGAATAAATACCAGATTCAAATTTTCAGTTTAGGGGGAGAGGGGTGTGCTTTCCCAGAGGACAGAAAGCAGAGGCCATGATATCAGTAGTATTGCTAATAACAATAATAACAATGATAGCAACGATAACAATGATAAGAATGAGGGGAGAGGGAACCGAAAAGGCTAGTCTGGGAAGGCCTGCTGGAAGAGATCTGTCTTAATAGCCGTTTTAAAGGTTTCCATGGTGGTAATCTGACAGATCTCGTCCGGCAGGTCATTCCAGAGTCTAAGAGCAGCAGATGAGAAAGTCCTCTGGGTCACTGTAGATAGTCTGATCTTCTTTAGTTGTAATAAATTCTTCCCATTTATTAACTTGCTTTGTTGTTTAAGATATAAATACACACTCATCCCCCCACATTCACTGGGGTTAGGGGCACAGGACCCCCATGAATGGGGAAAAAACACAAATAACAAAAACACTATGTTTTTACCTGAGAGAACACCTCTCTAGGAATCTCTAGGTCCTTCAGTGCGACTTTTGGTTAAAATTTACCATAGAGTTACACTGGAGGGCCTAGATGTTCCTAGAGAGAACATATTAATAAAATCTGTGAATAATCAAATCCGCAAAAGTCAAATACACAAATATGGAGGGATGAGTGTACTTCTTTTCCATATAGCAAAATACTCACGAAGTGGCTTAAAAAAACTGAAAACATTCCAAAACCAAAATCACAAAAAAGTAAAGCCATAACAAAAGCTGTACTTGAAGAGCATGCAGATTTTACCCAGTAGCATTAAGTAACTTCCATATCTCAAAATACTAGAAAGAGTTTTAAACTAGTACCTAAATCTAAGCTAAGGGGAAGAGTGTTCCACAATGGTCGTTCCAAAGGGGGGGCCTGCCCAGAACCTGGAAAAGTTCCTTTTTCAGATTACAAGACCCAGAATTCTCCAGCCAGACACTGGCAATACTGACTGACAGATTCATGGAGTGTAAGTAAAAAAAGGGGACTTTTCCAATCATTGTTGTTGCTGCTGCTGTTGTTGTTGTGTGCCTTCAGGTTATTTCCAACTTATGGCAACCCTAAGGCAAACCTAACAAGGGCTTTTATTGGCATGATTTGTTCAGATGAAGTTTGCCATTGCTTTCACCTGAGAGCATGTGACTTACCCAATGTCATCCAGTGGGTTTCATGGCTGTGTGTGGAATCAAACCCTGGTCTCCAGAGTGATAGGGCCTTTGCAGACTATCAGAAATAGTGCAAATTGAGTACACTTTAACTGCCCTGACTCAGTGCTAGGGAATCATGGGAATTGTAGTTTATTGTGGCACCAGAGCTCTCTGACAGAGAATGTCTCAGAAAAAAATACAATTCCCATGATTCCCTAGCACTGAGCCAGGGCAGTTAAAGTGGACTCAATTTGCACTATTTCTGGCAGCCTGCAAAGGCCCATAGTCCAACACTCAAACCACTACACCATGCTGGCCCTACCTCAAATTGCCACCCATCTAAAGCCAGAATGCAGGGGCATTTAGGGCCCCACTGAGGACTTGTCTATACCAGCCAGAATATTTCAGGCTGTTCCAGGAGTATTCTGACCCCAGAGCCTTTCTGGATTTCCCCCGCTACCTTCACACTCTGTAGGGACGCCAGAGGGTTGTTTACAAAAGCTGCCCACTGCCACCGTCACTCTCTCAGACATCAGAAATGAGGCATTCTGACTATGAATCACATTGCTGGGCACCTTGGTGTGATGCCTCATGCCTGCAGTGATGGCAAGCTCATAGATACTCATATTTGTGCATTGCAATGATAGCTGAAAGAGCTAAGAAAAGTTCCTTTTTGGACTTCAGTTTCCATATTGATTGGGGCAGTGGCATCACTAGAGTTAGTGTCACCCAATGTGGTAACAAATGGTGTCACTTTCCCATTGACCTCCTCCCATACCACACCATACAGAATCCTTGGTAATGTTTTTCGTACTAATGTTATTCATAAATCGTAATTCCTCTATATATCACTGAATGTAATGACAATAGTTGTGACACAAACAAGTAGCAACATTAAAATTATAACTTTAAGGTACAATATCATATACACAGCCTAAATGTATTTACATGCACATAGTTTCATGTGGTTAAAGTAAAAATTTGGTAAGATGTGATAATTGTATAAAATATTAAATTTAAATGCCCCTGACCTGGGGCATTCTGAGAGTTATCATCCATAAAAGTAGCTTTTCCAAGGTCCGTAACTGCTTTACTGAAATATCAGCACATAGATGTTCTGTGGATACTAAGTGGTGATTTCATTGGCATTGTCTCTACTGGCTAAGTTTCATGCCATGTACGTTTCTTTAATAATTATTGGTACCAGTTCCTGAATGTAATGTTGAATTTCCCTTGTGTTTTAATCTTCTCAGAGTACCAAACTGGCACACAGAGTGAGGTCGACCAAAGACCAGAAGTTTTTGATAATTCATGCAACTGCTGATGGTAAGCATATGCCCTGAGTGCCCACACTCAACACATCCTTTATGGCTGAAATACTTATTTTTCTTTTCTCATGATTCTGTTTGCAATAATGATCCTGTTCTGATCTTACAGAGAAAATCCACTTCCAGCACACTGCTGACCTCATTACGCACCTAATTCGAGCAACAGCTAATTACAGCTTGCAGGTAATGTATTGTTGCATGATCACTTTCTTTTCTAAATGCAGCTGTTAAGTCTGCAGAACACTGTTTTGAATATACACCAACTGATATAGAAAGACACATACTGTGCTTCAACACAAATCTCTGAACACTAAAATTGTTTGGCAGACCTCCTACCCTGATATTAAACTTTGTAGTCTGTGCTTTCAAGATGTTTCTGACTTGTGACAACCTTAAGGCCAACCTATCATGGGATTTTCTTGGCATGTTTCTTTAGAGGCGTTTTTGCCATTGCCATCCTCTGAGGCTGAGAGAGTGTGACTTGCCCAAGGTCACCCAGTGGGTTTACATGGCCGAGCTGGAATCCAAATCCTGGTCTCCAGAGTCATAGTTCAATGCTCAAACTACTATACCATGCTGGCTCTGGATTAACCTTAGCCTGGTGTTATATGTCTTCAAGTTATTTGCAATTTATGGCAATCCTATCACAGCATTTTCTTGGCAAGTTTTGTTCAGAGAGATCTTGTAGCATCTTTGACAGTAAAGGGAGAAACAGACTGCCCCGAAGAAGCAGCATCACGCCACCCCTTTGATCACCGGGTTGGAGCTGCAGCAACCACATGCCATTCCCAACCTGATGTTTGCCAGCTCAAAAAGAAGTGGCAGAAAGCCCCTCCTTTTTCACCTAGGAAAAAGCTGGCTTTTCCGATGCTGCAGCGTTTTTTTGGCACTCCTGCAGCATGTGGCGTCTAAATGCCGTGCCATCAGAGCGCCAAATAGCTGCGGTCAGGTGGGCAGCTTCACGGTGGCCTCACAGCGGCTTGGGGGCATGCGTCATCTAAATGACAGGCCCCCAAGATGTTGAGAAGCCGCCACAAAGGAACCGACTGTTTCACCCTTAACTGAAATAAAGAAGTTGGCAGTATGAGCTTTGGTAGACTTCAGTCTACTTCCTCAGATGCAGTCTACAAAAGCTTCATGCTGACAACTTTTTTATTTCAGTTAGTCTCAATGGTGCTACATGATCTCTCTACGTACTGATTCTACAGACTAACATGGCTCTATGTTTGAATTCTACTTTAATTCGAGAACATGTATGAGAAAATATTTTTAATGCACTTAACATAAATATGCACGGTTAGTTACTTTGGGTTGTAGGAAAATGTAACCTATTTGATGCTGAGTACCCACCTTACCGACATTTTTCACAATTTCCGCATTTTCTAAGCCCAAAGGTGCATTCTTTGAGGCATCAATACAGGAAAAAACCTCATAAGCATTGCTTGAATGCTATCTAAATTCAAAATGGCTACATATCTATCTTATTGTAAGTTTGTTAGGACTATCCCATTGTTTAGTGTTGGAAAAGACACTCATGAAAAAGGAATACTCAATCATTCAGAATAGGAGGATTATGTGTATTTAATTAACTTACTGTGAGAAAGAGCTTTTAGGCTATAGTGAAATTATCTTTATGATGGCACAGCCTTAAGACAGATTGATAAAACAGATGGATAGGCAGAGAGATGGATAGATAAGATAAAAGATAAGATAGAGATGGCTAAATGGATAATATAGATAGAAGAGATGGATAAATAGATAGCTAGATAAGATTGACTGGATAGACAGATATGGACAGATAGAATAGATTGGATGGATGGATGGCATATGGCATATATTGGATTGCTAGATCTATCAGTCAATCAATTATACATGAGGTCTGAGAAGGATGAACCAAACAGGATTGTTTTGAATGATCCCAGAAGTTGTCTTCAGATCTGATAATGCAGTTGAGAGCCATCATGATAGGTTAATCTGAGGTTTCAGGATCTTCCACTAGCAGAACACCACTACATTTAATAGCGGAGAGTATTTCTCATATCACAGCTCATACCATTAAGGAGGTAGAATTTAGAGACATAGGCATGTCTGAGGAAGTAGGCTCAAGGCTACGAAAGCTCATACGACAAACTTCTCTCTTTCATTTTATTTATTTATTTATGGAATTTATACCTGATCTTTCTCCCAAAATGGTATTCAAGTTGGCTTACAGTAATTTAGAAAGATAAAACTAAAACATTAAATTTGGTCTCAAAGGTGCTACAAGGTCCCTTTGCATACCATTCGGGAGGTTCCACTGATCGTAGATTAATGCAATTTGATACTGCTTTAGGTGCCATGGCTCAATGCTATGGAATTCTGGGATTTGAAGTTTTGTGAGATATTTAGCCTTCTCTGCCAGAGAGCTCTGGCGCCACAACAAACCAAAAATCCCAGGATTCCATGGGATGAGCCAGGACAGTTACAGCAGTGTCAAACTACATTAATTCTGCAGTGCCACTGTTGCATGCACCTAAATCTCAATACAACACCACGACTGCCACTTACAGCTCCCTTCTTTCTTTTGCAGATATACCCCGATGAAGGCCATTACTTCAACAGTCCAGCCCTTGAGCAGCATTTGTACAAGTCCATTGTCAATTTCTTCATGGAGTGTTTCATAGAACAAGACAGAGCCCCAGTAGTTGCAACGAAAGAAGATGAGGATGAAGATTAACCCTTCAGGCTTGTGCTAAGAAGCACAAGGCTGTTTATAATAATAATATGCAACTGAATCTCTCGGTTTTCCCCCCTGAAGAAAGGAGTGTAAACATGAGCATGTATTTAACCAAACTGAAAAGGGAAAGCAGTGTGCCTGCTCAAACTGGATCATGGCTCCTTTCTTCCTGAATGGAAGAACATTTCAGCATGAAGGACTCTGCAGAAACTCAGAACTCCATTTAAAACAAATGGAGTTTTTAAACAAAAGAAGAAGAAGAGAGAAAAGGGTCTGATACCTTTCTTGCCACAAAGTGACTTCTGGAATAAGATGCTCAATCAGGAAACTGGACCTAGAAAGAGATTTCCCCTAAGATGACTCTGAAAAAGGCCCTTTACATCAAAAGGGTTCAAGCTGTAGGAATGAAAACCTGCCATCTGTCTGTGTTAGGGTTCCCTTAGTTAATGCCTCATTGTCTCAAATAAAACTACCAACCATGGAATAAAGATTATAGCACAATTATTTTTCAGAAGTACTGATTCATGTGTTGTTTGCCCCATTGTCTTCTGTATTTCAAAGAAGCGACCATTGCTACAGAACTGCTCAGCTAAGCAGAGGTTTCCTTTGTAGAAATCACGGCTGTAGTTACACTAACCTTTTAATTAAAGTTTGCATATTGTAGAGGCATTTCTGTATATAGTTTTTAATTTCCATTTTAATTTAGCTTTGTATTTTGTACTGACTCTTAGTGCTGCAATATATTCTGGGTAAGGAGAAGAAAATATTGAAACACAGTGAATTAGAAAAAATGTCATTGCTTTAGATATCTTTCTAGAATGGCCAGGAGTTCTTGAGTGCATTGGTTGCAACTTAACTTTCTGGATCCAGATTGTCACGTAACAACAGCAAACATTTTGTCAAATGGGTAATTTTTTAAAAACCACAGTTGTAATCAGAGATGGTGGGAGGCAAAGTATGTTGTCCAGTACTTGACATCACACAAGGTTTAGAATAAACCTGCCAGTCTGAAATGGAACACTGTAAAACAGCAAGTTTCTAGTCCTCTTTGCTGTAGATATTGCAGGGAAATACAAGAAGTAGTTCCTAAAGGAGCAGACTGTGTTTGCAGGGACTAACTAAGGACAGGACTTCCAGTCTCATGTGTGAGGTTCTTTGTGGGGGATACATGAATTGTCCCCTCCAATACCCTTTAATTCTTCCTCTCCTTACCCTTTTACAACCCAGCCTCTAATGATTGTAATAACTCTAAAACTGCAAGTGTTACCTTTACAGTACTGTGTGCATTATAATCATTTGCTAACCAACCTGCTTATTGGTATCAAATATTCTTGTGATGAGGAGAAATAAGGATTGGTGCTGCAATTTTCAACACGCAGACACAAACACACCCTCCCCAAGAGTTCCCTTCCCTAGAGTTCTGGAAGAAAGACCAAAATAGTTTCATCCCATCCCTAACCATTTTGCATTCCTTGCACTTTTTGCCCCCCTACTGTTGTTCCCTGTAAATTATTCTGACCAAATGTACAGCTAGTATGAATACTGTAGAATTCATTTTGTTGTATATAAAAGGAATGTAAGTCTATGATTTGTCAAGCCCCTGCCCACACACTGATCCAGTATTTCTTATGTCTTGTGTTCGGCATGCATGGAATAACACTCCGTTTGCTTATTAAGAGCTCTTAAAGGTATTCATTCAGACTCTTTATCAATCGTGTGCTTCTTTTTCAGATTGTTTTTGACAGCTTGAATGTCAGTGGCAGATTTCTACATTTTTACCTTGTGCTGTCGCTCAAACACCCCATCCCAGACGACAACACACAATGTTGATCACTTTAAAAAGTCTTCTTCATTGTATCTCTGTTTTGTTTTAAGTTCAATCTGTTGGTAGTTGTTGGTAATTAGATCATTAAGGGAGATTAACCAGTAAAAACCAAACAGAAAAAGGTGGGTGGGGGAAACATCCTCATTGCGTTGTTCTTCCTTTCGTAATTTACTGTCCATTAGAATTCATATGAACAGGATTTGCAGAATAACATGGCTTTCTTCAGCCAAATGCCAAATAGACCATGTGAATGCTACGTGTCTGGGTTTCGATAATCTTTTTGGACTAGTATGCCTGAATTGAATTTGAGCCAGGGGAGCTGACAGCCTGCTCTGTTTGTAAACTTTTGTAGAAGGAAAGCCCAGAAGTGGCATAGTAGTGTTTCTTCATCCATAAAAATAAAGCATTATTTTACCATCCAGGTTGCTGTGTTCACTTTTTGTTTTTAAAAAATGTGGCCTTTGTGTAGGAGACCCATAAACAAACCCTTACTCTTTGGCATATACTAAACTTGTGAATATTGGCTGAAATTCTTCATTGGGAGACATAGCTGTACAGTGGATCTATAATGATGGAGCTCTATCTCCTGTTGTTATCCCACCACCACCCCAAGCCTGTCTTTGAAGCCAGCAGCCTCTCTCAGAGAGATTTCCAGAAGGGAGCTGGATACATCATCACTCATCACCTCCACTCTCCAACACCTTGGAAAGCCTTCTGTTGGGAGAGCTGCAAAGGTAGGTTTGAGGCCCTCTTTTTAGTTGTTGCAAGGTTGGAATTACTGCAAAAGGGAATTTCTATACAGTGCTGTAATTCTAGCTGAAACTGTTTTGGGTTAGGATGGAAGAAATCATGTGGGCATACAGTATCCCTCCGTCTGATAAAGTGGTGGATTCCTCCCTGACTGCCCATATCCAGCTCACTCCATTTGGGATGGTCCCTGTTCAAGCATCCTTTTTAGCATCCTATAGCAGCAGCCATACAGAAAAAGGGACAAAGAGAATTGCTTTCACCATTCCATTTGAATGCACCTAAGCCACAGCTTGGAAATGTTACTTTGGAGGGGGGGCTGTAACTCCCAGAATGCCTCAAACAGCATTGACACCATGTTGGCAGAGGATTCTAAAGGCTGTAGTCGTAAGGCTGAAATCATAGGATCTTAGAGTTGGAACTTGGAAGGGATCATAGGGACCACCTGATCCAACCCTCTGTCATGTAGGAACAAAAGCACACTTGAAAGATGCCCATCCAATTTCTGCTTAAAGACCTCCAAAGAAAGAGAATCCACTGCCCTCCAAGGCAGTCCATTCCAGTGTCAAACAGCTCTTATAGTAAAGAAGTTCTTCCTAATGTTTGGGTGGAATCCCTTTTCTTGCAATTTGAATCCATTGGTTCAAATTCTAGACTCTGAAGCAGCAAAGAAATAAAGGGATAGAGAGTGATGTGTGTGACATCCCTTTAGTTACTTAAAGTTGGCTGTAATGTAACCTCTCCGTTTTCTCCAGGCTAAACATACGCAGCTCCCTCAGCCATTCCTCATAAGGCTTGGTTTCCAGACCTTTGACCATCTTGGTCACTCTTCTCTGGACAAATTCCAACTTCTTGAATTGTGATGCCCAGAACTGGACACAATACTCGAGATGATGTCTAATCAACACAGAATATATTGGAAAAAATCTTCTTAGGACTTTACACTACTGTAGCTGAGGACTATGCCAGCATAACTACTTTACATAAGGACATATTCAGTACCTTCTTATAAAACTTACCCTCCCAGACTTTGTAATAGCAGCTACACCTCTCCCCAGGTGCAGCTTCACAGACAAGCACATAGCCAAAAATGGTGATGAGTGGATTGCAGGGGAACACTCATCTCTCTGCCCAGCTGGTTATCTTTGCTCTCCCAGACCTCTATGTAAGCATGCTGGCAGAACGGTATACTCTGCCAGCTTTAAATAGGATCTCAGCATTAAAAAGTAACTTTGCCCAGCTCTGAATCCAATTCCATATCTGGAAGCCAAATGCAAGTGTCCAAAGTTGTGCTGCCTACACTGGGCTTGCAAGCCTGAAGAGCTAACAGGATTTTCCACTCCTGGACTTTTCTGAGTGAGGATTTCTAGCTTGATCCAACCGCTAGTACCGCTCGTGGTTGTGCACTGGGTGTCTATTAGTGCATAATGGAGAGAGGCGGGGGAGACCAGGGCTGAAAAAGCACTGCACAGAAATTTGCTTATGCTCATTTACATGTACAGATGCACAATTTTAGCCATTATTATCATTTAACTATGGCACACCATAGTAAGGGAAGATTGTGACCAAGTGAGACATGTCCCTTCTTTGCCTGCCGTATGAAGATGGTAACTATTCTGTTTCTTCAAGGACACTGTTCTCCCTTTCTGTGTTTTTTTTTTAAATCTTTAAATGGTACTGGATTGGACTGGACTGGATTGAACTGGCTTTTAAAGATTCCAGAGTTGTAAACATGGGCTGAAATTCAGCGTGGGACTTATACTTTTGCAAGTGGAATTACATGTGTGGGAAAAGGAATTAGTTTTTTGTTAATTTTAATTGTAATTAGTTTTTCAAGTCTGTATTCACCTAGGGGAGGCTGTGATGTTATAATGTACAGACACACATTTTGTAATGGTAGCCAGTAGAATAACTGGTGTACCATAGCCCCTATGTGTAATGAACAACAATGTGCATCAGGCCATACCTGGTGCACATCTGGACACTGGCTAGGAAGTGCTTGAATGCAACAGGAGTACCCAATCTGTATCAGAAGTCCCTGTTGCACTTTACAAGTGCCCAGTGAGCTTGGGAAGTACCCAATGAATATCACAAATGTGTGATGTTCATTACATACATGTACCCAACGTACATTGGAACACTTGCTGGTGCTCTGATATCCACTTTGTAATCCACCAACAGGGTCCCACTGCATTTCTAGAAATATAGATTAATAAACAGACAAAACATAGAGCAAGCTGCAGAATCTCAGCCAAAGATACTTAACTGCATCTGCATTTTATTCCTGTGCCAGAGTTACATTCTGGAAGATAATGCAAGCATAGCCCTGTCCAGGTTGCCATTGCAGGCTTTTATTCCTAATTTGCTTTTCCTCTCCTGCCTTTGTTGCTCCAACACCCACTCATGTGGAGGAGGGAAGATGATGGCCCAGCAATAGTCTGCCTCAGGGTCCTCCCTTGACCAAAGTATTTTTTTTTCTCTTTAGAACTTTATTTTAATTCTTTAAAAAAATCTTCTCTCCAAATGTAGGAGAATTTGTACAGCCTTTTCAAGAAGCATGCTCCTGTCTTTGAAGCCTTTGAAGAGTGGAACCGCTGAAATAAGATTGCTCCTTCACAGGAATTTTAGCATCCCTGCAAGCAGTCAGCATATGATTATATAAACACAGTGAGAACTATTCCATCTTATCTGATTCTTTCATATTACTTATACTGACACCCAGGCAATGAAGAAATGCCATACCTGTACTGGATCTCCATCATCAACCGAATCTGCCAAATAGCTTATGATCAATGAAATTTATTCCTTTAAAGGTGTAATAAGAGGTTTTCATACAGTTCCCACCTGTAACAGGTGTGCTGCTCTAGAGACAGATGAGCCCTGTGTACTGGCTGAAAGTCCATCTTCATGAGGAGAAACATCTTCATTTGACTAGAAGTCTCAGTTTGGGACTTCTGAAGGACAAACTGGACCAGAAGGAAGACCTGGACAAGCTGTTGAAAAATGAGGGAGAGGAAAAGGACAAACAGCAGCAGTCTTCCCTTTTGGATTTTATGGAAAGATAAGAAGACCATGGCATAGTGGTCTGAGCATTAGACTACCACTCTGAAGAACAGGGTTCAGTTCCCAGCATGAAACCCAATAGGTGACCTTGAGCAAGTCATATACTCTCAGTCTCAGGGGAAGGCAATGGCAAACCTCCCTTGAACAAATCTTGCCAAGAAAACCCTATTATAGGATTGCCACAAATCAGAAACAACTGGAGGCATGCAACACATGCAATTTTTGTTGCTAGCACAAATAGTAATAGGAATTTATAAACAAATCACTTTGGTAAAGAGCAAAATATTTCTGCTGCTAACATCTTTTGAAATGCTAACCCAAAGACATCTACAAAAGGCAGTCTCTGCAGCTGAATCTTTGAAGTCTGCCTGAAAGTGGCTACTGCCTCTGATAAGCTGCAGAAACAGTTTACCATGTGCTTGAATGTCAGTCCATTAACAGATCGAGAGGACGGAACTCTTACTTGTAAGAGTAACCAAACATTACAACTAAATCAGGTCACTTTTCATGTTTGCTCATGTTGGTGTGCTAGAGCAGAGAAGGTCCTTTCTCATGTCCTCTCACAGCATATTGCCCTGACTGATGGGACACAGAAGATGGTTCATCCCTCCAGTAGATCTCAGTTCATGGGCAGGCATGAATATGGAGAGGCATTCCTTCCATATTGAGGTCCGAAGCCATTTAGGGCTTTAAATATTAGTATCAGCACCTTGGATTCAGAGCAGCAATGCATTGGAAGCCATTTGAAATTGTTTAAAGCCAGCGCTATCTGGTTTTATATGCAGTTTTCAAATCAGCTTCAAGGGCAACCCATATAAATGCATTGTTGTACTCTAATCAAGAATTTAGATTCAGTAGAAGTAGGGTGCACAGTGGCACAAGTGGTTGAGATACTGACTCTGTCAATTGCAAGATCAGCAGGTTGGCAGTTCAAGGCCCAGGTGCTGCTTGATAGGGTGAGCTCCTGTCACTAGTCCCAGCTTCTGCCAACCTAGCAGTTCAAAAGCATGCAAATGCAAGTAGATAAATAGGTACCATTTGGTTGGAAAGGTAAACAGCGTTCTGTGCCATCATGCTGGCCACATGATCACAGAGTAGTCTCTAACAACACTGGCTCTTCGGCTTAGTAATGGAGATGAGCACCACCCTCTACAGTCGGACATGACTTGACAACCTTGTCAACAGGGAATGCCTTTACCTTTACCTTTATCTAGAAGTAGAAGGAGAAGTTAAGAGTTAGAGTTAGTAGGAGGAGGAGTTGAGATAGGATAGGAAAAAGGAACATCATCAACCTAAGGTATGCGGATGATAAAACAATACTGGAAGAAGGCATCACAGACTTGGAACAGTTACTGAGGAAAGTCAAGGATGAAAGTGCAAAGGCAGGGTTAATGCTGAACATAAAAGAGCCAAAAAAATAATGACCACAGAATTCAATCTGGACAATGAGGAAATGGATATAGTCAAAGAATTCCTGTACATAGGATCAAACATTGACCAGAGTAGAGACTGCAGTCAAGAAATAAGAAGAAGTCTAGGAATGGGTAGGGAAGTTATGAAAGAATTAGAAAAGATCTTGAACAGTAAAGATATACAACAGAGCACTAAAGTCAGAATTGTCCAGGCAATAGTATTCCCCATTGCCATGTATGGATGTGAGAGCTGGGCAGTGAAAGAAGCAGACAGGGGAAAAAATCAAAGCATTTGAGATGTGGTGCTGGAGAAGACAGCCAAAAAGTCAAACAAATGGGTCCTTGAACAGATCAAGCCAGAACTCTCCTTGGAAGCCAGGATGATGAGGCTGTCGTACTTTGGCCACATAATGAGAAGACATGGATCACTAGAAAAAAACAATAATGCTGGAAAAGGTAGAGGGGAAGACCACAAGCAAGATGGATGGACTCAATCAGTGGAGTCACAGCATGGGTTTGCAGGGACTAAGCAGAGCAATGGTGGATAGGGAGACTTGGAGGTGTCTCATCCACAGGATCTCCATGAATCGGGGCTGACTCGAGGGCAGTTAACAGCAACAGTCAAGAAATTGTCAGTGTATGGACTACTGTGACTATTATCCCTGACCAGGAAAGGCCATAGCTGGTGGATCAGTTGAACATGGCCCCAAATTCTCCAATATGCAGGTCTATCTGGGTTTCTAGTGACCAAGATGGATCACCAGCTGCCTCTGGATGAGTGTAACCCCATTCAAGGCAGGTAGCTTACCTAATTCCTGGACTCTAGAAATACCAATCCACACAGCCTCCATGTTACCAGGATTCAGCTTTGGTTTGCTGACCCTCAGGCAGCCCATTACAACCATGCTGGCACTGGTCCAGCACCTGCACATCCCCAGCCAGCCCTCATGACTTGAGAAGTAGAACTAAGTCACACCAGCATCCTGGTGGCACCTCACTCCAGATTGTGGTTGCTAGTACAGTTAGAGTGTGTGTGATTGTGTGTATATATGTGTAGGCACATACATGTCAGATATTTGTGTGCTGGCTGAATAGTTTTTAGCTCCTCGCTGTTGCAATTTTATTATTGTATTGTACGGCATTCTATTATTTCATATTTATTTTCATAATAAATGAAAGAGCAATTTAGAAAATATTAAAGTAGTGAAGGATTGTTTATGATGGTGGCGATAATGAAGAAGGGGAGAAGGATGCTATTACTGTGAATAATAGCCAAGGGTCTCGGGGAAATCAAGACGACATTGGTAAAAGTCATCAGATATCATGTTAAGAAAAGCTATCTCCAAATCTCTTTTGCTGCCTATTGGTTTCCGAGCATAGTATAAGGTGTTGGTAATGACCTTTAAAGCCTTACATGGCCTGGGTCCAACCTACCTAGGGGATCGCCTTCTTCCATATAATCCGCCCCGCGCCCTTAGGTCCTCTGGGAGGAAGCTGCTTCAACCAATGAGAACTAAGCTGGCAGTAGTCTCCCAGAGAACCTTCTCTGCCACTGCTCCCAGACTCTGGAATGCCTTGCTGGAAGAGATCCGTCGGATAACCAATTTAGATGACTTTTAAAAAACCATCAAGACGGATCTCTTCCGGCAGGCTTATCCAGAATAAACTATTCACCTATTTTGATTCCCCCTGTCAGACATTTTTATTTTGGCCTTGCCCCAGAATACCTATTGTTTTTAACTCTGTTTATTGTTAAAATTTTAACTGTGAGATTGAATTTAATGTATTTTTAATGGGGGGTAAATTGTTTTGTTTACACTGTTGTAAGGGTTTTTATGTATTTGACTTTATATGTAAGCTGCCTTGATGGCTAAGGCTAAAGGCGGGATATAAATACATTTTTATTATTATTATTATTATTATTATTATTATTATTATTAGTCTGTTGTTCATACCAGGGTGTTTTGATTTAGGAAGCCTAGTGTCTTGGACACAGCAACCCTAAGGTGAACCTATCATGGGGTTTTCTTGGGAAAAATTGCCCAGGAGGAGGAGGCAGAAAAAGCCTGCTCTGTATCTCATGTTTGTATTTTCAATATTTTACCTTTCAAATACTAACACAGCCAAGCTAGAATTTTTATTTCATATTCTTTTGGCAACAATGTAGTCATCAAAAGAATATGAAATGCAAACCCTAGCTTGAGTGTGCTTGTATTTTTAATTTTTTAACCTTTCAAATACTAACAAGTGATACAGAGAAGGCTTTCTTTGCCATTTTTTGTTTAAAATGCAAGAAGCATCATTCACTTGTTCAAGGCACTGAATTGTTGCTTTGTGTTCATTGGTAGACATATCCCTTCCCTTGTAATTGCAGCATCTGTCATCCCTGTCACTGTAATACAATCTGCTCCAGTTATTTGAACTGGTATGCAATTTGTACAGGAACCATGCAGCATCAAACATTATGGCTACTTTCCTAGTTACCATCAGGAATATGATAGAAGACATATACTGTTTTATTTATTTATTTATTTATTTATTTATTTCAAGATACATATTAGGGCATTGGCAAGAGTGCTCCAAAACTCATAAGGCACTTTTGATGTGCACCATGTACCCCCATTGTGTTGTACATTTCCTAGCTGGTGTCCAGCTGCACAATGGGGAGCACCCCCCATGCACATTGTACCCACTTATTGGACCATGGTGCATCAGTCACTGCACTATTATGCCTATATGACACAGCAGTCCTTAAGTACATACAGATGTTGCAAAACTGCTCACTTCTATTTCCCCCACACATTAATCCACTTGTTGTTTTGTGCTTTCTAGTCATTTCCAAATTATAGTGACCCCTAGACAATACTGTCATGGGGTTTTCCTGGCAAGATTTGTTCAGAGGGAGTTTGCTTTTGCATCCATGAGTTTCCATATCATCCAGTGGGTTTCATGGCTAAGATGGGATTCGAACCCTGTCCTCCAGAGTCCTATTCCAATGCTCAAACCACTATGCCATGCTGGTTCTTTTACAAAGAGTTAAGTCCTATACTGAATTCCAGCCAACATCATTTGACCTTTTTTTTTGGGGGGGGGGGGGGGGGAAGGAATCAATTAACAAATAACATATTAATACTAATGTGTTATTTCCAAGCTTTTATCTCTTCTTCAGTCCAAATTCAGAAGCAATTTTGAATATAGGCAACTTCATCCACTATATCTGATCAATTCAGTTAGTACAGTGGGCAGTTGGTATCCACTGGAGTTTAGGTCCAGGACCCCTCATGGATAACAAAATCTGTGGATGCTCAAGTACCATTTACCATTTAATCAATTATTTAATTTCTATCCAGCCTTTCTCCATGAGGAACCCAAGGCAGCTCACAAATAAAATTCTAAAAAACAATATCACAATAAAACAATTAAAACATCAGCGAAAAGCAATATAAAATACAAACATTAAAACCACAATACCCATATAAAATCCATCCCATAATTTTGCATTGTGGATTTAAAAGCCTACCATTAAATACAGTGGGGTAGTAAAATAAATAAAATGGTAAAATCAAGCTTTGCTTGTTGAATTTTTAATTTTTGAAAAATATTTTTAAGCCATGGATGGTTGAATCCATGGATAAAAAAAATATGTGGATATGGAGGGCTGACTGTATAAAGGGCCAACTGCAAGTTATGTGGCATACACACAGATCTGCTCTCCAACAGAGGCAAACAGCTGGGGAATTTGTGAGGAACATCCAAGAAGCCACTGCTGCTACAAACCAGTATTCCTCTTGCAGTTCAAGCTGGAAGGCACTGGGGAATGTGGATGTCCTTGCAGGCACAGTAATGCAAGGCTGGGCAAAAAGTAGATCTGATTCAACTAGTAGGCAAGACCCAGCCCTACCATTGAACAGAGCGAGGCAGCTGCCTCAGGCACCACATTTGGGATGTCATAAAAAGATAAGCAAATTCTCTGTTATTTTATGATGGTTGTATTTTTACTGCCAGGGATTGGTGGGGATGACTGTGGGATTTTTCTGCCTCATGTGCCAAAATAACTTGACTGGTTTAGGATACTTGGGCATATGATGTGAACATTGCCAGCTTGCAGACCAAGCAAGTGGGAACCTCAAAATTGTGGGGGAAGGTACCCCCTACTCAGACAACTGTGAACTTGGATGAGCAAAGAAAAGCCATTTGCTGCTCTGCCTCAGGCAGCATAATGTCTTAGACAAGACTTCCTAGTATACCACTGACTCATTTCCAGGTCAGCATGGACTCTAGTCCCCAATGGTTCAGCAACAGGGAATTTATTTTCTATCCCCATCCTAAGTTATACTGTTGAAACGAGGAGAAAGGGAAGTGTAACCAAGAATGGATTTATGAGCGTGGAAGGACTGTTTTAATGATGCTCAAAACTCATTAGAATGCTTTAATTCTGAGTATAGAGCAAAGGTGGGGGAAATGTCATTCTCCGCATATTGTTGGAGCACTTCTCATTGGTCCTCACTACTGGCTGTTCTGGCTGGGGCTTCTGGGACTTTCAGTACATCTTTTTCCTAAACCTTCTCCAGTCCAGCAACAGAGTGAAAATTGTGCTGCTGCTATTATGTGCCGTCAAGTCAACTCTGAATCATGATAACCCTATCCTAGGGGTTTCATGGCACCGCTAGGCTGGGATGAATCTGGGTTCAGGTGGCCAAATGTCAGTTCAGCTGGACCTTGTCCATCTTGACTAGTTTGGATAGCAATCATTTAAGTCTTATTTGCAGAATATTTGCCTCCAGAGATGAATTATTTGGCCCATTTTGCAACACTCCTTGAAGAGCAGGAGCATCATTGTCTCCTGCAACTGATACTTTATGAAAGTCTACCTTGGATAGGGTTGACTGGTTTCTGCCTAGTTGAGCTGTTGAATAATTCAAGCAATATTTGTGGCGTTTGTTCTGGAAAAAGAAAAAGAAAAGTCCTAACAGCTGTGGCATGTTTTGATATTTATGAAGCCAAATAAATTATGCATTGGCCAGAGCACTGAGCTCGGCATGACACTTATTAATACTGGGGTTCTGGCCACAAAAAGCTACCATTCATTTAATTTCACTCCAGCTGAATTGTTGGGAATGACTGGTGTCTTCTGCTGGACTTAATCGACCTTGCCGTAAGGTTTTGACTCTGGCCCATGGGATCTGACAGAGGTTAAAAACTGCTGCTCTTGAGCTTGTTACAAAAGAATGAAAAATAAATAAATTAAAAACTCTCCTTGATATTTTAATGTTGAATCATGACATTTCAGAGATTGGTGACTCATGACATTTCAGAGATTGTTTTCAGCTACACAGCCTGTGGTCAAACACTAACTAATCTAGACAATCATTCCATCCTGGGCAGCAACCTCCTAGAAAATCATAATTTTGCATGATACACAAGTGTGTGTGTGTGTGTGTGTGTGTGTGTGTGCGCATGTATACGTAAGGCCAACAGAATTGAGTCACAAGACTAACTTGTTTTCATCATGCAAGGAACAAATCAGGCCAGCTGTGGGATACAACTTTGAAGGCTGCCAAGCAACCAGCCACCAACTCATCGAATCATAGAGTTGGAAGAGACCACAAAGGCCATCAAACCCAATTCCCCGCTAATAATAATAATAATAAAATTTATTTGTATACCGCCCAATGGTTTCCCAATCCGGGCGGTTAACAGCATAAAACCAATACAAAACACATCCCTCCCACCCTTAAAACAGCATTAAACAATTTCAATTTAAGATCAATAACAACAACACTAAAATCAATTAATTACAATTTCAATGACCCCCTGAGATATTTCAATTTTCCGCAGTGGGGGAACCAGGTACTGCAGGATGAATGTATGATATAGAATATAGAATCACCCGAGGCTGATTATCTAGTCTGGAAAGGCCTGCCGGAAGAGATCCGTCTTTATAGCTTTTTTAAAGCTATCCAAAGATGTTAGCTGACAGATCTCATCCGGCAGGTCGTTCCAGAGCTTGGGGGCAAGTACAGAAAAAGCCCTCTGGGAGGTTGCAGAAAGCCTCGTTTTTCTTATCTCCAAAAATTTCCTATGCTATGCAGGAATATGCATTCAAAGCACTCTGGACAGATGGCCACCCAGCTTCTGATAAATACCTCAAAAAAGAGAGACTCCACAACACTTATTGCGTATTCCAGTGTGAATAGCTCTTACTGTCAGGAAATTCTTCCTAATGTTGAGGTGGAATCTGTTTTCCTGTAGTTTGAATCTGTTGCTCACCAAGTGATAGACTGGAGATAGAGGAAGGAATGACTAGCAAGCCTAACTCTACAGAGCAAGGGAAATGACCCCTATGATGCTACTTTGTAGCTGTTATGGAGACTTGAAAATGAAGCACTTCAGAAAGGAGGACATTCTGAACCTTTAGCCACCAATAGCCAGAATGCACATCCTGACCATTGTCTTGATGTCCAAAACATCTGGAGAGCCAAAGGTTGAAACCATTGATATAGTGTCTGGGAAAGCCGCTGAGAATGCTGATAGCCACAGTCCTAAATAAGAAACAAGGAAAACTGCTCACAAAGCTTGTGCAGTTTAAAGCAAAGCAAAGTCCCGTAGACACAAAGTAGAACCAAAGCAAATGAACAAGCCAAGGGTTCAAATCAGAGAGTAGTCAAGCAATCCGAGGTCCAGGGTTTGAAAGAGGCAAGTCAATCAGGCAGTCCAAGGTCAAGGCTTCTGGAGAGGCAAGATAATCAGGCAGTCCAAGAGTCAAAGGTCTGAGCCGAGAAGACAAAGGAAGGTCAGGATCAAGCATGCTTTCACCAGCAAACTCAGATAATCTCTGACAACAAAGGGAGGTCTGGCATCCATCCTCTGTTTATATAACCAGGTCTATATAGTGAGTTCAGTTTCATGTGCCTTCACAGATTGTAACTGTACCTGTTGTGGAGGCTTGAAAATGGAGCACTTCAGAATGGAAGAAATTCTGAACCTTTAGTCATTGATAACCAGAATACACTTCCTGACCATGATGTCCAAAACATATGGAGGGCCAAAAGTTGAAACCACTGGTATAGTTCAATTTCCCTGTGCTTTCACAGACTGCAATAATTTAAAGAGAATAAGCTAACATATAGTTCTTGTTAAGATCCAGTGCTTTCCTTAAATGGGCCAACAATCTAAACTGAAGAGAGGGTGTCAGAGAGTGAATGGGGCATCAATTTGTCTTCATCACCCATCAGTGTTTGGGGGAGAGGACTATAAAATTGAAGACCTGAATCCTACTCTTTAATCCCAACTAGAGTAGACCCATTGAATTACTGGTGAGTCAACAGGTTGGTTTGCTGTAGTTGGGACTAACAGTAGGATTCAGGCTTAGGTTGAGAGCATGGTTTCCAACCACATTAGGATTTTATTTACCCTTAATCCTAAAGAAGGTGAGGAGGAAATTTCAGTCACAACTACAGCACATGGGAAGGCTTAAGCCTTTAGCCATGAGCCACTGAAAATTGCTATCCACTCAGTTCTGGCTATGGCTGCATCTACACTGCAGAAATAATGCAGTTTACACTGCTTTAACTTCCATGGTTCCGTGTGATGGAATCCTAGGATTTGTAGTTTGTTGTGGCACCAGAAGTCTCTCACAGAGAAGGCAAAATATCTCACAAAACTACAAATCCTAGAATTCCATGCACTGTGGCAGTTAAAGTGGTGTCAAACAGTATTATTTCTGCAGTGCAGATGCCATCCAGAATGTCAAAAGAGAGTGATCCAGATATGACATATTCCTTTTAAAGAAAACAAAGCATAAACTTTGGTCAATTAGTGCGGTCTTAGCTTTGCTGGCATCCTCTAAGTGTCCTGGACTACAGCCACCAGGCTGCACAGCTGTTGGCCAGAATAAGTGAGGATTATAGAAATTGTAATCCAACAAACATGGAGCATGCCAAGTTGGGGAAGGTTACTAGCTTTAATACACACACACACACAATAGTTTTTTAAATCTATAAGTACCATGGGCATTAACCTGTGTTCCATTGCAGAAAGATTACTAACATCTTTCTCCTGAAAGATAAAAGGAATCCTGTAGCCCCATTGAGACTAACTGTGACATTTTTAGCATATGATTTTGTGGGCTACAGTCTGCCGTTCAAGACATCTTATGCTAGAAATTTATTTTTTCTCAGTCTTGAAATTGCTATAGCAGTGATGGCGAACCTTTTAGGGGCTGAGTGCCCAAACTAAAAGGTCTTCCAGCACCGAGTGTTACCCAGTGCTGGGGGCAAGACTTCTGCTCTGTGGCGGGGGGCTTCTTCCTCCCCACCCTCCCAATCCTTCTGGAGAGGCAGCTGGAGGCCAGAGAGGGTCAGGAAGGAGGAGGAAGAGGTGTGAGGCCATCCTTGGCCTTCAGCTGTCTCCGGAGGTGGAGACCGGGGAGGGTCAGGAAGAAGGAAGAGGAACAGGCATGTGCATCTTCCTGCTCCTCCCCGCCCTCCGCATGCCAGTGGAAATGGTGCCATAGGTTTGCCATCAGGGTGCTATAGGATTCCTTTGTATTTTTTTATTTATTTATTTTTTAGATGCTGAAACAGACTAAAGATTTTATCACAGGAGCCTCATACTCACTGTATCATGTTAGTAAAAGGAAATGGATACTAACCAATTTGGAAGCTTTCATCATTGCACATCCCTTCACTAGCACAACCAGGGCTGTCAAGTTGAAGGCTTTCATGGCTGGCATCCATAGTTTTTTGTGGGTTTTTCAGGCTGTGTGGCCATGTTCTAGAATAGTTTCTTTCTGACGTTTCGCCAGCATCTGTGGCTAGCATCTTCAGAGAACCAGGGCTGTTTCTGTCATTGGTGGTCCTGCACATTCTCTTCCACACTCCCCTTAATCCTGCCTCCCTACCCTATGCCCTACCCAGCATGCCCTCTGGATTATTTATTTTTATTTGTAATGTAACTTTGAATTGTGGCAATAGGATTTAGTGAAACAAAGATGAAAGAAAAGAATATGGGGGAAAAAGAGTACTAGCCTGTTTGGAAATAGTGAGGGGAGGGGGGAGAGGAAGAGACTGGCACCATGTGGCTGACAAATGTTGGAACTGCTGCAGGAACAACTTATCACACCTGAGGAATAATGGCACAGAAGCGCAATTGGGAATTTATTGATAGGCTTTCCCCATCAATGAAAAGGTGCACTCTAACCATGCTTCAGAGGCAGAGCAGCAACAGGTCAGAGATGACCTGTGTGGTAAGTATTGCCCAAGGTCTATTTTCCAACTTTAATTGCAGTTTAAAAGCCATGTATGATAAAGCCCTAACACAGCTATGTCCCCTGGTACATCAAGAATGCAGAATTTTTCCATATCTAGTTATTTTCATTAGGTGGCTGCCCAGTGTGAGGGGGCAGGGTCAAGGTGTGAATAAGGATTTGAACTGTGTCAACATTTTAAAACCTATTATTATTATTATTATTATTATTATTATTATTATTTTGTAGTCACTGCCTCCAATCTATAATATGTGAGGAATTCATGGAAATGTCATTGAAAGATGGAAACTGATGATACCATTTTTCCTTATTGAATAGACACTTGCTGTAAAATGATTCAAAACATTATGGCTAGGATCCTGTTGGTGACACACACTGGCTGTCTTCTCTCAGCCACTGACTGAATGTAGGGTTGCATGCAGACACTTTCTGGGTGTCCTTGAGGACTTGGCAAAGAAGGAAAAGTCTTCTACTGAGACAGCTGGACTGTGCTGAGATGCAGCCTCATGCCCATCAGTGACCAGGGGGAACAATGTGTTACCCAAAATTCCAGGGTCCCAGGAAGGCACTCACAATTAATATTCAAATGAGGGAATTTAATTAACTCAAATGACAGCAGCCAAGAGGGCTTGGGTAATTAAAGCAGGGATCACGCCTATATATACTGGTTCTGAGAAACAGAACTCCAGAGTGCAAATTCCAAAATAGCTTTATTTATGAATCAAAAAGAGAATCACTATTCACACAAAGACACTCACTTGTGCACACATTCAAGAACTAACAATATAAAAGATGGTAGCAGATAGTGACTTAAAGGATTGAGAGGGCAATACTGTACTGATTTCAGATGTGGAGCTCTGATTGGGGGACACAGTGAAGTGGAAATGGCTCAGCAAGTCACCTGAGGATTGTGGTGTGGCCAGCAATGCTGAGGAGTCAAGCAAGATATGAGCAGAATGTCTGCCTGACTTCCAGTGAGACCAAATTGTCAGTGCCTAAGCGGGCATATTTATAGGGCAAAACCTATTTAAGTGATAACTTCCAGGTGAGAAGAATGAGAAGGTATGTTGTGACTGGACAAACAATCAGTGCAAATGTACTTTGACAATGGAGTATTGCTCCTGGAGGGAAGTGTACTTGGATTCCTGTTCACTTGCAAACCCAAGGTCTGTCACCCATCATCACTCCTATCAATGAAAGGATTATGCAGATTCCGATCTTGACTGATCTATCAAGGCTACTTGCTCTTGAGCTTCCCCATACTGAGCCTCACGGATCTCTTTATATGGCAAGGCTTGTTTCCTGCATTGGAGTGCCCTTGCCGCTATGAACTCTAAACATCCCTTTTGATATCAATTTGATATCAGAAAAGAGGAGAGGTGCAGAGGGCCAGAGCTTGGGGTAACAAATGCTAGCCTGCAAGCTCCCAGCCTGATCTTGCACACCAAGGAGGATGTAAGAACAATGAAGCTGCTTCCATCCCCAAATCAGGACATATACATGCTTTCACTCTGCCAGAGTTTGTCCAAAATAAATGGTCTGTACTCTCTCTTAGTTTAGATTTGGATGATGGGTTATAATGATCAGCAGCATGGTGCCCATTTTGATAAGAGAACAGTAGACAATAAAATGCATCACAGATGTAATAGGTTAGGGAAGCAAACCTTCCTTCTGACTATTTCAATTGAATGAAAACAACACAATTACACTAGAACTTACTTCACAGGGTGATGTAGCATGGGGAAAGTAACAATTACTGTAAGAACAAAATGAAGTAGTTTGATCAAGTTAATGAAATTATCCAACTGATGCAGCTAATGAAACTGCCTGCTTAGCATATATTATCTGAGCTGGAATGGAAACAGCATTCATGTTATACTGGTGATGGAACCAGTGTGAGACGAATCTTACAGCACTTGGGCAATAACTGAATAAATAAACAAGAAAACACCCAGACAAAGTAAAACTCAGTTAGATCCATTCCAGAGAAAAGCCTCAAGCACAAGACCACAAAGTAGGGTTACAGGTTAATCACAGAGAGGTTCAAGGCCATCTCTAAATTATCTATACACAAATGCCTGCATACAAAAATAACAGCCTGCAATAGTAATGAGTACACAACTGGGAAACTCAGAAAAGTGGTTCTCCAAAGGTCACTCCAAGGGGGATCATTTCATGAACTGTCTGTTCTCTACACATAATGTGTAGCTGACCCAAAAAAAGGACAATGGAGGAAATGTTTAAAAACTGTACAAGTTGGTAGTTTTCTAAGATGTAGCTGTGTTGGTCTCTTGCAGCATAAAAAGCAGGGAGGGAGGGAGAAGGGGGAAAGTGGCAGCACCTTTAGGAATAATTGGTTTTAATTTTGCATGAGCTTTCATGGATATGAACCCACTTCGTCAGATGCAGTACAGAGTGCCAATAAATGTTCTAGCATAAAGTGTACTTACACAGCATGCAAGTAATCCAAAGTGAGCCTCTGCAGGAGGCATAGAAGAAAAACTAACAACATTCTGCTGTTGTCAGAAGGTGAGTTGTTGAAAGACAGAGGAAGCCAGTAGTTTCCGGAAAAAGAATCAGTTTTCTATTTTGTTTTGAATTCTATGATTCAAGAGAGTAGTTCTAGTATATGATCAGACTTTTAGTCAAAATCAACCCAGTTATTGTTGGAGTGTCTTTTAATTCACTGTGAGAGCTGGCCAATGAGAAAAGCTTTGTAATAGTAATCTAATTTGAGCCTAGGTAAGCTTCCCATCTGAAATAGCTAACATATTCAATAAACCTCAACTGTTTTCCTCATTCACAATAAAGGAACCCATCATATTTTGGGCATTTTGCTGTTTGTGATTGTGATAACAGTGGGGAGAAGGACAGGTTGCTTACCTGTACCTGTAGGTACCTTCTCCTTGGGCTTAGCAGAGTCCATTGGTAGGAGGGTTGGAGCACCCTCAAGAGCAGGGGCAGAAGAAGGTCTTAGGGCCTGATGGTATAAGGCAGCCTTAAGCCTCATATCATGGTTCTTGTAGGCCTGTGGGGTCATAGATCTACAGAGGGCACACAATTGGACACTACTTGACACTACGCTTTTAACACACTACTTGAAAGAGCTGGACCATGAGGCCATTTCCAAACCATCTTGGAAAGTTAAGGTCTTTCAGTCCATAAAGAAAAATTGGAGTCAAATAAGCCATAAGTCGAACGATCAGCATTAGACTTTAAAATCAAATTCCTTAGTCAAACAATCTGTGGTCAAGACCGTATTTGAACAGATGTAGTGATTCCAGCAAGTGAAGTTCCTTCTAAGCTGCTAGCGCAGGGGACAAAGGGAACTGAGAAAGAGTGGGAAGACACTGGGCTTATATAGAGGGTGGGCAGAGCTACTGCCAAAAAGTCTTTCCTAGGGATTCCAGAAGTTTCCAAAGCTAACTGTGCAGTCGCAGAATAATCCATGTGTGTGATTCACAGAGACCACAAAGAAGAACCTCGTTTTCTTTTTTCTGGCTAAGGTGGCAACCTCACCATGAACCAATTCAAGTCAGGGAATGGGAGATTTTGTTGGGATGAATGAGTTAAGCTGCATTTATTTTGCCTTTTAAATGTGTGTCGATCCAAAGATGATCCAAGCATTGGGGTGGGGAAAACATCCTATGTTGTTTCCTCTGAATTTTTGACAGGGCTTTTAGGAATAAGATCAATACTGGTCCTAATTAAAAATAAAAGGGTCTGTATGAACATATCCAGAGGTAGCTGTATTAGCCATACAGCAAAGTACAATATCCAAAATGCACAAAATGTTGATACCTTTATGGGACCAACCCAAATGCACAAAAGGCATGTTTGCAAGCTTTCTAAGCTCCACTGGCTTCTTCATCAGGCAAAGGTGTACAAAATCATACAGGAGAAAGAAAAATATGATCGTGTTGGAGTCACAGACCTACATTTTGTCGAGTTGTTGTTGTTATTGTTCTTAGTTGAGATGGTAGGGAGGGATATTCATGTAGGCAGCCCACTCCTCCTCCTTGCCATATGGGTCCTGGGAGACAAAGAGCAGTAAATTCCAGGAATAAACTCTATCAGGAACAGAAAAAATATACTTCCTTTGAGATCCAGGTTGTCTCTGTCTGTGTATGTTCATATGTAAACACACACATATACATACACACGTACATCCATTTTTCTTTCTCACCGTAGTAAGGATATTTTTGCTGAAGTACAGCCCACAAACTATGTGCTAAATCCCATTGGGAGGGCAGAGAGCAGTTCATTGACACGTTTATGCTTGAGGGTGATTTCTCCAGATACAATGACTAGCAAATCCAATGCTGTAAACTGAGATAAGGAGGCTTTCAGTTCCATCAAGAACAGCTTAATTCCTCTGGTAGTGTGCCCATAACATCTCTTTCCAGTTTCATTTTAGATGTGAGTGGTGTTTTGTAAACAACTGCAAAAAAGCAAGTTGGAACTCTCTTCAACTAAATAGCAGTTTGCAATGCTCTCAAATCACTGAATGTTGTGGCAGACACAATTCTAACATTTGCTGGGAGACACAATCTGAAAGCAGACGCCACTCCCTCTAGCGGCAAGTACAGATATTCGGACAGTAGTGTTAATGACCACAGAGGAAGTGCACAAATTTCAGGTCCTGACCATTAAAAAATCGAAATAGTTGAACAGTTCCTGTGCCTTGGATCAATCATTGATCAGAATGGAGATTACAATCAAGGAATGGAGAGGGCAGCTATGAAAGAACTAGACAAGATCCTAAAGAGTAAAGATATACAACTGAGCACTAAAGGCAGAATAGTCCAAGCCATTGTATTCCCCATCCCCATGTATGAATGGAAGAGCTGGACATTGAAGAAAGCAGATTAGAAGAAAATCAACTCATTTGAGATGTGGGTCTGAAGAGGAGTGTTGAGGATACCATGGACAGCCAAAAAGTCAAATGACTGGGTCCTTGAGCAGATAAACCCAGAAATTCCCCTGGAAGCCAACATGGTCAAATTAAGGCTGTCGTACTTTGGCTACACTATGAGAAGGCGTGAGTCATTTAAAAAGGCAATAATGCCAGGAAAGATGGAAGGAAGCAGAATGAGAGGGAGACTGCATGCCAGATGGCAGGATTCAATCAGGGAGATCGTGGGCACAAATCTACAAGATTTAAGCAGAGTAGTGGAGGACAGGAAGGCATGGAGACCTCTCATCCACAGCGTTGCCATTCAAGGGCAGTTAACAACAATAAACAACAAAGTGTTTTAGAGGAATACAGTTCTGATCCCAAACATCCTTTGCTCTAGTCAAGCCAACATTGATGGAATAACTAAACCAACTTGGTGTTTCTCAAGGGGGGGGACAAGATAAATGTGGACTAGTCCTAAATAATGTCATAGAGATTCAATCAGAGAGATCTCAGCTATTAAGTCAATCAGTATACTCTAGTTGGGGACTTAGCAATAGGATTCAGGATGACTGAAATTATAAATTAGGCAATTTACACACATGTGAATATTCTAGCCTCATGGGAAGAGGTAATTGGATTTATCCTACAATGTCTTATCACTCCCTTGCTCCTCTTGATATCTGATCAGGTGCAAGTACATGGCAAGATTAGCCCCTGCTGAGGACCAGTTCACACAATTATACTTGGGATATTTCAACTTGAGAAGGACTTCACTTTTCTAGTCATGGCCAGATATGTTGCATTGTTTGTCTACCACAGGAGTGGGCAAGGTACATCCCTCCAGATCTTGTTAGACTGCAATTCCCAGCAGCCTTAGGCAGCAGATAATGGAGAGGAATGTTGGAAACTGCAGTCCAACATCATCTGGAGGCTTACCTCTCACGTGGCACAAACAAAGGAGGAGGAAGGAAAAAAGAGTTCAAGGATGGGAAATCCCACCCCAGCAAATGTGGAAGGCCTACTGTATCCTACTCAAGAGTATGGCTGGCTCATGGTATGAATCTGTATATTTTAAAAACTATTAACTAAACATGTGAAGATGGAATGCCTGCAAAGAGAAATTCTGGACATTCTCTCTCTCTCTGCATATTCTCTATATATGCACACATACACATACACACTTACATATAGGCATGTAAAGACAGAGAAAGGGGACTGAGAATTGAGACATTCACATTTCTGGCTTTGACTTTTGTGGTTTTGATTATTTGTGGATTTGATTAATATGTTCTCTCTAGGAATCCCTAGGTCCTCTAGAGAAATGCTGCTGGAAATTGACCATAGAGTTACACTGGAGGATCTAGAGAAAACACTCCTTTAGGCATTTGTAGGTCCTCCAACATGATTCTATGGTCAACGTTTGGCAGATGTTGACCATAGAATTGCACTGGAGGACCTAGAGTTTCATCGAGAGGTGGATGAAAAAAGGAGCCCTGGTGGTGCAGTGGTTAAATGGTTTGCTGGTTAAATGCCCGTACTTCAGCCACAAGGTTGTGAGTTTGATCCCAGGGGCTCCAAGGTCCGCTCAGCCTTCCAGTTTTCATAGGTCGGTTAAATGAGTGGCCGGCTTTTGGGGGCAATTGGCTTACACATTGTAAACCACTTAGAGAGTGCTAGTTCACTGATAAGCGGTATAATTGCTATATTTTATATTGCTATTGCTATAAAAAGTAGTGTTTTTTAATTTGGGTTTTTCATTTTCATGGGGGTCCTTCACCCCTAATCCCAGTTCTTAATCCCTGACTCCTGTGTGCCTAATCCCAGAGAGTGTGGAGGGTCTAGTGTATTTTCTGAAAATTCTCTGATGAATTCAAGACTACAATTGGCCCTCTGTTTTCACAGGGGATCCGTTCCAGACCACCACCACCCCGCAAAAACAGAGATTCGCCAATATTGAAGCTCCATAGGCTTGAATGGGGCATGCCCACATGGGCTTGCGTGGGTGCATGCCCGCAGGGGGACACCCCATTGATTTTAGAGGAGGTCAGCCCTACATGAATATGCAAAACTACGGACTTCAAGTCCATGAAAACAGAGGGGCAACTGTAATTTTATTTTAAAATTCCAGGTGTGCTTTATGGACAACGGGCACAATCTAGCTTGCAAACTCTGAGAAAGTGCTTAATGTTGGCAGGATCACATCTGGAATTTCAAAATTTTATATATATATATATATATGAAACAGAATGCCCACAATCCTGTCGGTATTCCTTAGTACACAAGGCCCATTGACTTAACCAACTGATGGTGAAAACAATTATGCACATCTCATTGATTCAATGGGCCCAGTTCTTAAAACAGCAACAAACATATACAGCAAACATTTCAAGTGTTCCAAAAATTTCAATTCTGAGACATTTTACAAACAAAATTGGAATTCTGAATATGCCTCTATAAACATCAGTTACTAAGTAGTACTGCATGTCAGCTTTCAATATTGTCCAATGTTAATTAATTTAAAAATACTACCAGCACACCAAGTATTATAATGGATCTTTGATGTTTTAAATGCAATTACAGTAATAGAATAATTTTATAATAATAGAACAGAGTTAATAGTATTATTTAATTTAAAAAAAAACTTTTGAATCAAATCAGTTTCAGGTGCACTTTGTACACTGTCTTGGGTCCTATATCAAGAGAAAGATGGTATATAAATTAATTAAATATCAAAAGTAAAGAATTACATTCTTTATTTTAATGCAGATTGACAGTTGAGGCAGCATAATCTTTAAATTGTCACATGCCAACTCTCTTAAATTCCCATGTCAGATTAGTCAAATAAATGAAATACTAAATGTCATTGAAAGAGGTGTTAAATGTTTAAATATTGACATAATAAAAATTAAAATTAAACGTGCAATTGTATGTGACATTTTTCTTTAATAAAAAATACCCACTGTATATTCTTATGTACTATAATATGTGCAGTTGAAATTAATATTTTAATGATTAGTAAGCAAATGTTCAGAGTCTGTCCAACAAATAGGCTAAACATTTAACTTCACACAAAACATTTGGAAGTAAATTTGTTCCAGCATTTCAATAAAACAAACACAAGATGGCAGCAAAGGCCAACCTTGATGTTACTCCTAAATGCATTCAAATTCAAGTGCTAGGTTTGCTACAGGCTGAAGGATTTTTGTTTCTTGATCTTCTCATTCACTAGAATACAGTTCTCTGAACATGCAGTGATTTTAGGGATTGCATTTATCAATCACTCTAACTTTGATTATGGGAAAGAAAGGGGTAAAAAGATAATAATTGCTCATGTACTGTGTACCTTCAAGTCCTTTTTCCCTACCTGACTAGTCATTGCAATGTCCAAGAAGCAATTACAAGCAATGGTCTGCTGATCTTGCAGTCTGGAGGTCAGCAGAGAGATACCTGGTTTCCTCTGCACATTTAGTTCCTTGGGTTTGTTCCTCCTATAAGACATGTTTCTATGGCATTGTTCAGCATTGCCACCTGGCCAGGTAACCTTTTTTCCCCTCTCAGATTTCAGCTTCAGCAATATCTTCAAATCATAGAGTTGAAAGAGACCACAAGGGTTATCTAGTCCTTGGATGTTGAAAAATTGGAGCGTGTCCAGAGGAGGGTGACTAAAATGGTGAAGGGTTTGGAAACCATGCCCTATGAGGAACGACTTAGGGAACTGGGTATGTTTAGCCTAGAGAAGAGACGGTTAAGAGGTGATATGATAGCCCTGTTTAAATATTTGAAGGGATGTCGGAAACTTCAGCTTGTACAAAATATGGCAGCCAGGTTGATTATAAGTACTTCTTGTAATGACCATATAACACTGGTCCTGAAGTCCCTTCACTGGCTTCCAATTAGTTTCTGGGCAAGGTACAAGGTGTTGGTTATCTTTAAAGCCCTACATGGCTTGGGACCAGAATACTTAAGGGATCGCCTTCTTCCGTATTGTCCGTCCCGCACACCAAGGTCCTCGGAGATGAACCTACTACAGCCGAAAAAATCTAGGCTAACTTCGGTTAGCCAGAGGGACTTCTCCACCGCTGCCCCAAAGTTGTGGAATGACCTACTGGAGGAGATCCGTCACATCTCTACTCTTATAGCTGTACTTTGGCTCTTAAGATGGATCTCTTAGGGCAGGCCTTCCCAACTTAACACTTCCCTCTTTCCACACAAGGTGATCTACGTCGCTCTATCCACCAATTATCTCCCTTTTTAAAATCTTTTTGTATTGGGGGTTGGGGGGTTGGGAAGGGACTAATTTTTGAATTTTATTGTATTCCATTCACATTTATTGCTGCAACCCGCCCGGATTCCTTGTGATTGGGTGGGCTAATAATAATAATAATAATAATAATAATAATAATAATAATAATTTCTTCATATTGAGGAGGGCACTAGCTTGTTTTCTGCTGTCCCAGAAAACAAGACCAGGAACAATGGATGCAAGCTGCAGGAAAAGAGATTCCACCTCAACATTAGGAGGAAGTTCCTGACAGTGAGATGCTTGAAAGTGGGAAACAATGCCTTAGAGCAGGGGTAGGCAACTTTTCCCCTTTAAGGGCTGAGGGACTTTAGCTCCCAGAAGCCTCAGCCATGTTGGCCAATAGTCCCATGTTGGCCAATAGCTCCTGGGATTCTGGGAGCTGAAGTCCCTCGGCCCTTAAAGGGGAAAGGTTGCCTACCCCTGCCTTAGAGCGTGGTGGAGTCTCCTTCTTTGGAGGTCTTTAAACAGAGGCTGGATGGCCATCTGTCGGGTATGCTTTGATTTTGAGTTCCTGCATGGCAGGGGATTGGACTGGATGGCCCTTGTGGTCTCTTCCAAATCTATGATTCTAAGATTCTATGAACCCCATTCTGCCATGCAAGAACTCACAATCAAAGCGTACCTGAAAAATGGCCATTCAGCCTCTGTTTAAAAACCTCCAAAGAAGGAGACTCCACCACTCTCCAGGGAGAGTGTTTCACTGTCAAACAGCTCTCACTGTCAGGAAGTTCCTCCTAATGTTGAGGTGGGATCTCTTTTCCTCTAGTTTGAATCCATTGCTCCGGGTTCTATTCTCTGGAGCAGCAGAAAACAATCTTGCTCCATCCTCAATCTGACATCCCTTCAAATATTTAAACAAGGCTATCATATCATCTCTTAATCTTCTCTTCTCCAGTCTAAACATATCCAGCTCTGTGTCTCTCCTCATAGGACATGGTTTCCAGACCTTTCACCATTTTGGTTGCCCTCCTCTGGACATGCTCCAGCTTCTCAACATCCTTGGGCCCAGAACTGGACACAGTATTCCAGGTGGAGCCTGACCAAAGTAGAACAGAGTGGCATTGTTATTTCCCTTGATCTATTGCTTCTATTGTAAGTGGGAAACAATGCCTTAGAGCAGGGGTAGGTCCAGGTGTACCCCATCCTATATCTATGCATTTCATTTCATTTCATTTTTTTACCCCTCCCCTCCCCATGCAGTACCTTACATTTCTCTGTGTTGAAATTCATTTGGCCCAGCTTTTTAATCTATTAAGGTCATTTTGAATTTTCATCCTGTCTTCTGGGGTATTAGCTACTCCTCCTAATTTGGTATCATCTGCAAATTTTATGAGCATGCCCCCTATTCTTTCATCCAAGTCATTGATAAAGATGTTGAATAGCTCTGGGCCCAGGACAGAACCCTGTGGCACCCCACTGGTCACTTCTCTCCAGGATGAAGAGGAGCCACTGCTGAGCATTATGGCATTCCCTTCTAAATATTCCCAGACTATCTGTTTAATGAAATGTTCTATAATCTTTCCCGGTATTGATGTCAGACTAACTGGACTATAGTTGTTGGGATCTTCTTTTTCCTCTTCTTGAAGATGGGGACGTTTGCCCTCCTCCAGTCTGCTGGGACTTCTCTTGTTCTCACTTCTCCCTACTGGTCACAATCCTTCCAGACTACTTGAAAGATGCAGGAAGAAGCGGCATAGGACCACATGATGGTTTTAACATGATATGCCCTGGATTCCTTATTGGGAGTTGGGTAGTCTGAGTATATTGAGGGTGGCCAAGGGTGATAAAAAAGAAAAGACAGAGGCAGAGGATCTCTGAGGCAATAGCAGGGGCACTTTGTACTGTGAAGAAGGAGGCAATGTCAAAATCTCTCTGAATGTCTTTTATGTTGAAAACACACAGACAATCCAAAATGAAGCAAGTGACATGTCCATTTATTAAATAAGACTCCACACTTCTACCAGATTTATATAAACAGATCCAATGCAGACCAATAAAATCCATGACCTCTGTCCATCCCTGCTCTTTGCCCAACTCCGTAGCCCACTAGCAGCAGAAAGGGATAACTTCTAGCCCCACTCCCATTTGCTAAACTGCAACTCCTATCAGCCCTAGCTAGCATAGCTAATGGCAAAAGATCATGGGGCTTACATTTTGGCAATCTCTGGAGGCCCACGCATCTCTTACATCAGCAGTTCTGTGTATCTGTGAAAGTCAATTGACAGTTGCAATGGATCATTCCAGCAATGCCAGAAGAGGAAATGCTGGGACCAGGAAGAAGTTCCAAGTCCCCAAATTCTATTGTGCGGCACTCTCGCTCTCTCTTTGCATATGCCTTCAAACTGCCTTGTCAATGTAAGGAGACACACATCCCCATGGATTTCAGAGGGTTTGCTTAGGCAAGGAATGCTCAAGAGGGAGATCTGAGTATGAAGGACTCACTAAACGGCTCAAGCAATAATGTAGTGGTGTTGTTTTTTAAGTGTAGTGAGCAGTGTGGTGTCATGATTTGAGCGTTGGACTATGACTCTGGAAACCAGGATTCAATTCAGCACTTGGCCAAGTCACACCCTCTCAGCCTCAGGGGAAGGCAATGGCAACCCTCTTCTGAACAAATCTTGCCAAGAAAACCACGAAAGGTTCACCTTAGGGTCACATTAAGTGGGAAGCAACTTGAAGGCACCCAGCAACATCAAACTTCTAGTCTAAACTAAACTGACTGTTGGTCTGGGTGTAAGATCTCTTTCTAAAACATTAACCTTCATTTTTTTTAATGTGACATTTAGAACTGGAGAGAAACAACAGAGATATGAACTGTGCTTCAGATGAGACCACTTGAGCTTCAAAAAGGATATTCTAAACTTGATCAATCAGTTGATAAGCACAAGAAATGAGCATTAATGCACCATGGCGGCATGCAAAATTGTTGTAAGTGGGAAACAGGAAGCAGTACTAGAGATAAGTTCATTTATAAATTATTATTATTATTATTATTATTATTATTATTATTATTATTATTTACTAATGTCCTAATTATTTTTAATCAATACTGTTAGTCAGATTTGTTTTCTGCAATCCTATTTTCTTTACACATTACAGTAAGCTTGGGAAAGATAAGGAATAAGTGAAGGAGCCGCAAACTGAAAATTCCACTGATCTGTCCTGAACGTCATGTTCTAGTATCTACATGGAAATAAACTCATTGTGGGATTATCAGGTTGGTATTTGAGCCATCAATAGTTTTTACTGAATTGTTAGACCAAGTAGTATAATGGGATGAGGCAAGATGAACCTGTCCTAGACAAATATTCCAGCAAGAGGGTTTGTAGTGTAAATGTCTAATATATGTCTGCTTTTCACTTTTTTTGGAAAATATCAAGGGCAGTGCTCACAGAAACACTTTAACAGTTTTCTCCGAGGTTTACATACCTGAGTTCAGCACTATTTACTTATGAAGATGCTAATTTCACTAGTTTTTCTGGGGTGGGTGAAATGGATACTGAAAGGCTCCTGCTAAAGGCCTATCACTGAACATGTCCACAAGCTCTCTGAAACTGAAAGATGACATGGATACATACCCGTGTTCAAAATTCTTTATAAGCATGAACATACATAAAATACTGAAATGCATACAGAACACAGGTATGGAAGAAGCTTCTGCTGGCAAGAAATATAGACATGAAATTTCCAGCTCAGAAACAAGAAACAATCACAGAAAGTCATGTAAAAACATAGTTTGTTTTAAGTACTGCAAATATTTGCATATGTTTCTTCTAGGTATTAATATTACCTGCACGCTATTTACATTGTTGTTATAGTGGACTTTTTAGTATTTTTTATAGTGGATGTGCAATTCTTCAGTGTAAGTAAAGCAACAAACATATCTTCCAAGAGTTACACAGCCTATTCCTTATTGAAATATTCAATGATATAGTTGCCAAAGCTTACCAGTAGCAGTGCTCTTTAAAAAGTATGAAAGAGCAATGTGAAGTTGGTTTAAGCATATATTTCCAGTAACTCAAATTATGTAGTTTCAGCAGGAGAAAAAAAGTTAATCTGTAGCAGCTAATGCAGTGTCATCGCAAGGATACAGCAAACGAACAGAAAGTAGCACTCAGTTGCAGACCAAAACATTAAACCACCAGAGCTTCGCCATTTGAATTAAATATGCCTTTTCCCACATATGGCCTTTGCTTTCAAAAACTACAAGCACCATGAAATATTGTCAAGTGAGATAAACGCCGAGTTACCGTATTTCAGGCTGTGTATATTATCACAAACTCTATGGTATTCCAAAGCCCAAATTATTGAAATCCCCAAGGCAATGTCAGATGAGATCTCCTGCTAGATTTAGTCAATGAAGAGAATTCAATTAGATTTGCCTTGCACTTTATGTTGGCTGCAAACATAAAGGGTATTTTTAAAATACCAGTCTTAGGATTTCAACCAAGTACTTGTCACTTGCACAAAAGAACCATATATAATCAAAGGCTGTGCATTACTGCAACCTTGCTCCTGCTGAAACAGACTTTGATTACTTTTAAACATAACATTCAATTTTAAATTAAATAAACTACATACAATAGCATTTTTCAAAAGCAAATCACTTTGGATGAAATAACTGCATCCATAAAATCCTTTTTGCATATTTATTTCATAAAAATTAC
Source organism: Phrynosoma blainvillii (assembly GCA_026167975.1). Lineage (NCBI taxonomy): Eukaryota > Metazoa > Chordata > Lepidosauria > Squamata > Phrynosomatidae > Phrynosoma > Phrynosoma blainvillii. The sequence continues at coordinate 11,844,459 of JANUYF010000005.1, forward strand.
AAGAAAACTTATCACAGCTGAGTAAGAGTGAGTTCAAGCTAACTTCAGTAGAAACACACATAACATTAACAATAAATTCTGCTTAAAATACTTGGCTTTCAATATTAAAACACACCTGGTAAAATAAGTGGAAGAATATCTTACAGCATTTGGAAGAATACTTAGAGTAATTTACTCTTACCAGAGAGTGCCACAATTGCACAATATTTTTAAAAGGAACCACTAGTATATTTTAAAGAAAAATCTTTTAAAAGTATGTTTATTTAAAAATTGGAATAGTATCAATATAAAAGAAACATTGTAAAAAATAAAGTACAAAATATTTACCTTCATAATTTAAACCATGTCACAAAGCCCTTTTCTCTTTACATTTCAAATTTGATTTTGGTTAAGTACCACCGATTGTTAAAACCTATAAAGAAAACCAGGAAAACTAATTTGCAATATAAAAACTAAGTTCTCTCCAGTTTGTATAATACAAAAACATAGTTAATTATGTTTTAATAATTAAAGGTTGCACATCTTAAATAGATGTAGTAAATGTTTGCTCTCCTGCCTTAACCTGTTTATTGCCCTTCCAGAAAAAAAAGAAGTAGAAAATGAGAACTCAAAGAAATACTGATTGATTGATCTACAGGCTGGAAAAGCTTGAGGGAAAGCTTCAAGAGTTTTGAAGCTTTAAGGCATTTTACTTCCTGGTCAAGTAAATTTATATGTAGACTTTTGTTAAGGAAGGAGTAAAGTTGAGATGTATACAGATTGTCACATTCATCTTCTTTCAACAGTCAACTTCAAGTCTCTTAGATAATCAATCATTATACCATAATAGAAGTGAAAGGTAAATCTTCTGTTTCATAGACTGAGAAGTCAATATGGTTTTATAGCTTTCTACTTCATATGCACTGAAAGCCAGGACACAATTTGACCTGTGTTTTCTAGGCTGCATTTTTATTAGAATCTATATATTTCTTATATATAGGGGTGTGATATTTGAATGGTATTGTTAACAAATTACTTTTAACATCTAAATATTGAAAAGAAAATTTGAATAAAAATATTACACTAGATTATTTAATGTTTCAGGATAAACTGCCGTATATACTTGATTGTAAGTCAACCTTGTGTATAAGTCGAGATCAACTTCTGGGGCCAAAAATACAGATTTTGGTATGACTCATAGATAAATCGAGGATCAGACTTCCCAAGGCAGCCTGGCTGTGAGAGGCTTCTGGGCAAGTGATTATCCTGCCCAGCCTTTCGGCAGCGAGGCCTCCTTCCCAAGAGAAAGCCCAGCCAGGGAGAGGCTTCTGGGCAAGCGATCGCCCTGCTCAGCATCTCCCCAGCTGGTCCTCCTCCCCAAGAGAAAGCCCAGTAAGGGAGAGGTTTCCAGGCGAGCGATTGCCCAGCTCAGCGTCTTCCCAGCTGGTCCTCCTCCCCAAGAGAAAGCCCAGCCAGGGAGAGGCTTCTGGACGAGTGATTGCCCTGCTCAGCATCTTCCCAGCTGGGCCTCCTCCCCGAGAAGCAGCCTAGCCAGGGGGGGGGGGGCTTCAAGGCGATCAGCCGCCATTCCTAGCCTCTCCCCAGCCAAGCTGTCCCTTGCAGAGGCAGCCCAGCTGGGGAGAGGCTTGGGTCAATTACCATACCGACTCATGTATAAGTCGACCCAGGTTTTTTGGGTCACTCTTTTGACTTAAATTTCTCGACTTATACATGAGTATATATGGTAAGACGCTTATGAAGTGACAGACACAAGCTAGAATATGCCTCAAATGTCAAATGAGTTCTAAGTCTAAAATCTCTGAGCTCAGATCAAAGCATGTTTAAAAGAGACTGCAATTTTTACACAAATCACTATTTTAGTTAGCACATGAAAGGATATGATTCATAATCCAGTGTTTGGGTAAGAACACCCGTCAAAACGAACTCTGCATTGTGGACATCTGCAAATAGACAAAGAAAAGACACAGATACATATATCAGTGCATCAATACATAGAAATATGCCATGATGAATTTGCACCAGCTACTAATTTGGATAAGCCTGCAGATCATGAGTGTAATAATTGAATTGCTTTGACTGTCAGATCTTGGATCTAGGAGTTTCAGGTGAAAAGACAATACTACCTCTCCAATTAAAAAAAAATCACCATGATTTTCTGACAATTTGTGCCTTAAAATCATTCCAAAGCTCCCTTCTACACATGCAAAACTGCAAAGATAACCCCACCTTGCCCCCAAAGCACCCCAGAACCCCTTACTATCCACAAATACTTATATTTCCTTATTTACATTTAGAAACATTTCTCATCTGAGTGCTGAAATTTAACAGTGCCTATACCAGAGGTCGGCAACCTACGGCTTGCGGGCCGTTTCCGGCCCAGGTCGCCAGACTTACCGGCCCAGGCGGACCCCTGACTAGCCGCCGCCCGGCCTGGCCGCCGCCCGGCCTGGCCGCCGCCCGGCCGCGTGCAACGCGACCGCCATTTTGGTCCCCAAAATGGCGGCCACAATGTGTTTGCGCATGCGCAGGATTACTGCGCATGCGCAAACGCGTTGCGACCGCCATTTTGCAGACCAAAATGGCGGTCGCGGCGCCGGGAGCGCACGCGGCACCCTGAGGAGGCCCATCCCCGCCGAGGGAATCCTCCCAAGGGGGACCCTCGGTGGCGACGGGCTTCCAGGAGGCCCGTCGCCACCAAGGGAGGCCTCCCAAGGGGGACCCTCAGTGGCGACGGGCTTCCAGGAGGCCTGTAGCCACCGAGGGAAGCCTCCTCGGGGGGGGGGGGGGACCCTTGGTGGCGACGGGCTTCCAGGAGGCCCGTAGCCACTGAGGGTCCCCCTTGGGAGGCCTCCCTCGGTGGCTACGGGCCTCCTGGAAGCCCGTCACCACCGAGGGTCCCCCTTGGGAGGCCTCCCTCAGTGGCGACGGGCTTCCAGGAGGCCCGTAGCCACGAGGGAAGCCTCCTCGGGGGGACCCTCGGTGGCGACGGGATTCCAGGAGGCCCGTAGTCACTGAGGGTCCCCCTTGGGAGGCCTCCCTCGGTGGCTACGGGCCTCCTGGAAGCCCGTCGCCACCGAGGGTCCCCCTTGGGAGGCCTCCCTCAGTGGCGACGGGCTTCCAGGAGGCCCGTAGCCACCGAGGGAATCCGGCCCCCGCACCATTTCCTGCCCCCTCCCCCGGCCCCCCAGCAACAAAGCCCGCGGTGTGCGCGGGGGGGTCGTGCACGGCGGCGGAGAGTGCGTGCGTGCGCGCCGCCATCCGCCCCCACCTTGGCCCAGCCGAGACCTGGGCTACAGGAGACCGGCCCAGGTCTCAAAAAGGTTGCCTGTCCCTGGCCTATACTATATGGTAAGAGAGCCAGTGTGGTTTAGTGGTTTGAGCATTGAACTATGACTCTGGAGATTAGGGTTTAAATCTCCGCTTGTCCATAGAAACCCACTGGGTAGCCATGGGCAAGTCAAACTCTCTCAGCTTCAGAGAAAGGCAATGGGAGACCCCCTGAACAAATCTTGCCAAGAAAAGCCCATGATGGGTTCACTTTAGGGTCACTGTCAGTTGGAAACTACTTGTGGACCACAATACTATATAGTATAGAAGAATAAAGCACACATACCTATGCCTCTTGCAAAGTATTCTCGACATAAATGAAGATCGTTTTCACAAGAAATCAGGATAATCTCTGACAAGCTCTAGATTTTAAAAAATGAAACTGCGTGAGTTGAAAATGAAATATTTCCTAAACTGAAACCATTTTTTTAAAAAAAAAAAAACAGTTGAAATTATACTTACTTTATTTTGTTTATGCTCCATCAGTTTTCGAAAAGAAGGCTGTTTGGACAATACTTTCCCACCTGCACATTCCACAATGGATTTCATGGTGGAAAGGCTTGGGCAAATACCAGGTGTAATATAGAAGTACTTTCCCTAAAGTCAAGAGAAATGAAAAACACATTTGTATTTTACGTGTCTGCAGTTGTGACACTGAGCAGTATGCTGCCAATAATCACTTATCACAGAAAATAGCATAGTAAGGTATGGCACGTTGCCCATCTCCTGCCCTGATTACTAATCCACTTACTGGTATGTTAACTTCCCAATGCTATCCCACTTCTTCACTGTGAAAAATCTTTCTGTTTTAGCTGCTTTTAATTAATGATAGGCTAATAGTTCATTGTAGATGATTACGATTTATTTATATAATACCATAAATGTACATGCACTGTACAAAAATAAAACAATAACAGACATCCACACTATTTTCTTCTGTAAGAAATACAACAATGTTTGACCTTTCACAATTCTCATCTACTTCTACAAGATCTCAGGAAAATTCCATCTTCTCTTATTATATACTGTATCTAGCCTTTTGGTGTATAATAACATTCAGTAATGTTCAAATTAGAAGATTCTACCCAAACATTAAAAAGAAATTCTTTACTGTTCAACAGTGGAATAGAAAGCTGCAGGGGGTTGGGGAAACTTTTTCTTTGGAGATCTTCCAAGATGGGCATCTTGGCAGGCAGTTTGACTGGATTACTCTTCAGGTCTCTTCTACCTCTAAGACTCTATGATTCTATGAAGCATCCACATTTTCTAGATATTACTCAATTTTTAAGAAAAACAGAATCCCTGTTTTTCACAGAAGTAGCCATGATAGTCTTTTGCAGCATAAAAGGAGGAAGGCAGGGAGAGGGGGGAAGAATGTGGCAGCACCTTTAAGACCAACTGGCTTTTATTTTAGCATGAATTTTCTGGATATCAACCCATCTCTGCTGATGCTGAAGACAGTAATATTAAAGCTGCAGATTATAAATCATATTTATAGTTGTGGAAATGAGACAAACTAGAAGGATTCAGAATCCTTCTTTTCAAGCATGCAGTGTAAGAATAAAAGTAAGAAATATTAGGGATAAAGGGAGAGAACAAGGGAAGGAGAGCCAATGTAGGCCTGAAACACAGGGGCAAAAAGTATGGCTTCTGGCCACTTCAGGGGCATGGTGTGCAGACAATGCACACCCTTTGTATCAGCTGGAAGCTGCTCCATGGCCACCTAATGTGGGCCAAAGTCGGCCAGAAAAGGAGCAGCAAAAAGCCATTCCTTGTCAGCAGTTTGATCGGGGCTCACTTGCGGCTGCTCCAAGCCACCCATCTGCTTGATCCCTAAATCAGAGTTAAAATCTGAAACCAAAAACAGAAGAAAGAAGTTGGAATTCAGATGGAAGGACATTCCATTCACTGGAAGCATGGGGAAAGAGACAGGGTAAATCTATGCCAGGCAAGATAACTTATAACTGTTGGGCAAAGAATCCAAGGAAGAGAATGTGAAGAAGAAAAAGACAGATTGTCCAAACAGGGCCACATAAATATTTAAAAGTACAGTCACCCCATCCATGGCCCTCACCTATCTGCAGGCGACAAACGGAGGGGGGCAAAATGGGCTGTGTGCCTGTAGCATACCCCCACAGGCACGTGCCTCCATTCAAGCCTATGGAGCTTGAATATACGCGATTTTCCATTTGGGGGAGGTCCGGAATAGATCCCCCACAAGAACGGAGGGTCGACTGAAGGTAAAAGCAGCTATGCAAATAGAACTGAAACAACAAGCAAAATACTGATTAGCAGCAGCATTTAGGCTAGAGTAAAGGGATTTAGGGCCTAAATACCCCAAAGGCACCAGATCCTGTCTGATCTTGGAAGCTAAGCAGGTTCAGTTCTGGTTAGTTCTTGGATGGGAGACTACCAACAAATATCAGGTGCTGTAGGCTATATTTCAGAGGAAGGAACTGACAAAACCACTTCTAAGTATTCCTTGCCTAAGTAAACCCCTATGAAACTGATGGGGTTGCCATACGTTGATCTAGTAAAAAATACTATTTCTCCACCAGTACTATACACATGCAAAGACACACACAGAATGAGTAGGAAGGGAGGGAGATAATGTATTTGATCCAAAGTTCTGTTTTTAATATCTTACTAAAACATAATGTACCTTAAATAGTGGTGCTGCTTGTGCTCTCTTTAAAGATTCTTCTAAGCTGAAACAGAAAAGAACTTCAGCTTCTGCATCTCTGAGTATGTAGCTTTGCTCTTCTAAAGTAAGGGAGAAAATATAACTGTAACTACTGATAACACAAAGAGATGCAAAGATTATTGAGAAAATTAATCACATCTAGAACAGACAGTGCTCCTTTAGTGAGGTAACCTGATTTTAGATCTTTTGCACTTGCCACCCTGGAAATTAGCAATGGACATGTGGCTGGTTTTATTTTTAAATCAGTAACTGAATTTGGAAAAATGTTTTGGGACATCTAAAAGCAACATTACAACCACAAACAGGAAATTGAACATTGTTTTAATGCATTCCTTGAAAATTACAAATTAGGAGGAAAAGGATGAACTTGCACTTTTAAAAACTACTTGGAAGAAAAGAAAAAAGAAATGAAGGGGGGGGGCGATACTCTTATTCTCACTTCTCTTCATCCAGTCATAAGGATAGTGACATACACTGTAAAATCACAAACAGTGCTTTATAACATATATATAAGAGGAATGAACTAGTCACAGTTTCAAAATGTTGTAATATGTCATTGTCTTGCATATTATAAAATAACCTCTTTCATAGTGTTAATTTTTTTAAAAAAATGTTTAAATCCTATTCCTCTCCCCTCATCAACAGGAAAGACACTGATTTGTGCATGCAGCATTGTTATATTTTACAAGGGACTCTTTTACATGTTTATGCTGACAATTCAATAGTTTACTTACCTATAAATGTCTGGCATTTGAAACATTCTTCTAACCAGTCTGGGGTCACTATGTGTTTTACAATTGAAATTGCTGTTAGGAATTTTACAGTACGGGTCACTTTACTAGCTATTAGATGAGTGCATTTCTGAGCAGATTCTGCCACTTCACCTCCAAGAATGTATAGTTTCTGAAAATAATAAAAAACCCCAAAATTAGAACCTTCAGCCACATCATAATAAATCAACCATCTAATTAAGGGCTTGTTCATAGATAACTTTATTACTGTATGTTTAATGATACTGTATGTTTAATGAACAACTCCACTTTATCATGACAACAGATGATTAAAACATACTCACTGCAAAGTAAGAACACCTTTTAGATCTACAATAGTTTTGTAAAGCGAAGTAAGTAATAAAAAGGACAGGTTGCTTACCTGTAACAGTATTTCTTCGAGTGGTCATCTGCGAATTCACACAAATGGGTTATAGCTGCACATGCGCAACAACTTCTGCGCATGTGCAGATATAACCCATTTATGCGATTCGCAGAGACCATGAAGAATAAATGTTCTTTTACTCAAGAGAAAAAGGAAAGTTACCTTGATGTACTGATGGACCTGCGTAGGTTCAAATCCTGTGAAAAGCACCACTGGCGTCAATTCTGGAGTCAGTTTTTTAGTAGGTGCTGGCAAATCTTCAATTCTACAAATATAAGATTTGGCTGAACACTTTCTGAATTTAAACTTCAAGACAATTCTATCCATCTATTTGCAAAACTAGACTCTAAATTTCGATTTCCAAATTATAGATTATAAAAAAATAAAAAATGTCAGACAGGATTCATTAAGTCCCATATCCAGCACTTTATGTGCATTCACTACTCATAAACTGTAACAAATAGCTTTCATCCTCTGGCCTCCCCTCAAAATGTTCCAGCTATTGGTTGACTCCCCATGGCACAAACTTCTGTCTAAATAATTATCAGCTGAATGATAATGTACATCTCTTGAGTTAAAATCCAAAACTGGCCTGACACATTTTGGAAACAACAAGTTATTCACAAGAAGAAGAAGAAGAAGAAGAAGAAGAAGAAGAAGAAGAAGAAGAGGAGGAGGAGGAGGAGGAGGAGGAGGAGGAGGAGGAGGAGGAGGAGGAGGAGGAGGAGAGTACTGAACATGATTTTGCACGCTCTCTCTCTCTCTCTCTCTCTCACCTTGGCCGCTTGATCGAAGGTTGGATGACTGATTCATTTTGCTTTGGTTTAAGTGGTAATCTCACACCCTGCATTTAAACAATATGTATATAAGAACAAGAAACTTGTTTTTTCTATAACCCATTATTTATTATTTATTGTGATTTCACAGTGCAAGAGCTGACTTAATGTGTACATGTGTAAGTGACTTCAAGTAGCCTGTCAATTTATGGAGATCCCATTAATTTCATAGGATTTCCTTAGATAAAGAATATCCAGACGTGGTTTTGCCAGTTCCTTCCTCTGAAATATAGCCTACAGCACCTCCCATCTAAGCACGAACCAGGACTGACCCTGCTTAGCTTACAAGATCAGACAGGATCTAGTACCTTTGGGGAATTTAAGCTAAAAACTGGTCTTTAACACACAGACCTACAGCACAATCTACACATGTTCACTCATACAGTTCAATGAGATTACTCCCAGAATATGAGCAAAGGATTACTCTAATGTTTCCCAAGATGTTTGATTCCCACAACTTTCTTCCATCCCCAGAGAAAGAAACAGTAAAGAACAAAATTTTCATGATTTCACATTTTCCATCTCTGTATGTCTCAAGAAAACAATGCCTTGCTAAGCCAGGATTTAGTGTTATTTGCACAAGAAGAAATGTGCTTGCATGAAGTACTAGGCATGAGCTTTTCATTTCCCTTCTCCTATTGGGCAGGAGGACGTAGGGCCTAAGCAGATTGCCAGAAATAGTGCACATTAAATTGAGGCACTGCCCTGGCTCAGTGCTAGGGAATCATGGGAACTGTAATTTATTGTGGCACCAGAGCTCTCTGACAGAGCAAGCTCAATGTCTCAGAAAAATATACAATTCTCATGATTCCCTAGCAGTGAGCCAGGGCAGTGCCTCAATTTAATGTGCACTATTTCTGGCAGTCTGCTTAGGCCTTAAATCAGAACTTAGGGCTGGAGCAGATGGGCATGATGGAGCAGACGGGCATGAAAGAGTGGCCCGAGTCCTCTCCAGCCAGAAGCAGGTTGGAACCCCACACAACCCGCTCCCAAGGCAAGGCCATACATGCAGGGGCCAACCCATGCCACCAGGAGTCAGATTATTCCAGCTCCTTTTTGCTCTGGTCCTAAGGATCAGAGTGCAGCTTCAGGCCGCTTTGGAGGTGTGCGCTGCCTAATGCCACGTCTCCAAAGCGTCTGGAAGCTCCTTCATTTTGACCCTGTGTTTCACCCCTTAGTTCCAGCTCCAAATCTGGTCAACTGTTTTATTTGTGGCCTTTTTTCTTTCTTTCTTTCTTTCTTTTGGTATACTCTACTCTGACTCTCCTTAAATTGCCCTGGAATCAAATTGAACTGAAGGGCAATATAAAAACATTGTATGTGCATAGTTTTTTTTTTTTTTTTTGGTGGAATTAGGAGTTTCTCTTCCCAAAGCAATCTCTTTTTCCATTCCCAAACAAACCGTAGTTAAGCTAAAGAAATTGAAAACAAGCTCACATACCATTAGAAGTTCTGATGATACCTTTAATGGCACTCTCCAAGCATCTGGAATTAATGAACAGAAAAAGACAAGTAAGAACAGTTTCTGAAGCTGAGTGCCCATTTTCTCCTGATGTCCCAAAAATTCCTGTCTGAAACCCTGGAGAGCAACAGCCAATCAGGGTCTAGATCAGGCCTGCACAACATGCAGCCCACCAAGGAATTTTGGGCGGCCCCTAAGGATGTGGAACAACTTCAAGGCTCCTCTGCTGCCCAGCCTCCTCCTGAGGAGAGAGCATGCAGAGAAAGAGGAGGAAGGGTGAACGCTCGCCCTGCAAGGCTCCTCTATCTCCTGGCTTTCTCCTGAGGAGGATGGGTGGAGGAAGAAAACAGGTGAACACTTGCCCTGCAAGGCTTCTCCACCACCCTGCCTTGTTCTGAGGAGAAGGCCAGGCTGCAGAGGAGGAGGACAGGCGAACACCCACCCTGCAAGGCTCCTCCACTGCTCGGCCTTCTCCAGAAGGGAAGTCCAAGTGGAAGAGAAGGACAGGCAAGGCTGCTCTGCTGCTCAGCTTTCTCCTGAGACAGCTGAACATAGGAGGATAGAATTAATATTAATATGTCAACAGGAAATACCTTTACCTTTCAACTGTTTGGCAGTGAAATAGATTCCCTGTGTGGAAGACACCATCTTTGGAGATCTTTAAACAAATGTTGGATGAGGATCTTTCACGAGTTCTTTAATTGTGTATTCTTGCATGGAAGAGGATTGGACTTGAAGCCCTTGTGATCTCTTCCAGCTCTATGATTCTGTGATTCATATTCCTGTTCCATCTAGACCAGGCCAACTTGACAGTAGGTGGGGCCAAAATTAAAACAGGCTAAATTTCTTCAGGCCACAGATAGGTTTTAATTAAATATATATTAATTAATTAATAATAATAATTAATAATAATAATTATTAATAGTAATTATAATTAAAGGTAAAGATATTCCCCGTTGACAAGGTTATCAAGTTGTGTCTGACCATAGAGGGTAGTGCTCATCTCCATTACTAAACCGAAGAGCCAGTGTTGTCCGAGGACCACTCTATGATCATGTAGCCAGCATGATTGCACAGAACTCTGTTTACCTTCCCACCTAAGTGGTACCTATTTATCTACTTGCATCTGCATGCTTTTGAACTGCATGGCAGAAGCTGGGACTAGTGACAGGAGCTCGCCCCATCATGCAGCACCCGGGGCCTCAAAGTGCTAACCTGCCGATCTTGCAATCAACAGAGTCAGCATCTTAACCACTTGAGCCACTGCATCCCTGCCAAACAATTATAGCAGTTTTAAAAAAATCTTCCCAGTATTTATGTTGAATCTCTTTTCTTGTATAAGGCAGTTTGCTATGGTCTTAATTACTACTATTTTAAAACCAGTGAATAAGTTCCACTGAGCTATACAGGACTTATTTGGAGACCAAGGATACAAGCAACACACATACTTGCATACCCTGTAGTATGCCAAATTCAAAAAGAAAGAGCAACAGATTATTGGTAGTAGTAATAGGTAGTGATGCCTAAAATTTATTTTTCCTAAATTTGCCAATCTGGCAGTTTCTCTTACCAAGCAGATTTAGAACTAGATGCTGATTAGGAGCAAGTGGTTCTTGAAGGTTGAATACTGTATATCGACTATGCTGTATTTGCCGCAATGCTTCAAAATTCCCAAGTAATATATCACAAAGCCATTGTGCATTCACACATGGTATCCTCCACTCTTTGGCTTTCTCGTATTTTAAGCCAGTAGGCCTTGTGAGAGAGGGTAAAGAAACACATAAATGGTTAATTGAGAAGCTCAGAACATATTAACATCTGTTCAGTTTTTAATTTTACAAATTATATCACTTTTATAAGTTGGTATAATTTTATACAGGGTTTATACTGTTGCATGAAAGGAATTTATGTACTCATAAATGTTTTATTATATATATTTTTAGATGTTTCCTACACCACCAGAGAACTTGTTTTCACATGGTTTAAAAGTACAGTGAATCAGTCAGTCGGTAACAGGTACATTCTGACTTGTGAATAGTTTTAAAAGCCTACAGATAAACAGTTTCAAGTCATTGCACAAAATTATGATGGCTTAGATGCAAGTATCTTTTAATTGTTAAAAAGAAAACATTCAGACTATAGTACAGCTTAACAATGTAACTCACTGTTGCTCTAATTGGTGCCTCCAAATATTTTGAATCAGCCCGTCACTGTGAGTCAAGAACTCTGGGGGATGTAGTCAAAACATCTGGAGAGCACTAGGCTGATGTAACTGAAGACCTAGATTGTCCCCAGTACTATTTGCTAGATCAGATTTAAGAAAAATTATTGCTTTTATTCAGAAAATGATGTGCCAGAATAACCTGCCTAGCATGAGAAGGAATGGTGCTACCCATATTATTACTATGGAACACTAGTATTGTAAGGCACTTACTCTTTACAGATGAGAATTGTATTGCTGTGACAAAGATAGCCTGTGTACTTTGCCCCTGCTAGGTAGGCCATCAGTTTGAGATCATCTCTATCACTGTCAACAAAGCCTGTCACTGAGATTATCTGACAGAAAAGAATGAAACAATTATGAGTTATAGATATTTCTATTAAGTTCTATTAAGCAATTAACAGTTCTCAAACTGTGAAGCAGGAACAGCTTGTCAACTACAAAGCTTTCTTGACTTCTTTCAGTATGTGAACAGCAGGAATAGAGTGTCAACTCTAGTCCTACGTTCAATTGCTAGGACCAACTACACCTAGTCCTACGTTCAATTGCTAGGACCAACTAAAGTAGACCCAGTAAATCCAAAACTGAATGTAAGACAACACTTATGTGAATCCCACTAACTTCCTCCTCCTGGTGGAAATGGGTCTACTCTAGTGGGACTAACAAATGGATTTAGGTCAAGAGCCAAATCACCTCAAAGAACAAAGTGTTGTTGACTTATCAGGTATGTTCATTATAATTCTGTGGAGAACAAGATATCCAGGAATGGATTAAATCCCATTGCTGACCAAGCAAGGAAGGAATCACATGATCTATGCATTTTCTCAATGTACTACAACCTATTAGCTCCTGCACCAATACTTTTCATAGGAAAGCAGAGATATGAATAAATAAGATCATGGCACAGAGAAAACTGGCCAAATGGGGAGGGGGGGTCAATTAGCCACCTCTCAAATGGGTCTCGATGTCTGCAGAGGAAAAATTAAAGTTCAGTGTAAGTGACCCACACTTCATTGTCTGTGAAAAGGAGACATCCAAGAATGAAATGTACTCATGTAAGGCTGGGTACGTCACTGAGAGACTAAGGTAAAAGAAAATATTGTAAAAACCTTTTACCAGAGACAGTTTCAGCCAAGGCATAATGATCTAATGTGAAATATCTGATGAAGGTAAAAGGGCTGGCTGAAGATGCCACTCCACAAATTTCTCAAGCTGCTGGGGGGGGGGGGAATGCAGCTGATATGCAGCCACACTAACAGAGAAGGTTACATTAATTTTAGATTTGGGGAAAGATTAACACATTGTATATTTAAAACATCAGACTTTAAGCAATCTTACTAAAGTGGTAGCTGTGTTCTTCTCTTCCATTGAGTTGAGAAGACAGGAAATGAACAAGGAATATGTATGTGCGTGATGGGAGTGATGAGAAGGTAAAGGTTGTGGGTAATGAAAGACAGAAAAGGCTACAAAATTTAGAGCATGCTCTTCATGTTTTTCTCTGTGCTAGGAACTGGTGCTCTCCTTTGTGCCCATTGCAACAACTATTTCTTTCCTGGAAACTCTTCACAGACTAACAGTCACGAACTTGTGAACCAGCAGCAGTAGAGAAGAACTGCTCTAGAGATTAAAATCTGCTTTGAGAAAAGGAGCTCAGAAAAAAATAAAGGTACACCTCCACTAATACAGGAAAAAGAAATACAGAAAGAAGTAGGGATTCTAACAGAGTAAGATATTTCATAGATCATATGACACCTGCCTTGCCTGGGAAGCCATAGGATATAACCAGTTCCTGGATGGCTTCCTCCCAGTCACAGAAACCTAAGAACCAATGATCGGGTAACCTCTTGCATTTGAGTTTTCAGTTTAGTTTCATCTGTCTGTATACCGTGACATCCTGGGCTAAATCCCATTGTTAATCCTAACTACATTAGATTCGCTGAAAGAATGGAACTCATAAAAGTGTTGCTGACTTAAGTCCCATTCCTTTAATAATTCTACTTTAGGCAGGCCTAACATAAGATTTAGGCTTGCTTTAGTCCCCTTAGGTCAGAGATGGGCTGCTTGTGACCCCAAAAGACATTTTAGATGCTACCAGGCCCCCACAGATTCCCCCCCCCCCGAAAAACATATGCCAAATTTCTTTTAATAAAAAAAAATGTTCCCAAATGACCCTCTCCCTTCAAGATGGGGAACAATTTTGCTATTTTTTAAACTCCTGGGTCATTTTAGGCTACACAGAGATCCCCCCGTTTTATCTTTTTTTAACACAAAATGAACCTGAAATTGACCTGTAGGGTGGGATGCCCTCCAACATTAGCAACCCATGGCATTTCTACTTCATTGAATTTATAGCCTGCCTTTTCATCTCAAAGGGCCCATTTCACAGTGACTTATTTGATTTACCAAAATCCATGATTGAAGAAGCACACATTAACTGACTAAAATGATTCTATCCAGACATTGAAAGATGAGGTAATAAAGTAGGCTCACAATCTCATTTTCACATCAACAGCCATTTGTCTAATCATGCGAGACAATCCACAATAAAATAACTTTAGCAATCTATACAAGGGAAATAGTTCAAATAAACAGTTCTACATGAATTACTTTGAATTAGTTCAGTTACACAATTTAAAATAAGTATCACTGATTTGAATTCCAGCATAACATTTAGTACCAGAAGAAAATATCATCCTACATTCATTCATTTAATTCAATGGTGGATAACTTCCAGAGATTAGGTGGCCACCACACTGGTATCCCATAAGACCCTGAAAGGTTGCACTTCCATTTTAGAAAATCTCTTTAGCTCAAGATACTTCTCCCACACTCCATTTGAAAGGAAACCTGAGTAAAATGTTATTTTTTTAAAAAAAACATTTTTTTGTGTGCTGGGGGGCATCAAAATTGGCCTTGGACCACACTTTGCCACTCTGGATTTAACTGAATTTACTCAAATTATATGAGATTGTCCAATGCTGAACATTATACATCTGCTCATTTTTGTATTTTCCATCATAACATACTGCTCTGTTGCTGTGTGCCTTCATGTCATTTCTAACTTATGGCAACCTAAGCCAAACCACAGGGTTTTCTTAGCAAGTTTTGTTCAGAAGGGGGGAGGGTTGCCTTTGCCTTCTTTTGAGGCTGAGAAAGTGTGACTTGCAGCTAAGGTCATCCAGTGGGTTTCCATGCGCAAGCAGGGATTCAAAACCTGATCTCCAGAGTCATCATCAAATGCTCAAACCACTACACCATGTTGCTTACAGGAGGGGAAATCATTAGCCTTTCTAACTGAAATGCTAAATATGGTTTTCTTACATGCTGAGAACATGGTTTCCCTCCTGGTGGAAATGCAACTGGAAAATGAAGAGCTCGATGGGGTGGTACCATTTTCTTCTTTTTTAGCACACAGTTCAGCCAGTGTGCTGTGATACATCTCTTCCTTTCTCTCAATGCCTGCAAAACACACACACATAACAAAATATTATCACTGTAGATTTTTATATATAGCAGTGTAAAATTTTGAAAAGGTTTTTTAAAATCTCCTTTGAATTCTGAATGTTTTTGCTATCACCCTTCAAACCTAGTTTAGGTAGGCATGGATAGTAGCATATCTGATTATATAAATGTGAATGCCATTGCTGATATGGGCTTGCTGGCTTTTTAAAGCAATAACTATCAGCTACAGTTTCTCATTTGGAAAATGACAATAAGAATGACTTATTTCATAGAGACAAAGGGACACAAGAGCAGTTAATCTTAACAAAGCTATTAAAATGACAAAAAATTCATTTAGTGGAATAAATATAAGCTACAATATTTATAACTTGTAACATTCAGAAAACCTTGTATAGTAATTTCTCAGCACTGCAAACAATAGGAGAGTTTTGTGGTATTATTGCCTTATACCACAATAATATCTAAGCCTGCTAGACATACTTGTCTAGGACGAAGCCTAAAGATTTTAGTGTCTAGAAATTTAAAGCTTTTGACTATAAAAACTGGAAAAACTTGAAAACTTTAACATTTTTTAAATTGTTAGAATATTTTTTCTGTAGAATAATGAATAAAATAATTAATACAAAGTGTTCATATATTTATGCTCTCAAAATTATTTATAAAAACTATGTAGCAGGAAGAGTTTTATAAAGACAATCTATAGAATCTGTTCATTTCTATTCCTGGTTTTGGTTTGATTTTGTCAGCTTTTATTTAAACGTATTGTATATCTGCAGAATACTATAAAGAGTAATAGAAGACAAAATAGTTTTCAATTTTACTAGTGTTGATGATTTTGTCTGTTTCTACTGTTTTTTTGCCTGTTCTTAATAAACTGGCA
Organism: Phrynosoma blainvillii; assembly: GCA_026167975.1. Taxonomy (NCBI): domain Eukaryota; kingdom Metazoa; phylum Chordata; class Lepidosauria; order Squamata; family Phrynosomatidae; genus Phrynosoma; species Phrynosoma blainvillii. The sequence continues at coordinate 11,860,506 of JANUYF010000005.1, forward strand.
AAGAAAGACAGGATGGATGGGCTTGCCACACTCTTCCAGGGACCCCTCCCAACAGAGCCGCTTCCCTCAGGGTCAGCTTCTGCCTCCTGGCCTCGGAGCAGAGCCAAGCGGCAAAGGAAGCCTGGCGGGAAGGGTGGCCAGGGGTCTCCCCTATAGGAAAACAGAGTCTGAGGGGCTCCAGCCAAGCCTAGCCTAGCTGGTGGGGCAGCCGGCTGAGGAAGAAGATGGTACCGCAATCACTGGAGCAGAGGTTCTTTCCCCAGCAGAGTGGAGGCAAGGAGGAACATCAGGAATAGCCAGGAGCTGGCTGGATCTCCCCAGCTAAGCGTGGCCAAACTCCAGCCTGGAAGACAGCAGAAGCAGACAGCAGAGGGAGGAAGGATTCCTACCCTCCATCATATGCCTGACTCTATTTTTTCCTTTAAAAAGGAAGGAAAGAAGGAAGGAAGACTTGAGCTGTGGAGGGCTCAGGCATTGAAGAGGCTTGGCCAGGGGTTGTCTTGCCCCCACACCCTGCCAAGGCCTCCCAGGCTGCCCTCGCCTGGTTCCCAAGCACCCTCTCCAGGTCCGGATCCTGCAAGGCATCCTCGGAAAGTATGGCCGCAAATAGACCCGCAGCCCTCCTAGTTGCAGGGCTTCTCATCTGTAGGGCTTCTCATCTGTGTGGGTCTGTCTGTGTGGGTGTGGAGGTGGACCTTGAGATGCTGCTCTTACTGATATGGCCTAGAAACCCCAAGCAGGCACTGCTGCCATTTTTAGCAACATTACTGTACTATATAAGTCGACTCAGGTTTTTTTTGGGGGGGTGAGGAGGGTCCAACTTTTTTAGCATAATTTTTTGACTTATAGACGAGTATATACGGTATACACAAAACACTTTACATTCTTAAAGTAACACAGCGTGCAAATGCATTTCTTATTTTTTCCAAACATTCCAAAACTAGGGTTTTTTTTACCCAGCTTCAGAATTTTCAGAAATTTTACATCTTTAACCTAGTCCCATAGGTCACAGTCATGCTTACTTTTGAGCAATCACACAGATACCTGAAGGTTTACATTGTTCCTTTCAGTAAAATGTAAATATGAGTTTCACAATAGTGAAGTGTTCCATAGATAGGAGCCTTTTAAAATTGAACTTTTCCTTTCTATGATTACAATGTAATATATTAGAAAATGCTGCTTGAAATTTCTATAAATAAGTACACAGAATCAATTCAGATGAGTGATATTCCCCAAGTATCACCTTCAGGAACCACCTATCCAAACCCCTACTAATCAGTACTTCCTACACTGAACTCCAAAAGCTGCCCTTGAGGGGTATTGTGGTTGAGGGTAACAAAATGAGTGATGAATGAGAACCAACAGTATCACATTTCCCCATTTCACTCTCAACGCAGATATTCAACAAGCCAGTTTCTGTGCAAAAGGCAAGCCCGGAACCCAACTGAAATAGATCCATCTAAAACTACTGGTGTTAGCCAAAATACATTCAAGTAAACAAGTAAATCTTCTATTAACCAAAAGTACTTTTCATGTTAGTGATCCATCAATCAACTATTTTCTCCTTTACTTTTTTATATCATCCAATTTAAAGGATTAAGTTACTTAGGACCTGAGTGGAGAGGCAGGATAAAGAGGCTCAATCCTGGGTCTGCATACCCATGGGCTGTCCGCATCATGGAGAATCAATCCACACTGTGTAGTTAATTTTTTGGCACCTCCCCACCATGCATGTGCACCATCGCACAAATATACTGCCTGCAACCTCCAATTCCTCCCTCTTCTCACCCAGATGCCATTCCATTGGACAGCCACCTGCATGATCAGCCACACAGTTGCATGTGCAATGCACCACCTGTACAGTGCATCAGTGTGTCAAGTGATACACTGGGAAGGTACAATCATAGAGGCCCCCAATACAAGCCCCCTTCACCCCATGCCCCCCATTAGACTGTCTGGTTTATGTATGTTGTAATTATATCCACTGCATTATTGGCAATCACATTTTTGCTTTACTGCAGTCCCCTACAGGCATCAAGCTGCTTACATGCCAGTGCACTGAAGCACATTTTCAATTGGAGTATCCCAGCTTCTTTTTGCTCTGGTTTTTAGCTTAGGAACGCAGCTTTCCATGCAGTTTCACCATGTGCATTGTCTAAACACTCTGCCTTCAGAGCAGTTCCAAGCTGCTTTATTTGGCCAGTGCGGATTACCTTATTGTTTCTTATAGTTCTTACAAGTCAACAGCATGGGCCAGTGTATGCCATTTTGTCTTACCTGAGCATACATATTACTAAGTTGACTTTCACAGAGAAGATGTGTACAACGATTTGTGAGTGTAGGATCCACTGTACCCCCATGTGCTTGGATTATCTAGAATTAAAAAAAGAAATACTTAAACAACTGACTCAGCTAACCACTCCTCTTGAAAATTCTTTTCCACTTTACATGTACCCACAGTTTAAAAACAACACTTTCACGAAATGAATGCCTATTACAAAGAAATCTTTACTGACAAAGACTTATTAATATGCTCAAAAAACATTGTTAAGGTATGAAACATTTTGGCAGCAGGATGTTAGCTATCAAAAATAATGAAGACAGGTGAAAACTGTATTTGAAGCTAGTCAGCAGAGGAAAGGAAAATAAAGACGCCAGAGAGAATGAAATTTTGCATGATTAGCAGGAATCATCCTTAAAGGAATAATCCATTACATTTCTGGAAATCAACTTATACTCTAATTATGGATTATCTGTTATAAAGAAAGCGTACTTATTTTTTTAAATTAAGGGCTTTTGTGCTAAGAAAACTGACTTGAAAATCTGAAAAAGATTCATAAGAGTAATAGTTACCCGTTTCCATGTTGCTAATAGCTGTTTATCAGACATCTGTTCAGGGTAATCAGCAATTGCAAAGACACAACCCAACAAAAAATAGTCTTCAGGAACTGGAAGAATAAAAGAAAATGAATTTAGTACAGAACCTTTTCGCATATTTTCTCTTGGAGCATAATTTATGAGCTATGGATTTATTAAAAAGTCATTTTAAATTTTATTTGTTCTTCAATTTATCTCTCACAGAATAACACTTGTTCAAGCTCACAGAATGTAACTGCAATTCACCCTTCCAAAGTACACAGGTGATGAACATTGGAACACAGCCATCTAGACTTATTGGGTATCCTACAAATGTAGCAGTGCAGTGGATTGGGACCTCAGTGTGCATAGCATCCCAGGAATTGAGTCTGGTGTGTTTTCTTCAGCCCACTGCATATTAAATGAAAACATAGCATGCAGGGATTGCCCTTCACTAAGATTAAAGTGGACTGCTAAAATTACTTTCTGGACTCTAAGCAATGACATGAGTTCACTGCAGGTAGAAGCCAGGCTATGAGTACATTAATCCGCCTCATTCTTGCATACGTGCCATTCAGATGAATAAATGCTGAAAGAGCAATATTTGACAAATATACCCTTATCAGATGTGAAACGGTGATAAATGCAAACTGGAAACTGATTCTTTTTTTTAAAAAACCTATATAATCCATCAGTGTACTCTTCAAAGTAACACTGCTATGTAACTTAAGTCCACTTAGAAAGTAGGACAAAATAAATTATTTTAAACCTCATCCCCTGCCCTTAACAAAACAGACTAATACAGTGGGCCCTTCACATGCGCTGGGTTTGGCTCTGGGATCCTCCATGGATACCAAACTCCATGGATGCTCAAGTCCCATTATATACAATGGGGCAGTAAAATGGTGTCCCTTAAGAAAATGGCAAAAATCAAGATTTGCTTTTTGGAATTTATATATATATTGAAATATTTTCAAGCCATCAATGGTTGAATTCATGGATAAAGAATTGGTGGATATGGAGGACCAACTATAATTACTAACCCTCCACAGATGGATCATGTCCAAATAGCTGGTGTTGCTGAAGCTGCTGCTGCTGCGGATGTTGTGGCTGCTGAATGGGAACCTGATGCTGTTGTAGTGCCTGAGTTTGAGATGTCTGAGTCAAGTGTTGTGATGCTTGGTTTTGCAGCTGTTGCTGCTGCTGCTGCTGCTGCATTCGCTGCAAATGTTGCTGCTGTAGTTGTTGCTGTTGCATCTGTTGCTGCTGCTGTTGTTGCTGCAGTTGCTGCTGAAGGTTTTGCTGTTGTAGCTGCAACTGCTGCTGATGCAACTGCTGCTGCTGCTGCAGCTGGTGCAACTGCTGCTGCAAGGCATGCTGCTGCTGAAACTGCAACTGTTGTGGAGGGCGATGCATTTGTTGTGAATGTAGCTGTTGGGGAGGAAACTGTAACTGCTGCTGGGAAAACTGGTGCTGATGAACTTGCTGCTGCTGTTGCTGCTGGGAAAACTGATGAGGCTGCTGTGAGAAAGGCTGCTGAGTATTCTGAGGCTGCTGTGGCTGTGGCTGCTGCTGTTGCTGCAATTGCATGATATGCTGGGGCTGAAGATGTAAAAGAGGGTGGTGCTGTTGCGGCTGCTGCTGTTGTTGAGGTTGATGCTGTTGTGGTTGGTGCTGCTGTTGCACTAAGTGTGTTTCTGGGGTCAGTTTAACCTGGCTAAGCAACACTGCATTTGAATGTCCCTGCTGTTGGCTGTGGTTTACCTGCTGCTCCAAAGTTTTTGTAGGTGCTGAAAGTGACTGCAAGATCTAGAAAACAAGAAGACTGTTTGTAAGGGATGTTTTCCTGAAAATGTAAAAGCATAAAAGCCAAGTTGTGAAAAATCTTTAGATAAATCCAACCAGGGCTCTATTTTATTAAAATATTATTTTATTGTGAGAAGGGTAAAGTTAATTATCCCACAAAACATTTTTTAAACAAAAACTTATCAAATGCCAAATACAAGGTTTGATTAGAGGAAAAACTCTAGTTTAAAGTCAAAGGTGTGGGGATGTAACCCCCCAATCCCTAGATAAAGCAAGGAAATTCCAAACATGTAATCCCTCCACCAATTCTAAACATGTATGGATACGTTCACGGTGCCTGCTTCCATTTGGACTTCCACATCAAATAAAGACAAGAGATGTACCCCAGTCATCAAATAATTGTCAATGGCTCAGAACTGGATGAAATATTATTATTTACCTTCCAGAGGTAGTGAGTTAATGAGTGGAGTGATGCAATATTTAGCAGACCTATCATTAGCCTTGCTGAATGTATCATTCCTCTTTGCTTAGATGAGATATGGATGAAAAGGGAAGCCAAACTAGAAAGAAGCGGAACAGGCAGTAGGAAGAAACCTTTGTATTTGATCCTATCTGCAAGTTACATTATTTTTAGAAGAAACCTTTGTATTTGAGGATGTGATCCTATCTGCAAGTTACACTATTTTTAGAAGAAGAATCCTATGTGCCTGGGCTTGCTTGGGATTAATTCCATTAAACACAGCAACACTTCCCTCCCTGAAATATGGGACAACTGGAGAAAAATAATAAAGATGGTCTAACTATGCAAATGATTATGTTACAAGTCTACTGTTTGTCCATACCGACACTACCAAAGCCTGTGTTTCATTTCTGCTCTTTCACACCACTAATGGGGCTCTATATCAACAGTGGAATGACTGGTGGGATTATGGCATACTAAAAATAAGTATTTTAAAATAATGCTGATTTTAATTAGAAAAATAAAGCTTATTTTAAAAAATAATGCTCATTAAAAATAAGTAACTCTCTGATAGCATACAAGTAATACCACTTTAAGCCGTTGAAAACAATTTAAAATTTAAAACAATAAAAATAATTTAAATAGGTTAAAACCACATTAAACAACTATGTAGGTTCCAGCAGGTTTACAAAGTTAAAATAGTTTAAAAGCATGTATATCTGAATTTTGGAATAAATTAATCAGTCCCTAAATTTATTTCCTACTATAATGAAGCCAACATTGGTGCCAACCATATAGCTCAGGGGTAGGCAACCTTTCTGAGCCGGGGGCCGGGTTGCTATCCCTCAGACAATTGGGGGGCCGAAGCACCAAAAATAAATAAATAAATAAATAAAAATAAAAATATATATTTTTTAAAAAATTAAAAAAAAATATGCATGCACATTCTCTCAGCCCCAGAAAAGCCAGGGCAAAACCCCTGTGGAGATTTTGCCAAGAAAAACCCCAAGAACAAGTAATAACAACAATAATCAATATCATCATGGTGGGCAGTGGCGGCGGCACTGGCCTGGGGCCGGTCCAAAGGCCTCCGGGGGCCGCATTCGGCCCCCGGGCCTTAGGTTGCCTACCCCTGATATAGCTGGACACACAGTGAAAGGCATCCTGTGGACCTGCTGGGGTCCTACAGAGATTCCCCGACAAGAATTTTGGGGCTTCTCCTAATGTTAACTGGCCAGGAAATGACTGCTGGGAGGGGGAGGCTGCAGATAAATTGTGGCTCCATTTGGATCAAATATTCGTCCCACATATCTAACCGGACAGTGTCTGGTTTGAAAACTACCATTATTAATAAACAATCTGTTTTATTGTCAACTTTAATTCAGAACCCTCTCTTACATTATACACAACACTGAAACAGGAAGCAAGAATAAAGTGTACTTCTTAGGTTCAACATGCCATTCATAGTTCACAGCAATATGGGAGAAATAATTCACCTTCAAGCAAAGACTGATGTACTTACATGTGCTACATTTGATGGCCTATTAACCTGCTGAATATCAGCATTATTAGTAATATTTCTTAGCGTCCGTACAGCTGGACTCCATGATGCCATCATTTCAGGACGCCCAGAACTTTGGGGATTTTGTACTGAAGTCATTATATTACTTCTGATCTCAGAGGACAAAATATTGCCTGGAACCGGTGGGACATTGGCACACAAATTAATCAATCCTGAATCTTTCCCGGATGGCAATCTGCACTTTGCTGTACCACTCTGTGGAACTTCAGCAGGTGTCCAGTTTAAATTTCTTTCATGCTTTTCAGGAGAAGAGTCTGATGAATCATCAAACATCAATTCTCCTTTTGTTTTGTCAGCAGCAACAGATTTAGGCGAAAAAGCTTGATCACATGAAGGTGAGCCTTCTCGAGAAGATGCTGGGCTTGATAACTTTTCATCAGTACTACCTTCATTTTGTGAATCTTGTTCTTCGTTTTCTTCTTCCTCCTCTTCCTCCTCCTCCTCCTCATATATAATTAGTCGAGGATGGTAAGGAGCCTCATCTTTTTTTGTTTTATCAGATATAGAATCTAGAACCCAGTCAGGTGTCACAATTTTAATGTTCTCTTGTTTACAGGCGCATTCATATTTTTCCTGGGAAGAACAGAAGTTGAGTTCTAATTATAGCTGGGATAAATTATAATTTCAGGTAACTAGAAATTTATTTTAAACATTCAATTTAATCATAGTATTTTATATAAGCACAGTTATACTCTTGATTTCTAAGATTACAAGCTCTAAAAAGTAAATTACCAATTTTAATTTTTTTAATATTACAGTACATTAATAAGGCAAATCACTCCAACTGTCTTAGCAATCTAAGCTGTTGTTCTTTCAGCTGTCATATATTAGTCCATACCTAGTCAGTCTTTGAGGATGAAAACTTAATTCCTAGGTATCAGGAAGTTTTAATTCCAATACAGCAGTACATACAGTAGTATAGCATTTGGTCATGAATGGTTGTAAATGTGTGTATATGTGTATTTTTTTACCTATTGTGCACCACCTTAGGATGCATGAAATCCCTTAGCAAGCTGAGAAGTGATAAACATAGCTTTTAATAAATAGTAATATATAAATATTATAGTAATTCTGCTATCATAGATGCTGAAAAAAGTTTCTTGGTACGAGAGAATAACGAACAGTATTTCAGTTTGCAAGCACAAACTACAAATTTAAATGATAGGAATAAGCAGAGGTTCGTGTAATACAACCAAACAGCCATATAAAGCTGAAGTTGACTTGCCAAAATATACATCCCAATGCAACTGTACTACAGTGGGCCCTCTTTATCCATGGCTTTGGCAGCATTTGCGGATGGCAAGCCCATATTGTCCCCAATGGCGGCATGGACACAGCCACGCCGCCAACAAAAGTCCCTCACCCCCTCCCATCCCTCCCCTGTCCTCCCTTCCTCCCCCCTCCCCCTTGCTCTCCTTCCTTCCTTCCTTCCTTCCTTCCTTCCTTCCTTCCTCTGCCCCGGCTTGGCTTTGGGGGGACGAGTCTTGCTCCCAGTCAGCCAGGGCTGGGGACTAGGCCGGGGCTTGAATCTCAGAGCCCTGTGTCCAGGCACAGCACTCAGGACAGAGCTCTGGGCTCAAAGACCAAAATCCTGGCCCCAGTTCCCTCCGGCCAATGGGGTTCGAAGGAGCTGGGACCAGGGCTGAGGCTTGGGTCTTGGGGCCCAGAGGCCTGGGGATAGGCCTCCGAGACTCAAGCCCCGCTCCTGCCCAGGCCCTGGCTCCAGCTGACTGGGAGCCAGACTCCACTCCCAAAGCCAAGCCGGGGCGGTGGAAGGAAGTAAGCAGGTAAGGAATGAGGGCGCGGGGGAGGATAGTGGAGGGAGAAGGGTAGAGGGGGTGAGGGAGATTTGTCTCACTGTATTTGATGGTGGCATGGCCACAAGGCCACACCACCATTAAGGACAATGGGACTGGGGGAGCAGAGTAGGAGGGGGAAAGGCCGGAGGGGAAGAGATGGAGGCAGAGGTGGTGGTAGGAAGAGAAGGAGGAGAAGGGAGGAGGAAGAGGCAGATGGGGTGGGGGAGAAGAGACAGCTCCTCCAAAGTGCCATTGTCCCTAATGGTGGCGTGGCCATGTGGCTGCAACACCATTAAAGTCAATGAAACTTGAGCATCTGCAGATTTTGGCATCTGCGGGGTGGGGTGGGGTGGGGTGCGGAATGAATCCCCTGCGGATACTGAGGGCCCACTGTACTCAATTTCATCTGCCTCCTCCAAATTTTGGAATTTTCAATGCTAGTCTGTATAGTGTTCAACCCAACTTCAGAACACTTGCAAAGCCAAATACTGTTTTTAAATAAATAAATAAATAAATTTAATGGGAATTTAAAAGAAAAGGAGGAAACTTGTAAGATCCCAGGTAATTTTCTCCAACCAAAATCTGTTAATTTATTGCTATCCTGTCTTACTTTCAGCCTGTTACTAAATTATGAGATGTGTTCTTTGCTTCCAAGGACTTCCAAATTTCCATGACAATTATGATTTAGTCAGAAGCTTCTTGAAGTGTCTTGAATTCAAATTAAACCTGGTGACACACTGTTGATCTTTCCACATTTTTAAAAGAGTAGTAAGGCACAGTTTCTCCTTGCAGAAGACAAGCTGCCTCTATCATAGTAAATCAAAGCAGCACTGAAACATAATAAACTCTTACCCCTTTTGGTTCAGGCACAATCAAATGAGTGCATTTTTTACTGAGGCTGAGCCGGCATTCCCCACCATAAAATGTAATCAAAGCCCACAGGATACTCCGGTCTTCAGAGGAAACCTATAAGAAAATATAAAAATTCTTTTCATACCACCCAATTGAGAGCAAATGCAATTTCTGGCACAACATTTAACTAAATGACTGAACAACATACCTGAGATAGACAAGCAGCAATTCCAAAAAAGATCTGACAGGATTCTGGGGAAAACCCATTTACTCTGACAAAATTAAGTCAAGGCAAAAATATAAATTAAATTTTCAAACACTGTAAAATAACCATTTTTGGCAGTTTCCCCATAAAATTCTCTGATTTATAACTAATTTTTGGAAGTTTCCAATTCCTTTGAAAGCAGGGCAATATAACTAAAAGCGACCATATATAGGGAACAGACAGTTTGAGTCTGGCAAATTGAGGTCAGAGTCCTGCCTCTGCCATAAAGCACTAAATAAAGCTAGGTAACCACATTGTGTCATTCAGAGTTTCCCAGCCTGGTGCACTACAGAAGTATTCCAAAAATCCCCCAAGCAGTGGAGAGAAATCTACAAGTTATAGTCAAAGATATATTCAAGGCACCAAGTTTGGAAAGCCGCTTGGGCTTTCCTACATTCCTGCACTTGCATTGTGCCTTTATGTCAGTGCAATGATGTGCACTTTCCATGTTAGAGCAGAGTATATGGACTTTTTGCTCCAGGTTTGAGCCCCGGAGTGCAGCTTCCTACCAGTTTTACCCATTTCGGCCTCATGTGTCGTCTAAACAGCCGAGGCTTGAAAAGAGGTGAAACTGCTTTATTTTGCCACTACAATCCCATATACCAATACTTTAAACGGACAGAAGCCCACAACCTAAAGAGAATGAAAATAGCAGACCAAAATCTTGTGCATCCTCCTACTGCGCTTTATCAGGAACTATACCATATTTTCCATGGTAAGCATACACACAAAAAATTCCTTTTGGTAAGAGACACACAAAACATTAGGCCTAAGCAGACTGCCAGAAATAGTGCACATTAAATTGAGGCACTGCCCTGGCTCAGTGCTAGGGAGTCATGGGAATTGTATTATTTTCTGGGACATTGAGCCTTCTCTGTCAGAGAGCTCTGGTGCCACAATAAATTACAGTTCCCATGATTCCCTAGCACTGAGCCAGGGCAGTGCCTCAATTTAATGTGCACTATTTCTGGCAGTCTGCTTAGGCCCATTGTTGCTGTTATTATACACATTTAACAAAACTAAAAAAGTAAGCACTGAATATTAGAGAGCTTAGGTAGAAATATGAAGGCAAGTATATAGTATGCAGCCATGAAGACAAGAAATAAAGCTGAGAAAGCTCACAAACAAATACATGTGATGGAAACAGTACAAATTTAATCTCCATTCACTCAATGTTTCAAAGAACAGCAGAATGAAAAACAAATGAATGTCATCACTTGCCCTTGCAAACGTCTTCATGTAGAAGGAATTCCTTTCAGCATATCCACTGAATGTACTTGTGAAAGAAACTTTTAAGTAAGCATAACTCAATGTTGTTTGTATTTTAACTGAAAAGGATACGGCAGAAGAGCTCCACATTGAACTGACAAAGTCACCCAGGATGGCTAAAAACAAGTTTAAAAAATGCATCTTGTAAGTGATTTTCAACAAATATAAAGCACCTCCTAATAATTTGTCTATATTTGTTGATTACATAATGAATTTAAGTTAACCAACCATATATAGCACCCATACACACAAAGCTGCTTTATATTGACTCAGACTATCAGATCATCTGGCTCACCGCTGTCTATCCTGACTGGTAATAGGATTCCCAAATTTACAGGCAGAAATTTCCCCAGCCCACCCTGGAGATGCCAGGAACTGAATTTGAACCTGAGACCTTTCCATGCCATGATATATTACGGAGCTATAACCCTTCCTTCCACATTAGGATTCCAAATGCTCTATGTGAAATATGAGAACTTGTATTTGTAGACACAGAAGAATTCCACATCCTGCTTCTATAAGAAACTGAATCCAGTGCATTCAATGCTGCAATTGTCCCCTTCATATATATGGAAGCTACCAGATTCAGTAGTTCCACCCTGACCCCATGTAAAGCTCTTTTTTCATGTTAGGGAACTGAATAATAAATTACAAATATTCCTAAAATCCCTTCTTTAAAATTAAGTTTATTGTAGTGAAAAATATTCACTTGCATTGCTGCCAGTACTCACCTTTACCACTGGAAGATCAAATACTTCACGAGATTCACCCACTTCTGGATTGTCTCCATCTTCTGAAATGATGTGTGATGCCAGAGCATTGTAAGAAACTTCTTTGGCTTTACCATCTTTCAGAAGTTGAATAACCTAACAAAAAACAATAATTTTTCATTCTTTTAGAATGGGCAGACACAAAATAAAGAGACTCAAAAAGGGAGAGAATTTTTAAAACACAAACCAAAATCAAAAACATCTAACAAACAGAAGTATATAATGGACTAGTTGAATTTCTTTTCCATCATTCCTATCACAACTTTAAATCATCTGTTGCAATCAGGTGTATCTAGCAAAACAGTGAATACCTGCATGCCAGAACTGAATATGTAATTTCAGTGACCTCCCACAATTCCTCACACCAAGCAGTATTACAGGAGAATGTTGCTGCAATTCTTGTCCAAATTGAAGCCAGGACCGTCATAAACAAAGTCCAGCTTTCCTCCTTGTCCTCTACACAACCCAGCCTGGCATTTTCTTTATATAATCATGCGGGTCACACAACATATCCACATTTTTCAAAATGCATTTTAATATTTGATTTTCTGGACTGACCTTGCCCATTCTTAATTAGGGCACACAATTTGTGATGTGGGTCTGTTTGGGGATTTGGCCCAACTGGTTGCACAGTCCCAACGCACACTGCTGGCTAGTGTACCAATAAGTGAAATGGAAGATTTTTACACTTTTCATGGTCTCTTCCTGGGCAAGGGAATTGTATAAATACTTGGATTCTAAATGTGTTCAGTTATAGATAAATTATATTTTTGATCGGGACTTTGGTAATATTTGGATGATTTGGTAGCATCCAGGATGAATAACTGGAACAGTGCGATGCAGCAGCTAAAAAGGCCAATGCAATTTTAGGCTGCATCGGTAGAAGTATAGTGTCTAGATCAAGAGAAGTAATAGTGCCACTCTATTCTGCTTTGGTCAGGCCTCACCTGGAATACTGTGTCCAGTTCTGGGCACCACAATTCAAAAAGGATGTGGAAAAACTGGAGTGTGTCCAAAGGAGGGCAACTAAAATGGTGAAGGGTCTGGAAACCAAGCCCTATGAGGAACAACTTAGGGCAGGGGTAGGCAACCTTTCCCCTTTAAGGGCCGAGGGACTTCAACTCCCAGAATCCCAGGAGCTATTGGCCAACATGGGACTATTGGCCAACATGGCTGAGGCTTCTGGGAGCTGAAGTCCCTCGGCCCTTAAAGGGGAAAGGTTGCCTACCCCTGACTTAGGGAGCTGGGGATGTTTAGCCTGGAGAAGAGAAGGCTGAGAGGTGATATGATAGCCGTGTTTAAATATTTGAAGGGATGTCATATCGAGGAGGGAACAAGCTTGTTTTCTGCTGCTCCAGAGACTAGGACCCGAAACAATGGATGCAAGCTGCAAGAAAAGAGATTCCACCTCAACATTAGGAGGAACTTCCTGACAGTAAGGGCGGTTCGAGAGTGGAACACACTCCCTCGGAGAGTAGTGGAGTCTCCTTCCTTGGAGGTCTTTAAGCAGAGGCTGGATGGCCATCTGTCAGGAATGCTTTGATTGGGAGTTCCTGCATGGCAGGGGGTTGGACTGGATGGCCCTTGTGGTCTCTTCCAACTCTATGATTCTATGATTCTATGATTCTATGCTGTACATTAAAGGTTGATAAATATTACTAGCCTTTTATCAGGGATGTGCCATTTGGAATGCATCACTTCAACATTGTTTAATCAGCATTGGCTCATGCTTTGTTACTGAACTCAATTCATCATCTTTAAAATTGTATGAGGTTTGGGTCCAGAAAAGCTGAACACTCATCTAGAGAGGGTCTGCTCTCTGCCCTACCTCCATCTGGAGTTGAGATGCACAAACATATGGGGTAATGCCTTCTTGGTAACAGTGCTTAGGCTCTGGAACTCTTTCTCTCAGAGTTTTCCTTGTCAAACTTTCAGATGCACTGTGAAAATTGACTTTTAAGAACACGAACCTTGCCCAATACTAAAGGCCTAAGCAGACTGCCAGAAATAGTGCACATTAAATTGAGGCACAGCCCTGGCTCAGCGCTAGGGAATCATGGGAACTGTATTTTTTTCTGGGACATTGAGCCTGCTCTGTGAGAGAGCTCTGGTGCCACAATAAATTAAAGTTCCCATGATTCCCTAGCACTGAGCCAGGGCAGTGCCTCAATTTAATGTGCACTATTTCTGGCAGTCTGCTTAGGCCCCAAATTAATTACTTCATGGATACAGGTATTGCAATGGGGTTGTTTTTACTTTGCTGCTTTTTAGTTTGTTTTTATAGTTACGTTTGTTAGCAAGATTGTCAGCGCCTTTAGCAAAAATCTTGAAATAACATTAAAAACTAGAACCACAAAACCAGAAACTTGTAACTGAATTCAGCCCCAGCAAAAATACATGTTGTTTGTGTCAGATTTGGGTGCTGCCCTCTCATTCACATGAACATTTTTGAGATTTCTTTGGAAATAGCCTCCTATGCCAAAACTCAGAGAAATATGGTTTGGACCTCAGATGAGCTAATGAACTAGGATATCAAGGTACTGTTTGTGTTTTAGGTAATGAAGGAACAACCCAGACCTTTCCAAATTGGAACATAAAGGCTCATTCCTATAAAAGCAAAGCATGGTTTGCTACTATATCAAGCTATTACAGGTCAGAGCCAAATTTAGTGGCCATTAGCTTTGTGTACTTGAGTTGGTAATCTCTGAACCACTATTCTTAATGCATAATCAGTATTAAAAATTAGAAACTGAGTAATTTCCCCCACCCCTCTTTTTTTTACAGCAAAAAGACTAGGCTACTCTAGGCTACTGGCTGCTGCATTTATTGCTGACATAACAATACAACCCTGCCTATGTTCTTTACTCAGATCTTGAGACCAAGAAGTCAAATCTAGTACTCACGTTTCACCAATGGTGGAGTAATTGTATTGAGTCCCAGCTAGTAAAATGGACAACTTGTGAAGCTAACAGCAATTCTGCACCTGTTTATTCATAACAGTAAAATAGTTATATTTCTCCTTCCCTTCTTCACCACAGCAAAGTGTTTGGGGTTTTTTTTGACTGTTAGAGCTGGACCAATTTAAGAAATAAAGTGGCCAAACATTTGCTGGGATTAAGGGTGTAGGGCTCCAATGAAAGTGGAAAAACCGCAATTTTTTTAAAAGGCTGCTAACTAGAAAGGACAAAAGATAATTCATTTTGCTTCAGCTGATAATTAAATTACTGAGTTTGTGACTGATTCTTTACCATGTACTTATTAGGTAACTATTTTGATTTATCTTTAATAGCAATTTTCTGTCTTCTGAATTGCTTTGTACATAATGCTTACAGAAAGATGACAAACAAAAGATCAGAGAGCTTTGCTTCCATTTTCAACAGAATTTGTCATTGTCTTAACCAGGACATTCAAAAAGTGATTTGAATTATGGTTGTTCTGAACAAGGTAACTTTAAACCAGAGTTTGTAATCCTGGTTCATATGGCAGAACCACAGTGACAACTCCACAATTGCCAGTTTAGACATAACATGGATGGCCATATGTTGGGAATGTTTGAGTGCATGGCAGAGGGTTGAACTGGATGGCCCTAGGGGTCTCTCCCAACTCCAGGGTCCTATTATTTTATATACTGTAGAAATAATGCAGTTTGACACCACTGTAAATGCTGTAGCAATGTCTTACAAAATCTTGTGATTTGTAGTTACACAAAGTCTTTAGCTTTCTCTGCCAAAGAGTGCTGGCACCTCACCAAAGTACAAATCCCAGGATTTTACAGGATGGAGCCATGACTGTTAAAGGGCTGTCGAACTGGATGATTTCTACAGTGTAAAGTGAGTCCTCCATTCGCTGGGGCTAGGGGTACAGGACCCTGGTGAAAGTGGGAAAACTGCAAATAAAAAAGCCGCTATGTTTTTACCTAAGAGAACAACACCTCTCTAGGAATCTCTAGGTCCTCCAGCACAACTCTATGATCAACATCTGCCAAAAGTTGATCAGAGAATCATACTGGAAGACCAACAAATGCCTAGAGAAGTGTTTTCTTTAGTAATCTCTAAGTCCTCCAACGCAAGGTCAATTTCTAGCAGAGTTGCACTGGAGGACCTAGATTCCTAGAGAGAACGTATTAATTAAATCCGCAAAAGTCAAAGCTGCAGATGTGGAGGGCCGACTTTAGTTGTACCCCTAAACTTCCAATTCTTCTCTTCCTCCACCTGCAGCCTTAAAAAACAGAAAAAAGAAAGGGAGGGAGGGACGGAGGGATCTAGAACAGCGGTTCCCAAACTTTAGTACTCCACATATTTTTGACTTCAACTCCCAGAAGTCCTAACTGCTGGTTGAACTGGCTAGGGCTTGTGGGAGCTGAAGTCCAAAATACCTGGAAGACCAGAGTTTGGGAAACACTGACTTAGGATGACCTTCCCTGGTGAATATAATGTTCTTGAAGGGGACGACAAACAGTCTAGATCAGGGGTAGGCAATCTTTCCCCTTTAAGGGCCGAGGGACTTCAGCTCCCAGAAGCCTCAGCCATGTTGGCCAATAGCTCCTGGGATTCTGGGACCTGAAGTCCCTTGGCCCTTAAAGGGAAAAGTTGCCTACCCCTGGTCTAGACTGATGATATTAATACAAAATTCTTCACTGTGTCTAGTTCTGGGCACCACAGTTCAAAAACGATGTTGGAAAGCTGGAGAGTGTCCAGAGGAGGGTGACCAAAATGGTGAAGGGTCTGGAAACCGTGCCCTATGAGGAGAGGCCTAGGGAGCTAGGTATGTTTAACCTGGAGAAGAGACTTAAGAGGTGAGATGATAGCCCTGTTTAAGTATCTGAAGTGGTGTCATATTGAGGATTGAGCAAGCTTGTTTTCTGCTGCTCCAGAGAACAGGACATGGAACAATAGATTCCAAGTACAGGAAAAGAGATTCTAGCTCAACATTAGGAAGAATTTCCTGAAAGAAAGAGCTGTTTGACAGTGGAACACGCTCCCTCAGAGGGTAGTGGAGTTTCCTTCTTTGGAGGTTTTTACAAAGAGGCTTGGATGGCCCTCTGTCACAAGTGCTTTATGAGTTCCTGCATGTCAAAGGGTTGGACTGGATGGCCCTTGGGAGTATCTTCTAACTCTATGATTCTATAAAAAGGCCTAGTTTGTCAAGGAGTGGGAAGAAACAGCACTGTCAGAGGCCTAGAAGTATGGTCACAGGAACCACACCAGTGAGGGCAAAGCGTAGCTACGTGTCACAGGAGAATGAGAAGAGGAAGCCCCTTATTTTGCACACTCTCTCAGCCCAGCATGATTTGGGAGGGGGAGCCTGCCATGCCCCCAGCCGAAAAGCACAGCACTATTAGGGATGGTGGCTACACAACAACATGTGCCTGCATTTGTTTTTGTTATTATTATTATTATTATTATTATTATTATTATATTTATGACAGTAGTGGTTCGAATGTTGGACTATGACTCTGGAGACCAGGGTTCGGATTCCCAGCTCAGCCATGGAAACCCACTGGGTGACCTTTGGGCAAGTCACACACACTCAGCCTCAAGGACAGGGCAAAACCTCTTCTAAACAAATCTTGCCAAGAAAACTTCATGATAGGGTCACTATAAGTTGGAAATGACTTGAAGGCACACAACACACACATGCTCACATTTATTTATATCCCGCTTTTACCCCCCGCCCCCATTGGGATACAAAGTGGCTTACAAATTATATATATTGAGATACAAAGCAGTTTACAAATTGGGATACAAAGCAAATATATATATATATAGTAAGCCGCTTTGTATCCCAATGGGGAGGAGGGGGGTAAAAGTGAGATATAAATAAATACACTCATCCCTCCAAATTCACTGGGGTTAGGGGCACAGGACCCCTGTGAATGTGGAAAAGCTGCAAATGACAAAAACACTTTAGTTTTTTTGTGGGGGGGGTGGGATGGGGGTATGTGGCTGTGTTCTGGAAGAATTTATTCCTGACGTGTCTCCTGAATCTGTGGGTGGCATCTTCAGAGAAGGAACAAAAACAATATATTTTTATCTGAGAGAACACCTCTCTAGGAATCTCTACGTCCTCCAGGGCAACTCTGTGGTCAGCATCTGCCAGACATTGACCACAGAGTTGAGCTGGAGGACCCTAAATATTCTTAAAAGAGAACATATCGATGAAATCTGTAATTAATCAAAGCTGCAAAAGTGGAGGGATGAATGTATGAGTTTGTTGTGGGACGTACTAAAACCAACGACAGTACTTGCCCACAGGGAAACTATACTTGCCCATAGAGAATCACTGCAGAATACTTGCCCATAGGGAAACACTGGAGAATGCCTGCTCATAAGGAAACGTTAAATACTTGCCCAATGTTTTCCTATGGGCAGCTATTCCCCAATGATTCTCTATGGGCAAGTATGGTCTCCCTATGAGCAAGTACGGTCATTTGTTTTAGCATGTCAAGAATAAATTCTTCCAGAACATGGCCACATACCCCCAACCCCTCCACAAACAACTAAAGTGTTTTTGTCATTTGCAGTTTTCCCACATTCACAGGGGTCCTGTGCCCCTAACCCCAGAGAATGTGGAAGGATGAGTGTATTTATTTATATCCCACTTTTACCCCCCCTTCCCCATTGGGACACAAAGCGCCTTCCAAATTATATATAATATGTAATTTGCTTTGTATCCCAGTTTGTAAGCTGCTTTGTATCTCGATATATATACCTTGCAAGCCGCTTTGTATCCCAATTGGGGGTGGGGTGGGTAAAAGCAGGATATAAATAAATGTGAGCATGTGTGTGTTGTGTGCCTTTCAAGTTGCTTCCAACTTATGGTGAACCTATCAAGGGGTTTTTCTTGGCAAGATTTGAGGCTGAGAGAGCGTGACTATATTTTTACCAGTATATGTGTATCATAGTGTGTGTGTATGAATACATATACACATGTATATATGTATACATATATATATATGTGTGTGTGTGTGTGTGTGTGTGTGTGTATATATATATATATATATATATATACACACACATACATATACATACATATACACACACAAGTGGCCGTTAAAAGACAATTAAATTATAATTTGTGTATCAAAAAAATGACACAAACACACAAAACATGCTGGGGGTGAAGGGAGGGGGCCTCGAGCGGCCGTTAAATGCGTCATAGCCCCCTCTTCTCTCTCTGACCCCTTCCCCCACCAACTGCCATCCCAACCGCATTCCCTCCTCAGAGAGGGTTCGAACGCTCCCCTTCCCCCGCTTTTGGGAGGTCTTCCCCTAAAGCACAATCCACTGACAGCCGTCCGCGCGCGCTGATTGGCTGCTTTTGGGAGATCTTCCCCTATCCCCCCTTTTTCCCTTCTCAGGTGGGCGAGCGCACTTCGGCCGAGAGTTGGGGGGGCGGAAGAGAAGAGAATT
Organism: Phrynosoma blainvillii; assembly: GCA_026167975.1. NCBI lineage: Eukaryota > Metazoa > Chordata > Lepidosauria > Squamata > Phrynosomatidae > Phrynosoma > Phrynosoma blainvillii. The sequence continues at coordinate 11,879,577 of JANUYF010000005.1, forward strand.
CGTGTGTGCTTTATAGACTATAGCAAAGCCTATGACTCCATACACCATGAAAGGCTAGGGGACACCCTTAAAGACATGGGAGTGCCAACACATCTGATAGTCCTGATGAGGAATCTGTACTCGGGACAAGAGGCTAATGTCAGAACAGAACACTGAGAAACAGAATGGTTCCCAATTGGCAAAGGAGTCAGACAAGGCTGCATCCTTTCACTCTATCTGTTCAACTTGTATGCAGAACACATTATAAGAAAAACAGGCTTGGACACAGAAGAAGGAGGAGTGAAAATAGTAGGGAGGAATATCAACAATCCAAAAGAGATGACAACATGAAGGATGCATGGAATGAAGAGCCATATGAAGACGAACCCCAAATTCTAAAAAGTGAGGTGGAAACTGCAATAAAAGTAATAGCAAAAAACAAATCACCAGGAACGGATGATATTCTAATTGAACTGCTGCAATCCACACTGACAGTCAACTCTAGTGCTAACCAATATATGTCAACAGATATGGAAAACAAAAAGATGGCGGATAGATTGGAAGCAATCAATATACATCTCCATTCACAAAAAGGGAGACACAAGAGACTGCAGCAACTATAGGACCATAGCATTGATCTCCCATGCAAGCAAAATCATGCTCAAAATTCTGCAACATAGACTCCAACCATACATGGAGAGAGAAATCCCAGAGATGAAAACAGGGTTCAGGAAAGAAGGAAGCACAAGGGACCACACTGCAACATATGATGGCTAATGGAGCACACCAGGAAATTCCAAAAGAAAATCAGCATGTGCTTTATAGACTATAGCAAAGCCTTTGACTGCATAGACCAGGGGTCGGCAACCTTTTTTTACCTGGGGCCGGTCCCTTCTGGCGGTCCCTTCTGGCGGGCCGGGGGGGAATGGCGGTGTGCACGCTTGCGCACCCGCAACTGCCACCGCTGCCTCCGTGCATGTCGCGGGCGCCATTTTGGGAAACAAAATGGCAGCCACGACTCATTTGTGCATGCATAGTACTTCTGCGCAAGCACAAACGAGTCGCGGTCGCCATTTTGTTTCCCAAAATGGCGGCCGCCAAAACGCGCGGCGGAGGTGGCAGGCGGTGGCGGGGGTCGGTAAGCGGCGGTCCACAGGCCAGAAGTGGCCCGTGGGCTGTAGGTTGCCAACCCCTGGCATAGACCATGAAAGGCTATGGAACACCCTTAAAGACATGGGAGTCCCAGTGCATCTGATAGTCCTCATGAGGAATCTACTCAGGACAAGAGGCTACTGTCAGAACAGAACATGGAGAAACAGAATGGTTCCCAATTGGCAAAGGGGTCAGATAATGCTGTATCCTATCTCCCTATCTGTTCAATTTGTATGCAGAACATATCATAAGAAAAGCAAGCTTGGACACAGAAGAAGGAGGAGTGAAAATAGGAGGAAGAAATATCAACAATCTAAGATATGCAGATGACACCATAATGCTAGTAGAAAACCTTATAGACCTGGAACACCTACTAAGGAAGATCAAAGAAGAAAGTGCAAAGGCAGGCTTAATGTTGAACATAAAGAAAACAAAAATAATGACCATTGAGGACCTTCACAAGTTCAACCTAGACAATGAAGAAACAGAAACAGTAAAAGAATTCCCATTCCTGGGATCAAACTTTGATAGAAATGGGGACTGCAGTCAGGAAATCAGAAGACTAAGAACGGGGAGGGAACTAGAAAAGATATACAACTCAGCACAAAAGTCAGAATCATAAAGCCATTGTATTCCCTATTACCGTGTATGGATGTGAGAGCTGGCCAGTTAAGAAAGATGATAGGAAGAAAATCAATGCATTTGAGATAATGTGGTGCTGGAGAAGAGTGCTGAGGATCCCATGGACAGCCAAAAGGACAAACAAATGGGTCCTAGAGCAGATCAAGCCAGAGCTATCCCTGGAAGCCAAGATGACCGAGGCTGTCATACTTCAGACACATCTAGAAGGGAGGACTCATTGGAAAAGACAATAATGCTGGGAAAGGTGGAGGGAAGTAGGAAGAGAGGAAGGCCACATGCCAGAAGGATGGACTCTTTGAAGGGAGTTACTATTGGTATTAAGGGATTCCAGGATTTAAGCAGAGCAGTGGAGGACAGAGGGTCTTCTTGGAGATGTCTCAACCATAGGTTGCCATGAGTCGAGATCGAGTCGAGGATAGTTAATAACAACATCATATATATATATATATATATATGGCCTTGCGAGTGAAGTCGAAGCGTTTTTAAAAACCCGAGGCGTGTACCTTGGGGTCTATGTCTCCCACCGCGAAGAACTTGACCTCTTTGAACATCTCCTCGGGGACCTCCAGCTCCCCCGCTTTTCCCGCCTCCTTCGTCTCTTCTTCCTCCTCCTCCTCTTCTTCTTTCTTCCCCTCCTCCTCCTCCTCTTTCGCCATGGTTCCGTCCAGGTGGGGAGGAAGGGCACCTGCCCCGCCGCTGCCTCACTTTCGGTGACTGAGGCTGAGGTTCCCTCCCAAGGCCCAGGACCGGGCCTTTCACTCTCACTCCCACTCTCCCCCCTCCCCCACACTTCCAAGGGGCCCGCCGCTCAACCGCGGGAACAGGGCGCGCGCGCCGTGGAGCGGACCATTTCCCCCAAAACGGGGGAGGACAACGAGGAGGAGCGACCGCTTTAACAACAATAAAGGCCCAGGGTTCTCTCGGTTGTTTTTCTTTTTTCTTTTATTTTTAATGTATCTCGCCGTTTGGCTGCTCCGTATTGAAACTGTCCTGTTACGGCGGTGGTTGACAGAAACTAAACTTTTTTATTATAGCTCCCCTTGACTTGCTGTTTTGAAATAATAAAGCTGAATGAACTTCGTATTCTTCTTCTTCGTCTTCTTTCTCTCCCCCCCCCGTTAAATGGACTCTTCCACGTCCCACCCCTAAGAAGAAAAACAACCGGTAGTGAGGCCGAGGCTTAAGCTCCTCCCACAGGTTTCCTTTCCCGCCACTTGGCTCCGCCCCCTCTGCTCTCCCGCCTCCGAGGCCTCTTCTCGCGCGCTTTTGCGGGAAGTGCCTTCGTCGTCGTTTATTTCCCTCACGCGCCGTTGCCTCAGTTTGTCCCCGCTTCTTCCCTCACGATCCCAACGAAGCGGCCTAGTTCCCTCAGAGTACGAAGCACACATTTTCATCTCCCGTTTCCCGCCATCGCCACCTCATACCGCCTTAGTTTCTCAGGCCCGAAACACCCTGCAGAAATAATCCAGTTTGAGACGGCTTTAACTGCCCTGGCTCAGTGTTGACGGAGAAGGCTAAATGTCTCCCAAAACTACAGTTCTCAGGATTCCCTAACACTAAGCCAGGGCAGTTAAAGCGGTCTCGAACTGGATTATTTCTGCAGGGTGTTTTGGGCCTCACATCCCAGAAAACGAAAGTGATGTTTCAAAGAGTTGTAACCTCACACGGCGGGGAAATTGGGAGTTGTAGTTCCGAAAAGTGGAGCAAAAGGCTTCCGGTTGAATCCGTCGATAACCATACCGAACTACAACTCCCCGGATTCTTCAGCCTGAAACGCACGCAAACAAGGTCCAAAGCACACCGCAAAAATAATCCGGTTTGAGACCGCTTTAGCTGCCTTGGCTCAGTGCTAGGGAATTCTGGGAGCTGTAGTTTTGGAAGACATTTAGCCTTCTCTGTCAGAGAGCTCTGGTGCCACAATAAACTACAGTTCCCAGGATTCTCTATCATTGAGCCAGGGCAGTTAATGCAGTCTCAAACTGGATTATTTCTCCAGGGTGGTTTGGACCATACTCTTAATATTCCTTAGGGCTGCTAGACTTGAAAAAGGTATGGGGCGCCTGTACTTTTAATAGTTATTCAGGAGACAGAATTTCAGCAGGTGTTGCTTGTTACCTCATTGTATGACAAGCAACACCTGCTGCACTTTCCTCTTCTGTATAGAGCCAGTGTGGTATATTGGTTTGAATGTTGGACTATGACTCTGGAGACCAGGCTTTGATTCCTGTTTCGGCCATGAAACCCACTGGGTGACCTTGGGCAAGTCACACTCTCTCAGCCTCAGGGGAAAGCAATGGCAAACCTCCTCTGAACGAATCTTGCCAAGAAATCCCCATGATAGGGTCGCCTTAGGTTTGCCGTAAGTCAGAAAATGACTTGGAGGCACACAGGAATAACCAACAACATTCAGTGAGAAGTGGCATAGTGGTTTGAGCTTTGGATGATGACTCTGGAGATTAGGGTTGGACTCTATTCAGCCATGGAGACCCACTGGATGAGCTCAGGCAAGTCACATTCTCTCAGCCTGAGAGGAAGAACAAATCTTGCCACGAATACCCCAAGATGGCCTTAGGGTTAAGAATCCACTTGATGGCACACAACCACTACCACCACTATTACATTTTTGAGTTTTCCATCAGGCAACCCTAAGCTGCCTTTGTTTCAGATTGGGGAGGACAACGTGTGATGTTGTATGATTGTGAACGCCAACATTTCTCTCCATTAATGATGCCTGCTAGGGCTCATGGGAGTTGCAGTCTGATACTGAGTCAGCCACACTATCACCCATCTCAGTTTTAGATCTCAAAAGGGGTCATCTATGGACCAGCGCCAGTCTGCGAGCCATTAGTTACCAGTCCATGATGAGTGCAGAACATCCAACATCTCTTTAGCATCCTCCAAAGAAGCACAGTCCACTGCCTTTAGTCTTTTGTAGGAAATTGGGGAATTATGGGCCTTCGCAGACTGCCAGAAATAGTGCACATTAAATTGAGGCACTGCCCTGGCTCAGTGCTAGGGAATCATGGGAACTGTAATTTATTGTGGCACCAGAGCTCTCTGACAGAGAAGGCTCAATGTCCCAGAAAAAAATACAGTTCCCATGATTCCCTAGCACTGAGCCAGGGCAGTGCCTCAATTTAATGTGCACTATTTCTGGCAGTCTGCTTAGGCCTTATGCCACCCAAGTAAGTGTACTTGGTGCATGGCTACATAGGGTTGATGGAGGAATGGCACCTGGAGAGACCCCTTGCCTTCTCCATTTGCAAATACACAGACATAGATTTGTGTAATATAGCATATAAACTGTATTTGTGTAATACAGTATGTAAACCTGTTTATTGCTGCGTGCCTTCAAGTCATTTCTGATTTACAGCAACCCTAAGGTGAACCTATCAGGGTTTCTTGACTTCAAGGATGGGTTTTAGGCTTACCTTTGCCTTCTTAGGCTGAGAGAGTGTGACTTGCCCACTGTCACTCAGTAGATTTCCATGGCTGAGTGGGGATTTGAACCCTGGTCTCCCAGTGTCCTAGTTCAGTGCTCAAACCACTACTCCAGCCAGGCTTGCTCTCCAGGGGACCCATAGCTTCCATTGATTACATGCTGAACCAAATCTCTAAAGATTTTGGGGAGGAGGGGAAAACCATCGCAGCTCCCCCCTTCCCTAACAAAAAAAAAGTGGTGTCATTTTAAGAGATTTCAGACTAAGAAAGGGAAGTGTTAGGTGTCAGCTTTATGGCCAGTTCAAAGGCTGCAGCCAGACAGCACAGATGTTAGGAGATGTTTAGATGGCTATGTAATTTGAAGCTTAATTATTGCTAGAAAGTACCATCTGGTAGAGTTGTGCATTTTAGACAGACCAGGGCTAGCTGTTTACTACCAACTTTTATGGATTGTCTGGCAGGTTGTTAGAATTTGCAAACCGGTAACAGAACAATCCTTAAGGGCAAGGGCCCTGCAAAGAGGAAGGTCTATGGAAAAATATAATAGGGATCAGAACAATTAAGGAACAAATAGGTCAAGTAACTTTTTAAAAAATGAATTCTGTGGCTTCCAAAGATAGATTTGTAGGCATCCATTTCATAATATGGAATGACCTGATGGAAGAGATTCGACAGCTAAATATGCTGTCTGCATTTAAAAGAGCATTAAAGACCTGTTTCTTCTGACACGCTTATCCAGATTAATTTTAAATTGTGAATTTAAATGATGAATTTTAGATGTGGATTGTTTTAATATGTGTACATCTTATTTGTCCTTTTAAATGAAGTGTGTGTTAACTAATGTCTTTTTAACATTAGTTACATGTTGTTTGTCTGTTAATTGTCCCTCACCTTTATCCATAGAAAGAGGCAGGTAAATAAATAAATAAATAAATAAATAATAATAAGGATTCTGACCAAATCACTGCAGGGAGGGAGAAAAGTATGTTTCTCCTACTTTAAAAACTTATGTTGTTGTCTCAAACCTCTGAGAACTGTGGCATCACACACAGTTTTGCCTATATTGATTAGGTACTTTTGACTAAAATAATTTTTGTTCAAAATTTAATACATAAATAGATAGACATACGTAGACATTGACATAAAGCTACATATAAACATACAACAACAATCCTCTTCCCCCCATTTAAAACACTTCCCACTTATTGTCTACCTGGTTTCTTAAATAGTAATGTAGCCCCCCCTTTATTATTATTACAGTTTATTTATATAGCGCTGTAGATTTACACAATGCTGTACATACAGTTAATAAGATAGACAAAAATAGATTAAAAATCTTTTAAATTTAATCTTTAATCTTTTAAATTTCTCTTCTAACCTAAATATTAATTATAGTAGTAATATCACTGCACATTCCTCCCATAAACACAACAGGTTTCAAGTTAGCTATCAAACCCAACAATCCCACTAATATCTCTAATATTAAAATATTAATACTTTAATTGCTTCTATAAATGGTTTCTAGTTTTCTATAAATGCACCCATTTGCTATTCCTTTACTAAAGTTTATCTAGTTGAACTATTTCCATCACTTTTTCAAGCTTGATTAGGCAATTTTGAGTGTAATCTTGTATTCACAGCAACTAGTCACACAAGTCCAGAAAATCACTGGAGTATCAGCCAGGCACTGTGAATGTTGATGAGGAAAAACACAAGGTTTCTGCACAAAATCTCCAGAGAGATGCTTAAATGTGCTGCGTGTTCATTACTGTGACGTTACGCAAACTGACTTTTGCATATCCATAAAACTGAAGCTTGTTTCCATGTACACATTTTCTTGGAATTTTTTCAGCTATTCAGTTCATTAACTATCTCTTTTGAAAGGCCTATCCTTTACATTTGAGAGCTTTTTATTAAAAACAAGGAGCTTTTATTGTCCTGCTATTTTATGGCCAGATTCAGATAAGTCTCCACACTTTGAAAAAGGCAAACCTTTCCATTATTTACCACCAATGGAGTTGTTTTTTTTAAAAAAAGCAACATTTATTTTTAAAACATTCTCTACTTTCTATATTTGGAAAGATTTATAATTTCTGTAAATCAGATCTTTAAAAATGAAATGTCAATGTTCGTTGCATTCCTTATAATTGTAGAGAGCCAGCGTGGTATAGTGGTTTGAGCACTGGACTATGACTCTAGAGACCAAGGTTCGAATCCCCACTCAGCCATAGAAACCTACTGGGTGATCTTGGGCAAGTCATAGTCTCTCAGCCTTAGATGATGGCAGTGGCAAAACCCCATGATACGTTTGCCTTAGGGTCACCATAAGTCAGAAATGACCTGAATGCACACAACAATAACAACAACAACAACTTATAGCAGTATTGCTTTAAAATTTAAAAATATATCCTGCCACCTGTTCCTCTGAAGATGGTGTTGACTCAGAAATTTACAGCCACAGTTTCTCCCAATTCCCCTTGTAACGTTTTATTTATTTATTTAAACTGGTTTTATCTTGCTCTTCAGTTAATTAAAAAAAAAGCTAACTGAGAAGTTTTCATGCAGTCAATTTTTTTTCATAGACAAAGCAAATAGTGTTTCAGCAGGGCTTGTGAATGGCAGGGTTTTTCTCATCTCCCTTTGTTGCAGTCTGCTGGTTGTGACAGATAAAATCCCGCTCCATTTCTCTTGGTTCTTCTAAAATAGTTTTAACTGAAAAAGGGCTTGGCCTTATGGCTTCAATACACTGTAGTAGAATTTAAATCCTATTTCTGGAGATTATCACACCAGGGCCAATAGCACAACAATTGCACTATTTGAAGATAACAGAAGCATAGCACTATAGTGATCTGTATTTTCACACAGGCGCACAATTGCATGACAATGGCAAGATAAAAACAATAGAGAAACACAATTATGCTCCGCATACATCCATTTCTGTAATGCTATTACAGTGTTATCAAATGTTTCACGTATGTGCTGTATCGGTGCAGCTGCGCATGTCTGAAAAGCATGGTTATGTCCCGAACAGAACAAGATAAAATTGATATATTTCAGAACATTATTTTTATACATTTCAAAGCAAATTGTGCCCTACACCTCGAAATAACATAGAAATCCACTTCAAAACCGATCTTAGCAATTAAAATGAATTGCGTGTACTTAAATGCGCTCTGGGAAAAGGTCCCGGATTGCTCCGCAATAGTGCAAACAATAGTGAATGAAGTGCTATCGGAAAGCTATTCAAGGAATTCCCTATGAATAAGAAGTTATTATAGCATTCCAGGTTGTTAACGGGGGAAGTACAGGTTGAGCACGACATCATGTGAGAATCTTCACACGATCGTGCAATCATGACAGGAGCATTCTGTTTTTCTCCTGTTTCTTATCCCCCTTTGATAATCTCCTCCGTTTCCCATTGTAAAATGGGTCCTTGGTATCTGCTGGGATTTGGTTCCAGAACACACACACACACACCATGGGTACCAAAATATGTGGATGCTCAAGTCTCATAATGTACGGTGGTATAGTAAAATGGTGTCAAAATCAATGGCAAAATCAATTATTGCTTTTTGGAATTTTAAAAAATATTTTCAAACTGTGGAAGGTTGACTTTGTAGATGCAGAATCCATGGATGTAGCAAGCCGACTGTATTGTGTGTTAAGCACACTCGTTTCTTTTGAGCCCATTGTTATAGCATCCATTTTCTTTCCTTTTTACAAAGAGATTTCCCCTTTCCCATGGAGACCAAAAGAAAATAATTGCTGCTTTCCTTTGAGGACTTTTCACACTGCACATAGCACTATGATTCCACTTTACCAGCCACGGTTCCTGGCATTAGCAGTTTAAGGAGGGGAATTCAGAAATCTCAGCCAGAGTGGTCCAGGGCCTCCCCAAACTACAAACCCCTGGATTTCATAGGACATGGCCATGACAGTTATAACCCTAGCACCATAGTCATGTACCGTAATTTGAAAGGGCCCTTGGAAAACCTCTGAAATCTATCTGCATGCCTCCTGATGAGAGAGATGTTGGAGCATAGCTTTGTATGCTATTCTGGAGACACTGCAGGAGTCAAATGAGTGAAATGCTGAAATACGGACTTTTCCTCATAGTTCAATTGTGCTGTGTGTGTGTGCATGACAGATCCTGAAGAAGTTACTTTTGCAGGCTGTTACCCAAAATCCTAGGGTCCTGGGAGGGCTCCCACAAATTTTATTCAATGATGAAATTAATTTAGTTCAATAGGGAGCAACGCGAGGGTCGAGGTAACTCTAGCTGGGACTTTCAGTGTTTGTACACCGGTTCTGAACCCAAAGAACTCCAAGGCATGTTTCAAATCAGTTTAGTTTATTTATAAACAGGGGAATGAACACACAAGCAAAGCATTCACACACACACACACACTCACAAATTAAGATTAATGGGGTAGTGGATAGCGATTGGGGAGGGCTATATGTTCAATGTGGCTCAGCACTCTGTCTTAGCTGCAGTACTGAGGAGTCAAGTCTGAATCGGACAGACTTTCTGCCTGATTCCAAACTGGACCAAAGTGGGAGTGCCCAAGTGGGCGTATTTATGGAGTGAACTGTGTTTTGAGGCAGTTTGAATGGATTTTCCAGGAATCCCAGAAAATGAGATTCCCAGCTGGTTGGTGGTTTTAATTTCAGAGTTACAAAAGGAATATTTTTGGTTGCTGGCAGTGACATTGATCAAGCAGTCATAAAATCAAGACAACCCCGGGGAGTTTGGGACAGGATGAAGTGTTGGGAAATACCACAGAGACTAGCATGGAGACTCACTTACTGCTTTAGGCTGACAGACATATTTGTCTTTGACCTTCAAGAAGAAATGCACATGGCAGGGGGTTGGGAAGAAGCAATACTTAAACCCATTAAGTTACATGTGTCCTTTCCACATGCCCTCAGGTCTTATGTGGCCACTCATAAGAAGTTAACTTAAAAGTCATAATGACCTTTCCAGGATCATGCTGTTGACCTCTATGTAACTGCTATTATAACAAAATATAACAAAATATTTGTACCCCAAAATAATGCAGGGTGTTTTAACAGGAATCAGAGGCCCAGAACCCGCCAGGATTATAGTAGCTGGAGGCCTCTGGGAGTTATAATGCCCAAAAATAACTTTTCCCAGTTCTGCTAAAAGGTGGTTGTTGTGTTTCTTCACATCCTTTCCAAATTATTGCCACCCTAAGGCATACCTGAGAGCTAGCATGCCATAGTGATTTCAGCATCGAACTACAATCCTAGAGAATAGCAGTCAATTCCCCACTCAGCCATGGAAACCTGTTGGGTAACTGTGAGTCACACACTCATACATTCAGAAAATCCCATAAAAATTTTGGCTAAGAGTAACTATAAATCAGAAACAACTTAAAGGCACCCGGCAGCTGCACACTAAACATATCATAGGCTTTTCTTGGCAAGATTTGCTCAAGGGCATTTTCCATTGCCTTCTTCTGAGGTTAAGAGAGTTTGACTTGCTCAAGGTCGCCCAATAGGTTTTTATGGTTGAATGAGGATTTGAACCCTGCAAAACAAGACCATAGGATTACCCTGATCCTGTGCATATTTACTCATAAATAAATAACACGGAGTTTAGTAGTGTTTATTCTCAGTCAAAGATACATGGGACAATTGTCTGAAACTAATGTTATATTTTACCTCCCATACACAGTACATTGCAAAACAGTGCAATATTAATTTTTCTGAAAGCTAGTACTTTTAGCAAGAGCAAAAAATTAAACATTAATCTGATAAGTACAATAACAGTGGTAGAATAAAACCCTTTGGTCTTCCAGTATTTATTCAGCATGACAAATCAGGAGAATAAGAGATCCATTTGATATTTAAAATCCCATCAGCTGACAGGCCTCTTTAAAACATCAGATGTTAACCATGCCAGGTCAGGGTACTGCACATGTATAAATCATTGAGAGCCATCTCTAAAGTCAGTTTGCAGCAAGGAAAAATCCTATTAATAAGGTGTCAATCTGAACTGAAACTTTACTTCTTGGCCAATTATGATAAAGATCTCAGAACAAAGTTTAATTCCATCTGAAGCATGGATATTTAATGAAAGGAGAACAAAGAAGGGAAAAATCCATAAATAGAAGTCAAATTTATAATGAGTGACAAAAAGAAAGCCCTTTTATTTTAAATAAGTAAGACATGAAGACCAATGTTTCCAACATATAACCTTTACTGTTCTCTCCACTGCAGCCCTTTTCTTTTGAATTTAAATGTTATTATGACAAATTTCCATGTGAAACATTTACATTATTTCCCATTGGACTAAAAAAAAAAAAAGTAAAAGAAAGCAGTGTTTTGGCCGTAGAATATTAATGTGTATGATAAATGGTAGAAGACTCATTCAGTTAATTGATTAGCCTACTGTTTGTATCAAAATTAAAAGATGCAGGAAATGACACCAACAAAGCTTCCCATATTTTGTTTTTGTTTTTAAAGCAAGCATTTTTGCTCATTTTTTTGCAGCATCCAGCACCCCTCCCAGTTTTCTGTATCCACAATTTTAAAAATACAGTCGTCCCTTCCGACTCGCGAGGGATCCGTTCCAGACACACACACACTGTGAATAGGAAATATCGCAAATACTGGAGCCCCATTGGTTAGAATGGCCATGTGTTCCCATGTGTGCTGTAGCGCACACGCCTTGAGCACACACGCCATTTTGTCCCTTGCCGCTTGCCATCTTCAAAAGACTGAGATTGCGGACGGCACATCCGTGAATGACGGGTGTACATGAATCTTCTTTGAAAATTACTTAACATCTTTAAAACCTTTTTTCAGTTCTTTCCCCACACTTTTGTGGGAAACTTTTGTTCCATACAAAATAATTAATTTCCTCTTATCGAAGTCAATGGGAGTTAAGTTAACTTTTATCCCGTATGGAGGTGATTCATTGCTGAGAATATGCAATACTAATGTTAAATGTTTCATTAGTTCTCTCTATGATGCCAGTTTCCTCCCAACACTTTAAGTGCAGTTTTAGAACAGGATATCTATCAGGTGTGAAATTTTGTGTGAATGTTTGGCTTGTGAATTCTGTAGACAATCAATTCAAAAGGAACTGCAGGGATCCAATTTCTAGAATTATGGTCTTCCATGACTTCTTAAAATTTGTATGCAGAGAGATGTCAATAATGTGCGATCGGGGTTCACACGCTTGCACGTTTGTCGTGTCTGTAAAATGTCATAGATGCTCCTCCGGCTTCCCCTCGCCTATCTTGTCAGTAACGTGTTCTTGGAGCCATCATTTTTCAATAACGTGATCTTCCGTTATTGAAAAATGACAGCTCCAAGGACGCGTTACTGACGGGATAGGTGAGTGGGAAGCCAGGGACGCGTCCACGACACTTTACAGACACAACAAACGTGCAAACGTGTGAACCCTGATCGCACATCATTGACAATTTAAACGTACTTTAAAGACACTTTAGCCTCCTGTGTGATAATCTCCTAACTGAAAGAAAGAAGTTGGCAGCATGAGCTTTCGTAGACTTCAGTCTACTTCCTCAGATGTTTTTGGTGGAGTGGAAGCCAGGGACAGACATATATGTGCCCTTGGTATGTGAGAATGTCAATTCAAATCCAAAATCCTTTGTGTATGGAATTGAAATAGCAAGTCCTGTTTTAACAATGGCCCTTTGTGGACAAAGACATAGCCAATGGGTATGGAGATGAGGTTGCAAGACCAGAACAACTTAAAAATTTTTTTTTAAAAAAAAATAATACTGTGACCCACTTTATCTTTTCTTAAAGGGGGGGGGGATTTAAAAAATAATAATCACTTTTTGCTACACAATAGAATTATAAGCTATGAGACCAGTTCAAATGGGAGGAAATGCCCTTCTGCAGCTTATGATGTAGGCACTAAATTACCCCTTCATTTCTTTTTATCCTACGTCTCCTATATCTGCCTATTTCTGCATGCCTTAGATAAGCCACAATCAGTGTCACATATCCTCGAGCATTTCATAGATGATAATCAGGACACTTGTGCCAAGCAACATCACCGCATGGTGAAGTTATTAATGAGGAAGAACAAACAACCAAAGGAGTAGCGTCTCTGGGAGGTGCAAGCTGCACTGGGTGACACCGGATGTGCGGACGCCACTCAACCAAAGTGAGTCTGCAGTAAGCACTCCATATCCATGGGTGGTTGTTGTTGTTACCATGGATTCAAGCATCCACGGCTTGAAAATATTTTTAAAATATATAAACTCCAAAAAGCAAACCTTGATTTTGCCATTTTATATAAGAAAAACCATTTTACTATGCCATTGTATTCAGTGGGACTTGAGCATCCACAGATTTGGGTATCCATGGTGGGGTTCTGGAACCAAACTCCAGCAGATACCAAGGGCTTACTGTAGTTTGCTTTTGGGTGGGTCTACTAGGAAAGAAAAGATTCTGCCCTTCCTCTCCTTTTCACCTTTTGAGTTAATAGAACGCAGACTACTTTCACACTTGGAACTCATTTTACAGCAACAAAAGTAATCTGAGGATAAAGGGGGAGACTGGAGGGAGGAGAATAGAAACTGGGATTTAAAAAAAAAAACAGCTGAAAAAGTGGGAAGATTTTCACACACAGCACAATTAAAGAATCATTATCCTGGGAATAATCAGGGAATAACCTAATGAGGGATTTCCCAGAAATGATTTGTTGGTATTTGTTGCCTGGTTATTCTCGAGATAATGTCGCTTTAATCGTGACGTCATGTGAAAACCTTTATTGCAAATGCGTGATTTTCATTAATATTCCCAGGATAATGGTGCTTTAATTGCAATGTCATGTGAAGATCGTAACTGCAAATGTGTGATTTTCATGGGATAATCACCATTTAAACTTCCAATTTTCCCTGTGTGATAAAGTCCCTAGAGGAAATAATTAATATTTTATTATTATTATTATTATTATTATTATTATTATTATTATTATTTTTTGCTGGCCTTGATTCATGTGGGATGCTTTCTGTGTGAGGGCCAGACCTACATGCAAGCCATAGCATATTAAAGGAAAAGACTCCTGAGCAAATGTTTGGTTCTTGACAGCATCCTCTTGCTGGAAAAGGCTATTAGAGTGGGATTGGCAAGGCAGGAAGGAAGGAAATCAACTCATTTGAAATGTGGTTCTGGGAGAGAGGTCTACTGATATAAAGACAAATGAATGAGTCTTGAAGCCAATAAGTTGAGGCTGTCATACTTTGGACATATGATTCATTGAAAAGGATAATGCTTAGCAAAGTGAAAGGCAGTAGGAAAAGAGGAGGAAGGCACTACAGGTGGATTGATTCACTGTCAAGCCCAGCAGGAGACCAAAATTCAGAAATTCAGGTTCAGTAGTAAAAACTCAGAAACTTACCTGATGGGGAGATTCCACGATCATGAAGGTAGTTTTCCCAGGGTGAGGCTCATCCATTGCATTCAATGTGCTGACCCATGCGATTTCCACAAATGTGGGAAACTCAAATGCATAATTTTCTTAACTTATGTTAAGTAAACTATAGATCTAGTCTGGTGACTTTCATTGTCCGAACTGACCAGCAAATGTTACATCCACATACTTAAACTGCACATAATTCAAACTTCAGGAGGGCTTAATTCTTATTCGATAAAATGTATAAACATATTTCTTTTTCTTTTCTCACACCACCACTTTTCTTTGTTGTTACAGAGCTGGATGCACTCTCATAAATAACTTTGGACAGGCTCATCTCCTTTTCCTTCTTATCTTATCTTATCTCAGCACCTGGACTGAACTCACAGTTTTAACACACAGTTCTAAAACATATTATCACATTACAACATTTATTAAAGAGAGTGAATAGATCTCTGTGTCCCAAAGAGCTTACAATATCAAAATCCAGAAGAAGGAGATGGAAACGAAGGCATGCTAAACAGGGGAAGCACATGAGGGTATTGCACCTACCTGTATTTTAGGCATAGTCACATAGGGATGTAGGGATTAATGAGCTCTGCTAAACTGTGTTTTGAGAAGGGATTGGAAGGAAGTAATAGAAGTTGAATATTAAAGGTATTTGGTGCCAGGAGTAAGGTGAGAAAGGGAAGTAGGAATTGGCAGAGAATACCAAATCGACAGAGTACTAAATTCACTACAAATCCTAGGATTCCATAGGATGCAGCCATGGCAATTAAAATGGTATCAAAGTGCAGAATATATGAATAATGTGGAATAAAGTGTACAATATGAAAGCAGCCTAAAAGTTATGCGCAGACATATAAGTCCAGTCACTGTCTACTCACTGTCTGACAGCTTCAGTTTATGCCAAGATGAAGTAAGGTTTATGCCAAAGCAATACAAAAGTTGATCACTTTTCTTATTGTAACTATTTTATACTCACCTTCAGTCATGTCACAGGATTGCACCTGGATGTTCTGTCTCTTTCCCCAGCTACAATAAACTGTGGAATGCCTAGAAAATCTTTCTTTTATTGGATTATCCTGGAAAAAGAGTATGACTATACAGCAACACATCATGCTGCAATATTTTATTGTGGACCCTTCTATATTAAAATATGACATTAAAAAAATTTTTTTCCTATTCTCTTTACTTTGTTGCTTTTCTAGTTCCTTTTTGCAAAGCTCATCCATGTTCGCGAGTGCCCTCTGCTGGACCAAAGTATTAAAATACTACTAGCAGGGAGATAGAGAAATGTGAGCTACAGTATAATGTTAATTTTGTGAGATATTTAGCCTTTCCTGTCAGAGAGCTCTGGTGCCCCACCAAACTACAAATCCCAGAATTCCATAGCATTGAGCCATGGAAGTTAAAGTGGTGTCAAACTGCTTTATTTCTGCAGTGTGGCAGCAGCCTCAGTTTCCTGATTGCACTTTGGAAAATTGAGTAACATATTGCTCCAAGTAATATTCTTTTTCCTTGGGTTTATGAAAAATGAAAAATTGCCTCCTTCTCTTCAGAGCTAGGTCCACAGACTCCAACTGCCCTATAAATGCCAAGAAGATGCTTTTGTAGGGCATATTTCTGTGAGGGCTTGTTCAAGCAGGCAAAAGAAGTGCAGATTCAGTCAGCTACATTTAATTTAATTTATTTCAAGGGCTTCTATCCCGCCTTTCTCCCACAATGGGATTCAAGGTAGGTGACACATTTACAAGTGTCACTTTGGGTTGATTCTTTCCATTTATGCATCCACATTTTGTTAAAAGGATAATTGTATGGTCTAAACTTCCTTATTAATTGCGGTGGTGGATAAGATAACACATATGGCTCCAGAATTCTTCTGGCACCCTAAAGTGAACAGGGAATCCTGACAATCTCTTTCCCTCACCCCCTTTTCTCTTTCTACCCTGCCCCACAGGGCTGTTTTGCAAAACAGTAGGAAGAGATAGGGACAGTCTTTTCTTCCATCCTCTTTTCCTCTCTCCTCCATTCTGCACTGCTGATGCAATTTACAATGTGCTGGAGAGGGGTAAAGGAAATGAAAGGGAGAAGGCTGGCAGACAGTATCAGTTTAAAAAAAACACAACACACCCTGCTAGTAGGAACAAAAAGGTTTGGGAATGGCAGGGAGAAAGTCTGAAACATGCTAGAATTACCAATTTGTCACTTGAAAGGAACTAACAAAACCATCTCTGAGTATTCTTTGCCTAAGAAAACCATATAAAATTCACGAGGCTGCAGTAAGTCAACTGGTGACTTGAAGGTACACACAGACACACATACCCGGATCTTGGAAATGAAAGCATTAATTACAGATAGGGTTGCCATATCCCAATTTTTGCCGGAACATTCCCAGTTTTTAAGGGTCTTTGGGATGGCCCGTTCAGTTTTGGGATCATGTCCTGGCAAGGGCAAGGCCTCCCTAGCCCTGGCGCAGCTGACCAAGCAAGCCCCATCCCCAAAGACATCCAGGGAGGGAAGGCCTTCCTCCCATGGTTGCATGGGCTTTGGCCAGCTGGCTGAGCTCCAGAAAGCTCCAGGCTGAACATGCCCAGCTCCTTCAGGCTTTCCTCACAGAATTTGTTCTCCATCCCTCTTATCATCCTCATTGTCCTTCTGTGCCAGGTAAGAAATTTACAAAGCACTTGGCCACGGAGGGTTTGCCATGGCCTTCCACTGAGGAGGCTGAGAGAGTGTGACTTGCCCAAGGTCATCCAATAGACAGGGAATCGAACCCTGGTCTCCAGAGCCCTAGTCCAACACACAAACCACACAAAGCTATATCCCAACCTTCTGCACAGGAAGAATGTCAAAATATCCTCCATTTTGAGCATGACTGAGAAGCATGAATTTATATTAATTTTTTTTAAAGTTTGATTAATGTTTTTGGCTTTTAGTTGGTCATGTCCTCCATATTTCTTGAATGCCCTACATTTCAGTCTACATTTTCTCTCACTTTTGTGGAAGACAATTATGGCAATCCTAAACAGGAATAAAAACCATGATTGCCCATATATTTCACCAGTCTGGATGAACAGTGATCCTATGCATACTTACTTTGGAGGTAGTTCCACCAGAACATAGTGAGACTTATTTTTAAGGAAACCTGTCTATATAATTCTGCTCTAAGATTTATACAGCAGCACCAAAAGAACATTAAGAATCCATTCTTCTTTAGCTAGTGCTAGCAGAAGTACTAAAATAACGTTATGAGCTGACTGCTGCTGATGCATGTTTTAAAATCTGCATGCTAAATCAGTAAACTCATTGTTCCTAACAAGGCAGAGACCTGATTCTTCAAAATTTTCCTTTACCAAGCACAAAAATGAAGATGGCTAATTTAAAATAAATCCATCATTTTATTCTCTTGTAAGTAGAAAACACTACTTAGTCCTATACTGAATACTTTTAGCCCTTAATTATCTTCAACTTCTCACACAAAAATTAGAACCATTGATTTGGCACCTAGAAGTCCTTTCTATTAATCTCCAGTACTTAGTAGTAATCAAGAGCCCAGAGCCAAAGAAAGACCAATGATTTGCAATGAATTGTTTATTTTATGTAAAGTGATCTGAACAACAGCAAGTGGTAGCTTGATATGTTGAAAAGCTTGCCAGAAGACCAGGATAAGCAAAGCCTGGGAGCCATAGAAATCAAGGCTATGCACAACGCTCTCTTTAGCATACTCTCCCCTAAAGAGAGAATATGTAAACAAAAGCTTATGCCAGTATAAATAATTTTAGAGGCATTTTACAACAAGGTATCCAGTACTTCCTTGTGCAATGCATTTCCTCCAGCTGTACAACAACAGCTGGCTGGTGCTGTGGTACACCCCTATATCAATAGCCTAGGAGCAGAACTGCACAGCAATGCCATCAGATGCCAATGTACATCCAACAAAGGGAGAGTGTTCTCCTTCTCCTGGACCTTCAATGAATGACTCTGTGCCCTTGTGGCATCCAGCGGCCATTGCACAGAAAGGGAAAAGGGAGCATTCTTCACCATCTTGGACCTTAGTAGTTGCCATCGGAGAAGGAGCAGCTCTTGTCCTCTGGACTTCCAAGCACAGGAATGCTGGTGAAGCTTTGTTGTCTTCCAGTGCTAAATAGGATCTTAGCCTCTTTCTACAATTTCAAGGGATGTGAAAAGTGTTTTGGAAAAAGGAAAAGCACTAAGAATCTTCTGTACAGAGTAGTTTATTTGCTAACGTGCAGGGTATGCATCTCCATAGGTTCACTAAATGTGTATGGATTGACTACATGGGATAGTGGAAAGTGAGAGTTCTTCTCCTTCCACACATAAAGCTTTGCTTCGTCCTAGAAAGGTTGGGCAAAGTCATGCACAGCTCTGCTTTGCACCTGTCCTCCATAGTACTGTGGTGTGAAGCACCAAAACAGAAGTAAAACATACAATCAGCTGGAGAAGAGATGGTTAAGAGGTGATATGATAACCCTGTTTAAGTATTTGAAGGGGTGACATGTTGCGGATGGAGCAAGCTTGTTTTCTGCTGCTCCAGAGACCAGAACATGGAACAATGGATGCAAGCTACATGAAAAGAGATTCCACCTCAACATTAGGAGGAACTTCTTGATAGTAAGAGCTGTTCGACAGTGAAACACACTCCCTCGGAGTATGATGGAGTCTCCTTTCTTGGAGGTCTTTAAACAGAGGTTGGATGGCCATCTGTCGGGGAATGCTTTGATTGTGATTTCCTGCATGGCAGGGGGTTGGACTGGATGGCCCTTGTAGTCTATACCCACTCTATGATTTTGTGATTCTATGATTCTACTTCATGTGACCTGTCTGTTGCTGGACTATATCACTTCAGAGTTCAAAGAAGAAGAATCAAATTCCCTCCAAAGACTGGAAATGCTAGTTTTGCACAAGTTACAAGTTCTCCTACTGCTGCTACTGCATCCTCACATTAGATAACATCCAAACATTTGATTGCCTACAGTGGAACTGTCAAGCAGCAAATACAGTGGAACCTCTACTTACGAAATTAATCCGTTCCACAGCCCATTTCTTAAGTAGAAAATTTCGTAAGTAGAAGCAAATTTAACATTGAAAATGCCTAATCCATTCCAGGCCCCCAGATTCATGCTACAACTCAATACAAATGTATAATACAGGGTTATTTCGTTAAGTACCTCTAATACAAACATGTTACATTACCCTTAAAGAACAAAAAACATAAAAATGAGTTGCAGGACTAATCCAAAGAATAAAAAATAAAAATAAAAAAGTTTCATTTACCTTTTGGGTCAGCCGGCTGTGTGATGGCAACAGTGAGTGAGAGAGGACAGAGGAGGAGGAGGAGGAGGAGGAGGAGGAGACATCCGAACACACCCAACAGTCCTGGAGTTCCAAAAGCACAATGCCACAAGCCCCAAAAATCAGTCCTGGAGTTAGAAAGGCACAATGCCACAAGCCCCAAAAATCAGTCCTGGACTTCAAAAGGCACAGTGCCACAAGCCCCAAAAATCAGTCCTGGAGTTAGAAAGGCACAATGCCACAAGCCCCAAAAAACAGAGTCCTGGAGTTCCAAAGGCACAATGCCACAAGCCCCAAAAATCAGTCCTGGAGTTAGAAAGGCACAATGCCACAAGCCCCAAAAATCAGTCCTGGACTTCGAAAGGCACAGTGCCACAAGCCCCAAAAATCAGTCCTGGAGTTAGAAAGGCACAATGCCACAAGCCCCAAAAAACAGAGTCCTGGAGTTCCAAAGGCACAATGCCACAAGCCAAAAATAGCTCCAAGTCCTACTTTCCTGGATATCAGAAGCCACCAATTTCGCTTGCTCTCCTCTCTTGCAAGCCCAAATGCCTAACTGAAATTCATACTTCCTCTTTCTCTAGCCAATAGAGTGCTGCTTTGCCAGATTTCACCAACCAATAGCATGGTTCAATTCAAAAAGCAGCTCTTCGCGCCAATTTCGTAAGTAGAGGTAATTTCGTAACTTGAATCAAAAATTATTCGGAGGCGCGTTTCGTAAGTTGAAAATTTCGTAGGATGAAGCATTCGTAAGTAGAGGTTCCACTGTATCTCACAATATTTCAAGCTGTAACATGTCAAGAGAAGGGCAATCATGGTGGTCAAGGTCTGGAAACCAAACCTTAAGAGATCTTGTTGCACCTTTGGGACTAACTGAAAGAAAGAAGTACAGTAGATAGAATGAGTTTTTGTAGACTTGAGCCTACGGGGTCACACCCCATATTATTCAGATACATGTTTCTGAGGAAGTAGCCTCAAGTCTAAGAAAGCTTATGCTACCAACTTCTTTCTTTCAGTTAATCTCAAATGTGCTACAAGATTCCTTTGCATATTGATTTTTCTGACTAACACAACTATGTTTTTGAATTCTCAAGCCTTATGAGAAATAGTTTGGGTAGTTTGGGATGTTTAGCTTGCATAAGAGAAAACTGAGAGGTGACGTGGCAGTTATCATTAACTGAAGGGATGTCTTGTAGAAGATGGAGCGAGCTTGCTTTCTGCTGCTCTGGAGACTAGAACACAAAACAATAGATTAAAATTACAAGGAAAGAGGTTCTGCCTATATGTTAGGAAGAACTTCTTTACTATAAGAACTGTTTGACAGTGGAATAAACTGCTTCATGGTTCGACAGTGGAACACACTCCCTCAGAGTGTGGTGGAGTCTCCTTCCTTGGAGGTCTTTAAGCAGAGGCTGGATGGCCATCTGTCAGAGATGCTTTAATTGGGAGTTTCTGCATGGCAGGGGGGTTCGACTAGATGGCCCTTGTGGTCTCTTCCAACTCTATAATTTTATAATTCTATGGGCTGGGATGGACCCTCCCTCTTTGGAGGTCTTGAAAAACATGTTGGATGGCCATCTTTCCAGAGTGCTATAGTTATGTAGTCCTGCATGGCAGGCTAGACCAGTAGCAGGGTCACCCAGGGTGTCACCCAGTGGGGTGATGGGGCTTCCAGAAGCAGGGCTAAAAGGGGGCTCCCCCCATCTTCCTGCTGTGGTGCTTAGAATGGCACTACAGCAGCAAGAAGGGGGCCATACCCGGCCCTCTCAGCAGCCCCCCTGGCCTTGCAAGTCCTGTGTGCCAGGCAGCCCCCCGCCCCCCAGTCTTCCAAGCCCTGCGTGTCCATGGCTGCCGCCCACCTCCTCCGGGGTCACAACCCATATTATTTAATAGGTGGCAACATTCATGCATCTGTTGTCATCACATTTGCATACACTTGCTGCCATTGAATAATAGAGAGTGTGACGAGCTGCGGGTGGTCCAAACCATGGAACATGAGCCTGTTGATGTGGCAGGCCTACTGTAAAGACAACTGCAAACAATTCAGGTTGCAATCCTAAAAAAGAAGGAGTGGAGGAAGTAGTGCTCCAATGATGGCACCTCCACTATGCACAAAGCTCTATTTGGGTTCTTCACAAGTACTGGTGGAGCTGTTTTTTTTTCCTTACCTTTTGCAAGGCTTTCCCCATGCCATTTAATGGGATAAAAATACCTTTATACCACTACATACCCCTAGTGACACCACTGAGCTAGACTAGATGGCCCTCGTGGCCCCTTTCAGCTCTTACGATTCTGTGTCTCTTACGCTGAACAGCCTTGTGTTAGCACTTGGCAAACTGGAGGCTATGGCCACTTTGGTTTGGAAGCTCTGTAGTCACTACACCATCACTATCCCTCTTGTGATAATATTGTGATGAAGTGATGTCCAGAGAACTTAAAGAAGGAATGGGGTTGCATCAGTTTTACTACTGTGACAGCACAAAGAGCAAAGTCAAGTCCTTCAATGCGACATTTGAGTGAATATGTGACAGATGTAATGTTGTTTCTTCTGGGCTGTTTGCCTCCTGTTGCATGGAAGTGCCAGTACTAGAAAGGCTTGGATAGAAATGCTTTAATTTAGTTTGGTGGTCCATTATATTTTCCTATTCATTTCACTGTGCCCTTATCTTTAATTCTACACCTCTGGCCTAAAGGCTGCAGCATAGCCAGACCAGGCAGGATAAGTTATATTTAAGATGCCCTTTGAATTAAATCATTTTTCTGCTTTAGAAGACATTATCTCATGGAGCACACAACAAATAGAAAATGAAGTTTGCATTTTATTAGGTGCTCTTCCATCTTTAACTGCTAGCAAGGTGAAATCACTTAGGTACTCACGGTTGTACATAATTCCATATTCCTCCCTGCTGCCCCTGTGTAGCTTCCAGGCTGGCAATTGATTTAACTTACACAGGATTCAAGGTAATAAGTTTTCTTGGCATTGCTTTCTGGGGCATATGAAAAGCTGGCACATCACTGGTTCTTTCCACAACAGACAGAATGGCCGCACATAGACATATGACATAGAGTGTTTTAATATATGACAGAGTGTTTGGTTGGTTACTTTCAAACTCTTGTGGAAGCTGGCCCCATTCTATAAAAGATTGCTCAGGAGTAGCTACAGAAGGGCAAAATGAAGACATTGACCTTCCAAATCAGAATTCTATCCTCCTCCCATCCATTTTTCCTTTTCTCTCCAAATTGCTAACATTGCAGAGAAGGAGAAATTGAAAATTATTCACACCCAGAATTCCCTTAGAATTGCCTGCTTCTTTTCATTGGACACCTAAACTACATTTCTAAATGTTCCACTGAAATATTAAGTTACTGCAATGCTAGAAATTTGAATATAGAAGAAAAATGTCATTTTGGGGTCAGAATTCTTGTTTGTGGGACAATGCCCTTACCCCCCCCCCCCCCCATAGCTACATCCTGGATCAAATAAATAAATCACTTTTTGAAAGTACAGAAGTCTTAGTCATATAACACTCTTGTCTTCCACATGCTGTGACAATTTCACTAGGCTTGTGGTACATTAAGCATCTTGTCCATCCATCCCTGCCAACAAACTCTTACTTTTCTGTAAAAAAAATTAGTATTGATCACTGGGCGTATTGGGTTTGCTGTTTTGTTAAATGTTGTACATTTTGGTTGGTTTCACACTAATAATAATAATAATAATAATAAGTTTTATTTATAGCCCGCCCCTCTGCTAGGCAATCGGGGCGGGTTACAGCATTTTAAAACAGCACAGTTAAAAGCATTCCCTCCAAACATGATCCCTCCACCCACCCCTTAAAACCAGATTAAACCAGAAAATATTAAAACACCACAAAATTGAATTAAAAACACATTTCGGACTCAGTAGGCCAATGAGCAAGTTGTCCCTCCCAGCGGACTATATTATTCTGGGAAGGCCTGCCGGAAGAGATCCGTCTTTACTGCCTTCTTAAAGGCAGCAAGAGTGGTTATCAGATGGATCTCGTCCGGCAGGCCATTCCAAAGTCTGGGAGCGGTAGCAGAAAAGGCCCTCTGGGAGGTCTGGGACAGCCTAGTTTTTATTGGCTGTAACAGATTCCTCCCAGAGGACCGCAGGGCGCGGGGGGGATCATATGGGGAGAGGCGGTCCCTAAGATAAGATGGACCCAAGCCATGTAGGGCTTTAAAGGTCAAAACCAACACCTTGTACTGTGCCCGGAAACTAATCGGCAGCCAGTGGAGGGATTTAAGCACCGGTGTTATGTGCTCCCTCCGTGATGTGCCAGTAATTACCCTGGCTGCCATATTCTGTACCAGTTGAAGTTTCCGGGTTAGGCACAAGGGTAGCCCCATGTAGAGTGCATTGCAGAAATCCAGACGTGAGGTTACCAGGGCGTGTACCACAGCTTCCAGATCCCTCACATCCAAATAAGGGTGCAGTTGGCGTATCAGCCGAAGCTGATAACAGGCACTCCTGACCGCCGCATTCACCTGACTAGTCATGTGAAGCGATGAATCAAGGAGCACCCCCAAACTGTGAACACAGTCCTTTACGGAGAGTGTGACCATGTCCAGGACTGGAGACTGTATTCCCAGACCTGGTTTTGGGCCTGTGACTGCAAGTACCTCCGTTTAAGTGCTTCCTTATACTTTAAACTCTTTAAACTGTATACTTAAGTAGTATATTAGGCTAGTTGCTTGTTCCATTGATTTTGATGGGACTTAATTATGGCAAACGGTCTGGATCCAACCTTTGTTCTGTTGTTTATGTTTTTATTTTTGAAATAAATATTGCATAATAAATAAATATAAAAGAAAACCTCTCAGGATCAACCTCTGCTTTACAGAAATTTGTGCCCTAAAGCAAACACTTTGTCAATGTAATCTCATCCATGTTTACTCAGAAGTAGGTCTCACTGTGAGGGTTTCAAAGAAGTGTTTATCATGCCACTATCTTGCCTCACTCACTGAATTTCATGCCACTTTGCATGCTGCTGTTCTCCACTTATAATTCTCCCATAGTATAAAATTGCTTCTTCCATCTTTTTCCTTTGGGTCCATTGCCCAATAACTGTGCATAGGACTGCAGTATTAGGAGATAGTGATCAGGTGCACAACTGCTACAGATGTGCCTCATGATCCATATCTGTATCCACATCATGGTATGCACGTGTGTGTGTGTGTGTGTGTGTGTGTGTGTGCCTTCAAGTCGCCTATCGACCTATGGCAGTCCCATGAATTTCACAGGGTTTTTTAAAGCAAGGAATACTCAGGGGTGGTTTTGCCAGTTCCTTCCTCTGAAATATAGCCACAGCAAGCAGCACCCAGTATTTGTTTGTTGTCTCCCATCCAAGTATTAACCAGGGCTGACTCTGCGTAGCAGCCAAAATCAGACAGGATCTGGTGCCCTTATGGCATTTAGGACATGATATTAATGTAGACCCCATTAAACTGGACAGATAAATTAAAAAGCCAGCCGTGTGCAATTGAAGGCCACTTTTCCTCTGACCTTTCTCAACTTGCATTCTCCAAGACAAGGATGGGAATGAAATGGCCTTCCAGATGTTGTTGGACTGTAACTCCCAGCATTCTTCATCACTGTTTCTGCTGACTAGAGCTGCTTGGAGTTACAGACCAACAATATCTGTATGGACATGCTATTCCCATTCTGCTGTATGAGAAGGACAGAGAACATTTGTACCTTCAGACATCTTGGGCTTCATTTTCCAGGAGCCCCAACCAGCCTAGCTTATGCTCCACCGCAGGGTTGTTCTGAAGATAAAATGGGAGAGAATCTACTGTGTCCTCCCAGACTCCTTGAAGAAAGAGTTGGCTTAAAATGTAATAGTTAACAGCCAGAGGAGACTTGTGGGAGAGATGGTTTGATTTAATTTCTTCTAAAACCAAAGCAAGTCGTTTTTGTAACAGGAGAAGAGGAAGCATTCTTAATGGCATAGATAAATGTTCAGCAAAGTCCATGAAAGAATCAAGTTCAAAGCAATGATTGTAGAGGCACCTGATAATGAGGTTAACAAAACACCTGTATATCTGTCTCCCGCTTTGATCTCCTTCTTAATCAACCTGCATCATGTCAATTGTTTACTGGCTCTGTCGCTTTGTTGTCCTCCAAGGTGTGGAAAAAGCTGGCAGTAAAGAAATCAGTCCCGCATTTTGGCAGACGGATGAAAGGCTCCCCAAATCAAATGGTAATTGAGTTTTCCAGTACCATCAGTTATCTGTCATCTGTGCCATCTGTTTGCCTGGCGGATTCCAGAACTGGTTCTGGCCACATTGCCCTAACACCAAAATTCATGTATTACTTGACAAAAACCTAATACAATAATTTCTAGCTACAGTTTTGAAGCCTGTATGATTCAGCGCTTCATTCTTTTAATGAATAACAGTTATAGAGTCATAGAGTTGGAAGGGGCCCCAAAGGTCATTGAGTCAAGCCCCCATCGCCAATGCAGGAATTTATGCTAGAGCATCCCTAGCAGGTAGTTGTCCAGCTTTTTAAAAAAGATGTTAAGAGAAAGAGACCCCACCACTTCTTTAGGTAATTAGTTCCATTGCTGTTCATTTGAAACCTTCCCTTGTTGTTGTTGTTAACTGCCCTCGAGTCAACCCCAATTCATGGCAATGTGTGGATAAGACTTCGCCAAGATCCCCTATGCTCTGCTTAGTTCCTGCAAATTCATGCCCATGACTTCCCTGAATGGGTCCATCCATCTAATGTGCACTCTTCCTCTCTTTCTATTACCCTCTAACTTTCCTAGCATTATTATATTTTCTAGTAATCCATGTCTTCTCATTATGTGGCCAATGTACAATAGCCTCAATTTGTTATTTGAAGGGATGTCATATTGAGAATGGAGTAAGCTTGTTTTCTGCTGCTCCAGAAAACAGGACATGGAGCAATGGATTCAAACTACAGGTAAAGAGATTCCACCTCAATGTTAGGAAGACCCTCCTGACATGTTTGACAGTGGGAGACGCTCCTTTGGAGATTGGTGGAGTCTCCTTCTTTGGAGGTCTTTAAACAGAATTTGGATAGCCATTGTTTATTCCTACATGGCAAAATGGGGTTGGACTGGATGGCCCTTGTGGTCTCTTCCAAATCCATAATTCTATGATTCTATTATAATCTTGGCTTCCAAGGAGATTTTAGGCTTGATCTGTTCAAGGACCTATTTGGTTGTCTTCTTGCTGTAACTTAAAACCATTAGATCTGGTCTTGCCCTCTACCTGCATCCTCCTCTCTGTGATAGGACTTGAGGTACTTAAAAAGTGCAACCATGTCACCTTTCAATCTTCTAGTCACCAGGCTGAGCGTGCTCAATTCCACCAACCTTTCCTCAAAATGTTTTGTTCTCCAAATCTCTTATCATCCTGGTAGCCCTTCTCTGAACCTGATCCAACTTGTCGATTGTTCTTGTGTGTCTTCCAGTAGTTTCTGACTTATGGTGACCCTAAGGCAAACCTATCACAGGGTTTCCTGATAAGATTTGTTCAGAGGGTGGTTTGCCTTTGCCTCCCTCTGAGGGTGAGAGAGTGTGACTCACCCAAGGTCACCCAGTAGGTTTCCATGGCTGAGCAGGAATTCGAACCCTGGTCTCTAGAGTCATAGTCCATCACTCAAACCACTATATCACACTGGCTCAATTTTTCTATATCCAGAAATTAAGAAACCCAGAACTGATTAAAGTACTCCAGATGGAGCCTAGGTAGTGCAGAATATAGTACAACTATTTCTTCCCTTGACTTGGAAACTATGGTTCTATTAAAGCAGGCTAAATATTTTAATTCTGAAGTATTATTTGGCTTCTTTGTTGCAGCACCACACTGCTGGATGATGTTCAGCTTATGATCAACAATAGTCTCAAGGTCTTTTTCACACTACTCAAAACACTGAACTTAAAAACAACAGATCCCAGAAATATGTAGAAAATCACTGCTGTTTTCAAAAAACAATTTTTTGAAACAGTCCAGAGCAAGCCAACTTTGATGGAGTCTAACTCAATAGGAATGCCTATGTTTCAGTATCTTTTTGTTATCTGTATTATAACCAGATTCTAGAAACCACATACCGGTAGTTCATTTTCTCATAAGGTCTAGCCATTATCTTTGAGCTGCAAAATCCAACTGCTCAGAGTCCTTCTTTGCCCTTTATATATTACACAAATTAAACAATCTGCACCTGTCAGGCTTGCTTTGCCCAATTCATTGTGCTTCTGTTAGCTGTGGGAGAAGGGCAAGGAGCTAAGGAGAGGACCACAGCTCCATCCTTTTATCAATGGAATTTTTTTACTGTGTGTTTCCATTCTGTTATGTTCCACCAGATGTTCCTTATGAAACTTATCTTCCACTTTGTTGTTGTTTTGTTATTGTGTGCCTTAAAGTTGTTTCCGACTTATGGCGACCCTAAGGTGATCCTGTCATGGGGGTTTCCTGGCAGGATTTCTTCAGAGGAGGTTTGCCATTGCCTTCCCCTGAGGCTGAGAGTATGTGACTTGCTCGAGGTCACCCAGTGGGTTTCATGGCCAAGCTGAGAACCAAATTCTGGTCTCCAGAGCCATAGTCCAACAAACCATTATGTCACTCTGGCTCACCTCTTTTTTGGCCCCTTACATCTGACAGCCAATAGATTTTCTTTAGGTCCAACTTTTGAGGCTCTATATTTAGCAATTGGCCCAAGGAGATCTTTACTGCTCTCGGTGAAGTCCCTGGACCCATGGAAGGCTGCAGAAGCCCAGCTCCGTAAACCAGGCCTGCGGCCGTGGGGAATCCCCACGGGGGTTGGGGGACCAACCGGGTGTCACCCCCTCTTCCGGTGTGTCACCCCCCTTCTGAGGTGTCATCCAGTGTGGATTGCATCCCCCATACCCACCCACCCTGGTGACACTACTGGGTGGGAAGATCTTTGTGCTGCAAGTTTTTTCTCCCAACTGGGGAGTTGATTGTGATTGCTTGCAAAGTGTTCTGCAAATTACTATCATGCCTGGGCTTACTAGCCTCCTGTCCCTTATTACTCCTTTTGTGAGAGTTACTCTTACTCTCAGTTACTCTTTGTAAGCTCCCCTAGTGCACATTCCACTGCATTCATTTTATTACATACCCGTTGCAGACTTTTAAACATTGCTATCGTCATTTGGGCCGTTAGAAGACATTGTTCAGCTAATTAATTGAGGTTGGAGTTCTTTGAAAAGTTCAGAACATCTTCTTGTGTAGGGGAAGTAAAAATAACTGATGAATTACGTTCTCCTGAGTTGAGACAGGGGTTTCCTTACTCAATGCAGCAAACCTATTATTTAGAGTAATGGTAGATGAAATAGGCAAATTACTCACAGGACAGTTAGCTGTCAAAATTGCATCAGTCTTCAACTGCTTCACTGCTTTAGCCAGAGATTGATTTGGACTAGATCGCTGATGTTTATTTCCCATTGGGTTATCAATTCAAAATTCCACTCTGTACTCAAACAAAGAAAAATCCAGCTGTTCAGTTGCAAACATCCAATTCTTCCAGATCACTCAGAGCCGTTCCCTTTATCTTTCCTCTTTCTTTCCAAAAAACAAACAGGGCTGCAAAATATGCCTGGTGTTTCCTCTTCGGTAGAGCAGTTCTTGTTGTTTATGTTTCCAGTCAATTAACAAGTCCTTGGAATGTGGCTGAGATAATAAAACCATACAACACCAACTGTACTCCAGCCAGAATCATAATTCCTCTTTGTTATAAAAGGTTGTAAAAAGCTAAAAAAAACTATTGATAAAATAAGATTAAAAGGAGACGAAACGCAGCTAATAAAAAAAACTCTGCTCCTCAGATGATCTTAATATAATACTCTGGCAGATGACTTGAAGGCACTCAACAACAACAATGCCACAGTGTGATTTTTAAAATACATATAATCAATTGAAAGAATAGTAAACACGAGTGTTACCTCATCTGTGAATAACAAGACAAGGCATACTGTTGTTGCTGTTTTTTTAAATAAAATAAAATAAAATAATGAATTAATTTTAATTTCAGGGCTGTGATATTTTATCAATGATTTATAATGGCAACGTACCACTTTGCCCTTCAAGCGAATTTTCTGGGCAACTTACCAAAAATATTAAAGACAAGTCAAAACAGACCCCCCCCCCAAAAAAAAAAAAGAATGGAGACATTGAAAGAGCAATATGTGCAGAGCATTTTTATATTTCATCAGCAGCAGAGACATGTCATTGCTATGTTGGCAGACTGGCACCTCTGCCCAAAGTACACTCAACCGACTTATGGTGACAAACCTATCACAGGGTTTTCTTGGCAAGTTTTTTCAGAGGGGGTTTGCCATTGCCACCTTCTGAGGCTGAGAGTGTGTGACTTGTCCAAGGTCACCCAGTGGGATTTCAGGGCTGAGTGGGGATTTGAACCCTTGTCTCCGGAGTCATAGTCCAACCACTGATCAGCATATTAACTCCTGATTCCCAACACCAAAGAGGGTTCATGCAGATCAGGGATGGGAATGATGTGGTCCTTCAGACATTGTTTGGACTGCAACACCCAGCTGCCCTATCTAGCATTAGCAATATAGCAATAGCAGCTTCATTGATATACCACTTCATACTGCGCTATGCAGTCTCTATAAACGGTTTACAACTGTAAGCTAATTGCCAATGGCACGCTGGGCGCTGCAGCCTGAAAACCGAAGACTAAATAGAGTCAAAACATTCAGAGAGCAACATGAGCACCGTATTCCTATATCCACATTTCGCCAGCACCAGAAATATGTCATTCCCCAAGAGGCGAAGGCCGACGGAGATGTTGAGAAGATTGCCCAGAGCCTGATTTAACCATTCTTTTCCCAATTGCTTTTACTTTGTTCTGTTCTGTCTCGTGTGCTATATATTGTGAAGACTGTTTTTAAAATATTGCAAACAGCCCAGCTCATTTGACAGGATGGTGAAGAAAGATGATAGATAGACCCAGAAGCTTGACATCTTCACCGAAATGCAATGCTGATGAGCTTTGATGGTAGGAGAGGGAATCCGTACTAGATCATCCGCCACTTGATACGAAGGGCGAGAGTGTGTGTTTTCTTTCTATGTGCATTGTTACATAAACACTGCAGTTTGCTCTCCATATAGTGCAGGGGAGAGAAAAATCATCTGCTTTCTTTTTACATGAATGCTTTTAGCAGCTCACTGTGAAAACCTTGATCTCTGCTCCCTTTTTCGTTGCCATTAAACTGACTGGTCTAATTTAAAGCTAGCATGTTAAACTAGGGCTAGGGTAGTTGTTGTTGTGTGCCTTCCAGTCATTTGTGACTGATGGCAACCCTGAGGGTTCTCTGGGGCTGAGAGTGTGTGATCCGGCCCTAAAGTCATCCAGTGGGTTCCCATAGACAAGCAAGGATTTGAACCCTGGGCCCTAGTCCAGTGCTCAAACCACTACGCCATGCTGACTGTTATAGGTAAATATGGCATTAGTGAAATAACTAGGCCATAAGGGAGGTACAAAGACACAGTGCCTAGGAAAATGAAATTTGGGACTACTTCCAGAATCTCCAGCCAATCAGTGGATTCTGCTAGAGGATTCTGGGAGCTGTAGTCCAAAAAAACAACTCTCCCAAAGCTCTGCAAGGGCACAAGCATGCAGGTAAGGGGAACATTGTTCTTGTTTTCCTCCGAGTCATTTCCGGCTTATGCCAACCCTTAAGGCCCTATCATGGTGTTTTCTTGGCTATATTTAGTTCAGAAGAGGTTTGCCATTGCCTTCCCTTGAGGCTGAGAGTGTGTGACTCAACCAAGGTTGCCCAGTGGGTTCATGGTCCATTGGGGAATTGAACCCTGATCCCCAGAGTTGTAATCCAGCACTCAAACCGCTATGCCAGGCTGGAAACAGTATAAACACATAACAATAAGGAATTTGGCTCACATATTTGTCTTCCAAGCACCTGTTTCCATGAAAACTTTGTTGTTGTGCCTCCAAGTTATTTTGTACTTCTGTTGGCTATCATAGGGTTTTCTTAGCAAGTTTCTTCAGAGGGGGGTTGCCATAACCATCCTTTGAGGCTGAGAGAGTGTGACTTGCCCAAGGTCACCCAATGGGTTTTTATGCTCCATCAGGGAATCGAACCCTGATCTCCAGAGTCTAATAGTCTTATGCTCAAACTATTACAGGACTTGTTGTTTGTTCTTGTGAACCTTCAAGTCAATTCTGACTTATGGCGACCATAAAGGTGACTCTAATCTTGGGTTTTTGTGGCAAGATTTATTAAGAGGAGGTTTGTCATTGCTTCCCCTTGAGGCTGAGAGTGTGTGACTTGCCCAAGATTACCCACAGGGTTTTATGACTGAGCAAAGAATCGAATCCTGATCTCCAGAGTCATAGTCATATATATATATATATATATATATATATATATATACACACACACACACACACACACACACACATATATATATATATATATATATATATATATACAACAGCCACCCAGAACTGCTATCTTATCCACAGGGCTGTGTGCAGGGTGACCAGATGTCCTCCTTTTCCTGGACATGTCCTACAGTATTTCAGCCTTCTGTTCAGGAGGAACTCCAAAATGTCCTCCATTTCAAGCAGGGCTAAAGAAGCCTGGATTTACATTTAGAATCATAGAATCGTAGAGTTGGAAGAGACCCAAGGACCATCCAGTCCAACCCCATTCTGCCATGCAGGAACTCACAATCAAAGCACCCACAACAGATGGCCATCTAGCTTCTGTTTAAAAAGCTCCAAAGAAGGAGACTCCACCACCCTTCGAGGGAGTCTCTTCCATTGTCGAACATCTCTCACTGTCAGGAAGTTCCTCCTAATGTTGAGCTGGAATCTCTTTTCCTGTAGTTTGCATCCATTGATCCGGGTCCTGTTCTCTGGAGTAGTAGAAAACAAGCTTGCTCCATCCTCAATATGACATCCCTTCAAATATTTAAACAGGGCTATCATATCACCTCTTTACTGTCTCTTCCCCAGGCTAAACATACCCAGCTTCCCCAGTCTCTCCTCATAGAACTTTATGGTTTCCAGGCCTTTTAGTCGCCCTCCTCTGGACACACTCCAGCTTCTCAATATCCTTCTTGAATTGTGATGCTCAGAACTGGACACACTATTCCAGGTAAGACCTGAGCAAAGCAGAATAGAGTGGCACTATTACTTCCCTTGATCTATGCTTCTATTGATGCATCCTAGAATTGCATTGGCCTTTTCAGCTGCCGCATCACACTGTTGACTCATGTTCAACTTATGGTCTTCTAGGACTCCTAGATCCCTTTCACACATATAAATCTCATTAAGCCAGGTGTCCCCCATCCTATATCTATGCATTTCATTTTTTCTGCCTAAGTGCAGTACCTTACATTTCTCCCTGTTGAAATTCATTTTGTTAGAGGAGTGTTTTTCGCTCTTCATTGGTCACATCCCCCATTCGCCTGGAATGTCCTACATTTTGTGATGCCTTGTCCTCCTTTTCGGTCAGGACATCTGGTCACCCTGGCTGTGTATTATTGTCTGAATGCGTGTGTGTGTGAAAGAGAGAGAGAGAGAGAGAGAGGAGATCGACTGGGACATGTTGAAGCAGCCTAACAAGAGGCGAGTGTTCAAAACTCCCCTCTTCACCAAAAAAGAAAAAAGGAGGAAGGAAGGAAAGAAGGAAAAGACAGGAAAGAAAGAAAAGGAAGGAAGGAAGGAAGGAAAAAGAAAGGGAGGGATGGAGGAAGGGAATAGAAAGGAAGGAAGGGAAAAAAGAAGCAAAGAAAGAAAAAAGCAAAGAAGGAAAAGGAAGGAAGGAAAAAGAAAGGGAGGGAGGGAATAGAAAGGAAAGAAGGAAGGAAGGAAAAAAGAAGCAAAGAAAGAAAGAAGCAAAGGAAGGAAGGAAGGAAGGAAGGAAGGAAGGAAAAGAAAGGAAGGGACAGAGAGAGGGAGAGAGACGGGAAAGGAAGGAAAGGAAGAAGGGAGGAAAGAAAGAAAGAAGCAAAGGAGGAAAGGAAGGAAGGAAGGAAAAAGAAAGGAAGGGAGGGAGGGAAGGGAAAGAAGAGAGGGAGGAAGGGAGGTAAGAAAGAAGCAAAGAAAGAATGAAAGAAGCAAAGGAGGAAAGGAAAGGAAGAGAAAGGGACAGGGAAGGGAAGAAGGAAAAAAAGAAAGAAGAGGGAGATTTCGGTTTCTTCTCCGCCGGCGCTGCGGAGTCTCGCTCTGGGTCTTCTTTGTCTCCGAGGCTGCGTCCACATTGCCTGCAGCAGTCACCCGCTTTGACACCGCTTTAACTGCCAGGGCTCAAGGCGATGGAATTCTGGGAAGCGTAGTCCGTTGCGGCACCGTCGCCTTTGAGCCCTGGCAGTTAAAGCGGCGTCAAAGCGGGTGACTGCTGTATGCAGTGTGGATGCAAGGAGTGGGGGGGGGGCTGGTGGAAAGGGGGCCGGGGTGTGGATGATGGGTCTTGCCTGGACGTCAGAGGCTCCGCCTCGCCTTCTCTAGCTGTCCTCCTCTTGTGCCCGAAGGCGGAGGCAGAGGCAGAGGCTCCTCCGAAGAGGAAGGCAAAGAAAGGCAAAGGCAAAGGCAGGTAGAGAGAGCTTTACCTTACCTGCAGCCTCTTTCTCCTTCCTCCGGGAAGAAGCGGGGAAAGGCAGGCTCTGGTTGCCCGATCCGAGGCTGGTTCCTTGGGATCCAGCGCCTTTTCCTCGCGAACGGAGGGGATGGAGAAGCCGTTCAGCACCTCCAAGGGCTTGGGTTCCAATCCTGACCTGAGACCGGTGGATCCCATCATGGAATGGGTATGTTGTATCTCGTGTGTCTTCTGCCTTCAGGTCGTTGCAGACTCCTCCGAGAGAAGGTTTGCCCCTTCCCTCCCTTCCCCTCCCCTGAGGCTGAGAGAGTGTGACTCGCCCAAAGTCACCCAGTGGGTTTCCATGGCTGAGCTGGGACTCGAACCCTGCTCCTCCAGAGTCGTAGTCCAACGCGCCGACCGCTACGCGAGTCTTTCAGCACCGCCAAGGGCTCGGGTTCCAATCCTGAGCTGAGAATGGGGATGGGTGGGTTCCCATTTCTTCAGAGCCCGTTTGCCCTGGCCATCCTCTGAGGCTGAGAGAGTGTGACCTGCCCAAGGTCAGGCAGTGAATTTCCATGGCCAAATCGGGATTCGAACCCCATCAGAGGATGGCCATGGTGCTGCGTATTGCGTCCCTTCAAGTCAGTTCCGATTTAGGGCGACCCTAAGAAGAACCTACCCTGGGCTCAGGTTTTGTTCGGAGGAGGTTTGCCCTTGTCTTCCCCCGAGGCTGAGAGAGTGTGACTTGGTCAAGGTCAGCCAGTGAGTTTAATGGCCAAGCGGGTGTTGTTGTGTGCCATCGAGTCATTTCCGACTTATTGGCGACCCTACGCATGCTTTTTTTTTTTTTTTTTTTTTACCTTGGTGAGATTTGTTTAGAGGAGGTTTGCTATTGCCATCCTCTGAGGCTGAGAGAGCGTGACTTGCCCAAGGTCACCCAGTGGGTTTCCATGGCTGAGTGGGGATTCGAACCCTACTCTCCAGAGTGAGCTCAGTGCCTCGGTGGCTCCCAAGTAAAATAATAATAAATAATAATAATTTATATCCCGCCCCTCTGCAACGCAGTAAGTAAATAGATGGTGCTGTATGCTTTCAAGTCACTCGACTTAGGGCGACCCTTTCATGAGCTTTAGTTTTGTTCAGAGGCGATTTGCCCTTGCCTTCCCCTGAGGCTGAGAGAGTGTGAGTCGCCCAAGGTCACCCAGTGGGTTTCCATGGCTGAGCTGGGTGGGACTCGAACCCTGGTCTTCAGGGCGACAATCCAACGCTCTAGCCGCATAAGGGAATCCTTTCAGCTCCTCCAAGGGTTAGGGGTTCCAGTCCTGACCTGAGAGTGGGGGATCCGTGGGAGGAGAGGGGGGTTACTTTCGAGTGGACACGTGTCGGCTTGCACCGTCTGGATGGGCGCCTGCATGCAGGGTTCCATGCTGAAAAGGACAGGACTGGAAGGGAGGCTTCCTTTTCCTTCTCCTGGCGTAGCCGAGATGCAGGAGGAGATGGATCGCGCTTTAGGATCGCGATCCTTGGCATGCCTTGACTCCCGGGAGCTCAGAAAGACCCCCTTCTTGTTGTTCCCGACTTATGAGGTTTTCCTATCCTGGGGTTTTCTTGGCAAGAGTTATTCACATGAGGTTTACCATTGCCTTCCCCTGAGGCTGAGAGAGTGTGACTTTCCCACAGCTCACTCAGTGGTTTTCCATGGCCCAGCTGGGATTCGAACCCTGCACTCCAGAGCCGTAGTCCAACACTCAAACCATTGCACCACTTGAGTTAAACCCAGGCTTGCTCAACACCAACGGTTATAGGTCTGGCTATTGCTCTCAGCCTTGGACCAGGAGTCTGGAGGAGAGCAGGGTTCAAATCCCAACTCTGCCATGGAAACCCACTGGGTGACCTTGGGCAAGTCATACTCTCTCAGCCTCAGGGGAAGGCAAGGGCAAACCTCCTCTGAACAAAACCTGAGCCCAGGGTAGGGTCTCCTTAGAGTCACCCTAAATCGGAACCGACTTGAAGACACACAACACACAACACACCCATTCCATGGGGTTTGAATCCCGATTCGGCCATGGAAACCCACTGGGTGACCTTGGGCAAGTCATACTCTCTCAGCCTCAGGGGGAGGCAAGGGCAAACCTCCTCTGAACAAAACCTGAGCCCAGGGTAGGGTCTCCTTAGAGTCACCCTAAATCGGAACCGACTTGAAGACACACAACACACAACACACCCATTCCATGGGGTTCGAATCCCGATTCGGCCATGGAAACCCACTGGGTGACCTTGGGCAAGTCACACTCTCTCAGCCTCAGAGGATGGCCAGGGCAAACCCCCTCTGAAGAAACTTGCCACGAAAACCCCATGATGGGTTCACCTTAGGCTCACTCACTACTGTAAGGGGGTTGGAAACTCTTCTTTCTCCAGAGGATTGCAGCCAGGTGGAGCACACCTTGCAAACTGCAAGTTGGTCCCCTGGGTTGCAGAGCTCAGTGGCATGGGTGGTTTGATCTTGCTTTGTGATCTATGTGGCTCTCTGTGTTTCTTTTTTGGGGGGGTGGAGGGTGTCCTCTTGCAAGATTGCATGATCCCATCTGCCAGTGTAAATGCCTTGTGTGGTTGTCATCTCCCACTTCAACCCAAGTCACTGTGGCAGGGATGTGTGACAACTTTTGTCTCCCTTAGGTTTGGATGGAAGTGACTGCGGGTTACAAGTGTGTCTGACCACATTTTTCTGGATGCTGACTGTCTTCCCCAAGAGATGTTCGATGCCCGGCTTGAGAAAGGATGCTGCTTTCATCCCACTTGAAGACAAAGGTACTCTTCAGAGATTGTTACTACAGATGAGGCAATTGCTTCAGTCACTTTGCAGCACATAAAAGGGGTGGGGGGGGGAAATCTTCAGAATTTTGTGTCTGTGTGTGTGTGTGTGTTGGTCAGAATATTCATTTGCTTTACAAATACCAAGCTATGAAAGAGAGGCAGTAAGGTGAGTTGTGTTGTTGTTTTAACATACCTGTGTTTTTGCAATGCAGTCAGAGGTGGGGTGAGTGGGTCTATTTGTTGGGGTTCAAGCCTATGCAAGGAGCCCTTTTTCGGAAGGGAGGCTTGCTTCTCCATTTTAAGTAGGAGGGTAGGAGAGGTACTTTGCATATTCTCGGAGGGATCATTCTGCATTGCTCATGGGAGTAGAATTCAGAGAGAATCTGTTAGTCTGGAAAATCAGCATGCCAAGGGATCTTCTAGCACCCTTGAGACTGACTGAAAGAAAAAAGCTGGGAGCATAATAGGATCCGGAATGCTGTTTTTTTAGCACCGGAGGAATAATCTGAAGAGAAATGGAGATGTTGCACTGCTACAGCTGAGTGCTTCTCACCATGATGAGAAACTGGCCAGGAGAGCAAGATATACATGTCATCCATAAATACTATCCAAGGGTAGGACCAGACCTAATGGTTTGAAGTTGCAGAAGAATAGATTTTGATCGAACATTAGAAGGAACTTCTTGACAGTAAGAGTGATTCAGCAAATGGAATCAATTGCCTAGAGAGGAGGATGTCTTCAAAAAAGAAGCTGGGCAAATACCTGCTGGGGATGCTTTTCAGATGGAGATCCAGCCAGAGTTTGCACTTGTTGGCCCATAAGGCACCTTCCAAATCTATGATTCTGTGGTTTTATAGACTTGAGTCTATTTCTTCAGATTCAGATTTTGTAGACTTGGTTCACTCCATGCATCTGAGGAAGTAGACCAAGTCTACAAAAGCTTATGCTACAACTTCTTTTGCACAGTTAGTCTCAAAGATGCTACATTTTGCATACATTCTGTATTGCATAATAGACTTCACCATGGTATCTTTAAAATGGGCTCCCGCCCTTGTGCCTGCCAGATGTAGAGGACTACAATGCTGATCATCCTTAGCCAGCATGGTGGGTAGTCTCTGGGGACAGTGGGAGTTGCATCCTCCCCCCCCCCCCCAACCTACAGCCTTTTAGGTGTAGACTGAGAGATCTTGTAGTACCTTTGAGACTGAAACTGGGTATATATAGGTCTCTCCCTGGCGTTCCACTCTGAAGAAATAACTTAAGTGTACAAAAGCTCCTTCTTTCTTTCAGTTAGTCTCAAAGGTGCTACAACATCTGTCTACATACTGGTTCTACAGACTAACACAGCTGTATCTTTGAATTCTATCCTTTTAAGTATGTTGAAGTGGTGGCTGGGGCAAATGGGAGTTATAGTTCAACACATTTGGTGGGCAACAAGTTGGGAAAGATCCAACAGACAATGCTAAAAGGTCAAATGAGGACGAAGGAGGTTGGGAATTACACAGCCAAACACCTTGCCAGGGCTTGCAAGAGATTTTTCTTCTGCTTATGCCACTCTAAATGCCACTCTTCTGCAGTATTGTTTGCAAGAAGCTGCATGTAACTGGTATATTCCTTGAATTGTTAATGCTACTAAGGTGCTACTAAGGTGCTATAGGAAAAGCAGACAAGTGGGCTTTGTGTTTAAAGAGTCAGTGTGGTGTAGAAGTTTGAGTGTTGACTAGGACTCTGGGAGGCAAAGGATCAAATCCCTGCCCAGCCATGGAAACCCTGGGAGAATTGAGTTGGAATCACTGCTTGGTCCACTGGGAACCCACTGGGAACCCACTGGGAGACCTTGGGCAAGTCACACTCCCTTAGTTTCAGAGGAATGCAAAGACAATCGCCTCCTGAACAAATCTTGCCAAGAAAACCTTATGGTAGATTTGCCTTAGGGATGCTCTAAGTTAGAAAAGACTTGAAGGCACACAGCAGCAACAACAACTACAAGGCATTTTCAAAAGGCTCATTATTAATATGGTTTTTCTTTTTCTGTTGCATTTACAGGTGGGGAAAACATTTATAAAAATGGACTTAAGACTCGTTTGCGAATGCGTCCTTAGTGTGTTCCATGCCTACGCTTGCCAGATTGGTGCTCTTCTAAACTGGGAGCATGCCAGAGCTCTGAAATAAAGCACATCTATCATCTTTTCCAGAACTATGATATTATCTTGGGGGTAAAAAAGGACAGCTGCTTAATTTAGAAGAAGCATCTCTATCTGGTGTCTACACCAAGCAATGCTCCCCTGCTGATCGCCGCATGATGGATTGGTCCCCAAATTTCACTTGCTTCTCAGTCACTACTTTGGCAGAGTCCAACCAGACTGGCTCTGACTCCTCTGTGGACCTCCCGGCCATTGGCCCATCCTTGTCAGTATTCAGTGTCCTTATCTTGACCCTTTTGGCCATGTTGGTGGTGGCCACCTTCCTTTGGAACTTGCTGGTGCTGGCGACCATCTTGCGGGTGCGCACTTTCCACCGCGTGCCCCACAACCTGGTGGCTTCTATGGCCATCTCGGACGTGATGGTGGCTGCCCTGGTGATGCCTCTCAGCTTGGTGCATGAGTTATCTGGGCGACGTTGGTGGCTGGGGAGGGTGATGTGCCAAGCATGGATCTCCTGTGATGTGCTATGTTGCACAGCTAGCATCTGGAATGTCACCGCCATTGCCTTGGATCGCTACTGGTCCATCACCCGGCACCTGGAATACACTCTGCAGACCAGGAGACGTATCTCCAACATCATGATTGCTCTGACTTGGTTCCTCTCGGCCATCATTTCCTTGGCCCCTGTGCTCTTTGGCTGGGGGGAAACGTACTCAGAGGGCAACGAAGAGTGCCAAGTCAGCCGGGAGCCTTCGTACACCATCTTCTCCACCTTTGGGGCATTTTATTTGCCCCTCTGTGTGGTGCTTTTTGTATACTGGAAAATCTACAAGGCAGCCAAGTTTCGCATTGGATCACGCAAGAGCAATTCTATCACTCCAATCACACCTGAAGCCCTGGAGGTGAGTTTTTTGCAGTGCTTGGAAAAGTTCCCCTCTTTTGGCACTACAGCTCCCAGAAATCCTCCAGCCAGTATCGGAATTGTAGTCTTAAAAAGGGAACTTTTCCAAGGTCTTATTCTTTGTCAGGTATGGCTGCCTCTTCTCTGGGATAGTGCAGTGTGTGTAAGTATGCCATGAGCTAGTTGAATTTCATCTTAGCATAATGGCGACAACTATGGTGTATGTTTATAGAGCATATTATTATAATATACATATTATAATAGATATAATATATATTATTACATTTCTTTTCTATTAAGAATGCAAGGCAGGTAACAAACACCAATAAAATGGAATAATAAAACCATAAGAAATCATCACTATAATTGGTAAGCATCAAAACAGTTTAATATTTGAATTTTTAAAACTAATACACTGCCCTGATGTTCTTTAGAGAGCCAGCATGGCATAGCGGTTTGAGCATTAGGCTATGACTCTGGAGACCAGAGTTCGATTGCTACCTTGGCCATGAAACCCAGTGGGTAAACTTGAGCAAAGAGGGGCAAACCTCCTCTGAACAAATCTTGCCAAGAAAAGCCCAAGAAAAGCCTTAGGGTCACCATAAGTTGAAAATGACTTAGAGGCACCAACACACACACAGTGTGCTTCAGACTGTGTTATACTACAGTTTGCTTACATTAAGCCCAAGCAGTTGAAAGACCTTCAGTTCAAATTATAGTTCAGCAGGGTGTAATAGTTTGGTGTTGGACTAGGACTTGAGAGACCAGGGTTCGACTCCTCAGCCATGAAAACCCAGTGGGTGACCCTGGGCAAGTCTCACTCTCTGAGCCTCATAAGAAGGTCATGGTAACCCGCCTCTGAACAAATCTTGCCAAGAAAGTGTAGGTTCACCACTGAAGGCACACCACAAGAAGAATGGGCTTGCCAGGCAAAATGCAAAATATTTCACGCTTTTCCAAAGCAGAGATCCAAACAGGTGCCTGACAGTATTGTTGGAACCAATAGATGGCAAAGGTAGAGGATTCATTTCTTAAATTTGGCTAGACAAATGGGGCTTGCAAAAAAAAAAAAAATGGAACTGGGTGCTTTATTCCAGAATAGAGACAGCTGGGCCCTTTTCCAGGATACACTATCCTGTCTGGACTGCCTCTCCAGTTTTTTCTATCACCCTGCCCAAAAGTCAGGATCCTGGGATTTGTAGTTTGTACTGGCACCATAGGTCTCTGACAGATAAGGGCAAAAATCTCACAAGACTAAAAATCCCAAATTCATAGCTTTGCGCCATAGCATTTAAAG
This sequence comes from Phrynosoma blainvillii, assembly GCA_026167975.1. NCBI lineage: Eukaryota > Metazoa > Chordata > Lepidosauria > Squamata > Phrynosomatidae > Phrynosoma > Phrynosoma blainvillii. The sequence goes on from JANUYF010000005.1 coordinate 11,921,266, forward strand.
CAATGTCAAACTGCATTATTTCTGCAGTGCAGATGCAGCTGTTGATATATTTAACAGGCAGGACAACCTGCCTGATGCACCTTGTATTCAGTTTGCAGCACACACCTGCTTCCTTTGACTAGAATTAAAAGCTTCCCAATTTTGTTATTTACTTACTCATTTATTTTATATATAATTTATAATTTGAAATTCTATCTCTAAATAAATCATTGCTATCCCAAACTGTCCTTTGATTCCATTTATATACCGTAGATTAGAACATGGCAACCGCTTACAATTTTGCTTGCTCACTTTTAAAAAAGTCAGTCAAGAAACATAAACAATATTTTATTTTAAAAAAGGAAAAGGAAAAGGAAAAAAAATGTTTCCAGCGGTGGATAATCTTAAAAGATCAAGATTGGAGGTCTTGTGTTATTAAAGATAGGCAGCAAGCAAAGGAGTTGCAATTCAACAGGTGAAGGCTTTCCAGAGATGCTGTGATAGGGTTTTTCAGGAAGGTAGGAAGGTAGCTGCCTTTTGCTGGGTCGGACCCATGGTTCACAACAGCTCATTCCATTGCCAAAACTGATTGCAGTTCTTTAGTCTGCTTGATTTCTGCTGTCACACTTTTACCCCATAAACAGGGGGCAATGCTACTTTGTTTTATAAATGTGGCAACTAAGGGGGAGATAGAATAAATGGAACTGCCCTTTTGTGGTACCTGAATATCTGCAGCCAGAATTGTGGTGAGGTGATTGCCTTACTATGTTAATGGCAGGGCTGGCCCAGAGAACTGTAATTGTAATCATAATTGTAGTAGTAATAATAGTAATAATTACAAGCCACAGATGCTGCGAAACATCAGAACGGAACTCTTCTAGAACGTCCCGAAAAACCCACAAAAAACTATTGATGCTCATGATGCCATGAAAGCCTTTAACCTCACAATTATTATTATTATTTCTTATCCGCCTCTCCCCATGGATCAAAGTGGGGAACAATAACAATTAACAAATAACATCAGTTAAAATACACATTAATTTAAAAGGACGAATAAGATATGGACCGGGAAGGGACCTGAATCTTCATTTATAGACTCATAGAATCATCGATTTGGGAGAGACCACAAGAACCATCCCGTCCGACTCCCTGCTATGCAGGAACTCACAATCAAAGCACTCCTGGCGTTCTGATGTGAACCGGATAATAGAACCCTGGATGCATCTACACTGCAGAATTAATGCACTTTGATGCTACTTTAACTGCCATGGCTCAATGCTGTGGATTTGTAGTTTTGTGAGACATTTAGCTGTGCTACCAGCACAAACTACAAATCCCAGGATTGTATAGTATGGAGCCATGGCAATAAAAGTGATGTCAAACTGCATTAGTTCTGCAGTGTGGCAGCAGCCTCTGTGTACTCAACAGTTTAACTGATGGTAGAACTGTGTGGCATTGTGTTTGCTGACAGTCACTTGCTTTCATGCATTGTGTTAGTGTGTGAACAGCTGTTCCCTCCACTCCTTTCTTCCAAACTACACAGTCATAAATGGACTGTGCTTTATGTTTACAGTACTAGTGAACTGAAGGAGTTCATCTGGATTTTCTGCCTCAGACAGACACCACCTTTTTCTGTCTTGTGGGATCTCTTGCTAGTTTGCCAAGCAATGCGGGAAACTCGACTGCATAATTGTATAGTGTATAAGTCTAGCAATTTTAGTCAAAAAATTGACCAAAAAAACTGAGTTGACTTATCCGTTGATCAATGTAAGTATTGTACTTTAACTCTTAAATATTAAAATATTAAAAGGGAGCCATCCCTGATGAAAGGCAAGAGTGTAATCTGTCCTGGAAGTACTGACCCCCCTTTATTCTCTCATCCATCCAGCCTTTAGTCTGAGGACAAACATCCTGCTGAAATTTTGTAAGTTTTTTGGCATTGTTTTCCTTTGCTTCATCTCTTAGATCCTTTGTTACATGCCCCTAAGTTTTACCCTCAACATATCCATGGGTCATATCAAAATCCATAATTTTGGCTACAAAACAAGCCTTTGACTTATACATGAGGTCAATTTACAGTTGAGTATATACGGTAAGTGTGTCATCTTGGACACACTTGTGCTGCTTGGTCTTTGGGGATATGGTGATGGTCATACAGCTACATGAGTAATTGTACAAATACACAGGGTGAGGAGGGTCATGGTTTCCATGTCAGTGGGGCAGTCAATTGACTTCAGGTTTTCATATGAACTTTAAAGGAGTTATCCATGCTGCTGAACCCTGGCTGCCAAAATAGATCCCAGGACCTCGGGTAGCTCTTTTAAAGGCTAAAAGCCCAACTGGATTGATAATCCCACTTGCATGGAAACCACCAGCCCTTATTGCATACAAGGGATGAAAAAAGAGAGAAGAGGAGGGTGAGATCTTGCTTTTCCAAGACTCAACTAAAAGCAAATCACTGCAGCCTCTTCTAGCTTTTTCTATTCTGTGTTCTTTCTGAATAATAACGCTTTGCCATCTTGACCACCCTCTGATTTCTCTTGGCCACACATGTCCGAGTTATCATCTGAGAAATGTTGGATATAGAAAGTATGTTATACAGCGGGCCCTTGGTGTCCCCTGCGGGGTTGGTTCCAATACTCCCCATGGATACCAAATTTCATGGATGCTTAATTCATATTAAATACAGTGGCATAATAAAATGGTATCTTTTATATAAAATGGCAAAATCAAGGCTTACCTTTTGAAATGTATATATTTTTTGAATATTTTCAAAATGTGGATGCTTGAATCCGTGGATAAAGAATCTGTGGATATGGGGCACCGACTGTACTGGCTATTATGTTTTTTGGATTAGTTCCCAGAATCTGATTGGGTGATTTTTTTTTTGTTCTCTAAAAAAGAAATTCTCAATTTTTGGGTCAGTTCCCCAAAAGCCATATCTTAGCTCCGCAAAGCTCACAAGGACATTTCTGGCCAGTCACCTCCTATCATTTAGCACTCTCATCTTCTTCACTCGGCTATATTGCAACCTGAGTTATTCAATGGTTTGTCTCCAGACAGCCCTCCAGGCAGGTAAAGTATATCTAGTACCTGGCTATTGACCAGTCAAAAGCATCCCCCCATCATGATGATTTAATCCAGCATCCTCCAATACGTTTTAAGGAACCTTCTTTGCTATATAAAAGAGAAATTTCTCTCTACTCTTCATACAATAGAACTGAACTTCCAATTATAATATTGTTAGCCAGAAAGCTGTTAAATGCCATATCCCCTGCCTTACCTCTTCCAGATCTCTGCATTATATTGAAGCCAACAGCTACTTTTTTGCAGCTTGGCAATGTGCAAAGCTTGGAAACTGGTCCAGCCCAAGGCAGCAGAACCTGCTCAACCTTTGCCATCGTGCTTTAATCTTGCAACTTCAGCCCAGACACAGCCTTGAGTGCATTGCCTTGCAGCTCCTATTTTACATTTAATTCACTTTTTTATTTCCTGTGCTAGGTCTGGTAGAGCAGGTACTGACATTCTTCTTGTCTAAAAGATGCATGACAATAAAACCTTCCAAAAACAAAAACAAACCTTTTTTGTTTTTAAAAAAAGTAACCGGTAGGCTTTCACAGAAGCCAAAGATTTTAAGGAAACAAAAGTATGTGAAAAAGGAGAGGCAGCTAGTGAGGTTCCAGTTCTAGCAGTTCTTGCCTAGGGGGGGTGAAACAGCAACATAAGCCCAGATGTGCATGAGAGCACTGAAAAGTAAACAAAAGATATCAGTGAAGGGCTGGAAAAGGGTCTTGCAATTCCCCATCCACAAGTAATCCCTAGAAAGTAAACTGAGCAGCTACATAGGGTACTTTTGTCACAGCCTTCCTCACAATTTAATTTAACCAACCAATTCATATAATTTATATACCACCCTTCTCCCAATATAGGACCCAAAGCGCCTTCCAGTATAGGTTAAAACAACATAGCTAAAACATTATGTAGTACAAAAGTTATTTTAAAAGAAAAATTAGACAAGCCATCCAAGTAAAACATTAAACAATTAATGTGCAATAGCAGCTTCATTTATATACTGCTTCATACCGCACTATGCATTATATACCGCTTCATACCGCACTATGCAGTCTCTAAGCGGTTTGCAACATCGTAGCACTTTTGAGACTAATTGTGCAAAACAAGTTGTAGCATAAGCTTTCGTAGACGTAGACCTCCTGCTGCTTGCCTGGTATGGTGCCATTGTGGGACAGGCTGACTGGAACAAAGAGTTAGAGCACATGTAGAGGAGAAGTGGCAGCAGAAAAGGAGCTTTCCCATTTGGGATGCTGCTTAAGCTTTGTGAGCTTTGCTTGGACTTGACCAGCAGGTTGGAGCTGCACTGCTGCTTGTTTTCTTTGTCAGACAGGCTGAGAGAAGAGGTAGAAGAAGAAACAATGCTTATGTGTGGGAGGGGGATGGCTTGAAGCTGTGTGGGGAAGGCACGTCTCTGGAGAAGGAGTGTCCAAGATTAGTTCTTCAAAAGAATCCTTTGCCTCTCTTGCCTTTCTTGGACTGAAAGTCTGGGGAGAAAAGTTGGAAGCTGGCTGCATCCCTCTCTGTCCTGGTGAAGAACGATTGAGAGTCCTTCCTTGTCAAGGAGAAGCTTCTCTTTTTCCACCAGGCCACCTTAGGAGCAACAACTGAACAGCTGGTTGAGCAATGACCAAGAAGCCTCTCAGCCATGCAAGCCTTTGCTGCAAGGCTGGCACAGATGAGAGGCTTCTTAGTTGCTGCTCAGCCACTCGGTTGCAGCTCCAAAGGTGACTGGATGCAAAGTGAGTAATGACTAAGGGGGGAAGCAGACGACGCAAAGTGCCGTCTTCAGCGCAAGGAAGGGGAGGGGCAGCCAGCACCTTCGGGCCTAGTGTAAGAAGAAGAGACCTCCCTCCATTCCATCCAGTGTCATCTGAGGGAGAGACACTAGGCCCAGCACCTTCGGGCCTAGTGTAATAATAATAATAATAATAAGTTTTATTTATAGCCCGCCCCTCTGCTAGGCAATCGGGGCGGGTTACAGCATTTTAAAACAGCACAGTTAAAAACATTCTCTCCAAACATAATCCCTCCACCCACCCCTTAAAACAAGATTAAACCAAAAAATAATTAAAACAACACAAGAATAAATTAAAAACTCAATCCGGAGTCAGTGGTCAATGAGCAAGTTGTCCCTCTCCATGGACAGATATTATTCTGGGAAGGCCTGCCGGAAGAGATCCGTCTTTACTGCCTTCTTAAAGGCAGCAAGGGTGGTTATCAGACGGATCTCATCCGGCAGGCCATTCCACAGTCTGGGAGCGGTAGCGGAGAAGGCCCTCTGGGAGGTGTAAGAAGAAGAGACCTCCCTCCATTCCATCCAGTGTCATCTGAGGGAGAGACACTAGGCCCAGCACCTTGGGGCCTAGTGTAAGAAGAAGAGACCTCCCTCCATTCCATCCAGTGTCATCTGAGGGAGAGACACTAGGCCCAGCACCTTCGGACCTAGAGTAAGAAGAAGAGACCTCCCTCCATTCCATCCAGTGTCATCTGAGGGAGAGACACTAGGCCCAGCACCTTCGGACCTAGAGTAAGAAGAAGAGCCCTCCCTCCATTCCATCCAGTGTCATCTGAGGGAGAGACACTAGGCCCAGCACCTTCGGACCTAGAGTAAGAAGAAGAGCCCTCCCTCCATTCCATCCAGTGTCATCTGGGGGAGAGGACACTAGGCCCAGCACCATCGGGCCTGGAATAAGAAGAAGAGCCCTCCCTCCATTACCATCTGATGTCATCTGGGGGAGAGACACTAGGCCAAGCACCACCCAGCCTAGAATAGGAAAGAGGGATGAGATTCGAATGTATCTGCTTTAATGTTTGTTTTGATGTTTTGAAATGCTGTGTGCCGCCCCGATTGCCTAGCAGAGGGGCGGGATATAAATAAAAATTATTATTATTATTATTATTATTATTATTATTATTCCTGAAGGCATTGTTGGAGCGCAGGTGCTCCGAGGATGCCTGTCCGCTGCAACGTCCGCACACGCTGCGGCAGAAGAGGCGCCGAAGGTGCGCCAGCAGCCTTTTGCAGTGCACCTTTGGCGTCTTGTGAAAGGAGTGCTATTTTAGCACTCCTTCCTGGGGTTGGGACACTGCACTGTGGGGCCGAGGTGTGCGGATTCCTCGGCCCCGATCCGCAGCTTCCCGGGGCGGCCCATGGCCGCCCGTCTGCTTAGCCCCTGAGATAGGTTGTGTTGAATTTGCAGTAGAACTGTAGACCTAATATCAAGAAATTGGGTTTGGGGCAGGGGGACACTAGGGTTGACCAGCAGGTTGGTCAGCACAAGTTAGCATTTCCCACCAACACGAGGAGCAGAAATTTTCACAGGCTTCACAATTTTTTGCTTTGGTGTAGCCTTTGTAGGTGCCTTTGTTGTGGAGGGTACAGTCTTCTTGGTTGCCTGCTTAGCCTTCTTTGCTTCCTTGACAGCTCAAATGGCCTGCTCCCATTGAGCTTTTCGCACCTCAGGCTTCTAATTTCTCTTGGCCAGTGGGTGACCATGGGCAAGTCACTCTCTCTCAGCCTCTGAGGATGGCAGTGGCAACCCGCCTCTGAAGAAACTTGCCTCTAAAACCCCATGATAGGTTCACCTTAGGGTCTCCATAAGTTGGAAATGACTCGAAGGCACACAACAATAACAAGTGTTGTTGCCCAAGAGGAAAGGGGGCAGTAGCCTGGAAGTTTGGGGACAACTAGCCTAGAGGCAGCCACCAAAAAAGCTTTCTTCTGTGCCCTCTCCCCAAGATTGCGAGATTTAGGTCCAAAACACACTGCAGAAATAATCCAGTTTGAGTCCGCTTTAATTGCCCTGGCTCAATGGTAGGGAATTCTGGGAACTGTACATTTGTGAGACACTAGGGGCCTTTACAGACTTCCAGAAATAATGCAGCTTGAGGCCACTTTAACTGTCCTGGCTCAGTGCTAAGGAATCATGGGAACTGTAGTTTATTGTGGCACCAAAGCACTCTGACAGAGAAGGCTCAATGTCCCAGAAAAAAATACAGTTCCCATGATTCCCTGGCACTGAGTCAGGACAGTTAAAGTGGCCTCAAGCTACATTATTTCTGGCAGTCTGTAAAGGCCCTTAGCCTTCTCTATCAGAGAGCTCTGGTGCTATAATAAACTTGTAACTTGCAACTGCTAAGTGTGCCTGAAGGAAGGTGCCTTCATGTCAGAGATAACCTTTTCCCACTGTAGATTTCTTACTTAGAATAAAAGCCTTCCTTTACAACTATTTCTCTCATACACTCCTTTCATGTGCCTTTTGCTTGGTTTTATCCTCTTCCTGGGGGAGCGGAGGAGGGAGGAAAGTCTTTGCAGCATCAGAGACAGAAAGTGCAAGTGGAACCCCAAAGATATTTCCTGCTGAGTTACTAGGGCAAGTGAAGGGCAAATCAGTAGTTAGTGGCAGCTCAGTTTGTTTAGATGGTCTCAAGGGATCCCATCCAGCTCAGGCAGATGCAGCAGGAGGATCAAAGAGCTCTCCCAGCAAGTGAGGCTGCTATGATGAATTGTAACAAGAGTCCTGTTTCTGATTTTTGCAGCTTTGCTTGCCAGTGGGAAGGGGCTGGAAACATCAGCCATTATTTCATGATGAGCCGTGGGACATGGCTCCTTTGCCTAAAGTTACTATTCTCTTTTGGGCAGGGGGGTGCATTTATATAGTCTTACAGTAAGACAACGAAGGTCCAAAACACGTTGCAGAAACAATCCAGTTTGAGATTACCGGTACTTTAACTGCCCTGGCTCAATGCTAGGGAATTCTGGGACTTGTAATTTTGTGAGACATTTAGCCTTCCCTGCCAGAGAGCTCTGGTGCCACAATAAACTTGGATATGGGACAGTTACCGATCTGTAACTTTAAGTTGTGAATCTGTAACTGCAATACAGAATGTCAGCCAAAATTTCTAAGTTCTGGGGCTTGGGAGGGTAAGAATGTGTAAGGAATTGTTGAGAAGGTTAGAAGATGTGAAAAAGGGAAGATTTGTAGCATTTGTAGAGGGGTGAAAGAGGGAGTCTGCAGGAGGTAGGAGGATTATGTGAAAGTAGAGAAAAGAATGAGGTAGAAGGGGAGAAGAGTGAGAAGTAGGTTAGGAGAGAGATGCAGAGAGCAAAGCAAAGCAGCTTCATTTATATACCGCTTCATACCACGCTATGAGGTGTCTAAGCGGTTTACAACTGTAAGCTCATTGCCCCCCAACAGAGAATAGAGGATGATTGGAAGGAATCTATGATGAATGTTTGAGGAGGTATAATGAATGGGTTAAAATTCCAGAAGTTAAAAGATAATAAGAATGAGAAGGAATGTGCTTATTCTTTTTGATACTGTTAGATGTCAGAGTGTTGTATAGTATAAAATTAAATGTTTGATGTAATGAACAATGGGAGGATGATATTTGTTTGTTTGAATGTTGTAAAATTTGAATATATATATATATGAAATTTCCTTTAAATTCTGGGATTTGTCTACATGGGCATTGCCACCCCATAACCTCACCCCACCATGAGATGAGGTGGAGAGCAGACAGGCTCACAAAGTACTCCTGTCTGAATATTATATTTGTCTTTGGTAGGTAAAGGAAGCCTCCCAGCAACCCCAGATGGTGTTCACCGTCCGCCATGCCACGGTGACCTTCCAAACTGATGGAGACACCTGGAGGGAGCAGAAAGAGAAGAAAGCTGCCCTGATGGTGGGCATCCTCATTGGCGTCTTTGTGCTGTGTTGGATCCCTTTCTTCATCACTGAACTCATCAACCCGCTCTGCTCCTGTGACATCCCACCCATCTGGAAAAGCATCTTCCTTTGGCTCGGCTACTCCAATTCCTTTTTCAACCCCTTGATCTACACCGCCTTCAACAAGAACTACAACAATGCTTTCAAAAACCTGTTCTCCAGGCAGCAATGAATGTTGTGCTACTAGAGATCAGAAGACCTTTAAAAGAAAAATCTTCCTTCCCCACCTTGCAGAGAGAGAGGGACGTCAACACAGAGAGTCCCTATAGAGAAATTTAGATGTTTCCAGATAAGCTGTTGGTATCCCAATGTAACAAAAATGTATTTGTGAATTCAGACAGTTTCCCTGAAGACAGCTCTTCTCTTGTGCAGACACCTTATTTCTCCCTAGGGCTTAAAAAAGCAATATTTTGTTGCTAAGAGAACCTAATTTTTTCCCCAGTTTATGTTCCAATAGCAGTTCTCAGTGTTGTGTAGAACATCAGCATCTGTGACTGTCATGGCCTTTCGCTAGATGACACCTGTAATATCACTTGCAATGAGTGGTATTAACTTCCTCCCCCTCTTACTGTCCATGTATCTTTTTATGAAAAGAAAAGGAAAAAAAGATTGCTGTTATTAGTTTTTTGTGGGTTTTTTCGGGCTGTGTGGCCATGTTCTAGAACATGGCCACACAGCCCGAAAACCCCACAAAAAACTATGGATGCTGGCCATGAAAGCCTACGACTTCACATTGCTGTTATTATTTTTAACTCCTCAGAGAACCTAAGCCCCTTTGTATTGCTCAAACACAGTATTCATTTGGCTCTAAAATGGAGGAGAAAGAGACAATGTTGAACAGAGGCAAAACACCTTGAAAAGAATAGTTTAATGTTGTACTATTTCATTACAGAAGGCTGTTTCAAATGCATAGGGGCCTGTGGTCAATTTCCCTCTAGACCACCAGCACCATTCCTCAGTCTCTCAAAGCAAGCCCCAATACTTCTGTTTTTACTCTACAGTCCTTCTCAAAATGGCAACAGGATGTTCTGTCACTTCCTGATGCCATTTTGAGAAGGGCTGCTGGAAGAAAGTGGATGTTTTAAGGAGTAATATGAGATTCTGGGGCATTTGTGGGGTTGAAGTGGGTTATTTTTAGCATGTTTTCATGCATTTGGTGGGCTTTCTGTCTGACTTTTGCATAAAAATTGCCCCTTTTGGGGGACTTTGGTGGATGGTGAAAAGTTTCAGAGGCTACTAAAGTAGAACAGGCTGCACTTTTCCAACCCCTGAGTTACAGTATCAAAAACTAGGCTAGGATATAAAGAACCAGAAAATTGGTTCTACACCCCCAGCTGGGCTTTGTAGTCCAGGTTTTTCACAGAGAGCTTCTCCCGCTCCCCAACCCAAATACTACATGAATGAGAAACCACTTTTGAACCCAAGGAAACATTCACAATCAGTTAGTTATTATATAGTCTATGAAAAGAATGAAAGCTTGGGAAATTTCCTTTTTTGGACTACCAAAAAACCCACATCCTAGGATTCTGGGAACTGTAGTCTAAAGAAGTAATTTTTCTAAGCTCTGGAAAGGGTGTCCAAGTTAGAAAAGGAAGCCTGAAATAACATTTTAGATCCTGTGTATGTTTCCTATGCTATCGTTCCACAGTCTCCTGTGTAACAATAAGAACAAAACCAAGACAGACTCAATATATTTTCATCATTTCTTGACTGCCAGACCTTAACAAAAGGAGCTCATCTGGAGTCAATCTTTCTTTCCTCATCTCTTTTCTTAGATGCTCAATGAATGATGATATTTTTTATGTTTGTCCTATATCCCAGACTCTTTAGATGAGAAATGATAGCAATTCCTTCCCTTGCCAAAATATCTGATTCACAGTCATTTTTTGGAGGAAGTTCCAAACAGAAGTCAACAAGAATAATCTAAGCAAATTTTTTTCAGTGTCTCCCTTCAATTTGTTCACATGGTTTATTTTCATCTAGTTTTTGAAGGCAGTGTGATTCTTCTTTGTAATGCTGGAGCAGATTATCTTCCTGTTTTTCTTTTAGTACTCAACACTGGTATGAAACACTCTTCCATTTTTGGTTAAAAGAAGATTGGATATTGTACAACTGGTTATAGATAACAGTGCAGCACTAGGTGTGCCTATGTGCCTTCAAGTCACCTGTCCATGGGGTTTTCCATGGGGTTTTTGTAGGGAAGGATTTTCTTAGGCAAGAATATTCAGAGGTGATTTTGCCTGTTCTTTCCTCTGAAATATAGCCTACAGCACCTGGTCTTCATTGGGAGTCTCCCATCCAAATACTAACATGCTTATCTTCCAAGATCAGATGGGATTTAATGCCTTTAGCATTTTAGGTCTCCTTAATACTGTAAGGACTAATCTCCTGAGTCCTTGAGTTGATTTCCATATGTTCAAAGAAACAAGGTGGAAATCTCTATAAATAGAATCCCTGAAGTTTTTTTGAGATGATTTTTTTTAAAGTTCTCTGTAATACTATAGACAACATTTTAAAAAAAATCCTCTGAAAAAACCTCTAAGGATTATATTTACAGAGTTTTTAATATTTGTTTGAACACAAGGAAACTCAAGGACTCAAGAGACTGACTAGTCCACACAGAGATCCTGCCTATTCACTTGTATTTTGGTAAATTACATTTCCCAGGTGTCCTTTAATCAAGGCTCATTCTTTCCTCTGTAAATATAATTTATATATACTTTTGCTTATATTTATTGCCACAGAGCTGACAGACATAAAGAAAATGACTGAAAGGTTGGAGTTCCTTTTTGATAGGAAAAGCTAAAGAGTTGGGGGATTTTTAGATTACAGGAAATAATGGTAGAGGAAGAGTGTCAGAGCTTAACAAAATTATGCATGTTGAGGAGAAAGTTAACAGAGGTAGGTTTTCTCCCTCTCTTGCAATGCTAGAACTGGTAGTTCAAATGGCAGAAGTTTTAGTAGTGCTTAGAAGGAGAAGCACTGTCCTGTAACAACTTACTTCTTCTGGCAACTAAAGGCAGAATGAAACCTCATTTTAAAAGTCACGGCCAGTATTTTGTATCAGCTACAATTAAGTATCCTTAACTAATAAGTAATGTCTCTTGGCCTGACATCTCCTCAGACCTGATGGAAATGCCATCTTTTTTCCACTCTGATTTCCAGCAGAATGAACCTACCTCACCCTATATAGGTAATAAGTATGGATGGGGAGTTATGGTCATGGCAGTACAGTAACAAATGTGACTAAGACCGCATCAGCACTGCATAAACAATCCAATTTGACACCCCTTTAACAGCCCTGGCTCAATGATGCCACAACTAACTACGATTCCTACAGTTCCACAGCATTGAGCCAGGGCAGCAGAGCTACCAGCAGAGCTACCAGCCCACCTCCTCCTGAGGTGTCACCCAGTGTAGTCTGAACCCCCTGCACCCACCTAGTGATGCCCCTGCAGAACAAATGAGTAACTCTAGGTAACTGGCACACTACACACATTATAATGCTAGCTAACACCCCAGCCTCACGAGGGCTCTCTTGTTCATTTAATCACATCTCCTTTCTGGTTCCCAGCCAGCATCACACTATGTTCCAAAACTCCCTCCACCTGGGTGCAGCCTGGGTCCATTGCTGCTCAAAGGGGTGCTCCTCGTGCCTCTTTTTGAAGCCAGGAGTTTTCCAGCTTGAAAAAATGGCCGGCGGAGCACCCATCTGAGCAGTGATAGACCCGGGCTGCACCTGGGTGGCGATTTCGGTGGCTAAATGCATCTGATAATATCAGGATGCTACCTGCTTCTAATTTTAAGCCAGTTCAGGTAAGACGGTTTATGTCCTTATGCGATAATCTCCACAGAAAGCCTCCAACTTCTTTCTTTCTCTGAATCTCAAAGGTGTTACAAGAACTGTTTGCATACTCTTTGGGTATTGTTTGCTGGCCAAGGGTAACAATGCCCCAAACCCTTCATCCAACATGTCTGCTGGGATTCTGAACAGTTGTAGTTCAAAAAGGGAATTTTCTGATCTCTTGCTAACAGGAGGAAAATCCATTTTCTTCAGCACGAGTAAATGAAACACATGTAGGGGAGAACACACAGGCCTAAATCCTGTCATTGAATCAACGTGATTTACTTACACGGTAACTCACTGTGAAACAGTTAACTGAATGGATATATTCTAGTTGGGACTGACCAGATTCCGGCTACAGATAAAGCTTGTTGCTGACATTTCTAGCTGCTGTGCAACCCAGCACAAAACAACAACATGGCATTCTCTTCTGAAAGCCTCAGTATTTACTGAAAGTAAATGGGTTTTATTTCCAAATAATTCAATCAAAGGCATATTTCCTATGCATTTTGTCTGTATTGATATACCTGAATCCTCTCTTTAGTCCCTAACTTGAGTAGATCCATTGCTTCAATGGGATTTACCTATGTGATGTCTCACCGTTTAACAATAAATTTAAGTGAGTCCACTGTAGCTAGGTCTAGCCTGTAGAATTCAGTCTAGCAGCTAGAGTTGGCTGCAATCTCAGGCTTTTAAAATGCTGACAGAAGGATAAAATTGCATTGCTTCCATTTAAGCATGTAATAAAACGGAGAGAAAATCTTCCTTGATCTCCAGGACTCTGTGAGTATTGCACAAGAAAGTGGGAGCTGATGGGCATGTGCTGAGTGACTGCGCAGTTCCAGTATTGTAAGAGCAGAGCCTAAAGTACTTCAACCGCTTTCTGGAGGATTAAGCAAGGAAAAGAGGACCGCCTGATGGGATGATGGACACGCTGTTCCTGCCCACATACACAATCTGAAGTATGGCTCAGTTGGACCTGTGCAAAATCTAAATGCATATATGAGTGAAAAAAAAGGGGGGGGGAAGTATATTAGAATCAGGAGCACAGGAAAAGATTGTTCAGATACACTGTAGAAATACAGTAGGCCCTTGGTATTTACTGGGTTTTGGTTTCAGGACCCCCTGTAGATACCAAAATCCATGGATGCTCAAGTCCCATTAAATACAGTGGCATAGTAAAATGGTGTCCCGTGTATAAGATAACTAAATCGAGGTTTGCTTTTTGGAATTTATATTTTTAAAAAATATTTTCAAAGTGTGAATGGTTGATTTCGTGGATAAAGAATCTGTGGATATGGAAAGCTAGAGTACTTGAAGTGGAGTGAAACTGCATTATTTCTACAGTATGGATGCACCCAAAGACAATATTTGATAAACTGGTCCAAAGCTTGCAAAAGTTACTTTTTATTATTCCATCTCCCAGAATTCCCTGGGATATAAAAACTATAGAAATCATAGAGTTCTGGGTAATGTAGCCCAAAATAATTTTTCCAAGCTCTTATCCAAGTTGTTGGGCCTAAATCTAATTGCTCATCCCAATTGATCCATTGAATCAATTGCCGACTGTTGAATCAACACTTATGTAAATTGTGTTGATTTAATAATCTGGATTAAATTGGATTTAGCCCTTAGCTTCCAGAATTCAGAAAGGTTGGAAGATGTGACAGGGGACTAATGAAAACCTCAGGACTAACACTGGCAAACTTTGGTTTTAAAAATGTAGTTCTCCTTGGTGAGGGCAAACTTAGGATCAAGAGAGAAACTACCTGTCAGTATGTGGAGTCAGGAACAAGATGGCAGACTAAGGCCAATGGACACTAGAAAGTGCCCCTTTATGACTACATCAGCTTGCATCAAGGCACCTATGCAGACAATATGAGTCTAGTGATTGGACTGGCAAATCTAAAACAAAGGAGGCCTGAGCCTCGGTCTATAACTAGCTTGGTGTCTGCCAGCCAACTGTTGTCTTTTGGTCTACTTTACAGAGTTTGTGGAAAGATAGTAGAGTTCTCCATTTATGCCCTTTCATAGTCTTCTGATGAAGATCAGCATAAAAATATAATTATGTGCAAGTCATTAATCATACCAAGGCCTGAATTCAGCAAATGGCCATAAAAGGAACTTGGTCATCTTATCTTAGGCTAGAATGTGGCATGAACTGGGCATACTTCAGGAGCCCATGCATTTCGTTATTTAGAGCATTTATACCCCACCCTTCAGTCAAGAAGTCTCACGAATTAGCTTGCAAATTGTTGATTTGACAGTTCCTTGCCCTCAGGTTTATAATCTAAATAAACCTGGACACACAAGGAAAAAGGGATGGCAGTAGGGGAGAGGATTAAGTCCAGCAGATTCTGTCTGCTCTTCTCTCTCTTTGTGCCTATAATACTTAATGCCTGCAGCAAGAGAAGATTAGGCTCATGAAAGGAAATCTCATCCAGGGAGGCCATTTTCTCTGTACAAGAGGTAGTCTCTCTTACATAGACTAAAGGTAATCTGCTTATTTGATTTAATAAAGAGGGAAATTTGTTTGTTTGTTTATTGCACTTATATCCCATCTTTCTCCCAAATGGATTCAAGGCAGCTTACATTAGTTTTTTTTTTAAAGACAATTAAAACATTACAAAAGTTAAAAGAGGAGAACAAAACAGTGGCAATGACAAACCCCTCTGAAGAAAGTTGCCAAGAACAACCCATGATAGGTTCACCCTTAGGGGCGCCTTAAGTTAGATATAACTTGAAGGCACACATCAAACATCAAAAACTATGAGAGAAGTATGTACATTTAATAAATTAGTGAATAACCCTCTTTAACTGTCCTTGCCCAGTGGATGAAATTCAGAGGCATGCTGCCATCTGATTCAAAAGGTTGCATACAGCCATCATGGCTAGTAGCCATACAGTTGGAAAACTTACCACCTTCTCAAATGTGTTGAGCAAAATTGCTGTTCAGCTAAATGCTCTCTCATTCTCCTCTGAAGATCCTCCAACCATTTTAAATCCCTCAATATCAATTTTCAAACAGATACCTGTGTTACTCTGTTTCCATGTGAAAATGAAAGAAGGAAAGGAAAGAGGGAGAGAAATCTTGGGGAACACTGAAGACCACACGACTCCCTTTCCCAACTTTCTCCTCTGTGCTTCGTTCATCTATCTATACCAGTGTTTCCCATAGTTTGGTTCTCCAGGTTTTTGGACTTCAACTCCCAAAAGCCCTAGTCAATTTGGCCAACAACCTAGAATGCTGGGAGCTGAAGTCCAAAACATCTGGCAGACCAAAGTTTGGGAACCACTGATCTATGCCAATATTAAATGCTAACTTTTAAGGGGGAAAGGAGGCTAGGCTGGTCTTGGCACAAACCTTGTGCACTGAACTGGCTGTGTAGATGGTCAATGGCCCAAGGATTTCTACAAGACACTTATTGTTTCTCAGAATTGTGTCACCATTTTTAACCCCTTTCAGTAAACAAACTGCTTTACAGCGCTTCTACCATTTGTTCACCTCTCATATTTAATAGCACTCTGGGGAGGGATAAAGCGGCCGTATTGGGATAAATGTGGCTGTATTACAAAGAGTTTTTGTTTTGTTTCATTGCATGCCTACTGGAAAGGTATTATTAGGAGTCCTTTAAAGTTCTCGATAAGGTAGCATGCAACTTCACTAACCTTTCCCCAACTGGGAGATTAATGCTCCTCTTTCCACACTAAGACAGTTTGGTGGGGAAAAGTGCCAGATGTCAGACATGGAAAAGTAATAATGACAGCCTGAAAGCTGTGTTTTGAATGTTGCTTGATGAATACCTCCTTTCACCCCTGAACATACTAAATTCATATAATCAGGGCTTAAGCAACTGAAGTTTTAAAACACAGTTTCTCTCTCACACAGACTTTTCTTTGTGGAGAGAAAAAAAACTGAATGTTTTCAAAAGCAAATGCTTTAAATCGGAAGGGCAACTGCAGAGGGAGATGGAGCCATTCTTCCACTGCAGTCCCCAGTAGGCTGCATTGATGCATTTTGGCACACCATTTCAGTTGATTTTTGGTCAGTATTTTCAGGGGTTTAGAGGAGGTTTTGCTGTGGTGGTGGTGGTGGTGGTGGTGGTGTGGTACTTTTGATTGGTTTTCAGGCAAAAAAAAAAAAGTCACCCCAAGATTGATGCAAATATTTTTATTTAAAAGGTTGGTTCTGGGGGTTTCAGGGGCCAAATGTACCCTGTGGGTTACCCTGTGGGTTACATGTCACCCACCCTGCTGTATATCATTGGTCTGGCCTTGCAAAAAAACACAAGAGCCAGGTTGGATCAAACCAAGGTTTACTCTCACAGAGGAAGGAAATCCACTTTGGCTTTTAGTCCAAAGCGTCCAACCCAGCTGTGGAACACTATTCCCAAATTAGCTTTGTCACCAGGGATAACACCTTTAAAATGTGGATTAAAACTCAGCATGGGTTAAATGGCCCAATGACATGAAACCTATCAGCCATTTCAACAAGTGGGGCATGGAAATAGTGGAGGGATAGGGAACATTTGGCCCTCCAGAATCCCCATAACTCTTTACCATGTGCCCTACAGGGATGATGGGAATTGTAGGCTAAACCATACAGATGTTCACCTTCCTGCTGTGCCTTCCCACAACTGTCTATAGGTATGGAAATGTCATTTAGCTAGCCAGAACAGTCAATGGTAAGGAGCACTAGGAGCTGTTTAACAATATCTGGAGGGCCTCACAATTCCCACTCCTGTTAAAGCGATTTAAAAGATAAACTCAGGTTATTTGTCAATTTTTATTGTGGGTTTTTTCCACTTCTTTGTGGAGGAAAAATCTCTTTGAACTGATAAGGCAATGGCATAAACTTGAAAAAAATTATGCAAAGATATCTTCAAAATGCTCTTCATATAGTGACATCTCATAGCTTAAATACCAATGGAGAAGTGAACTGGTACCAGGATTTGGTCTGAACCTTAAATAAACTGTCCAAAGTGAGCTGGGATGAAGCGCAACACCTTGGGCAACCATGTTCAAGTTTAGCACACTGGACATCTCTTTTCCAAGTCCAACACAGCTCAAATTCAGCACCTTGGACAGTTCCTTTCGACCTGGAGCAGCTTCACTGCCATGGCTAGCTATCCTTGCTTTAAAATGTAAGGGTGGAGGGAGCTATACAATGTTATTCATTACATACATTTAGAATTTATTTTTGTTCCCACTCATTTTTGTCTCTGTGGAAATTTAACTGTGTAACAAAAAGCAGTAATTTGTCATAGGTAACTATTGGTTGTAACTCATTATTTTTGATGTGAAGTCGTAGGCTTTCATGGCCGGCATCCATAGTTTTTTGTGGGTTTTCCGGGCTGTGTGGCCATGTTCTAGAAGAGTTTCCTTCTGACGTTTCACCAGCATCTGTGGCTGGCATCTTCAGAGAATACTGGAATTGAAGAGAGTGGGTCTATATATACTGTGAGACCCTGGGTAGGGAGGAGTGGTTCCCAGGTGAACTGTGTATTGTTCTGATTGAATAGGTATTGTTCTGTTGTTAATGGCATGGCTTCATTATTTTTGATTTGCGATAGGGCAGATTCAGTCACCTCATTTAAAGTATTGTCGATCAGCACATCCTGTGGGAGTGAGTTCCACACATTAATTGGACTCTGTGTGAAGGAATAATTTTCATTTCCCCATCTTAAACCTACAGCCCATCTGTTTTATTATGTCTTTATTGTACTGAGAAGTTTTGTTTTTTCAATCCATACTTTCCTGAGTGCTAGGAAGTTTCAGAAAGGCAGCTTTTTGCAAGATCAGTTTCCTTGCAAAAAAAAAGTACTGCAAATCTTTGAGGTGGAGGAATGCAGCCCCCAGACCACATTTTTGCAGCCTTGGAAGCCCACCACTAGTCTTCCAAAGCTCCATGAACCCCTGCTTAAAAAAATCCCACCGCAGAGTAGATCCCCCCCAACCATACCAAAGCCCCCCAAATGTGTGCAAACATGCAAAAAGAAAAAAGAATTCCCTCCCCAGCCCCCAAATCCCACCAGAGCACCCCACCCTTCAAGAGTGTCTGTTTTCTCTCCAAAATGATGACAGGAAGGGATGGAACATCACCTCTAGTTGCCATTTTAGAGGAAAAAACAAAGGGAAATTGAGGCATTTTGGTGCTCTGCTGTGTGAAATTGCATGTGGGTGTGAGCGCTTGTGTGATTGTAGCTCATAGGGGGTCGGAAGTGGAAAATTGGTTGCATTCTCCAATGCAGTTGCCCACCCCTGGTGTGTGTATGCCTCAATATCTGTTGAAGAGGAATGAACAGGAAAGCACTCAAAAGAATGCAGTATTATCTCTGCCATTTGGAAATGTTTGCAAAATGACAGTTGTGATAGTCTGTTTCAGCATAAAAAGGAAGGTAGGTGCAAAGCCAGCATGGTGTAGTGGCCTGAGTATTGGACTATGACTCTGGAGACCAGGGTTCGAATCCCAGGTCAGCCATGGAAACCAACTGGGTGACCTTGGGTAAGTCACACTCTCTCAGCCTCAGAAGCTGGCAATGGCAAAAAAACCTCTCTAACCCTTGGCAAGAAACTTGCCAAGGAAACCTTGTAATAGGGTCACCATAAGTCAGAAATGACTTGAAGGCATACAACAACGGCAAAGGTGCAAAGGAATCTAGTCATATACCTTAAAATTAAATGCTTGGAAGTGTTTTGGTTTTTTAAAACTTTTTCTTCCAGAATCTGGCTCAGGGGGTTTCAGAAACTGTACTCTACAAAAAGCAATTTTCTGAAGCCATGGCTTTTTCTCCAAAAGTTGCATCTTACCCTTGAAGACTCACAAGGGCATTTCTGGCCAGTCACCCTTAATCATGTAGAGCACTTACCTTCTTCACTGGCTACATTCCAGACTGAATTAATAACTGTTTCCTCTCTAGGCACCATCCTGGCAGGTGAAGCATGTTTAGCACCTGGCATCCAGCCCATCAAAAGCCTCCCAGTGATCATTTAAGCAAGCATCTTCATTCTTAAGCATCCTAGAAGAGGCTTTTGGTTACTGACAGAGTAACTAATGGCACTTCCTTGCTCTGGCAAGGAATGCAGGGGGATAAAGAGCCTTCCAGGATTCACTAGTCAAAATAGCACGCAAGAAGTAGGAGAATTAGGAACATAATTAAACTAAGGCTCTATGTTTTGTTTCCCTTCTCCCTTTTTGGATGAAGTTCCTGATTTAAAAGTCCAAATGGTAGTAGTTATTTGCAAAAATGGTTTGCATGTTAATTCAGAAGTCTTATGTTAAAACTCAGTTATCTAAATCCACTTGTGAGACTCAACTACAGTACATCCATTAAATAAATGGGGACCTAGTAAGTCACCTATCATATAAAAGGGAGCCACTGATTCAGTAAGTCTACTGTAGTTGAGACTAACAATTGGATTTTGGCCAATATATATTACAAGTTAAACCTCTGCAGTCAGACTGAATGCAACAATGTTTACTCCTAGGTAGCTATGCATAGGACTGAAGTAATCCTGATCCAAATAAACAGAATGTCACACTTTATACTCCTACTCATTGGCATTTGTGTGTATGTACACTTTGTTGTGGTACACTACACTACAAATCTGATCTCTACCCCATTGTTACTCATAACAAACATTAGCAATCTAAACAGATCAGTGGTGTGACCAGAGAAAGGTCACTATTGTGGACTAAAGTCTTCATCACACCAGCCTGACGTCCTGCCACAATTGCACTAGTTTAAGAATGGAAGCATACTGGTTTGGTATCACTTCTTATCGTACTTTCCCCCATGACAGAGCTTTGGCAATCCATGGCTGCATGATATATTTTCTGCACTGACAAATATCACCTTCTGGGAGGAAGGGGAGAATGAGCGATCACAGCTGCCAACTACTTCCCAAAGTTGGCTGCTGTGTGAATGCGCACACAGCAGCCAGCTTCGAGAGGCAGTTGCCAGCTGCGATCTCCCCTCTTCTTCCCTCTGGAAGCACAGGGCTGCTGTATTCACATTCACACAGCAACACTGTACAACCAATTGCAGCCTCCAACTGCCTCCCAAAGCCAGATGCTCTGTGAATGTGCACACAGCAGCCAGCTTTAGGAAGCTGTTGGTGACTGTGATCAATGCGGAGGGGGAGGAGAAGAGATGAGGAACAGAATCACACCAACTCACACAATGTGAATACCTGAAAAATGAAACTTGGATAGAAGGGACCTATTCTATAAAGGCAGTAATGGAATAGCAGTGAGATTCAGAGCCTATTGATCAGTTTTGCCCATCAATGAAAAGGTGCACTACAGTAATGAATGGAATGTAAGGCGGCAGCAGGATGGACATAACACTGTGTGATAAGTAGCAGCCAAAAATATTTTATGCTGTTAAAATTCCACTTTTTAGCATTGTGTGATAAAGTTCTAATCCTTCAACTCCTCAGTCACATAGGGCCTAAGCAGACTGCCAGAAATAGTGCACATTAAATTGAGGCACTGCCCTGGCTCAGTGCTAGGGAATCATGGGAACTGTAATTTATTGTGGCACCAGAGCTCTCTGACAGAGAAGGCTCAATGTCTCAGAAAAAAATACAATTCTCATGATTCCCTAGCACTGAGCCAGGGCAGTGCCTCAATTTAATGTGCACTATTTCTGGCAGTCTGCTTAGGTCTTTAGTTGCGGAGTAAGAGCCCAAACAAATGTTTTCCCCCCCCTAAGCTCTGAATGTAATGTTCAGCTGTAGATTAGAATTTGATGAATCAGCATGTCAAAATGGTGGGATCAAGGGACAAAGTGTTATATATTGGCATCTCCCTTTGCTGTTAAATGTGATGGAAGCAGGTTAGAAAGTGTACCTGCCTGAAAGTTAGTAGTTACTTTGCACTGCAGGGTCAATGATGCTCCTTCAGCCAGCAATAACAATTGCAAGGATGGAAAATGGCTGTGATCAAAAGCAATACATCCTGATCTTCTGGGGTACTTATGGGAATCCAAATTGTTCATTTGTTATTTTTATTTGTGAAGCTCTGTGTTATTGAGGGAGAGAATATTCCATATCCCTGGTTTCTAAGTGTCTGGGGGCAACTATAAAGATGTTTTTTCTTCTAGGGAAGAATGGTGACTATTATATTTGAAGCCAGCATGATTTGAGTGCTGGACTACAATTCTGGAGACCAGAGTTCTAATCTCTACTCAGACAAGGAAACCCATGGGATCACCTTGGCCAAAACACACTTTCTCAGACTCAGCCTCAGACGAAGGTAAAGGTAAACCCCTACTGAACAAATCTTGCCAAGAAAACCCCATGAAAACCCCTTCACCTCAGAGTTACCATAAGAATGAAATTATTTGAAGGCACACAACAACAAGAAGCCAGCACTGGACTTGGATTCTGGAGACCTGGGTTTGAATTCCTGCTCAGACATGGAAACCCACTTGATGACCTTGGCCAAGTCACACACTCTCAGCCTCAAAGGAAGGCAAAGGCAAACCCCCCACCGAACAAATCTTGCCAAAGGAAGCCCCAGGACAGGTTCGCCTTAAGGCCAACACATGTCGAAATGAATTGAAGGCTCACAACAACTACAAAGTTGTGTCATGTTTAAGATAAATTGGATTCACTTTTTAATGTTCTAAGGCTGAATTAATGTGCAATTTAATGTACATTTAAACCTGAGTCTTAAAGCAAAGACTGACATTCTGTTCCACAGTTATGAGATTCAGTTTACAATCTCGTAACTGCTGGGGATTAATATTTGCAGTCTTTAATGACCAAACATGACTCCAAACCTACCTTTTAGGCTTGGCAGCACCCCAGCCACAGGGTTTTTGAGGCACTGCAAATAAAAGCACTGGGAAATGATGTCTGCAGCACACACACACACAGCTGTAGGATGCATTAAAAAAAGCAATTGCAGCAGAACCGCATTAGGGTCTCTGCAGCTGCCTGTTCTCAACATGTCCCACAACCAGGAGAGCACCGCAGATGGCATTTCCCAGCACCCTGATCTGCAGCACCTTGGAATCCCTTGTTGTGGCATTACCAGGCTGAAAAGGTGGGTCATACTAGGTATGTTTCAGGACCAATGTAGAGACTGGCATTTTAAAAATGTCCTTGGTGTAATGATAAGCATTTTCAATGTTCTCTGCCTGAGAAAGGAACCTCTGGGTTCACAAAGGACAGAGACAACCTGGATTCCAAGAAAAGTTGCTTCATTGCTGCTAATGGAATTTAAATGTTAGCCTTTCTCTCAGTCCTTACTGTCCTTTCTCTTAGTTCCCATATGGCCCAGAAAGGGAAAGGCCTCTGCCTGCCTTGGGATCCCTTAAAAACAACTGAACTGCAACAACAACAACAACAAAAATGTCTGATACAAAATGTAGGCCTGTGACACTAGTATTGTCACTTTTCTTCTTCTGTATGATTTTTTGAAACATCTTTTGCTGGTCAAGAAGCTGGTGGAGCTTCAAAAGCTTGCATGATATATTTTATGCCTTTTGGTTGGCCAATAAAGGTATCACTCTTATGTGGATTTTGGGTTTTGTTGTCTTTTGCTGCATGTGCAACATTGCTACCTATATGAATCTGTTTCAAGCATTTTCTATTTACTGTTCAAAGCCAGAACCACATAGAGCTCATGTATCACTGTGGCCAAATCTGGCATCTCCAGGAATGGTGCACTATAAGCCTTTAGCTTTAAGTGTACAAAAGCACTCTTGAGCGCTGTAGAAACCTGGGACCTTTTAAGCTTTCAGGGCAAATTAGGCCAATGTTTAGACATTTTAAGAAGTATTTTCAGTGGATTTTGTTTATGTTCGATTCCATTATCTTATTAATCCCAATTAATAAAACCTAAAAACCTGTACCTCACAAATAAGGAATGAAAAGGCAATATAAGCACACAAACATACACATGCCAGAAGTGATTGCTTGAGTGACATAATGGAGCCACTAATATTTCAATAACATTTACAGTAACGGATTACTGGGAGGAGGCAGAAGCAGCATTACATAAAGTTTTATAATGAATCACTTTTTAAAACCAACTTGGCTATGCTAGCATAAATCACCAAGATGATTCGCATACCCTCCAACATTTCATAGATGAAAATTGGGACATGTGTAGCCAAGCAACATCACAGTGTGGACAAGATGGCAACCATTATTACTGAGGAAGTGATTTCCATGGCTTGAGCCAGGATTCGAACCCTGGTCTCCAGGGTCCTAGTCCAACACTCAAACCACTACACCACGCTGGCTCACAACTTCCTAGAAAGAACATATCAGTCAAAGCCATGAATAATCAAATCTGAAAAAGTCAAAGCCACAAATGTGGAAGGTCAACTGTTTTTTAAAAATCAGGGAAGGTTATAGAATCATACAAGAATAAAACTGGAAAGTACCTCTGAGGTCATCAAGTCCAACCCCCTGGTCACTGCAGGATCTGCAATGTGGAAAGATGCAAGTGAAGCATCCCTGGTGGATCCCTCTCCAGTCTCAGCTGAAATACTTCCCCTAAAAGAAGCTCACTGCCACTGCCAGAGGCAGTTTCTTCCCCTGTCAGATAGATGTTATCATTAGGACACAATGTGATGGCACGAACTGAGTGATTCTCCTCCAGAGAAGGGAAGCCAGCTTCATTAAAATGTGCCTCCAGTTGAAATAAGAGGATTCATTTCTTCTAGATCTGAGCTGAAAGAAATGCTCTGAAAATTCCAGACTGGCAGCATCTTTATTCTGCATGACACAAACCAAGATGAGGGCATCCCTTTTGAGTAGCCTCATGATCTGCTGAGTGAATTTTCATGCCATACCTTTCGGTTCCACCAGCATTTTGGGGTGATTCCCCCCCTCCCCATTTTAAATAATAATAAAAAAGAACCTTGAATAGTCTTTTTTCACCCACTCTGGAGATATCTTTCTCTCTTTCCTTTGCCCTATAATTGCCAGCATGTGGCATCAGTGTGTCAGCTGTCAGGCAAATGACGCTTGCCAGCTGTCCTTCAGAGTATACTGTTGCTTGGCACCCATGATGTAAAAGTTAGTTAAAATGCAGAATGCATTCTTTGAAATCTGGCTACAAGAAAGCAGGAAGAAGAGATGGGCATGGAGTTGATCTTTGTCTAGAAGTCTGAATGGCAATTCTCAATGGTTGTTGTTGTTGCTGCTGCTGTGTACCTTCAAGCCATTTCTGACTTACCGTGAACCTATCCCAGCATTTTCTTGGCAGAATTTGTCAAAGTGTTGCTCTCACCTTCCTCTGAGGATGAGAGTGTGTGACTTGCCCAAGGTCACCTATGGCTGAGCAGGGATTCAAACTCTGGTCTTCCAGTGTCTTAGGACATTTTCATACTGTCCTCCTAAAGCCGGGTGGAGCCATTCCGGAACGGGTCATGCCGCCGATTCCGGAATGGCTCCGCCGCCGAAAGGCTAATTCCTGTTGGACAGCCGGAATTACCTTTCCGCCGCTTCAGCCGGAGTTATCGTTGGTTCGGCCGGAGTGACGCCGGACTTAGGGCTCCGTGTGTTTGAACACACGGAGCGAAAAGCCGGACGGATGCAGGGATGGCACCGGAAGGGGTGGGGTTTGCCGCCGCGCGCGTGTGAACTACGCGGAAATGGAGCCGGAGTGAGACCAGACGGAGGTAGGATTGCCTCCTCAAAAAGGCCAGTGTGAAAACGTCCCCTGTCCGACACTCAAACCACTATGCCACATGGTCTCTCATTCTCATCATGTGAAATCTGTTTTTCTGCTGGAGAGATCCTGGGGCCCTTCCAGAATGAACAGTACTTACAGATACTGAGAAATTCTACTATTAAAATAACAAGAAGGGATTTAGCACTCTCTCTTAACATGCGAGAATTAGACTGTCAAGTTTTCTTTTTGGACTACAACTCTCAAAATTCTGCCACTAGCCTATGCAGGATTCTGGGACTTGTAGTCTGGAAAATTTCTCCTCCTGGTTCTAAGGTCTAGTCTTATTAGATCTATTCTTAACTATGGGCCTTTGCAGACTGCTAGAAATAATGCAAATTGAGTCTTTAACTGCCCTGGCTCAGTGCTAGGGAATCATGGGAATTGTATTTTTTCCGAGACATTGAGCCTTCTCTGTCAGAGAGTTCTGGTGCCACAATAAACTACAGTTCCCATGATTCCCTAGCACTGAGTCAGGATAGTTAAAGTGGACTCAACTTGCACTATTTCTGGCAGTCTGCAAAGGCCTTAAGACTTCCAGCCGTAAGGATGGAAAGACGAGGGCTGCATCTATACTTCAGAATTAATGCAGTTTAACACCACTTTAACTGTCATGGCTCAGTGTTATGGAATTCTTGATTTGTTGTTTGTGAGATATTTAGCTTTCTCTGTTGGAGAGCTCTGGTGCCACAGCAAAACACACAATATTCCATAGGATGGAGCCATGGCAGTTAAAGTGGTGTCAAACTGTATTAATTCTGCAGCAGCCAAGCAACCTTCCCCAAAGGGATGGTTTTATTCAGGAAAAAAACCCCACTGGAAAATGTAATAGCAATACTGTTATATTTTTCTTGTGTGTGTGTAGCAGATATTCCTATGCACCCATTTCTCTCACAGAACAAAGCAAAGGTTGGGATTATTCTTCACCATGAAGAAGGCAAAAAAGCAAGAAATTAAATTAGAACAGCTTTTCAAGGCTGTCTTCCTCTCTCGGCAACTCTCTTAAAGTAAGCATAAAAATACCTACAAGTGCTTTAGAAACATTTCTTTATACTTCCCAGTTGCTTGATGTACCTCAAGGGATCTTGACTTTTGGAGAAATCACACTTCAGGGATCAAATATTGCATCAGAAGAGCCAGCAAAAGAACTGACTGACTGCCTCCCACTATTTATGTGCTCTTGGTTATATCCCCCTTTGGAGAAGGGATAGGTTAGTAGTAAGAGGAAAACAAAATTATTTCAATCTACAGAAATGCTAAATATAAAGTAAAATCGCTGGTCCATCTAGCCTGTGCTCCGTCTCCACTGACTGCCAGCTAAGCTTTTTCATTTCCAACAGGAGTCTTTCTATGCCGAACAGGCACACCGCAGTGGATAAAGCCTCCGAAAGTGATGGTCCTTTTTACAAAGGCTTTTTACACCCATCCAGGCGGTTTCCTCTTCCTCCTCTGTCTAGTTGGAAGTCTTTTTTAGCAGCATCAGCATTGGGAAGATGGTGAGAAAGGTCCATGAAAACACAGACTTTCAGTACTGTTATGCCTCCCCCCCCCCCGCCTCCGCATACCCTCTGCTGTATTTTGGGGTCTTCATATTTGATATCTCTTATTTGGAGATAGCATATTTTAGATTCTGGAGGCAGCTGATTACCTTGCCTGTTGTATGGTAAGCACATATACAAGTTAACCTAGAGTAAAATCCCATTCTTTCCCAGGTCCAGCTTTACTTTATTTACTTTATTTATTTATTTACAATCTTTGTTTACTACAGACACTGATACAACCCAACAGTGAAAGCCTGTCTTTCTCCAGCCCTTCTTTGCCATCTTCCCAATGCCAATGTTGCAAAAATGCTTCCAGCTAGACAGAAGACAAGAAAAGAGGGGCTGGGCTGGGCTGAGTGTCCATAAAAAGCCTTTGTAAAAAGGAGTTTTTATGTCATCTGATAGAATCCTGAGATTTGTAATTGTGGCAGCACAGCTCCTGACAGGGAAGGCTAAATATCTCACAAAATTGCAAATCCGAGAATTCCATAGCATTGAGCCATAAAGGTTAGAGAGGTATCAAACTGCATTATTTTCAGCAGTGCAGATGCAGCCTCAGGTATACCTTCACTGCTTGTACATTACAGCTGTTTAACGCTATTGTAATTGCCATGGCTCCCTCCAACGAAACCCTGGGATTTGTAGTTTGATGAACAACAGCATTCTTGAGTTCGCTGTCCTGAACTACAGCATTAGATGTGTTTGGAAGAGGATTCTAAGGGCTTGCTCGAAATTACAAATCTCAGGATTCCATAGTTGAGAGCCTTGACATTTAAACTGGTATCAAAGTGCCAAATAATTGGGCAGTGTGGACGTGCCCCTGGAGCTCTCAGGTAGCAATTGAACTTTGAACTTCGGCCATGGAAAAATATGAATCGGACTTTGCCAGTTGGTGCATTCTTAAATTCATATGAAAGCAATCTTGATTAATTGGAAAAGAATAGACTTGCAAAAAGACGTCTCTTTAAAGTAT
Source organism: Phrynosoma blainvillii (assembly GCA_026167975.1). Lineage (NCBI taxonomy): Eukaryota > Metazoa > Chordata > Lepidosauria > Squamata > Phrynosomatidae > Phrynosoma > Phrynosoma blainvillii. The sequence continues at coordinate 11,949,098 of JANUYF010000005.1, forward strand.
GTGGGCTGCAAGAAAAGGGGCTCCTGAATATGTGGGGTCTCAGAACTGAAGTTCCATTTAACCCTTATAGCTTCAGTTTAGAAAACTGTTGAACAATGTACTATATTCTGCTGTTTTCTCATAGAGTATTCTCAGCATCATTGACATAGAAAGAAGACACAGAAAGGTAGTAGGGACTTGTTTACTTGAAGTTTCAAAAGGCTTCTGAAAAGGACTACTATCAAGTAGTCTGGGCAAGCTTAATAGTCTTGGAGATAAGAGAAAAGATTCTTTTTATGGATCAATAACCGATTAAAAATAGAAAGCAGATAGGAGGAATACGTGGGCGATTTTTTGCAATGAAGTGATGTAATCAGCAGACACATTCCCCTAAGGATCCATACTGGGAATGATCCTCGAGGACTTCTTCATACATGATTTAAGGAAAGAGGTGAACAATGAGGTAGACAGGGTTGCATACACTGAATTATTTAGGCTGGTTATACAAAAATGGCTTGGAAAGAAATCCCAAGCCTTCTCTCCAATGGCAACCATAGTTCAGAGTGTAATATGTGATGTAAAATCATAGCTTCATGTATGCACTAAAGGGGGCTGAGCTAGTAGAGTTGGACAGGGAAAGAAATCTTGGTTTCATGAGGGATAGCTTAAGCAGTGTTTTTTTAAGAAACAAAAACAAAGGCTAGAGTTCAGTATCACCCATCCGTGTGTGTGTGTGTGTGTGTGTGTGTGTTGTGTTGTGTGCCTTTCATTATGGTGACCCTAATGCAAACCTATCACGAGGTTTTCTTGCCAAGATTTGTTCAGATGTTTGCCATTGCCTTCCTCTGAAGCTGAGAGCATGTGACTTGCCCAAGGTCACCCAGTGGGTTTCATGGCCTTGCTGGGAATCGAAACCTGGTCTCCAGAGTCATAGTCCAACACTCAAACCACTATGCCTTGCTGGCTCAGATCCATATTCACAATCCCTTCATTCTCACAACCAGGGCACAAAATTAACATGATCACAACTGCTCTCCGAAATCTATTTTACTAGGCATCAGCTGCATGTAAAGGAGAAGGAGATCCATTCTGCTGGTTGTCAGGGAATGGGTGGATGATGCTTCTACCTCTTTCCTGTCAGCCAGCAAGACTGCAACAATCAGAAGTAAGACACTTGTTGCACTTCTGTGTCACAGCTTCACTCACTGGTGGCAGGGGCGGTAGTGGAAACATCATCCGCTCATGCCCTGATCCCCAGCAGAATGGACCTCTTTCTCTTGGTGCAGGTGATGCCCAATAAAGTAAGTACGGGGGGGGGGGGGGGCAGGTAGGCCAGCCCGGAAGATTATATTGATTTATGCAAAGGTAACTAAGGTCTAATATGCACTTCAGAAACAAGGCACTTTGATACTGCTTTAACTGCCATGACTTGATGCTATGGAATTCTGGGATTTGAATTTCAGAAGGTATTTAGTTTTCTCTGTCAGAGAGCTCTGGTGTCACGACCAACTACAAATCCCAGGATTCCAAAGCATGGAGCCATGGCACTTAAAGCAGTATAAAACTGCATGATCTCTGCAGTGCAGATTAGCTCTATGCAGTACATGTAGAATACTGGCCGTAATGCCTTGGTTTGTGGAGGGGGGGATTGGTTTAAAAGTATTTCTGCTATTTTGTGGTGTGTAAAAGTGCTGGGTACAAATTGCAGCCAGTTTCAGAGGAGCAAAAGTTGCCCCTAGTCCTAGAGAAGCTGCTTAATATTTCAAATGAAAGGAAAACTATCTCTTGAATATTGGCACCTTAGGCTCTTTTAATTTTCAAATTAATTACATTTATTTGGTTTTTATTAAGTCATTGGTTTTTCTGTGATAGCTGATTCGCTGTGTTATTTATGAAATGTCTCCATGAGATGTTGCTGCAGTTAGTTGGGGATCTTAATCAGTCACTCCCTTCATTCTTAGATCGTTTTCTGTCAAAATAACCCTTTGATGAAATGCAAAGTTGCTTCATCTGCTGCCCACACACACCTGTATAAAACGTCAGCTCCCAAAGATGGAGTGACACTCTGTGGCAGAGATGTCACTCATTCACTTCTGAAAGACATGTGATGGACACAACTGAAGGGGAAGGTCAGTGTCTCCTTTCAAAATGTGATTCTCATTGTATTATTACCATTATTATTATTATTCACTTAGCAAATAATTTTTTTGAAGAATGTTATGGAGATTAAAACCCAAGACACCCCCAACATACAATCTAATACACAGGATATGAAAGACAATCCTCACTGGCAATGTAGTTGTTGTTGTTGCTGTTGTTGGCTACCCTTGAGTCAACCTCAACTCATGGCGACCCTGTGGATGAGACATCTCCATGACATCCTATCCTCCATTGCTCTGCTTAAGTTTTGTAGATTCCTGCCTGTGACCTGTGAGTCTTGTAGATTCATGCAGTCTTCCTTTCTTTATAGTGGCCTCCACCTTTCCTAGCATTATTGTCTTTTCAAGTGAGTCATGGCTTCTCATGATGTGACCAAAGTACGACAGCCTCAGTTTCATCGTCTTGGAAATACCTCCAGGGATATTTCCAGCTTGATCTGTTCAAGGACCCATTTGTTTGTCTTCTTGGCCATTCATGGTATCCTCAGCATTCTTCTCCAGCACATCTCAAATGAAGTGATTTTCCTCCTATCCACTTTCCTCACTGTCCACCTCTTGCAACCCTACATGGTAGTAGCGAAAACAATGGCTTGTACAATTCTAACTTTCATGCTCAGTTGTATATATTTACATTTTAGGATCTTTTCTCATTCCTAGTCTTCTTCTTATTTCTCCTGTCTCCTTTCTGATCAATGTTTGATCCAAGGTATGGGAACTCTTTAACTATTTCAATTTCCTCATTGTCTGTGCTGAATTTATGTTGATCATTATTTTTGTTTTCTTTGTGTTCAGCCAGAAGCCTGCCTTTGCACTTTCTTCTTTGACCTTCCTTAGTAACTGTTCCAAGTCCATTATGTTTTCTGCTAGTAGTATGGGCTCATCCACAGATCTTAGATAAGGGGTCGGCAAGTTTTTCTTACCTGGGGCTGGTCCACTGGCCTCCAGGTCTTCCGCAGGCTGAGGGGGGGGGGGAATGCGCGCCTCACGGCCACCATTTTGTTTTCCAAGTACTCCTGCATATGTGCAAACGAGTCGCGCCCCCCATTTTGTTTTCTAAAATGGCGGCCGCGGCTTGTTCGCGCATGTGCAGGAGTACTGCACATGCGCAAATGAGTCACGGCTACCATTTTGGAAAACAAAATGGCGGTCGCAATGCATGCAGTGGCGGTGGCAGCGGGAGTTGGCGGGGGCTGGTCCAAAGGCCTCGGGGGGCTGGACCCGACCCACGGGCTGTAGGTTGCCGAACCCTGTCTTAGATTGTTGGTCTTCCTTCCTCCAATCTTTACTCTTCCTTCTTCTGAGTCTAAACCTACAAAAGGTAACAGGAATGGGGATGGAAGAGGAAATAAAGCACTAGATAACTGTACCATAGCTGGGTATTGGAGGTGCCTAGGGTGGTTTCCTCCTTGCCTTGAAGTTCTTCTTGGGCAAGGATGGCTGAAGACAGTTTATGGGTTGAGTAAAGAACAAAGAGATGGTGCCTCTCTCTGCAACAAGATTTTCAAGTTCTTGCACCTCTTGTAAGATGGTGAGTTTGTTTTGTTTTTTGCTGGATAAGATGATTCCTTCTTTTCAGAGCCTGATTGCCTGTTGATGGCTACAACATGATATGTACTTTATGTTAAGTCTTTCTGCATTTGTGAACTGTCAGTCTTAGGCTGGGTTGACTGGGCCAATTTTAGTTAAAGCACCACTTCAGAGCTCAGTATTTTAGGTTTTGACCTTTCTCCCCTTCCATCCCCTCTGGGCCTTCATGAAGTAAAAGGTTCAATTTCACAGCTTCTTCCAGAATCATGAGCACTAGCTCAGCTTCATTCCACTTGCCTTGGAGTTGAAAAGCACTGTGCACCCCTATGTATCATGCATTTGTCTCTTTAACTGTTAGCAAGGGGGGGAAATAATGCTTTTTTCTTGATGGTGGGTAGGGAACATTCTGGATAAAAAAGAACAAAAAAGAAGCTGTGATTATGAAATGTCAAGGAAACCAAATGTGCATGCCCTGGTTGATCCAGACCCTGGATAGACTCAACCTGAAAAGATTTTTTTTTTTTTAAATAAAGGAAGACAATTTAATAGCTGAGAGATTACAGCAGAGCGGTAGAAAGGTGAAAGGTTTCCTTAGAGTGTTGATACTAAAGAAAAAGTGTTTGTTCAATGGAGACAGAAGGGTATGTAGAACTACTGTATGTGTGTATACGTGCCTTCAAATCACCTGTAGACTTATGGCAACCACATACATTTCAAAGTTTTCCTAGGCAAGGAATATGCAAAGGTTGTTTTGCCAGTACTTTCTTCTGAAATATAGCCTACAGCAACTCGTATTCCTTGGTGATTTCCCACCCTGAGTACTAACTAAACTCTAATATGCACTGCAAAAATAATGCAGTTTGACATAACATTAACTGTCATGGTTCCATCCTATGGAATCCAGGGCTTTGTAGTTCCAGAGCTCTCTGACATAGAAGGCTAAAAATCTCACAAAATGACAAATCCCAAAATTCCATAGCATTGAGCCATGGCAGTAAAAGTGGTGTCAAACTGCATCATTCCTGCAGCACAAATCAGACCCAGGCTGGCTCTGCTTAGCTTCCAAGAACAGCTCTGGTGCCTTAGAGCAGGGGTTGGCAACCTTTTTGAGCCGGGGGTCGGATTGCTGTCCCTCAGACAATTGGGGGGCCTAAGCACCAAAAATAAATAAATAAATAAATAAATTAAAATTAAAATTAAATAAATAAATAAATTTTAAAAAATATGCATGCACACTCTCTCAGCCCCAGAAAAGCCATGGCAAAACCCCTGTGGAGATTTTGCCAAGAAAAACCCAAGAACAAGTAATAACAACAATAATCAATATCATCATGGCGGGCGACGGCAGGGGGGAGGCGGCAGCAGGACTGACCTGGGGCCAGTCCAAAGGCCTCGGAGGGGCTGCATCCGGCCCCCGGGCCTTAGGTTGCCTACCCCTGCCTTAGAGTATTTAGTGCTACTTTGTTGTTGCGTGCCTGCTAGTCGTTTCTGAGTTATGACAATCCTATCATGGGTTTTTCTTGGCAAGATTTGTTCAGAGAAGGGTTTGCCTTTGCCTTCCTCTGAGGCTAAGAGAGTGTGACTTGTCCAAGGTCATCCTGTGAGTTTTCATGGCTAAGCCAGGATTCGAACCCTGATCTCCAGAGTCATAGTCTGAACCACTAAGTCATGCTGGCTCACAGTTCTGTAGCCTATTTTCATGCTGAAGTTAGAGTCACCAGCAAGCCCAGTCTGCTTCTGAATGTAGAATAGAGGGGGGTGGCCACCATTTTTTTGTTGCTAGAGGCGGCAAAATATCTCACATTGGCTCTGTTACTGCATCTCTTCTACCCAACCCTAGGCTGCTAAATTACAGCTCCTGCTTTAAAACAATAAGGACTAAATTCCAAGAAGCCTGCCTGCCGTGTGCATAATGATGCTCCTGTTGGCAACATTGAAAGAATTTATTGTTCCCAAATAGGTCAGAACTTACCTTGGGTATTGAGAAAGTGTCTATTAACTAGTGCTTGGTGTTGCTTCTTGCTGCTTAACAATCCTTGTAAAGCCCAGCATTGACTTTAATCTTCACAATGAAATGAACAACATCCCCCCCGCCAAAAAAAAAAAAAAAAAAAAGAATAGGGGAAAGGTTTATTATTAAATGTTTATCACCATTTATTAATGTCCTGCAATTGCTCCAGGAATCTGTCTTGCAGGTGAGACTCCACTTTGCTCTCTGCTGGCAGGGAATGGCTGTAATTGTAAAGCTTTCAAGCAGATGGGGACCAATCTTTTTACTTACCTCTACTGTAATTTAAAATGGAGACTCATTCCTAAGGAGAGGCTTGCAGGGTATTAACAGGAGAGCAAATAAGAGAAAGAGAGAAAGGAAACCATAATAGTTCAGTGGAGGTCATAGAAGAGAATACAATCAAAAGTAACTTTTTCAGATCCAAGAAAGTGAAACCAATCGCAAACCAACCTAGCTTTTATTAAATCAAAACTGTATTCTGGGAGTAGCCAAAGAGAAACTTTGGGACCACATACCGCAAAAGACACTATTTTTGTGCCTCACTGCACAGATCCAGATGCTGCGGGTCACCTATTTTCTGGATGTTTCTGGGAAAGATGTTTCAAGAATCACAAGTCTGAGCAACCACTGGATAAACATTTCAACTCAGAATTTCACAGCTCCCCTGAATTGTCTGTACTTGGAAAGTCCCATCTTTTTCAAATACTTTGGATATAAGGGGGAATTTTTGGATCCACAGATGTAAGATCTTAACTGCACATGGTCTGAATTTAGAGGATAATGCTTAATGCCATCATCCAGTTGACAGCAAAGTTCTAAACTGTCCCCTTGGAAATATTAATATTTTCCTCATTTGTCAATCTTGCTGTTTTAGTTTAAATGTCATACCTTGTGCAACTGTGGTGGATGGTTAATATACCATGCTTAATTACTAGCAGCTAAACTTTGTAAGATTGCCAGAGCCTGTCGCTGCCTCCCCTATGACATTATAAAGGATCACCCTTAGATTTTGGCTTCTGGTGTTAACATCTCAGAGCCTGGGATCGTTCTGACCTGGCAACCTTAGTTACAGACTCTCCTCTGCACTATTTAATATTAAAAACTACTTGCTTTCCAGCACCATGCATAGACTTCAAGCCACTTCTCCCCACTTTTCAGCAGATCAGCCAACCCACAGAGTGCTAGGAGCAATGAATTGCACCCAGACTCAGTAAAGTTACCATTCCTCTTTACTCCTTGATCATATATGATTACCTAGCTAGAAATAAACCCTGAATTTGTGGAATTACACAAGATTGGTTTTTGCTCCTTCAGTACTTAATTTGCTGCAGAGCATTCTCAGCTATTCATTCTCTCTCTATTTCATGAGAATTATTTGATACATCTTCTGAAGAAGAGCTATAAATGAAAAGGATTAGGAGAAAGGCCAGAAAAACCAGGGTGTTGGGAGTTGTGTCCCTCTAGGTCCTCAACTTTGTGTTATGATGACACAAAGTCAGACTAGAAATGGCATGTCACCAATGCTGACTCCAATTTTTGATGACTTGTCAGAAAAATGTACCTTTTGTGGGCTCCACTACTGCTCTGCACAATCACACACCCTCCAACTGTACTGGTTTGGCAAGGATGGGCCCAGATAATCCTCTGCCATCCCATTTCCTCAGCTGCTTTTAAAATGTCCCAGTTTCTCTCTCCTCCTCCCACTTTCCCCTTTTGTCATCAGCTTACTTCAGTTTTCTCAAACTGGTTTCAAAATGCAGATATATTTTGGACCCAATTTATTCATTAAGGGAGAGAGAAGAGGGGGGAAATTCTTGCCCTTCCTAAATTAGGTACATAAATTCCATCTGGCAATGGTTAGCTCACCAATATAATGTCAGCCAGGACCTGGAGGGGTGGGAAACTCCCATATGAAATCCTGAGACCTTTTGCTAAATGTGTAGACAAAAGGGTGACAACTCCAGGTGCTCTCAACAGACCCTTCTCTTCCTCTCTGCAATCATTCATTTGTTTCCCCCCTCATCACTGCCTGAAAAGTGAGCAAGCAAGGTAAGCTCCCATTCCTTCTATCAAATTACTGGCCCTCTTACTTCAAGGGATTAACCAGGTAGAGTGGAAGCAGTAGCAATAAGAGCGAACATGAAAGTAGTTATATTGCGGAGGCTGTCAGGGATTGGTGGCGGTCCTTGCTCCTTTGGCCAAGAATTGTGACTTCTGCAATGGCAAAAAATAAAATAAAAATGAGTTGCAATAGTGACTTATACCATCACAATTTAGCCACAGGATTCTGGCTCAAATATTTTAAAATGAAGAAATCTGTAAACACATATTTTTCAAGATGGCACTCTTGCCTTGAGATTCCTCCTCTTGATCTGAGGAGCAGCAAAGAGGGTCCAGGTCAAGCCTTGAGATCTGGGAACGCTACACCCAACTCATACTGATGTTGAAATTCATTATTCTCTTAATTGCAAGGAAAAGGTGGAATGAACACTCAGATCTGAAAAGGTCATCCAATTTATGAAACAGGAATTGCAGGCACTTTTTTTTTTTACAGGGACACATGGAAATCAGCTGCCCTACAGGATTTAAGCTAATTTGTTGTATTTCTCACTTAATGCACTGAAGCTTTTTGATCTCTGTAGCACTGATTCCCTGGAGGACCCATGCTCAAAGTAATCAAAAGAGGTCTGATGTTCTCCTTAAGCTTTCTAACCAAAAATAATGCTTATGGGATTGTTTTCCCACAAATACTGATGGTTCAGACATTTTATTGCTGTTCAGCCGAAAGACCAAATTTCAAACCAGCTGTTTAGTCGAAGAATAAAAGATTTATTCTGCTTAATGGGGGGAAGTGTCTCGGGAGAGGAACAGATCAGCAAATGTAATATGTGTGACATAACAGAAACTCATGAGGGGAGAGCTGAGTGAGAAAATGTAGCTAAAGAAAAAGGAAAGATACAGACTTGTAAAAAAAGTACGGCTGGAACAATCAAAAGCAAGACCACTTTCATTCCTCATGGGTAGCGGCTTTGCACCCTGATCAGCAGCTGAACAGACCTCCTTTGCACAGTGTGGTTGTTGGCTATTAAGGTGGGCTTCGGGGTTTATATACACTCATGGCAACAATACCACAATCATGACTATGTGGTATTACTTGATACATAGAAGTTATTGATCTGTTGGCATAGTCATTTGACCATTGGACTATGACTCTGGAGATCAGGATTTGATTCCCAGCTCAGCCATGAAACCTACTGGGTGATCTTGGGCAAGTCACACACTCTCAAACTCAGAAGAAGGCAATGACAAACCTTCTCTGAACAATTCTTGCCAAGAAAATTCCACGATAGGTTTGCCTTAGGGTCGCCATAAGTTGGAAATGACTTGAAGTCACACAGCAACAAGAACAACTCTAGGTTATAAATGTGCAATAGGGAATGTCAGTCAAGAAGAAGAAGAAGAAGAAGAAGAAGAATTGGGAGGAAGAGGAGGAGATCATGATGACTAATAATAATAAAGGTAATCAGCCTGCTTGGGGTAGTGAGAGGAAGGGGAGGGTGGAGAGGAGGAGACACTGTCATCACTTGACTACCAATATTGCAGCTACCCTGGCAGGATGTTTTGCACCTGAGCACCAATGCGATTGTGAGCTCATTGACATGTTTTCCTGGTCAATGAAAAGGACCACCCTAACTACATTTTGGGGACACAGCAGCTATGGGTCAGAGAAGTAGTCATATGATAAGTGTCTCCAAAGCCATGTTTTTTTATGGCTGCAATCACAATTTAAAAGCTGCATGTAGTAATCTCCCTACTCAGAATGGCTATATAGGACATCAGAGGTGATATCCATTCTTGGAGGATGTGACATGGAGGGTGCAGTAGCTGCACTCATGTCCTCCTGGTGGGCTTGCCACAGGTAACTGGTTGTCCACTGTTTGTTGCAGTAGATCAGCCTTTGATATTATCCAGCATGGATCTCCTTATGTCCTTAGGTGGAATGTGCCACACTTTGCTTCTCTAGAATTTTACACTCTGCTGAAGCTACGACTTGTATGCAATGTAGTTTCTCCAACACTCAGCAGGACTTGTAAGAACAGTCCAGTTTTCTCATACGGTTTCCACAATATTTTGTGGTGTTTCTGCCCAACAGATGTGTGTGTTGTGGATTGCAATGGGAGAAGAAAATCCCATTCATCATTTTTTTAAAAAAAAACAACACACACCTTACCCCATTTTCTGCCTTTCAGAGTTCCCAAGAAAGTAAACTTTTATTCCTTAGTGCTAGAGGAACACATTTTAGTATATTATAATACCAGTGGCAGGACACATGATATATCTCCACCATGACATTAATTAAAATCTTTTCTGATTTAAAAGGAAGTTTTTAAAAGACATTTCCCAAACGCTTCTGGAAGACTATATTATTTTATGAATGAAATCTAGAAAGCACCTTTGATCATGGTCCCTCATTTGCACTACAGATCTGATATTTTATTCATATGGATGTAAAATAAACATCCAGCAGATATGAAAGGGAACTGTATATGAATTAAGTTGTCACCAGATTATACACACTGTACAGCGAAATGGCATTGAGATATGCAACTGAAGATCAAGAAGCGTTTTCAAAGAACTGTTTTGACTGTCCAATGGGTTTCCTGTGTTTTATTATATATTTATTATTTAGGGAAGCTGACTGGTAGGAGTGGGCTGGAAACATCTTCCTCCTTGCAACTGAACGGACTTCCTTTGCTGGCTGCTGGCTGTGATTGTGGCAATAGTGTCATGATTGCATCTATGCAGCCTTACTGAATACAGAGCAGCTACGGATCTGTACTTCTAGGCTATGTTAAGTGCAATACCAAATGCCAGTGCTATTTTTAGGAAAACATCTTCCAGATATGCAAAGGGTTCTTGTAGCACCTTTGAGACTAACTGAAAGAAGTTGGTAGCATGAGCTTTCATAGACTTGAGGCTACTTCCTCAGATACATATTTCTTTCAGTTAGTCTCAAAGGTGCTACAAGATCCCTTTCCATACTGATTTTTCAAACTAACACGGCTATGTCTTTGGAATCTTTCAGATAGTATGAATGGAGCACTGGTAGCACAGTGGTTAAATGCTGGTCCTGCAGCCACAACGTTGTAAGTTCGATCTTGGAGGGCTTCAAGGTCGACTCAGACTTCCATCCTTTCATAGGTCGGTAAAATGAGTAGCCAGCTTGTTGGGGGCAATTGGCTTACAGATTGTAAACCTCTTAGGGAGTGCTACTTCACTGATAAGCGTTATAGAAATGTAAATGCTATTGCTATTGCTGTTGATAGTGAGAGTAACAATTCAAAGAAATTAGTTTTCTGAACTCTGAAATTCAAACACATATTCTCCATACTGTTACAGGTAGATGTGGTTGGCATTGACAGTGACATTTCTTCAAGAGGAGGAGTGAAAAACTAACCAGCTTAATCGTCCTAGCTTAACCAGTGGAGAAGTTTACTTTGCAATTCTTCTGCATTGTCCTGAAAAAAAGGAATGGGTGAAGAGTTCAGCATTACTGAATTTCATCTTTTAGGGTTGCTAGGTCAGGCATATACCAGGGTCTGACATTTCAGAACCTGAGACCTAGAGATGACCCCTTTTGAGGCCAAAGGCCCTGATATTGTTAAAAGAGTGATGTTACAACAAGCAGGCCCTAATGATGTCATTAAGCATCAACCACAACTGCAAAAGTTATGACAATCAATTTTAAAAAAATAAAATATAACAAAAGAGGAACACACAGAGACATACAAACACACATTTTCAAGACAGCACTCTCATCCTGAGATTCCTCACACTATGATTCCTTCCTCTCACCATGAGAACTGAAGAAAAGGGTCCAGGCAGTGAAACATGGGAATTCTGTCTCTGATAAACACCCAATAGATTTCTTAAACCAGTCGTCCAGTGGTACAGCTCCATAAGATATTTGTCCAGGGGTATGAATTCAATATCTGTCTGTCTGTCTGTCTGTCCATAGATATTTGCCACCAGTCCGCTAGCAAATGCTGAATATCCCTTTTGTTTTACCAGTTATCTCTATAAGGAACAGCTAGGTGTATGTTATATCCATTTGCTTCACATAGCTGGGTCTGACATAGATGTTTAAAGTCAGAAGAAAGGGTGTAAGGATTATGTGTGGGTGGCCCTTGACTTGAGAAAAGATTGGATGAGCTGACCCTTGGTCCCTTCCAATGTTATGCTATGAGAGTGTGGCTGCTCAAATAAAATCTATGTAGAGAGATCTTGTAGCACTTTTGAGACTAACTGAAAGAAAGAAGTTTGGCAGCATGAGCTTTTGTAGACTTAAGTGATTCTACAGACAAACAAGGCTATATCTTTGAATTCAAATAAAATCTAGTGAGAAAATGGCCCTGTCATCCAGCCCTTAGTTGAGTGCAAAATATTTTGTACGAAGGTGTCACTGAAAACAGAATCCTCTACTCCCAGCTTCCATTAATAATGCTTCAGAGAAGATAAATAGCTCAGAGGAATATTAAATAATTTAGAAAGTTTCTGGAAAAAAAAGGTGTATGTGTGCATTTTTAAATTTAGCAGCAGCAAGAGCCTTGCCCATGTTTTACCTTGCAGCATAACATGTTCCTCATATCAAATTTTCTTGTTTGTGGTTTTAATCCTTCTAATTTAATTCTGTCTTATGGGGTGGGAGGGCTGACTAGAGGGATGGGGTTATTCGAATGTATTTTATCCATTGTATTTTAATTGTTGTTGTAAGCCGCCCCGATTGCTTTGCAGAGGGGCGGGGTAGAAATAAATTTTATTATTATTATTATTATTATTATTATTATTATCACAGTTTTCTATAATTTCATGTAACAGGCTTAATGTTTCAGGCTTAGTAGTTGGTGAGCTGGTCAAATGTGTGGGCATCTCAATCTCTATGACAGGGGTGGGTTCCCCTCTTTGTTTTTCTTACTTAGCCTTAAGGTTGCTTTTAATTTTTGTATATTTTATATAATTTTATACTGTTCTTAGATGATTTCAATTATTTTACATTTTATTGTAATTTTAAAAATGCTTTTCATTTGTGGGCCACCTTGGGTCGCTTCTGGGAGAAAGGTGGTGTACAAATGAAATGAATGAATGAATTTATGGAGGATCCTGGTGTAGGGAGGGGGCATTATGGTTATTTTCTGGGATTCAAGACCCTAACCTGAACCCCACTGTTAGTTTTCAATGGAGCAGATTCATTGAATGAATGAGATCCAGATACATATTGATTGCTACTCAGTAGATCTTCTTTAGTCGGGAGTACCAATAGGCCTTGTCCATTTTTAGTCTCAGATGAGCTTGCTTGTGTCATGGAATGACTAGGAACAACAGTATTGTCTTTGAAGAATAGACATATAGACTCACAGATAGCTCCCTGCCAGTGCACAGTTACAATATTCCTGATAGGTAGCCTTTGTTTTAAAACTTCCAATAAAGTAGAGTCCACCACCCTCTGAGCTAGTTCATTCCACTGCTGAACAGCTGTTGCTAACTAGTCAGAATTTCCTTTCCCTGACTGTAGGACCTGGCTTCCATACCTTTTGCCATGCTGGTCAGAATGGTATGTGACAACATGTACCATGTTGATAAAATGAAAATGTTTCCAGCTGTCTCTGTTGCAAAGTACCAGGTTGGTTTCATAGCCAACCTTCCACAGCATTGTGCTAAACTGTGTAAACAACATTTTCAATGGTTTGGGGCACAAGAATAAATGGCCCTAGGAAAATGCAATCAGATATGCTCATAATTATGAGGAATTGATTTTAAATGAGTATGGAAAAAATGTATTCCCCCAGAATTCTCTCAGTGTTAGTGTCATGCATCAACCTGATTTATCTCTGACTTTTATTACTTCCTCTACCCAGAAGCTCATGTGCTTTGCTGTAGGGAACTGAACGTTCGGGATAACAACTGGCCTTTCCATTTTCTAAAAAGGGACTCAGACATTTCTTTATCCCACAACCCTTGATGTGACCTGGCTGTTAAAGTACAGTACCTAGAAGCAATTAGCTCATTCAGTCTGGACTCTCTAAAAGGCAGCTTTTATGGCAACAATGTTTGGCCTTTTCCTCTTCCTCCGGTTTTTACATCTTTGACATCTGTGTGGCACTACTCATATCCTGCTTTTAGTACTGTCTAGCCTGATGAAGAATTCTGGAGAGCTTGAAAGCTTGCATATTAATTTATGAGATTTTTACTTGGTGCTAGTAAGACCCACTTGGACCCACTTGCCCAGAAAAACCCTGTAATATCTTTGCCTTTGCGTCACCATAAGTCCGGAATGACTTGAAGGCACATGACAACAACAAACTGTACAGTTGGCTCTTCTCATCCACAGATTCTGCATCCATGAATTCCACCATCCACAGTTTAGATGCAGAATTCATGGATAAGAAAGTCTGACTGTACTCTTACTTTGTTGTTGTCATGTCCATGGATTCCACCCTCCCGTAATATCCAAAAAACAAACCTTAATTTTGCCAGTTTTGTATATAATGGGACTTAAGCATCCACAGATTTTGGCATCCACAGGGGGCTCTGGAACCAAACCCCAGAAGATACCAAGGGCCCACTGTATTGGTATAATGTGAATTTGGGAGTCTTGTATTTGTGGAACAGAATATGCATGGCTAAAACCCTAGATCAGGAGTCAGCAAGATTTACTTACCTAGGGCCGGTCGCTGGTCCCCAGCTCTTCCACTGGGCTGGGGGGGGGGGAATGGGGGCGTGTGCTCTCATGCACATGTGCGCGGCCCCCCCACCAACCCCTGCTGCCGCCGTGTGCACTGCTGCTGCGCTGCCACCGCGTGTGTCACGGCCGCCATTTTGTTTGCCAACATGGCGGCCGCGACTCGTTTGCGAGTACTCCTTAATACTGCACAAGCACAAATGAGTGGCGGCCGCCATTTTGGCAAACAAAATGGTGGCCGCGACAGACGCGGCAGCAGCGGGGGTTGGCGGTGGCTGGCAGGGGCCAGTCGGCGGGGGTCAGCGGGCCGGGTGTGGCCCGCGGGCCGTAGGTTGCCAACCCCTGTCCTTGATCAATGTGTGTGGATCATAAAGCTCTGCGCTTATAGCTCCACACTTCTGCCTGGCAGCTGTCAAACACAGGGGGCTGCCATGACCATTTACTGGCTGGAGAGAGAAGCGGGGAAATGATCAGGCATTATAGCCATCTGCAGTTCTGTAAGTGAGAGAAAAGAAAGGTCACTCTCCCACAGTGAGTTCTACACTGTCCCTTCTCCCCTCCATCTCCCCTAGACAATAAACAGCCATTGCAGCTCTGCTGGGTCTCAACAACTGTCTTGAGAGAAGCGTTAAGTATTGCACAAGGAGCCAGTAAACTGATCCTTGTGCAATGTTCAAAAAGAGACATATCTGTCCACCAACCTGAGTTACACAAATGTAAATCACTAACAGGATTTCAGCCATACTTCTTCAGATTTGCCTAAAATGCCAGTTCCACTTGCAATGTTCAGACACTGAACGGGCACTGGGGGTGTCCCTACGTATTATTTCATTTTGGGGTGAATTAGATGACTCCACTGTTCATGTGCAGAGTGCTCTTCCCTCATTAGTAAGCCACTGTAGCTGCTGCTACTGGAATACATCTTGGCAGATGGAGCAGGCAAAGCTTATAAGAAATCAATGGAAGAAAGAACAATGAGTATGTGTGCAGATTTAAGAAAATGAAATTAGCACAAGACTGTATTAGGGAGAATAGATCTCCCACGGTGTGAACCAAAAAGAGAACAACTTGAACTATTAGCCCCTTTCCTGGTAAAATGCAATAAAAGTGTTCATTTCGTGCAACTTCGTAAAAGACACTTTGGTCCTGCTGCGATAGCTGATTGCTTCCAAGCTGTTCATGGATTGAAATCTATTTGAGGCTGTATACTTAGCAGCCATTCATTTAGTTTCGTGAGTTTTCTCTTCCTTTTGTTTTGTTTTGTTTTGTTTTGTTTTGTTCTCTCCTTCCCTCCATCATATGTTGGCATACCACCATAGTATTAACAAAAAATAAAAAAATCATGACTACACCTGTGAATAGTATTGGGGTTAGATGAACTGCATGAGTGTCAACAGCTGTAATAAAAAGGGTTTTTATTTCAGTGGGCTCTGTGTGATTAACAGCGGCAGGTTTCTCACTGCAGAATAACAGCTTTACTTGGAACACTAAGCAAATGACAGATGTGGGTAAATTTTGGTATTTCCCCTGGTGCAGCAGGCAGAAGGACAAAGAAGTTGATAGGAAAGGTGGCAGTCTTGGATCTGAGAAGCAGATGAGGAAATCGGAGCCTTGGAAGTTTGCTTTTTTGAACTGCTCTTCCCAGACCATTTAGCCAGGATGACCTCTGGGTGGTTCTGAGAGGTTAGCTCAAAAAAAAGCATTTCCCCCCACTAGTTATGGTGGAGATGGATGGCCATGGAGCAACACAAGTGGAAGTCTATGAAGATACAGCAAAGTCAGAGCCTGAGCTGGAAATCTGTATAGCCAACCTAGTCCAGGTATACACAATAAGGAGTGGCCCCATGCTTGGACCTCAAAAGATAACTCCCATTTTTCTCTCATTCTGCAGTCACTGACAATTCATTATTGAGGCACA
Source organism: Phrynosoma blainvillii (assembly GCA_026167975.1). Taxonomy (NCBI): domain Eukaryota; kingdom Metazoa; phylum Chordata; class Lepidosauria; order Squamata; family Phrynosomatidae; genus Phrynosoma; species Phrynosoma blainvillii. The sequence goes on from JANUYF010000005.1 coordinate 11,965,432, forward strand.
AGACCAGGAGACCTTTCACAATGCACAGTTACAGTGCTATCATTCCACTTTAATTGTCATGGTTCCACCCTATGGAATCCTGGGATTTACAACCTAGGAAGGAGCACTCAAAATTCTCAACTAGAGAGCTGTAGTGCCTGCCCAAACCAGAAGCCGCAGGATTCCATAGGACACAGATATGGAATTTAAAGTTAAATTGGAGTGTTATAATTGTGTAGTGTGAAAAGACCCCAGGACACACTGTGTTTTAATCTCTCAGCTACTCTTGATGGTAGTGATGGTTGGTGGCTCCCGTATAAGTGAGATGACAAAGTCTATACTTTAAAGGACTGTGGCCAAGGTGTTGAACATATTTTGGAAATAGTGTTCTGAAGCTTGACTAGCTCTTTTAAAGTTTAGACTAAAATGCAAGATGGATCCACTTTGCTACAGACATCAGAGCCAGCCAACAGCCTCCATTGCTTGACAGCAAGATGTTGGTTATGCTGCCTTCCTGTTCCATCTGGCCTGATGTTGCACTGCAGAAAACTGGCCTGCTTGTGTGTGTGTGTGGGAATTTGGTATGCTTTCAGCCCTGTAAAAAACAAACAAGCAAGCAAATCACCACATCTATTGGCATCAGCTCTGATTATTTAATCTGAACCTTGGCCTTGGAAAAGTATAGTTTCCATATTCTATCTGAACTAGCTTTATAACACCTTAAAAGATGCCTTAAAAAACAACTCAGTCATCATTTCCCCAGCCTTGAGGGATGGAACATAGCCATTTTGAAACCAAGTTATTGTGTTGCTTTCCCCTTCAAGTAGGTGACAGAGACAGAGTGACAGAGACCTTAATTTTTGAAGTGAAAAGTAAACACACAGCTGGAGACATTTAACTTTGGAACTAATTGCCAAGCATCTGACAGCTTTTGACAGAATCATTGTTCTAGCAAAGTGCTTGATGTGGAAAGAATGCTTCTCTTCCTCTCCATCGACCTTTGACAAGTGGGAACAGAAAAGACAAGGATGTCAAGTTTTCTAATTATACACCATGCTACCAGAGACATTTCACTGAGGTGGTAAACCTGTGGCTAGGCTGAACACCTTCAAATGCATAAGCTTATCACACGGCACTTACAGGAATGGGAACAGAACGGAAAGGAACGGAACAGGTTGAGAACGCACGTTACTGCACAGGAGACCACCACCGATGCTGCCAGGATTCCCCAAGCCATTCCCCAGCCATTCCTGGCAGCCAATTTTGAAGAACAATTTTGAACTGTTTTTCAAAATCGGCTGCCAGAAATGGCTGGGGAATGGTTTGGGGTCTCCCGGAAGCATTGGTGGCATTCTCCTGTGCAGTAACGTGCATTCTCAACCTGTTCCTTTCCTTTCCTTTCCTTTCCTTTCCTTTCCTTTCCTTTCCTTTCCCATCCCTGCAAGTGCCATGTGATAAGCTTAGCAGTTTCAGAACTCCAGTGACTGAAGGCTCCCCCAAACAAAGTAGAGTGGCAATGTATGCATCACCCTAAAGAGGAAAAACAAAACAGAAAAGATTTGCACATAAAAAGCTGCAACTTTTGAAATCAGTACTATAATCCTTTGAATATTCCTCACCTAAAAAAACCCTATCAAGTCCATGGGGTCTCCATAAGTCAATGGTGACTTGAAGGCACACACACACATACTAATTTAAAAGTAGTAGTGCAAGGCATCTCACCATAGAGGTGAAGGGAAATTGTCACCTGGCATTCTAGTGTGCCTGTCTAGCCTGGAAACAATGGTTGTTGGGCAACTTCAAAATTCTTTTAATCAAAACTTGGACAGGACAACCCTGATGAAATGTTATGATGATCATTACAATGACTATTAATCCATTTATATCCTGCTTTCCCTGCAATATTGGAACTCAAGGCACCTTATTAAATAAAACAAATACAGTTAAAAGTGCTTACAAAAACGGTAGGTAAAATACGGTTAAACAATCTAGCGAACAAAAACACTTTAAAAACAAACCCATTGATAGACAAAAGATAAAGATTAGCAAAACTGCCCACCATTAAAATAGCATACTATTAAAAGCTCTTAGAATCAGTTCTTTAAAGCTTGTTGGAACAAAAAAGTTTTCACCTGCTGACAAAAGGAGAACAAGGAGGAAGCCCCTCCTGGCATCCCTAGGAGGGGAATTCCAAAAGCTGAGAGCAGCAACTGAGAAGGCCCTCCTCCATGTCCCTGCCAAACTATGGTTGCCAGTTAAAGATCTTCCTAGGCCTTTGGACTTCCAGCTGCAATCTGAGATCTGGTCTCTGGGGATGCCATTAAGCATTATGAGTTAAATACCAGTCATTATGCATTAAGACAGAATTCTTAGCTTTGGAGATTATTGCAATACATTGAAGCTGAATTAAAAAGAGACTTACCTCACCCGAATTGAAGTAAAATTCAGGCTGGATCTGGATGCTATCACATGGATTTCCCAGCAAAAACCGCCATCCAGATGCAGCCCGAATTCAGCCAGGCTGACTTAACTCACTCTGGAGGCCATTTTTTCAAGTCGGAACACTTCCAACTTGGAAAAATGGCTGCCGGAGTGAGTTAAGTCATCTTGGCTGAATTTGGGCTGCATCTGGATGGCGTGGGGGGGGGGCAAAATCTGTGTGATAGCGTCCAGATGCAGCCCAAATGTTACTTCAATTTAGGTGAAGTAAGGGCCTTTGCAGACTGCCAGAAATAGTGCAAGGGCCTCGGCAGCCGGCTTATTGAGTCGTCTTGGAGGCCCGGAAGAGGAGGAGCCACCGCACAAGCGGCGCTCCTTCCTCTTCCTGAGGTCGCCCTGGGAGCTGCCGGCCCTCCGCACGGCCGGCGCTTCCGGGGCAACCTCCCGCCACAGCGACCGGACGCGCTGCGGCGGAAGAGTCAGGGAAAGTGCGCCCGCCGCTTTTAGGGCGCACTTTCCCTGACATCTAAAAGGAGCGACAATTTGGAGCTCCTTTTAGGGATGCCGCAGGAGCGCTGTGGTGCAGAGGCTCCGCTCCGCTGTCGCTCCGTCCGGCGGCGTCCCGGAAGCAGTCGTTTGCTTCCCCCCCAAATTGAGTCCACTTTAAGGGTTAGGGTTAGTGCTAGGGAATCATGGGAATTGTTGTTTTTTTTTCTGAGACATTGAGCCTTCCCTGTCAGAGAGCTCTGGTGCCAAAATAAAATACAGTTCCCATGATTCCCTAACCCTAACCCTAACCCTAACCCTTAAAGTGGACTCAATTTGCACTATTTCTGACAGTCTGCAAAGGCAATTCAGCTTAACTGCAGTGTGATAATCTCCTTCTAGAGCAAGGTGAAATTAAGGGATTATTCCTTCTCATTTACGTAGAGAGATGTAGTAAGGAACACTTAATGGAGCCTACTTGTCTCTAGCCAGAAGATGGATGTACAGCAAGGCAAAGCCTGAGCCCTGGCACAATGATGACAGGAAAGGAAAGAGGAAGGTAAGCAAACAAATACACAGACCCTTTGGGGAATCTTTGAAAATTGCAGCAACAAATCGATTAAGCTTTTAAAATTGTACCAAGCTGCTGCTTTAATAGCTGAGATGGAGTTTTGTACATGGCCTTTTCCTCTTGCCTCTAGCTGAGGGGGGTTGCAGACTGCCAGAAATAGTGCAAATTGAGTCCACTTTAAGGGTTAGGGTTAGTGCTAGGGAATCATGGGAATTGTTTTTTTTTTCTGAGACATTGAGCCTTCTCTGTCAGAGAGCTCTGGTGCCACAATAAAATACACTTCCCATGATTCCCTAACCCTAACCCTAACCCTAAAAGTGGACTCAATTTGCACTATTTCTGGCAGTCTGCAACCCCCTATAGTCCCATATTTCTTCTCATCCTCCACCTTTAAGAAATAAGTCATATTTAATATATATATCTCCGGTCTTTTTTTAAGCTAATTCCCAATATTTCTTGTATTGTAGCATGTATCTCGTTCCATCAGTTCTTCTGTTCTACATGAAACTCACTCGGGACAATGCTCCCAGGCTTTGAATAGGAAGAACATGTTGGTGTACATGCAGTCTTCCACTCTCAATCCTACCTGCTCTCTGTTGGACATATCCCTCTTACTGTTTACACCTGTCTTTGGGTACATCTACATTGTAGAAATAATGCAGTTTGACCCTACTTTAAGTACTGTAGCCCTATCCTATAGAATCCTGGGATTTGTAGTTTTAGATTTCTATCTCAGCATAGTAGTTTGAATGTTGGACTACAACTCTGGAGAGCAGGGTTCAGTTCCCAGCTCGGCTATGAAACTCACTAGGTGACCTCAGGGGAAGGCAATGGCAAACCTCCTCTGAACAAATCTTGCCAAGAAAACCCCATGATAGGGTTGCTTTAGGGTCAACATAAGTCAGAAATGTCTTGAAGGCACACAACAACAGAAACAAAAACAATAACAAGCCAAAGTGTACTGGTGCCTTACAAAACTACAGATTCTAGTAATCTGTAGGATGGAACCATAGTAGTTAAAGTGGTGTCAAACTGCATTATTTGAACAGTGTAAATGCATCCTTAGTAGTTGGCCTCCAGTTCTTTTCATAAGCTGGAAACCTACAAGGCAGTTACAATGCCATAAGCTAGACTTACAACCTCTGGTCTTCCAGAGTCCTGGTCCAACACTGAACCACTGTATCACACTAATTCTCTAAGATACATAGTGTGGATTTAAGGACACTTAAATATGAGGTAGACTGATAGGGAAAGCAATCTTGACTTAGAGAAAAGGGTGGAGATTTACAAGACAACTGAATTGTCCAAAGAGTGTTAAAAGACAGTGGAGCTGCTAGAGTTGAAAGATACCTTAGGGATCATTTAGTGTAATTTCTTGCCAGGGAATGAATCCACAGCTAAAGTGTCTTGATAGGTGATAATTCAACCTCTGTTCAGAAACTTCCAACAAAGAGCTCACCGTCTTCTGAGGTAGTTCATTTCACTGTTGAATTGCTCTTACTTGCAGGCAGCTCTTCCTAATATTAGCTAGAATTTCCTAACAGCAGGAAAAACTCATATTATTCATATGATTTAACAATGTATTATTCATATGATTTAACAATGTCTACCTTCTCTTCTCCATGCTAAAGATACCCTCAACTGTTCCTCACAGGGCTTAGGCTGCATCCGCACTGTAAAAATTTTACACAGTAAAGGCATCTTTGGCTGGTACTTATCAGACAAAGTTGTGTCTATCCTGCTGCTGCCTTGGATTCCATTTGGTAACTGTAGTGCACTTTTTCATTGATGGCCAAAACCAATCAATAGGCTCTAAATCTTGCTGCTATTTCATTACTGCCATTGTGCGATAAGTCCCTTCCACTGCAGTTCCGCTTCTCAGACAGTCATGCGATGTGAGCAGACATGATTCTGCTCCTCTTTGTCCCCTCACAGCAATTGTGACTGCTAATGGCTTCCCAAAGCTGGCTGCTGCATGTACATTCACACAGTAGCTGGCTTCAGGCAATGACTGATGGTCCTGATTGTGTGTGCAAGGGTGCTTTGTGAACGTGCTCACACAGCCCTATGCTTCAGGAACAGTGAGGAGGAAGAATTGCAGCTGCAACCACCTCCTGAAGCCAACTGCTGCGTGCACATTCATACATCAGCCAACTTCGAGATGTTGTTGGCAGCCACAGTTGCTCATTCCAACCCGTCCTTCTAGAAGGCAGCATTTAGTAGTGTAAAAAACAGATCATGCAACCAAGGATCATCAAAGTGCTGTCATGGGGGGAAATGTAAGAAGAAATTATGCCAAACTGGTATGCTTCCCTTAAACTAGCACAATTATGGTGGGGCAGCAGGTTGGTATGATAAAGAAATTGAGAAATTAGAACAGGGACAGATGAAAGCACATATAGATGAAAACACCAAATATACAAGTTGAAATAGGTGACATTTCTGAGCTTCATTTTCCATAGCAGTCACACACATAATGCACTGCAGTCATCAAGCCTGGATAATACTACAGCAGTCCTTGCAACAAAAGACAAACATTTATTGTTTTTCAGCAGCCTTGAAAATTCAGGTTGAGTCATTCAAGGACAGTGAAGAGTCAAGAACTTTGCAACAAAACAACTGCCAAGAATTCAAAGAAAGTTCTAGAAGAAGGAAAGAGTGTAAAGGAACTATCAACTCCCCACATGAACACAAGAAGATGAATTGCAAAATAAAATAAAATAAAATGCCCCCTTGGTATCTACTGAGGTTTGGTTCCAGGACACCCTGTGGATACCAAAATCCATGGATGCTCCCATTATATAAAATGATGTAGTAAAATGGTGCCCCTTATATAAAATGACAAAATCAAAGATTGCAATTTTGAATTTTTACAAAAATATTTTCAAGCTGTGGATGGTGAAAACTGTGGATGCAGAATCTGTGGATATGGAGGGCTGACTGTATGGCTTGAGTAGCAAACTGTGATATGCTGTGGAAATTATTGAAAATATTGCTGTCTCCTCTGAGACATATAAAAGAACATGACAGTTTCATGAGGAAGAGGGGGAGAAATGGTCTTCAAGGTGACCTGAAAAATATTTCACAGCTCCAGTGTCAAAACAGCTCACACTGGGAGGGTGTAAAAAGGGTGTTGATCAATATCAATAATGCCAGCATTGTGACAGCAGACAGTCAAAAAGCCAACATTTCCATTGCAACCTGGCTGCAACTCAGACTTTTAAGGCTTTTATTATGCATGGCTGAATTAACCAAACAAGAGAACAATTTTCATTACTCTCTATGCTAAGGACACTTTTACAAAAAAGCTTGCTCACTGCTAGTTTGAATATTTGCTGACCACAGTTTGCATGTTTGCTGGTAGTTAACATTTCCATACTCTCTCTTTTTTCATGATTCTAACCTGCAGTCATTTTTTTTCTTCCTTCCATAAGACCCTGTGGCTGACAAATAATTTGTAACTAAACCTACTTTTATATGTTTTACAAAGACTAGGCTTTTTTTATTTTTTCTTCTAGATCCTGTGTGTGCATGTGTGTGCATGTGTAGGTGTAGGACTGTTCAGCTTCTGTCTTATTTGAAGACACTGCTTGTGAGATCCAGTACTATGTCTCACATTTCCCTATATCCATCCCAGAATCCTGCTTACCACAATGAGAAAGGGTATTTGTAGAAGGAAGTGATCTGGAGCAGGAAACATATTAAATGCCCCTTTCCTGCCTTGCAGAACCAAGTCTACTGTAAGGCCAGAGTGAGGAAGCTGACTCAGGTAGCAGATACTGATGGACACAAAAGGAATCAAGCTGTATAGATTACTTGACCTACTTTATCCACCTCACCCTACCCCATTACACCACACCCTTTGCCTTTTGAAGTAGAAGAAGGTGATGCCTTGAAGGTTGTAATAATAATAATAATAATAATAATAATAATAAATTTTATTTATATCCCGCCCCTCTGCCAAGCAATCGGGGTGGCGTACAACATTACAAAATTACAAACAACAAATCAACTTGAAATCCCATCCCTCCTTTACCCACCCACCCATCCCCCAACATATTAAACAAAATCAATAACAATAATAAAATCAATAACAATAATAAAAATATACAAATTTAAAAATACAAAAATTCTTATTATTATAGTGCTTCAAGGACTGCGGATGGCAAAACGGTCCTCTGCGGCCACAGACCGCCGCCGCCCACTGCCTGGTGCCAGTGGAAGGTAGAAATGGCGAGTTTTAAACCGCCGGCGCTCCTCCTGGCTGCCTCGCAGGTGCGGCAGTTCAAGCCGTTCAGGTGGTACTCCCAGGACTGCGGGTGGAAGAGCAGTCCTCCGCGGCCACGGCCCGCCGCCTCTTGCTGCCTGGAGGTGGTGCCTTGTCACCCACATTCAAATAAGACTAAGCTGCTAGTTGGATCACTTTTTGTACATGGAATGGGGAAGCCACCATCTTGTGCTCTGCATTAGGTGGAGAAGTTTTTTTCAGGTCCTCATGCTTTGCTTATGTGTTAGGATGTAATAGATAATCATGTAATCACTTTCAATGGGTGCTGCTGTTGTTTACCATTTTTGATACCTTGCTCTAAAAAAGCTACCTAATTAAGATAATACTGCAATGTGGTGTAATAATAAATTCCTGAGGATTTATTATTACAAGTACAGTATCATCTGCATAAAGCATAACTTTGGTTTCCCATTTAGGCTACTGATTTCTACATCACCTGAACACACTATGCGTTGCAGTTATCACAGATTTATTTCCACTCTCAAGTCACACAGATCCAGCTAGCTAATAATACCTTGGCTTTCTTAAGATGTTTCATTATGTAGGTCATGGGGAAGAAAAATGAGTCAATCAAAATTGAATGCTGTGTTTTCAAAGGACAGACATGCAGAGAGTACTTGACAGTGTCATGATCTGAATATTAGAGCAACAAAAGCTGAATTGGGGAGCAGAGAGGAAAAGAAAAGTGAAATACTTGTGATGTGTGCTTCTTATGCATTTATTGCCAAGATGCAATCAAATACTATGACACGTTTATACAAAATCATAGAAAACTCATAAAATAGCCACTTTGCAGCTAGTTGATCATTATTCAGTGCTGAGAACTGAGAGTTGTACTGCTACTTTTAGAGGATGATTTAAACAACATATTTTCTTCTATGCCTTTAGAAATTTGTTAGAAGTGAGTTGCAAGTTATGTTGCCTCTTTTTTATATATAGATTTCTTTGTTGTTTTAAAATTGCAGTTGTTTTACATTGTTATATATATTCATCTATTCCCTGGAATAGATCTCTTCAGAAAGAATTATTGTTAGTCCTCCATATCCACAGATTCTTTATTCACAGTTTCAACTATCCATAGCTTGGAAATATTCCAAAAATATATAAATTCCAAAAAGCAAACTTTGATTTTGCTATTTTATATAAGAGACACTGTTTTACTATGCCGCCGTATATGGGACTTGAGCATCCAGCAGATATCAAGGGCCCACTGTATAGTAAAAGTGCCTCTTTCTGTGACGTACCCCTCTCAGGAGTGTATACTTTTTTGTGCATTCTTTAATTTCAACTTCCTACCAGCAATGTCCTGTGCCTCCTCATGGCTCAAATGACTTAGGTCTCAAAGGGGGGGTTGCAGACTGCCAGAAATAGTGCAAATTGAGTCCACATTTAGGGTTAGGGTTAGGGAATCACAGGAACTGTATTTTATTGTGGTACCAGAGCTCTCTGACAGAGAAGGGTCAATGTCTCAGAAAAAAAACACAATTCCCATGATTCCCTAGCACTAACCCTAACCCTAAAAGTGGACTCAATTTGCACTATTTCTGGCAGTCTGCAACTCCCAAAGTCTCCCTGCCCCACATCATGCTTCAAAGCTCCACAGTCCTCTGCACATACTTAAAAACATGCAGCCTTCTGAAAATGCAATTAAATTGTCAGACACGCAAGAAGGTGATAACAATATGGCAGTATTGCAATGTTAGTTCTTGTCCTGTCTATTTTCTCACTTTACTCGGCTTAAGAGAAAGGGGTTTTAAAATGCTTTAACTGTGGCAGCAGATGGACTAGATATCCTTCAAGATCCCATCACACTGTGGATGACTTATCTGCCAAAAGGACAGTTGAAATGTGGAAAAGTAGCATCTGTGCTGTGACCTTCTTGAAAGACAAACAGATGGATCTCCAGACTCAAGAGGTCCCTGTTCATGTGTCCTTTGAGAGGCAGCAACCTTAGCAGAAAGAGCAAATGAAGGCCACTATAGGATTTGCTGTATGTACATTAAAAATTTATCAGGCACGCACAGGTATATTAGTACCCCAGTCTTGGAATCATGACTCAAGCCATTATCTAACTTCTGTTAAGAGAAGCAATATGGTATAGCACTTAGAATGTTGGATTTGGGTAAGTAAGACCTGTGTTGATATACCCATTCATCTGTGAAATTTAGGGCCTTTGCAGACTGCCAGAAATAGTGCAAATTGAGTCCACTTTAAGGGTTAGGGTTAGTGCTAGGGAATCATGAGAATTGTTGTTGTTGTTTTTCTGAGACATTGAGCCTTCTCTGTCAGAGAACTCTGGTGCCACAATAAAATACAGTTCCCATAATTCCCTAACCCTAACCCTTAAAGTGGATTCAATTTGCACTATTTCTAGTAGTCTGCAAAGGCCCTCAGTCATTCCATCTCCACTTCAACGGCATTATAGGACTGTTATGAGGATAAATTGCAAGGAGAATAGTAATCATCTTTGCTGCACAAAAACATGGTTGCCTACCAAGGACCTTTTCCTGTGGACTGTTGTCTCTTGTGGATTGTCACCCCATATCTGATCCTGCAGAGATGCTACTTTGGACATAGCTCTGGCACTGTAGGGTGGTGATTCCACTTGCACCTTTAACTGCTTTGGCATTCTGCAGGGAGAAGCAGATCATCCAGGACCAAGGTCCTATATCAGTGAAACATAAACCTGCACCAGACAGAGCTCTCATTCCTCCTCTTCTCCCCACATGTGCAGTATAACATTCTACAACCAAAGCCATTCAGTGGCCAAGAGGGGAGCCACTGGCAGCTGGGCAGTATCTGACCCTGTTCCTAGTGATATAACTCACCCTCTGGAATCTGAAGAATTGGACACAGAGGGATCAGATTGCCTGAGGTTTATGGCAGATACTCCAAGTCCGAAGAATCTGAGGCGTATGAGGAGCTGTTGGCTAATGCATTTGGGAGGTCCATTCCTCAACAGAGATCTAGGATGCACCTCCGTCTTCTGAAGATCACAGGGGAAATAAGGGGCCTTTACAGACTGCCAGAAATAATGCAACTTGAGTCCACTTTAACTGCCCTGGCTCAGTGCTAGGGAATCATGGGAATTGTATTTTTTTCTGAGACATTGAGCCTTCTCTGTCAGAGAGCTCTGGTGCCACAATAAACTACAGTTCCCATGATTCCCTAGCACTGAGCCTTCAAGTTGCATTATTCCTGGCAGTCTGTAAAGGCCCAAGGAGAGGCTTCATAGGTCCCAATGTCTGTTAAATAGGAAATGCTGCCTCATTAAGCACCTGGTGTCCAGAGACAGCTGTCTAGAAATCTCCCTTGGTGACTGACAGTGCTCAGCTTTGTGTGCTCTTAACTCTGGCTACGATTGACCACTCTGTGTTTTACTCCTTGTTGCTTTCATTTATCTGGCTTACTAGCTTGGTACAATGACTTCTGGACTAATGATCTTGCTCTTCTTCCTCTCTTCACTTTGGTGGATAACCTGTGACTGATTGACTACTCTATAGCTTTTTGCTGGACTGACTACCCTACAGCTCTTTGCTGTAACACCATCTTACACTTAGGTCACTTGCTGACTGTGACACAGGACACTCACAGTCAAACCCATAAAGAAAATGACATCCTCCCAGACTGCCAGAGGACCCCCTTCCCCAGAAAATCCATAAAGATGACATATTCTCCATGTGTTCAGCTGCAAGTACACTACCTAGACATCTCTCTGCCTGCCAGCCATCCTCCAGGTCACAGTGGAAGAGGGGTAAGTTGCATACACACGGGGTTATTGTTCATGGGGAATGATGGGTACTTACTTCCACAAAAAAACCCTGAAAAGACCAGGATTAATGGATAAATCATATCACCAACAGGATTCAGGATAAGGTGTTACAGGAAACACCCAGTTGCTGAAGCTAGGGTCCCTCTCCCATAACACCTGAGTGATCTGCTTATAACAGGAGCACCAGAGGAGGCTGCTTTGAAAGGTAAGGGTAAAATTACCATCCAGCAGCGCCAGAGACACCAGCTGTGCCTGAGTTTGGGACATTATGGGAAAATGTAAATAGTGAGTAGGGCACAGCTGTTACATGTAGATTGCAGTGAGCTTTGGGTTAAATCCACTAAGATGTAGAGTTAGCAGATGGTTATTTGTCTGGGACTTTCCCCTCCTCTCAGACTTTGCATTAGAAGAAAAAAAATACTTTCTGAAAAGCAGATTGTTCAGGCACCTGGGTAGGGAGATTTGTCTTACCTGGAATGAATCTCCTCTCAGTCTCAGTTTAAACACAGCTTTAAAACATGGCTGAAATACAAATGTGCAGCTTTACAGAGCCAAATTCTTTACTTTTGGAAAACAGATATCTTCAATAATTTCCTGTTCTCCTTCACATCAGCAGGGCTTATGCTCCCAAGGAAGAAAATGAATTGTGGATTTTTTTCTGATGCACAGGACAATATGGAGCATTAATTAATCCTGGATGTACCAGAATCATACCAAGGAAATCAGACGTTCATTCAAAATTTAATAGCCTACCTTGATTAATATATCCAATTTGTTGTTGTTGATTTCAACTCATGGTGGCCCTATGGATGAGAAATCTCCAAGACCCTCTGTCCTCCACTGCTCTGCTTAAAACCTGCAAACCCTTAATACCCATTGTGACCTTTTTAATAGAGTCCATCCATCTAGCATGAGATCATCATCTCTTCCTACTTCCCTCCAGCTTCCCCAGCATTATTGTTTTTTTGAAAAAGTCCTCTCTTCTTATGATGTATCCGAAGTACGACAGTCTCAGTTTGGTCATCTTGGCTTCCAGGGAGGTTTCCGGTTTGATCTGCTCTAGGACCCACTTGTTTGTCTTTTTGGCTGTCCATGGGATCCTCAGCACTCTTCTCCAGCACCACATTATCTCAAATGCATTGATTTTCTTCCTATCATCTTTCTTAACCGTCCAGCTCTCACATCCATCCATGGTAATAGGGAATACAATGGCTTGTATGATTCTAACTTTTGTTCTGAGTTGTATATCTTTGCATTTTAGAATCTTTTCTAGTTCTTTCATAGCCACCCTCACCATTCTTACTCTTCTTCTGATTTCCTGACTGCAGTCCCCATTTCTATCAATGTTTGATCCCAGGTATGAGAATTCTTTTACTATTTCTATTTCTTCATTGTCGAGGTTGAACTTGTGAAGGTCCTCGGTATATCCATACCTGCCTAAATTATGGCAGCTCAAAGTTGAAATCAAAGGGGGGTTGCAGACTGCCAGAAATAGTGCAAATTGAGTCCACTTTTAGGGTTAGGGAATCATGGGAAGTGTATTTTATTGTGGCACCAGAGCTCTCTGACAGAGAAGGCTCAATGTCTCAGAAAAAACAACAACAATTCCCATGATTCCCTAGCAGTAACCCTAACCCTAAAAGTGGACTCAATTTGCACTATTTCTGGCAGTCTGCAACCCCCAAAGTCTTCTAGATTCCAAGGCAAAGGTTATTTCATGGTAAGGGAAATGTGTTGCATGTGGTTCACATTTAATCTACTGACAAGCAAAGTCTAGTCGTGCAATTCCCATGATATAACCACTTACTGGTCCTCTTTCTTTCTGGATAAAATTCCCATATTGGAAGAAAAGTGGGACAATAAATAAATACTTTTATTATTAACTGCCTTTGAGTCAACTCCGACTCATGGCGACCCTGTGAATGAGACACCTCCAAGATCCTCTATTCTCCACTCCTCTGCTTAGGTTCTATAAATTCATACCCATGACCCCCGCTAATTGAGTCCATCCATCTAGTGTGCAGTCTTCTTCTCTTTCTACTACCCTCTACTTTTCCTGGTATTATTCTGTTTTCTAATGAAACATACTTTCTTATGATGTGGCCAAAGTACGACAGCCTCAGTTTGATCATCTTGACTTCCAGGGAGATTTCAGGCTTGATTTATTCAAGGACCCATTTGTTTGTCCTTTTGGCTGTTCATGGGATCCTCAACACTTGTTTCCAGCACCACATCTCAAATGAACTGATTTTCCTCCTGTCTTTCTCCTTCATGGGTAGCTCTCATATCCGTACATGGTAATAGGGAATACAATATGTGGACAATTCTAACTTTAGTGTTTAGTTGTATATCTTTACACTTCAGGATCTTATCTAGTTCCTTTATAGCTGCCCTTCCCATTCCTAATCTACTTCTGATTTCTTGACTGCAGAATCGATTCTGATCAATGTTTTATCCAAGGTATGGGAACTCTTTAACTATTTCAATTTCCTCGTTGTCTCGGTTGAATTTATGGAGATCCTCCATGGTCATTATTTTTGTTTTCTTTATGTTCAGCAGCAAAACTACCTTTGCACTTTGTTCTTCGACCTTCCTCAGTAATTGTTCCAAATCTGTGATGTTTTCTGTTAGTAGTACACTGTCACCTGCATATATAAATACACACATAAGTTCAAAATGCTCTTGATGCCCTAAAAAGCCCTATACTCCTGGGGAGCAGGCTATCTGAAAGTCTATATCCTCTCTCACAAATTTGTCTGGGCTTTAAGATGTTGAAGTGAGGACCTTCCTTTGACCCTCTTATGCTTGGAGGCATGATTGGTGGAAACATCAGAGAGGGTTTTCTGAGTGGCCACTTCCAGGCTCTGCAACTGCTATCCAAAGGAGACTAGGCAGCCCACTGCATATAGTTTGGCATCTGACTTAGATTGAAATGAGAAAGCTAAGTTTAAGTTAGTAATAGGAGGATGCCTCTTCGCAGCAAAAGATGGAAGTTTCCATTCCATTGGAGTGATTAATCCATTCTAGACGTTGGATAGCTTTATAAGAACTCTTCAAGGTGATGAACATATTAGGAATAGGAGAGATCTTTCAAAACCTGGATTCACAACCCCGTTGATACGAGTATCACCTGTCATAACTCACCCTGTGGAGTTGAACGATTTAGACATGAAGGAGTCAGAGGTCCAGGAATTCACAGCTCCTGCTGACAGTTGTCTCTCTGACACCTGGGAGCTGATTCAGTGGAGAGTCCTGCTCCTCAGCAGGTGATGCTGCAGACATGGAGGACATGCCACCATTCTTTGCTGAATGACAAAATGATAGGGAGAGATTGCATTGTTCCCAGTGGAACAAGTGGAGCTGATTAATTAGACACTTGGTATTTTGAGACAGCTGCCCATAAATCCCCCAGCAGCTCCCTAGATCTTTGTTGCTTACAACCATCCTTTCTTGGTGACTGACAGTAATAATTAGCATTCATGTTTTTTCTGACCTATGGGTTGGCTGCATTTAACTACTCTCTTTTACTCCTTGTTGGCTTTGCTTATATGGATGGCTGACTAGACCAGCTGGCAATCACCCTCTTGTTTTGCCCTTCATCTTGTTGGATAACCTGTGACTGACCTAGACCGAATTAACTACTCAACAGCTCTTGCACTTCAAGAAGCTGGTTCCTGAGTCACTTGCTGATTGGAACATCGAACATCACTAGCCACCACTGCCTCTTTGGGAATCAATTGTGGAACAGTGGATCTGTTGCTTATAATTTTGCCATGCAAAAATTCTCTGGCTCCACCTAAGCTGAGCTCTGTGCTTGAAAAAGGTAACTTTGGGGACAGCAATGCCTAATCCATCAACAGGTGTGGCCAGTCTGTCTGAGTGATTCTGGGTTACTAGTCCCCCAAATAACTTTCCCATGCCCTGTAACATGCATATTTGTAAATAAAACCAGATATTACAAAACAATGTTAAATCTCCTGTAATACAGTGGGCCTTTGATATCTGCTGAGGTTTGGTTCCAGGACCCCTTGTGGATACCAAAATCCATGGATGCTCATGTCCATTAAATACAATGGCATAGTAAAATGTTGTCCTTTATATTGCACTTTGTCCCTTATATTTCACTTTGTACAATCTCATCCAGTGTTTCCAGGGGTGAAGAGATCTCTACTAAGAAAGTTTTTGTACACAAAAACTGTACATTCCTGGACTTGTTTTACCAATAGTAGGATCAAAATATTTATAATGAATAGGAAACATATAGACAGAACTGTATAATACAACATGAGTTACTAACATGAGTATACAACATGAGTATAATATTTCCCCTTTATTTTCAAAACATTTCTCCTGTTCTGAGGGGCTGGGCAGCTTCAATTTTCTTCTGAAATTTTCTGTCTTCCTTTCCTGAAGGAGGGAAGGTTGGGCCTCCTCCTTTGCTTTCTCTCCCATCTCCCTAGTAACTCAGTCACATTCACTCCTATTCTTCTCTCTCTTTCCTGGCAACCCCTGCATTCCGTTTACTAGACAGGCAACAAAAAGAATCATAGAATTGTAGAGCTGGACAGGATTTCAAGACCCGTCTAATTCAATCCCCAGTCAGTGCAAGAAATCCACAGCTGAAGCATGCCTGATAGGTACTAAATATATGTGGAGCAAATCTATGAAGTCAGTGGAATAAAATGGGCCTAAAATCATATTTCTGATTTTAAAAAATGAAAACACTGTATATTATGTCTAGGGTGTAGCACAAGTTAAACATTGACGTATTGCCTAGTAAATGGTGGCCAAACAGAGAAATTGGACAGTACAGTCAAAACCTGGTAATGTGCATGGGGAAGAAACAGACAATGGTCAAGATCCCGTATGGCACACTATAACCATACAATGACACTATAGCTGGCCATTCAACACTCCTCAGACTTACCATTGAGCTATTGCAGCCCCCATCAGCCATTCTGTGGCTTGTGGAGAGAGAAACATCTGGCAATGACCCCTTAGCCAGACACAGAATGATTACATCATCTACTGAGATCCACTGGGGTCTTCTGGAGATCTCAGAGGGTGATGTAATCATTCTATGTCTGGCTACAGGAACATAGTCAGATGCCTCTCTGATATGTTTCCTTGCTGTCCTCCAGCCACAGAATGGTTATGGAGAACCACAATGACTCAAAGGTAAATTTAGGTGTGGGGGGCCTTGATCATTGTAGGGGTTGGAAAAGAATATCAGCCTCTCCAACAGGCAAAAAAGACATGTTGTTGTGCACTTTCAAGTCATTTCCAACTTACTGTGACCCTATCATGAGGTTTTCTTAGCAAGATTTGTTCAAAAGGATGTTAGAAGCCCTGGTGGTACAGTGGTTAAATTCCTGTACTGCAGCCACTCACTCACAAACCACAAGGTTGTGAGTTCAGTCCTAGCCAGGGGCTCAGGATTAACTCAGCCTAGCATTCTTCCGAGGTTGCTAAAATGAATACCCAGCTTGTTCGGGGAAATAGCTTACAATTGTCAATCAATTAGAGACTGCTTGGTGTAGTATGGATTGGTATATAAATGAAGCTGCTATTGCTATTACCCAAATTGCTGGGGTCCTGGGAGAACACCCACAAATCAGTCTAGTGCTAGGGAAATTATAATATTAGTTCAAATGAGAGATACAGTTTGATCAGCCCAGCTATACCAGGTCTGAATCATACAGAATTCCAGAGGGAAGTTCAAATAGGTTTTGTATTTTTATTATGGAATTTAATCACAACACACACATAGAGCACAACACACACATAGAGCACTCACATGCACACACACACACAAGAGCTTGGGAAGCAAAAGTGAGAGAGACCTAATGGTGATACCTACCATGTGGTTCTTGATTCCAATTGTGGAGTTTCCGGTATGGAGAAAACTCGATAGCTGCTGTGGCAAAGAGAGGGATTAGCTGGTGTATTGAGGTGCCTAGTCTTAGCCAAAATGATAGAGTGTCTGCTTGCTTGCAAACTAGACCAAAGTCTAGCTGTTTTGCTGGCTGTATATATAACCCAAATTGTGTCTTGTGGGCAGAAACCAAGGGCCTTTGCAGACTGCCAGAAATAGTGCAAATTAAGTCCACTTTAAGGGTTAGGGTTAGTGCTAGGGAATCATGGGAATTGTTGTTTTTTTTTCTGAGACATTGAGCCTTCTCTGTCAGAGAGCTCTGGTGCCACAATAAAATACAGTTCCCATGATTCCCTAACCCTAACCCTTAAAGCGGACTCAATTTGCACTATTTCTAGCAGTCTGCAAAGGCCCTAAGTCTTGAAATGATTAGGAGCTCTGGTAAATGGTTTCCCATGCTTGTCCAAAGTAGTTTTGAGCAATTATCTCTGGCCATGATCCTCTCATTGCCCTCCGTACAAAAGGGATTATGTGGGAGCCTCAGGGAATCCCATCATGGTGGATTCCCGACCTTGGCTAGCTCTAATCGGTTTTTCCACATACCCGAAGGTCAGGCGTCTACAGTGAGATCATGGCTAGATCACCCCTCCCAGCTTCCCTGTTAATATTAATTTGATATAGAAATATGAGATGTAAGCAGATGCCAGGTCCCAGAGTAACAAGGTAGCTTTGCTTTTGCTTCCCTCTGAAGCTATAAGAGTGTGATTGCCTCAGAGCACATAGTAGATTTCCATGGCTGAGTGGAAATTTGAACCCTAGTCTCCTAGTCCAACATTCAAACCACTATACCACACTGGCTCTCATAAATAAATAAATAAAATACACAGACATTAACTGAATCTATGCCTGCACTTGCCACTAACATGATGCCAGGTGTAACCTATCATACTGATAGAGCTTTCTCTTCAGAGTTTGAACTTCTATAAACAAATTATTTCACACCTTGCCTGTCTCAAAATTAGAACAGATTGCCCACAAATCAGTCTCTTCTATGGTGCCAAATTTTAGATCAGTCTGTTGAGCCATTTCCTGATGATAAGCTGCAGAAGACTCCACTGCCCCCCTTTTCTGGTTGTAATGGTGAGATGTGACTGATACAAGTCAGTCTCAACATGAAGCCATGATCATGGCTCTATTTGTTTTTTAATGGTTCTTGCAGTAGCAGTCCTAAGCCCAGTCTCTGAATTACAGCCTAAAAACTTCTCAGTGCTTAACCAGACTAATTGTCAATATCACAATTCTAAAGGCAGATCCACCTTTTAAAATCATCTACCTTCACATTGTGTTATCCTTCTCTGAGCATCATCACAATGGACTGAGAAAGTTAGCCCTAGGGCCATTATAAAGGCTTTCCTGGATATAATGGTCTTTGTAGGTTTGCTTATAATATAAATCATAGGATTAAAAGAGACAATTTGCTCTAAGCCTATTTAATTTCTCTACTCACCTCTACTTTAGGGCTAATCCTAAACTCTGATAGAGGTGTTGAATTGTCTCCTTCTTGAGGTTTGCAAATGACATCATGCATGAATAACTCCCAGATGAAAGAGCTGCAGATTCAGGAAGCCAGTCAAGATCATGTCATTGCTTCCACAAACAGGTTTCTCTAAGCATCACATCTAAGTATATAAATATTATTGCCTGAATCTTGCAGCTTAGAAATATTTTCCCCATGTGGCCATATCAATCATGTTCAAGAGTCATCATATTTTTAGTTCCCTATCCCTTTCTCCCCCTGTGCACCCCAAGGCAACTACATAATCAGCTAACAAATAATTGAATACTGGGTGAGGTGGGGGGGTATGAGCAGCATGATGACTCATAGGTACCCTGGGTGCCTGGATCTGCTTTTATTTAGCTTTTGCAAGAAATAATCAATATCTTTGTTGTGTCTCAATAGGCATTATATTACAGGACCTTTATTGAAGATTTTAATAAAGATTTAAAATGTTTGCAGTTCTTTTGGTGAGTTCCCCTTTTTGCATAATTCATGTTACATTTCAGGGCACTTAGAGAGTGCTATTTAGTGTTGCCTTGTCATTGTGTTTGGTCAGAAGATCTCAGAGGCCAATCCCATTTTAGCAAGCCCTATATATTCCTTATGGTTTACTCTGAGTAACTGGGTCACAAATGTGCTACAAGATCCCTTTGCGTTTAACCTAACTACCTATTCCCTGTCCTTCATTTCTGGTTCCAAACATCACTGTGTTGATTGTGCCATTTAATGGCATAGGGAGGGCACAAGATGGCTGGTTATCATTCAGATGCATGTGTGCATCTGCAAGAAATCAGCAGCGCTTGCTCTTCTGGAGACCCAACAAATATCCAGGAAATCTGGGAGGGTGGTAGCTGCTGTTTCCTCTCTGAAGCAGCTGGATGCTGCCTGGGTGCTCTACATTTTTCCTTGGGGCATTAAATGGCTGATGCCCTCAATCATCCCCAGATCACTGAATAACTGAGGGAAGATGTGCCTGCCCATTGACGCAGGCAGGGAAAAGCACTGTGCAAGTGGATATTGGATATTCCTCTGTGCAGCATCTTTGAAAAGACACAGGTGCAAGTTATGCATGTGTATGCCACCAATGAGATTTTGGCCAGATCAAGGGTGAGCCAATAAAAATAGGCCAATATCCTGCATCAAACATGTAGCCACAATGTTGTGACTATGCTTATTTCCCCATATGACCCCTGAAGCCTATCTTAAAAAGCCAGCCAGCTGTGCAAAGCAATGGAGGTCTGTGCGGTTGGTGAGTAGGGAGCTGCTAGATGATATGACCAGCATCTTCTACCAGAGTGCATCACTCGCAGTATCCCCCTCACCAGCAGCACAGACCGCCATCACTCTGGATGGCTGGGCAGCTTTTAAGGTAGGTTTCATGGTATTTGGGAGCCCTGGTGGTGCAGTGGTTAAATGCTGGTACTTCAACAACAAGGTTGTGAGTTCGATCCCAGACCTCCAAGGTTGACTCAGCCTTCCATCCTTTTGCAGGTCAGTAAAAGGAGTATCCAGCTTATTGAGGACAGTTGGCTTACAGATTGTAAACCGCTTAGAGAGTGCTGAGTTCACTATTAAGTGATACAGAAATGTAAATGCTATTGCTATTGCTATTTGCAATCATGGCAATCATGTCACAATCCCAAATAAGAATCCAAAACAGTTACGATGTCCTAAGTCTGTTACGCCATCATAATTAATAGGATACCAGTCACAAACTATGGTGTTTCTGAAAGCTCTGCATAAAAAGATTCATGCTTTTCACCTCAGATCTTTTTGTCATCAAAAAAGCCAGGTAGCATTTGTATTTTTGACACCTTTAATTTCCATTGGCAGTTTCACTGCATAATACGCTACAAATAACTCCTTGCTAAAGTGTTGTTGATATATATATATATATATATATATATATATATATATATTACAGTGAAGTGTTGTCAGGGTAACCACTTGGATTTCCCTATCAGAATAAATCCTGTTTGGCAGAAGTGCTATTTCCTCATTTCACCTCCTCAAATGGGTGCAAATGTGCCCCCCTCCCTGCTCCCAGAGACTTATGTGTTATTTACTCAACTTTGCTCCCTTTGATAAGGACTCAGAGGGTAAAACACCTATTTATTTTCAATGATCTAGCTGGGTGTCAGCCAGTCTTGTTTTACATGTCCTTTCTTCCTTTCAAAGTGCAGCATTGCTCCACAATACAGTTTGCGTTATCTAGGTTTTATAAGTGGCATTTCCTAGATTTATACAAGGGAGAGATGGGGTCATCCATCAGGTAGAATTATCTGCTTACTCAGAAGCCAAATTTCCAGCTCCAAACCAAAGTGATTTGGCCTGTCCTTTTAAAAGTCTTTATGCAACAAGAGTCTTATGTAAAGTCTTTTGCCAGTGCTCACCAGGATCATGTTAAACATTAAGGGGAATGAATATTTCCTAGGATTAACCGTGGAAACACAATGGGATTTCCTCACAGATACATGCTTGAACAGACTTTTCATTAATCCCATGTTTACCTTCAAATGACCAATCACACACGTACAAAAAAGCATGCTAAATGCAAGATGTGGAGATAATGGAAAAATGCACCATGACTATGACCACATGGTAGAGAACCTCTGCAAAAGCATGCTAAATATCCCATTTTGTTTGTTCTTGCTCACTTGATGTATGGCACTGAAGAAGGCCAGACTTTTACCACATGTGGCAAAGACAAAAGGACAAATAAAGGGGCTAGGGACCTTATCCCACGGGGCCAAAAGCAGCAAGAATCCACTAAGAATCAGGCGCTATAGCGCTATATCTTCCCGAGTGATCACACGACGTCGCTCAGAATCCGCTAAGAATCAGGCGCTATAGCGCTATAGTTTTCCGTGTGATTACACGACGTCGCTCAGAATCAGCTAAGAATCAGGCGCTATAGCGCTATAGTTTTCCGTGTGATTACACGACGTCGCTCAGAATCCAGCAAGAAACCGCTCAGAATGCAACATCATTCGCATTCTTTTGAATGTCGGTTTCAGCGGGCATTGCAATGGCGTGAGCTTATCCATAGCGCTATTATAGCGCCAGCGCCATATTTATACTAGCGCTATAGTACTGCAATGATGCTCGTATCGCTTTCTTGCCACTTTTGAGAGCAGCGTGGGATAAGGTCCTAGGAAAAAGTTTTTTTTACAACATCTATTGCTGGTGTGCCTCCCATCTAATTCTGTAGTTTTAAAAGTAGAAAGGAAACTTCCCAGATTTTGAACAGGCAACCTCAGGAGGAATCCAGACACCTCTGTAGTTGATTAGCTGGATAGTACATTGCTAGCACATCAAGACTATCAGATTGCAGAGTCTGGAAAAGTTATCTTATTGGACTGCAACTACAAGAGTCCTCCTAGCCAGATGGTGATGGTGGCTAAGGATTCTGAGAGGTGGACCTGCCCAATAGCAAGAGAATACTGGGGATTAATTCAAAAAACAATTGAAGACATATTACAGATAAAAATTCCAAAAAAAACCCAAAATCTTCCTTTTGAGCATGAGACCTTTACTGAAAAATAACTCTCTGGATCCCACAATTCTGGACAACTATCGGCCAGTCTCTAACATTTTATTCTTGGGCAAGGTTCTGGAGTGAGTGGTGGCCTCCCAGCTCCAGGGGCTTCTGAATGAAATGGATTATCTAGATCCATTTCAGTCTGGCTTCAGACCTGGCTATGGCACTGAAACAGCTTTGGTCACCTTGGTGGATGACTTATGCAGGGACCCAGACAGGGGGAGTGTGTCCCTGTTGGTCCTGCTGGATCTCTCAGCAGCTTTTGATACCATCAGCCATGGTATCCTTCTGAGCTGCCTTTCTGGGATGGGACTTGGGGGCACTGCTATGCAGTGGTTGCAATCTTTCCTGGAGGGGCGAACCCAGAAGGTGGTGTTGGGGAACTCCTGTTTGACAACTTGATTGCTGACTTGTGGGGTCCCACAGGGTTCTGTGTTGTCCCCCATGTTGTTTAACATCTACATGAAACTGGTGGGAGAGGTCATCCAGAGTTTTGGGGTGTGGTGACATCAGTATGCGGATGACACAACTCTATCTCTCCTTTCTATCTGACTCCAATGAAGCTGTCTCTGTGCTGAACCAGTGTCTGCTGTCAATAATGGACTGGATGAGGGCAAAGAATTAAAGCTTAATCCAGACAAGACAGAGATGCTCCTGGAAGGCAGATCAGAGATTGGAGCTTTGCCTGTACTGGATGGGGTTACACTCCCTCTGAAACCTCAGGCT
The DNA here is from genome assembly GCA_026167975.1 of Phrynosoma blainvillii. NCBI lineage: Eukaryota > Metazoa > Chordata > Lepidosauria > Squamata > Phrynosomatidae > Phrynosoma > Phrynosoma blainvillii. The sequence continues at coordinate 11,988,667 of JANUYF010000005.1, forward strand.
CGCACCTTGGATGTCCTCCTGGACTCCACTCTGAGCCTGGGTTCCCATGTTTCAACAGTGGCCGGGAGTGCATTTGCATGGTCAAAAGTAGTGCACCAGCTGCAGCCATTCCTTGAGATCTGGCTACTCAAGGCTAATGTGACACATGGCTTGATTACATACCATTTGGACTACTGCAACACACTCTATGTGGGGCTGCCTTTGGAAACTGTTCGGAAACTTCAGTGGGTTCAGAACGCCGCAGCCAGATTTGGAAAATGTATGATCTAATGGAAAATGATAAGCTAACATATATGATTAAATCTGATTCATTAGGAAAATTTATAGAAGATTGGCTACCCCTGACGGACTATCTGAAACACTTTTGGGAAACAAAGACCAATATAAATGGAAATGGATAAGAAATATTAAAAAGAAGCAAAATATTGTATTGGTAGCTGATATGTATACTATGTCCTCCTATGAAAAAAATATTACATGAAATCAAAACGTAGAATCTATCATATAGATTAAACGTTGGGCATATATGTACATAAATTATATATATATATATATATATATATATATATATATATGAGAATAATTTCCAATCCAAAATGATAAAAGGTAAATGTGTTTAAATATAAAGAACAGTAGATTTGTTGTACGATTTGAACTTGAATTAAGAGGAAAATTTTCATAAGAAAAGAATAGACGTTATTACAAATTTGGAAGTCTTTATTTTAAGCTGTCTGTAGATGTTGTTTTAAATTTGTAGTTTTGTAGTATTGTTTGCATTTGTTATTAGTTTTGTAAGTGGTTATATGTATATATGTATTTGTCTTTGTTCTTATTATGTTTTTTATTTTTTCATGTCTTTTAACTCACTAAAGTATTAATTTTTTTAAAAAAAGGATTCTTAGAGTTGTAGCACATAACAATAACTTTCCCAAGTATTGCCAGATTGCAACGCAGAGAACGTGTATTTCCTCCATCTGGGTATACATTTTAGGGTATCCAGTGGTAGGCAAAGCCAGAACCAACATGCAGTGCCCTTTTCTTTTTCTTTCTTTTCTTTTGCCACCCAGATTCATTTAATAAATCTATCATTCCCTAAAATTAATATTCCACCTAGCACAGAAATCCAGTGCTTGCTCTCAGCTGTGGTTGGTTTAGAAATGCAGTGAGTTGCACAAGGAGGTACAGAACAATTTCCCCAATGGTGGCTAATGGCTTCCATGACAGTGGGCTGGTGAAAGCACCAGGTTTTGAACTGAATTTTGAAAGAGCTAGCTGAGATGTTGAACTCTGATCAATGGATCAACCCAATGGATTCAGCATTTGGACAACTCCTTCAACCTACATACCAAAACCCAGAACAGACTGACCACCACACTGATATGAAAGCCACTTGGAAGCCAGGAGAGGAAAATTATTTCTCTGGAAAAGAGAGAGATAGTTCTTTCTCTGTTCCCAATGTAGATGTACAGAGACCAGGCATTACTCTAATGTGCATTTGGACACATTTTGTGCAATAGGACAGATAAAATGTGCAGTAGGAAATAGGTTTTTGGGAAGCTGGCACTATGGGTTTTAATTGGGAACAAGCTTATTCCTTAAGTAAAGAAACAGAATATTAAAATGACTACTCCATAACCTTGTATCAATACAAGTGTTATTAGGACCAACTAGTTGAAAACATTCACATTAACACATATTGAACTCTACAAAGAAAATGTTTATGGTTGATATACAACAGTTATGTGGCAGTACCAATGCAGAAGTGAAGATAACATGATCGTGTCAGGCATCATACACTACACTGATATGTCAACTTTTCTTAAGTTTCACAATGTTTATGTAGTGGGATCAAAAGCTTAGAATGAACATTGTATATCGTTCTAGGAAGGGGGACAGGGAACAGATTAGCTAGCATTATAGTTGGCTTCCATGGAAAGAAAGATGGCAGAACATTTCAATCTCTCTGGGCATTTCATCTCAGACCTCAGAGCAGTGGTCCTTGAACAAAAGAACTACAAAGGTAGACTGGAGAAAGAAACAGCAGAATTGGAATTCATCCATAAACTACAGTCCCTCAGCCATGGATTAAACAAAGATAATGGCTTCCTGACTCACTACATACATTTCAACACTATTTGACCCCATTCTCGGGGGTGTCCAACACTCATCTATTCTCCCCACCTACAGGCTAATTTCAAAGCCAAACTGGTCTTGCTGCTTGTGTCCATACACAATGTTCCCAATGTCTTTGTTCACTAATGACCATCGTTAAAACTGGACTTGCTACTTCATTTCCATACACAGAAGATTTTGAATTTGAATTGACATTCTCAATGGCATATATATACACGTCTGTCTCTGGTTTCCACTCCACTAAATGTATCTAAGGAAGTAGGCTGAAGTCTACAAAAGCTCATAATGCCAACTTCTTTCTTTCACTTAGGGCCTTTACAGACTGGCAGAAATAGTGCAGCTTGAGACCACTTTAACTATCCTGGCTCAGTGCTAAGGAATCATGGGAATTGTATTTTATTGTGGCACCAGAGCTCTCTGACAGAAAAGGCTCAATGTCCCAGAAAAAAATACAATTCCCATGATTCCCTAGCACTGAGCCAGGACAGTTAAAGTAGCCTCAAGTTGCACTATTTCTGCCAGTCTGTAAAGGCCCTTAGTCTCAAATGTGCTACATGTACTGATTCTCCAGACTAACACGGCTATATCTTTGAATTCAGATTTTATTATGTAAACAAACATACTGCTGTAACAACAGGAATGTGATAAAATCAACCAGAGTAAAAATAGCAACTCCCCTTTTTATTATATTTATATTATATTATATTATATTATATTATATTATATTATATATCTTGACATTATAATAAATATAAATAGTTTTTCCACTAAGAAATTGTACTATTTGGGGGCAATTTTTTAATAAAAATTATATAGACAATCACTCAAATAAGTGAAAATATGCAAAAGTCCATTCCCCTAAATACCTCCATTCTCCCCACATTTTGAGAGTGTATTGAAAGGAAAACAGAGATATTTGGGCTTGCTGTATGCTAGGTGGGGGAATGGTCCACAGTGGAGAGGTCTGGAGAAGAAATTGATCCCTGCCACGTATGCAATTGCTTACTCAGGAAATTAAAATCTAAGAAGGAATGGGGTGGCATTAATAGTAAGGAGAGATGTAGCAGTCTACATCCTCAGATGCAAAAGCTCACGCTGCCAACTTCTTTCTTTCAGCTAGTCTCAAGGGTGCTACAAGATGTCTCTATATGGGAAGAAAGGGTTTTCTTTTCATTTCTGCTCACCATGGAAAAGCAGCAGGTTGCCAGGGTGGGGATAGGTCAATTTCATTCTGTCCCTTCTCCAGACTAAAAGATAATATCTAGATGATTGAAGAGGCACTGTGGGATGGATTCAGGACAAGAGACAAGGGTTTACAGTCTAAACATTCAGAGGCAACAGAAGAAAATGAAGTCATTGAGGGTACTTCCTCCCTCCTCCACTTCCACCAGCTTCTCCACCAGCTCCTCCTGCCTACAGCAAGTGATGAAAGAGTGGGAAGACTTGCCTAAGGCTGTACGAGACATCAGTGGCAAAGCACAATTTGTGCTGCCAGGAAAGTGCATCAGCCTCGATTTGAAAAACAACTGTATCAGAATTTGGGGTAGATTTTTCCAGTAATCTATCATATGCATTTTAGCTTTCTGTACAGAAAGGAAAGAAAGAAAGGAACACAAAAGTTGGATGCAAAGAAGAATAAAAAACAGTAGGCAGATTTGGATTAGGCAAAAGAAATGAAGCAAATGAGCATCTGATAGATTTTTGTGAAGCCAACAATTTATTCATTGCAAACACATTTTTCATACAACCAGAAAGAAGGCTACACACATGGACATCACCAGATGGTCAACACAGAAATCAAATAGATTATATAATCTGAAGTAAAAGATGGCGGAACTCTATGCTGCTGGCCAAGACTAGACCAGGTGCTGACTGTGGTACAGATCATGAATTACTCATAACAAAAATAAGAGTAAGACTCAAGAAGAAAACAAAACCAGTGATTATACCAAAATATGATCTAAATAATATCGCAACAGAATTTACTGATAACATAAGAAACAGATTTGCACTACTAAGCATAATAGACCGAGAACCAGAGGAAGTGGTCTGAAGCCAGGGACATAATAAAAGAAGAATGCAGGCAGACATTTTCAATAAACAAAAAGAGAGAGAAAAAACCATGGATGACAGAAAAAAACACTACAAACAATAAAGAAAAGAAGAAAAACAAAAGGGAGATAGGAACAAACTAAGAATTATGAATGCAACAGTACAATGGCTTTTATGGAAAGATAAAGGAAATTACTTAATCTATTTCACAAGATCCAGGAAATCAAAGGAAAATTGAAACCAAGGACTGGGATGCTCTATGACAATAAAAATAACATAATTCAAGACCAGGAAGGAATAAAAAGACATTGGATGCAATACATAGAAGAATTATACAAAAGAGTTGACAAAATGAAGGACTCATGGAACAAAGAGCTGGAGAAGAGTGTTGAGGATCCCATGGACAGCCAAAAGGACAAGCAAGTGGGTCCTAGAGCAGATCAAACTGGAAATCTCCCTGGAAGCCAAGATGACCAAACTGAGACTGTTGTATTTTGGACATATCACGAGAAGAGAAGACTCTTTGGAAAAAAAACAATAATGCTGGTGAAAATAGAGGGAAGTAGGAAGAGAGGAAGGCAACATGCTAGATGGATGGACTCTATTAAGGAGGTTATGTGTATTAAAGGGTTGCAGGAATTAAGCAGAGCAGTGGAGGACAGAGGGTCCTGGAGATGTCTCATTCATAGGGTCGCCATGAGTTGAGATTGACTCAAAGGCAGTTAACAACAACAACAACACAGAAAGGATATGTATGCAGCTACTGCTGATCACACTTGCCTGTTTACTATGATATGTTTTGGAATCAACTGTTGGCTATGGGGAAGGAAGAGCACATCTCTATGTTCTCTGCTCTGAGTGTTTATTCTAATCATCTTTATGGGTTCTGCTTTGGGTAATGACAGTGCTGCATTCACATAAATAAGTAACTCTCTCTCTCTGCCTTCGTCTCTCTCTGTTGCACACATGAAGTGAGAATTTTTGCTGTTCCCACTGCTCCTTTATATCTTGCATCCTTCCTCCTGCTGACTCTGCTTGTTGATTGAAAGAACCATTTCTTCCTGCAAGCCTGGAGGAGTTTAATGTTGAAGTCTCATAAAAGTTATACAGCAAAAGCAATAGAAATGAACTCCTTATTCTGCTGACTTCATCAGCTTTCATTTCTATAGCAAAGTCTTTTGCCCTTTTTTTACTTCATCTACTTTTAAAATATATATATATAAATGGTACAGAACCACAACAATAAAACTCTCTCTCTCTGTGTGTGTATGTGTGTGTGGGGCATCAGTGTCCTGAGTCAGTACTTTACAGCTACAAATCAAGGAAGTCCTTGCAGCAGAGGGGAAGAGAGAGGTAAAACCAGCATATCTAAAAATTTAAAGCAGTTGGCACAATTTGCCAAAAAAATACCCGTAAAAGGCATTGATGTTACCAAAAAAAGCATTCCAGGTTGATTCAAACAGATCTGCCCATGCTATAATGTTGCTGAATGGAAATACAGAATCACAGAACCATAGAGGGGTAGAAGAGACCACTGATATCCTCTAATCTAAACTAATTCTCAGTGCAGGATCTAAAATGTAAGATGCAACTACAACATCCCTGTACTGCATGCAAATAAGTGGGTTTATATCCATGAAAGTTCATGCAAAAATAAAGGCGCTGCTATATTCTTTCCCCCTCCCTCTCCCTTCCTCCTTTTTATCCCTGAAAATTGACTCTTCAGCTTCAGCATCTCCTGACATCCTGGAGAGCTGTAGACTATACAAGCTAGAATTAGTCTGGAAATCACGTGGCCATTAAGATGTGCTTGGATTGCAACTCCCATTACCCCTAGATTTCATAGCTAATGGTGAGGAATGCTGAGATTTGCAGTCCAATAGCAACTGGAAGGTGACATGATATTCCTCCCTGGACTATAATATATTTAGCTAGATGGAACAATGGTTCAGTATACAATAAGGCAGCTTATATGAACATCTGGTATTTAAAAACAACCCCACCAAATATTGGAGCAGGAGGAAAGTGTGCAACATTGAACAATGTAGTGCATGAATTATTCCATGTTTTTTGTATGGATTTATTGAAGCTTTAAAATGGAAACAAGTAATGCCTGTTGAGCACTGAGTGTTAAGACAACCCAAATCAACAATATTATGGGTTAATTCTCAATGAACACCATGGTTACAGAAGCTTCCAGTAACAAAGAGAGGATCTGCAGTGGTTCTGTACCAGTGGTAGCTAGGAGGACAGCTATAAGTTGTAAACGCTAAACTACACAGTCTTAAATTACAAGAAATCTAATTGCCTTTCCCTATTTCTTTAACTCTGCCATTTGGAACACAGGCAACGTAAGAGGGTTCTTTTTCTGCAGCACAAAGTGTACCAGTGTTTCTTTGAAAGCAAAACAGGGGGGGAAGGAGCACACAGTGCCAAGAGCTCCTGCACAAAGCACAACGCCCAATATGGATTTGTAAATAAGCAATTAAAATTGACATCTGGCTTTCTTATTCCTAGACCAGCCATGATCACATTTATTACAAGAGATCAGAAAAGCTCAAATGAAGAGGGTGAGGAAATTGGTTTTCTGACTTCCTTCCACTGGGATGCTGGGGTGACGATTGATCTCTATTTCCCAGATATCAGTGGTGCAAACACAGACAGAATTATGCCCAATATAATCAAAACTGGCATTTGCAGTGGTGCCTGGTGGCTTAGGTTGGGCAGGATGAATATTTTGCTCTCGATAACCTCAAAGGCTCTAAAGTATTGCATTTTCTATGCCAGTGCAGATACGCAAGTACATCCATGTATAATGAGAACATAATATTCTCCATTAAAAGGCATGGAAGGAGTAACTTGGAAAAGGTTCTTCACTTCTGCAGCTACTCAGTTCATATATCAGGGAGCTCAGTTTCTGTCAGTATATGGCTGGAATCCGTTTGTTGTTGTTAACTGCCCTCAAGTTGCTCTCGACTCATGGTGGCCCTATGGATGAGACATCTCCAAGACCCTCTGTCCTCCACTGCTCTGCTTAAAACCTGCAAACCCTTAATACCCATTGTGACCTTTTTAATAGAGTCCATCCATCTAGCATGAGATCATCGTCTCTTCCTAATTCCCTCCATCTTCCCCAGCATTATTGGTTTTTTTAAAAAAAGTCCTCTCTTCTTATGATGTATCCGAAGTACGACAGCCTCAGTTTGGTCATCTTGGCTTCCAGGGAGGTTTCCGGTTTGATCTGCTCTAGGACCCACTTGTTTGTCTTTTTGGCTGTCCATGGGATCCTCAGCACTCTTCTCCAGCACCACATTATCTCAAATGCATTGATTTTCTTCCTATCATCTTTCTTAACCGTCCAGCTCTCACATCCATCCATGGTAATAGGGAATACAATGGCTTGTATGATTCTAACTTTTGTTCTGAGTTGTATATCTTTGCATTTTAGAATCTTTTCTAGTTCTTTCATAGCCACCCTCACCATTCTTACTCTTCTTCTGATTTCCTGACTGCAGTCCCCATTTCTATCAATGTTTGATCCCAGGTATGAGAATTCTTTTACTATTTCTATTTATTCATTGTCGAGGTTGAACTTGTGAAGGTCCTCGGTATATCCATACCTGCCTAAATTATGGCAGCTCAAAGTTGAAATCAAAGGGGGGTTGCAGACTGCCAGAAATAGTGCAAATTGAGTCCACTTTTAGGGTTAGGGAATCATGGGAAGTGTATTTTATTGTGGCACCAGAGCTCTCTGACAGAGAAGGCTCAATGTCTCAGAAAAAAAAAAAAACAATTCCCATGATTCCCTAGCACTAACCCTAACCCTAAAAGTGGATTCAATTTGCACTATTTCTGGCAGTCTGCAACCCCCAAAGTCTTCTAGATTCCAAGGCAAAGGTTAATTCATGGTAAGGGAAATGTGTTGCATGTGGTTCACATTTAATCTACTGACAGTTTCTGTCAGTATATGGCTGGAATCCGTTTGTTGTTGTTAACTGCCCTCAAGTTGCTCTCGACTCATGGTGGCCCTATGGATGAGAAATCTCCAAGACCCTCTGTCCTCCCCTGCTCTGCTTAAATCCTGCAACCCCTTAATACCCATGACCTCCTTAATAGAGTCCATCCATCTAGCATGTGGCCTTCCTCTCTTCCTACTTCCCTCCACTTTCCCCAGCATTATTGTCTTTTCCAAGGAGTCCTCTCTTCTCAAGATGTGTCCAAAGTACGACAGCCTCAGTTTGGTCATCTTGGCTTCCAGAGAGGTTTCTGCTTGATCTGCTCTAGGACCCACTTGTTTGTCCTTTTGGCTGTCCATGGGATCCTCAGCACTCTTCTCCAGCACCACATCTCAAATGCATTGATTTTCCTCCTATCATCTTTCTTAACTGTCCAGCTCTCAGATCCATACATGGTAACTGGGAATACAATGGCTTGTATGATTCTAACTTTTGTGCTGAGTTGTATATCTTTGCATTTTAGAATCTTTTCTAGTTCTTTCATAGCCACCCTCCCTGTCTTAGTCATCTTCTGATTTCCTTACTGCAGTGCCCATTTCTATCAATGTTTTTACTATTTCTGTTTCTTCATTGTCTCAGGTGAACTTGTGAAGGTTCTTGGTGGTCATTATTTTTGTTTTCTTTATGTTCAGCATGAATCCTGCTTTTGCACTTTCTTCTTTGATCTTCCTCAGTAGGTGTTCCAGGTCTGTGAGATTTTCTGCTAGTATTATGGTGTCATCTGCATATCATAGATTGTCGATATTCCTTCTTCCTATTTTCACTCCTCCTCCTTCTTTGTCTAAGCCTGCTTTTCTTATAATATGTTCTACATACAAGTTGAACAGACTGGGTGAAAGGATGCAGCTTTGTCTGACCCCTTTGTCAATTGGCAACCATTCTGTTTCTCCTTGTTCTGTTCTGACAGTAGCCTCTTGTCCTGAGTACAGATTCCTCATCAGGACTATTAGATGTGTTGTTGGAAGATCTTTGCATTCTTTTCCCCCCTCCTTAGATAGATAGGGATTCCTGCTTTCAAACTCCTTCCTCCCTCTCTCTCATTCAAGCTAGCCATGTGCCTTATATCACTCCCTCTTTGGGATTAACAGTCTTTCTCTAAAGATTTTCAACTGAGCTGTTCCCATCTTCCTGCTCTCTCAACTTTGTTTGGAAATATGGTGAGATAAATATTTCTCTCTACCTGAATTATTCACTAGTTAAATTAGGATATAGCCTGTTATGTAAATATAGATTAAAGCCATTGTTTTTAAATTACAAGCTACGTGTTTGTTGTTTTGTATCAGTTCTTAGGCAAGCATAGGGCCTCCCCAGACGGGCGGCTGTGGGCCTCCCCGAGAAGCTGAGGATTGGGACCAAGGCTGCCCCACACCTTGGCCCCAATCCACCCTTTTGGCGACTGGGAAAGGAGCACCAAAAAAGTGCTCCTTTCCCAAGCCGCGGAAAGGGCACCGCAAGATCCACCATGCAGTTCTTTTGCGTCTCATTGGAGCGCTCCAATGACATCCCCAGGAAGGGGTTGGGGTGTCTGGTGTCTGGCTGCCCTCCCCTTCCCTGGCTCCAAGATGGCGCTTTGTGCCATCTGCAGAGCCCCATAGTTGAAAGTCACACTTCTGCTACTCTGCTGTTTTAAAGCCAGACTCTAATAGACTTGCCTTTCATATTTTGAATATTTTTGTTTCCTTACTGAAGGCTAAAGCCTTGGGAAACTTAAATTACCCCACATGTGTTGGCATTCCCATGTCTTTAAGGTATTCCATAGCCTAACATGGTCTACAAAGCACATGGTCTACAAAGCACATGCTGATTTTCTTTTGGAATTCCCTGGTGCACTCCATTAGCCATTATATGTTTGCAATGTGGTCCCTAGTGCTTCTTCCTTTCCTGAACCCCACTTGAACCGCTGGGATTTCTCTCTCCATGTATGGTTGGAGTCTGTGTTGTAGAATTTTGAACATGATTTGGTTTGCGTGGGAGATCAGTGCTATGGTCCTATAGTTGCTGTAGTCTCTTGTGTCTCCCTTTTTGTGGATGGGGATGCTTCCAATCTTTTGGCCATTGTTTTGTTTTCCATATCTGTTGAAACATGTGGTTAGCACTAGAGTTGACTCTGTCAATGTGGATTGCAGCGGTGTGTTTTTTGCTATTTCTCTTAATGCAATTTCCACCCCACTTTTTAGAATTTGGGGTTCATCTTCATATGGCTCTTTGTTGCATGTGTCCTTCATTTTGTCAACTCTTTTGTATAATTCTTCTTTGTATTGCATCCAATGTCTTTTTATTCCTTCCTGGTCTTGAATTACATTATTTTTATTGTCATAAAGTGTCCTAGTCCTTGGTTTCAATTTTCCTTTGATTTTCTGGATCTTGTGAAATAGATCTCTTGTTTTTTCCTTTTTGTTGTTGTCTTCTATTTCTCTGCATTGGTCATTGTAGTAATTTTCTTTATCTTTCCACAAAAGCAGTTATACTGTTGCATTCATAATTCTTAGTTTGTTCCTATCTCTCTTTTGTTTTTCTTCCCTTCTTTTCTTTATTGCTGTTTTTTCTGTCATCCATGTTTTTTTCTCTTTCTTTTTGTTTATTGAAAGTGTCTGCCTGCATTCTTCTTTTATTATGTCCCTGGCTTCAGATCATAGTTCTTCTGGTTCTTGGTCTATTATGCTTAGTAGTGCGAAAGTGTTTCTTATGTTATCAGTAAATTCTGTTGAGATATTATTTAGATCATATTTAGGTATAATCACTGATTTTGTTTTCTTCTTGAGTTTTATTCTTATTTTTCATATGAGTAATTCATGATCTGTGCCACAGTCAGTACCTGGTCTAGTCTTGGCCACCAGGATAGAGTTCCACCATCTTTTGCTTCCAATTATGTAGTCTATTTGATTTTTGTGTTGACCATCTGGTGATGTCCATGTATATAACCTTCTTTCTGGTTGTATGAAAAATGTGTTTGCAATGAACAGGTTGTTGGCTTCACAAAAATCTATCAGACTCTCACCTGCTTCGTTTCTTTTGTCTAATCCAAATCTACCTATTGTTTTTTATTCTTCTTTGCTTCCAACTTTTGCGTTCCGATCTGGAATCCTACATTATGCTAATGTAGTGTAAATCTACACCCAAAATGAGACATGGTAGTTATGCTACACCACTGTTCTGCTGAATACATGCACTGTGCCACTGATGGTGTTATTTGCCAGTGTGCCCACATTGTGCAGGAGAGCTTGGAGTGCTGTAGCTCCCCAGCACCAAGTCACTTTCTTTTCCATTTCTTTTTTTTAAAATGGTTCACAGATCCCCTAAAACATACTCCCATGTTTGCTAGACTAGAGGGAATTCAGGACATTTTGGGACAAAGAAACATTATCCCTAAGTGGACCTGGTTACCACAAAATGACCCTTGTGGCTATACTTTGCTTAACCCTAGTTTAGAGATTACTTTATTGAAGTTTCCATCTTGATGTAATTAGGGCAGTGTCCACACAGGTGTGTTTTTGTCAGTTACCAGTCAGTTTTCAGAGAAGTTACAGGTTTAGTATCCCTTATCTGGAATTCCAAAATCCAAAATGCTCCAAAATCCAAAATTGTCCATATGGATGGCTAAGAGAGTGACACCTTTGCTTTGTGACAGTTCAGTGTACATAAACTTTATTTCATGCACAAAATTATTAAAAAATATTCTTAGCCTCAGGGGAAGGCAATGGCAAACCTCCTCTGAACAAATCTTGCTAAGAAACCCCCATGACCTTAGGGTCACCATAAGTCTGAAATGACTTGAACGCACACAACAACAACAACAACAACAACAACAACAACAGGCTTTTTCTGCAATCCCAGTCAATCAAGTGCTATGTTGAAAGCACCGATGAATCATTATGCACTATCCAAGAACGTACAACTACATGACTGGATTGCAGTTGGTTAGTCCCAACTGGAGTAGATCCACTGAAATCAATTATTGAATGGTAAGTCAATATGTAGATATATTAAATTGAGTCAACAGCTCTCTGCATCACATTCAAAGGAACACATTCTCTTCCTATTTGCTTTCTTCATCATCCAGCTTTTACAACTGTATATAGAAATGTGGAATGGTCAGGCATGTTAAATGGTGGTAATTCTTTTAAAATTCACACCTATAAGCACAAATTAGCAACTTATGTTCTGTGTCCTCTTTTGGAGAATGTAGAAATATCCACCCCACTTGTCTTACTAATGGAAAGCTTTAGCTTTTATCCCATACAAAAAAGTTGGGCCCAGGCTACAGAGTTTTCGGCAATGTTGGGCCTGATCCTAAGGCAGCTCTAAAAACTTCTGGTCTAAATACTCTAAAGGCACCAGATCTTGAAAGCTTAACAATGTCAGCATTGGTTAATACTTGGATGGGACACTACCAACAAATACCAGGTGCTGTGGGCTATATTTCAGAGGAAGGAACTGGCAAAACCACCTCTGAGTATTCCTTGCCTAAGAAAACCCTATGAAATTTATGAGGTCACCATACATTGACAGGTGATTTGAAAGCACTTATATTAGATAGTCAGCATGGTGTAATGGTTTGAGCGTTGGATTATAACTCTGGAGACCTGGGTTTGAACTCTCAGTGTGGAAACTCACTGGATGACCTCAGGGAAGTCGCACACTCTCAGCATCAAAAGAAGGCAGAGGCAAACCCCCTTTGAACAAATCCTATCTTGCTAAGATTTGTCTTGGTTTGTCCTAGGGTTGCCATAAATCAGAAATGACTTGAAGGCACTTACAGCCACTTCTGGATGCTGTCAAGTATAAGAAATTTGGTACACATGGAATACTAGCACATTAGGAACACTATAATCAGGCACTTTGCTGTGGTATTTATTTATTTTTTGAAATGATGATCTTTTTAAGGGGGAGAATTTGAATCTGTGGCTCTTCAGCTCCAGCCTGAAGTAGTGACCTTGTCCATTCCACATCCTCATTCTGCTGCATCTGCAGTCGTGACCTTGGTGCATCTTCCATAAATGTGAGTCTTGCAAGCAAAATCAGTGAACTACTTTCTTCCTAGATTTAATTCAAGGCTAAAGCCCCACCATTTCTATGAGGCTCTTTCAGGGCATTATAGCCTTTTAAACTGTGCAGCCTCTGCCTATGAGTATTTTAGAAACCTGCAGTAAATAGTATCTCCTTAATACCCACTGGCTCTATAATGCTCACCAAAATGCAGTCAGTGTAACACAGTAAGCCCACATTCATGCACACTATGCACACTTAATCCTGAGCATTGTCCGTGGGAAAGGACGGGTGAGGAGTTTGACTGTGATTATGGCAATTTTCTGCCTACATGCCGCTGGATTACTGTAACGTAATGTACTGCAGAAATATACAGTAATGGGTATGGGTAGAGAATTGCCATAATCACAGCCAAATTCCCCACCAGAACTCCACACTGGAAAGAGAGAACAAAAAGAGGATGGGGGGGGGGGGGGAAGAGAGAACTGAAAAGGAAAATGATCACCCTGGCACCAGTTGATGGAAGAACTCCCCATTTCTTGGGATGGCCATGCATCCTACTCTACAGAATGCAGTCCTTTCTTTTACAGATTGTCAAAGTAGAATTCTTTCTTTGAAGCTGGCCTCTGTTTTGGAAATGGGCAACCACAATGGGGTTTGGGGCAATTTTTCAACCTACCGATCCCCCGTTGTAAGCACATTGATGCTTCTAACACAATATGAAGCGACATCACGCTGACTCTGTTTTTCCCCAGTCAATTTTGCAGCATATACTGTCCCCAGCTAATTCCTGCAGTGTTTTCAAATTAATTATAGTTTGAGGGGACAGGTCTGGGATCTCAGGGGATCTCTTGGGGTGGGAGTGTGTGGTGGTCACAAAACAGAGCTTTGGAGGCTGCAGTTTTCCCATTTGTGCTCCATCTGAAGGGCTGCTCAGCCCAAGACCAGCCTTTAAGATTTAAAATAAAAGTGGAAGGAAGGAGAGCAGGATATTTTTAAGTTAACACCTGGACAGCAAACTGCGAGTCACCTGGTGTTTTGCCAAAGGTAAAAAAAACAACTTTTTTTGGATTTGGAGACAATAAGCATAATAGTAGAAAACTTAACAGATGGATTAACTATCAGGTAAAATTTGCAGTTGATAGAAAAATCTTATATCTATAGAAAATCCCATAGAGCAACTCATCTTTCCATTCTGCTGTTGGGAGTCCCATGAAAGCAACAGAAAAGACAGCAGCATCACATCAGTTCTTCTGTTCTTTTTTTTTTTTAAAATATAATTTTTATTAATTTTATAACACAAATCCATAACATAAATATATCCATCATAATATTAATTATTCTACAATATTCACTTCCTGTCTTAATATGGAATAGTCTTATTTACATTGCTTCTATATCTTCTTTTTGCTTCTTGCTAACAAAACATACATAATCTTTCATTTTTCTAAAATTAAAGAATAATTAAAACAACCTTTCTACCAGATTATGTAAACTCATTGTATTCTCCAAAATTATAGTATATCTAATCTTGTTTTGAACCTCAAAAAGAACAAAAAAAGACAAAATGTCTTGGATTATTTCATCGGAATCCTAACTTGCAAAAATAATCTCAACCAGGCTTTTATCCAGACACCACCTTTTCTTGAGAAACGTCATTATCTGCTTCCATTCATTCTCCATTTTCTCCCCCTTCTTATCCTTTAGCTTATAAGAAAGAATATCCAATTTTCTTATTTCTTCTAATTTCAATAACCAATCATCTAATTGTAATTTTTTATCTTCCTTCCAATGCTTTGCTATAACCAATCTGGCAAGGGTTATCATATATAGCAACACAGGGGGGTTGCAGACTGCCAGAAATAGTGCAAATTGAGTCCACTTTTAGGGTTAGGGTTAGTGCTAGGGGATCATGGGAATTGTTTTTTTTCCCTGAGACATTGAGCCTTCTCTGTCAGAGAGCTCTGGTGCCACAATAAAATACACTTCCCATGATTCCCTAACCCTAACCCTAACCCTAAAAGTGGACTCAGTTTGCACTATTTCTGGCAGTCTGCAACCCCCTATAGTCCCATATTTCTTCTCATCCTCCACCTTTAAGAAATAAGTCATATTTAATATATATATCTCCGGTCTTTTTTTAAGCTAATTCCCAATATTTCTTGTATTGTAGCATGTATCTCGTTCCATCAGTTCTTCTGTTCTACATGAAACTCACTCGGGACAATGCTCCCAGGCTTTGAATAGGAAGAACATGTTGGTGTACATGCAGTCTTCCACTCTCAATCCTACCTGCTCTCTGTTGGACATATCCCTCTTACTGTTTACACCTGTCTTTGGGTACATCTACATTGTAGAAATAATGCAGTTTGACCCTACTTTAAGTACTGTAGCCCTATCCTATAGAATCCTGGGATTTGTAGTTTTAGATTTCTATCTCAGCATAGTAGTTTGAATGTTGGACTACAACTCTGGAGAGCAGGGTTCAGTTCCCAGCTCGGCTATGAAACTCACTAGGTGACCTCAGGGGAAGGCAATGGCAAACCTCCTCTGAACAAATCTTGCCAAGAAAACCCCATGATAGGGTTGCTTTAGGGTCAACATAAGTCAGAAATGTCTTGAAGGCACACAACAACAGAAACAAAAACAATAACAAGCCAAAGTGTACTGGTGCCTTACAAAACTACAGATTCTAGTAATCTGTAGGATGGAACCATAGTAGTTAAAGTGGTGTCAAACTGCATTATTTGAACAGTGTAAATGCATCCTTAGTAGTTGGCCTCCAGTTCTTTTCATAGGCTGGAAACCTACAAGGCAGTTACAATGCCATAAGCTAGACTTACAACCTTGCAACTGCTTCATATTCACATTTACTATTGTGGCACCACAATAAGTGGTCTTATAAGTGACAACTGTATTGTCCAGTCAAAGTGTTCCCCAAATTCAAGGTCACATCATCCTTTAATCAGAAGCCACAGCATAGCATTAGCTGAAGCCAGATCTGTGTAGGATCCTGGAGGAATACCTAAAATGCTTAGCGTGATGGAAGAATTCACACGATATCCTAATCCTCCCCATACAATGTTACTTTTGGTCATTTACAGTACACCTGGCAATAGTCATTTCCATTGTGGTTAGAAGGGACTGAGTGCTATATAAATTGCAGTAATGATTTCTGAATGTACAGTGCAATTTTTTGGGGTGCAAATCTGATTTCTGCTTTGACTTTTGACAATTGGTCACCTTACTTGTTTCATATCTGCCTTTTGCAGGAAACCTGCCATTGCCTGTTCGCTTTTGTTCCCACGCTGCTGGGCTTAACCTGAAACACTCCAAAATGTTACATTCCAAAATTCATTTTCAGATAACACCTTCATTAGGCCAGCTCAAGTCTATGAAAGCTTATGCTGCCACTTCTTTCTTTCTCTCACTGAGTCTCAAAGGTACTACAACATCCCTTTGCATACTGATCTAGACACAGCTACCCTTTTGAACATTTTCCACAGGTATATATGTTACGGGCAGCAAATCTTTCATGCTCAGCCACAGATTCCTTTGAGACAAGTGAATCTCAGTGGCAGACATGAGGATGTGGCTTCATTTAAACATTGGGAGGGGGGAATTACCACCAGATTATGTGATTGCTAGCATCTCTAGTAGGAACTGTCTTTTTATTAATTATGTATAATTGGCACCAAGATCATTTTGCACTGACAAGTGGGATCAAACCAGCATCCAAGGCCTACTTTGGCATACCAGTCATGCAACGGACCATTCTGCCAGATGATCTGTCAGGAATTGCATATGCTTTTGTCCTTCCATAATGTAGTAATGAAATATCTAGTAGTGATTGTATGTTTTAACAGTATTTTAACACTGTGCTTTAGATAAGCCAACAAGCATGCCCAGGGTCATTTGAGAGAGCATGAATTTATCTATAATAAGAAGGAGATGGTGTGGAATAAGCAAGAGAAATGTGTTAATGGTTTTTCACCCATTAGAATGAAGTCCACATGATGCTTGAATTATGTGCAGTTTAATTATGTGCTTATAACGGTTGCTGGTCAGTTCTGACAATGAAAATCACCAGACAGGACCTGTAGTTTCTTAATAAAGGCTTATTATGAATTTCTACTACTGCATCTGAATTTCTGAACTGGGGAATCCAGCTGGGTTTGACTTGAATCTCTCTCATGCCTGTGGGAGACCAATGGAGGCAGTGGTAGCAATGGCAATGGGAGAAGGATGAACCTGGCTTTAAGCTGCTTATGTTATGAATCCCTTGCCTGGAGGGGCAGAGGTTCTTAAAGCCAAGACACTCTGAAAAGGTTGGTTTGGAAAACTGCCTGAGCCTTGGTATAGGTGATTTTCCAAGCTATCCTTCCCACAGGGCCTTTGCAGACTGCCAGAAATAGTGCACATTAAATTGAGGCACTGCCCTGGCTCGGTGCTAGGGAATCATGGGAATTGTATTTTTTTCTGGGACATTGAGCCTTCTCTGTCAGAGAGCTCTGGTGCCACAATAAATTACAGTTCCCATGATTCCCTAGCACTGAGCCAGGGCAGTGCCTCAATTTAATGTGCACTATTTCTGGCAGTCTGCAAAGGCCCAAAGTGTCCTGGCTTCAAGCATCCTCCACTCAAACAGGGCTTCCTAAAATAGGCTACTCAGACCTGGCTGAATCTTCCTATCATCACCCTCTTTTTCTCTCTCTCTCCTCTTCCTCCTCATTGTTGCTACAACTGTCAGTGAAATAGGATCTCAGCCACAATTGGTTGGTTGTTTGGTGGTTTGGTTGATCGATTTATTCTCTGGGAGTACAAAAGTCCCAGTGTTGGACTTTTAAAAGCCAGATCTTTTCTTCCAGTGTAGGTTCCTGCAGTTGAATGGACAAATTTGGTATTCTCCAAGTTGCACAAAAAGCTTGATGACCATCCAGCCTTTCCTGATGCCTTCTACATGCAATGCAGCTCCCATTATTTCTATATGTATAAGCATGTTTGCTAGCTTCTTCTTATAGTGGTCAGGCAAATTTGGTTTTCCATTTTTAACCACTCCAAAACCTAGCTTAGCTACATGCTACAGGATTCAGAATGATCTCAAGGGGGAACTTTTCACACCCACACACTCACACCAAGCCCTGCAAATCCCAAGACTACTTTTGCAAATGCCTGCTAATGACTCTGTTTACCTCCCCAATTGCCTTGCAGTTATTTCATTTGCTTCCCTTGAGTGTGATGTTCAACTTAATTTCCCTAGGGCTCCCCTTGATATTATATTTTTGCTCCTGGTACTGTGATCACATGTATTTCATGTTCATTTTGTTGATCTGCTCATTGCTGAGCCATCAAAATGAAAGGTAAAATCAACATTGATCTTCCGGCCTCCAGGTTCACACTTTAAAGACAGATTTTTACTTTATTTTATTGTGACAGGAGGCTATTCATGTGCCAGGCTTGCTGGTTTCCAATCAGAGTTGGCTGTGCATGGGAAAACTGACACAGACTGCTTCCAGAAATTAACCATCAGCACAGTCCTAACACAGAGATGTGCTGCTTGTAGAGGGTTAGGAATAGACAGATGCCTCCTGTGTCAACTGAATTGGCCATCTTCCAGCTGAACTGCCCTTGTGCCAGAATAACTCTTTTCCTCTTTGGGCCTTTCTAGATTTGTCAGAAATAATGCAGCTTGAGGCCACTTTAACTGTCTTGGTTCAGTGCTTGTGGCACCAGAGCTCTCTGACAGAGAAGGCTCAATGTCCCAGAAAAAAAAAATACAATTCCCATGATTGTCTAGCACTGAACCAGGACAGTTAAAGTGGCCTCAAGCTGCATTATTTCTGGCAGTCTGTAAAGGCCCTTCCTCTCACCACCTTCTCCTTCTCATTTTCCTCATTGTCCCTACAATAGCCAGAGAAATAGATCTTGCAACTCATTCTAAACTGACTGCAATTCTCAGACTTCCAAAGACTTTATGTGATACTGAAAACTGACATGCATCACTCATAAGTTTTACTGGTGGTTAATGAAGAAGCATCAAATCCATTTAGCTGACAGGTTCCATCATCTCTTTGCAGCAAGTGGTAGTATTGAATCTCTAATTCTACCCAGAACATCCCAGGGCCAACAGAACAAGTTCCTAAGGCTGGATAAAAGGGGTCCCTTGGGCTGGAGTGTACCTCCAACAACAGGATGTTGGATTCCTGGAGTCATGTAGAGCAGAACTAAAAAAAGAAAACAGCTGTGTAGGCATGGCCATCTCCTCCAACTGTCCGGATCTGGCAGGGCAAATCCAGTTAATCCTGTCATTCCACTTTTTCAGCTTTCTTGCTCCCTCTCCCATTTCCCTCCTTTCTCAGCTTACTTAAATGGTGGCAAACTGACTTCAAAATATGAAAGTTTGTACTCAATTAACTCAGTGAGGAAAGGAGAGATCAGGCAGTGGAATTTTGCCCTTCCCTGTAAGACCTAGGCAAAAGCAGGCTGCTGCAGCCTCTTCTAGCTTGGTTTTTTTTCTCATTAATAACTTTTGCCATCTTGACCACCCTCTGATGTTGCTTATCCACACATGTCCTGATTTTCATCTGTAAAATGTTGGAGGGAGCGTGTGTCCCATCTGCCATCCTAAAACTAGGAAGCTGATGCCAGGAAAGTTTACTCCCTCAATTTCATCCCAGCTGCCTCTATAACCTGCCTATATGACCTGCCAGGCTAAAGCACTATCTAGCAGGCCTGCAACGCATAAAGGAAACCTTTTTTATGCCACTGGATATCAATTAACATTTTGGCCATGAAGCTGCAAAGGATTCTAAAATATCCTGGTGACAGGGGGAAACATCAACTACACTGGAGGGGGGCAGGCAGCTTTCTTTGCCCAGGTGTAGAGTTGTAGCTAAATGCTAATCGGCATATACACCATTGCATGGCCAGGAAATGACTTGGGACAAGGAGTGCCCTTCAGCACTTCAAAGTTGTCCTCTGTGGCTGGGAGATGAAGAACTGTACAAGCAGAGGAATATACTCCACCTGGCCATTGTAGGATGCCAACTTCTGCCTGCCCCACTGAGCCACTATGCCATGGGTGGAAAACATGTAATGCTCTAGAATTCAAAGATATAGCCATGTTAGTCTGTAGAATCAGTATGTAGAGAGATCTTGTAGCACCTTTGAGACTAAGGGCCTCTGCAGAGCGGCCCAAAGGGTTGGCCTGGAGGCAGAGTTGGGGTGGGGCAGCCGCACGCCAGCCACCCCAACCCCACGCCGACACCAAAAGCATCTGTCCTTGGCTTTCACTCCACCAAAAGCATCTGAGAAAGTAGAGTGAAGTCTACAAAAGCTCATACTTCCAACTTCTTTTTTTCAGATTGGGGGACTGCAGATGGGCAGCTCTGGGCTGCCCTGGGAAGCGGCAGATCGGGGCCACGGCAACCCCACACTGCAGCCCCGATCCTTCCTTTTTCCACCCTAAAAAGAGTGGCAAAATGTTGCTCCTTTTAGGGGCGGCAAAAGGCCACCTTAAGAGCCTGCACATGGCTCTTCAGCGTCCTTTTTGACGCAGCATGTTTAAATGCTGTGCCGGAAGGGCATCCTGAAGTCATGTGCTGTGCATAACGCCACACGGCATCAGGACAGTGTCAGCGTGGGGTTGGAGTTAGTCTCAAAAGTGCTACAGGTAATGCTCCAGATGTAGTTGGATTGCAGTTCCCAGCAATCCAACACAGAAATCCCAGAAATTCTATCTGGCACAGCCAACACTGAGAATGTTGGGAGTGGCAGTCCAACAATAACCGCATTATTCCCATCATTGTAGTATGCCAACACTTGGCTTCAGCTGGTGGATTTTGAGGATCGAGTAAGAAAAAAGGGGTAGCTCCCACAGGCCTGATATTTTCACTCCACTGTCCACACTACTAGGATATCTGCAAAGCACTTTAGGAAGTTCCATGTAAGTTTTCATTGTGCTAAGAATGCCACCACCCTGACACTGAAATGAGGAGGGCAGTTGCCATGGATTAGTTCTGGAGCAGGCTGTCTGTCTGCGATGTGCATCTCTGGCGCAACCTACTTGCATTCAAGCCAGCTGAGTGGAGCTGTAAATTATTTTTGGAACACACCTGATGCTTAACAGCTATTGATCGGTCTTAAAG